>OX465544.1:137500-1532191 GCA_950022985.1 Udea ferrugalis
AACTTCGGGAATCGTGCCGACGCGAGCGCTGCGTCGAACAATTCCCGAAGTTGTCCCCCCAGATGGGCCAAGGCCAGGGCCAAGACCTTGCCCGGCACCCCATCAGGCCCCGGGGCCTTCTTCCGAGCCTTGAGTCGGTCCACCACAGCCGCCATCTCCTCGTCGGTGACTGGTGGGACCGACTCGTCGGCCAAGGCAGGCACGGGAGGAGCCATAGTCGGAGGGGTGTGCGTTGGGGGCTCTGGGAAGAGCTCCCGCACGACCCGCTCCAACACCTCCGTCTGGAGGGTCTCAATCACGGGGGGACCATTATTGCGGAGCTTGTTGCGCGCCGCCTTATATGGTCTCCCCCATGGGTCCCTATTGAGATCCTCCAGCATCTCCTCTCTCGCCCTGCTCTTCGCCTGGCATATGGCCAGCTGTAATGCCTTCTTATCCTCGATATAAGTGGCATACAGCTGGCCTTCCCTCAATGTGTCACGCCGTCTACGGCGGAGCGCCCGGGTGAAAGCCCTCCTCGACAGCGAGCACTGCTGCCGAAGAAGGGCGATCTCCTCGCTCCACCAGTAGACTTGGTGACGCCGCGGCGGTGGCCCAATTACCTTGGGCATGGCGGCGTTGCAGACCCCGGACATGATGTCGCGGAATCTGCTAGCCGCCTCGTCAACCCCCGTGGTGACAGGGGTGGCACACCAAGCCGCCACTATGGCAGCCTCCTCCGCAAGTTCCCTGTTGAGCTTTGTCATCGCCCAACGGGGGAAGGAGGAGTGCCCCGACTGTCGTTGCGGCCCTGGGTAGCCGCTGGAGGTGGAGACGTCGAACCTTATATACTTGTGGTCCGACATTGTCTCCACCTCACTTAGCACCTGCCAGCCCTGGACGCGTTGTGCTAGAGAAGGGGTGGCGAACGTCAAGTCCACCACGGACCCCCCTCCTCTACGCACACACGTGTGTGATGTCCCCCTGTTAAGGAGGGACAACCCAGAGCTGACAGCCCAGTCCTCCACGGCCAGACCCCACGGGTCTGTAGACACACTCCCCCAGAGCGTCGACCACGAGTTAAGGTCACCCATGACCAACACCGGGAGAGGTGCCAACCTCTGAATGACTGGGCCAAGGCCCCGCAAAAAGTCTTCTAAGTTAGACAACCCTCGATTTGGGGAGACATAGACGCCAACGATGGCAATGCCTCCCCATGTTGCAGCGACATAGCCAGGACCCCGTTCCTTCGGAACGAGGATGTTCCGGCTAGCCGCCGCCACGATAGCCACAGAGCCGCTTGTGTCTCCAGCCCATAAGGGCTGGGAGGGCACAAAATACGGCTCTGCGACAACCGCCACGTCAATCTCCCACTGCGCCATGGACTGGATTAATAAATCCTGGGCCCCGGCGCAGTGGTTGAGATTCGTCTGGAGGAAACTGCTATGCCGAGTGTAACTCATAGTTGCATTGCAGTTTCCTCTGACGCTGACGTGCGCGTCCCGCTAGTGGCCTGGGTCCGTTTGGCCGCCCTCGACTTGATGGCGGGAGGACAACAGCTCCTCCCACCCATCGTATGCCCAGAGGGCTTGCCCGCGTCTGCGCAGACCGCGCAGCGAGCCTTCGCCGTGCATCCGGCGGCTTTGTGGCCCGGCTCACCACACCGGAAGCACAGCTCGTCCCGCTGCTTGTCGGACGGGCAGAGCTGCCGCGTGTGCCCGATGCCCATGCACCTGAAGCACCTCAAGGGAAGTGCTTCAAGAGCCCGGACCTGCGCACAGCTCCACCCAACCAACAAACGACCGCCGGCCAAAACGGTCTTGGCCGCAGCCACGGGGCATTTCAGTGTCACTGAACCTGCCCCGGAGCGACCAAGCCGAATGTCTGCGGCCTTGATCAGCGCTGCGTCACAACCTCCCTTGGCCGCTACGGCAGCCACAACGTCCTCGCGGGTCACGGACTCCTCGAGGCCCGAAATACGCAAATCTGCGCATTTCGTGGGCCTCGTGACAGTGGCGATCCCCGCGAGTGCCTCCGCTAACTTGGCTGCCAGACGGTCGGCAGCCTCGGCGCTTTTGGCACCCGGCAACTCGAGCATTCTCGCTCCTGTTGCCGTCTGCCTTGACGTCACTCCCTGAATGCCCAGTTCAGGGAGCGCGATAGCCTCCTTGGCCTTCAGGAGGGCCATCTTATAAGAGACCCCGCGCGCAACAGCCTCGGGCTGTAGTGTAAAAACTACAGCGGAGGAGCGCGGCGAGGTCAGTTTGGCCTTCGGCTTGGCTTGCGGCTGGGCTTGCTTGCCTGCTTGGGCTTGCGGCTTCGACTTACCCTTCTTAGCCTTGGGCGCAGTCGCGGTCGGCGGTTTCGGAGCTGCAGGGGCTGCGGGGACGGGCTTGGAGCTCTTCCCCTTACCCTTGCCCTTCCTGCTGGCCACCACACTCCAAGTCTCTGCATCCGCAGAGGCTGGGGTAGCAGCAACAGCAGCAGGGATCACAGCAGCAACCGGAGTCGCCTTTGCAGGTGCTCGCGATGGACCTGCAACAGGAAGAGCTTCGGCAGAAACAGGTGCCTTCACCTTCTTCTTACCCTTCGATTTGGCTTTGGCCTTGACCTGGGCCGGGCGGGCTGCGGCTGGAGCAGCCAAGGCAGCCTCCCTGGTCGCGGCCGCAGCCTCCTCGGCAGCGGCAGCCTCCCTGGCAGCGGCCTCCTCCCTCCTCTTGTCCGCCGCAAGCGGGGGGCGGAGAGTAGGCGCAGGTGGGAGGCGCATCTCCAACCCCGCGATGCGCGCGGAGATCATGTCGCCGACGGTGCGACACATGGAGGCCTTCATATCCTCCATCATGTCGGCGACCATGACGGCGACCCGACCCACGACATCCTTCGAGACCTCAGGCTCCAGAACCGGCTGTGCTTCTGAAGAAGAAGGACCAGGGTGCTCGGACCTACTCGTGGCGAAGTCGCGGCGCAAGGCCTTGACCTCGCGCTGTAAGTCCTCGACCTGGTTCTTCAGCAGCCGGTTCTGCACACTCAATCGCCGAGTCTCATCCGAAACGGAGCGTTCGGATAGAGAATCGACGATCTCCTGGTACTCAGACGCGTACGCCTTGAGGTCTCGGATGAAGTTCCCCTTAAGGTTACCCGACTTGCGAGCTATCTCGAAGATGGCCCGCTTTAACTCAGTTGCACGCTCGCGTGCGAGCTGCGTGTCGAGGTCCGCCGTCAGCTCTTCAAGAGTTTGGACCTCGCCAGGCACCTCATACGGCAGTGGGACCGCGATCGGAGAGGGGGGCTCCGTCGGGTCGAAATCTGCCAAGATGTCATCAATGTTTTTGTTGCACCGAGCAACCAACTCTTTATGGGAAGGCGAAGAGGAATTCTTCTTGCCCCGTTTGGAGCCCTTCCCAGCTTTTTTATACTTGCTGCTACAAGTTTTTGTTCTGCATTTTGATTGCTGGACTTGATCGTCATCAGTCGTCTCGTCATCGCCTGAGGCGAAGAGAGGTGACATAGCCGGTCGCTTTCCACGAGAACTACTCGTCAAACAACCTTTCTCCTCAAACGGTCCCTCATCGACCACTAGCCCCGAGAACGAATTCTCGGTAAAGTCCGGGGACATGCATGGGTCGTCAGTAGGGACGCCGACCAACGGGGCCGACGTCTCCAGCGCCAGATCAACGAACGCCGGTTCATGAGCTGAATCAGAGTCAGTGTGGGAAGCCAGGTTGTTGGCGGACCTATCCTTAAAAGGACTGGATCCGCCAGAAGACGAATCGGCAGCAGCGGGCCTATCCTGAAAAGGACTGGGCCTGCGCGCACAGGAAGTTTTCTTAGCAGTCGACATAACGATCTCAGTCAAAACGCAAGTCGCAATGCACTGAAGTGTTGCCGTCGTCTGTGCCACTCCGTTACGGTGGTCACAGACTACGTTGCCCAGGGTTCACTACGGGGAAGTCACTTCAGGGCGAACCCCAACCTAACCTAACCTAACCTAACCTAACCTAACCTAACCTAACCTTTTTTTTTTTTTTTTTTTTTTTTTTTTTTTTTTTTTTTTTTTTTTTTTTTTTTTTTCGGGGAAAAAATGCTTTTGCGCACTATCCCACCGTTCGGGGGAACAGTGGGGGAGTGTGGGACTCGCTCACCTCTAACGGAGGTGAGAATACCCACTAAAATAACCCCGGTGTATTCCGCTCCGCTATGCGGGGCGATGTGGGATTCCCGGAGAATATCGGCCACTTCGCCCCAGCGGTTGGCCCAGTCTAAGCGCCGGGCCTCCTCACGCCATGGGGGGGGGTATCCTGATACACGACAGTTTCCCCCCCAGTCGGTTAACACCCAGCGGTGTGGGTGAATGCCCCCCGGCACTCACTCACTGGTGTTTCTACGGGACCGAGAGAGCGGCAGCGAACCGCCGTCTCCGGGCCCCTACCCGCCTGCGTCGGAGAGGTTCTGCCTGGGGGTCTTCCTCCCTGGCCCTCTCCGCGGTCTCCTTCTGCTTAATAACCTCATCGCAGAAGGAGACCATTGCGTTCCAGGACGATTCACTCCCGAGCATAGCTTTGACTATACTCGGGAGGGAGAGGTCTCCACCAACGGCGGCCACCAGCGTCCGTCGCTGGGGCGCCCAGGCCGGGCACACCTCGAGCGTGTGTTGGGCGTCATCCACGACCGCCCCACACTCGTGGCATTCGGGAGTTGGTTCCCGCCGGGCTACTGAGTACAGGTACTTTCCAAAGCAGCCATGCCCGGAAAGGACCTGCACCAGCCGGAAGGTTAGCACACCGAAACCCCTTCTGCACCATCTTCTGAGGACTGGCCTAATTGCGCTAATGGTGCGCACCCCATACTTGGGGTCGGCCAGCTCCTCCTTCCACCGTTGTATCACGGCCTCTTTGGCATCGCGCCTCACGCGTTCCACCTCCTCAAGTGTAGGCCTTTCCCCTCTGGCCCTTGCCGCTGAGCGATGCTTGTACACAGCGGCAAGTACCTCGGCCTCTAGCTCCCACGGGGGCATGCCCGTTAGCACACAGGCGGCCCCCATGGAGATGGTGCGATAGCCCCTTGCGGCTCGTACCGCCATCGTCTTTTGCGCCCTCCTTAGTATCCTCTTGTTTGAGGCTGAGAGGGCGTCGGCCCATATTGGCGCCCCATACAGTGCCATGGACCTCACAATACCGGCGTAAAGGCGCCGGCATGTGGTGTCCGGGCTGCCTGTGTTTGGCAGCAGGTGGCTCAGGGCTCCCGCAGCGTTGAGTAGTTTTGGGGCGAGTTTTTGGAAGTGCCCTCCAAACTTCCAGCGCCCATCAAGCAGGAGGCCCAGATATTTCATCTGAGCCCCCACTTTCACCTCCACATCCCCGAGTCGCAGTTTCGCTCCCGGTGGTGGTCCCCTCCGTGGCCCATGAAAAAGAAGGGCATCCGTCTTAAGGAGGGCAACCTTGAGCCCTAGCGCCCCAATGCGCTCCACAATGTGGATCGTGCCCACCTCGGCCAGTCGTGCGGCCTCTGCGTAGGTCTCCCCCCGGGTCACGACAAGGGTGTCATCTGCGTAACACAGGACACGCACCCGAGGAAGGAGCGTGCCTCGCAGCACCCAGTCGTAACCCATATTCCACAGCAAGGGCCCTAAGACGGACCCTTGGGGGACCCCACACGACATCCCACGCCGGACAGTGTCACCATTTGGGCCAACATACAAAACTGCACGGTCCACCAAATAGTTTTTCAGGAGGCGCCGCAAGTAGGGAGGCACCTCAAAGAAGCGAAGTGCTTCCTCTATTGTGCCGTAGGGGAGGCTATTAAACGCATTGGCGATATCTAGTGACACCGCCATTGACACCTCCCCTTGACTAGAGGCCTCCACCGTCAAGGATTTGAGGGCCTGAAGAGCGTCGATAGTCGACCGCCCGGCCCTGAATCCATATTGGTTGTCGGACAAGTCGTGTCCGGTCTCCGTCATGTGCTGGATGATCCGCGAAGCTATAATGCGCTCGAACAGCTTCGCAGACTCATCCAGCAAGACAATTGGCCTGTAGGCCCCCGACGTGTCCGGTGACCGGCCCTCTTTTTGGAGGAGGCACAAGCGGCCCTCTTTCCAGATTTTAGGGAACTGCCCGCTTGTAAATGAGGCGTCGAGCAGTTCCTTAAATGGTTCCCTCATATGCATTAGGGCCAGTCCGAGCACCTTACCGTGTGCGCCGTCCGGACCCGGTGCCTTCCTCTTTGATCTTAGCCGACCCACCGCCATATCGATCTCCTCCTCGCTGACGGGTGGCGGTGGGGTTTCAATGAACCATTGCCTCGTAGGAGGCGCCATCACTGGAGGGGTGTGCGTTTCAGCAGCCGGGAAGAGCTCCTGCACCACCCTCACCAGCAGCTCCGGCTGGAGGGTCTCAATGACAGGGGGGCCTTGGTGGCGCAATTTATTTCTTGTCGCACGATAAGGCCGCCCCCATGGATCTTGGTCGAGGCCCTCCAAAAGCTCCTCCCTAGCCCTGGCCTTGGCCTGACTTATGGCCAACTGCAGCGCCTTTCTGTTGCTACAGTAGGTCGCATACAGTCGAGCCTCAACCTCCGCGTCTCTTGTGGCGCGTCGGCGGCTGCGGCCATAGGCGCGCCTCGACCGCTGGCAGGTGCACCTGAGGTCCGCTATCTCCTCCGACCACCAGTACACCTGCTTCCGCGGGGCAGTGCCTCTCACGCGTGGCATGGCCGCGTCGCACACCGTCGTGAGGGAGTTGCGAAACGCGCATGCCGCCTCGTCAACCCCGGATGACATGGGAGCCGCACACCAGGCCTGCACAATGGCTGCCTCCTCAGCCAAGTCTTTGTCCAGCCGGCTGAGAGCCCAGCGAGGGAAGGCTCCATGTCCCCGTCGATGGGTTTGGGCCACCGACCTCTGGGAGGTGGAGATCTCGTATCGGATGTATTTATGATCCGAGAGAGTCTCCACCTCGCTCAACACCCGCCAGTGCTGAACATGCTGTGCGATGGAAGGGGTGGCGAACGACAGATCCACCACGGACCCCCCATTCCTTCGCACGCATGTGTACTGTGTCCCTCTATTTAAGAGCGACATTCCCGCATTTATGGCCCAGTTCTCGACAAGCCGGCCCCAGGGCTCTGGAGTAACAGAGGCACCTCCCCACAAGGGCGATTTGGCATTCAAATCACCCATAAGAAGGACCGGGAGAGGTGCCATTCTTCTTACCACAAGGACCAAACTGTTGAGCAAACACTCAAGGTCCGCTCGGGTGCCGTTAGGAGAGAAGTAAACTCCTATAATAGCGTACTCCCCTCCCCACGTAGCGGCCACGTAACCCGGCCCCCTTTCTTTAATTACTAAAGGGCGGGACGGTGCGCTTGCCCTCACAATTATAGCGACAGAACCCGATGTGTCCCCGGCCCAGTGTGGCTGAGGTGACACATAGTAGGGCTCTGCCGCTATCGCAACATCTATTTGCCATTGTGCCATTCCCTGGATAAATAGGTCCTGGGCTCCGGCACAATGGTTTAGGTTTCCCTGGAGGAAGCTGGTGGATAGGACTTTACTCATTTTTGGGTGAGTCTACAGCTTCCTCCATTGGCGTTGGCCGCGCCGCTTGTGTCGTGGCCTGGGTCCTGGTGGCCTCTTGTCCTCTTCTGTGGGGGGGGTTGCATTTCCTCCCACCCATAACATGCCCTGCCGGGCGTCCCTCCTCCGAACAAATAGCACAGCAGATGGTCGCTGTGCAGTTGTCGGATCTGTGCCCAGGTTTTCCACACCGGAAGCACAGGTCACTTCTATCCTTCTGGGAGGGACACATCTGCCGGGTGTGTCCTGTGCCCATGCATTTATAGCACCGCAAGGGCTGGGCATCCAGGACACGCACCTGAGCCGAGGACCAGCCGATTAGTAACCGGCCCTCAGCGACCTTTTTGGCCGCCGATACCGGGCACTTAATGGTAATAGAGCCCATACCCCTTGGGCCATAGCGGATTTCTCCGACCCTTACTAGCTCCGACGAGCAGTTGCCTTTGGCCGCTACCGCAGCCACTACCTCAGCCTTTGTGACGGAGTCGTCAAGGCCCCGAATCAGCAAGTCAGCAGATTTGGTGGGCCTCGCTACCGTGGCGACATCTCCTAGAACCTCGCGGATTTTCTCCGCGAGGAGGTCAGCCTTTTCAGCACTTTGAGCGCCAGGCAACTCAATCAAGCGTGCTCCAGTTGCGGTACTGCGTGTTACGACGGGGCCTATCCCCAGCTCAGGAAGAGCGATACGCTCTTTGGCTCGGCCCAGGGCAACCGCATATGTCAGGCCACTTTCCAGTGCCTCTGGCTGTAGCGTTATAACCACAGCCGAGGATTTTGGCGGATTAAGCTTGGCCTTGGGTTTCGGCGCTGGCTTCGTCGTTTTAGCGGCGGACTTTGTTGCTGCCGGACGAGGTGCAATCGTTGTAGTCGAAGCAGCCGTGGCACCTTTCGACTTCTTCCTACTTACAACCACGTTCCATCCCTCCCCTTGGGCGCTGGTGGACGGAGTTTCGGCGATTGTCGAGCCAGCAACCGGGAGAGGGGTTGATTGGTTCGTCTTCTTACCCATGAGTTTGGGTTTCAGAGCAGCCGTTTTGGCTGGGCGGGCTGCAGCAGGGGTAGCTAGATCAGCCTCCCTGGCAGCAGCCTCTTTGGCAGCCGCCTCTTTCCTCCTCTTATCCGCGGCAAGCGGGGGACGCACGATTTCAACGGCAGGGAGATCGAGACGCTCCTCCAGGCTCGCCACTCGCACATTGATCATATCGCCCACTGTGCGGCACATCACTCCTTGGAGCTCCTCGCCCATGTCTTTAACCATGACAGCAATTTGTGCCATCATATCCTTGGACACCTGTGGAGGACCTTCAGGTGCCTCAGCAAACGAAGCCTCTGAGGGCTTGCTTCGTTCCGACAGCTCCCTCCTGATTGCTTTCATCTCGTCCTGGAGATCGGACACGTGTTTGCGAAGACGGCGATTCTCGACCCCAAGACGACGTGTCTCCTCTGCCGTCGTCCTGTCCGCGATCGTGTCCACGATCTCTTGGTACTCAGCAGCACACTTTTTAAGGTCCCGCTGGAAAGTACCTTTTAAGTTGCCCGAGGTACGGGCAATCGTCAATATTTTGGCCCTAAGGCCGTCACCTCTTGCTCTGAGAGCTTCTGTGTCCTCAGCGGTCACATCAAGGTGATCTTCAGGGAGATTTCCCGGAGCCACATACCACGGAGTGCCATCATCTGCAAACTCACTGTCGCAGACGGTTTCCGTGCCGGTTTCGGTGGCCTCCTGTGCCCTAGACGAGTTCCCTGGGTTACTCTTTTTGCCTCTTTTGGAGGCAGTCTTCTTAAGTACCACTTTCTTAGTGGCCACTTTCAGGTACTTATTTTTGTTGTCCTGATCCGAGCCTGTCGACTCTGTCTCGGACTTAGACGTCTTTTCTGTTAAATCCGCAAAGAGAGGCGATACCGCCGGCCTTTTAGGACGGACAGCCCTCATTGCATCAGACACCAATTGGTCCAATTCCACCTCCGAATCGTCGTCAACGTGCAAAACGCTAAAAGAGTTGCTAGATCCAGCAGCCGTCTTGTCCTTGGAAGAAAAGCCAAGTTTTTTTGTGGCGGCGTCAGCCTTCAGGGCCGACACCTTCACAACCGAGTCGCCAATGACCATATCAGGAGCAGAATCGGAGTCAATCAAACGTGTTAAGCGTACAGTCGGTATTTTCGTAAACAAATCATCAGAGTCCACGTAGTAAGCCAAGTTGTCGGCGGACCTATCCTTAAAAGGACCAGCCACACCGGAAGTCGAGGGAGCAGCAGCTGCAGCCAAGTCCTGAAAAGGACTTGACCCGCGCGCTAGAGATTGTTTGTCAGTCATTATCGTTGCGAAACAGTCAAAGGGAAAAGATACTCGCAACGAGGGTCCACAAGTTGTTCGCCGCTGCCCAGTGCCACTCCGTTACGGTGGTCACTGGGTCAACGTTGCCCGGGGTATACTGCGAGGAAGTCACTTGTGGGGCATACCCCAACCTAACCTAACCTAACCTAACCTAACCTAACCTAACCTAACCTAACCTAACCTAACCTAACCTAACCTTTTTTTTTTTTTTTTTTTTTTTTTTTTTTTTTTTTTTTTTTTTTTTTTAAGAGGGGAATCCGTTTACGGACATCCCGCCCCCCGGGGGAGGGGCGGGATAGTCTGGGACTCACCTGCCGAGAAGCGGCAGGAATACCCAGTAAACCCCTCTGGAACCTACGCTCGCTATGTGACGGGCCGTGTGTCGCGCGGAGCGCATTCTGCCAACGGACCCGTCTTCAGCGTTCGCTCATGTGAGCCAATCGCGGAGTTGGGAGGGGTCCTTGTTCCAAGAGGACCCTCCCCCGACGCAGGAACCAAGTGCAATGCAGGTAGCGGACGCCCCTCAGTCCACTACCCGCTGGTCCCCACTAGGGCGGCGGCTGTGGTGGCTGCAGCTGTTGCCACTGCCTCCTTCGCCGCCCTGTTCTCCTTTTCCGCCTCGCGTCAGCGAGCGGATCCGTCTCACGAGCCCGCTCGGCCGCCTCTTTTCGGGACATTATGTCCCCGCAGAAGACGGCCGCGGCCTCCCACGCCTCCCGACTGCTTGCCATGGCTGCTACCAGCGTTGGCAGCGTCGGGTTTGCACCTAAGACGGCGACGAGGGTCGCGCGTTGGGACGCCCAGGCTGGGCAGTTCACCAACGTGTGTAGCGCGGTGTCCTCGTCGCAGGCGCAGTGGTGGCATGCGGGAGTCGACTCTCGCTGGGCCACCTTCCACAAGTACCGGCCGAAGCACCCGTGCCCGCTCAGTACTTGTGCAATGTGGAAGGTGACCGAGCCGTGTTGTCGACCGATCCACTCGCTGAGTACCGGCCGGATGGCTTCAACCACCTGGTGTCCGGCCCTGGGCTGCTCTAGTGCCCTTCCCCATTCCTCAATCGCGGCGATCCTTGCGTCGTCGCGCCAGCTCTCCACCTCGGCGAGCGCGGGCCTTCTGCCCTCGGCTCGAGCCTCGGTTCTCTTGTGGTACACCGCCGTTAGGACCTCGGCCTCGAGTTCCCATGGTGGTGTACCAGCCAGCGCGCATGCAGCCTCGACGCCGATTGTGCGGTATCCGCGGATTGCCCTGACCGCTATAACGCGCTGCGGAGCTCGCAGCAGGGCTCTGTTACGAGCGGTCAAGGCATCCACCCACACTGGCGCGCCGTACAGGGCCATCGAGCGGACCACACCCATGAAGAGGCGGCGACACGCAGACCTCGGTCCACCCACATTCGGCAAAAGCCGGCCTAGCGCAAGCGCCGTTCCCACCAGCTTCTGCGACAAACGCTGAAAGTGGGGGCCGAAGGTCCACCGCCCGTCCAGGATGAGCCCGAGGTACCTCATCTGAGGTTTCACCACCACCTGCTCCCCCCCGACGACAATCGTGCTCCCAGAAGGAGGCCGGTTACGGGGTCCGTGAAAGCACAGGGCTTCGGTTTTATGGAGCGCCACCTTGAGACCCAGGCGCTCAACCCGGGTGACTACCTGCCCTGTGCCTACAGCAGCTAACCGGGCGGCGTCGCCAAATTGTTCTCCGCGGGCCGTGATTAGCGTGTCATCTGCGTAGCAGATCACGTTCAACCCGCGGAGAAGGGCTCCACGCAGCACCCAGTTATAGCCCACGTTCCACAGGAGTGGCCCGAGGACCGACCCCTGCGGAACGCCACGCTGCATCTGCCGCCTTCGGACTACTCCGGAGCGATCCAGGTATACCACGCAACGGTCCCGGAAATAATCCCGCACGACGCGCCTAAGGTATACCGGCACGCCGTGGTAAACCAGCGCGGCCTCAATGCACCGGAAGGGGATGCTGTTGAACGCGTTGGCGATGTCAAGAGACACCGCCAACAGCACTCCCCCTCGCATTGTCTCTGCCTGCGCCAGTTCACGGATCGTGAGGATCGCGTCCGTCGTTGACCTCCCAGCACGGAACCCGTACTGCCCCTCGGCCAAGTCAGGACCCACCGTGCTGAGGTGCCCGTTGATGCGGGAGGCGAGAATCCTCTCGAAGAGTTTTCCCGCCTCATCGAGCAGCACAATGGGCCTGTATGCAGACGGGTCTGCCTCCGGCCGGCCGTCCTTCTTGAGCAGAACAAGACGCCCAGCTTTCCAGATCGTGGGAAAGCGGCCCTCTTCGAGACAGGAGTCTAAAAGACCCCTGAATCGGACACCCAACTCGCTCAGGGCCACTGCCCAGACCTTGGACGGTACTCCGTCAGGGCCGGGCGCCTTGTTCTTAGCCCTCATCCGCTCCACTGCCGCGTCAAACTCCGCGTCCGTAATGGGGGACGGAGGTCTGGTGGTTGCCTCGGTCTCTCGCCGGAACGGCGCCATTGGTGGGGCCTCGAAGTCGTCGCTCTGCTCTGGGAAGAGCGTTGACACGACTGTGTCTAGAAGAGCCGGCTGGATAGTTTCCACGACCGGGGGAGCCTGGTTGCGCAGCTTGCTGCGAACCATTAAATACGGGCGTCCCCACGGATCGCGGTCTAGGCTACCCAGCAGCTCCTCCCAAGCAGCCGACTTCGCCCGCTTTATGCCGACCTGGAGGGCACCTTTGGCGGCCTTGTACAGCTGCCGCAGTTCGGCCTCGACCTCTTCGACTCGGTGGTCGCCACGCCGTCTGCGATACCTTTCGAGCATCCGCTTCGCCCGGATGCAGGTTCCGCGGAGCTGCGCAAGCTCTGGCGACCACCAGTAGACCTGAGTGGCTTTTGGAGGGCGCCTCACCCGCGGCATTGCGAAGTCGCAGATGCAGGTCATGGCGCCTCTGAACCACTCGGCCTCTTCGTCCGGTCCTCCGGCCGTCACTGCGTCGCCGAACCACGCCTGCACGATCGCCGCCTCCTTTGCGAGTTCGCGATTCAGCTTGCCGAGTGCCCAGCGCGGAAAAGGGCTCGCTGCTGGGACTGCTCGACCCGCATCGTCTTGACTTGAGGGGGAGACGCTGAACGCAATGTACTGGTGATCGGACAGCGTCTCCGCACCCTCAAGAACCCGCCAGTCAAGAACCCGCGAAGCAATGGCGGGGGAGGCGAAAGACAGGTCGATGATCGAGCCCCCCTGCTGCCTGACGCAAGTGTTAACCGAGCCCCGGTTGAGGAGCGCCAACTCCGAAACGACTGCCCACTCCAGGATGACCTCTCCTCTGGGGTCTGTGCTCGGGGAGCCCCAGGCAGTAGCCTTGGCGTTAAAGTCCCCGAGCACGATTATTGGACCTCCAGAGGCCCGTCTCACTGCGGCTTCCAGGTCGTTGACGCTCAACTCATACTCCGCTAGGGTTCGGTTGGGGGAGAAATACACCCCGAAGAGAGTGCATTCTCCCCACCTTGCCGCCACAAAGCCCCGACCAGACTCCCTGAGGGAGATAGGCTCGGCTGTGCTTGCGGTCGATCCCATTATGGCTACGGTGCCGCCCAGGTCGGAGACCCAATTGGGTCGTGATGGGACGCTGTACGGCTCCGCAACCACGGCCACATCAATCCTCCATTCCACCGCCGATTGCAGGAAAAGGTCCTGGGCAGCGGCAGAATGATTGAGGTTGCCCTGCAAAATGTAGCGCGCTTGGGCCGCACTAGGCATTGTTGTCGGTTGCCATCGGTGTTGTCTGCGGGCATGAGGTGGGCCGCGCAGACTCTGGAGCGGCCGTGACGGTGGCTAGCGCTCTACTTCTTTTAGGGCGTGGGGGGTTGCAGCTTTTGGCCCCCAGAACATGGTCCGCCTTTAGCCCGAGTCCGGCGCAGATGCTGCACTTAGGTTTGTCGGCACAACCGCTGGCCTTATGGCCGGGCTGGCCGCACCTGTAACAGAGGCCGCTGCGATCGGTTGGAGCCGTGCAGAAAGGCCTAGTGTGCCCTTGCTCTAAGCACCGAAAGCACTTCATAGCCCTTGGCTCTAGGAGCTGTATGTGTGCCGAGCTCCAGCCCACCAGGAGACGGCCTGTGCTGACGACCTTCGCCACCGAGGTTGGGCACCTAAACCATGCTGACCCCATGCCACCGCGCCTGGCCCGGATGTCCCCGACCTTCACGTGTTCTGGTGGACATCCACCCTTGAGCGCCACCGCTGCAACGACATCCTCCTTGGTAATGGAGTCGTCCAGCCCGGATATACGCATGTCCGTATATTTAACTGGCCGGACGACTCTCACAGTTTGTGGGAGAATGTCTCGCAGCTTCTGCACCACTTGATCAGCCACCTCAGTTGTCACAGTCGCAGGCAGCTCCATAAGGCGGGCTCCCGCTGCCGTCTGCTTCATTCTGGCTCCCTTTTCAATGCCTAGAGTCGCCAAGTCTAGTTCCTCCCGGGCCTTTTTCATAATATAGGCGTAGGTGACGCCGTCGCCTGCATCCGGGGGGACCGTGATAACCACGGCCATGGTCTTGGGGGCAGCTAAGGCCTTCCCTCCCCTCGTCCTTTTCTTTTTTGGCTTTTTATTGGCCTTTGCGGATTTCACCGGCGCCGTCTTGGTGTTCGTTCTTGGCGCGGCCGCCGGACCACCCTTCTCCGCGCTGGGCTGAACAGCCTTCTTCTTTTTGCCCCTCTTCCTCACAACTGCTGTCCATTCCTCTTCAAGAGGCGCTGGAGGAGGAGCCGAGATCACTGGCTCGTCTCCTTGGACAGGTTGAACTGGGGGCGGTTGTACCTTCGGCTTCCGTTTCGCCGCAGTTGCCACGGTCTTTTCACCTGCAGGCGACGCTGAAGGCCCAGGTTGAGGGCGAGCTATCTCTGGCATGTCCTGCTGCTGCGCAGGTGCCTCAGTCACTCTCTTCTTATCTGAGGCAAGAGGTGGCCTGCGACGCTCCTCAGGCAGCTTCTGATAGCCGCCGAGTCTAGCGTCTAGCATGGAACCCATCTGCAACATAAGGTTGCGGTCCCGTGCTTCAGACGACTCCTGCACTTTCACTAAATCAGTCCGAAGGAGTGTCATCTCTGCTTTGAGACCCGCTAACTCAGCGTTCACTCGCGCGTTCTCTTCTTCGGCCCTCGCCAGTTTGGCCGCGAGTCCAGCCTTCTCCGCTTCGAGCCTCCTTACCTCGTCTGAGGTATTCAGACGGAGGACTCGGTTAGCCAGTTCTTCAGCCTTTGCGTTGGCGTCATACAGGGCTCGCTGGTAGGTTCCCTTGAGGTGGGACGAGGTTTTTCCCACTTTCAACACCGTTGCAGCCACATTCAGCAACTCCTGTCTTATGGCCGAAGCCGAGTCTGGCAGGTTTGTGGCCGGCGCTGTCTCCTCTGTTGACATCGACGCATCACTCAGGATAACAACTTCCTTGGATCGTAGCGTCGATGCTAACGCGGCCAGCTCTTCTTCGCCGTCCACTTCCGCCGCAAGCCTAGCGCTTTCTTTCAATTGCCGATTAAACTCGGCCTTCGCCTTGGCCAGTCCTACATATTCGCCCGTGGTTGGCGGGCGGCCCCTTCTCTTTCGCGCTGAGCGGTCGATAGCTGTTGCCGTCGACGCGTCGCTGCTCGATGGGCTACCAGACCCCGAGCGCTGTGAGGTCTCTCGATGCCCTGACCGGCTTCTCCTTCTCTGGGCCCACAACTTGCCGGTTGGTCCGGAGCGAGGCTCACTCTTCTCACGTGGCAGTGACTCCACGGATTCGAAGCTGCCCGCATCCGAATCTTCCTCCTCGAGCACAATCCTAGTGAGCTTGACAATTGGCTCCCTCATTTTTGGCCGACTGGGTCTCAGAGCGGGGGCTCCGCTCACCGTCAAACTCTCTGATCTTGAGACCTCGGGGTCGGACAAAACGTCCGGCGCCGGTGTCCCACATCGATTCGCCCCTTTATCCGTCACCTCTGACGATGTCTCATCCGTTGGAGGGAAGCCTCCCGGGGGACTGTCATTTTCGCGATCCTTACCAACCAACCGACCTGGACGCAGACAGTCTCCCCGTTCGACAACAACAGCAGTATTTGTTGTCTCCTCTACTTCGCTCTCATTCCCGAGAGCGGAAAAACTATTACCTAAACTAACCCTAAAACTAAAAGATGATTCGTTTTCCATACGAGATCCCACGAGTATGGGGGATATAAAAGGTCCACCCAGGCAGTGCCCCCTGTACCTGGGTAACCCTAATACTGCACGAGGGCGGGTGGTCTCGTGCAGTTGGCCGCTAGCTGGCAGGCGTTCACCCATCCTGCCACCTCGAGACCGAGGCGGCCGGACGTCGCGCGAGGCCCCGAAGGGCGCCCCAACGTCCGACCTTTTGGGGTTTTTTAGTGAGGTTGGCTCCTCTTGGTCCGGGCGACCAAGCCAGGACCCCTACCCCCGCTGGGCCGCGAGACATGTCCACGACACCCAAACGGGGAGCAGGTTGCCAGACGGTTGGCCTGAGCCACCCACCTAGTCGCGCAACCGCGAGTGGTGGGCCCGTCCAGCCGCAAACCTTGAAGGCTGCCATCCCACGAGCCTAGGCTCCGCTAGTCCGAGGGACTCCGTCGCAGGTGCAGAAATAATCTGCCCGGCGCAACCGCTGAGCCTCCAAGAGGCTCTGGAGCATCACGCGTCTCAGCCTCTTATTATAAGAGGCGAGGGTGAGCTCCGCGGCCCCGCCCGACGAGGGCCAGTCATACTGGACTCCCCGCCGCGCGGGTTGTCTCTCTTCGCTTCCCCGAAGCAACGTGCCCCGGGTACTGAGCCCCCCTACCACGACAAGGTGGAGACATATTCAGGGGGGAAACTTTGATCAGTCTGAGGATTTGAACCCTGGGTTAAAAACCCAATTCGTCTCCCTATAGACTTTCTATAGGTTTCACCACTCGGCCAGATGATACATAACCTAACCTAACCTAACCTAACCTAACCTAACCTAACCTAACCTAACCTAACCTAACCTAACCTAACCTAACCTAACCTAACCTAACCTAACCTAACCTTTTTTTTTTTTTTTTTTTTTTCTCGGTGTCAAAAAATGCATTTACGCACTATCCCACCCCCCGGGGAAGGGGTGGGGGTGTGTGGGACTCGCCCACCTCTGAAGGAGGTGGGAATACCGCACTAAAAAATACACCGGTATACCCGCACCGCTTACGGGACGGCATGGCTCTGGTCGATTACCACATCGTCCCTGCGGTGGCCCGGCCTCCACGCCGGGCCTCCTCACGCCACGGGGGGCATCCTGGTATACGAGGACACCCCCAGACGGGGACACCGTGCAATGGGGATTGGGCTCCCCAGCCCGCACCCCTGGTGTCACTTTTAGGGAGCAGGAATGACATAACGGTTAAACCGCCGCATTCCCGCCCCCCGCCGTCTACGTCGGAGAGGCGCCGCTAGAGGATCATCCTCACGGGCCCTCTCCGCGGCCTCCTTCTGTGACATTACGTCGTCACAGAAGGCGACCACCCCCCCCCATGCCTCATCGCTGCCTAGCATACTATCGATGATCCTCGGCAGCGAGAGGTCTGGGCCCACCTTGGCCATTAGAGCGCGGCGCTGTACCGCCCATGCAGGACACACTTGAAGTGTGTGCTGGGCGGTATCCTCTGGCGCGCCGCACTCGTGACACCGAGGTGTCGGCTCGCGTCTCGCGACCCGGTGCAGATACTTTCCGAAGCACCCATGGCCGGAAAGTATCTGCACCAGCCGATATCTCATCGGCCCTCCGTCGCGCCGGACCCACGACCGGAGGACCGGACGGATCGCGTCTATCGGCCATTGGCCGAAGAGCGGATTCGCCAAGTCCTCCTCCCAGAGACGCAGGACCTCCTCTTGCGCCCGCTGCCTAACCGCCTCTACCTCTTCGAGGCAGGGGCGCTCACCTCTTGCTCTCCGGTCTGCTCGGTACCTGTAAACAGTCTTTAATACAGCCGCTTCTAACTCCCACGGGGGCATGCCTGCCAGAAGGCAAGCAGCCCCCGCCGATATCGTACGATATCCTCGGATCGCCCTCACCGCCATGGTCCTCTGAGGACCACGCAACAGCCGTCTGTTGCGGGCGGTGAGAGCATCCACCCAGATAGGCGCCCCGTATAGCGCCATACTCTTTAGGATTCCGGCGTATAGGCGCCGGCACGTCTGGTCTGGGCCGCGTTCATTTGGCAGAAGGCGACCCAGAGCTCCCGCAGCACGAATGAGACGGGGCGCAAGGCGGTCGAAGTGCGCGTCAAACCGCCAGCGCCCGTCCAGAATCAGGCCCAGATATTTCATCTGGGCCATCACTTTCAGTTCCAAACCATCTATGCGAACCGAGGCGCCGGGCGGTGGTCCCTGCCGAGGTCCATGAAACAAGAGGACCTCGGTCTTACTGAGAGCCACCTTCAATCCCAGCGCCTCGATTCGGCCGATGACAAGGCTGGCGCTTACCTCCGCCAGCCTTTTTGCATCGGCAAAATCCCCCCCCGTGGCTACGACTAGGGTGTCATCCGCGTAGCAAATGACACGCACCCTAGGTAGGAGCGTGCCGCGGAGCACCCAGTCATAGCCGATGTTCCACAACAGGGGCCCGAGTACGGACCCCTGGGGAACCCCACAAGTTACAGGCCGGCGAACCAAGACGCCGTCGGCCCCCTCGAATAACACCTCCCGGCCGCGGAGGTAATCCTCCAACAGCCTTTGTAAGTAGAGGGGCACTCCGAAATAACGGAGTGCCTCCCTAATCACCCCGAAGGGCAGGCTGTTGAAGGCGTTGGCGATATCCAGAGATATCGCCAACGACCTCTCCCCGCGACTGGAGGCAGCAGTCGTCTCGTCCTTTAGGAGGGTCAGGGCGTCGAGGGTCGAGTGACCCGCCCTGAACCCGAACTGCACCGGCGACAGATCGGGCCCCACCTCCTTCAGGTGTTGGATGAGACGGAAGGAAATTATTCGTTCGAACGATTTCCCCGTCTCATCCAACAAGACGATTGGCCGGTACGCGCCGGCTTCACCCGGAGGCCTCCCCTCCTTCGGGAGAAGGCACAGACGCCCCTCCTTCCACAACTTCGGGAATCGTGCCGACGCGAGCGCTGCGTCGAACAATTCCCGAAGTTGTCCCCCCAGATGGGCCAAGGCCAGGGCCAAGACCTTGCCCGGAACCCCATCAGGCCCCGGGGCCTTCTTCCGAGCCTTGAGTCGATCCACCACTGCCGCCATCTCCTCGTCGGTGACAGGTGGAATCGACTCGTCGGCCAAGGCAGGCACGGGAGGAGCCATAGTCGGAGGGGTGTGCATTGGGGGCTCTGGGAAGAGCTCCCGCACGACCCTCTCCAACACCTCCGTCTGGAGGGTCTCAATCACGGGGGGACCATTATTGCGGAGCTTGTTTCGCGCCGCCTTATATGGTCTCCCCCATGGGTCCCTATTGAGATCCTCTAGCATCTCCTCTCGTGCCCTGCTCTTCGCCTGGCATATGGCCAGCTGTAATGCCTTCTTATCCTCGATATAAGTTGCATACAGCTGGCCTTCCCTCAATGTGTCACGGCGTCTACGGCGGAGCGCCCGGGTGAAAGCCCTCCTCGACAGCGAGCACTGCTGCCGAAGAAGGGCGATCTCCTCGCTCCACCAGTAGACTTGGTGACGCCGCGGCGGTGGCCCAATTACCTTGGGCATGGCGGCGTTGCAGACCCCGGACATAATGTCGCGGAATCTGCTTGCCGCCTCGTCAACCCCCGTGGTGACAGGGGTGGCACACCAAGCCGCCACTATGGCGGCCTCCTCTGCCATCTCTCGGTTGAGCTTTGTCATCGCCCACCGAGGGAAGGAGGAGTGCCCCGACTGTCGTTGCGGCCCTGGGGAGCCGCTGGAGGTGGAGACGTCGAACCTAATATACTTGTGGTCCGACATTGTCTCCACCTCACTTAGCACCTGCCAGCCCCGGACGCGTTGTGCTAGAGAAGGGGTGGCGAACGTCAAGTCCACCACGGACCCCCCTCCTCTACGCACACACGTGTGTGATGTCCCCCTGTTAAGGAGGGACAACCCAGAGCTGACAGCCCAGTCCTCCACGGCCAGACCCCACGGGTCTGTAGACACACTCCCCCAGAGCGTCGACCACGAGTTAAGGTCACCCATGACCAACACCGGGAGAGGCGCCAACCGCTGAATGACTGGACCAAGGCCCCGCAAAAAGTCTTCTAAGTTAGACAACCCTCGATTTGGGGAGACATAGACGCCAACGATGGCAATGCCTCCCCATGTTGCAGCGACGTAGCCGGGGCCCCGTTCCTTCGGAACGAGGATGTTCCGGCTAGCCGCCGCCACGATAGCAACAGAACCGACCGTGTCTCCAGCCCATAAGGGCTGAGAGGGCACAAAGTACGGTTCTGCGACTACCGCCACGTCAATCTCCCACTGCGCCATGGACTGGATTAATAAATCCTGGGCCCCGGCGCAGTGGTTGAGATTCGTCTGGAGGAAACTGCTATGCCGAGTGTAACTCATAGTTGCATTACAGTTTCCTCTGACGCTGACGTGCGCGTCCCGCTAGTGGCCTGGGTCCGTTTGGCCGCCCTCGATTTGATGGCGGGAGGACAACAGCTCCTCCCACCCATCGTATGCCCAGAGGGCTTGCCCGCGTCTGCGCAGACCGCGCAGCGAGCCTTCGCCGTGCATCCGGCGGCTTTGTGGCCCGGCTCACCACACCGGAAGCACAGCTCGTCCCGCTGCTTGTCGGACGGGCAGAGCTGCCGCGTGTGCCCGATGCCCATGCACCTGAAGCACCTCAAAGGAAGTGCTTCAAGGGCCCGGACCTGCGCACAGCTCCACCCAACCAACAAACGACCGCCGGCCAGAACGGTCTTGGCCGCAGCCACGGGGCATTTCAGCGTCACTGAACCTGCCCCGGAGCGACCAAGCCGAATGTCCGCGGCCTTGATTTGCGCCGCGTCGCAACCTCCCTTGGCCGCTACGGCAGCCACAACGTCCTCGCGGGTCACGGACTCCTCGAGGCCCGAAATACGCAAATCTGCGCATTTCGTGGGCCTCGTGACAGTGGCGATCCCCGCGAGCGCCTCCGATAGCTTGGCTGCCAGACGGTCGGCAGCCTCGGCGCTTTTGGCACCCGGCAACTCGAGCATTCTCGCTCCTGTTGCCGTCTGCCTCGATGTCACTCCCTGAATGCCCAGTTCAGGGAGCGCGATAGCCTCTTTGGCCTTCAAGAGGGCCATCTTGTAAGATACCCCGCGCGCAACAGCCTCGGGCTGTAGTGTAAAAACTACAGCGGAGGAGCGCGGCGAGGTCAGTTTGGCCTTCGGCTTGGCTTGCGGCTGGGCTTGCTTGCCTGCTTGGGCTTGCGGCTTCGACTTACCCTTCTTAGTCTTGGGCGCAGTCGCGGTCGGCGCTTTCGGAGCTGCAGGGGCTGCGGGGACGGGCTTGGAGCTCTTCCCCTTACCCTTGCCCTTCCTGCTGGCCACCACACTCCAAGTCTCTGCATCCGCAGAGGCTGGGGTAGCAGCAACAGCAGCCGGGGTCGCAGCAGCAACCGGAGTCGCCTTTGCAGGTGCTCGCGATGGACCTGCAACAGGAAGAGTTTCGGCAGATAAAGGTGCCTTCACCTTCTTCCCCTTCTTTGCCTTCGGCTTGGCCTTGACCTGGGCCGGGCGGGCTGCGGCTGGAGCAGCCAAGGCAGCCTCCCTGGTCGCGGCCGCAGCCTCCTCGGCAGCGGCAGCCTCCCTGGCAGCGGCCTCCTCCCTCCTCTTGTCCGCCGCAAGCGGGGGGCGGAGAGTAGGCGCAGGTGGGAGGCGCATCTCCAACCCCGCGATGCGCGCGGAGATCATGTCGCCGACGGTGCGACACATGGAGGCCTTCATATCCTCCATCATGTCGGCGACCATGACGGCGACCTGACCCACGACATCCTTCGACACCTCAGGCTCCAGAACCGGCTGTGCTTCTGAAGAAGAAGGACCAGGGTGCTCGGACCTACTGGTGGCGAAGTCGCGGCGCAAGGCCTTGACCTCACGCTGTAAGTCCTCCACCTGGTTCTTCAGCAGCCGGTTCTGCACACTCAATCGTCGAGTCTCGTCCGAAACGGAGCGTTCGGACAGAGAATCGACGATCTCCTGGTACTCACACGCGTACGCCTTGAGGTCTCGGATAAAGTTCCCCTTAAGATTACCCGACTTGCGAGCTATCTCGAAGATAGCCCGCTTCAATTCTGTAGCGCGCTCACGTGCGAGCTGCGTGTCGAGGTCCGCCGTCAGCTCTTCAAGAGTTTGGACCTCGCCAGGCACCTCATACGGCAGGGGGACCGTGATCGGAGAGGGGGGCTCCGTCGGGTCAAAGTCTGCCAAAATATCATCGATGTTTTTGTTGCACCGAGCAACCAACTCTTTATGGGAAGGCGAAGAGGAATTCTTCTTGCCCCGTTTGGAGCCCTTCCCAGCTTTTTTATACTTGGTGCTACAAGTTTTTGTTCTGCATTTTGATTGCTGGACTTGATCGTCATCAGTCGTCTCGTCATCGCCTGAGGCGAAGAGAGGTGACATTGCAGGTCGCTTGCCAGAGGAACTCCTCGTCACACGACCTTTCTCCTCAAACGGTCCCTCATCGACCACTAGCCCTGAGAACGAGTTCTCAGTAAAGTCCGGGGACATGCATGGGTCGTCAGTGGGGACGCCGACCAACGGGGCCGACGTCTCCACCGCCAGGTCAACGAACGCCGGTTCATGAGCTGAATCAGAGTCAGTGTGGGAAGCCAGGTTGTTGGCGGACCTATCCTTAAAAGGACTGGATCCGCCAGAAGACGAATCGGCAGCAGCGGGCCTATCCTGAAAAGGACTGGGCCTGCGCGCACAAGAAGATTTCTTAGCAGTCGACATAACGAACTCAGTCAAAACGCAAGTCGCAATGCACTGAAGTGTTGCCGTCGTCTGTGCCACTCCGTTACGGTGGTCACAGACTACGTTGCCCAGGGTTCACTACGGGGAAGTCACTTCAGGGCGAACCCCAACCTAACCTAACCTAACCTAACCTAACCTAACCTAACCTAACCTAACCTAACCTAACCTAACCTAACCTAACCTAACCTAACCTAACCAACTTTCAAATTCTTCAAATTTCATCGTATTGTGCCCAAATATGTTTCTAAAAGTTCCAGCTGGCTTGCATTAGTGTAGTTTCAGCGAAAGAAGCAACCTGAAAGCATAATTTCTTCGACTTTTGTGTCTTTTAGAGTTATTGATATTTCACGTAATTATTTTCATACGAAAAATAATTTTTTCTCGGATTTGACCCAAATTGTATTCTATTTCGATTCGAATAGTTGCAATAGGACTAGACTAAGACGATTTCAGCGTTTCAGGCGCGTTCCCACTCCTTAAAGTCGAGTTAAAGTCCAGTTTTGTCTCTGTGCAAAATTGTTTTCATTTTTTCAAAATTTCTCTTAAATTTCATTACTTTTTCAAAATGTTTTCACTTAGGTATACTCAGGAAGCCAAATAGGCGTCCCGCTGTTGTTTTTGTAGCGATTAGATTAAAATTGAATTTTTTGTAGATTTTTCAACTTTTCTGGAATTTGGTGAAATCCAACTTTTCAGTTTTTCGTGTTTTTCTTTAGTTTTTACTAAGGAACACCCTGTTGCGTTGTTCGGCAAAGCTGTCCGTATCACCGCCACGGATCCAACGACACCACTCTTGCCACCCTCAGACGTCATTTCGGCAAAAAATCGCCCGCCCACCCTCCCGTTAGTCAAAACGAGAGCTGCCCTATAGCCGAGGGGTATAATTTGGGAAAAGTTGCAAAAAATTTTTAAATTCCTAATAAATTATACATATTTTTCCGATCCTGTTGCTGCTTTCCAGCGCACTCTCCGACCCCCCCATCCCGGGAAATTAATTCATTTGCTTTATTTATATCTCTTATTTTAATACCAATCTTTAAAAATGATGCCACGCACGCCCCCTAAAAAGGCCAGAACATCGGACAACCCCTCGGCACAGCCCGACAAAACTGTGCCAGCCCTACAGGCTAAAGTTATAGTGAAAAAACTTGACATACATCCCTTAACGCCAGTGTCAACCACCGCACCTAAAATGACCACTAGGGCCCAAACACATGCTTCGCGGGCCACCGCTCCCTCGGCGCCCTCCCCACCGTCCTCCCAACATCCTTGTGTCCACGTGGAAGTGGAAAGTGAGAGAGACGACAGATCGGCAACCGCTATTATAGCAAATACACTCGCCGTACACAGTGCAATCAGCACTCTTGAAACCTCTCGCGTCCCTCTCACACACAGCCCCCCATCACATTCCCGCGCATTCATCGCGGATGCCGTACAGTCGTCGACACCTACGACACAAAAGGCTACCCCAACAACTACAGAAGCCCCCGCACCTCCCCCCGAAGACGCTATCCGCCCCGAAAACAACTCGGAGCCCTCACTTAGCGAGCAGAGTGCAGTCGACGCCCTACGTATTTACCAGATTGCCTTTGGCAAAATTACAGACTCCGCCAAAGAAATTGCTACTATAATTAATAGAGACAAGAGTGTACGAGGCGAGACCAAGAAGCGGATTCACGAGCTAGCCAAGAACATCATCGCTGCCGTGAATACCGCAAACTCGCAAACCCCCTTGGCCCCGAACCAAGGCCCACCACCTGATTTGACAATGTCCACACCAAGCTCCATCATAAGCGCGATTCGGGCAGCAGTGCGTGAGGAGGTGAAGCTGGCCATGCCGGCTGCCGCCCCCCCTCCCACTTTTTTCACCCAAACTCCCACCCCACCTAAATCCTTCGCAGCGGTGCTTGCGGCAAAACCCCCCCCTGCTAGAAAGACAAAGCCGCGCTCTCTCCCGGCAATCATAATTCGCCCCAGGGATGATGCCCCGGAGAACGGTCAAACCAACACCTACGAGGAATGGCGCCAAAACGTCAAATTTAGAGAAACTAAATTTGCCCCCACAAGTGTCAAGTCTCTTCGGGGCAACACTCTAAAGGTAGAGTTTGATACAGCCGAACAGCGCGACGCCACCATGAAAAGGGTCAACGAGTCCTCTAAAATCATCGCACAGGAGGCCAAACTCCGCCGCCCGCTCATCATCTTGAAGGGCGTCAGCAAGGACGTCCCCAAAAGGGAACTCGTCGAAGTTGTCGCACAACAGAACGAGCTCCCTGTCGAGGAAATACGCCTCTGCTTCCTCCTTAAAAACCGAAATGACCACCTGTACAATGTTGTCCTAGAAGTCGCCCCCACCATCCGTCGCAAACTAGTAGAGGCCGGCAGGGCGAACGTGGAGCAGCAGAGGGTGCACGTGGATGACTTCAGCAGATTCATACAGTGCTACAAGTGCCTACAATTTGGGCACACGAACAACAAATGCACTGCAGATTTCTACCCGTGCGCCCACTGCGGCTCCGAAGCCCACCGCATCACGGACTGTCCCGTCAAAAACGACCCCTCCAAGAAAAGGTGCTTCAACTGCACTCACTCCCGCAATAGATCCGAAACAAACAATAACGCGAACACTAATCATTCAGCCACTGATACCAAACTTTGCCCAAAAATTATTAAAACTATACAATCCCTAGAATCAAACACAGATTATGGTCAATAACAACCTTAAATTTATTCAATGTAACTTACAGCGCAGCTCCGCTGCCCAACAAGAGTTCTTTCATGAATTCATTACTAATAAATATGACATTGGATTAATTACTGAACCATACGTTGGCAACACGAACTGGCTCAAACCTCTACCCGGCATGAACGTGTACCAATACACCAACGGGGCCAACGGGACAAGAGTCAAGGCCTGCATCATCACTAAATCCTCACTGACGGGTCTAGGCATGTCTCAATACTCGTCCACCAACTTGGCGGTCATCCGCGTGGAGCTCGGCCAGCGGTCACTTTACATCGGCTCTGCATACGTGGAACCTGATGTTGACATCAACCAAACAATGATCGCCCTCGACTCCTTCCTCCACAATACCCGGACCTCTCTACGTCTTGTGGGAGGGGACCTAAACGGGAAACATCAGGAGTGGGGAATGCCAAATCCCGACCAACGCGGAGAAGACATCTCAGTACTAATGGCCTCAGCAGATATGGTGGTGTGCAACCAAGGCACAGTTCCCACCTTCGAGGCCGTCAGACATAACGTGCAATGCTCATCGATCCCGGATGTGACATATGCGTCTGACACCGTTGTGGACCTAGTGACTGACTGGCATGTTAGCCTCGATGCATGCCCAACATCTGATCATAACGCTATTAAATTTAACATCGCCTCCCGACACAAAATAATTAAATCAAAAAGCACCTCAACCTTTAAATACAGCACGCACAAGGCAAACTGGCCACTCTTTCGCGAGAACGTCAAAGAAGCGCTAGAGGACGTAGCCAACGTTAACCTGGAGACAATGAACAACGGGGAAATAGACTTCATCGTGGACCAGACAACCACCATAATCCAAGGTGTCTGCAGCTCCACATTCCCCAAAAAGTCGGGTCAAAACCAGTACAATCCATGGTGGTCTGACACACTGGAGACCATGAAGAAGCTGTGCATACGCTTGCACCACCGTCTGCACACACTTAAAAAAGCTAATAGACCCTTAACTGACACCCTAAAAGAATATGAGGAAGCTAAAACCACCTATGCTAAAGCCATTTCAAAAGCCTCCACTGAGCACTTCAGAGAGTTCTGTAATGCTCAGGGCAAGGAAGACGTCTGGTCTATCACAAACAGAATAATTAAAGACTCCCCCCTTCGCAGACCACCACAGACATTAAACTGTAACAACATCTTTACAACCAATAGTAACAACACAGCCGAAGCATTACTCAATCACTTCTATCCCGACGACACACCCGACACTCTTGACCACCACCGTGAACTACGCGCATCCATGGACGAAACACCAGACTCGAGAGACGACCAACCTTTCACTGCCGAGGAAGTCCGTGAATGCCTCAACAGCATAAGCCCCAAAAAAGCTCCTGGCCTAGATAATCTCACATCAGACATCTGCCTAGAAACTTTCGACATCTTCCCCATCTTTTTCACATCACTCTTGAACAAATGCCTCTCCTCGGGTCACTTTCCCAACTCCTGGAAAGAGGCCTGCGTTAGAATCCTGCCTAAACATAACAAAACAGATACTAACTCTATCAGCTCCTTCCGCCCCATCGGCTTGATCCCAGTATTCGGCAAAGTTCTAGAAAAACTCATTGTAAAGCGCATCGCCTATAAGGCAGAATGCGAGAACACACTCAACGCAAACCAATATGGCTTTCGAGAGCAAACTTCTACCACAGATGCTCTTGAAACCGCTCTAAATAAAATCAAATCCGCTAAGGCAGCGGGTCAACAGGTCGTTGCGGTGTCACTGGACATCAAGGCCGCTTTTGACAACGCCTGGTGGCCTGCTCTCTTAAAACGACTGAGATTCATAAAATGCCCATCCAACATTTACAAACTCATCCAGAGTTATATCAATAACAGAACGGTTAAGCTGGAATACGGAAACTCGGTGGCAAAAAAGGTGATGTCCAAAGGCTGTGTCCAGGGCTCTGCCTGCGGACCAGTCTTTTGGAACATCGTCTTAGACGAGCTGCTCACGCTGCAACTTCCCCAAGGTACACACATACAGGCCTTCGCGGACGACGTCCTCCTCATCGTGGAGGGCTCGTCCGTCGAGAGCCTTGAGACTTCCACCACTGACGCTCTGTCAAGAATAGACTCCTGGGGGAGGAGTGTTAAGCTAGCCTTTGGCCCAGAAAAGACACAAGCCATCTCCTTCACTAGACAGGCACAAGCTGCCTCAATCAAAATGAACGACATTTCCATCCCTCTCTCCGACGACATCAAACTTCTTGGTGTCGTAATTGACAAAAATTTAAGCTTCATCAATCACGCTCACTTCATCATTAACAAAGCAACTAAAATCTTCAAAAATCTGTGTAAATTTATAAGACCGACGTGGGGAGTTCACTCGGAAAATGTTGAGACCATCTACAAGCAAGTTATTACACCCATCATCACCTACGCAGCCGGTATCTGGGGCTCCGCCACTAAGTTCGACTCTGTGCGGAGGGCCCTCAGATCCTTTCAAAGGACGTTTGCTATCAAAGCAATCCGGGGGTTTCGCACCATATCGGCTGTCGCTGCCAACGCATTGGCGCAGTTCCCTCCTCTTCACCTAGTGGTGAACGAAGTGAGGGACATCCACAACATCAAGCGGGGTGGCACAGCCGACTCCTTACCCAGTGACATAACCCTACACAAAAAGCTTCCTATCAACAAGCTCTTGCACCCTGCCCAACGAATAACTATTAAGTATGAACTGGCGTGTACCCAAGAAGAGGCGGATGATCTCATGGACCCCGACTGTCCAAACATCTATACAGACGCCAGCAAATTAGATAACGGCGACACTGGCGCGGCTTTCGTAGTATTACAGTCGGGGCGTGCCCTGGTCAACAGGAAGTACAAAATAGGAAGCACTGCCTCCGTCTTCATGGCGGAGGCCTTCGCCATTGACCGAGCCCTCCACTGGGTCTTATCCCGCAAATTTAACATCAGCAAAACCATAATTTTCACAGACTCCCTCTCCTCCTTAAAGGCGATACAAGATCGCAGCAACCCAGACCCTACCATCAACAGCATCCACATCTCCCTCTTTGCCCTCCGAAACCTCAATACCGACATCCAGTTCGTCTGGACTAAAGCCCACATAGGTATTGTTGGCAACGAATTGGCCGATATGGCGGCCAAGGAAGCCGCGAGCAAAAAATCGGAATCAGTCCTCAACTTCTTTCCAATTTCTTACGTCAAGAAACTTCTCCGCAAAAGAACAGCCGACCTGTGGGAGGAGGAATACACGTCAACGACCCAGGGTTCTGGCACTAAATTCTTTTTCAAAAATGTATCAGATATCATTAACTTCCGGAAAACCATTACACTAAATTTTCACCTAACCCAAATCCTAACTGGGCACGGCTACCACAAAGAATATCTTCACCGCTTCAAAATCACCGCTGACGACCGATGTCCTTGTGACCAAACTTCTACTCAGTCTATTTCCCATCTCTTGAACCACTGCTCAATTTTCAACAATAACCGATATGACTATATTAACATCTGTAACGACAGAAAAATACAACCATTTAATCTTATAGAAACTTTGAAATCAGAATCCGCAACCGAGGCATTCGTTAACCTCGCTAAAAACATAGTTAGTCGATTAAAACGCATAAATGGCACATAATTTCCTCATATAAACTCATCTCTATTACAAACTCGTACTTCAAACATAAAACTCGTACTTCAAACATAAAAACTAGAATTTGAAAAGGCAAACTGGACACCTGTATCCACTAGCAGGGTCCAGTTTGACCTCGATTATCCCAAAATTGATACCTTAAAACCTGTAAAATCTTACACTTAATTCCTCAAATCACTTAAACTCTTTCATAAAAAAAAAAAAAAAAAAAACCTAACCTAACCTAACCTAACCTAACCTAACCTAACCTAACCTTTTTTTTTTTTTTTTTTTTTTTTCTCGGTGTCAGAAAAATGCATTTACGCACTATCCCACCCCTCGGGGAAGGGGTGGGGGTGTGTGGGACTCGCCCACCTCTGAAGGAGGTGGGAATACCGCACTAAAAAAATACACCGGTATACCTACGCCGCTTACGGGACGGCATGGCTCTGATCGATTGCCACATCGTCCCTGCGGCGGCCCGGCCTCCACGCCGGGCCTCCTCACGCCACGGGGGGCATCCTGGTATACAAGGACACCCCCAGACGAGGACACCGTGCAATGGGGATTGGGCTCCCCAGCCCGCACCCCTGGTGTCACTTTTAGGGAGCAGGAATGACATAACGGTTAAACCGCCGCATTCCCGCCCCCCGCCGTCTGCGTCGGAGAGGCGCCGCTAGAGGATCATCCTCACGGGCCCTCTCCGCGGCCTCCTTCTGTGACATTACGTCGTCACAGAAGGCGACCATCCCCCCCCATGCCTCATCGCTGCCTAGCATACTATCGATGATCCTCGGCAGCGAGAGGTCTGGGCCCACCTTGGCCATTAGAGCGCGGCGCTGTACCGCCCATGCAGGACACACTTGAAGTGTGTGCTGGGCGGTATCCTCTGGCGCGCCGCACTCGTGACACCGAGGTGTCGGCTCGCGTCTCGCGACCCGGTGCAGATACTTTCCGAAGCACCCATGGCCGGAAAGTATCTGCACCAGCCGATATCTCATCGGCTTCCTGTCTCGCCGGACCCACGACCGGAGGACCGGACGAATCGCGTCTATCGGCCATTGGCCGAAGAGCGGATCCGCCAAGTCCTCCTCCCAGAGACGCAGGACCTCCTCTTGCGCCCGCTGCCTGACCGCCTCTACCTCTTCGAGGCAGGGGCGCTCACCTCTTGCTCTCCGGTCTGCTCGGTATCTGTAAACATTCATTAATACCTTCGCTTCAAGCTCCCACGGGGGCATGCCTGCCAGAAGGCAAGCAGCCCCCGCCGATATCGTGCGATATCCTCGGATCGCCCTCACCGCCATGGTCCTCTGAGGACCACGCAACAGCCGTCTGTTGCGGGCGGTGAGAGCATCCACCCAGATAGGCGCCCCGTATAGCGCCATACTCTTTAAAATTCCGGCGTATAGGCGCCGGCACGCCTGGTCTGGGCCGCGTTCGTTCGGCAGAAGGCGACCCAGAGCTCCCGCTGCGCGGATTAGACGGGGCGCGAGGCGGTCGAAAAGCGCGTCAAACCGCCAGCGCCCGTCCAGAATCAGGCCCAGATATTTCATCTGGGCCATCACTTTCAGTTCCGAACCATTTACACAAACCGAGGCGCCAGGCGGTGGTCCCTGCCGAGGTCCATGAAACAAGAGGACCTCGGTCTTATTGAGAGCCACTTTCAATCCCAGCGCCTCGATTCGGCCGATGACAAGGCTGGCGCTTACCTCCGCCAGCCTTTTTGCATCGGCAAAATCCCCCCCCGTGGCTACGACTAGGGTGTCATCCGCGTAGCAAATGACACGCACCCTAGGTGGGAGCGTGCCGCGGAGCACCCAGTCGTAGCCGATGTTCCACAACAGGGGCCCGAGTACGGACCCCTGGGGAACCCCACAAGTTACAGGCCGGCGAACCAAGACGCCGTCGGCCCCCTCGAATAACACCTCCCGGCCGCGGAGGTAATCCTCCAACAGCCTTTGTAAGTAGAGGGGCACTCCGAAATAACGGAGCGCCTCCCTAATCACCCCGAAGGGCAGGCTGTTGAAGGCGTTGGCGATATCCAGAGATATCGCCAACGACCTCTCCCCGCGACCGGAGGCGGCAGTCGTCTCGTCCTTTAGGAGGGTCAGGGCGTCGAGGGTCGAGTGACCTGCCCTGAACCCGAACTGCACCGGCGACAGATCGGGCCCCACCTCCTTCAGGTGTTGGATGAGACGGAAGGAAATGATTCGTTCGAACGATTTCCCCGTCTCATCCAACATGACGATTGGCCGGTACGCGCCGGCTTCACCCGGAGGCCTCCCCTCCTTCGGGAGAAGGCACAGACGCCCCTCCTTCCACAACTTCGGGAATCGTGCCGACGCGAGCGCTGCGTCGAACAATTCCCGAAGTTGTCCCCCCAGATGGGCCAAGGCCAGGGCCAAGACCTTGCCCGGCACCCCATCAGGCCCCGGGGCCTTCTTCCGTGCCTTGAGTCGATCCACCACTGCCGCCATCTCCTCGTCGGTGACAGGTGGAATCGACTCGTCGGCCAAGGCAGGCACGAGAGGAGCCATAGTCGGAGGGGTGTGCATTGGGGGCTCTGGGAAGAGCTCCCGCACGACCCGCTCCAACACCTCCGTCTGGAGGGTCTCAATCACGGGGGGACCATTATTGCGGAGCTTGTTGCGCGCCGCCTTATATGGTCTCCCCCATGGGTCCCTATTGAGATCCTCTAGCATCTCCTCTCTCACCCTGCTCTTCGCCTGGCATATGGCCAGCTGTAATGCCTTCTTATCCTCGATATAAGTTGCATACAGCTGGCCTTCCCTCAATGTATCACGCCGTCTACGGCGGAGCGCCCGGGTGAAAGCCCTCCTCGACAGCGAGCACTGCTGCCGAAGAAGGGCGATCTCCTCGCTCCACCAGTAGACTTGGTGACGCCGCGGCGGTGGCCCAATTACCTTGGGCATGGCGGCGTTGCAGACCCCGGACATCATGTCGCGGAATCTGCTTGCCGCCTCGTCAACCCCCGTGGTGACAGGTGTGGCACACCAAGCCGCCACTATGACAGCCTCCTCCGCAAGTTCCCTGTCGAGCTTTGTCATCGCCCAACGAGGGAAGGAGGAGTGCCCCGTCTGTCTTTGCGGCCCTGGGGAGCCGCTGGAGGTGGAGACGTCGAACCTAATATACTTGTGGTCCGACATTGTCTCCACCTCACTTAGCACCTGCCAGCCCTGCACGCGTTGTGCTAGAGAAGGGGTGGCGAACGTCAAGTCCACCACGGACCCCCCTCCTCTACGCACACACGTGTGTGATGTCCCCCTGTTAAGGAGGGACAACCCAGAGCTGACAGCCCAGTCCTCCACGGCCAGACCCCACGGGTCTGTAGACACACTCCCCCAGAGCGTCGACCACGAGTTAAGGTCACCCATGACCAACACCGGGAGAGGTGCCAACCTCTGAATGACTGGGCCAAGGCCCCGCAAAAAGTCTTCTAAGTTAGACAACCCTCGATTTGGGGAGACATAGACGCCAACGATGGCAATGCCTCCCCATGTTGCAGCGACGTAGCCGGCACCCCTTTCCTTAGGAATAAGGATGTTACGACTAGCCGCCACCACGATCGCCACAGAGCCGCTTGTGTCTCCAGCCCATAAGGGCTGAGAGGGCACAAAATACGATTCTGCGACAACCGCCACGTCAATCTCCCACTGCGCCATGGACTGGATTAATAAATCCTGGGCCCCGGCGCAGTGGTTGAGATTCGTCTGGAGGAAACTGCAATGCCGAGTGTAACTCATAGTTGCATTGCAGTTTCCTCTGACGCTGACGTGCGCGTCCCTCTTGTGGCCTGGGTCCGATTGGCCGCCCTCGCTTTTGAAGCAGGAGGACAACAACTCCTCCCACCCATAGTATGCCCAGAGGGCTTGCCCGCATCTGCGCAGACCGCACAGCGAGCCTTCGCCGTGCATCCGGCGGCTTTGTGGCCCGGCTCACCACACCGGAAGCACAGCTCGTCCCGCTGCTTGTCGGACGGGCAGAGCTGCCGCGTGTGCCCGATGCCCATGCACCTGAAGCACCTCAAAGGAAGTGCTTCAAGGGCCCGGACCTGCGCACAGCTCCACCCAACCAACAAACGACCGCCGGCCAGAACGGTCTTGGCCGCAGCCACGGGGCATTTCAGTGTCACTGAACCTGCCCCGGAGCGACCAAGCCGAATGTCCGCGGCCTTGATTTGCGCCGCGTCGCAACCTCCCTTGGCCGCTACGGCAGCCACAACGTCCTCGCGGGTCACGGACTCCTCGAGGCCCGAAATACGCAAATCTGCGCATTTCGTGGGCCTCGTGACGGTGGCGATCCCCGCGAGTGCCTCCGCTAACTTGGCTGCCAGACGGTCGGCAGCCTCAGCACTCTTGGCACCCGGCAACTCGAGCATTCTCGCTCCTGTTGCCGTCTGCCTCGATGTCACTCCCTGAATGCCCAGTTCAGGGAGCGCGATAGCCTCTTTGGCCTTCAAGAGGGCCATCTTGTAAGAGACCCCGCGCGCAACAGCCTCGGGCTGTAGTGTAAAAACTACAGCGGAGGAGCGCGGCGAGGTCAGTTTGGCCTTCGGCTTGGCTTGCGGCTGGGCTTGCTTGCCTGCTTGGGCTTGCGGCTTCGACTTACCCTTCTTAGCCTTGGGCGCAGTCGCGGTCGGCGGTTTCGGAGCTGCAGGGGCTGCGGGGACGGGCTTGGAGCTCTTCCCCTTACCCTTGCCCTTCCTGCTGGCCACCACACTCCAAGTCTCTGCATCCGCAGAGGCTGGGGTAGCAGCAACAGCAGCCGGGGTCGCAGCAGCAACCGGAGTCGCCTTTGCAGGTGCTCGCGATGGACCTGCAACAGGAAGAGCTTCGGCAGATAAAGGTGCCTTCACCTTCTTCTTACCCTTCGATTTGGCTTTGGCCTTGACCTGGGCCGGGCGGGCTGCGGCTGGAGCAGCCAAGGCAGCCTCCCTGGTCGCGGCCGCAGCCTCCTCGGCAGCGGCAGCCTCCCTGGCAGCGGCCTCCTCCCTCCTCTTGTCCGCCGCAAGCGGGGGGCGGAGAGTAGGCGCAGGTGGGAGGCGCATCTCCAACCCCGCGATGCGCGCGGAGATCATGTCGCCGACGGTGCGACACATGGAGGCCTTCATATCCTCCATCATGTCGGCGACCATGACGGCGACCTGACCCACGACATCCTTCGAGACCTCAGGCTCCAGAACCGGCTGTGCTTCTGAAGAAGAAGGACCAGGGTGCTCGGACCTACTCGTGGCGAAGTCGCGGCGCAAGGCCTTGACCTCACGCTGTAAGTCCTCCACCTGGTTCTTCAGCAGCCGGTTCTGCACACTCAATCGCCGAGTCTCATCCGAAACGGAGCGTTCGGATAGAGAATCGACGATCTCCTGGTACTCAGACGCGTACGCCTTGAGGTCTCGGATAAAATTCCCCTTCAAATTACCCGACTTGCGAGCTATCTCGAAGATAGCCCGCTTCAACTCAGTTGCACGCTCGCGTGCGAGCTGCGTGTCGAGGTCCGCCGTCAGCTCATCAAGAGTTTGGACCTCACCAGGCACCTCATACGGCAGTGGGACCTGCACCGGAGAGGGGGGCTCCGTCAGGTCAAAGTCTGCCATGATGTCATCGACATTCTTATTACATCTAGCAATCAACTCGGAATGGGAAGGCGAAGAGGAATTCTTCTTGCCCCGTTTGGAGCCCTTCCCAGCTTTTTTATACTTGCTGCTACAAGTTTTTGTTCTGCATTTTGATTGCAGACCGAGATCGTCGTCAGTCGTCTCATCATCGCCTGAGGCAAAGAGAGGTGACATTGCAGGTCGCTTGCCAGAGGAACTCCTCGTCACACGACCTTTCTCCTCAAACGGTCCCTCATCGACCACTAGCCCCGAGAACGAGTTCTCGGTAAAGTCCGGGGACATGCATGGGTCGTCAGTGGGGACGCCGACCAACGGGGCCGACGTCTCCACCGCCAGGTCAACGAACGTCGGTTCATGAGCTGAATCGGAGTCAGAGTGGGAAGCCAGGTTGTTGGCGGACCTATCCTTAAAAGGACTGGATCCGCCAGAAGACGAATCGGCAGCAGCGGGCCTATCCTGAAAAGGACTGGGCCTGCGCGCACAGGAAGATTTCTTAGCAGTCGACATAACGATCTCAGTCAAAACGCAAGTCGCAATGCACTGAAGTGTTGCCGTCGTCTGTGCCACTCCGTTACGGTGGTCACAGACTACGTTGCCCAGGGTTCACTACGGGGAAGTCACTTCAGGGCGAACCCCAACCTAACCTAACCTAACCTAACCTAACCTTTTTTTTTTTTTTTTTTTTTTCTCGGTGTCAGAAAAATGCATTTACGCACTATCCCACCCCTCGGGGAAGGGGTGGGGGTGTGTGGGACTCGCCCACCTCTGAAGGAGGTGGGAATACCGCACTAAAAAAATACACCGGTATACCTACGCCGCTTACGGGACGGCATGGCTCTGATCGATTGCCACATCGTCCCTGCGGCGGCCCGGCCTCCACGCCGGGCCTCCTCACGCCACGGGGGGCATCCTGGTATACAAGGACACCCCCAGACGAGGACACCGTGCAATGGGGATTGGGCTCCCCAGCCCGCACCCCTGGTGTCACTTTTAGGGAGCAGGAATGACATAACGGTTAAACCGCCGCATTCCCGCCCCCCGCCGTCTACGCCGGAGAGGCGCCGCTAGAGGATCATCCTCACGGGCCCTCTCCGCGGCCTCCTTCTGTGACATAACGTCGTCACAGAAGGTGACCACCCCCCCCCATGCCTCATCGCTGCCTAACATCCTGTCGATGATCCTCGGCAGCGAGAGGTCTTGGCCCACCTTGGCCGTTAGAGCGCGGCGCTGTACCGCCCATGCAGGACACACTTGAAGTGTGTGCTGGGCGGTATCCTCTGGCGCGCCGCACTCGTGACACCGAGGTGTCGGCTCGCGTCTCGCGACCCGGTGCAGATACTTTCCGAAGCACCCATGGCCGGAAAGTATCTGCACCAGCCGATATCTCAACGGCTTCCTGTCTCGCCGGACCCACGACCGGAGGACCGGGCGGATCGCGTCTATCGGCCATTGGCCGAAGGGCGGATCCGCCAAGTCCTCCTCCCAACGACGCAGGACCTCCTCGTCTGCACGCCGTCTCACCGCCTCCACCTCTTCGAGGCAGGGGCGCTCACCTCTTGCTCTCGCGTCTGCTCTGTACCTGTGAACAGACGCGAGAACTTCCGCCTCCAACTCCCACGGGGGCATGCCTGCGAGAAGGCAAGCAGCCCCCGCGGATATCGTCCGATATCCACGGATCGCTCTCACCGCCATGGTCCTCTGAGGACCACGCAACAGCCGTCTGTTGCGGGCGGTGAGAGCATCCACCCAGATTGGCGCCCCGTATAGCGCCATACTCCTGATGATACCGGCGTATAGGCGCCGGCACGTCTGGTCTGGGCCGCGTTCGTTAGGCAGAAGGCGACCCAGAGCCCCCGCAGCGCGAATAAGACGGGGCGCGAGGCGGCTGAAGTGCTCTTCAAACCGCCAGCGCCCGTCCAGGATCAGACCCAGATATTTCATCTGGGCCATCACCTTAATCTCCGCGCCATCTATACGGACCGAGGCGCCGGGCGGTGGTCCCTGCCGAGGTCCATGAAAAAGGAGGACCTCGGTCTTACCGCGAGCCACCTTCAAGCCCAGCGCCTCGATTCGGCCGATGACAAGGCTGGCGCTTACCTCCGCCAGCCTTTTCGCCTCGGCAAAGTCCCCCCCTGTGGCTACGACTAGGGTGTCATCCGCGTAACAAATGACACGCACCCTAGGTGGGAGCGTGCCGCGGAGCACCCAGTCATAGCCGATGTTCCACAACAGGGGCCCGAGCACGGACCCCTGGGGAACCCCGCAAGTTACCGGCCGACGAACCAAGATGCCGTCGGCCCCCTCAAATAACACCTCCCGGCCGCGGAGGTAGTCCTCCAACAACCTTTGTAAGTAGAGGGGCACTCCAAAATAACGGAGTGCCTCCCTAATCACCCCGAAGGGTAGGCTGTTGAAGGCGTTGGCGATATCCAGAGATATCGCCAACGACCTCTCCCCGCGACCAGAGGCAGCAACCGTCTCTTCCTTTAGGAGGGTCAGGGCGTCGAGGGTCGAGTGACCCGCCCTGAACCCGAACTGCACCGGCGACAGATCGGGCCCCACCTCCTTCAGGTGTTGGATGAGACGGAAGGAAATTATTCGTTCGAAAGATTTCCCCGTCTCATCCAACAAGACGATTGGCCGGTACGCGCCGGCTTCCCCCGGAGGCCTCCCCTCCTTCGGGAGAAGACACAGACGCCCTTCCTTCCACAACTTCGGGAATCGTGCCGACGCGAGCGCTGCGTCGTACAATTCCCGAAGCTGTCCCCCAAGATGGGCCAAGGCCAGGGCCAAGACCTTGCCCGGCACCCCATCAGGCCCCGGGGCCTTCTTCCGAGCCTTGAGTCGATCCACCACTGCCGCCATCTCCTCGTCGGTGACAGGTGGAATCGACTCGTCAGCCAAGGCAGGCACGGGAGGAGCCATAGTCGGAGGGGTGTGCATTGGGGGCTCTGGGAAGAGCTCCCGCACGACCCGCTCCAACACCTCCGTCTGGAGGGTCTCAATCACGGGGGGACCATTATTGCGGAGCTTGTTTCGCGCCGCCTTGTATGGTCTCCCCCATGGGTCCCTATTGAGATCCTCCAGCATTTCCTCTCGTGCCCTGCTCTTCGCCTGGCATATGGCCAGCTGTAATGCCTTCTTATCCTCGATATAAGTGGCATACAGCTGGCCTTCCCTCAGTGTGTCACGGCGTCTACGGCGGAGCGCTCGGGTGAAAGCCCTCCTCGACAGCGAGCACTGCTGCCGAAGAAGGGCGATCTCGTCGCTCCACCAGTAGACTTGGTGACGCCGCGGCGGTGGCCCAATTACCTTGGGCATGGCGGCGTTGCAGACCCCGGACATGATGTCGCGGAATCTGCTTGCCGCCTCGTCAACCCCCGTGGTGACAGGGGGGGCACACCACGCCGCCACTATGGCGGCCTCCTCCGCAAGTTCCCGGTCGAGCTTGGTCATTGCCCACCGGGGGAAGGAGGAGTGCCCCGTCTGTCTAGGCGGCGCCGTGGAGCCGCTGGAGGTGGAGACGTCGAACCTTATATATTTATGGTCCGACATTGTCTCCACCTCACTCAGCACCCGCCAGTTCTGGACACGGTGTGCTAGAGAAGGGGTGGCGAACGTTAGGTCCACCACGGACCCCCCTCCTCTACGCACACACGTGAGTGATGTCCCCCTGTTAAGGAGGGACAGCCCAGAACCGACGGCCCAGTCCTCAACGGCCAGGCCCCACGGACTCGTCGACACGCTCCCCCAGAGGGTCGACCACGAATTGAGGTCGCCCATGACCAAAACTGGGAGAGGTGCCAACCGCCCGATAACGGGCCCAAGGTTCCTCAGGAAGGCCTCTAGATGGGCCAGACCTCTGTTTGGGGAGACATACACACCAACGATGGCAATGCCTCCCCATGTGGCAGCAACATAACCGGCACCCCGTTCTTTTGGAACAAGGATGTTCCGGCTTGCCGCCGCCACGATTGCCACAGAGCCGTCTGTGTCTCCCACCCATAAGGGCTGAGAGGGCACAAAATACGGCTCTGCGACTACCGCCACGTCGATCTCCCACTGCGCCATGGACTGGATTAATAAATCCTGGGCCGCGGCGCAGTGGTTGAGGTTCGTCTGGAGGAAACTGCTATGCTGAGTGTAACTCATAGTTGCATGGCAGTTTCCTCTGACGCTGACGTGCGCGTCCCGCTAGTGTGGGTAGTGGCCTGGGTCCGATTGGCCGCCCTCGATTTCGAAGCAGGAGGACAACAACTCCTCCCACCCATCGTGTGCCCAGAGGGCTTGCCCGCATCTGCGCAGACCGCGCAGCGAGCCTTCGCCGTGCATCCGGCGGCTTTGTGGCCCGGCTCACCACACCGGAAGCACAGCTCGTCCCGCTGCTTGTCGGACGGGCAGAGCTGCCGCGTGTGCCCGATGCCCATGCACCTGAAGCACCTCAAAGGAAGTGCTTCAAGGGCCCGGACCTGCGCACAGCTCCACCCAACCAACAAACGGCCGCCGGCCAGAACGGTCTTGGCCGCAGCCACGGGGCATTTCAGTGTCACTGAACCTGCCCCGGAGCGACCAAGCCGAATGTCCGCGGCCTTGATTTGCGCTGCGTCGCAACCCCCTTTGGCCGCTACGGCAGCCACAACGTCCTCACGGGTCACTGACTCCTCAAGACCCGAAATACGCAAATCTGCGCATTTCGTGGGCCTCGTGACAGTGGCGATCCCCGCGAGCGCCTCCGATAGCTTGGCTGCCAGACGGTCGGCAGCCTCGGCGCTTTTGGCACCCGGCAACTCGAGCATTCTCGCTCCTGTTGCCGTCTGCCTGGACGTCACTCCCTGAATGCCCAGTTCAGGGAGCGCGATAGCCTCCTTGGCTTTCAGGAGGGCCATCTTATACGAGACACCGCGCGCCACCGCCTCGGGCTGCAGTGTGAACACCACAGCGGAGGAGCGCGGCGGCGTCAGCTTGGCCTTGGGCTTGGCCTTGGGCGCAGTCGGTGGTTTCGGGGCTGCTGGGGCTACGGGGGCGGGCTTAGAGCTCTTCCCCTTCCCCTTCCCCTTTCTGCTGGCCACCACACTCCAAGTCTCTGCTACATCAGAGGCTGGGGTAGCGGCAACAGCAGCTGGGGTTAGAGCAGCGGCCGGAACTTTTGTGGAAGGACCTGCAACAGTAGTCACTCGGGCAGATTGAGGTGCCTTCTTCACCTTCTTCGCCTTCGACTTCTTGGCTTTGGCCTTGACCTGGGCCGGGCGGGCTGCGGCTGGAGCAGCCAAGGCAGCCTCCCTGGTCGCGGCCGCAGCCTCCTCGGCAGCGGCAGCCTCCCTGGCAGCGGCCTCCTCCCTCCTCTTGTCCGCCGCAAGCGGGGGGCGGAGAGTAGGCGCAGGTGGGAGGCGCATCTCCAACCCCGCGATGCGCGCGGAGATCATGTCGCCGACGGTGCGACACATGGAGGCCTTCAAGTCCTCCATCATGTCGGCGACGACGACGGCGACTTGAGCAGCAACGTCCTTCGGGACTTCAGGCACCTGAGCTGGCTGTGCAGCTGAAGTTGAAGGACCAGGGAGCTCGGACCTACTCTTGGCGAAGTCTCGGCGCAGGGCCTTGACCTCACGCTGTAGGTCCTCCACCTGGTTCTTCAGCAGCCGGTTCTGGACACTCAATCGTCGAGTCTCGTCCGAAATGGAGCGTTCGGAGATCGACTCGACGATCTCGTGGTACTCAGACGCGTACGCCTTCAGGTCCCGAATGAAGGTCCCCTTGAGATTGCCGGACTTCCGCGCAATCTCAAAGATGCCCCGCTTGAGCTCGCTAGCACGCTCGCGCAGGCGCTGCATGTCGAGGTCCGCCGTCAGCTCATCCAGAGCTGGGACCTCACCAGGCACCTCCTGGAGCAGGGGGACCGTCACCGGGGAGGAGGACTCCGTCAGGTCAACCTGTTCCATGAACCCGTCATTGTTCCTATTCACGCGGGAAACCAACTCGGCGTGTGAGAGCGATGACCCTTTCTTGCCACGTTTGGCCTTCCTACCCTTCTTGGTCATCGCCCCCTTTTTTTTTTCATTTTGCGAAATCAATACAAAAGGTGCGTTTTCGTCGGATACCTCATCGCACGAGGCGAATAGAGGCGAGACAGCCTGTCGCTTGGGACGAACGCTCCTCATGGCTCGTGACGTCAGGCAATCAAGCTCCGCAGACGGGTGTTCCTCTTCGACCTCAAGCCCGGAAAAAGAATTTCCGGCTAAGTCCGTGGACAGGCAGGGGTCATCGGTGGCGACGCCGACCAACGGGGTCGACGGCTCCACCGCCAGATCAGCGAAAGCCGAATCGCAGGCTGGATCGGAATCCGTATGAGAAGCCAGGTTGTTGGCGGACCCGTCCTTAGGACGGGACCCGCCAGAAGTCAGTGAGGCAGCAGCAGGCCCATCCTGTGAAGGACTGGGCCCGCGCGCACGAGGAATTTTTGAGACAAACGACATTGCGAACACAGTCAATTGCACGAAGTCGCAAAAACAGAAGCAGTTGCCGTCGTCTGTGCCACTCCGTTACGGTGGTCACAGACTACGTTGCCCAGGGTATACTACGGGGAAGTCGCTTCTGGGGCATACCCCAACCTAACCTAACCTAACCTAACCTAACCTAACCTAACCTAACCTAACCTTTTTTTTTTTTTTTTTCTCGGTGTCAAAAAATGCATTTACGCACTATCCCACCCCCCGGGGAAGGGGTGGGGGTGTGTGGGACTCGCCCACCTCTGAAGGAGGTGGGAATACCGCACTAAAAAATACACCGGTATACCCGCACCGCTTACGGGACGGCATGGCTCTGGTCGATTACCACATCGTCCCTGCGGTGGCCCGGCCTCCACACCGGGCCTCCTCACGCCACGGGGGGCATCCTGGTATACGAGGACACCCCCAGACGGGGACACCGTGCAATGGGGATTGGGCTCCCCAGCCCGCACCCCTGGTGTCACTTTTAGGGAGCAGGAATGACATAACGGTTAAACCGCCGCATTCCCGCCCCCCGCCGTCTGCGTCGGAGAGGCGCCGCTAGAGGATCATCCTCACGGGCCCTCTCCGCGGCCTCCTTCTGTGACATTACGTCGTCACAGAAGGCGACCATCCCCCCCCATGCCTCATCGCTGCCTAGCATACTATCGATGATCCTCGGCAGCGAGAGGTCTGGGCCCACCTTGGCCATTAGAGCGCGGCGCTGTACCGCCCATGCAGGACACACTTGAAGTGTGTGCTGGGCGGTATCCTCTGGCGCGCCGCACTCGTGACACCGAGGTGTCGGCTCGCGTCTCGCGACCCGGTGCAGATACTTTCCGAAGCACCCATGGCCGGAAAGTATCTGCACCAGCCGATATCTCATCGGCCCTCCGTCGCGCCGGACCCACGACCGGAGGACCGGACGGATCGCGTCTATCGGCCATTGGCCGAAGAGCGGATCCGCCAAGTCCTCCTCCCAGAGACGCAGGACCTCCTCTTGCGCCCGCTGCCTGACCGCCTCTACCTCTTCGAGGCAGGGGCGCTCACCTCTTGCTCTCCGGTCTGCTCGGTATCTGTAAACACACGTCAGTACTTTTGCTTCCAACTCCCACGGGGGCATGCCTGCCAGAAGGCAAGCAGCCCCCGCGGATATCGTGCGATATCCTCGGATCGCCCTCACCGCCATGGTCCTCTGAGGACCACGCAACAGCCGTCTGTTGCGGGCGGTGAGAGCATCCACCCAGATAGGCGCCCCGTATAGCGCCATACTCTTCAGGATTCCGGCGTATAGGCGCCGGCACGTCTGGTCTGGGCCGCGTTCGTTCGGCAGAAGGCGACCCAGAGCTCCCGCAGCGCGAATAAGACGGGGCGCGAGGCGGTCGAAGTGCGCGTCAAACCGCCAGCGCCCGTCCAGAATCAGGCCCAGATATTTCATCTGGGCCATCACTTTCAGTTCCGAACCATCTATACAAACCGAGGCGCCGGGCGGTGGTCCCTGCCGAGGTCCATGAAACAAGAGGACCTCGGTCTTATTGAGAGCCACCTTCAATCCCAGCGCCTCGATTCGGCCGATGACAAGGCTGGCGCTTACCTCCGCCAGCCTTTTTGCATCGGCAAAATCCCCCCCCGTGGCTACGACTAGGGTGTCATCCGCGTAGCAAATGACACGCACCCTAGGTGGGAGCGTGCCGCGGAGCACCCAGTCGTAGCCGATGTTCCACAACAGGGGCCCGAGTACGGACCCCTGGGGAACCCCACAAGTAACAGGCCGGCGAACCAAGACGCCGTCGGCCCCCTCGAATAACACCTCTCGGCCGCGGAGGTAATCCTCCAACAGCCTTTGTAAGTAGAGAGGCACTCCGAAATAACGGAGTGCCTCCCTAATCACCCCGAAGGGCAGGCTGTTGAAGGCGTTGGCGATATCCAGAGATATCGCCAACGACCTCTCCCCGCGACCGGAGGCGGCAGTCGTCTCTTCCTTTAGGAGGGTCAGGGCGTCGAGGGTCGAGTGACCTGCCCTGAACCCGAACTGCACCGGCGACAGATCGGGCCCCACCTCCTTCAGGTGTTGGATGAGACGGAAGGAAATGATTCGTTCGAAAGATTTCCCCGTCTCATCCAACAAGACGATTGGCCGGTACGCGCCGGCTTCACCCGGAGGCCTCCCCTCCTTCGGGAGAAGGCACAGACGCCCCTCTTTCCACAACTTCGGGAATCGTGCCGTCGCGAGCGCTGCGTCGTACAATTCCCGAAGTTGTCCCCCAAGATGGGCCAAGGCCAGGGCCAAGACCTTGCCCGGCACCCCATCAGGCCCCGGGGCCTTCTTCCGAGCCTTGAGTCGGTCCACCACAGCCGCCATCTCCTCGTCGGTGACTGGTGGGACCAACTCGTCGGCCAAGGCAGGCACGGGAGGAGCCATAGTCGGAGGGGTGTGCATTGGGGGCTCTGGGAAGAGCTCCCGCACGACCCGCTCCAACACCTCCGTCTGGAGGGTCTCAATCACGGGGGGACCATTATTGCGGAGCTTGTTTCGCGCCGCCTTATATGGTCTCCCCCATGGGTCCCTATTGAGATCCTCCAGCATCTCTTCTCGTGCCCTGCTCTTCGCCTGGCATATGGCCAGCTGTAGTGCCTTCTTATCCTCGATATAAGTGGCATACAGCTGGCTTTCCCTCCCTGTGTCACGGCGTCTACGGCGGAGCGCCCGGGTGAAAGCCCTCCTCGACAGCGAGCACTGCTGCCGAAGAAGGGCGATCTCCTCGCTCCACCAGTAGACTTGGTGACGCCGCGGCGGTGGCCCAATTACCTTGGGCATGGCGGCGCTGCAGACCCCGGACATAATGTCGCGGAATCTGCTAGCCGCCTCGTCAACCCCCGTGGTGACAGGGGTGGCACACCAAGCCGCCACTATGGCAGCCTCCTCCGCCATCTCTCGGTTGAGCTTTGTCATCGCCCACCGTGGGAAGGAGGAGTGCCCCGTCTGTCTTTGCGGCCCTGGGGAGCCGCTGGAGGTGGAGACGTCGAACCTAATATACTTATGGTCCGACATTGTCTCCACCTCACTTAGCACCTGCCAGCCCTGGACGCGTTGTGCTAGAGAAGGGGTGGCGAACGTCAAGTCCACCACGGACCCCCCTCCTCTACGCACACACGTGTGTGATGTCCCCCTGTTAAGGAGGGACAACCCAGAGCTGACAGCCCAGTCCTCCACGGCCAGACCCCACGGGTCTGTAGACACACTCCCCCAGAGCGTCGACCACGAGTTAAGGTCACCCATGACCAACACCGGGAGAGGCGCCAACCGCTGAATTACTGGGCCAAGGCCCCGCAAAAAGTTTTCCAAGTTGGACAACCCTCGATTTGGGGAGACATAGACGCCAACGATGGCAATGCCTCCCCATGTTGCAGCGACGTAGCCGGCACCCCTTTCCTTAGGAATAAGGATGTTACGACTAGCCGCCGCCACGATCGCCACAGAACCGCTTGTGTCTCCAGCCCATAAGGGCTGAGAGGGCACAAAATACGGTTCTGCGACTACCGCCACGTCAATCTCCCACTGCGCCATGGACTGGATTAATAAATCCTGGGCCCCGGCGCAGTGGTTGAGATTCGTCTGGAGGAAACTGCCATGCCGAGTGTAACTCATAGTTGCATGGCAGTTTCCTCTGACGCTGACGTGCGCGTCCCGCTAGTGTGGGTAGTGGCCTGGGTCCGTTTGGCCGCCCTTGCTTTTGAAGCAGGAGGACAACAACTCCTCCCACCCATCGTATGCCCAGAGGGCTTGCCCGCGTCTGCGCAGACCGCGCAGCGAGCCTTCGCCGTGCATCCGGCGGCTTTGTGGCCCGGCTCACCACACCGGAAGCACAACTCGTCCCGCTGCTTGTCGGACGGGCAGAGCTGCCGCGTGTGCCCGATGCCCATGCACCTGAAGCACCTCAAAGGAAGTGCTTCAAGGGCCCGGACCTGCGCACAGCTCCACCCAACCAACAAACGACCGCCGGCCAGAACGGTCTTGGCCGCAGCCACGGGGCATTTCAGTGTCACCGAACCTGCCCCGGAGCGACCAAGCCGAATGTCCGCGGCCTTGATAAGCGCTGCGTCGCAACCTCCCTTGGCCGCTACGGCAGCCACAACGTCCTCGCGGGTCACGGACTCCTCGAGGCCCGAAATACGCAAATCTGCGCATTTCGTGGGCCTCGTGACAGTGGCGATCCCCGCGAGCGCCTCCGCTAGCTTGGCTGCCAGACGGTCGGCAGCCTCGGCGCTTTTGGCACCCGGCAACTCGAGCATTCTCGCTCCTGTTGCCGTCTGCCTGGACGTCACTCCCTGAATGCCCAGTTCAGGGAGTGCGATAGCCTCCTTGGCCTTCAGGAGGGCCATCTTATACGAGACCCCGCGCGCAACAGCCTCGGGCTGTAGTGTGAAAACTACAGCGGAGGAGCGCGGCGAGGTCAATTTGGCCTTTGGCTTGGCTTGCGGCTGGGCTTGCTTGCCTGCTTGGGCTTGCGGCTTCGACTTACCCTTCTTAGCCTTGGGCGCAGTCGCGGTCGGCGGTTTCGGAGCTGCAGGGGCTGCGGGGACGGGCTTGGAGCTCTTCCCCTTCCCCTTTCCCTTCCTGCTGGCCACCACACTCCAAGTCTCTGCATCCGCAGAGGCTGGGGTAGCAGCAACAGCAGCCGGGGTCGCAGCAGCAACCGGAGTCGCCTTCGCAGGTGCTCGCGATGGACCTGCAACAGACATCACTTCGGCAGATAAAGGTGCCTTCACCTTCTTCTTACCCTTCGATTTGGCTTTGGCCTTGACCTGGGCCGGGCGGGCTGCGGCTGGAGCAGCCAAGGCAGCCTCCCTGGTCGCGGCCGCAGCCTCCTCGGCAGCGGCAGCCTCCCTGGCAGCGGCCTCCTCCCTCCTCTTGTCCGCCGCAAGCGGGGGGCGGAGAGTAGGCGCAGGTGGGAGGCGCATCTCCAACCCCGCGATGCGCGCGGAGATCATGTCGCCGACGGTGCGACACATGGAGGCCTTCATATCCTCCATCATGTCGGCGACCATGACGGCGACCTGACCCACGACATCCTTCGAGACCTCAGGCTCCAAAACCGGCTGTGCTTCAGAAGAAGAAGGACCAGGGTGCTCGGACCTACTCGTGGCGAAGTCGCGGCGCAAGGCCTTGACCTCGCGCTGTAAGTCCTCCACCTGGTTCTTCAGCAGCCGATTCTGCACACTCAACCGTCGAGTCTCGTCCGAAACGGAGCGTTCGGACAGAGAATCGACGATCTCCTGGTACTCAGACGCGTACGCCTTGAGGTCTCGGATAAAATTCCCCTTAAGATTACCCGACTTGCGAGCTATCTCGAAGATAGCCCGCTTTAACTCAGTTGCACGCTCGCGTGCGAGCTGCGTGTCGAGGTCCGCCGTCAGCTCATCCAGAGTTTGGACCTCGCCAGGCACCTCATACGGCAGTGGGACCGCAATCGGAGAGGGGGGCTCCGTCGGGTCGAAATCAGCCAGAATATCATCAATATTTTTGTTGCATCGAGCAACCAACTCTTTATGGGAAGGCGAAGAGGAATTCTTCTTGCCCCGTTTGGAGCCCTTCCCAGCTTTTTTATACTTGCTGCTACAAGTTTTTGTTCTGCATTTTGATTGCTGGACTTGATCGTCATCAGTCGTCTCGTCATCGCCTGAGGCGAAGAGAGGTGACATTGCAGGTCGCTTGCCAGAGGAACTCCTCGTCACACGACCTTTCTCCTCAAACGGTCCCTCATCGACCACTAGCCCTGAGAACGAGTTCTCAGTAAAGTCCGGGGACATGCATGGGTCGTCAGTAGGGACGCCGACCAACGGGGCCGACGTCTCCACCGCCAGATCAACGAACGCCGGTTCATGAGCTGAATCAGAGTCAGTGTGGGAAGCCAGGTTGTTGGCGGACCTATCCTTAAAAGGACTGGATCCGCCAGAAGACGAATCGGCAGCAGCGGGCCTATCCTTAAAAGGACTGGGCCTGCGCGCACAGGAGGTTTTCTCAGCAGTCGACATAACGAACTCAGTCAAAACGCAAGTCGCAATGCACTGAAGTGTTGCCGTCGTCTGTGCCACTCCGTTACGGTGGTCACAGACTACGTTGCCCAGGGTTCACTACGGGGAAGTCACTTCAGGGCGAACCCCAACCTAACCTAACCTAACCTAACCTAACCTAACCTAACCTAACCTAACCTAACCTACACCCATGTAACCTAACATGAAAAAAACAATAAAAAACAAAAAAGTTAGGTTTGAGCGCTGACCTAACCTAACCTACACCCATGTAACCTAACATGAAAAAAACAATAAAAAACAAAAAAGTTAGATTTGAGCGCTGACCTAACCTAACCTACACCCATGTAACCTAACATGAAAAAAACAATAAAAAACAAAAAAGTTAGGTTTGAGCGCTGACCTAACCTAACCTACACCCATGTAACCTAACATGAAAAAAACAATAAAAAACAAAAAAGTTAGGTTTGAGCGCTGACCTAACCTAACCTACACCCATGTAACCTAACATGAAAAAAACAATAAAAAACAAAAAAGTTAGGTTTGAGCGCTGACCTAACCTAACCTACACCCATGTAACCTAACATGAAAAAAACAATAAAAAACAAAAAAGTTAGGTTTGAGCGCTGACCTAACCTAACCTACACCCATGTAACCTAACATGAAAAAAACAATAAAAAACAAAAAAGTTAGGTTTGAGCGCTGACCTAACCTAACCTACACCCATGTAACCTAACATGAAAAAAACAATAAAAAACAAAAAAGTTAGGTTTGAGCGCTGACCTAACCTAACCTACACCCATGTAACCTAACATGAAAAAAACAATAAAAAACAAAAAAGTTAGGTTTGAGCGCTGACCTAACCTAACCTACACCCATGTAACCTAACATGAAAAAAACAATAAAAAACAAAAAAGTTAGGTTTGAGCGCTGACCTAACCTAACCTACACCCATGTAACCTAACATGAAAAAAACAATAAAAAACAAAAAAGTTAGATTTGAGCGCTGACCTAACCTAACCTACACCCATGTAACCTAACATGAAAAAAACAATAAAAAACAAAAAAGTTAGGTTTGAGCGCTGACCTAACCTAACCTACACCCATGTAACCTAACATGAAAAAAACAATAAAAAACAAAAAAGTTAGGTTTGAGCGCTGACCTAACCTAACCTACACCCATGTAACCTAACATGAAAAAAACAATAAAAAACAAAAAAGTTAGATTTGAGCGCTGACCTAACCTAACCTACACCCATGTAACCTAACATGAAAAAAACAATAAAAAACAAAAAAGTTAGGTTTGAGCGCTGACCTAACCTAACCTACACCCATGTAACCTAACATGAAAAAAACAATAAAAAACAAAAAAGTTAGGTTTGAGCGCTGACCTAACCTAACCTACACCCATGTAACCTAACATGAAAAAAACAATAAAAAACAAAAAAGTTAGGTTTGAGCGCTGACCTAACCTAACCTACACCCATGTAACCTAACATGAAAAAAACAATAAAAAACAAAAAAGTTAGGTTTGAGCGCTGACCTAACCTAACCTACACCCATGTAACCTAACATGAAAAAAACAATAAAAAACAAAAAAGTTAGATTTGAGCGCTGACCTAACCTAACCTACACCCATGTAACCTAACATGAAAAAAACAATAAAAAACAAAAAAGTTAGGTTTGAGCGCTGACCTAACCTAACCTACACCCATGTAACCTAACATGAAAAAAACAATAAAAAACAAAAAAGTTAGGTTTGAGCGCTGACCTAACCTAACCTACACCCATGTAACCTAACATGAAAAAAACAATAAAAAACAAAAAAGTTAGGTTTGAGCGCTGACCTAACCTAACCTACACCCATGTAACCTAACATGAAAAAAACAATAAAAAACAAAAAAGTTAGGTTTGAGCGCTGACCTAACCTAACCTACACCCATGTAACCTAACATGAAAAAAACAATAAAAAACAAAAAAGTTAGGTTTGAGCGCTGACCTAACCTAACCTACACCCATGTAACCTAACATGAAAAAAACAATAAAAAACAAAAAAGTTAGATTTGAGCGCTGACCTAACCTAACCTACACCCATGTAACCTAACATGAAAAAAACAATAAAAAACAAAAAAGTTAGGTTTGAGCGCTGACCTAACCTAACCTACACCCATGTAACCTAACATGAAAAAAACAATAAAAAACAAAAAAGTTAGGTTTGAGCGCTGACCTAACCTAACCTACACCCATGTAACCTAACATGAAAAAAACAATAAAAAACAAAAAAGTTAGGTTTGAGCGCTGACCTAACCTAACCTACACCCATGTAACCTAACATGAAAAAAACAATAAAAAACAAAAAAGTTAGGTTTGAGCGCTGACCTAACCTAACCTACACCCATGTAACCTAACATGAAAAAAACAATAAAAAACAAAAAAGTTAGGTTTGAGCGCTGACCTAACCTAACCTACACCCATGTAACCTAACATGAAAAAAACAATAAAAAACAAAAAAGTTAGGTTTGAGCGCTGACCTAACCTAACCTACACCCATGTAACCTAACATGAAAAAAACAATAAAAAACAAAAAAGTTAGGTTTGAGCGCTGACCTAACCTAACCTACACCCATGTAACCTAACATGAAAAAAACAATAAAAAACAAAAAAGTTAGGTTTGAGCGCTGACCTAACCTAACCTACACCCATGTAACCTAACATGAAAAAAACAATAAAAAACAAAAAAGTTAGATTTGAGCGCTGACCTAACCTAACCTACACCCATGTAACCTAACATGAAAAAAACAATAAAAAACAAAAAAGTTAGGTTTGAGCGCTGACCTAACCTAACCTACACCCATGTAACCTAACATGAAAAAAACAATAAAAAACAAAAAAGTTAGGTTTGAGCGCTGACCTAACCTAACCTACACCCATGTAACCTAACATGAAAAAAACAATAAAAAACAAAAAAGTTAGATTTGAGCGCTGACCTAACCTAACCTACACCCATGTAACCTAACATGAAAAAAACAATAAAAAACAAAAAAGTTAGGTTTGAGCGCTGACCTAACCTAACCTACACCCATGTAACCTAACATGAAAAAAACAATAAAAAACAAAAAAGTTAGGTTTGAGCGCTGACCTAACCTAACCTACACCCATGTAACCTAACATGAAAAAAACAATAAAAAACAAAAAAGTTAGGTTTGAGCGCTGACCTAACCTAACCTACACCCATGTAACCTAACATGAAAAAAACAATAAAAAACAAAAAAGTTAGGTTTGAGCGCTGACCTAACCTAACCTACACCCATGTAACCTAACATGAAAAAAACAATAAAAAACAAAAAAGTTAGATTTGAGCGCTGACCTAACCTAACCTACACCCATGTAACCTAACATGAAAAAAACAATAAAAAACAAAAAAGTTAGGTTTGAGCGCTGACCTAACCTAACCTACACCCATGTAACCTAACATGAAAAAAACAATAAAAAACAAAAAAGTTAGGTTTGAGCGCTGACCTAACCTAACCTACACCCATGTAACCTAACATGAAAAAAACAATAAAAAACAAAAAAGTTAGGTTTGAGCGCTGACCTAACCTAACCTACACCCATGTAACCTAACATGAAAAAAACAATAAAAAACAAAAAAGTTAGATTTGAGCGCTGACCTAACCTAACCTACACCCATGTAACCTAACATGAAAAAAACAATAAAAAACAAAAAAGTTAGGTTTGAGCGCTGACCTAACCTAACCTACACCCATGTAACCTAACATGAAAAAAACAATAAAAAACAAAAAAGTTAGGTTTGAGCGCTGACCTAACCTAACCTACACCCATGTAACCTAACATGAAAAAAACAATAAAAAACAAAAAAGTTAGATTTGAGCGCTGACCTAACCTAACCTACACCCATGTAACCTAACATGAAAAAAACAATAAAAAACAAAAAAGTTAGGTTTGAGCGCTGACCTAACCTAACCTACACCCATGTAACCTAACATGAAAAAAACAATAAAAAACAAAAAAGTTAGGTTTGAGCGCTGACCTAACCTAACCTACACCCATGTAACCTAACATGAAAAAAACAATAAAAAACAAAAAAGTTAGGTTTGAGCGCTGACCTAACCTAACCTACACCCATGTAACCTAACATGAAAAAAACAATAAAAAACAAAAAAGTTAGGTTTGAGCGCTGACCTAACCTAACCTACACCCATGTAACCTAACATGAAAAAAACAATAAAAAACAAAAAAGTTAGATTTGAGCGCTGACCTAACCTAACCTACACCCATGTAACCTAACATGAAAAAAACAATAAAAAACAAAAAAGTTAGGTTTGAGCGCTGACCTAACCTAACCTACACCCATGTAACCTAACATGAGAAAAACAATAAGGTTAACAACATTGAGGTTGCTCACTAATTTTACACCCCTCGGGCCCTTCAACAATCTGCACTGAGCCCGCGGGTTGGGGTATGGCTTGTTCCACCCCATACTCTAACTCACGGGCTCAGTGCTGATTGTTGAATTGGTGTGAGGCTAGTGGAAAAACGTTCTGTCAGATGTTATCAAGCTGCCCCAAAGCCTTCGACAGGCATAAGCATTGTCTCTCGGAGCTCGGAGATTATAATAAAACATCTCCTGTTCAGAAACAGGAGGTGTTTTATTATAATCTCCGTTTTTATAATAAAATTATAATAAAACATCTCCTATTTCTGAACTGGAGATGTTTTATTGTAATAGTAGCCGATTAACTGTAGCCACGATGACAAGGGCATAACTAACAATAATAATGATATTATCTTACTGAAGCTCTCTCGATCCCTTATCATTGAGTCTCCAAAGTCCATGTCTCTTTATCTTAACAATAACTCGGCGCCTGACGCTTGATATCTGCTTACACCGCAGCAGCAGCGCTCCCTTCACAGCAGTAATAGAAAAAAATGAGGAATCAATTACAAATTCTCAACAAGTTGTACCTATAACATTAGCCATAAAAATAATAAAGACTGAAAATTCGTCTATATGGTCTTTCCATGGCTCACGTATTAAAAATGTAACCTAATACCTTAAATACCTTATTTTGTGTCATTAATATTGCAGTATTGACAGTTAAATAAATAAATGAATCTGAGGTGACATCCCATACATTGCACTGGTCCCAAACACTGGTTGTACCTTGTATTATGGAAACCAGAAACAACGAATGTAACAACGAATGTATCAATATCTGACTTCTGTTTCAGGAATCGAACCCGCGGACGTTCTCTTTCCTTTAAGACCGTTTTATAACAATCATAAAATTAGTTACCTAATGCTGTTGCAAGTTGGTCTGGTACCAGATCCTTCTTCGCAGCAGTTCGCGAGCTTGGCGTCTCCACTACAAGATCTCCAACTCCTGGAATCGCATTATTAAACAATGATTAATTCAAAACTATAAAATAAAATAAATAAATATCCTTGGACATTATTCCACACAGCGCCATCTTGCCCCTAGTGAGCTAATTATAGTCCGTTATTATGGGATACTAGACAACGGATAAACATACTTAAATACTTTTTCTTTTGTAAATACATACTTAATATACATAGGAAACACCCAGACCAATACAAACAGATATGTTTATGCACACAAATTTTTGTACTGTGCGGGGATCGAACCCGCGACCTTTGGTGTAGTAGCCGACTTCACAACAATTACACCAAGACGGTCGTCAAATCAATCTATCTATCGCAGATACAACAGCTAGCAACTGCGTATTAACGCCCACTGCTGGGCACAGGCCTCTTATGAGGTGGAACGAGCCTTACGGCAAAACACGCGGACTCAGTGCGGATTGGTTTAGAAGTGTAAGGTTAGTGGGCAACCTTAATGTCAGATGTGATTTGGCCGCCCCAAGGCCACTGACTAGGCTTAACGACTGACATCTAGCGACTTCAGCCAGAACCAAATGCTTAACGTGCCTTCCAAAGCAAAGAGATGTTTCACTTCGGGCAAGATGGTCACCCATCCCATTACCCAAACTGGTGTGCTTAACAACGTTGCAATTGTTGGTTTGAATTAGTTTTTTTCACTGCCCACAGCATTTCTGTCTCGCCCAATTGTTGCCTGGTAGATAATGCTGGAGCGTTAAGTCCGCCTAAGTTGCCTTTTTGTGATTAAAAATTGTCCCGCTTATTCATGGAAGCGAACGCAACGCTAAAGCATAGTTTAAGCAATTAACGTGTTGTGTTACTTACTCGCAAAAGGCGGCAGCTACAAGAACAAAGAAAAGCGATGCAAAAGTTAATGTGTTGTTGAAGAGCTGTTTAAGTTGTTATGAATAAGGGGGTAGAAAAATAAATAATTAAACAACAATACTCACGAAGGACACTGTTTTGGTGGAAGGGTAAACCTGACTTAGTGATCGTTTTCAGGTGTCCTCAATAGTTTCAGTATAAGCCCACGAAGATAAAACGCGAACCACCTGTAATCCATCATAATTATTGAATTAGCCAAACATCACATACCTACTATATGTCTAAATTGTTGCTACAAGCCGACATGTAGAGGTGACCGTGGCGCAGTTGTGACAGTGATCGGCGACGATCGCTGTTGTAAAGCAACGCACGCCCGGCTGACGTCGTAGATGTCAGTCGTTAAGCCTAGTCGTAGGCCTTAGGGCGGCTTGATAACATCTGACATTAAGGTTGCTCACTAACCTTACACCCCTCCAACAACCCGCACTGAGCCCGCGTGTTGGAGTATGGCTCGTTCCTCCTCATAGTTGAGGTGAGGCCTGTGCCCAGCAGTGGGACGTTAAAGGCCGTTTATGTAAGCCGACATGATCACTCATAGAGACACATTATACGGACGCATACTCACGCACTAAATAATGTAGTTTTCAGTATTTCTGTTAATTTTTCTTACCATTATTAGGGTTAAAGTTTTTATCTTCTAAAAACATTAGAACTCTGGAAAAAGGTTTAGCAAAATCAGTATAGCCCCTCTCAAGTTGTGCATGACAACCGAAATAGAGATTGGCAAGGATAATGATCCTTGAATGCCTGATGCTCTGTGTTTGGATAGAAATAGAAAAATCTTTATTCAGGCACCACAATAAAGATAAATGAACAAAGTGGTCCTACCAAAGCTGCAGAGCACAGACGCTTCCCGACCATGACGAATTGGATGCCTTCGTAGGGGCCTTTGCCTAGCAGTGGGATCGAAACCGCTGATTTAGATTTTGTCAAAACAGTCCATCCCTATATTAACACTTTTAATTTTAAGACTTTTACACTATTTACCTTTGTCATCATATTCTGTCCTCCGCTCAGCAATTCTAGAAACGTAAATTCTAGCATTGTAAACTGCCTTTAACCAGCGATCTGAAATCATATAGGAAATACTGTAACTCAAGGAATACTGTAATGGTATTTAGTGCATTAACTTAAGGTGAATCCTGTCGCCTTTTATGTTCAAAAATAGTTAGACTGGTGACAAGAAGCATGCTCTTTCAAACCAGTTTCCTTAATAATAATAAAAAATAGTAATAGCTTTTTCATCTTAAGCGGAAGTTAAATATTTGAAATAATATTTCTTCCGAGTGTTAGAGGTGGACATTGATGAAATCACCCTGGCTCATAGGGTAAAATATACCAGAAAGATTCGGCCGGTCTGTTAATGGTCTCGGTAGCAAAATTGGAAGTGCAGTCGCCCGGCTTGCGAAAGATGCGGGTTCGAGTCCCGCCTGATGCCAACATGACAAAATGACTTTTTCTGGTTTTCAGATCTTTAGTTTCTTTAATAAAAACTTTGGATAATCGTGAAAATCGGGAGATACCTAATAGGCATAGTGAAAAAAACGCGAACAGTTTTGACGAATAGAAAATAATACCTACCTACTTAGATTTTGTTTCGCAACGTTCCTTTATTATAAATACCTAAATAACAAGTAGGTACATACTTGCACCGTATTTAGTCAATATTGCAAAAATACCACACGATTAAAAGACATATTTTGATGAAGGCAAATAGTTGAATTTAGTTTCTCTTAAAATACCATTAAGACCATTAACCATTAAGATTTTTTCCTTAAGCAATGACTAACTACGAAAGAAATAAGCTTGTTACTCACATCGACTAGGCAGGGCGAAGTGCTATAATTGAATTATGTCCTTAATAAGCACGTAATAAGTGATTTCATCAACTCGAGAAGTTCTGAAAAAGAACAATGTTTTATTATGTAAACCGCCCACATCACGTTTACATCCCACTGCTGGGCAGGCTTGAGGCCTTGCTTAACTAATAAGTAGGTATGTGATGTGTTACGAGCGAGCGAAACCCTAACACACAGGCTCTATGTAGATTGCTGAACGTGTGTGTAAGACTAGGCTTACTGTTACCAAGCCGCATAAAATGCCTCTCTTTATGCTTAACGACTGTCATCGAGTCACCACTGCTACAAGTAAATATCTACTAAACATAAAATCCACTAAAAGACGTCACAAACGAAAATAAGTGGGTACCTACAACGCCATCTATGAAAAATGCTATGAATCCTCAATCATGGGTAATTTTCTGTGCAAAGCTACAAAATTATCAAACAGTTACTTGCTTAAATTTCAGTTTTAGTAATTTTGTGTAGAAATCAAAATGAAATATCAAGGCGCAACTATACTTACCCAAACATAAGTTTTCTGAGGCACCTACTTACTTAGAGATTTATCGGTGTGGAAAAGATTCCAGTTTCGTAGTTTATATACCTATCAACTGAGTAACTAAAGTTTTTTATAGTTAACGCCAACGTTACCTTATTATTCAAAACTTGTTGGTATCAAATTCGCAATACCTAGGCTATGAAATTAGCAGACCTAACTTTTGCCGCGTGCCCGCGTTTTTTTTTATATTTCTTGGCGTTGTTTTTTTACATTGGTTCTACGGCTTCGGGCGTTGTTGCGATAATTATGAACCATACAGCCAACATACAAGAAAAAAATATTTGGCATTTTGCAGAACCCAAGTAAAACTACCACGTGGAGGATTGCTTGCGCTTTTTAAACGTATGGAGGCCGAGGAAACTAAATACGTTCGGAAACATCGCCAGTTAAGTTTGGGCGCCAATACTGACTGTACAGTGCATAGAGCTTGAAGGACGTGTTTCATGCATCATTGGTACAGTTTACCAGTGGTTAGGTTGGCAGGGTAGGTCTATGTTCGGCTTGTATGTTTGAAGCTGACGAAACGATAGGACTTCATAAAAATAGGTAGGTGGGTAATGTTTCTTCAAAAGGACAGTTTTTATTAAATAAATGTTCTTGCAAATATTTTTATGGATCAGACCTTTTTATGCGAGCATGTAACTAGCTTTGGGGCAATGGATAAAAAATACGGATCCTATCATTATGGTAAGCATCTTGTGAGGACAGGTGTGTGTGTGGGCAGCCAGTCAAAAAATAAAAAGGTAAAATCAATTTGCAATAACAGCTTTTATTTGCAAGTCCTTAGTAAAAGATACATTGAGTACGAGTATTAACGTAAATTAACAACAAACAGTTTCATTCACCTACTTAAAACTACTTTTATCTTGTCAAATAACTTACAGTGGCAATAAATAAGTGCTTAAATATTATTACCATTATTATTTAAAAATCCACCAATTTTTTCTATCAATTTTAGTTATGAAGATTCCATCATTGCCTTTAAATAGAAAGTTATAAAGAAAATAAATTCATTTTTATAACACAGTTTGTGCCGTAGTCATAACTTTTTATGATCGCAAAGGGGACAACATCGTAGCCGCTAATTCTTTTCTTTGGTCCTAATATAGTTAATAATAAACAATTTTCAGTGTCCTCTTAACAATATACAATCAAAAATTAGACACTATACTTACTTATGCCTGAAAACAAATGACAATAATATTCTACTTAATGTTAACAACATGAGATTCCTGACACCGTCATCATAACATTAAAACATAGCTTTTAATTTATTTTATTAGTTTTTTTTATAGTTGTCTTCAAGATGACCTCACTCCACCTGATGGGAAGCAGCCGTGAGGTCCAGATATGGGGTTGACAAGCACAGTAATGGAGAACTACTTTGCTGGTCAATCTCGTTTTTAAGGCCTATTTCAAAATGTATCCTAAAAACATGTAATCGGGCTCATGCTATGTCCATTCGAATTGATTGACCACTCATTTATCATTTTCATTAATCCATTGATTGACATTTTGAATTTATTTTAATATGACAGTTAATTTGTAGAAGTTAAATTCAGGTCAAAATGCTTATAGTATTTTATAGCTACAGCTTTTGCCTCACACGGCTTTTAATAATTAAATTCGACAAATACTTACCACCCTATTCATAAAAACGGACACAACGCTAAAGCATAGTCTAAGCAATTGACGTGTTATGTCACTTACTGACATAACACGACAATAAGAATGATAGAGCGATACAAAAATTAACGTGTTGTTGAAGAGCTGTTTAAGTTTTTATGAATAAGGGGGTTATTATATAGATAATCTTTTGCTTCTGACAATAATGTTATCGTTGCCTACTAATCATAACAAACAATATTCTTAATAGGTTATTTTATTTTTAGCATTAGGGATAATGCATTATCATCTTACTAAAGATAGGAAAACCAGAAAAAGTCATTCGGTCCTGGCATCAGGCGGGACTCGAACCCGCGTCTTTCGCAAGCCGGGCGACTGCACTACCAAATTATGCTACCGAGACCATTAACAGACCGGACGAATTTCTCTGGTATGTTATACCTGACAGCCAGGTTGGTTTCACCAATGTCTAGGCATATACCTTAAACACTCGAAAGAAAAATTATTGCAAATATTTGACTTTCGATTAAGATGAAACTACGATTTTGATAGGTTATTTTATTTTTAGCATTAGGGATAATGCATTATCATCTTACTAAAGATAGGAAAACCAGAAAAAGTCATTCGGTCCTGGCATCAGGCGGGACTCGAACTCGCGTCTTTCGCAAGCCGGGCGACTGCACTGCCAATTATGCTACCGAGACCATTAACAGACCGGACGAATTTCTCTGGTATGTTATACCTGACAGCCAGGTTGGTTTCACCAATGTCTAGGCATATACCTTAAACACTCGAAAGAAACATTATTGCAAATATTTGACTTTCGATTAAGATGAAACTACGATTTTGATAGGTTATTTTATTTTTAGCATTAGGGATAATGCATTATCATCTTACTAAAGATAGGAAAACCAGAAAAAGTCATTCGGTCCTGGCATCAGGCGGGACTCGAACCCGCGTCTTTCGCAAGCCGGGCGACTGCACTGCCAATTATGCTACCGAGACCATTAACAGACCGGACGAATTTCTCTGGTATGTTATACCTGACAGCCAGGTTGGTTTCACCAATGTCTAGGCATATACCTTAAACACTCGAAAGAAACATTATTGCAAATATTTGACTTTCGATTAAGATGAAACTACGATTTTGATACTTATTTTATTTTTAGCATTAGGGATAATGCATTATCATCTTACTAAAGATAGGAAAACCAGAAAAAGTCATTCGGTCCTGGCATCAGGCGGGACTCGAACTCGCGTCTTTCGCAAGCCGGGCGACTGCACTGCCAATTATGCTACCGAGACCATTAACAGACCGGACGAATTTCTCTGGTATGTTATACCTGACAGCCAGGTTGGTTTCACCAATGTCTAGGCATATACCTTAAACACTCGAAAGAAACATTATTGCAAATATTTGACTTTCGATTAAGATGAAACTACGATTTTGATAGGTTATTTTATTTTTAGCATTAGGGATAATGCATTATCATCTTACTAAAGATAGGAAAACCAGAAAAAGTCATTCGGTCCTGGCATCAGGCGGGACTCGAACCCGCGTCTTTCGCAAGCCGGGCGACTGCACTGCCAATTATGCTACCGAGACCATTAACAGACCGGACGAATTTCTCTGGTATGTTATACCTGACAGCCAGGTTGGTTTCACCAATGTCTAGGCATATACCTTAAACACTCGAAAGAAACATTATTGCAAATATTTGACTTTCGATTAAGATGAAACTACGATTTTGATACTTATTTTATTTTTAGCATTAGGGATAATGCATTATCATCTTACTAAAGATAGGAAAACCAGAAAAAGTCATTCGGTCCTGGCATCAGGCGGGACTCGAACCCGCGTCTTTCGCAAGCCGGGCGACTGCACTACCAATTATGCTACCGAGACCATTAACAGACCGGACGAATTTCTCTGGTATGTTATACCTGACAGCCAGGTTGGTTTCACCAATGTCTAGGCATATACCTTAAACACTCGAAAGAAACATTATTGCCAATATTTGACTTTCGATTAAGATGAAACTACGATTTTGATAGGTTATTTTATTTTTAGCATTAGGGATAATGCATTATCATCTTACTAAAGATAGGAAAACCAGAAAAAGTCATTCGGTCCTGGCATCAGGCGGGACTCGAACCCGCGTCTTTCGCAAGCCGGGCGACTGCACTACCAATTATGCTACCGAGACCATTAACAGACCGGACGAATTTCTCTGGTATGTTATACCTGACAGCCAGGTTGGTTTCACCAATGTCTAGGCATATACCTTAAACACTCGAAAGAAACATTATTGCAAATATTTGACTTTCGATTAAGATGAAACTACGATTTTGATAGGTTATTTTATTTTTAGCATTAGGGATAATGCATTATCATCTTACTAAAGATTGGTAGTGCAGTCGCCCGGCTTGCGAAAGACGCGGGTTCGAGTCCCGCCTGATGCCAGGACCGAATGACTTTTTCTGGTTTTCCTATCTTCAATATTCTTAAATTGTGTAGTGCGAACAATAACATTAATATTTTATTTTAAAATAATGAGACAAACATATTGTAAGTATTTACAGTCATTTGATAGTACGTACTAACAGAAAATAATTAATGTACGGGCAACGGCCTTTTAGGTTGCCCATTTTCGTTTTTTATCTTGCACTTGTCGAATGAATATTTTTTTCTAGAAGTTTCAATTTGCTTTGCAAGGAATATTGACTAGAAATAGGATATAGGAGCCTGTCATGCCATTGACAGTACCTTGTTAAAAGCCCGTAATTAAATATTCAGATGAAACATTTTCTTTATAACGATCTTAGATCCAAAGTGTTTTCATTTTATGTTATGGAAACCACCCACCCCGACGCAAAACAAATTGTACGGTCAACGGCATGTCAGGCTACTCATTTGTGGTCTTTCCGCCTTGCTCTATTGTATTTTTTTATAGCTTAGCTAGGCGCGATTTTGACCACAATCTTACCTGATCGTAAGTGATGATGTGGTCTAAGGTGGTCTAACATGGCATTTGGCATGAGAGAGGTAAAAATCGCAAAATGGGGAAACCTAATCAGAAGTCGACTGTACATATTATGTTTCATTTAACTATATTTTACTTGTTTTAAAATGTAGATGCACTTCTGAAACGTGTTAGTATGAAATAATTTGATTATTTTCGAAGTGACTTTTACAATTGACCATTTATTTACTTTAGATACCACTTATTTGACTTACTAACGATTTAACTATTATTTCACTAGGTAAATCTTTGGTCCCTATGGTAGATCAAAGACGCATGTCTTAACCGCCACCTGATTAGGAAAATTCACTAGCACACCCAGGAAGTGAGTATGTCACCCCATCGAGACATAGGTAGTTAAGAGTCGCGGAATGAAATGGTTGACCAGTTTTCAAATAAATTCATTTATGTGTTGCAAGCACATGTTACCTTTTTAAACTGTTTAGCAGGCTAGAGTATGTCGAAAAGTATGCCTTATTATTTCTAATTAAATTAAAATTCGATTAGACGTATGTTCCTTCACGATTGACAGTTAAACCGATACTTTTTATTGGTTTGATCTTGTCAATGTCATTATTGAGCAAGCAAATACAGATCTTAGGGTGGTCAACCCTTTCATTCCTCGACTGTATATGATGAACTTACTACAAATCACAAAAATAAACTCATCAATAATGATGCGGTCTCTAACAACGCAAGAGAAAAAATGTGTTTATAACCATCATTATTCTGCAACCTCATTAAATAACTACCTATGTATATCGCAAACAGTTGCTTTAGAGTTTCTTGCCGGATTATTTTCCATAGAATCCACTTCCGATCCGTCCCATCAAATTGTCTATGGAACCAAAAATGACCGCTACTTACACTTGACAGAGCTTGTAAGAGTGGCAGCAGGAGGTAAATTCCTAATACAACACGAAAAGGGCGGATCCTCCGACTGTAACAGCTTAGACAGCGCCATGCAGGATGGTAGTTTTTATGTGGCGAGATAGATGTTTCTGCAAGCTGCTCCAGTGTGCATTTTAGTAATTCTCGTCTCCTGGCGAAGGGGGCCGCTGCGCCACGGCCACATGGGCGTCCAGTCCGTCAGAAACGCGGGACTGCCGCCGCACCCACGCCGCGCCGCCGCGCTCTGCAATAGGGATAAGAGGAAACTTGGTCTTAAGTCACATTTTAAACGTAGCACAAGCAGTTGGAAAATAATCCTAAATGCATTTTAAGTGCGGTTAGGTTACCCGGGGTTGCTCAGAGTGCACACGGCAGTGTCTGTGTGTGCCCCCATTGCACAAGCGACTTCATATACGGCAAGGTGGAGTGACCTCGTTCTGCTGCAGTTCCCACGAGGAGAGCTGGGACGCCGGCATAGCGCGCCCTGGCGCGCAGTATGTCCATCAGTTGAGTACTTAATGGGGTTTCTCGGGGACTACTGGTATCAAGAGGGTCAAGCTGGAGACTCAATCATTGTTACGAGGGTTCATCACAAGTTTTTAACGTAGGTAGTCCCTAAAACACACACACGTAAGAGGCGTTGTTGGAAAGAAGAACAGTGTATAACACATCACAAAAGAAAGAAACAGTAAAGAAAATTACTTAGTAGACCTCCTAAACAGCTAATGAACAGCATCATCGCTCTTCTGCGTAAATAACTGCCGGTACCAAAGGACAGAAGAAGAAACGAGAAAAACTGACAAATAAGGAAGGAACAGAAAAGCCAATTACTCAGTAGAACTCCTAAACAGCTACTGACCAGCCCCATCGCTCTTCTGCGTCAGCAACTGCCGGTACTCGGTGCTGAGGCGTCTCCGGCCGTGCTCGTACAGCGCCTCCTTCGCCAGGAGCGCCTCGCGCTGCAGCTGCGTGCGCAGCTCCGCGGGCACGTCCGGGATGAGCAGCTGCATCAGGCCGGTCAGCCCGAATACTACGTGCTGGGGATAGACGGTAAGGACATTTCAGTTAGATGACTTGTCTTGCTCGGCTTGTACAGCATCTTGCCTGAGAAGAAAGTTTGAGGCAGTAAAAGTAAGTAAAGTGAAGTAAAAAATTATTAGTTCAGTGGCACTTGGTACAGTAAAGTGAAGTGAAGTGAAGTGAAGTGTAGTAAAGTAAAGTGAAGAGTTAAATAAAAGTAAAGTAAAAGTAAAGTAAAAGTAAAGTAAAAGTAAAGTAAAAGTAAAGTAAGAGTAAAGTAAGAGTAAAGTAAGAGTAAAGTAAGAGTAAAGTAAAAGTAAAGTAAAAGTAAAGTAAAAGTAAAGTAAAAGTAAAGTAAAAGTAAAGTAAAAGTAAAGTAAAAGTAAAGTAAAAGTAAAGTAAAAGTAAAGTAAAAGTAAAGTAAAAGTAAAGTAAAAGTAAAGTAAAAGTAAAGTAAAAGTAAAGTAAAAGTAAAGTAAAAGTAAAGTAAAAGTAAAGTAAAAGTAAAGTAAAAGTAAAGTAAAAGTAAAGTAAAAGTAAAGTAAAAGTAAAGTAAAAGTAAAGTAAAAGTAAAGTAAAAGTAAAGTAAAAGTAAAGTAAAAGTAAAGTAAAAGTAAAGTAAAAGTAAAGTAAAAGTAAAGTAAAAGTAAAGTAAAAGTAAAGTAAAAGTAAAGTAAAAGTAAAGTAAAAGTAAAGTAAAAGTAAAGTAAATGTAAAGTAAAAGTAAAGTAAAAGTAAAGTAAAGTGTGGTAAAAAGTGCAGTGTTAAGTGTAGTGGTGTAACTTCCCCTTCCATCGGTTCTCGCCTTGTCGTAGAAGGAGTGGCTTAGTACCGGTGGAAAAAGGAACTATCCAGATGCGGCAGTTAAGCCGCCTTAAGGGAGGCGCAATTTCGCAATTTTTCTTTCGCACTTGAGTTAGAGTAAGTGCCAAGGTGCAAATTGCGAACTTGGCTCTCAAAACGGGGCCAGTGGCATTTGCCACCTCTGCCACCTTATAGTTATAGTTACGCCACTGACTCAAGGTATCTCTGTATGCCATGAAGAAGTTCCGAAGAAATAACTGTAGGTATTCGTCGATGTAACCCAGCGGGTGACAATGCGTGGACAACATAGTGGATGAATTGAATAATTCGCTTGCTAGAGTTTTAGGAAAAGGAGACAAGAAGTTATAAAATCACAACAGCTTTAAACTCGGAAATATCAAAGAAGCTAGCGCAGAATTGTAAACTAACAATCTCAAAACTTGAATTACAAATGTCTACTAATGCTCAAATACAAACAAAACGTTTAAAATATTACCTCGAAAACAACCACGAAAGCCAATCTAGCTGCGAACACGTGCCAGTAGTGGGGCGATAGTCCATAGGGGTCGGAGTGGTCGGGGGGGTTCCTGTACCCCCGGTACGCGCACGTCGGGGGGTCCACTTCGTTCTCATCTGCGCCCCACTCTTCTTTGTAGTCTGACGTGTTGAATACTAGAAGAATGAAATAAATAAATAAAATAAATAAATATCCTTGGACATTATTCCACACAGCGCCATCTAGTCCCAAGTGGGCTAATAATAGTCCGTTATTATGGATACTAGACAACGGATAAACATATTTAAATACTTTTTTTTTTGTAAATACATACCTAATATACATAGGAAACACCCAGACCAATACAAACAGACAATACATGTTCATGCACACAAATGTTTGTACTGTGCGGGGATCGAACCCGTGACCCTTGGTGTAGTAGCCGACTTCTCAACAATTACACCAAGACGGTCGTGAAAGATTAGATACATTCTCAAAGTTTTCATAATAGTGGGTAGTAGATTAACTGAAATGACCATTCTAACTAAGTTAAGATGGCGTTACTGTGACGCTGTAATCCTAGAACTCAAACAGAGATGTCGCTACTGCAATGCTGTGACATGAAATAAAAGTAACTATCATCTAAATTATGACTATGTCGTGGTACTCACATGACAAAGAGTGGTCTATGTACCCAGCCAGTGTGTTGTCCGGAGAGTAGACGTACTTGTACACCATTCGAGGGATGAAATCACTCGTGTAAGCTATCACGAACGCCTGCACAGAGTTAAATACATACATGAAATAATTAACTTTGAACTTTATTGAAGATGATCTTGAAAAGGGTCAGGTGAAGTGTAGGTTACACCAAAGAGCATTTATAAAAGGACCAATCTTAGTGGAAAAATATGAAAGCGGCTGGTAATCAAGATGGTGACTTTTTGGTCCTCTTACTTACATTTGAAACGACCGCCGCGTAAGTGATGCCCCTTAGAATGCCGTACCTGAAAATGAAAAAATAATTTGAGCTGCATATTTACTGTCGCAAGTCATGTTTTGTGTGGTAAATAGTGACAAAGAAAACCGTAATTTTTCTTCATTGCTGTAGTAACTTATTTTGCATGTTTTAGTTAAATTTCAATAAATGAAAAAACTGAGCAGTAAAATGATCATAATAAGACCCCTAGTAAGTTTTTCGGCTATTTTTGAAGTAAGTAATTAAGCTTTTTCAATACAATGTGACGGAATAATGTTGCTTACTTTACAAAAAAAACGAATGGAACATGTAAAAACAGAATAGGGTTGAATAAAAAAATGGAGCAGATTAGAATTCCTTGAAAAATCAGTCATCGACATACCAAGCCCCAATATCGTCGACCCTCTCCGCTAGAGGGCGCCGCGCCTGCGTCACCATCTTGTACGCGTCGAGGCGGATCTCGGCGATGTTGTTGAGCAGCGCGAACAGTGGGGCCAGCGGGAAGGCTGCCACGAAGAGCGTCACGAAGCCGTACTGCAGGACTGGGGGAGGTTGGGTCACGTACAGTCAACAGCATGACAGACTAAACATTTCGCTTTTTTATCTTGCTAAAAGACAAGTCTTTGAGATAGAGCAAGGTGGAATTGAAATGAATTGAAATGAATTGAAATGAATTGAATGAATTGAAATGAATTGAAATGATTTGAAATGAATTGAAATGAATTGAAATGAATTGAAATGAATTGAAATGAATTGAAATGAATTGAAATGAATTGAAATGAATTGAAATGAAATGAATTGAAATGAATTGAAATGAAATAAAATGAAATGGTTTTCAGACCGATTCCTGTGACTAGTCATCATCCCAAACACTCACTCATCTCGAGGTACTCGTCGAAGAGTGCCAGCCGGCCAGGATCCTGCAGATGGTAGTCCTGCTCCCACGCCATGTGCGGCTTGCTCGGGTTCTTGGTCACGGCGCGGTGCGAGCGTTGGCGCCACCAGTTGTGGAACTTCCTGGAATTGGATCATCATCATCAGCCTATTGCATACCCCTGCTAGACATAGGCCTCTCCTATTACACGCTACTGAACTCGATCGTGACTCGATCTTCGGCTGGTCGCATCCAGCTCCTGCCAGCCATCCTGCGGAAAATCATCACTCGACCTTGCCTGAGGACGTCCTACACTACGCTTGCCGAGACGCGGTCTCCACTCAAGAACACGTTTACTTCAACGGTTGTCGGTTCTACGGCGCTTTGCGGAACGGTTGTGGAACTTCCTGCAACGGGATTCGTTCTGTAGAACTATTGAATACGAAAAACTCTAGGAGATCTGGTTTGCTATTTTGTCGGCTTACATGTCCTTCTGCTTCAGTAACTGCGCATACTTTGTAAAGTGCATCCTATAGCAGGTAGTACAGTACCTAAGATGTAAATTTGAAAATAAGTTCGTGAATAATTGAGGACATAACCGCCGGAGACTAGCTCAAGTTGCTCATTTTGGTATGGTTGTAAGGAGGTTTAAACACTGCCTGTAAATCTTCTTGGTCTTTTCCATTTTCTGATAGGGACACAAGGCAAAACACAAAATCAACGTGACAACTGTACACACGGATAGCCCAGCTCCAAGAAGTTGTTGAAGCACTGCTTGCCAATCATGATGATGGCGAGCTGGATGCAGAGCTCGGAGAGGCAGCCGGCGGGGTCGCAGATGTCGCCCTTCAGCTTGAAGAACTCCGACTTGCGCGCCTGGTCGTCGCCCGGGTAGTCGTAGAAACGGCCCTGGATATCACACACTTTATAAACTTTCATGTTTCATGATCAGAACGTTGTGGCATAACGTTTCTACCAGAAACGCCGACTCAATTCAGTGCTGACTGAGAAAAGAAACGAACTATGCAGGTTATAAAATCAGGGCCCAGCCACAAATACTGCAACGTTCTAAAGTATTCAACTCGAGAGAGTGAATATTTTTTTTAATAGAAATGTTCTCAGGAACCTTGGAGATAGACTCAAAGATCTTGCTGTGAAATATCGGTCATTCTCACGATAAGGTGTTCTTCGTATAATTTCCGTCACGATTTTTATTTCGCAAGAAATTCGTTTAATTGGCAATTAAATTAAGAAAAGACGATAAAATAAACAGAATTATGTGTTTGGCACTTCAATGTGCCGACTGGTTATGGAGTTATGAGGTGATAAAGTTTTGGGTGTGACGGAAATTAGAAAATAGCTTACTTAAATTTAAATGGTATTGAAATAAAACTCAAATAGAAAATAAACAGACTTTAATGAAAAGTAAACCTCAGAAGTTGTTGTACAGTCTATAAATAACCAAAAAAACCTCTTTAATGAAACAAAAAAATTGCTCGGTAGCCTACCGATGACTGATAATTAAAAAAAAACAAACATAATATATATTATATTATGCAAATGAACAATTTTAGCTGTCTATTTATTAGAAACTCGAACGATAAACAACCGATAAACAACGGTCTATTTCTTTATACACAGCGTATGGGTCGGGATCATTCTTGATTCTTTCTCTTCTTCGTTGCTGTCTAAGCCTTTGTTGCTCCAAAATCTCCTCTCGACTTCGTTTTGACTTACCTATGTATTCTGTAAAATAATAATAGAATGGTTTAAGCTATGTATACCTACCCAAAAAATTTAAATAGGCACCTGTTTTAAGGTAAAAACATTAAGAAAACAAATGCTGTCAGGTATTAGATAATTTCCGTCACGTTTAGCGTGACGGAATAGGGTGACGGAAATTAGGAACACGACGGTGTTAATGAGATATTAATTAAATGGTAAACAATACAGTATATTGCTGCAAGTATGAGGTAGCCAACAAATGCCTGCACATGATATTATCACAGACCAGTTTGTATCCATTTTAAAATATTAATTAAAAGAGCGAACGGAAATTAGAAAAGAGGTGAACCAAGCGAATAGAAATTAGGTACTTACGGTCGTAGTTCGCCAACGGAGCAAGTGACACGGGAACGCTTCGGTTGCCTGCCGCGGCGCAACATATCAAACACGACGCTGCGCTAGGGAAAGGTATTACTTACTCTGCGAGCAAGATATTCGCTACTTTTATACTCGTGACTGAAATTAGGCATGATGACAGGACAAACATATTTTTCGGTCTGTCTAAGAAAATACACAAGTTAAACAGAATATTTTTAGTGAATAATAATGCTCAATTATTAATCTTAAAATTGTATTTACTGGAATGAACCAATCGTAACTTATTTTGACACTATTGAAGGTTTTGTACTTGAATCCGGGTTCTGGACAGCGAACGGAACTTAGGAGAACAACCTAAGAAAAAATAATTAAGTGCTTTTTTACAAGAGGATGTGTCTCAAATTCAAATTCCTAAAAGATTAATGCTAGATCTAGTTAATATAACAAACTAGTCAGATATTTGCACGGACGCACCAAAACCAGGCCTGCTGAGAATGACCGATATCGACTTTCGATCATAAGTGACATACAGCATTAAAATGCATGTAAAGTATAAAAAGGTAAATACCTACATTCTTATTGGTTTATTTTCATTGGTGCCTAAATGTGTTATTGGTTTGATTAATTCATTAATTGATTAGTGTTGGTTTGACATTTATTTAATTCGTTGTAATTTAATTAATTGTATGAATTTAAATTGACATTGAATTGTTATTGACTGATTTCCTAACTAACATAGATCTTAAGGAATATTGTTACTAACATTTTATGGTTACCGGGGGGCTATTTTCACTTTTGACTCGAAGCGGACCGCGCTCTAGATGAAACGTCAGTTAGATGTTTCTTATATGAAACATCTAAAATGTTGCCTTTTTAGCCCCCCTGGTCCGAAATAAATGATTTTTAATTAATTAATTAATTTAATTTAATTAATTAATTAGGTAAGTACTCTTAAAAGATTTAAGCTTTACCTTGAAAAAGGCGATGTAAATAAGAGAAGAGTAGAAGTTCATGAACTCGAAGAAGAATATCTTGAAGGTGTAGGAATCCTCATACTCCGTCTGCGTGCGAGGGTTCTCCATGTTCGTCAGCACCACCGCCACTTTCGCGTATATCTGATGGGAGAAAGTATATTCGCTTCAATTAGATGTTTCAAATGCAGATATTAATCAACAATTTAATAATATTCAGTTGAAGTTAGTTAAGTAATCGGTGATCGTTTTCTACCAGATCTAAATGGAGAAAAGTGTGTAGAGCGAGAGAGAGGTAGCTTGCGACAGTGAAATTGCTCATTCCTCACATATTCCAGGGTACATATTTCAGCGTTTTCCATAGAAGAGGTGAAATAGCTTTCGTATCTGTATAGGAATTCTGAAAACTCCAGTCGTTACCAAAAGAAATTCCCCTATCGAATGTATCCCTCTGCGTCTCTTTTGCAGTTGGAAAGAGTTTCTTTAGATGTCTAAAGTTGAGTTATTTATAAAAATAGTGAGCTATATGCCATCACGCGTCCGAAAATTACGAAGTTAGTAAGTTATCTGACAGATGATTCCGAATTCAAGAATAGAAGAAGTTTACAGAATTGCCCTACTGATTGGTTGGTTAAAAGAATAAAGCTACACACATCTCCGCTCCACTCAGTTCTGGCAGATAAACGACCCTAATTTTGCTTAGAAGTCCTTCTCTAAGTTATAGCAATTTGCCAACTGTTTACCCTAGTAAGAATCATGATGATCGTCAAGTTGATGAGCGCAGCCGTCATCGCCGTGAAGATCTTGGCGTGTTTCTTGAGGAAGAACCCGCTGCCGCCGTAGATCACCGACACCATCGATATCCGGTAGATGATGGTGCCCAACACCGCGCCCATCACTATGGTGATCTGGGGAAACGAAACAGATGAGCATATTTTAAAAGCGATAGAATAACAAACGTAAAGAAGAAAACGCTAAGCTATATAAATATATATCGTTGCCGTCGAGCAATGACATACAAAGTTCAACCACTGATTTGGTGTAACGATTGAGAGGTTGGCTATTAGCTTAATCAAAACAAAAATAGGAACATACGTTACGTTCTTACTTTGTGAAATCGAAAACAGGGGCATGACAATACTCACAATGACGTGCACAAATTAGAGTCGCTGTCCGAAAACAGGTCTATTGGACCTATTTTGTAGGACCACGTTCGGTACGCGGGTATTTTTAATATGTAAACGCGTAGAAAAGGGACATACCATAAATAACACAGCGGAGCTAGTAGCTACGTATCTCATGGTCTTCTGCCAGGCCGGCAAGTACGGTTCCTTCTCTCTGGTCACCGGATTAGTCCTGAAAGTCTTGACAGAAGCTTCGAACTCTGGTCTGGGATCTTCGTCCTAAAACATGGTCAAAATTATTTGGACTGTTGGGTATAGAGGTATGAAAATTATGATCATCGATGGATATTATTGTAAACAGCAACGCATTATTTTTTGATATTTTATAGTATATCCGTTTTAAAACACATAAACAACAATTAAAACTTACTAAAACTCCAAGCAAAGCAAAAACCACTTACATGCTCAACGCCCCCCAAGTCCCACTCCCATCTAAGTATTGACTGTTTTCTTTTCCATAGCTCTAAAAATGTAGTAGCTGCAAACCACAAAAATAAACTAAGATCAGTTCAAAGACCATCAGACGACGTAGGATAAAACGTTTATTTGGTATTTACAATGATATTTTCTTCAGTGTAGTTTAATATTATTTATCAACAAAGTTCCATATACATTTTGTAAAAACGGAGTTGAGGCACATTTAAATCGGAAGTGGTCCGTGAACCATTAGCGACACTGTTGTGGTATTTATGTGGGGTCAACTCAACTACTCGAAAGTGCGAAGTGCCGCCAACATCAGACTCGCTGTTTTGGACAAAAAATGTTTTTCCTCGCGGACCAGTGTTCCAGTGTCTTTTGTATAAAATTCTCTCCATCAACAATATGCAGTGGCTTCTTCATAGAGAAAACACGTATGAGAGGTTGGCTCCAACTCTTACCCCAAAAGGACATGAAGATGGCAAAGAAGACAGTCGCTGGATTATCAAAGAGGTAAGTCAGCTTGGCGAAGAGGCAGGAGTCGTGCAGCGTCTGGTACTGGCAGGCCTTGTCGCACAGCGGGCAGAGCGTTGTGTTGCCGGGACCACGCGCGTCGCATATCTCCGCGCTGGAATTGACAAGATATACATTTACTTATTTGGAAAATCAACAGCGTTACAGACATGTGAAATATAGTACTAAGTATCTTATAAATTGGAAGGTACGAGCACAGTATAAACATACAGTAGGTTATTTTAAGGCCGCCTGCCGAGTTATTAGCCTAGCGTACACACAGACACGCGGCACAGCCCGTCCGTACTGCCGCCTCCCTATGCCTCCCTATTTTATGCTAGCGTGTGCGTGAAATCGCGACACGGCGCTATGTTTATACTGTGGTACTAGTAAGGCTAATTACAAAGGAGACTGACCATTTGCGGTTTCAAATTGTTCGTCATAGTAAAAAAACTCTAAAATAAAGATTTGAATTTTCACACAACTTTCCAAAACATCAGGCCATAACTTCGCCGGAGAAAAATCTCACCGTTAAAAAGTAATCAGTTCATTTCCTTTCGTACTGCACTGCCTGATTCTGTGTACAACGTTCTCAGGGTTGCCCATTTATGAATAAATCGATTCGCCTAAACAAATCGATTACGATTTTCCGCGACAGATTATAAGCAATGACGTTACGTAGCATGTTAAATAATGCATGAAACCTACGCAATAATAAATTAGTGTAACCCATTCAATGGATTGCATAGTTAAATACCAATAATATCAATATAAACGTCAAAAATAATCGATTTAAGCATACGGTAAATCGTGACGTGACTTAAACGGCAACACTGAAAATGTCTGAATGACAAATGTCAAAGCTCACTGGCTCACTGCTTTTTTTCCTACTTTCGTGCTATCTAAAGTTCGTTTGTTGGTTTTTCGGTGATTTTACGTTTCTATTAGTAATACGTTGAGCTAAAGTTCGAGTTCCTCCGTACATACCTATAGAAATCGGAAATATACCAACTGGGTTTGTGAACCAAACCCATACCAGAATGGCCGATACTCGCCGTTGTATAAAAATTGTTCCATGCGACTGGCGCACCGGCGTTGGCGCACGTTACAAGATGCGACAGAGCCCATGGTCAATATTCTTCGTGGCTGGATATCACCTACGCCGGTAAGCCCTTCATAACCAATAATACTACGCTTAAGTCATGATGAATGACACAAGTTTTGTACTATTATAGTTAGTACTATTGTATTACACCGCCAATACACACAGTCTATTCACTATTCATAATATATTATTGAATGCAGTTTCACATAAATGTGTATTTTATTTTAAAAAATCACTGTTGATTAGTTTTTGCCCGACTGTAAGGAATAGACAGCCTTGTGATAATAATTAAGGTTGGATCTGGGCTATTGGATGTAGGTAATCATTCTTGTGTCTGTGTTTATGGATTCGGAAAGTATAGTTTGTTTTTAAATGTGTGGTGCTATAATTGTAATAATTACAAGATAGGTTTCGGTGAATTGTGATGATTTGACAGGTTTTTTTTTTGTTATAGTTGTCTCCTGAAAATAGACTATGCTTTGAGTGCTTTAGGATGCTACAAGGAGTACTTGAAGGAGGTGTGACAGTTCCGCAACCCATGTTTTGCCACAGAAGTGTCTGCTTTGCCTGCGAACGGTCTACTCTTCATACTCACACTCGTCTAGTACATCTAGATTGCCCAGAGAGGAATATTATAAACAGATAGATTTTTACTCATTTGGTATGTATTTTTTTAATTATCACTGTTGTATCAAAGGGCACAATGTTAAATATAGGTATTTAGCCACCCTAGTTTTCATACAATAGTTAGTTATTTTTATATTGATCTTAACTAAACCCTGTATGTTGTACATAACTGAAATGTTTTTATTCAAGTTATCTTTTATGCACATCAAAACCCACCACTGTTCATAGGAATGATTAATATCACTGAAATCATTTAAGTAAATACTTCTTAAAAGGTTTTTGTTACACATAATAATATTGTTTTCTTATTTTTTTATTATCTAAAGATTATTTTATTTCAGGCTCTTCTCTATGCAAGGCAAACACATGACCCGTGTCGTTGGATGGCAGCTAGGAGTAACGTTCAAAGGCAAGTCCAGCAAGATGCTGGTAGACCGATTGAAGCCCTGAATGCTGACACTGAAGATGGAGCATCACATGTACCTGTACTTCCACCACATCTTACCATCATAGTCCCACAGCCTAAAATCCAAGCACCTGGTACCGCATTTATTAGAACATGGCTATCAAGCTCATATGCCTGAGTTTTTGATAGAGGGCGAACATCAACTAATGACACTGCCGGCAAACAAATCGAGATGTATAACAATGTGTAGGTGGGTGGTTGAAATAGTCAATGGTTGTCTCAAACGTGATCAAATGATTTCGCTGACACTTTTTAAATGCAGCTGCCAAGCACTTAATGATGGATTTCCGTAATGGCTGTGCATTGATAAATAAATACCATCCTCTTATTGAAGATAATCCACAAGCAACAGCATATTTGACAAAGGATAGTACCTGGGCTGGGGCAGATAATAATGTGACTGCCCCGGCACCATTTTTAGATGACATATTTGATGAATACATATGAAACTGAGCAGTAATATACCACATTCAATTATGTAATAAATCAGTTAATAGCTAAATAATATAAACATTTGGGCTTGCTCATTTGTGTTTTCTTTATCTCACCTTACCTTACTAAATCCTATAACCCTAGGAATCTAAAACAGGCATTCCTTATGATCTGATACGACACCTAACCAGTTATCATGAGCAGGGCCCCTAAAAAGGTCTCATGTGAGAATCGCAAAAAATCACTATGATTAATTGGGCACTTTCATTAGAAATAGCAGCAGGGTAGAATGAATGATCTGTTGCAATCTATACATTTTTTAAAAAGCGGCATAAAAGTAGTATTTAGTTGATAGAGTTAACTACCTAGCATTTTCATCGCATTTTAGCTTGTATTTCGTGCGATGGTCGCAGATGCAATTAAATCAATCATAATAAACAATTGTAGGTAATTATTCAATTCGCAACTGTCAAAAAAATAACCTATTTCAATGAAATTCTTTTGCCTTTTTTCCTAAAACCCGGCGAAGTAGGGACACAAAAGTTTTTGGTATTGATAGAGCTTTCAAATCCCTACAAAATGATAGGTATAACACTAGATGAACAAAATTGTTAAAAGTGAAACGAAAGTCCATACATCAGTGGTCAGTGTCCTTTCCACGAAAGCGTATAAATGCAGTTCAGAAGTGAAATAGGTACAATGTAACCTCGGAAGTGAAGTAAAATATCTATTACATGGATAAATTATTCCAATAAGGGTTTTAAAGACATTTACGACTATAACCTAAACGGGGTAGTCAGGGGCACATCGATTGTGGCAGTCATGGTAAACGGATCATTCAAAAGTCCACACTTTGCCGAGTTTTGAACCCAACGTGGTAAGGGGCGAGGCTACCGCTGTCCTGATTGTTGGGGTTTTATGTCAGTGTTTTCTATCACCGTAGAGATAGCCGCAATTGTACAATGAACACATAGCAGTTAATTCGCTCAGATTTCAACTCGGAGCTACATGGGTTCCGTGTAAGAGTGTTAAACCAGAGAGTGAAATAAAAGTAACTTCAACCTAAACTTCAAAAACCTTAATATTGTGCACTTATTGGATACATGGTGTTGTAAACAATCTAAGCACTTTTAACTTAGTGACCCTTTGCAGGTACTGCTATGATTTCTAAGACAATTTACTTAACAACTAGAATATCATTCCAGAGTAGCTATATCGAGGAATACATCAATCGTCGTCAAACAAAGTAAAACCAAGTTGGTAGCAAAATATCGGTAACTATCATAACCTCTAACTAACACTTCAACATACCTAGGAATATTATCATTAGAGTCCATGCTAATCAACCCGTACAAGAAGCAGAGCGTGCCGACCAGCGCCGGCGCATACAGCATCTTCGTATAGAAGCCAAGCCAGCAGAAGTAGAGGCCTATCTTGTCGCCGAAGTAGCGGCGGACGAGCCAGAGAGGCTGGCGCTTGTACCACTTGCAGGGGCGAGCCCATTCTAGGTAGAGGAGCTGGAAGATTAAATGCAATGTTGCTGAATCATGGTAGAAAACACTCTTGGTGAAAGCACCTTTCAAATGAAGGAAAATTAATCAAAGTAGGTTAGTTTTCAAATAACGTGATACCCCTTTTTAAGCCAATTAGGTGCGCGAGGAAGCGGGTCTAAACGAGAAACTAGTCATTGTGGTTAATCCACATAAAGATGAAATCTCAAATCTTAGGGTTGTTACTCGTTGACTGTTTGACGAGAAGCCGAACACAATAGAAAATCTATTGTTTCAAGTTTCCGGCGAGCCACCTGACGTTGAATGTGATAAACCGGCCGCAGATCTTACTCTTATCTGTTGGTATGTTTGAGTACTGCATTTGCATTATCGTAAGAAGTCACCCATCCCAATACCTGAGTGCTCGTTGCTGATTCGCAGCCACGGACCATTGAGACCTAAGAAAATATGTCCACCAATGTTCTTGTGGTTTCTTTGGAACATCACATTAATATGCACAGCTGTTACATATTCTTTTTGTATTATATCTACTTACAGATGCACACGGCATGACTTGAAAGGTTGCAGAATACTAATCTCATCAAATATAAGATTAGCAAAGAAGAAGATTATACTCACTCGTCTATCGGTGACGGTTCCTCCGCGCATGTCCATGTTATGCCTCCCTTCGTGTAGAGGGAAGCAGGCCAGGTACGTCCCGTCGTTGAGGAGCCTACGGATGCCCATCTGGAAACGAGACATCTAGAGAAAGTTGATAGACATCGCAACGAAGAAACACGCGAACAAACAAACAACAACAAAGAAAAACATTCGATCATGTTCATGAATTACATAACATAACGTAAACGGCCTAAATACGTCCCACTGCTGAGCACAGGCCTCACCTCAACTATGAGGTGGAACGAGCCATACTCCAACACCTTAGTGAGCAACCTTAATGTCAGATGTTATCAAGCCGCCCTAAGGCTTCTGACTGGCCTAACGACTGACATCTAGCGACGTCAACCGGGACCAACAGACGTGCTTTCCGAAGCAAGGTGATGCCCGAAATACACATCACTAAATTTCGGCCGGGGTGGTCACCCATCTCATTTCCGACCCACCGTGTGTTGCTTTACAACAGCGATCGTCGCCTCATGAAGTAGCTATGAAAGAAACAAAGTCTCAGACAGTTCTTCGAGTAGCCAAGCAAACGTGGCAATGGGCCAGCTGGTTTAGTTAACTAAATACGCTTTGTTACTTGGGATACATTTTTGGTAACAACAACCGAATGAATACCGAGGCAAACATTTTTACCTACCTTAATATCATTGTTGTCATATTTGGCCCTTAATAATATTTGCATCACGAGCATACTCCTCTGTGCCGGCGAGAACTGTGTGTGACGATCCTTCACTAAGAACCTGCAGAAAAAATTAAAATGTACTTAGTAAACCTTTTTAAGTATTGGCAACACTGCTACTTGCTCCCAACGTGCAATGGTTGGCAGCTGCAAACTGCGTGATTGTATTACTTAGTTGTCAAATGTTTTGAAAAGGAAAATAAACAGTATTATGTAGTGTAAAAGGCTACTTATATCCGGCTCAAAGGACCATACATTTTATGTTGTAAACAGAATGATGGATTTTGAAACATGGTGAAAAGAGAACGAAGTGGTACGTATACATACATTGAAAGAGATAGAAGCGCAAGGTGTGTGTCAGGATTGTAGCAACTTAAGGTAATATTGATATCTTACTGTTCTTCTCTTCTGGCCCCTTTCTGCTCAGCGGCGCTGTAGAATGAAGGCTCCGGGTCTATCCTGCTGTGCTCGTATTCGTAGAGCTGTTTCCATCTCCGCCGCCATTTTGTGTGCCATCTTTTGTCCCTTTCTGGTTGTTTTCCTTCATTCTGTTATTTCAAAAAAGTTTATTATTTTACGCAATTGTGTTCGATATTCTGAAAAGGGGTACTTGATGTGCTCTCTCAAATGACAAATGTATATTTATACAGGCTTTGATGTGAGAAACTGCGCTTGAGGTCAATTGAATAAGGTTGAAAAGACAACAACTGTGGCGCCAGTGTTTTGAAAGAAAGATCGGCATGCAAGTATACATTTCAGGACGTTTGTAACAAGAACCTGTTTAGAATAGACAAGGCACGGTAATGGACCGCGGACAAGGTGCTCGTAGTGAAAGATAACTTCATTGCAATTTCGGGTAATATCAGATAATCACTAAGTACCTATCTACACACATCAAAACTGTCTAGGGATATCATAGGGATATAATTTTTCAAATATTTCACAAAGTTAAGTTTGTTTCCAAGTTGACCATTATCTTAGAACAACGCGAGGACAGTAGAGGCATAAGATAAAGAATAAGAATATTACAAAAAAAAACCGTTTGATTTTGCTAAAATTTTGACACCTTTTAAAAGAAAAATCTGTCTTTTTTAACGTCCTTACGATTGTACAATAATGCCACTACAATGAATTTCTTTATACAATCTGAAAGGGCAGACATAGCAGTTTCTGTGTTCTAAAAATTTCTACGTTGGTATCAATTTTTTAAATTTTATAGCCTCCCAAATAGCTATACTTTGTATGAAAATGCTTGAGATATCCCTAGACACTTTTGAGCAGTGTATCAACTCCACCAAAAAGTTCAGTGATTCGTTCCTGTGTCTGTGTCGTGCTATAATAATAATAACCCAACACACACAATGTTCAAGCTACTGTATCCGAAAAAATCGCAAAATACCGAGATCTAGCAATAGAGTTGAAAACACAATGGCGAGCTGAGACCGTTTACATAGTCCCCATTGTTATTTCTTCAACTGGAATCATACCTGAGAGTCTCAACAAAAGCATTGAAGCCCTCAACATACCAACTTACCTCATATACACCCTTCAAAAAGCCACAATCCTAAACACTTGCCGTATCACCAGGAAATTCTTGTCATCTGGCTTGACATCAGTAGGACTTCATCCTGCTGCGCTTGACTGAGGTCCGCGCAGCAGGTTAATGAACCCATCCTGGGTTTCTCCACGGTGGAGAAATTACAATAGTAAAAAATCATAATAATAATAATAATCATTTATTTCGGACTTCAAAAGATCCATATTGGTTAGTTACATATTTCTTATGGCTATTGTTAGTATCTACGTGTACAAAATAAAAATAGAAAAGAAATGCAATAAAAAACAAAGAATAAAAATGAAAGCATACAAAATAATAAAATTGGCTCCCGAATGCTAGCGAGATTGCATGCTGCGAAACAACCCGATTATTTAACAGCATGCAACCTTATCCAACGCGCCAGCATCGGAGAATCCCATCGGTCAGCCAACGCGCGCAGGATGGTGTTGGGGCTGCCGCGCACGCGACGCAGCAAGGAGGCGCAGCGCTTGCGCATGATGGCGGGGAACCCGTCTGTAAACGCCTCCGCGAACATGGCGGAGGCGCTGCAGTAGCGGGGCAGCCCCATCAACACCCGGAACGCGTTGTTGTACTGTACGCGCAGGTCGCCGTAGGCTCTCTGTGTATAGTTCACCCACAGACTGCACGAGTAAAATGATTGGCAGAAAGCCTTAAAAAGGGTTACTTGGACTTTTTTTGTACACCGTGCGAATCTGCGAGCCAACATATTACAACGAACAGAAAGTGCCCTACGCTCCCTCTCAATGTCAAAGTTATCTTTTAGGTCCTCCGCTATCCAGTGGCCCAAATATTTAAACCGTTCAACTTTTTTTAAAGGAACACCACTGAGGGTGAAATTAGGTATAGTGGTGTAACGCTTCCTGTCTGGTTTAAAAATCATGAACTCGCTTTTTGCGGCATTGTACCTAAGCCCCTGGGCAGCAGCATAGGACTCACAAATACGGAGCAGTCTCTCCAATGCACCTACCGACGGACTCAACAGCACCATGTCGTCCGCGTAGCTTATGTTATTTACACATACTCCGTCTATGTGACAACCGATACCAGTGCTGCCAAGTCCATCAATTAAGCCATTTACGTACAGGTTGAAGAGCGTAGGAGAGCTTAGTCCCCCCTGCCTCACTCCGCACTCCAATCCATAATCCTCTGAGAAGGAGCCAGCCCATCTCACCTTGTTTTTTTGTGAACTGTACCAATGCTTAAAGAGTGCTATTATTTCATCTGGCAAGTCAGTCTCCAGTTTCATCTTTTTCCACAGGATCTCGTAGGACACAAGATCGAAAGCCTTCGACAGGTCAAAATAACAAGCATACACTGTTGTCTTCCTTGCCGTATAATACTGGACAGTCTGCTTCAGGCACAGGATAGCACTCTCAGTGGAAAGACCAGGCCTAAAGCCAAACTGTGCATCGTTGAGTGAGATGTGCCTGTTCAACCGCTGATTGAGCAGACTATCCAGTACTTTCGAAATCACAGTGGCAAGAGAGATAGGCCTGTAATTGTTAACATCCGAGGAATCACCAGTCTTATTCTTTATGATTGGAACCACAATAGTGTGCATTAGACTATCCGGCAGATACGAATGCCCTAAGCACAGATTAAAAAACAATGACAATACCCTTGGTAGTTGTGCTCCTGCGTGCTGCAGGTGCTCGATGCTAAGGCTGTCAAATCCCGGCGACTTGCCCCTAACCATACCGTTTATTACACTCTTCACCTGCTCTACTGTGAAATAAACAGTACGCTCACGACCAGCCAACCCAGCATCGAACATCTGCCGAGCGGGCCCCAGCGGTGAGTCTATTTTAAAATGCTGCCGGAATAGGTTTGCAATATCTTTCGGATCATGCGCACCCACAACGCTCACGGGAAGGCCCGGCCTATGATTAAGTCTGTTGGTAGTTTTCCAGAACTGGGAGAAGTTTTTGTTTGAATGGTGTTCAGCAATGGAGTCCATTTTTATCTGCTGTTGATTGGTCTGACACCATTTCAATTTAGATTTGAAAATTCGCCTGGTCTCACACATTTCCTCATAAAGTTGACCACATTTTGGTTTACCATATAACAGCCAGGTTTGAAAACAAAGACGAGCCCTAACATGAGCGCCGCGAACATGCTTGTTCCATCCTGTTATATACTTGCCCAATCGCTTATTTTTAACATTATAGCTACATACAGCAGCTTCAGAAATAATACCTACAATATTTTCATACATTTTATCCAACAGTTTTCTGTGACAACAATTATCACACAATCCGTCACAACATTCTGTAAATTCTAAGGGCAAATCTACTTCTTTTACGGTGGAATTCACAAAGGCAAATCAGATCACTCACTCAACTAATTAAGCCATTAGTTTAATCGCACGCTTAACTTAAATGCTATTCACAAACGTTCATTAAGCAGTTTTCTACCGTGATCAGCTGAGCATCTTTCAAACGAACCGAAATGCCAACATTGCAAAAAGAATGAAAAAGAAACAATCGTTCTCGCTAACCAATTGATGGAACTATGATTTTGTGCCTCGATTCGTTTCGTTGTTTGTCGAAATTATTGCTGGAAATGAACAATTCTTGGGTTTTTCCACAGATCTATCTCAATTTAAGATGACTGTAACGTAGTTTGATTATTAATTCGAAATTTACGCATGTTTGAACAAAAAAAGAAATGGAATAAACAAAACAATAATTTTTTATTTTAAAACAATATTTATGTAAAAACGGAACGCAACCAAATGTCAAATATGTGTCAATCAGTCATTTTAAGAATTTAGGTTAGAATTACGTATTATACTCGGATTTTTAATTGTAGTCAGTGAAATGACATTTTCAGTGTGGCAGGTTTTCAGTCCCAAATAAATAGTGATGTGGTAAATCGAGTTTTTACAATTAAAAGTTAGTCGACATTACAGCCTGGCAAAAAAGTCGTAGTGAATGACCACGTCCCACTACCATATGTCATTACTGGCAACACACACTGGTCAGACTTTCGTTTTGAGACATAGAGGTATTTCGGTAAACTGTATTTAGTAAATAGATTTTCAGTTTCAAAATGTTTTGTTTCTGTATTATATTATTTACAGGTATAGGTTGGCAAAAAAGTCCTGAAAGGGAACTGAAAAATATTATCACTGGCAATAGTCCCGCTGTCACTTGTCAATCACGTCTAGCTAGTACATGGTTTGTCAAATCTGTTTATCGGAGATCGTTTATTAGTGTATTCAGGTGTTTTCTTTTTGTTAAACTAATAAAGAATCGTGTAAAATCAAGATAAATCTTCGAAAAAGAGAAAAACAATCCTCAGCGCCACTAGAGAAGTCGTAATGAAGTATTCAAACGTTGTTTAGCCGAGCACGAAGCTGGGGCAGTTTTATATAAAATAAACGATGATTAGACCAGAACGGCAGAAATCACTGGTATGTAGAGGTTTTATTTAATCAACCACGCGTGTTTTAACTTAGTTGTCAAGTAACTATCAACAAACGAGTGATATTTTACGTTGAAATGTGAATACCTATTTTGACGTTTATTTACGAAAAATAATTTGTCAAGTTAGCACATCTAAGTGATTTTGATACTTTTACATTGATTTTATTTTTTAAATTTAATTTAATTTTTTTTGGCAGCGGCTGCGCCAGCTTTTGAGAATATTTCTCCCAAAGATAGGAGAAAATCATGATGACACGTTATTTAAATAGAGAAGGAATAATACCAACGCGGACAAACTTCAAATGAGCAAATCGACAGGTAATCATAAAACTGCAAGATGAAGTGACCGTGCAATAGCAGCTTGAGTGACTCATGGGAACAAAGTGAATGTTAGAATTTTGGAGAAGGGTCGAGCCAAGCCATGGATGAAGTTTTTTTTTACTTTAATTAAAATTATAATTATGATTTTGCTAGTTTCTTCTTTTATTTCTTTACTTGGTAGTAGAAAAACGTCCTGATAATGTGGTTGTATGTGGTGGGTATCAACTGTATTGGTGCCACTGCCATTCCATTTTTACCACCAAACGGTTCCCCCTATTGACCTGTTGTATCCCGGTGGACAGACTACCACTCCTACCTGACCTATCAGCCCAGAGGGAAAAGCAAACCCGTTATATGAGTGTCTGTATGAATACTTTTAGAAAACGACTAAATAATGTGGAATTAAAGAAATGTAAGGCGTTTTCCTAGTAAAACGCTATAACAATAAGAAAATACTGAACTAGATTAGGGGATCACGTGATGCATTGGCGCGACTCAAATAATTGGTATCTATTGGCGTGACTCAAATAATTGGTATCTATTGGCGTGAACTTAGTTCATGGACCACGACTAACTAGGTAGCCATTCTCTCTAAAAAAAATATTTGAATAAGTCAATTATCAAAACCGTTTGTGTCGTAGTATACGGGGTGACCACATCGACGATGGTGGCGCCCCTATTAATTTCACGACTTTTTTGCCAGGCTGTAAGAATTTCGTTTATTAACAGGTCATACAACTGGAAAAGTTTGGGAGGATACAACAGTAGAATCTTCCATACAAGTGTTTTCTAAAGGTTTGACTACAGGCCTAAAGGGCCCAACCGGCAAAGGACGACGCCTTATAATTTCACATATAGGCAGTGATGAAGGTTTTGTAGATTCCGGTTTACTTATTTTTGAATCAAATAATAATAGTATGGACTATCATGAAGAGATGAATTCAGAATCGGAGTCGGAATCAATAGCAACCGTAACGAATAAAAACGTATATAATTACTTGTATTTTGCTGACTTTCAAGTGTTAATTCCCCTGAACCTCATTGAACATTTTTTTTCCAGCTATGGTTATAATTTTTTAGTGAGAAGTTTTAATATGGAGGTAGGGCCCATATTTCTTAAATCGTAATTATTTAATTCGTTTTGTACACTATTAAATATTTACAATTATTTAAAAAAGGCTTTGATACCTCATAAAATAAATCATGACTAAATGTCTTAGTCTAGTGATTGCCGAACGTCACTATTGTAGCGGGTCACCCTTTTTTGCATCAGTCACTGTTGAAGTTGTCATTTCGCTGACTACAATTATTAATCGTACTATAAATAAAATTTTAAATTTGTTTATTTACTTATGTAACTACATTTACAAGTAATTATCTGGATTTTTGGAAGATCATCGTTACAGTCAGTGTAAGATCTTGCACTGGATCTTATCAGATCTTGACTGCAGATAAAGTACCTGCAAAGACAATAACTCAAATAAAATAAACCAAGCTGAAAATTGATAGTTTGGAAATGGATTATTAGGTAAGCAAATAACTCCATTTAGCTGTGTTTACAATCTTCCATACAGTCAGTTAAAATCAATACAGTTTTTTGTTTGATGTTAAAAGTTTCACTGTGTAAATTTAGCCATTACCTACCTTTCTTTATTTGCTGAAAAACAAATGTAATTAACAAGTATTTTACTTTCCAGCTCTTCAAAGAGTAGCAGTTAACCAAAATGAAGGAAGGAAATAATTAATAAGGCAGTAGTACTACAAAAGTTGAACATAAAATATGATGATATTGCATAATAATTGCCAACTGTGACCGCTATAGTGACTAACTTTATATGGAGAAGGAGACCTAGAAGGTGCAAGAGAAGAAGAATTATAGGAAAACCAGATAAAGGCATTCAGTCTTGGCATCAGGCGGGACTCGAACCTGCCATCGGGATCATCTTTAGTAAGATGATAATGCATTATCCCTAATGCTAAAAATAAAATAACCTAAGAAGAATTATGTTTATGCCAAAACAATCAATTTTATTGGTAGTAGACTATTTAATGTATTGGTATTGTTTGTAAAACATATAACTTACTATAAACTTTAATTTGGCAGGCATTACAGCAAAATATGTATTTCATAGCTGTTCGAATCTTTAACCACTTGCATCAAATCAATAGTGGACACTGAATATATATTGCAATATAAATATAATGTTTAAAATGATAGCCTTTTTTTAAAAAGACAGTACATTCTGCTGGGTATTTCAGCAAAAAACTAGCTTGATTTGCTAACCTTTTCTATCTCTATTCCTCTGCCTGTAGGTTGTCTGAAAGAGATTGTTTTTAGCAATAAGACTGCCTAAGTAGTATTTTATGGTGAAAATGTATTGCACTTTCATACCAATAATTTTGCTAATAATTTAGTTTGCAATAATGTGTTCCTCATCTTATCAAATTGTTATCTTGTTGTGATTTCACATTGTAATGTTCTATTTCAACTGTGTAAACCTACTGTTTATTTGTTATTTTTGAATTATATAAAATAAATTATTCATTTTTCGTTTTGTGTTTTTACTAATTATCATGAAACTCATAATTTATATTCGAGATCTACACTGGGGTCACGGCTCCCAAAATTTGGCATAGATCATGAAGACTGAACAAACAATATTGTTTCATAATACACTGCTCAAAAGTGTCTAGGGATATCTCAAGCATTTTCATACAAAGTATAGCTATTTGGGAGGCTGTAAAAATTAAAATATTGATACGAACATAGAAATTTTTAAAACACAGAAACTGCTTTATCTGCCCTTTCAGATTGTATAAAGAAATCCATTGTAGTAGCGTTATTGTACAATCGTAAGGACGTCAAAAGAAGACAGATATTTCTTCTAAAAGATGTCAAAATTTTAGCAAAATCAAACGTTTTTTTTTTGTAATATTCTTAACCTTTATCTTATGCCTCTGTCGTTGCGTTATTCTAATATAATGCTCAACTTATAAACTAACTTGACTTTATGAAATATTAGAAAAAAGATATCCCTAGACAGTTTTGATGTGTGTACATAGGTACTTTAGTAAATAGATATAACACCCAAACACAGGATAGACACAAGTATTCATTACACAATTTTAGGTGTATCGGGGGAAACAAACAAACAACCTTAAGTAATAAGTAGGTGCACATCTTTTTTATTTCAATAACTTAAAAACTGGGAGTGATGGCTTTTCCCCTGCAGTGAGACATAATGGGTGGATAGATTAGGAAAAGAACTTGTGTTTTAGAACTGTGTAATAATTAGTTGTTAAATAAAACAAATATTGATTTGCCGGTGTTTATTTATGCAGTTCGTGTTCACTACACTATTACATTATGTTAGGTGCCTTCTACACAACACCAACAACTTAACTTCATGTGTTCCTAACAGAGCCCACAGTACACTGCACATTTCACTGTTGTTGGTGGGATTATAACTATACCAACATAGGCCATTCCCAATAATTGATATAAATAAGGACAAGAAAATTTTCTTTTGAGAATACCAAACAGTCTCCTTATTGTGGTCCAGAGCTTTTAATGAAGCAATAATGTGTTTGTCCAGAAGCTATTCTTAAAATTTAGATAGAAGAAACATGGGTAGCCACACTTTGAATCACCAAGTTCACTACGCTCTAGAAAGGCACACACTGGACTCTTTTTGATAATGGTACTAACTATTCTTTTGACCCTGGTTTTTTGATAACTGGCATTGGCATCCAAGCTACAGTTTAGCGAACATTGGAGTCTGGAAGAGTCTTTTGGAAATGGTAGTATCCTGTTCCGATTTTGGGTCTTTGACAACTGCCCTTGGCATAATGATGGAGAGCGAGGAGTATTCCGTATATTGGCTGTGTTGCTTGATTGCTTTTCTTCCAATTTGGGGACGTGCTGACTAATTTATTTTGTCGGAAGCTGCAATTCTTAGTAGCATTTGAAATTGCGTTTTGACATATTTCTGTAGTGTTTTTAGGTATTACACATTACACAGACTTCTAACAAGGGGTACTTCTTCTACCAAAGTCCTCAAAACGGGCGTTAAAGCTGAAATACTTCCAAATCAAATATTTAAGATAGGTCGCGACCGCTCTCAACTTTTTAAATGTTTGAGCACGCTATTTGTCACATTTTATGGCATTTTATTATCTGTGGCACGCTGATTGTCTTTCATGAATACGATTTTCTCGTTTGAGTGCTTAATCAACTTAGTTTAATCACGTGAGTGGAGGAGCAATTGATGAACTTTTGTGAATGCGAAAAAACAGTTTGAGCGTTGTTCAAGTATTTGTTAAACGCTCAACTATTTAATTTGCTTTTGTGAATTCCACCGTTAGTCTGGCGTTACAAACACTGTGAAATTTTGAAATTTGATTTTCATCACGCTCTCCCCATACAATTTCATTCGTGCAATTTGTAGTCACAGAAAACCTGGGCTTTAACATATTAAAATTACACTCTATTACTATAGGTAAGGGGTCAGACCAGAAAATGTCATAAAGCACAGAGACAGAAAGTACCGAATGTCGTGCTGCACTTGTTACAATACAATGGTCGAGCCAGCGAAGGCTTCCGTGCGCATCACTCGTAAACGTGTAGCTATCCGACGGCAGAAGTTCAATGTCTACACACGACCACAATTGTTCATTACAAAAAGACATTAGTTCAGTTGCAAATGACTCACCCGGATGTGCATTATAGTCACCCATCATAATCACTGACTCCACATTATGGTTATCGATAATGGCTGTCATCTCACTAAGGCACTCCGTAAATTCTACTAAATTTTCACTACAATCTGTAGGCATGTATACCGAGAAAACCATTACGCAACGATCACAACACTCAACTTTTATAGCCGCAAGCCGCACACTACTACACTTGACTACAGTCACCATGTGGAAGGTGGTCTTTCTCCATAATATGGCCACACCACCGTGTGGCCTCCCACGTAGCACGCCGGCCGATGTATCGACGGCGGAGGTGCCCGTGAAGGCGAAGTCATCGTCAATGCTTCCCAGGAAAGTGAGGCCATGCGGCAGCAACCAGGTTTCCTGCAGCGCGACGATGTCAGCTGAGCGGCACAGTCGCCTCACACACTCCACTGACCTCCCCACATTCTTACAGTTAAAGCTCACTAGTTTGACCTTACTATTCATTTGAGGTTCTGATTGGTCACGATGTCCTTATCGGCCCTCCCTTTAACTCGATACTTAAAATCTACAAAACGACGATAAGTGACTCCTTCAGGCCAGAATTCGTCTGTCATAATTGTTTCTAGTTTGTGTTTAGGTACAAATATTTTGTAAGATTCATAATCCTTTTCTACTTTCATACTAACTTTTTCGACACAAACATCTATCTCTGATTTTTTCTTAATGTAGTTTGTGATGTCACTCACAGATACTCCCTTCGCCACGTTATATATATAAACGGGGATCTTGGACTCGGCTGCTTTGAAATTATTACCCGGTTCCAAAATGGCTTTTCCTTTATTTCCTATAAACCGATTACGTCGTTTGTTTCGCTCCACGCGAATCCATTTCTCATCATGCATATTCTGCTGTTTCCACTGTCCATCCCGCACAATATCCGCCATAGATTTCTTTACAGGCACCGCCGGTGGACTATCGCAAGGAGCACTATTATTATGTAATACGCTCGCAGTAGGCATGAACGCAGACGGCGACGGCGGCGGCGATAACGGTCTTATTTGCAGTTTTTGTGAGTTGCGGCGTTGATTTGCATTTACCCACCGGCGGTAGATAATGCTCTGGTACCTGCTCCTGATAGATTGTTTCCGGTGTATCATGTTGGCTATTGCCTTGGACAGTGCTATTGTCACAGTTCAAGGGGGGCAGACCCATTGGACCACTCTGGTACTCAAAACTGTCTATCAAACACGCACCGCGTCGTTTGTTTACATTACCTCCGTAGCTACCTACAGTCGACGTACGTTTTAGTGTCTCAATCTCAGACTTCAATATGTTCAGCTGTTCCCCAGTTGCATAATCCTGTGTTATAACGTTAAGATCTTGTCGCATTTTTACTATATCTTTCAGAAGCCTCGTAACGTCGACATGATCGAATAAAACGGGGGGTAATTTTTCAAGATCCCGGGCAACAAACACAGGAATATCCTCGGCTTCGGCACCTCGAATGAGGCAAATGATATCATCTAAGTCTCGAACTGACTTTCCATCCTTTTTGCGAACTATCTTTCGCTTCGTTGTCGGCATAGAATCAAATAGTAAATTTTTTGCCGTTACAATGTCACTTTCCGAAAACGCAGTCACACAAATTTTACTAATACTTTCATCGTCCATCACTGATATCTTGTTATGAACAAACGCTAGGAGTTCATTTATAACAACATTGCAATTAGCACATTTTACTACTTTGGAAGACATGATTTGACAGTTTCCTCGACACAACACTACAACACCGCGACCTACCGCAAGGGCGCGCGCGCAGAGACTGCTATCCAATGCGAAACATATCGAAGTGCGAAACATATGCGAAACATATCCATAGCGAAACAATCTGCCAGCGTATGTGTTTCCTACTTCCTGCAATCCCGGGTTTTTCACGCGAGGCTTGAAAGTTATTTATGCAGGCCTTCAGGAAGAGTTTGACCAGCTCAGTAGTGACTGAATTGCTGTGTTTGTCAACCCCATATCCGGACCTCACTGCTGCTTCCCATCAAGTGGAGATGATAATAGCTAGGTCATTGAAGAAAAATAAAATAATAGGGACTCACCCACGCGCTCACTGAAATAGTGATAAATCTCTTAGTGGGAAGCTTTATCCCAACCACCTCCGCCAGTCGCATCTCAGTTTTCCAGGGTATGTGGATCTTCAGGAACCAAGTTTTCTCGTCGAAAGAAAGACATTTGTTTTCTAACTCCAGTTCTAAGCCTTCTTTCATTAGGCTTTCCTGAAATTATGGAAGAAATTAAATAGTGAACATAGTACGTATAGTACCTTGAGGAACATCAATTGTTGTTAGTACAACGTTAAATAATATCTTTTAAACTTTAGTCAGAGATTGTTTTCCTGTGTAAACTTTGATTGGTTATGAAAGTGCACCGTGTTGGAGTAAACTATACAAATACTTACCTATTAACCAGTTATTTTACTAAGTTATTCTTGGAGACTGATATTTTTTAGAGTGTCATATTTACTGAAATAACTACAAGTTATACAATGTAAGTAGGACCTCTTCACATAGGTACCTACTACTTATTACCATGGTGAGCAAATGTTATAACTATTAAAATATATCCATAGAAATAGTTATATCGAACAAATTACTAACTTGAAAGGTTTTCCTGAACTCTTTCTTCCTAGCCTCCACTTCAGTCATGACACCATAGTCTTCTTCTTCGTAAGCCAGGACCATGTCTATACGACGTCTGCCGTCGCGAAACATCAGGGATTCGGCGTCTAAACCCTGTGGAGTTTGGAAAGAGAGGTTAGACAAAGAAAATAGAAAATGTTTTTCAACTAAAGACACGGCACAGAAATACTCGTATAATACGGCACAAAACATCAGTAATGGAATTGGTAAAACAGAAAAGGGAATGGTAGAAAGCAAGGAAATGTTGGTGGTAGAAAGATTACAAATAGAAAGAGATACACTACAATGTGTCGTGAGGACACTATTCGAAACGTAAATAATGATAAATCACTCAAGGTTATTATTAACACGTTGAACGCCACGCCGGTCACAAACAATAGGAATTCAATTGTTAAAGTGACCGGCGGCGATGAAAGACTTAAGGACTAGCAGCCGCCCGCGACTTCGTCCGCGTGGACTTAGCTGTATGTGAAAAAAGATTTTCCCGCTTTTCTGTTGAAATTTTCCACAATTTTCTTTGCTATAAACCTCACGGAGCCCAAGACCTTTCCAACGAATGCAAAACCGTGGAAATTGGTTGGTGCGTTCTGGAGTTATAGCGTCAGGAAGGAAAAGCCGACTTATTTTTATATAGTAGATTACCCGATACTCACATCAGGACTAGTTTCTCCGATATTTTCTTGTTTTTCACTAGAAAAGTAAGGCAGTGAGTGTTTCTTGTCATCTTTATAGTCTGAAGTCTTGCTTTCTGGCTTTGACTGAAACGAAAGAACACGATAAGTGGGTAGAAATAAATTGAATCGAAGTTTTAACAGATTTTAAGTTTTTTGCAGCTACTCGTATTTAACGGAAAACATACTTAGTAAGAGGTACAATAAAATAGATTGTACCTCTTCAGCATTATTTTTATTGAGTTGTAAGCGCTTATTATTAATTGAATTGTGCTCTTCTTAGTCTTGTCCACAAAACTCTCCTGAGAAATAAGAGTTTCTGTGTAACTGAGTTTTCACGAAAATCTGTTCTGTTCCTCATCCAATCTTCTCCTTAAAAGGCAAGTACTTGCAAAGTAACCCTGTTCAAAGGTGCATGACAATGTGACCTCACTTTTTCTAAAGTGTTTTTTATTAGAAAATATTTTTTTAATTTATTCCATGAAGGACCATAGCTAAAGGTAAATATTTCCCTTCAGTCACAGCTTCAGTACAACAAACCATCAAAAACTCAGATTCAAATACCTGCGGGCCAGGCAGCGGAGTGCCAGGCAGTGCAGGGGCAGTGGTTGCCTCCTTGATTCGCGGCGAGAACGCACCAGCTACTGAAGTGACGTTCCTCACCAGTCTCCAGCCTCTTGACCTCCGCTCATCAGAGGAGTTGGAACAGCTCGACTGCAGGTCCTCGCGGAGACACACCTGGATGAAGGGAAAATAAAAGTTATACTTTGTTCCACAAATCAGCTACATATGTATAACATCCATTCAAAAACTGTCGAAAATGTCATAATATTTATTTTTAGGTAAGTTGATTAACTACAGAAAATAAACCATTACTTAGTGTTCACTTTAGGAATGCAGTTTTTATCTAAATCACGACACACAAAACGCAAAGAAAACTGATTCAAAAAACGCAAACAACACCAAACTCAGCAATGTAAGCAATAAAGTATAATCAAATTTGAGATAGGTTCAGACGGTAGAGATATGTGCAGGAAATGAAAAAGAGGTTGACTGGTAGAGAATGCCTTATTGGCATTAAGTCCGCCTGTTGTACCATTCAATGTTGTGCATTAAAAAATAAATAAATAAGAGGGAAAAAAGAAAGTCAGGTTTAAGAATCTAAAGAAGTAGTGTGTGATATGGCATCTTTCGGGATGTTTTCTTGTTATGAATTTAGAGTAAAAAAAGAGAAAGTATTGCACTGACAAGCAATTACAAAACTCAAAGACATTGAAATAGTCTTGTGCAAATTTGGCGGCATCGTGGCTAGAAAGTTTATTCTAGACAACCTTCAGATAGACGATATGGTTAATTATTTAAGCGTTAAACACAAACAACACATGAGAAGAGAGACACAAATATAAAACGAACGAACATTGATAGAAGTTAGTACCTTTTTCTTTCCGGTGTCTAGAATAGGCTCACTCTGAAAATATTAGTGTAAATAAAAATAAAGCAGAGAGTGTGTGACATAAGTTACTAAGTTAAGATTTAAGAAAAGTGAATATAAAATTTAGTTACAAAGACAAGAACAGAAAGAGTACGTTGAAGCGAAGATTAAAATTCTCAAATAGATCAGAACAAAATTAGTAAGTGTAAAATGTTGTCGAAAATGGCGTTTGCAATGTGCAGTTTTCCCAACGCCGCCTAGCTGAGTCAGATATGACAGAAGCTTTAGACAAACTGAGCCTACGGATGCAACGTATCCCATGCAACGTTGGAGAGATGCAGTGCTCACTTGTCCCATTCATTTAACAGCTGATTCCGTCCATTTGGCAAAAGCCTCCCCTACTAGACTCTAGCTCACATGGTCCAAAGCCTGTCCTTCAAATGAACATCTAGTTCGTCTCACGAGTAGCATGAGTGACTCTATTGCAAAGCACATTAAACAGACCATAATGTCTGTACAAAAGTATTAATCGGCCCTCGATTGCCATTCACACAAGCCCCGGCGCACATTTTAAACCACAAAGGCCTTTTTAGTCGTCTCCAAACAACTCTTGTACCTCAAACAGCAGCCTTCATACTTCCAACTGGTAGGCATATGATCTCATCTCAACTATAAGATGGCACGAGCCATACTCTAACACGCGTGCTCATAGCGGATTGGTAGAAGGGTGTAAGGTAAGGCCGACTAGGCTTGTCGACTTCAGTCGGGAACAACTGATGTCCACAGGGATGCCCAAAAATACATCACTATAATGCAGCGAGCAGTTCATAGTCAAAACTAGTCATAAATCTTGTTTGCTTCTTTACAATGTCGATCGTTGCCGATCCACTGTCACAGCAGAGTCACGGGCACTTACTAAACTTAAATGAATTATTATCTCTAATTTCACAAAGATATCTGCCAATATCTGAACTGGTACCTTATTAGCTGGACTCTCCATGATGTTGGCCAAGGAAGTCCCGAAGGCTGCCTCAGGAGTCAGACTGTCTGCTGACTTCCAAGGTGTTCTGCTGTGCAGAGGTGTTCCTGGCAGCGCCGACTCGTGGCTTCTTCTGCGAGGACCCTGGATGGGGAAATTTCTGGTTATTTAAAGGTCGTGGTTAGCGGTTCATAGCTACTGATAATGATGCGACTTTTCATTACGTCTGACCCCTTCAAGACCCCTGGGGCAGCCTTACGCACGTCACTTGAGTTTAAGGAATTGGCAGCCTTCTGCTGACGTTTGATCGGCCTGTGGAAGCCAAAGCTCTAACAGCTAGTCAATAAAAAAAAGCGAGTTTCCGTTAAGCATCATCCTGGCTTCAATTTAACAATGATTTGAAAAAAATATATCTAACACCAATGGGAAAAATGTAATTTACTAAGTAACGTCGATTAAACTAATCGCACTTTTAATATTATTGTATTGGACATGCTACGCCTCCGTTATGCTGTTAATAGTGATATATATCAACCCACCATTGTTGAAGTATCCTCCTGAGAGACAGGGTGTTTCGAAAATAGAATAATTATTTAGACCTACATTCGATTCGTGATTCGTGTACCTAGTTTGATCCGATACGTTTTTTTTTTTTTTTTATAGGATAGGGGGCAAACGAGCAGACAGATCACCTGATGGAAAGTGAATACTGCCGCCCATGGACATTTGCAACACCAGAGGGGCTACAAAATGCGTTGCCGGCCTTTTAAATGGGAGTACGCTCTTTTCTTGAAGGACTGCAGGTCGTATTTGTCCGGAAACACGGCATGCGGCAACTCATTCCACAATTTCGTGGTTCGGGGCAGAAAGTTTCTGTTGAAACGAACAGTAGTGCTCTGCCAACTGTCAAGGTAGTGGGGGTGGTAGAGTTGTCGCGTAGATCGATGGCGGAAAGAGGTGGCGGGAATCAGCCCGAACAGTTCCTCGGAGCACTCTCCATGATAGATGCGATAGAGAATGCAAAGCGAAGCTACATCTCTACGCAGTGCCAGGGAGTCAAGCCTATCCGAAACTTCACAGCAATCAACAACTCGAGCTGCTCTCCGTTGAATGCGGTCTAGAGGGAGAAGCTGGTACTGGGGAGCCCCTGCCCAAAGATGAGAACAGTATTCCATGTGAGGCCGAACCTGCGCCTTATAAAGTTGCAGGCGGTGTGCCGGTGTGAAATACCGTCTCGATCTATTGAGCACGCCGAGCTTCTTTGAGGCTATTTTAGCCTTACCCTCCAGATGGCCACGAAACTGGACTTCGCTCGATATGTCGACACCAAGAATTCCGATATTGGCTGCGGCAGGTAATGGGGTGCTCTCGAAACAAACCGATACGACAAAGGGCAGCTTTTTTGCGGTGAACGCGCAAACTTGCGTCTTCTTGGGGTTAAATTGAACCAGATTATGTTTACCCCAATCTGAAACTTTCTGAAACGCTGTTTCAATTTCAGACGCAAGTTTGTTTCGGCTCTCTGTCACGTTACTGCGCGATGGCGCAAGGGCAATAGCAATTATCATATATGCTATTATCAAACGGACAATAGCATCCTATTACACTTGTCGGGGTGAAACCAAGGCATTCGTGCAGGAATTTGTTTCAGGCGCAGCGCATTACTCTGTCTATTTATTTGAAATTTTAACTTTTGTTAGATCCAACAAGGCAGACTTCCAGGCCATGAACTGCAGCAAACGATCGCATTTGGCGGGCCGCATGAATGCCGTCCCTCGGCGCATGGCACTTGCGGAGTAAAATCCCCGTATTATAGGTCCTACCTACTACAACCATCTGCCCACGGCATTGAAAAAGGAACCTTCTGACGAAGCATTCCGACGTCAGCTGAGAAACCTTTTGTTGGAACATTCTTTTTATACTGTGACGGAATATTTGAATACTCATTTTGATTGACATTTTTTATAATTTTTTTTTTAATTGTATTTGACCTGTGAATTCATCTATTGTGCTTTGTAATTTTTATTTTTTCTTTTATTTTCAACGTTGTTTTTGACATTCTTTTTTGACATTATTATTTGACATCATATTTTATGTATTATTTCAATTGTATTGATCATTTCATATTAATTGACGATCTCAATATTAATCACTTATATAGGACATCAATGTAATGTATAATGTTATTTTAATAATGAGAAATAAATAAATCTAATCTAATCTAATCTAATCTATTGCCCGTACGCGCAGTTACGGTAAAAAGTTCTTGAACATCGTTTTACCATTTGATCATTTCCACCACAATTCAGTAAGTAAGTAGTACGAGAGTACGTCTTTCATACCACATCATGCTCGTGTTATAGAGTTACTAATTCTATCATTTCGATACCTCCTACGTAAGTTGTTGTATCCCACAAAAATGCGATTTTGCGTTTTTACTAAAAATGAGCTTTATTATTAGTAATCTATGCATAAAAAAATTAAAACTTACGAAAACACAATTATTTCATGCAATTTCAAGACGTAAAGAGTTGTAACTTTTGAACGGGAACGGACTATAACACTGTATAGTCCTTGACAACCGTTTACGCGGTGCGCGGGGCGGGGCAGATCGCGCGCTCGCGTGTTGTATGGGTTAGATAAAACAGACTACGCCGAAGAGAGAGCTGAAACGGTCCGTGTGTCAAGCGCTTTAAGTTTTCCGCACATGTCACGTTATTAGGACTTGATAATTGATTAGAATACGTTATAACTATTACACGTACAGGTATTATGACAAGGGGGTGCATATTGTGTGATTTAGTAAATCATACGAGTACACAATCTCAGACACCTGTCCGAAATATCGATGTGGCAATTATTGAATCTGAACAAAACATTATTTACGAATCCAGTCTCAGAAATAACACAGGTATGTTTAATTTTTCTTATTTTTCACAGGCAATAATTAGGATCATGAATTTTTTTAAAGGTACCAACCAAAAATGTTGTATAGATTACATACAACAGTATACGTTGTCAAGTGAACATTCAACTAAGTTGTATGTTTTACATACAACATTTTACGCTGTTCAGCGAGTATGAGAAAATGTTGTATGTGATATGTACAACATTTTACGTCGTAAAGCGCCCATTAAAAAAAGTTGTATGTAATACATAGAATGTCTTACGTTGGAATAAAATAAAAATAAATGTGGTATGTAGTAAATTATAATGTTTGCATCGGAAGTTGATAGTCAAAATTTGTTTTATTTTTTGCTTAATGTTACGACATATTCCTATATTTTTAGTTAAGTAATTTATAGAGCGCTCTATCTTTACTGATTTACCGATAATGAGCCTTAACCTTGATTGTTTAATTGATAGCTTGCTTACAAGCAATAAAATTTCATTTTTAGAGTCTTAGAGTCTCCATTACCAATACACATCCCCCAAAGTATTTATGTATTGTATTGCACACTTTTACACCGGGTAGGTACACGTCACATTGCAGCGTCTGAGTCTATGACGTCCAGGCATTAGCTGAGTGGGGTCCATTTAATTTTGGACATCGTGACACTGTTGCCTGGTCGAAATTATTCTTTGTTTTTCTATTGTTTGTTTTATTTTTTCCTAACCACCTTTTTCTGTATGTTCTTATCTGTTGCGATGTTCAGAATCAATAAACATTTTTCTTTCTTTCTTTATTTTAATAAGTTTCAATGAATCAGAAATGAATGAGATTGCAAATTTGATAGTTAGTGATTTTTTCGATAACACAACAGAAGAACAAACTGCTCATACGACACGTTCAAAGTAGATGACGTTTCTGACGACGAGTTAAGGTTTTGGACTGAAGAAACAGAGCCACGTTCAACGATTTGCTGCGTCAAATACTAAGCCTTAATCGGTCCTCAAATACTCCGAGAAATGACTTGGCTATCTTCTTGTGCAAAATTCGATCAGGGGAGCTGAATAATAGAATGGCTTAATTTTTTAATATATCCGAGCGTACCATTGGATGAAAAATACATAAAGTCAGGCAGTGTCTCATTACTGACTTTGTTCCATTGCACCTAGACTTAGACCATATTACCAGGGACGAAGTGATAGCCCGCAACCGGGTTTTGCCAAATGTTTTGTTTGGTAACGAAGATTCACCAAAACCAATAGTTATATTCGAAGGAACCTACATAGAAAAAAGTTCTAACTTTTTATTTCAACGAAGCAGTTATAGCCTTCATAGGTATAGGAACTTAATAAAACCATTTATGATCGTGTGCGCGGATGGATATATTTTGGATATAATAGGTCCGTACTCTAACCGATGCTGATATGATGAAAATGAGATTGCAAAACCATGATGGACCCATTGAAGACGGACCGTTCCACTTTTTTCCCATGAAGGAGACTCATTTATTTTGGACCGAGGCTTTATTCCTTTAATAGAAACATATGGCTATATTGCTCACATGCCACCAACCGGACGACCACAAGACACGCAATTAAGCACCGAAGAAGCTAATAAATCACGACTCATCAGAATGGTGCGATGGGTCGTGGAAACTATAAACGGGAGATTCAAGCGCGACTTCAAGATATTTAGAAACAGACTATTTGACAAACATGTGCTGCTTATACTCACTAGAAGATTTCGAAATTGCTGCAGCTTTAATTAATTATTTTCAAGATCCTTACGGAGACATTCCATACACAGAAGATTTCATTGAAATAAGTAATCAAAATATACAACGCCCCAATCAATTATCTGAGTATGTGGAGGAAAATAATTTAAACCGACAAAGAGTGTCGTTTCACAGGAGTGTTTAAAACAAACTGACTGGAAATGATCCGGATATTTAACATTTTCTACAATTAACAATTGAAGAGATAATTAAATTCTCAATCGGCACCTATCACGTGAGGTTAGCACGGTCGTATTGCAGTGAGAATTTAAAAGCCGCGGGAGTATATAATATGGAAATATATAGACATCCAGCGGCAACAAGCTGCAGAAACAATTTTGTTTCAAGAGATATTATAGAAATTCGATATAACTTTATATCGACATACCTATTACTTTTATTTTTATTTGTTTCAATTCTCAAACCCAAGTGATAGATCATAATCATCATCATTTCAACCCATAGCTCTCTACTACTGAACATAGGCCTCCTCCACCGGCAATTGATAGATGCTACTAAATAATCAAAAACCTACCACGATTTCAATGAATCTTAAGTTGATCATTGTATTACGAGTTTATTTATATATCCAACAGCATCTCCTAATCACCTAGATACATATCATAGCTATTGTTTCGTCATTTAATTACATACTTATACTAATTTTATAGATAATAGGCGTTTTGCATTTTTTTAGTGTATCTCCTGAATAAAAACATACGGCAATATTTTTTGGTGTTAGCCATTGATTTCGAATATAATGTAAATGTATTTTAACAAAGCACAATATACCAAAAAAATTAGATATGTTACGTTTCTGTCGGACCTGGGATTTTTTGTATGGGACGTGACCATGGTAATAATAATTATGGTGGTATTAATAATCGAACTTTTATTTCTTAACTGACAATATTTATTCAATATCAATAATATACACTTGAAACTGTATTGTTAATGTGACATACAGTGAGACTAGAATCATTTACAACAGCGAACTTTTTCTTAAACTTCATAAAATAATATTGTAAGTATGAGATACAACTAAAGATGAAACCAAGACCCCACCGTATAATCTTGTAAGTATGAGATATCACAGCTGGCACAGTCTGTGTTCCACAGTATAATGTTGTATGTATGAGATAGAACAGTTGCCACAGTCTGGATTCCGTAGTAAAATGTTGTAAGCCACAATTCTCAGAAAATACGCAATTATTTCATATATTTGTTTCAACATAGTCAATAAAACCATATATTTTATTCATATTACAAATTTCACAAAGCTACATAAATAAATGCAGTTTCTAGGCCAATCTGAATGTTTAAAACGCTCTCCTGTAAAATTGCAGTTTTGGGGATACAACAACTTACGTGGGAGGTATCGATTTGGTATTAATGCTCTGATTTCCACTGCATTAATTCTATATTCTATTCAGTTGATTTTATGTTATCCTTTCCTTTCTCCCTTTTCACAAAATAACTGATCACTGAAACCCAGTATCTGACACATCGACATACATCACATTTCGGAATACAAACAAACTAACCGTGTCCATCGATTATTATTAGTTAGACCGTCTATCAGAATTTAAACTAAGAAGTATTTGCAATTTGTAACAGTGCCAATATAAACTATCGTAATATTTAGTACACAAGATCCAGGCATTGTAAACTGTCATAAAATTACTTGTGTACCTACCATGCGTGGAATCAGAAACTATAAAATAAGTTGGCACAAGATTCTGAACAGTAGAATTCCGTGTTTGTTTCTTGAGAACTTGAGAAACTTCTAAAACTATTAAAACTTCTAAAAAACTGGTTTTTAAATTATAAAAATTGAGAAACATCCGCTCCCGCTATCATTTGCTTATCATAACATTACATAAACGGCCTATAGTATACGTCCCACTGCTGGGCACAGGCCTCACCTCAACTATGAGATGGAACGAGCTATACTCGAACGCTCTGTGCGGATTGTTGGAGGAGTGTAAGCTTAGTGAGCAACCTCAATTTCATATGTTATCAAGCCGCCCTAAGGCCTCTTCCTAGGCTTAACGACTGAGATCTAGCGACATCAACCGGTACCAACTGCTTAACGTACCTTCTGAAGCAAGATGCCCGAAATACACATCACTAAATTTCTCACCCATCCCATTTCCGACCCGGCATGAGTTGCTTTACTAACAGCGATCGTCGCCGATCACTGTCACAACTGCGCCGCGGGCACCTCCGCGTGTTTTTAATGAAAAGGACTAAAAACATCCGCTCCCGCTATCATTTACGCAACGATAATATTAAAATCTACATATCAAACCTTATTGAGTGTGGGTACCTCGTCAGGTGTGTCGGAGAAGCTGAGCTCAGTCCTGGTGGTCGATGTGGAACTGTCAAGCTCGTTCCAAGCGTTGTGCTGGGTCGCCCCTGCTGTGGGCGGCTCTGAACTTGTGCCATCTGAAATGAAAGACGTCATCATCAGCCCTTCGTAGCCATTAGAACTGTAGCAAACGTATCGAATTCGTGATTGGTAGGTATCATCCAAATAATATCACAACTCCTTATAAGCCTTCCAATTTGATTCCGTCACCACCATCAAGTTCGGTCCATCATACTGGAAGGTCCCCTAAATTGTGTTGGCCAAACCGAGGTTACTACTTAGTCAAGAATTCCTCTGCTCAAACAGTGATCGTCCCTTCAGCAGTGACCAGGTCCACTATCACAAGTGCAAACTTATGCTGAATCTGCGAGATACGGTAACTCCAGATATTGTCCGGAAATCTACAAGCAACATTTCCTTTCGAAAAAATGACGTGCTTTCCAAAATTAGGCACATTCATATTGTATTTTGTTTGCGGCAAAAATGGTCGTCAACTTAACTTTAAGTGGCCAATGCCACTTAAACTTACATTCTAGATTGGTTCGGTCACGTATCTAAATGTCAAGAGTCGTCCTTCGAGCATAGCTATTGACCTTGTGACATTTTATGGAACCCATAGTAAGATACCACGTTTAAAGCGCAAAAAGTAATGCTTTATTTATTTATTTATTTATTAGTTTGTACACAAAAAGACATTTACAATAGACAATATTTAGGACAGGTGCTTTTAAATGTTTTTACAAACATTACGTAATTTAGTACATTTTTGAAAATATAAAATGCAACACTGGTGACGGCCGTAGGCTCTGCTCTGACTAAATTTGACTAGAGTCAGCAGTCATTCTTTTCCTAACTTCGGCGGAAGAAGACTACTGGTGGAACCTATGTTCTATAGCATAATAAGTCTAAATATTGTACATTTAAATTCTGTAATCAGAAGTGACGAGCCGAGTCTCATCATCATCACTTTTGTCATCACAGTCGCAACAAGTCCACCGTTGAACATAGGCCTCCCCCTCTGGTTTCCAGAGCGGTTGCCTGCACCCACAGAAATCCTGCGACCTTCATCAGGACGTTTATTCACCATTAGCGCCCCTCACTACGTTTACCCTCGAACATAAACGGCCTGTATACGTCCCACTGCTGGTCACAGGCCTGACTTCAACTATGAGGTGGAACGAGCCATACGGGCGGCCAACACGCGGGCTCAGTGCGGATTGTTGGAGGGACCGTTACCCTCAAATAGTATCTAATCCAAAACCTTTCATTACCAACGACCATCAGTTCCAGGTGCCCTGCGATATTTGGGAATCTATTTAAATTCTGACTTGTAGCTGAATGCTTAATTTTATTAGTAGAATGATATACATACCATCTCTAAACCCCTCCTTCCTCTGCCTTCTATCCTCGCTGTTCCTCCTCGAGGAGGCCTCGCTCTGACTAGTTGTAAGTCTTTCACTCTCAAATGTGATGTTGTCCAGCATCGACTGTAAAGGAAACGACACAGTTTTCATTATGCTATTATTTTAGTGTATCTTATTGTAAGCTATTATGTCCCACAGCTGGGTGAAAGCCTCCCAACGCTCTCTCTTTCAACCGCGGTCAACGGGCTCTTAGAGTATAGCTACTGACCATGTCAAACGTAATGCATTGCTTTGACGTCCACAGTATTGTCGCGAATATTAGGACTGACCTCTCTTCAGAATAAGTCAACGCTGAATTAGCTGAAAGATGGACGCGTTACATTGTTTTCTAAGTGGAATTTATCATCGTGTTCTTCATTGACTCTCCAAAGCCCTCGGCTTGTCTTCGAAAGTGCCTCTCCTGACTTGCATCACCTGGACCTGATGTGCATCGGACATATTTGGCGGGCTGGACTGAAGGTTATTTCGTTCAGGCATCTAAATACGGACCCTAGAGATACCCTTAGAGATGAGCTAACGATGATCTCTTAAATTGAAGAAATATGCCAAATTCTTATGCCAAATGAAAAGGGCTCTCTTAAAATGAATATGAATGAAAGGAAAAAAATGAAAAGGGAAAGGAAAGGAGAGCTGGAGGAAGAATACTGATTATTTCAAGTATTTTTGTTTTTTATTTATAATGTGTTTGCGTTTGTCCTCAGACTCACCTTAACTTTGGGAACCAACCAACCGATGGTAACCAACTGATGGTAAGCATGACGAGGCCGAAGGTGGAACACGCTTACCCAGAAAATGCCTATTCACTCTTGCCTTGAAGACAAAAAGGTTGTTTGTGTCCGGAAACACAGACGCAGCGGTGCGGACCAGGAAGGAAGCACCAAACCGCTTAGTTCGGACCGCTGGAAAGTATACCTGTTTCTTGAGGCTCCCTACAGCCTCGGAGACCTTCTCCAGGGCCGGAGTGATCTTGGTGAGGGTCAGGACGCGGGGAGCCCTCTGGTACTCCGACACTTTCCTGACGGTGATCTCTTCGGAACCATTTTCCATTTTTTAGCTCTGAAATTAGATAGTTGATGGTTTGTAATGCGAATCAGAAAATCAGGAAAAGACATAGACGGTCTACTTTGGCATCGGCGGGAATCGAACCTGCGTCTTTCGCAAACCGGGAGACTGTCCTTACCACTGTACTACCGAGATTATTAACAGACCGGCCGAATCTCTAGAACCGGTAGAATCAACACGTCCGAAGCGGTGGTAGAATCACAGTACTACTTTTTAATTTTAATGTCTGACTTGTCTTATGTGCTTTTTAATAAGTTTACATGAATAAAGATAAAAATAATCTTTACCTTACTTTACTTTAATCTTTCTGGTGCCCTAAACCCTATGAGCCAGGCTGATGCCAAAGTAGACCGAATGTCTTTTTCTGGTTTATCAGTATCATCATAGTATCATGCAGTATCTTTACTTTAGGAAAATGATAATAATAATAACATAATATGTGATGCAAATGTTTCTGAGTGCACTTCATCATTTATCATCATAGTAAGCCATGCCACTGAATGGAAATATCGTCTTGATTTTATTTTATTTAAAATTTTCCATACTATCGCTGATTCCCCCTTCCTTTTAAGAAAAACTTGAACATTCGTATTTATTTGAGATAATTCACCCCCCGTTCAAATTCACGCCACCGTTTAAGTGTGATGTTAGTGTCAACGAATTATGCCAGTAACACCTTTTCCTGTCGTAATGTACTGTATTCTTGGCTCCATTCTCAGCTTCCGTAGAAAATTTGCCAGGGTTACAAAGTAACAGGCTGTATAGGTGTTGCCAATTGGCAACACTACGTATTTTAGGGTTGACGATAAGCTGAACCTCGGTCCAAATTGCTAAACTTCGCTGTGCAATAAGGTAAGGTAAAAATATCAAATAAAATGATTCGGTCTAGAATTCAGGCGGATTCAAACTAGCTCTTACCACTAAGCTACCGAGATCTCCATTCTACCCTACCTGGTTCGAATCCCGCCAGAAACCCAGACCGCTAATTCTCTGATGTTATATTTTTAACAAATAACAGTTTTACAGGACTTTTGGGCACAGGTCACACCTTAACTACGAGTCATAGGGTTGTTGGAGAGATATGTACCAATACATGATAATAACACGCAGATAAATCACTACATAGTACAAAACAAAGTCGCTTTCTCTGTCCCTATGTCCCTTTGTATGCTTAAATCTTTGAAACTACGCAACGGATTTTGATGCGGTTTTTTTTTAATAGATAGAGTGATTCAAGAGGAAGGTTTATATGTATAATAACATCCTATTGCACCCGTGCGAAGCGGGGGCGGGTCGCTAGTAAATTATACATTACTAGATCCGATTACCTGACCTGGCACGTCGACCAACATCGATTATCTAAGCTTCGAAATATTACAAAACGCAATAAATAATTCAGTATTCTCCTGAATTTTATAGATATCAGTATCATAACCTAATTCACTGAATACCCCAGTGACACTCGCCGACCTCCATTGCTTCCATTCAATTACGAGGCGGTATTGATCAATAAAGGAATGGCCTTTGATGATACCGTAATAGGGGTTGCAGTCTAGGCTTAGCAGGAACTGTCGCTGAACTTGGTGAATCATCAAAACAATAGAGCAATGATATTGTAATAAAAAAGACGTAGATAGGTTACTTGTGCTAAAAAAGTGGCACCCGAAATCTGAACTTCGAACACCTGAGCAAAACATTTACCTATGTATCTGTCTCGCTCTAGTAAATAATCATACTATATTGTACACATAGTCAATTATAGGTGTACTTACGTACGCCAGGGGACAATTTTTGATTCGCATCAGTACTGACATGACGTATCTCTTTTAAATATCATTGGGTGTCGCAAATAAAATTATGTAAGTAAGTAGGTACTCCTTGACTTTCCCTGACACGATGAAGAGATTTCGGAAACTAAAAACTTAAGGAGCCCTTCAACAACACTTCAACCGTTGTCTCTGTCATTCTTGTTGCTGCCGCCACACGTCGATTGCTTAAACTATGCTTAAAGCGTTGCGTTCGTTTTTATGAATAAAGGGGTTAGTGTTTAAGCACTTTGGCTCAGAGTCTGTGTCACTCGGAGTTCAAATTTGGCCTCAACGCCTACTTTGTGTTCATTCATTAACTTGGGGGTGACTAAACTTTGCCGTGAAAGCGATTAGTTTCGAATTATGAGTCCGATATCCATACTGTCGCTTAAGTTGTAACTTAAAAGTGAATAATGATTAACTCAGTGGCACTTGGTACATTTTAGACAAACACAATGAAACAAAAGATCCGAACCTAGAAAAAGACATCCAGTCTTAGCCACTGATCGAACCCGCGTCTTTCACAAAACCACTGTGCTACCGAGACCATTTAAAGGCAGATACACCTTTAAAAGAAAAACCGCGAAACCAAGACCGAATGTCTTTTTCTGTTTTTCGGATCTTTAGTAAGGATTCTGCATGGAAAATGCTAAAAATGAAACAATTGAAACAAACATATCATGGAAATAAAACTGTCACTGAAATGGTTTCAGCTCAGCAATTATGCTGGGTTGCGTATGTGTTGTACATAGGCTCAAAGTCTCTAGCTCAAACCTTTCCTAATTCTCCTGACCAACCAGTTATAGGCTGGATCCACCGACCTTTGATAGGCCATCCACCTTACTTAGGTCATTAAGTTTTAATATCTTTCATGCCAATACTTCGTAAATGTACGTTCAATAACTTTCTATAGAGGGGTACATATTAGATGTGAGATTTTGTTGTTCGATAACAATTTTAATTGTATTTGTGTATGTTTTGGTTTGTCCTAATTAATTAAATAAAATAAAAATGTTGTCTTTTTTCTTTGGTCAGCTCTCTACATCGACGACTTTATTTTATTTAAATAGAGCTGTTCCAAAATATAACTTACTAGCGGCCTAATTAAAATATCTTTATAAGTTGTAGCCTATGTGCTATTCAGATTCATTTAAGCTTTATTACGGTAAAGTTACATTAAAATCCATCCAGTAGTTTTTACGTGAAAGAGCAACACGTCCACACATACAAACTTTCGCATTTATAATATTAGTAGGAAGTAGGATAGTAGGATAATAGACATGAATACCATAATGTCGAATGTTTACAGTAAATATAGGTACCTACCTACTGTATTTAAATAAATGTGATGCTACAGCCGGATCTAAATGTTGTTTCTCTATACTTAGTAGAGTTAATTTTCGAAATTATGTCTAAACCAGTTAGGTACAGTCAGCTTTTAAAATTGCATGTTATTATTGTATTGCTAACAAAGTGTTCAGAAAGGAGTTGGCGGTTTGACAAAAGCAAATTGTAATACTTCAACGACACAGTCCTATGCCATCTGTAGCTCATCTATGTATTCTCAGGTAGAACTAGGGCTCTAGCATATCAGCGCATGGTCCACCTAAAGGCTTCATTGTTAGGATTCTCTAGACGCCCATAACTCAATGTCTGAAGTCAAAGGTTTTCAACACAGAGTGCCAAGTACGGCAGGCACACCGCTTTTGCTCACTAAGGGCCGGCGCCCAGTATCGGCATCGGCACGCTTCAGGCTTTTAAGGTGGCAAATAGTAATATACTCGAACATAATGGCAATAAAGTAGAAAATGCCGAAACAGAAACAGAACAAACGCATTTTGTTTTTACGAGAACACATCACGGGAATTTCTACTTTATTGCCATAATGTTAAAGTATATTGCTATTTGCCACCTTAAAATCCTGAAGCGTGCCGATGCCGATAGTGGGCGCCGGCCCTAAGGCACGGCGCCCACTATCGGCATCGGCACGCTTCAGGATTTTAAGGTGGCAAATAGTAATATACTCTAATATAATGGCAATAAAGTAGTAAATTCCGAAACAGCAGCCTCAAGCATACCGAAGCGGTTCTTTTGTTATTACGAGAACACATCACGGAAATTTCTACTTTATTGCCATAATGTTAAAGTATATTGCTATTTGCCACCTTAAAATCCTGAAGCGTGCCGATGCCGATAGTGGGCGCCGGCCCTAAACTGTCTCGAGTCGGTGAACGCGAATTTTTATGCCGTTGAAGCACCGCCATCTAGTGGCTATTAGGAGAAAATCCTCCTAATCGTCACCAGATGACGTTTGCGAAGCGTCAAACCAAGACCCTGACGAATTTGAAAGTCATCTACATCGAGTAATCTACCAGTAAATAATGACCTTCTTTATTTGGTCGGCTAACTGCACTTATGCCAACTTAAGAAAAACAAAGTTTAGTGAATGCTCGATAAACTTGACGGTGAAGTAACTCGAAACTGTTTGTGCCTATCGTACTTGGCACTCAGTGCGCTCGATGCACCAGATGGAGGTTGCTCAGCGAGCTATGAAGAGAGCTATGCTCGTAGTTTCTCTGAAGGGCCAAATACGTGTGATGCCCTCCAGCTAGGTAACTTTTTTGACTGTCCTGAGGTATGGGGCATTAGAATTCTGCCAGGGTCCAAGGGGCCCCGGGGTCGCTAGGATTGCACACGGTGGGGACCGTGTGCCTCCATTGTACTGGCGACTCTGTGGAGGGCGGTGGTTGACACCCGCGGGTGTAAGAGGGGAGATATAACTCCCCTCGAGTAGAAATGGTAAGCTGGTAGAGGCCACCTGGTTCCGAGGCAGAGTGTCTAACCACTCGACCACGACGCTCTATTATTCTTCTCTAAAAGCCCTGATCTTAACACTGTCCACCACGTGTCCACATACAATAATAGAAATCCCAACGTCATTCGTCAATAAATTACAAATATCACCTACAAAACATCATTCCGTTCGGTGAATCGATATTAAATAAATAATTCAAAGCCGACCGTGTGACCGCGCGCCTGGTGGCCATTTTGTAGAGTATTTTATATCTTTTAATTCACTAAATGATATCTAATTGCGATGGCATTCATACGTGTATGATACCTCCTTTGAGTATTATACGTGAGGGTAAGGCCGTTGGTGCAATGGATGGTAGGACCTTTGCATGTTGAGCTAAAGTTGCGGGTGTCGGCCCTGGAGAACTATTCTTACCCTCGAATTCACAAACGCCAATCAACGCTAAGCACGCGCTCACGCTCATGCTGTCCCTTTCAGTTCCTTAGACATTTTACGAGACAGCATGAGCGTAAGCGCGTGCTCAGCGTTGATTAACTTTTGTGAATTCGAGGGTTAAAAAACAATTCGAATATCGCAAATGAGCGATTTTGAAGGGAGAATAACTTTGGCGTTCTGTACAACTCAATACCTACAGGTAGCGGTAGCGATTTTCTAGATGCACTCTTAACTATAGTCCGTTCGCGTTAAGAATGCAGTCATTACATTCTTGTTCCTTCGTCCTAGTACGCCCCCTTACCAATCAAATTGTTCCTAATTAGAAAGCCGAGTCCAAAATGACCAGCTGAACGCATACTTTCGGACGGAAAGGTTGTGGGTCTGAGTTTTTTTGTGTGCGACAGAATTAAATTTAAAAATCACTGCACTTTTATCGTGAACGGACTATAGAGTTCGTGCTATCGATAGGGTACCTATCTGTCAATACTCTAACAACACTATGTCAAAGTATAGTTATAGGTAAGTAGTGATAAAACGTGTTTAATTTAAAAACATTTCAAGTCACGGTATCGTAAGCAATTTTTATTTTTCACACCTGATTAAATAAGATTCGGAATGCATGCACACAAGTAAATAATATACTTACTCATACAAGAAACTGTGTTGACATATAGTTTTGAAGGGTTATATTTTAGGTCATTATAGTGAGTTTGATTCCTGGAGTGGCATTCCGGTGGACATCACTTTACATCTCGGTGCTTCACGCTTACTTCAATCATCAATACGCTTCACTCTCAATTAGTATTTTCTCCCATTATGTAGGAATGTAAATAATTTTTTTAAAAAAATGACTTAGTTCTTTTCTCTCAAACGACCATAGCCGCAAAGAAATTGAATTTTAAAGATGACTCACCACTAGCGAAGTGAGTTTTGGCGCCCACCGTAATACCATAGCAAAACTATAAAGCAAGCAAGCCAGGCTGTTGTAGCCTTTCAAAGTCCCACTGCTGGGCAGGCCTCACCTCAACTTTGAGGTGGTGCGAGCTATACTCCAACACGCGGGTTCAGTGCGGATTGTTGGAGGGGTGTAAGGTTAGTGATATAACTTGTTCACCGATGTTATCAAGCTGCCCTTAGCTGTAAAGGCTTATCTAGAAACTTTCTTAACAGGGTTACGATAGCAAAAGGTCACCCAACTTGCTATGGAGAGAGCTATGCTTGGCATTTTGCTACAAGATCGAGTCAGAAAAGGGAAGATTCGTTAAAGAGGTGAGGTCGGTGACGCGGCCTAAAGAATAAGCACGTTGAAGTGGCAGTGGGCGGGGCTCATAGGGCGAAGAACTGATGAATTGGGGTCGAAAGATTCCGAGTTCGACGGATGACCTTATAAAGGTTGCAGGATTTCTATGGATGTAGGAAGGCCCTTATTCAGCAGTGGACTTCATGCGAGCTATCAAAGATGATCTTCCTTTTGCTAACCAATGAATTAACAAACGTCAATTAACGCTAAGCACGCGCTCACGCTCATGCTGTCCCGTAAAATGTCGATAGAACTGAAAGGGACAGCCACACTTCTGAGGGATGCTCAACGTTGATTAGCGTTTGTGAATTCGGGGGTAAATGACAAATGATTATCTTTGCAATAGAGCTGTTCTTAGGTTCGGTCTAGCGAACTGTCCACGCCACTAACTAAGAGCAGTGTGTAAGTTCGCCGTGGCACTTTTGAATTGGTTCACATACGAATTCCAACATACTGTTATTTTTCACGATAAGCACGAGTAATATTGTATCTTGTATTCTTGACCAATTATTCAAGATAGGATATAAGATAGCGTTTTGGTTGTAAGCTGTAAGCCAACTATTGTTATTAATTGATAATAATGAAGCTTTATTTCATAAAAGTGTAACAAGTATTATAGATTTCTCTGCCTTCCAACATAGGCAAAAATTAGGTGAATATTGCTTGGTAAGCAATTCGGCACGTGCCGGTAGCCATTAACGGGACCGAAAAAGTACTATGGGTATGTAAGTAACACACATTTTTACGCCCTCATTATGTGACTTTTTCTACAATGATGATGAATGTTTTTGACATATAAATAACTCAAATGACACGGTTAGAGACCGACCTATTCAATGTATTATTAGACACATTATGAAGGTTTACATTAATTATTGAAGAAAAACTCAGCACAGACACGGAGGGATTGTGATCGACAATTTCTAGTTCGTCCTACAACTCCCACACGCCTACGCGAAGGGTGGGGCTGTACTGATAGCGGGCGAGGACACTTACCCCAGAATTCACAAACATAAAACAAAACTTGACCATAGCTGTCCCTTTCAGTTCCATTGACATGTTACGGGACAGCATGAGCTTGAGCGCGTGAATTGAGGTGTGTGAATTGGAGGTAAGTAATTAAGAAAGACAAGGATGGAGGAAGAAAAACGAAATGCAGAGTTGAAGGAACCAAAACCTGCTGGCGCTGGAGCATTTGCGTAAAGTAGTTTGTGTGTAATCACTTACAGTTTTATAGGTAAAGTGTATTTCTCAAAGTGTGCGTAGGAGCAAGCGCACCCTTTGAGAAATACCACTCTTCACTTTCCACCAACAACACTAGACAGCGGGAGACCACTTCCACCTCAATGTGGTCGACTTTCTAGCAATTTGCACTTAACGGTATGCTAAGTCTTCCCTGATCTACACTGCTAGAGAGTGGAACCCTCTTCCTGCGTATCCGGAAATACAAGGTTGTATCTTGGCGTCTTCAAGGCGAGACTGAGGTTGAATGAAAACCTATTTATTTAGAATTAAAAAAAAAGAAAGAAACATAACAGATGGAAGCAAGAAGATGATGATGATGATACTACAAGCTGGAGGTCGTTCGTTCAACAATCATCCAGACCAACATTCATGTGATGAACATTTCGTATTTGTTCCGAGTCTGGGTGTTTCATTCTGATCAGTTTGTTTCATTCTGATTTTAAGGTACCAAATACATATTACTTACTTTATTCTGTTCTATAATACATAGCTAATCAAACAGGCATAAAGAAATAAGTTTCATTTATTTTAACCTCAGTGACACATTTCTCACAACTTCACAGATCGCTTCAAAAGGGACCACACCCCAAGTGTTATGAATTATAAACTGAATCGGAGGATAAGTGGGCAAGATGTGTGGGCGTCTGTTGTGGACGTCAGATGTCACACGCGCCGCGCTTGGGAGGAGACACATCTGGTTAATTAGCCTGTTTTAGGTACTTGTCTTTCTTTCTGTCTTCAAAATATCAACGCCGATCTATGGCCGAAGCTACCGAGTGTAAAGTACAAAAATTTACAGACCAAATACTTTTTTCTTAGCTGAGAATCGAACCGGTTTGAAAAAAAAATGACAACTTGTATTATTATGCGATCTTGTAGTGTCGTTCATAAGGAGGATTAATTTGCAAACTAGAGAAAAGTGGAAGTTCAGGGAAGGTTGGAAAGGTGAGTGAAACATGAGGATTTGCTAGAAAAATTTTAAAAACCACAATTTCGTGATTTAGCTTACTCTTAACTGACATGTCTACCTGCCAAACACTAAATGATTTAAAACAGAACTACATCCACATTGTTGTTATTTACAATAGACTTAGCATATTCAAGGCCAAGACTAATCAAATTTTAATCAAAAACTATAAAAAATAATTAAGTTCTGACAAACCCGACTTTGTTTTAATATATCGCAGGCAGATTCTTTAGTTCGCCAATATACAAACATACTTATCAGTACTAGATCGAAGCCTAGTCCTCACCACGAGCATTTCAGCTAACGCTCTCATTAGCGAACTACCTATCAAGGTTATACCGCCGATAGTCCATCCGCCCAGCCTACCCTGACCCCTAACAGCTGAACAATTACCTCTCCTTCCACTCAGGCCTGCACTTCAGGGGGGCGGAGGAGCTCAGCTGAGACTGGTCGAGAGGTATAATTGATCACGCTAACGCATCTATGTTCCATATACGATTTTTTTAGAATTCCGTTTGAATTGTCTAGGAAATGTCTTTGTCAGTGAGAAGGCGTGAGAAGTTTGTCACGGTTGGTAATTATAGTTGTTCTTTAACCTTAAGTGAGAGAAGGTACTGGAAGGCAATGATATTTAAAAGAGGTATAGATACGTTATGGTCAGTACTGACGCGAAGTCAAGTAACCTATCTACGTCTTTGTATTATAATATCATTGCTAGGAGGTGTAGTGATTGACGACCGACTTGGTGTAACGATTTAGAAACTAGCTACAAAATAAGAGGTACGTGGGTTCATTCCCCCCACAATGCAAACTTTCGTGTGCATGAACATGTGTGTTTGTTTGGTCCGAGTGTTACATGTATTTACTAAAAGATATGGTATAAAGGTATGTTTATCCATATTTAGAGTCCCATAGTACAAGCTTTGTTCAGTTTGGGGCTAAATGGCACTGTGTTGATTAATATCCGATCATATTTGAATCATATACCCACGAATTTATAAACGCAAATTAACGTTGAGCATCCTTCAGAAGTAGAGCTGTCCCTTTCAGTTCTATTGACATATTACGGGACAGCATGAGCGTGAGCGCGTGCTCAGCGTTGATTGACGTTTGTGAATTAGGGGGATACTGAATGGTATTATTATTATTCTCCATTCGTGTAAATTACAATATTCGGTCATCATGTCTGGTAACAGCTTGTAAGAAGTAGCTCATCCTTTTATTGTACGTCCTGTCACTTACTGATAAAATGTTGACACTAATAACATGAAGGGTAGAAGCGGCCAAGTGCGAGTCGAATTCGCCGATGAAGGGTTCCGTGGCAAAAAAGAAAAAACAAACTTCCAACTCCATCCCTTTCAAACTAATTTTGGGTGGAAGTTTGTATGCTAACATCATATTTATATTTTTTAGTTTTAACGATCTCTTATTTTAGAAGGTACAGGGGGGGGGGACACATTTTACTACTTAAGAAGTGTCTCGCGCAAACTATTCAGTTAAAAATATATATATTGGAAAGTTTAGAAACCTCAACATCATTTTGAACACCTATGGATAGATACACAACACGTAATATGAGTTTAATTAAAAAAAAAAAACGAGTTTCAGTTCCAAGTATGAGTCACCCCAAATATGTTTTTTTTATTTTATTTTCGTGTCAAAAACTTAATGCGGTTCACAGAATACATCACCAAGTTTTAACAGTATAAGCCTTATACCTAGTTTTTGAAAAAAGTGTCGGTGACAGATGGACAGACAGCCATGACGAATCTATAAAGGTTCCATTTCTTATACGGAATCCTTAAAACGCTTCCAGTAGTTAAAATTAGTGCTATAACTCTTAAAATAGGCCTTCACACGCCTTCAAACAAATACCTTCGTCCGTTTTGTTTATTCAACACCAAATGTTTTCAATTACCGTTGAACAGACAAAGGTGCATAAATAACGATTTTACTTAGAACAATCGACTGCTTACTGGAACTATAGGAACGTATTTACAAACAGCTGCGGTTTATTCAATTATTTATTATAAGAACACCTTTAAAACACACCAAGTAAAGGACCTACTTATTATACAGAGTGTTCCGTAATGGGTGGTTTAACCGCTAACCCTAGATAGTTCACTTGATTACCTAAGACAACGAATTTAAACAGTTTTTGGAAATTCCTCAGGGTTGCCATGATCCTTTTATCAAGGGTACTTTTTTCAAATTTACTGTCTTACATTGTTTTAACAGGTAACTTTGAAATTCATACTAATTCAGGAACCCTAATAACTGCACATGGGTTTGAAGTAATGGTCTTTTTTTTCAGGAGGAATTTTTGAATATTGAGTCAAAATATCATTTCATTGAAATTGTACATTACTTAAATACCTATTTTCGTACAAAAAAGTTATATTTGGCGAAAACATGTTTAAATATTGTTGAAATTTGAGCTAATGGCATGAAAAAATCATTGTAAGGCGGAAAATTTGAAAAAGTACCCTTTAGTTCTTTTATCAACACTTACTAAACCAGGGTTTTATGGCAACCCTGAGGAATTTCCAAAAACTATTTAAACTGTTTTACTAATCAAGATAACTATCTAGGGTAACCGGTTGAACCTTACGGAACAGCCTGTAGAGTCACTATCGTGTTTCTTGCCGGATTCTCTTCGACACAATGACGTTGAGCAAAGCATTGACAGTGTTGACAGTTTAAGACAACATGTATCTGGCTCGTTTACGCTCTACCAAATAATCATATTATATTCTTGTTCACACGTCTTAACACGGCCAAATTAACTACGTCGTACCCCTTGGACCATTTTTTACTCCACGTTAATTCTGAGATAACTTATCTATGTCTTTTTTATTATAATATCATTTCCTCGACAGGAACAATGTCCTCACTGGTAGAGTCACGTTGTGTGTTTTTACTGTACGTTAAGGACTAACTAACTGACTTTCCTTTCATAATCTTTTGTTGAAGTTTACAGGAAATAAATACCTTTGGGTTTGAATGAGTATTGTCTCATAAATAAGTACTTCTTTAATCGTTTGCCATTTACTAATAAAGGCAAAAATTTTACTGTTATTCATATTACCTCAGAATTCATAATAGATGACGCCGAAGGCCGGAGTTCGAATCCTAGCGAGGGCAAATATTTACAAAAGATGTCGAACGTTATGTTCGGCATGTTACAATCTATTTGCTGCCTGTATGGTGTAGTGGTTAGAGCGTTGGACCAATAGGTCGTGGGTTCGAATCACGCGTGAACCTGTGTCTTCACATGTTGGCGTCTGAGAGACTTATGTGCATGTAGAAAATTCGATCTGAATTTATTGTATGAAAACCGCACGAATTCACGTTTGCTGTAAATAAATATTTGCTTTATTTTTATTTAATTATTTATTGCGAAAGGTGATAACCTTTAAATACAGTATATAACAGAATATTTTGTAAACAATTTGAAAATACGGAGATTTGAGCTTTTCTAACCGTACGTTTCTTTCTTCAGGCGAGATATTTACCAAAGTAACGTCGGATAAACTACATGTTATAAATTATTGTCATTGCACAGGCCCTCTCTACTGCCTCGTAGGGACAGCTCGACGCCGTCGGATGTCCCGAATGAAATGAACATAATATACGATTTACTAGCTCTTCGATGGTAAAAATATTCGATAAAAGACTAATTGACTGAAAAGACTGGAAATTGATAGATGTGGCCTTTGTCCAAGCTGTAAACGACATTTTGCGGACGAATATAGATATTAATGATTTACATGATGTGTTTAGTTACGATAAATTGCATTTTTGACGGATATGAAAGTCTCAGTTAATAACATTGTAATTTTTCCAAAAATGCTATTTTCTCTCACATTGCTTCCTATTTTACTGCACCTAAATAAAAGTCCAAGTGGCAACGCATCGAGGTGAAAATCCATTAAAATTCCATAAATAAATGCCTAGTTTAACACACCGCGACATGCTAGCCGCGACTAATTTCGATTGAAACGATAATATTAAATTCTTAAAACTCACCTGAATAGGATTTACCCGGTCGCCATTGATAACATTAAACTTTAAAGAAGAAACAAAACACAAAACACTGGTCACAAACGAACTCGTGCAGCCATTAGGTTTTTAAAAAAATAACAACAACCTTTTCACAATATTTTCCCGCGCTTCATGACAGCGCGCGTTTCCGGCGACGTTCGATTTTCAAATAAATATCCAACATGGCTGAATAACACGGTAATGTGCTAGTGCAGCGACCGCGGCCCTGAAAATTGTATCGATATTCAACTGACGTTAGAAGTGAATTTCGCTGCCGTTTTTACCTGCTTCTGTTGTTATTCTCGAACATGTTGCGATGTCGGACGGTTATCCTTAACCTTATCAGGTTAAAGGTTGCGTACTTTTTCTTTTGCCTAAATATTTTTGAATTAGTTCCAATAATGATAGAATTGGTCCAATGGTTTTTGACATTATTCTATCCAGCGCGAAACTAAGCAAAGTTTCGATGTACTATGAGAACGAGACACCGGATAAACTATCATTTACCTAATACTATTACTAATATAACATTTACTATTTTCTTTTGTAAATACATATACAATATACAAATGATACACCCAGACCAGTACAAACAGTCATTTTCTTGCACACGGATTTCCGCACTGTACAGGAATCGAACCCGCACTCTTTGCTGTAGTAGCCAACTTCTGATACCAATGTGGTCGTCAGATTATTTCCATATTTCTCTTCTTGCCACTGACAAAATTATCGATACTATGATTACCGTATAACTACAGTACTGGACAATAGTGTAATTTGGAGCTACGTCAAGCACATCACTTTACGTAAACTGGACATTGTCAACAGACAACCCATTTGTACCCTTTGTCTTTTACGTAAGACTCAATTTAGAATGGGCCTCGCGTACACACTGTCGCATTGTACTTGCACAGTCATAGAGGGATATAAGTCCTTACCTAGTTTCAGATCTAGGTACTAATTATGATGTCCGTTACTTTGTTATTCTTTGTAATTGCATGAAACGCTGTTTTGGGGAAAATAATCACATATCATTATGCTCGACAATATTACAAAATACAGTAGTCATTAAAGTAGACCGATTTTAACTGAAACTTAACTGCACATCTATCTACCTACTTATACTTTTAAAAAGCTTTTTTTCTAGCCAAAATAGGAATCGAACTTTTACTTTCTTTCTCTCTTTCATGAGGTGCAGTGATCGGCTGTCGCCGTTGTAAACCAACCCACGTCGGATCGGACATAGGAAGGGTGGCCATCCAGACTGAAATTCAGTGATGTATTTTTCGGGCATCTCCGTGCTTTGGAAGGCAAGTTAAGGTACAATTCCAAAAAATACCGTAGACTGCAAATTACAACCGCAAACTGCAAGCGACACTACTGGTTTCTATGAATCTCTATGAAAGTGATTCCAAGCGTGGCCGCACTGCAGCGCCGCGCTTGGGAACAAAAGTGTGTCGCTTGCAGTTTGCGGTCTGCGGTCCGTCTTGGAATTGTACCTTCAAGCAGTTGCTTCGATGCTAAATGTGTGATGTTGATGATGATGGCTTCATACCATCTGACAGCTGTCTAGGTTTGTCACTGCGCACACACCACTCCAACAATCCACATTGAGCCTGCGTGTTGGAGTATCACATACCACCTCGTAATTAAGGTGAGGCCTGTGCTCAGCAGTGGATACATAATTATAAAATGAAATGTAAGAGTTTTTTATACAACGACAGTGGCAAACAAGCATGCTGACCGCCTGATGGTGAGCGGTTACCGCAGCCTATGGACACGTGCAACACCAGGGGCATTACTCGCTCGTTGCCGACCCTGCAGGAACCTTTTCAATCCCCTCTTGAAGAACTCTATGCTATAGCTCATCGGGTAAACCTCGGCAGGGAGATCGTTCCACAATTTAAGTGTCCTTGGAAGGAAAGATCTCAGGAAGTAATTTATTGCCTGAATTAAATGATTTATTATTATGAAGGCTGTTATTTGTCTGTTTTCTTCTTCCATGGAGTGTCGAGTATGTAACAATTGCCTACGTAACTCGAAGAAATTGATCCACGACATACGTCATCGATGTCGTCATCAATATAGATTGATGCGTGATAGTTCAACTGGACCCAGGTCTAATTTAAGATCGCAGTTCTATGATGAGAAACTTACCCTTTACGTGTATCTAGAAATAGCGGCCGACCTGCCTTAACTCATACCTACAGGATGTTTTATTTATGTTCGCTTGGCGTTAAAACTCACTTCGCTCGTGGTCAATTTTGACGTAAAGAGTTTGATTTTTAAACTAATAAAAATCAAACCCTTCGCGACTGTGGTCGTTTGAGAGAAAGGAACTAAGCCATATAACATTTTTATTATTTACATACAAACAAAATAAGAGAAAACACTAATTCAGAGTGAAGCGTATTGATGATTGAAGTAAGCGCGAAGCACCGGGATGTGAAGTGATGCTAGCCGGAATGCCACCCCAGATCCTATTATTATTACCTGAAAATGTGAAAGTTTGTAGGTATGTGTGGATGTGCCGTGTTACTCTTTCACGTTAAAACAACTGGATGGATTTGATTAATCTCTACCATAATAAAGTTTATAGATCTGAATATACCCTATTCTGATGTATAAACTATATTATGGTATAGGGTACAATTTATAAAAAAAAACCTTTTTTTTTCTTACTTAAGTCCTCGCGGACGGAGTCGCGGGCGGCCGCTAGTACACAATAAATAAGTTATTTCTCCAAAACTGGTTGAACCGGCGCATCAGAAGACGCCTTCAACCTCCTGGAGTGGCAAGCTCTCGGGATTAACATAAATGGCTAGAATATCACTCACCTTCGGTTGGCGACGACATAGGGTCATGGCAGAGTTGCTGGTAGAGCTCGGCAACATGAGCAACTCGAGAACCTCAATCAGGTCTCCCAACAAATGGACCTCAAAATGGACAAGGCAATAATTTTGTCAAACACCCGTGTAACACCCACTACAGTATCTATCGATTCGATTCTCGAAGTTGTCGACTAGTAGATACCGCTATTTAGGACAAGTGGTCCAAGTAGGTCCAACTTCGCATACTTAGCAACAGCTATCGAGAAAGCATGCATGTGATGTTTCCTCTTCCAACATACCTCAGTGCCTAAAGGAAAGGTGTATAATAAATCGACGAATATGTTACGTAATGTAATGACGACCGATTTGGTGTAATTGTTGAGAAGTTGGCTACTACACCAAAGTTCGCGGGTTCGATCCCCGCACGGTACAAACATTTGTGTGCATGAACATGTCTGTTTGTATTGGTCTGGGTGTTGCTATGTATATTAAATATGTATTTATAAAAGAAAAAGTATTTAGGTATGTCTATCCGTTGTCTAGTATCCCATAAAAACGGGCCTTAATTAGCCCATCTTGGGAGTACATGGCGCTGTGTGGAATAATGTCCAGGGATATTTATTATCAGTAATTGATTATACCTATGGATCTAAATCGTGGTCTGTTTACTATCTGCCTCAGTTTTCCATCAGGTGGAGTTAGGTCATCATGGAAACCATAATAAAATGGAAAGAATATTTACGTGAATAATGCGAATAATAACTCAGAATTGCAAAAATAACCTTCCTTCCGGTAAATAATTCAATAATTGCAACCAAAAGCAATTAGACCCATTTCGTACTTGAACATCATTGTCAATTTGACATGTCATGATTGCCGTTACATAGCCAGTCGGTTATTTTTATTTTTTATACTCCGCACGCCGAATGATGATCCCTATGACAGTTCGTCAGCGCTTAACATTGTGCTGACGTCCTGTAACAACAAATCCTTTAGAGGTCCATTAAAAAATCGAAAAAATCATAATTGTGTACATATTTAAATTATAAAAATGAATATTAAGAAATTATTACGTAATGTTCGTAAATAATAGAAAAAAACTCAATGCAAATGTACATGGTACGTGCTGCAAAAGTTACGTCGTCAGGCTGTCATCGACTAAGAAGGGACACATCGATAAACAAAATATCGATAATTTGTTGGAAAAATTTAACAAATGCTTTGAGTTTGTATATTATTTATATCAATCTAAATCTGATACAGGCTCAAGCGGATCTTCAAAATCTGAAGCTGAACTGCAGCTATCCGTGACAAGACGTGACAGACTGAATTAAAAAAAACGGTTGGTCTGTGGCCTTGGCCATGAAGCTGGCAATTTTGAATTCTTTAAAATTCAAATCAAAAAGTTTTCTAAACTCTTTAAATTATGCAATTTGAATAAAAAATAAGCTATAGCAAAATGTTACTGTTGTTAATGTAATGTTACTGTTGTAAATGTTAATGTACTGTAAATGTACTGTTACTTTTGTCCATCAATGCGCGTTTCGTAAAATTATGTTGAATGACTTGACATTTGCCTAAAAAAATTGTATTTTATCGAAATTGTTTCGCGTCACTAATACAACCGTCAGTTGAAACGTCATAGGGATCATCATTCGCCGTGCGAACTATAGCATTAGGGATAATGCATTATTATCTTGATAAAGATAGGAGAACCAGAAAAAGACATTTGGTCTGTTGGCGTGAGGCGGGAAGCGAACCCGCATCCTTCGCATATACCGGGTGACTGCACTAACCACTGTGCTACCGTGACCATTAACAGACCGGCCGATTTTTTCTGGTGTATTTACCTGGCAGCCAGGTTTGTTCACCAATGTTTAGGCATATTTTTATTAATACTTTTGGTATTAATAATTTTGGTAATAAAAATAACCTATTATAAAACCTGGTTTCATCTTAATCGAAAGTCAAATTTTTGCAATAATGTTTCTTTCGAGTGTTTAAGGTATCTGCCTAAACATTGGTGAAACAAACCTGGCTGCCAGGTAAATATACCAGAAAAAATCGCCCGGTCTATTAATGGTCTCGGTTGCACAGTGGTTAGTGCAGTCGCCCGGTTTGCGAAAGATGCGGGTTCGATGCCCGCCTAACGCCAACAGAACAAATTTAATGTCTTTTTCTGGTTTTCCTATCTATAGCCATATCCGTCGATTATGCTTTAAAATGAACTAGCTACGCGCCTTGGGGTGGCATTCCGGCGGACATCTCGGTGCTTCACGCTTACTTCAATCATCAATACGCTTCACTCTGAATTAGTATTTTCTTTCATTTTGTACCAATGTAAATATTAAAAAAAAATGCTTAGTTCTTTTGTCTCAAACGACGACAGTCGCGAAGGAATTGAATTTTAAAGATCACCACGAGCGGAGTGAGTTCTGGCGCCAACCGGAATACCATAGCTGTGGTGTTAGTAATAAGTATTTCTATTAAAAAAACTAGCTGTCCCAACAGACTTCGTTCTGTTGTCAAACATTTAGTGTCACGTTACAGGTAGTAACATTTACTAAGAGGAAACTAAAATTGAAATTTTTACTATATTCCCAGCATTTTCTCATGATTACTCACCTTTTAAACCTTCCCTCGACCATTACAAATATTTCAAAACCAAAATTAGCCAAATCGGTCCATCCATTCCCGAGTTTTGGCGAGACTAACGAACTGCAATCCATTTTTATATATAGAGATAAGAAAGTGAGTACTGATTGTACCTTCTTCATATATCTGTGTTAAATTAAATTTATAGAAAAAGTAGATAGATAATGACAAAAGGGTGATGACGTGTGTCGTGCGCGTTGAATATTTGATGACGTAGCCACACGGGGTGGCCGTGTGTGGTTGGGACTGATAATCCGGTCAATTTAGACATTCAAAGTTACATAAATTCCCACCAAGCTGAAAATCGGTAAGATTGTTTGAAATATCATTAAAAACAAAATTTGAAAGTTCCCCATCTTTCCCCTGTAAGGAAAAAAAAATATTCAAGGTCAAAGGTAAAAAAAATGAGTTTTTCGCGATTTTCAGCAAAACGGTAAGTCTTATCATAAAAATATCTCAGACAAAAATTGTAGATCATAAAATTATCTACAAAAAATAATTCATACTTTTTTTTCTACGAGCCACCGTTTTTGAGATATAACGATTCAAAAAGATGTAAAGTTGTAATCGTCATAATATGCACACGTTTCCACGCCACCTATGAGGTAGTGTACTTTTTTTTTTTTTTTTTTTTTTTTAAGTAGGGGAAATGCCTTACGCATACCCGTCCACCGGGGGACGGACGGGTTATGTCGGACTCTCCACTGGAAAGGTGGTATACCAGTGGCCCTACCGACTAAAACCCCTACTACTCCCTCTTATCGTCCGTATAGTGGGGGAACACGGTGAGTAGCGCGAAGCCTGTTACGCGTTCCCCCGGACGGAGCCCGCCTGGACGGCGGGCCGGAAGCGACCCCCCCTTCGTGAGGGGAGGCCAGAAGGGACAGCCGAGGATGTCAAGCCGTCCCTACCAGGCAGCGGTGAAACCCGTGCAATGCTGGCGGCGGCACCCCCGTACCACGCGCCAGCTGGCCACCGTACGCAAACCCTACTGGGCCCGCAACCACGAGCCACCCAAAGGGCGGCTCCGCTGCCGTAACCTTCGGTACGGCCCCGCCGGGCCGCGACGCACAGGGGGGATCAGCCTCGGATCACTGGCCCCCACCAACCGGTTGTGCGCCGCGGCCCCAACCACGCGCCTCAAGGCGCCTGCAGGCCCCACTGGCCCCGCATCCCCACGTCGCCCTTACGGGCCGCAGCGACCCTACTGGGCCCGCAACCACGAGCCACCCAAAGGACGGCTCCGCTGCCGTAACCGGCGGTACGGCCCCGCCGGGCCGCGACGCACAGGGGGGATCAGCCTCGGATCACTGGCCCCCACCAAACGGTTGTGCGCCGCGGCCCCAACCACGCGCCTCAAAGGCGCCTGCAGGCCCCACTGGCCCCGCAGCCCGTCGCCCTTACGGGCCGCAGCGGGTGGGTGTCCAGTCCACCACGCTGCCACGCCTGGGTTCTCTTCGCTTCCCGGTGGTGCCCCTACCACCGGTACTAGGCCCCCTCGCCACGCCGAGGCGAGAACCCGTGAGGGGGGAGGTAGTGTACTTAGCGCAACTTTTACAGCTTTTTGAATCGTTATATCTCAAAAACGGTGGCTCGTAGAAAAAAAGTATGAAGTAATTTTTTGTAGATCATTTTATGATCTACAATTTTTGTCTGAGATATTTTTATGATAAAACTTACCGTTTTGCTGAAAATCGCGAAAAACTCATTTTTTTTACCTTTGACCTTGAATATTTTTTTTTCCTTACAGGGGAAAGATGGGGAACTTTCAAATTTTGTTTTTAATGATATTTCAAACAATCTTACCGATTTTCAGCTTGGTGGGAATTAATGTAACTTCACTCTTATTTTTTGGTCTAATTTGACCGGACTATGACTTATTGACGAGATATATTTATAGAGGTGCCCGTGGCCACAGTACACAGAGAACAGTAAAATATCTACCTACAAACCAAACGTGCCACTCTCGGTTTGAATGAGAGCGTAAATACCCGTCCACCGGGGGACGGACGGGTTATGTCGGACTCTCCACTGGAAAGGTGGTATACCAGTGGCCCTACCGACTAAAACCCCTACTGCTCCCTCTAATCGTCCGTAGTGGGGGAATACGCCGTATAGCAACGAGGCCGTGTGCGCGTTCCCCCGGACGGAGCCCGCCTGCGTGGCGGGCCGGAAGCGACCCCCCCTTCGTGAGGGGAGGCCAGAAGGGACGGCCGAGGATGTCAAGCCGTCCCTACCAGGCAGCGGTGACCCGTGCAATGCTGGCGGTGGCACCCCCGTACCACGCGCCAGCTGGCCACCGTACGCAGGCCCTACTGGACCCGCAACCACGAGCCACCCAAAGGGCGGCTCCGCTGCCGTAACCATCGGTACGGCCCCGCCGGGCCGCGACGCACAGGGGGGATCAGCCTCGGGTTACTGGCCCCCGCCAACCGGTTGTGCGCCGCGGCCCCAACCACGCGCCTCAAGGCGCCTGCAGGCCCCACTGGCCCCGCAGCTCCACGCCGCCCTTACGGGCCGCAGCGGGTGGGTGTCCAGTCCACCACGCTGCCACGCCTGGGTTCTCTTCGCTTCCCGGTGGTGCCACTACCACCGGTACTAGGCCCCCTCGCCACGCCGAGGCGAGAACCCATGAGGGGGGGATGGGTTCTCGCCTCGACGTGGCGAGGGGGCCTAGTACTGTTTATACTGTGCCGTGGCGCAGTTGTGACAGTGATCGGTGACTATCACTGTTGTAAAGCAACACACGCCGGGTTGGAAGTGGGATGGGTGACTACTCCGACTGAAATTTAGTGATGTGTCTTTAGGGCATCTCCTTGCTTCGGAAGGCACGTTAAGCAGTTGATCCTTGACGTCGCTTGATGTCCGTAGTTAAGCCTTAGTCAGAGGCATATACATTAAGGTTGCTCACTAACCTCACACACCTCCAACAATTCGCACTGAGCCAGCATGTTGGAGTATGGCACGCTCTATCTCATAGTTGTGGTGAGGCCTGTGCCCAGCAGTGGGACAGATGTATATAGAACCGCCTTTAGGTTAGAACGTTGGATTCTCAACGCGGAGGTCGTGGGTTCGAATTCCGCGCGTTCGAAGTGTTACCAGTGATGACTAAAAAAATCAGTGACGTCACTTACTGTTGGGCTACATAATAAGGCATAAGGTCACCGAACGTGCAATGCTCTATACTCGGCATTTCACTAGGAGACCCAATCAGGATTAATGTTTACTTAAGATCTGAAAACCAGAAAAAGACCTTCAGATGTTTTCAGATCTTTAGTAAAGATACTGCATGGAAAATGACAAAACAATAATAAAAACATAGGATTAATGTTGCTCTAGAAATCTATGGGGTCATATTTATGTTCAGCTATGCTATTCCGGTGGACGTCAAAACTCCCTTCGCTCGTGTGAGTGAACTTTAAAATTCAATTTCTTTGCAACTGTGGTCGTTTGACAAAAAAGGACTAAGACAAATAACATTTTTAAATTATTTACATACAATCATTTTGTATCATTATTTATATACAAAATGAGGTAAAATACTAATTCAAAGTAAAGCGTATTGATGATTGAGGTAAGCGTGAAGCACCGAGATGTGAAGTGATGTCCGCCGGAATAGCACCCCAGGGTTAAGAGTGCGTATAAACCCAGCAAATTATTAAAATTCACCCGCGCCCCCCCCCTCTGCGAACACTATCGCCCGCCGAACCACAATACATCTCTCTCGCTCGCTCAACGCGTAGCTTCCGTAGTATACGTAAAACAATCAGATAACACAGTGGGCATTATTTTTGAGAATACATTACCTACATTTTAATGTGTGTAATTTTACTTTGTATATAAGTTGAATGTTATGTTGAAGATAGTAGTCTCATCTTTTAAATTATTTTTAAGGATCGGTATGCAAAAGGTAAAAACAGGACCCTATAACATAGACTACACTGTCTATCTGTCACCAGTTGATTTTTTCACAATAAATACTAAATACTAGCAGCCGCCCGCGACTTCGTCCGCGTGGACTTAGCTGTCTTTTCTGTAGAAATTTTCCTGATTTTTCTTTGCTATAAACCTCACGGAGCCCGAGACCATTCCAACGAATGCAAAACCGTGGAAATCGGTTAGTGCGTTCTGGAGTTATAGCGTCAGGAAGGAAAACAAGACTTATTTTTATATACTAAAATATAAATAAAATATTTTAAAGTAAATACACAAGCGGGTTTTTTTTGCGTTCTTTGTTCTATATTAGTGACGGTAATAGGTGGACGCATTTGTATATTTATAAATAAAAGCTCCCCGGTGTCATGATTTGACCCGCCTTTTTTTTCGTGGGGAAATCTTCATGGATACCTCGCCGCCCGGGGAGACGACGAAGTTATGTTGGACTCCTACCGACTAAAACCCCGCGGCCGCTACCACGCGCCTCAAGGCGCTTGCAGGCCGCACTGGCCCCGCAACCCCACGTGTCGCCCTTACGGGCCTCAGCAAGTGGGTGGCTAGTCCACCACACTGCCACTCCTGAGTCCTATTCGCTTCCCGGCGGTTGGACCCTACCACCGGTACTAAGCCCCCTCGCAACGCCAAAGTGAGAACTCATGAGGGGGTGGTTTGACTCTCCTCCACCAACTGAAGACGAATTAAAGGGTCGCATCCCGCCTGGCGCGATTGTCAGCGATTATAATAATAGATTTTCAATTGTATCTGGTTTACAGGGCGTTGAAAGGTGAATGAAAAATGAAAATGAATGCCAAAAACATCATCTTTATTTCAAGTATGTACATATTATACGAGGGTCATTCAATAAATACTTACTTAGCCTACAAAAAGTAAAGGAAATTTTTGGAAAATGGCAATTTATTTTCCAACATAGTCTCCATTCAGTTCGATACACTTAGCACAGCGATGCTCAAACTTTTTTAACCCGTCCGAAAAATAGTTTTTGTCAAACTCTGCAAAATAGGCCTCCGTGGCGGCAATGACCTCCTCATTTGATCCATATCTATTCCCGGGGAGTGTTTTTTTCAGATTAGGAAACAGAAAAAAGTCTCAAGGGGCCAACTCTGGAGAATACGGTGGATGGGGCAGCAATTTGTAGCGCAATTCGACCAATTTGACCATGGCAACAGCAGACGTGTGAACCGGTGCGTTGTCGTGGTGAAACAGCACGTTTTTCTTCGCCAGGTGGGGTCGTTTTTTCTTTAATTCGGCGTCGAATCAGCCCAATAAATCGGCATAGTAAAGCCCTGTTATAGTTTTACCCTTCTCGAGGTAATCGATGTAGATCAAACCTTGTGAATCCCAGAAAACGGTGGCCATAACTTTTCCGGCCGATTTTACAATTTTCGCCTTCTTTCCAGCATGTTCCCCGGTCTGAATCCTTTGTTTTGATTGCTTCTCGGTCTCTGGTGTGTACCAGTGGATCCAGGTTTCATCGACGGTCACAAAACGACGCAAAAACTCCGCAGGATTCCGCTTAAACAGCGCCAACACGTCTCCGATGTGGTCCCACGGTTGCGCTTGTTGTTGGTTGCTTGTTTTTTCTACATTTGGTGCGTCACAGGTACACTCAATTCTTGAAATTGTTTTAAGCCAATGCCTACACTAGTAATCCCAGTGACAGCGGCTGTGTTTATGTCTAGGTTCTGGGTTGGTTGTGGATCTGACGTGTTCAGTATGAATTCACCTCTGCACATATTACACGAAAGTTTCAGTTTAGAATGAAAACACACTTTACCCACGTTTCTCCTGTGATGTTTAAGTTAGATAGAGTGCAACCGAATTGAGGAGCATGATTCGATACCATTTTTATTTTTTCAAAAAAGTAGAGTAAGTTCTCTAAATATGGACTAGTCGCTCAATATGGACCACGTTAATATTTCACTTGTTAGGATTGCCAGCGGAGTGAACATAGCAACAAATGATGCCCTTAGCATGCGGGACCTCGCCAGAGATCCACAGCGAGTCTTTGACTACGGTGTTGTCGGTGGGAGTCATTTTAAGTTTTCAACGCGGTTCGATGTCATTTTTCGGCAAGTTTTGTAAGATTATTTCAGCTATATTAATACTAGTTGTTTTGTAATTATTTATATTCTGAAAGCATTACTGTCCTAGCAAATTTTGCTCCTTTATCTACTTGCTGTATCTAACGTATTTTTATTTTAGAAAATTATAAACTTAAAGTGGCCTCAGTTTTTAATATGGACCTCGTCAGCCATTTCAAATATGGACCGGTGGTCCATATTATAATGATGTAGTGCATATTATTATAATAAACCCAATTTATTTTTATTTAAGAATATGACATCTACAAGTGCAAAAGGAAAAAGACAACAATAGGACAAAGATTCCATGCCAATGACCCATTTTTTGTCTTTGATAGCAACGATTGCACTTGCTATAAAAGAAAAAAAAGTGGGTTAGTTAAAAGCTTCCAAAACCTATGGTGTGCCTAAAACCACTCTGATTCGTTAATGCCAGAACAGAGATAGACCTTTGCAGAAAGTAACCAATATCAAAACCGGGCGAAAAGCGACAGAAAAAGCTAAGAAGAAAAGAAAAACTGCACAAAAGCAACATAGGTCAGCCTTTACTTCTGAAGACGATAATTATGAAATTGTTGATATTCCAGGTTGATTAATTTAAATGTTTAAATTAAAATAATTAAGTAGCGTTCGTATCATAAATTGTTCTTCTTTTGTTTATAGATCTAGCGCATTGTTAATTCCTCAAATGGTTTAGTCCATATTAGACACCCTAGGTCCATATTAAAAACCTAGTGGTCCATATTGAATTACCAATTCTTAGAAGGTTATGTTTGACATATTTTAAAAAACTTAAGATAATTCATGAGAAGTTCCTCTTATGTTACTTTTTTTTCTAGTTTATAGTTACATAATAGTTTCTTGACTGTTTGAAATAATAAAGACTCTGATAGCTCGTATTATTTGAGTTTTATTTAAAGAAATCCTTATGGTAGTCCATATTTAGAGAACTTACTCTACAACTTGTCTATTATCACTCTCTCTGCTGCATCGTACAAATTTTCAGCCTGATCTTCATTCTGAGCTTGTGGCCGACTACTTAGAGTGCGTCGTCGCTTCAATGAACTGTAATGAAAAAGTTCAGCTATTTCCAAAAAAAATAATTCAGAAATGACACAGTAGAAAAATAATAATGCGGAAGCCATATTTTACGGAATTTATGTTAAAAAAAGGCACAAATTACCCACTATTAGGAAAGTCATTTGCAATTAAGCATTAAAGTACTCGTAGCAAGTGGCGTTCTGAGTCAAAATATCGCTCGGCTCATGCGTTTTGTGGTTGCAGTTCTAACCACCCCACCCAAATCCACCCTTTTCCGTTCAACTGATCGGATTTATTATATATTTACAGGAGAGTGCAAAGCAGCGGCCAGGCAAAAAAGTAGGTGGGAAATGGTTAATTTCGGCGTCTGTTAGCGCTTAGTTACTTTCATTTAAGAAAGGATGGTTTGGAAAGTGATAACTTTATCAGAAATTATCTAACGTTATTTCTCAAATGACTATTTCCCATTCGTTATTTCTCTAATGACAGGTCTCCACTAGTTTAAATGTTATCGATTGTACTGTAAGAATTTAGGCGGATACTTTTCTGGAGTATTCTCTTCATTCCTCGAGTAATCATTACGGTAAGTATTTTTTCTGGCTGACAATAGTCTGTAGATATAGGCTGTCTATTAGGGTCTACATTTTCCAAATTCAATGTTGTTCTGTAAAATAAACACAGTACTTAGTATATTTACTCATGTGGTAGTAACTAGTTATTGTTTCAGCCAGCTTCAACTTTACTAAAAAAAAAACCCCAAAATGGAAAAGCGAGTATGGATACTATTTTTAAAGAAACCTACATAGTGGACGACGCGCATGCCTCCACAACCTTATTTTGATCACATCTGTCAGATTGTGAAATATTTTGAGATACAGCAATTCTGAAAATTAAATATTATTTGAAAACAATTTACTTACAATAAATACCTGGTGGATTGAAACAAATTCCTTCGAAATCAACCTATTATTTGAAGAGACCAACTAAAGTCATGTGATTACTTAGCATATACTTTACACCATCTGTTTACGTCATCTTACTAGATCGACTCAAATGAATTTATTTCTCTTAAAATACAATACAACATACCTTTGACAATTAGCCATCCTTTCAGTTTGTAACTTTTTTAGCTCTCCTTTAGTAAGTCTTTTTAAAGTCCTTTTCTTTTTCCCCATTTCACTATTTATTTTGAAACTCGGAGCAGCTAAAAATTTGAGCGTAGTCTTCTCGTCTCAACGGAGCGATCGGTACTATGCTATTCCGGCGTAGGGCCGTAGTTGCGAAATAAAAAAACATGGATGACATGACAATTCAATTTGACACTTGATTGTTATTGTTGTTTGGTCGTTTGTTTGTTTTGTAATTTTTTATAACACGAAGTTTAGTCTTCAACAACATTCAATACCTATTTATGTGAATAAAAAACGTAATGAAGTAAGTATAACACTTCTAGGTAACCTACGTTTACCTGACTATACAATAAGAATGTAGTTAATAATAGATAACTTTTATTGCAGTCCTACTAACGAACGGTCGCCGCACCCAACTCGGGCACAAGTAGAAGCTCTAGTTGAGTTCCTGGAAAAAAAAACCCAAGCCTGGCTAAAGGTTTCTCAAAAGTAGCCAGTGCTTGAGACACAGCACGCAAGAGTTGGGAAAGATTGGCCATTCACCTAAATAGCATGGAGGGAAGTGCTAAAATCATGAAAACAATAGACAAAGGTATCTGTTACTAAAATATTTCCTAAAATATACTCCTATCAATCCAAAAATATTCTACATCCATGTATGGAAATAAACATTGGCTCAAGATTATATTTATTTGTTGCAGCTCCAGGGCGCTGGAGACCACCGTTGCCACTGTCATAGCGACAATTGAAATTTAGCAGCTTTTTGAGGCTAGAAGAACAGCACAGCATCCAAAACATGCAGATATTTTAAAATATTGCATCAGCTCTACAATCCACAAAGGAGATGAAATACATTTTTAGCGCCCAAAACTTGAACCAAAGAACATAAATAAAAGAAGTTTTTTCACTGTGTGCTAGGGTGTGTTTTAATTAGCAACAATCGGTTGTTTGAAATCTTGTGATTAATAACAATTATAGAGAGTGATGATCCCAACCGGTCAATAACAGTAGGGCTTATTACAACCTTATTGAATATGAGAGGTAAAGAGTTGCTGGCTATCCATAGTTAATTTATATCTTAGTTTGTTGTTTGGACAGTAAAAACTGAACTGTTAGTTTTTCAGTAAATTGTATCTATGCAATATCTAGTTGTTAAGTAAATTGTCCTAGAGACCATTGAAGTACCTGCAAAGGGTCACTAAGTTAAGAGTGCTTTAATTATTACAACACCATGAATCCACTTAGTGCGCAATAAAGTTTTGAAGTTAGAAGTAATTAAGATTTTGTCTGCTTTGTTTGCAATTCCGCACGCTCGAACCAATGTCCTCAAAGAGGCCCCCTCTACAGGAAGCTTGATCACACTCAACCAAGTTGCTAATACGGTGGACATATTCTGTTGTTCCATGACTGAATTCACATTAAGGCTACATTGTTTGTTTTAGGTTGCCAGTGGTTTGTAATTTTTAAAGTTTTTATTTTATGTTGAGTTTCTTTGTTTTTGTTTAATGTTAGCTTAAGTTTATGTCTACATTAAATGCATTGCATTGGGGTAACCTGTAATAATCTTTATGACAGTGTTGTTGTAAATGAATAAATTCATTTCTGTGAATAAAACGAAGCAAAATAATTTGAAGTGTTTTTATTTTATAATGTACTGGCACACCATAGCTGATCTAGCTAGGTCTGGCTGATTGGCCAATCAAAATTTCACTCTAGTTTCTATTACAGAGTTTTCTCCTCTGCCACTTGCCCAGGTGTCTAAGCTGGCCTCCCTAGCCTCTTCGTGTTAACCAAAAGTCTGGGCAGGAAGCCCTGCTCTGTCGATATATTATGCAGGACAGCACTTTTTGCTCTTGTGTCAGGCTCCTAATGAAAGGGTTCCTATTGCTCTCTCTACACTGTTGCGGGCAGTAGCATGAATTTCACTGTAGTGCACTTCAGGTGTTCCCTCTACAATATTTTTACACAAGTTTCACACAATTGCATCAATTGTGTGCAGTGGAAAAACCTGTTTTCCATTGTACTGGTTGTTAAAACATATATCTCAATAAGGTTTTGAATAAGCTCTTCAGACAAACAATATAGGGCCACATGATCCCGGCTATCATTGAACACTGGCAAACGGCGCAAATTTGCAGCTTGACGTGGACTGGCGATCACGACTAAAAAAAGCATGTGCTTCTTTTAAAATATTTAAGAATGAAAATGAACTAGACATTTCGATGGTAGTAGTGAAATTATATGAGATTCTTCCTGAAAAACTAACAAATGGATCACTCAATTTCGAACTGAAAATGTGACAGATGCGATCGAAGGTCGGCTGTCAGATTGCACGTTGGGAATGCCGTGAGTTAGTCATTTGTATGGAAAAGTAGTACGTTTCACTGCCACCATCACAATCGCAGCGCCACCGTAGTTAAAGTGATCGCCGGAATGCCAAAACGCAATCTCCCTTCGACATCGATGCTCGCACGTGCGATGTGCGCCGCCGGAATAGCACGGCAGAATAAAACGAAAAAAAGGGAAAATCAGACGTAACTTCGTGATTTTTTTTTATCGAGATAATTTAATTTTTTTATGTTTTTGATCAAACACAACCCTTGAAAATATCATGTAGCGTAACATTTAATAAATTCATAAAATTTCATCTAGTATTTATCACGTACAATCAAGAAAAAGATTGGTAGTTTTGCTTTATGCGCACTCTTAAGGATGCTCTGGAAATCTATGGCGTCATATGTTCAGCAATGGACAGCATAAGGGGGATGATGATGAAGAATAATAATAGATTAAGAATACATTTAATTCCAAGATTAGATAACATACATCGACAGGTTACAATGTTCCACTAACCAGAAACTTACATGCTAAAAATATTAGAATAAAATTGCGTTACTCATTTTTAGGTTACAACAGTGTGTATGTAGGTAATGTAGGGTGTATTTCCTTTATTATTTTAAGAAAGTTCCAGAAGGATTTGAAGTTACTATAACATAGATTTTTATGGAGCTTTATTGACTATTGTAATATCATAATTATGGTTAGGTATAATACTACATGTATTATACTATAGACATAGATTAGGGATCCTTAAATCAAATAAACGTAGATAGCCTTAGGGAACTTGACCATCTCCAAGAGAAGCTTCCAAAACAATCTAAAAGAAGATTAGCAACGTATGACACACTAAATAAATAAATTAATATTGAAAAAATCTTAAAAACTGAAAACTAAAGTCAAGAAGCATTTCATTGCACACTAAATCAACTAAGATAATGTTAGGAATATTTCCTCAATAATGTACAGTTTAGGAGGTCTTATTGTTAAAAGCAATATTTTCCAAACATCCTATATGCGGAAAGATAAAAATATGATTAAAATCGATACGGGAATAATCTAACTTATTACAACTAAAACAAATTTGCGCTCGCTTAGCTCGCTTCGCTCGCGCTTCATGTATTAACTTAAGCGTGCGCTGTTCTAGTCAGCCTTGGGCGCCTACATGGCTGGGCCCCCTGCTGGCCGTGCTTCAACCGTAGTACTGAATTGCCGCTGTTCCACCCCCACCATCCTCAAAGCCCTCCTCACTCGGCGTCTGGATCGTCGGCACTCATTCGTCATCTCCCGAAGGTTGTCTTCAATCGCTTTTAATTCCTCACGAACGAGGCGACTCTAAGAATGAGAGAAAACTATTTTATTACGGACAGGTGTTAAATATAACATAAAAGTAGGACGTTAAAAAGACGCAAGTTAAATAGTAAAGATCGTCTAAGCTAAAATGACGCGCTACTCTACTGCATCTACGTTATACAAGCGAGCACTCTTGTTGTCACAGGTGCGGTGGAGGGGCGCGTCATTTCTGCCTAGACAATCTCTACACATCTATCTAGGTAGTGCATTAATAGCAAAATAGTTAAAGCTGATAAAAGGGATACATAATTATTTATTTGTTTGTACACAAAAAGATAATTACAATAGACAGTTTAAAGGACAGTAAAAGTACAGGTGAGTTTATATCTAAAAAGAGATTTCTTCCAGCAGACCAAGGATGCTTACTACGACATACACGCACCAAACGCGGATTGGTATGGCATCGTGGTCGCGGCCTCTAGTGGCGGGTAGACGTAACTTTTTTTATTCTGTGGAAATCCGCGTTTACTTCCTCGCCGCGTTTGGTCTGTGCATGTCGTACTTGGCAATCAGCCGTGCTATTCCGGCGGTGCACATCGAACATCACTTCACATCTCGGTGCTTCACGCTTACCTCAATCATCAATACGCTTTACTTTGAATTTTCTCTCATTTTGTATGTAAATAATTAAAAAATGTTATTTAGCTTAGTCATTTTTTTTCAAACGACCACAGTTGCAAAGAAATTGAATTTTAAAGTTCACTCACACGAGCGAAGGGAGTTTTGGCGTCCGCCGGAATAGCATAGCAGAGCGGGTACAATGCTACACGGTCGCAGATGCACGTCATCCAACATAATAAACGTCAAAAATATGTATAAGGTAAGTTAAGAAAAAACATTGCCTTCATAAATAAATATAGGCTGTCCCGGAGCACTCTAATTGAATTAAATTTGTTTATTTCCTTCGCAACTCAAAAGATAATAGTTACTCAAAAATACGTACACTCATTTTCTGGTTCTTGCCTTTAAATACTTGGAATATTGATGCAGGCGACTCGATCATACTGTAGGGACCCTCTAGAGGAAAGTCATCCTCCTCAGGTGCCGACGTAGGTGGAGGTGGCATATCGTTTTGTTCCTCCATGGGGTCATCCAAATCGATAAAATCTGGGTTTTCCTCTGGTTCGTCTTGGTTTTCAAGTTCCTGGTCCTCCCGATCGCTCTCGTGCTCAGCCATTGTTTTTTGAAGCTCTTCTTACTGAAAACACAAAGAATGTTCTTCATGCTTTCGACGAAGGAGACAGGCAACAGTACTCTCAGATTTACTTTGTCAGATACAAGTAGCGACATCTCTTGCATTTTATCAGAACTTCGTAGTTTGAAATGGACACTATAGATGGAGTTGAAAGTGGCGCTTTTGTTTTTTTTAAATGTCTTGTTACGTACGATCAATATTTTAAACAATTAGTTTTTTCTGGTATATTACGAACTTTGTCACGTTTATTTCAAGACAAGGCAGAACTGACCTTTTTTAACAGTAGTTGCGATAAGTTACGATTAGCTCCTCTAACGATTTAATTTAATGTCATAATAAAAACACAATGGTACTTACGTTTTTGGATTGTTCTCCTATGAAATTTCACTGCTCTATAATATATGTTCCTAAACGCTGTACTTGGGCACTGAAATAACGTTTTATACTCAGGTTATAGGCTTTTTTCTATTTTATTGTGCTTAGAAACGTCGCGTCGATAGAAAACAGATGAGCACAGTAGCGCCCTCTGCCTCTGTAATTTAAAGGTACTACGTAATTGACGCTCCACCGGTTACGAAGTTTTAGATCATAATAATGTGGACATGAAAATGAATCGAAGACCCTTTGGATGTTTTCGGTATTCAATTAAGACTGTTTTGATGATTTTTTCAAATGTATATCTTCGTAAATGTTTTTGTAAAACTAAAGTTTGACAAGCTCCGTAAATGGTCGTGTTTAGCATTTGTTCCGAATTGTGATGAAAGCACTCGAAGCGCAAACATCACAGTCCAAATTGAAAAGCTCGCTTATTCAACTGAATCAAACGGGTTGCAAAGCGTATGAATAAAAATAATATTGATATGGTAGATCAGGTTTTGTTGCAAAAAGTATTGATATGAAAGATAAAAACTTATCTATTATCCGCAAAAAAACGGTATCCCTAGTGAACAGGGTGCGGGGTAACCCAACAGCATCCTGAAGACCCTAGCTGATAGGCACACTTCGCCAATGTGGGCGGTGTTTTGTACAGAGGGTGATTCCGGGGCCTTGTTTGTACTGACGAGGTCAAATTTATTATTTTTTAAATGTTCTAATTGTTTTTGAATACTAACAGTAGTTTTTAAATAAGAATAGTTACTAACCCATATGGATTTGAATGGTCCGAAATAAACGATTTATTATTATTATTATCGAACAAGAATATTATTCTTAAAATCATTTTGGCTGAAGCCGGACAGACCCCGTATTTTGTATTGACTGTCAGTGTCAGATTGAAAATTGACATTTTGGTTGGTAAAGTTTACAAACTCATCTGCTATTGTATTTTCTTCTTTAAGTAAAAAATACGCATAAAAATGGAAAAAGTTCCACCTAAGCCGCCAAAAAACAGAGGTCTCAGAAGAGACCAGTTAATAAATATGGATAAAAATGTAAAAACTCATTACAGTTCATCAGCAAGATGTCATAACCTCTAATAAACATATTTAGCTAATTATTTGAAATTGATTACAGGATTTAGTTGATATCATAATAAAATTAGAAGCTTATAATACAAACCTTAAAAACATAATAAACAAAACCTTGTCCAGTGATGAAGCAAATGAGCCGGAAAGAATAAGGAAATTTGATTTTTCAAAGTAAGCCAATCAATGGTATTAAAATAAAATAGAGGTAGACCGGTTATTTGTGCTAAAATAGTGGCACCCTTTGAGACGACTGCTCAACATTTTTTGTTCACACTCTAATAATCATTCACCTGGGGTTAATTTTCGACTTCACATCAGTACTGACATAACCGATCTACCTCTTTTTTATTAAAATATCATTGAAGCCATTAGTTTATATTTTAGACTTATTCTTAAATCCACTTTAAAAAATGTTATTACTATCAATTTTAATTGTTCATCAAATAATTTATATATGAAATAACTTATTGCACTGCTAATATTCACTAATCATTCAACTTATCTGAACAATGAGTCAGTTAATGACAACTGAATTGGTGTAATGGTTCAGAAGTGGGCTTTTATACCAGAGGTTGCGGGTTCGATCCTCGCTCAGTACAAACATTTGTGTGCATGAACATGTCTGTTTGTACTGGTCTGTGTGTTCTCTATTTATGTTAAGTATGTATTTACAAAAGAAGAAGTATTTAAGTATGTTTATCAGTTGTCTATCCCATTACACAAGCTTTAATTAGCTTACTTTGGGGCTAGATGGCATTGTGTGGAATAATGTCCAGATATTGAATTCGTTCATGCAGGTGCTGTCATAATAACTGCAGGGTCTAAATGGGAGGTGTTATGTCCATTGAAACGCTTTATTGTTGTAGTTAATCATTTATTGTGCTAGGTAGCAATCACAACAATCCACCATGAACTGTGTCTCAGTCATGTCAAAAAACTATCACAACCTACCCTACTTATAATTAATATTTCTTAAAAGAAATACAACTAAGTACCCACACCTTTATACACAACATACCTTCCCCTTTAGTTGTCTAATAATTATACAATACAATAAGAAACGTAATAACTTCCTATAGTTTAAAACACAAAAATAATTAAGTATAACTACTAATAATTAAACTTTTAAACTTATTAAACAATGATATTCTCCACTCTATCTTATATCAATAGGCACTATGAATCACAAATTATTAATAGATATACAGATGTTCTGTGTTTGAAATAATATTAGTGTTAGGTCTTGAATATGGCAATTTATCATGTAAATTATGTTTACACTTTATTTTCCCCCCACTGTAAGTCGCTTCTGATGTACTAGGTATACCTAACATTTCAGCCCATTTATCTGAACTAGGTATCTCTATAATTTCCTCTTCTTCTTGTTCATCCCTCAATCCTTGTGCAGTATAATTTCATCATTATCTACATCTATTGTAGGTTCATTAATTTGTTCTCCTTCACTATCTCCTTCTCTCGTTTTTACAATTTGATCGATATGTCTATTTATTAAAGAGCCTTCTTCAGTTCTGATTCGGTAACTAGATGGACCATTAACATTCACCACTATACCTGGTAACCATCTTGGTCCTGAACTGTAATTTGTGTACATAACTTTGTGGCCTGTATTAGTTTGTCTTCTGATTTGTTTCTCATTTTGATCTATTTGATTTTCAATAACCGTTTTTTGAATATTGTCTGGATGTACTGTACTACTGCTGTATCTAAAAGTGTTCTTAGTCTTCGATTCATCAAAAGTTCTGCAGGGCTTTTATCAGTCCCTGCACAAGGTGTAACTCGCAATCCCAATAGCATATTGGCCATTTTTATGTCCCATGACGAAAATCCTCCTAATTTACGCAGCTTGTCCTTTACGGTCTGTACCAGTCTCTCTGCTAACCCATTTGTAGCAGGATGGTATGGGGCTGTTGTCACCTGCCTGATATTATTTGCCTTCAAAAATGTTTTCACTTCTTGTGACACAAATGAAGGTCCGTTGTCTGATACAATAGTTTCACACAGACCGTGGGTACAGAATATCATTCTCAAGTGTTTGATTACTACTTCAGAGGTCATATTATTAACTATAAATACTTCCGGCCACCTGGAATAGGCATCAACAATAATTAAAAAATATTTATTTTGAAAGGGTCCAGCGAAATCTGCGTGTATTCTAGACCATGGTTTTGTAGGTACTATCCAATTTTGATGGGTTTTTGGCGGCATATGTCTATTTTCCAGGCATTTCGAACATTCCTTTACCACATCTTCTATGTCTTCATTCATATGAGGCCACCAATCATAGCTGCGCGCAAGGGCTTCAGTATGCACTATTCCATTGTGAGTTTTATGTAATGCTCGTAAAATATGTTGTTGTAGACGGGGTGGTACCACGACTCTACAACCCAGTAGTATGCAATCCCGAGCTTGTGACATATATATGGCCTCAGTTCGGTATCATTTATTTTTGCTGGCCACCCCACTTTCAAGTAATGTAAGACGCGTGCCATTGTTTTATCCTTCTTAGTCTCTGAAGCTATTTCATGAACATCGAATGGAAAATCCTCCGGGGTCTCTGCCATTAATAAAGTCTCTTGAGGAGTGTCTTCAACCCGGTCCATTACCGGTTGGGGCCAGCGGCTCAAGCCATCAGCATGTCCAATTAGAGGCCCTGGTTTGTAAACAATTTCATAACTGTGTGATGTCAGTGCAATAGCGATTCTCATCAGCCTCGGCGATAGCATAGCCGGAAGGGGTCTGTTAGAGCTAAAGATACCCAACAAAGGTTTGTGGTCGGTTACAATGGTAAAATGTCTTCCCATCAAATAATTATGAAATTTATGAATACCAAAATTAATAGCCGCCGCCTCTTTATCTAACTGTGAGTATCGACGTTCATGTGTATGAAGCGTTCGAGACCCCATAGCAATTGGACGTTCCTTTCCATCATCCATCACGTGTGCCAGCACCGCCCCAACTCCATACTCCGAACTATCGCAGGTAAGTACCAAAGGTTTATGTAAATCGTAATGCACTAGCGTCAAATGACAAGTTAATAACTGTTTAGCTGCGTCAAAAGCAGACTGTTCCACCTGTGTCCATCTCCATGGAGTCGATTTATCCAGCAATCTATGTAACGGTTCGAGCAGGGTCGCTTTTTGTGCTATGAATCTCTCATAGAAGTTGTATAGGCCTAGAAATGCTTGTAGCTGTTGGACGTTATTAGGTCCAGGTGTCTTTCTTACACTGTCAACTTTGCTTGGAGCTGGATGAATACCTTCAGCGTCTATGATGAAGCCAAGAAACTCGACGTGTTCCTTTGCAAATTTACACTTTGCTTTATCTAAACGGAGCCCAGCGCACTGAATACGTTTCAACACAATGTCTAATCGTTGTAGCATCTGTGCCATTGTAGTCCCACAGATTATAATGTCATCAATTAGTACAGCTACTCCTTCAATTCCTGCTAAGAGGGAAGTCATCAGGCGTTGGAAAATACCTGGACAGGCCTTCACACCAAACGCTAGTCTGTGTACTGAGAACAATCCCTTGCATGTATTCAATGTAAGAAGCTTAGCAGTCTCGTTATCTACAATCACCTGAGTATAAGCTCTATCTAGGTCTAGCGTAGTGAAGAATCTACCCCCCGCTACCGCTGCAAAAACTTCGTTCGCCGTGGGCATCGGGTACGTATCTGGCTCCGTAGCAGAGTTCACTGTACTTCGATAATCTCCGCAAAGACGTATCTCTCCGCTCTTCTTCACAATTGGTACGACCGGGGTCGCCCATTCGGAAAAGGTAACCGGACGTAATACTTCCTCATCAACGAGTCGATCTATCTCTGCCTCAACACGATTTTTTAAAGGAAATGGTACTGCCCTAGCCTTAAGAAACTTTGGTCTAGCTTCCGGTTTCAGTTGTATCGTGACTGGGTCGCCGCGGTAGGTACCGAGCCCCTCCTTAAACACATCCAGATGTTTGTTCAGAATTCTCTCTATGGCGTTTTGATCCGCCGATGTTATTAAATTAACTTTTAACGTTATGTCCAACGGTGTCAACCAGTTACGTCCTAACAGATTCGGCCCGTCACCTTTGGCCACGATAACAGCGAGTTGACGCGTGACGTCGCGATGAGTGACGGGCAGGGTGGCGCGGCGCCGGCCGCTCACGGCGCGCTACGTCCGCTTGTTAATCAGCGAGAAGCTGGCGCCGGTGTCCACTTGCATGGTCACGTGCACGTCGTTCAGTAGGACCTGTACCTCGTATGGTGGTACTCGATCATCGCCGTTCATGACGTATATTCCGTTTAACTGGTCATCGTTTTCGTTGGCAGTGTAATGTAATTGTTTGCCACCCTTTTTTTTGTGATGCAAACTTTCTCGATGTGCCCTTTCTTCTTGCAAAAACGACACACCGCATTGACGAACCGACAAACGCCTCCATGCCGGTCCCCGCATCGGTAGCACAGACGTATGTTGCTTGGAGCGGGGCCGGGGCCCGCGAGTTGCACGGCGTTGATGTCCATCGGTTCGGGCGGTGGAAGCGCGGGCGGCGTCGGCCCGCGCGACAGGGCGTCGCCGGCCGCGTCGCGGTCTCCACGAATCATACGGACGTCTCTTCCTGCACTTTCGGATGACAACATCGCATCCACTACATCCTTGTAGCACAGAGTATCGCGTTTCAACAATTCGTATTGCAACTGTTTATCAGTCATTCCACATACTAAACGATCACGCAGCATTCTTTCTAGGTCAACGAAATTACATCCGACACTTATTTTTCTCACTTCCGCAATGAATCCTGACGCCAATTCACCATGTCTTTGATTACGACTGTAAAACTTGTACGAAGTCGATATTTCATTGGGTTTAGGGCTATAGTGTCTAGTTAAGACTGTCTCGATTTCGGTAAAAGTCCCTTCACTACATTTTTTAGGTGTAACTAACGCTAAAACTGTCTCAAACACTTGCGCACCGCATACAGTGAAAAAATTCGCACGTTTCGCAGTTTCCGTAATGACGCCATTCGCTTCGAAACAAAATTTCAACCGGTCAATGTAATTGTCCCAGTTGTCTGTTTGCGGATTGAATTCCTGGAATTTCACACACTTATTGTCCATTTTTACTACTCGTCGCCACTGTTATGTCCATTGAAACGCTTTATTGTTGTAGTTAATCATTTATTGTGCTAGGTAGCAATCACAACAATCCACCATGAACTGTGTCTCAGTCATGTCAAAAAACTATCACAACCTACCCTACTTATAATTAATATTTCTTAAGAGAAATACAACTAAGTACCCACACCTTTATACACAACAGAAGGCATCTATTTGGCCCCACTGCCACTTGTTTAAAATATCTTTCTCTGTAATCAACTTACCTCTTTGTATTACTCTTTTCATTAAAGTTTTTATATCTTGTCAAACTAATACAAAAGCCTTCTTTTTGTTAGGTATTGATTTCTAATATCCTAGATCTTTAACAACAAATACAGCCACACTTGTTTAAGAAGAGCGGACCCCGGGCGCGCCGCAACGGCAGCCACCGGGATAATCGCTAGGATGATGATAACAGTCACACTTGTTTTCAGTCTAATAAATGTTTTCTACTAAAGAAATGCCAAAATTGTTCTAGTTGCCATTACCGTAAGGTCCTTCTACGCATCATGTACTTCGGCTGGGACTACCAAGGTTTCACAGTTCAAGAACACACACATCAAACGATAGAGCATCATCTGTTCCAAGCGCTGACCAAAACTTGCCTGATAGAGAGTCGAGAAACTTCCCAGTATCATCGGTGCGGACGGACTGACAAAGGAGTCAGTTCATTCGGGCAGGTAATTCTTGATTGCTATGCAATATTAGTATGTTTATTAAGTGGTTAGAATTAAGATTCTTGACGATTCGAAAGTACTGTTTATTGGTCTACTTGAATAAAGAAATATTGAATTTAAGTTTGAATTTGAATCAAATCAACCATTTCTGACAGATTGAAACAAAAGGTTTTTGGTAATACTATTAGCATAAAATTTATTGCAAATGGCGGCGGCCACCCGCTGGGTATAAATACAGCGCGCGCCACGCGGTCTGGCCATTTGCTGGCGAGACTTCGAACGGTGAGGACGCTCTTGGTGGTCGACGCGGTTTGCAGTAAGTCTTATAAGCCTTCAGGATTCAGTGCTGTAATGTTAAGAATGATTTGTAATTGCTATTCTGATCAAATAGTGGCAGTTTGTTAATTTGCGTTGTATAACCTCTAATGAAAATTATTATGAAAGTAAATTGATTTAAGTTTGTTAAATAGTTGTTTTTTTTTAATTATTTCCACTTCTGGTTGCTAAAATCAGAAGTGGGATAGGCCTGTGCCCACTCTAGCTTTTTCTATTTCGGTTTTAAACGGTTACAACAGGTTTGAAAGCAAAACAAACTGCCATTATTTGAAAAGTAAAAATGCCACGTGCTGCGCGTTCTCGTGACCGTTCGGAAGACGAGTCACCGCGCCGCAGGGGAAAACGTTCTCGTAGCAGGCCGCGTCGTTACCACCATAGGGCTCGCTCGCGGTCTCGCAGCCATAGGACGCGCTCGCGGTCTCGTAGCCATAGGACACGCTCGCGGTCCCGTTCGTTCGTTTGTTCACGTGATAGCTCCGTAAAACAGGCGTTAGGCTCGATCTTAGCGCGTTTGAATGCTATTGAAGAGAGTAACGCAAGCATTTCGCACACGCAATTACCATCCGATCGTGTCAGCACGCCGCTTCCTGACAACGCTCGCCCCAGCACGCCTCAAGGTCAAAACGAAGCCCCGTCAGCGACGCAGGCGCTTACGGACGCCCTCGTGGCTATTACCCGCGTAAAGTCTCAATCTTATTACGTGTCAAACTTCGATCCATCAATAAATGACTTTGAGGTGTGGTGCGACGAGGTTGAGCGTGCTAGGTTAGCCAACCGATGGGATGACTTAGAATGCCTATCACGTGTAGCCCATTGTTTGAAAGGCGACGCCAGGACTTGGCTTAATGAGTGGACAACAAACGATCGATCGTGGCGTAATTTTGTGAAGGAATTTAAGTCTCTCTGTCCACGAAAAATTGACTACGCTCAGACGCTTTACGACGTCATGAGCACTAGTTCTGATAAGTTTCCGACCTACGCGGAGTATGCACGCCGTTCGCTATTGCGCCTACGTATAGTGAAGGGTCTGAGTGAGGAGTTGATGGTTCAAATTGTTATACGCGGTATATGCGATGCACAGGTTCGTGCCGCAGCCGTTAATGCTAACCTAACGACTGAAAACTTAGTTTCATTTTTAGCTATATACGTCAAGCCTGGCCGCAATAAATTAGACAACCGGGCAACCAATAATAATACGATGAGGAAACGAAACGATAAACCCGACCATAAGTGTTTTTCATGCGGCCAGACGGGGCATATAAGCTCAAACTGTTTTAAAAAGCGAAAGGTTCCCGATAATCAAGCTAAAATAACATGCACTTTTTGCAAGAAAGTAGGACATAAAGAAAGCGACTGTTTCGCCAAAGCTCGATCAGAGGGCCAAAATAATAATCAACGAAAGGTTAACTTATGTAACGAGCTCTCTAATGCTACCGGAAACAGCGATATTAGTGCCGCAGTTATACAAGGTGTACCGGTAGATGTTCTTATAGACAGTGGCGCGCTTAACGTGTCCCTTATATCATCAGCGGCTCTCAAATACTTTTCTTGCCCACGAAAGCAAACACATTGTATCCTGAAGGGAATAAGCAGTAGTGAGATTGTGGCCCGCGAGTATGTTACGCTAACCGTGGAGTTTAGTAACATAGCGCTTGATATTGATTTTGTCATAGTGCCTGCATCCTGTATGAATACTCCAATCATCATTGGAACGGACGTCCTCAACAGAGACGGTGTGACATATGTCAGAACAAAACATACTCAATATCTGATGCACACACCCAAGACACACTTAAAAATAAACACGGTTGAAGTTGACGAGCCTCCTACAATTAATACGCCTCTTCAAGGCCCAGAGCATGACTCTTTGATGACTGTCATTAACGATTTCTCTCCCTTTTTAATATCTGGCACTGCTACCACTACAGTCAAAACAGGAAAAATGCACATTAATCTAACTAGTGACGTCCCAGTGGCCTACCATCCCTACCGTTTGTCCTTTCAAGAGAAACTTAAAGTCCGCAGTATAGTCAAAGACTTATTAGACAAAAATATTATCAGGGAGTCCGACTCAGAATATGCAAGCCCAATTATCCTGGTCAAGAAGAAGGACGGTGCCGATAGGATGTGTGTGGACTTTCGGGCGCTCAATCGCATCACTGTGAAAGACAGATATCCACTGCCTTTGATCGAGGACCACATTGATCGCCTTGGATGCTCGAGGTTCTTCACCAGCCTTGACATGGCATCAGGTTTCCACCAAATACCCATAGATGAGAGCTCAATACACAAAACAGGCTTTGTTACACCTGAAGCTCATTACGAGTATGTGAAAATGCCTTTTGGCCTTTGCAATTCACCAACTGTTTACCAGCGGATTATCAATAACACGCTTCGAAGGTTCATAGAGGCTGGCTCAGTCCTCGTATACATAGATGACGTGCTCATCCTAAGCATGACAGTTACCGAAGGATTAAAACTATTACGAGACGTTCTTCAAACATTGACTGACGCCGGGTTCTCTATCAACATTCGAAAGTGTTCTTTTCTCAGTACGACAGTAGAGTATCTGGGTCGTGTAATTAGCCATGGTCAGGTTAGACCAGTTCCAGGAAACGTCAAGCAGGTTTGGCAGTTCTTGGGACTGGCCGGGTACTTTAGACGTTACATTGAGGATTATGCGACGAAAACTGCAAGTATATCGCGACTCACTAAAAAAGATGTCAAGTTTGAATGGGGACCGGAGCAAGAACAAGCCCGTCAACATCTGATAAAACGATTAACAAGCGAGCCAATACGTGCAATTTTCGACCCTAATCTTGACACCGAACTCCACACTGACGCGAGCAGTGCGGGGTATGGGGCCATTTTAATGCAGGTACACCCTGACAAAAGTAAGCGCGTAGTTGCTTACTTTAGTAAAGTCACACAAGGCGCAGAAAGCAGATACCACTCTTATGAGCTGGAGACGCTGGCCGTCGTCAGGGCATTGCAACATTTTAGGCATTACCTAGTAGGTATTTCTTTCAAAATTATCACAGACTGCAATGCTCTGAAGGCGACCGAGCGCAAAAAGGATTTGCTCCCACGCGTTGCGCGCTGGTGGATTTACTTACAAGATTTTAAATTTGGTATGGAGTATAGAAAGGGGGTGATGATGAGTCACGCAGATTATCTAAGCAGAAATCCACCAGCGGTGCAAGTGAACCACATAGATAAGCCTTTAAACTGGGCACAAATAGCTCAGTCGGCTGATAGTGAAACCCAGGACCTAATACAAAAACTAAACGATGGTCTATTGGACTCACGTCGATACGTATGCCAAAACGACATGCTCTATTATCGCTTCTCACCATTAGGTGAAGACTCACGTTTGCTGTGCTACATCCCCAAAGGGCATCGGCTCAGTTTGTTACGTGTTTTTCATGATGAGCATGAGCACATTGGAGCTGACAAAACCCTGGACCTAATCTTGAAACATTTTTGGTTTCCTGGCCTTAGGGCGTTCGTCAAGAAATACACTTCCCATTGTTTAATTTGCATCTCCAAAAAACGGGTTCCAAGGGCCCCCCACCAGCCTATAACATCATGGCAGAAACCCGATGTCCCCTTTAGTACGATCCACACTGATGTATTGGGGCCCTTACCAGAATCTAACGGGTACAAGTTCGTTCTTGTGTTAATAGACGCCTTCACAAAATTTTGTTTACTTTACCCCTTATACCGACAAGACACCGACGAACTTAAACGAGTTTTCAACAACGCCATTTCACTCTTTGGTGCACCTAAACTGCTAGTCTGTGACCGAGGACGTATGTTTAAGTCCTCTAGTTTTACCAGTTGGATAGCCGACTTAGGATGCGACATTCATTACATAACGCCGGAAATGCATCATGCAAACGGGCAGGCGGAGCGTTATGTAAGGACTGTTCTCAACTTGATTCGGGTTAGTACTTACAAGAGCACTGCCTGGTCTGAAGCTTTACGCAAAATTCAACTAGTTCTAAATATCACTAAGCAAAAAACTACCCAATACTCAGCCTTGCACTTGTTGATTGGGACTAATGCGAACACTCCTGTGATCCGTGCGCTAATCCGCGACGTTGCCATCGAAGACACACCAAACCACCAGGCAACGAGGGAAATAAGCAGGAGTCGAGCCAAAGACTTGTTGAAGAAAAATCAAGACAAGCAAGACTCTCATGCTAATCGTCAGAGACACCCTCCCAAAGTTTTCAAGATGGACGACAGAGTTTTCGTCATAAAGTACTCCCACTCGACCGGAAAGCTCGACTCTGGAATGAGAGGCCCTTATCGTGTTGTTAAAGTGTTACCAAGCGGCCGATATGAGCTAAAGTTGATAGCTGGATCTCGTGGCAAAACGACACAAGCCGCAGCTCAGTATATGGTGCCTTGGAAGGGAGAGTGGTGTCCCGAGAGTTGTGCTGCATTTTTTGAAAGTGAGTTTACTTAACCTGTTCTGTTTGTGTGTTACAGTTGCTTGGCTTACACATGTTCGCAGAATGCACGTGAGTGTGTGAGGACCAGTGTGAGTGGCGTGGAGCTGAGTTAGCAACGAGCTCACTTCACGACGTGAAACGAGCAGCTGAGGTGGCCCACCAGCAGCACGTTCTTTGGGCATGCATACTGGATGCCTCTGCCTTGCAGACGCATTTTTCAATGCGTAGGGGCTTCGGCCTTGCAGACGCATTTTTCAATGCGTAGGGGCTTCGGCCTTGCAGACGCATTTTTCAATGCGTAGGGGCTTCGGCCTTGCAGACGTATTTTGAATACGTATTGGACTCCGGTCCTGCAGACACATTAGTTTAGTGCGTCTAACAGACGTATTAACTTAATGTGTAAATGACTCATTTTTTTATGAGTATGAGTTCCTAAGTTGATGATAATGTGCACTTAGGGATATACGTAGTTTAGATATGAGAATGAGTGATGTATGACACATCCCTATGTGTTGAGCCGTATGTTAGTGAAACATGTGCGAAAGTGAGAGTATAGGCGACAACTAGCTGAGCGTGTGTGTTATTACTGAAAGAGGGCCTTGTATGTGTGATGGATGAAAGAATAGGCAGTTGCTTATTAATTCATAACTAAAAGTTACTATTCCTCAACAGCTCCTGAAACTGACGATGAAGCCGAAGCTGGACCCTCTACAGCCCCCGAAACTCTAAGCGATGGTTTCGAGAATGCTACTGAAGGTGCGGTCGAGGATTGCGCCCAATCAAGCTCTAGTGACGACAGCGAAGCTGGCCCTTCGTCTTGATGGTCCGGCCGAGGACGGCGCACGGTCAGGAGAGGCCGTATTAGCATAAAATTTATTGCAAATGGCGGCGGCCACCCGCTGGGTATAAATACAGCGCGCGCCACGCGGTCTGGCCATTTGCTGGCGAGACTTCGAACGGTGAGGACGCTCTTGGTGGTCGACGCGGTTTGCAGTAAGTCTTATAAGCCTTCAGGATTCAGTGCTGTAATGTTAAGAATGATTTGTAATTGCTATTCTGATCAAATAGTGGCAGTTTGTTAATTTGCGTTGTATAACCTCTAATGAAAATTATTATGAAAGTAAATTGATTTAAGTTTGTTAAATAGTTGTTTTTTTTTAATTATTTCCACTTCTGGTTGCTAAAAATACAATACAAAAACCGTTAATTTTCTTATCACAATAAGGATATTAAATACTAAATACTCTAACCCTTGAATTCACAAATGCAAATCAACGTTGAGCATCCCTCAGGAGTATAGCTGTCCCTTTCAGTTCTATTGTCGTTTTACGGGACAGCATAAGTGTGAGCGTGTGCTTAGCGTTGATTGACTTTTGTGTATTCAGCTATCATAATTTGTTTTCAGCCACCAAAACCATTTTATTGTGTGAAAGCATTCACAGTTTGAGACAACACACACGCCAGCGGACAACAGTACTGACATAACTACGTCTTTTTTATTGTAATATCATTGATTGCGTCATAAAAAATAATTGAATCCTTGAACCTTGTTCAACTACTTATCTACTTAACCAATGTATGTTATGTGTATTTCCAGGTAATATCAATAAACCTTCGCAGCAAGTTTGCCCCAGGAAGCCAGTTAGAACCCAAAGCACTCAGTTCAGAGTTGCCGTACTGTACAATGTTGAACCGATTGCTGCCGGATGGGATCCGGGCTGTATGCTGGATGCCTGTGCCTGATGATCAACCGGAGTATAGTGCAAGGTAGTGTAGTTACTCTATAGTTCTATTGAAATCCATGGATTTGAATCCACACAGTATAGCTCCATGCTAAGCAAAGCAACTTGTACTATGGGAAGTAGACAATGGATAAACATACATACTGCCGTCTATTAGCTTAAAGGCCGCTTAGTGACAAAAACTACTTTTGAGTTATTGAGGAAATAAGCGGCAAAATTTTCAAACTGATGCCACTCTTTACCTAAAATGGAGAGTAATGTGTGTCATACACCAAAAGAAAGGTTTTTTCATCTACTTTCACATGAAATTGATAAATCTAGACAGATATTGATACTCTCTAAACTAAACACATATTTTCCTTCCGTCTTGGGAAACTTTTGAAAAAAACTTCAAGTGTACAAAATTTAAAAGCGGCTAAAAGGTTTTGACTGCTTTACAGTTTATCGATTTTTTAAAAACAGTAACATTTACGTAGCTATAAAGCAGTTTTAATTTTAGCGTATTTTAAACTTAGAACTGAACAATTTTATATTGATCTAACTCATAACAATAAAGCGGCTAACTACACAAAGCCGCCTTTTAGCTAGGTTGATGTGGTTTAACTCTACTCTACTTTTGTTTCAGCATAACTTTTGATACAGTTGTGCATAGCTAAAAAGCGGTAAATTATTAAACCATTTCATATAACTGCTATTTAGGCTAGCATGATCACCATAAGTTTCTTTCAAGTCCCACAAAGTATACGCTAACTTACAAAATAAAGCAAACATTTTACAAAGAAAGGGCTTTTTATTACCATGAAACTTCAAAATGACATCAAAAACTTGAACAATTACACCAAAAAATTGCACAAAATTATATTACAAATCATAAAAAAATTAACAAGTTCAGCCAAAAAATACACTGTCACTTAAATTATGATCATTTGACATGTTCTCATTCACTGTAATTAAAAAACAGAATCAACTAAAAACACAAATGTAAAAAAAGCACAAAAAATCCATTTTAAATTCAAAACTAAGTAAGAACAAGGGCTAACGTGGTGTTGAAGAACTGTTTAAGTTTTGTATAAATAAGTGGGTTAGTCTGCTTAGTTAAGACCACCAACTAAGTGACTAAACGAGAGCACTTAGTACTACAAGTACTGAGAGCGGGGATATCGAAAACGCACGGCGGTTTCAATCTTCTCATATTTTAAACACCGCTAAATCTGCTTTGGGTCTAAAAATGTGTAAAAACGAGGATCGGTTTGATGAGAATGATAGTGTTCTAAATGGTGTAATAGGCACACGTCGGAAACTCCTCAAGCGCGCTATAGCTCAGATACTGAAGGGATACGGCAAAGTGACCTGAAGCTGCGTCGAATAACAAGGGAGTGAAAAGACAAATGGTGGCAGGAGAGGGATCGTCACTAGCAGTGGCTTGCTTACACGAAAAGTACGACTTCTGTTGCAAGAGTGCCTTTATAACTAGCAAATGGTCAAGGCCTTCTGAAAAGCAAGGAGGAAATCCTCGAGCAATGGGCTGAACATTTCAACACTCTGCTTAATGTGGCCCGATCAACTGACTGGGAACACGTACGTTCTCTTCCTCAACGGTTGCACTCGGCTGTATGGAGATTATTTGCTCTTATGTGGGAGAAAGAACAGGTCCCCTCAACTTTCAAAGTTTCTTGCATTAGTGCTCTATATAAAGAGCAAGGGAGATCGATCTGATTGTAACTCGTACCGTGTTATTTCGCTTTTATCAGTCCCTGGAAAAGTCTTTGACAAAATACTTTTGAACCGCCTTTTAGAACTCTCAGAAAAGCTCTTGAAAGAGACGCAGTTTGGCTTTTGACCAGAACGAGGCACCTGTGAAGCCATCTTTTCAGTGCGCCAACTCCAAGAAAAAAACAAGAGAACAGGTCGCTCATTGTATCTCTGCTTCGTAGACCTGGAGAAAGCGTTTGGTAGTGTGCCTCGAGAAGCACTGTGGCTGGTGTTGGAAATATTGGGATGCACTGAGACGTTTGTTAGACTACTTATGCTCCTGCATGATGACATGGAGTGTTGTGTAGCTGTCAGCGGCGAACAGTCTCACTTCTTTCCTGTTACCTGTGGGGTGAAGCAAGGGTGTGGTTTGGCGCCCACACTGCTCGCGCTTTACTTTGCAGTTGTAGTCAGAGATGTCTTGCATATTTCTTCAGAAGGAATCCGTATTAATTTCCGTTCCGATGGCTTTTTCAAACTATCAAGGCCCAGGGCCTCCACAGAGGTGTCGTTCACTATAGTTACGGAGTTCATGTACACCGATTTGTGTTTTGAAGCTGAATCCTCAGCGGGCTTGCAGCAGCTCTTGTCCGATTTTCAAAAGCTTTGCCGTAAATTCGGCCTAGAAATCAGCATCGACAAGACGTAAGTGATGTTCCTAGACATGCACGATCACGAGGCGCTAAATATAAAAGTTGCTGAGGACGAGCTGAGGCATCCAAGTGTGACCTTGATGCTGAGATAAACAGCAGATTTAATGCCGCAGCTGCAGCATTCAGTAAGCTGGATATCAAGATTTTCCGCTCCCAGGATGTTAAACTGGCCACCAAGATCTCGGTCTACATGGCAATCGTTTGCTTAACATTTTATAATCTGCTGAAATGTGGACTGTATACCGCCTGCACCTGAATGATTGATCGTTTTCACCTTAGCTTTAAAATTATCAAATATTCGGTGGTCTGACTATGTACGGAATACCGAAGTGCTGCGAAGAGCCAATTTGGGTGGCATTGAAGCTTGCAACATGTATTACGCGGGTGGCAAAGCGCATCTTCTACTCAGAACTTGACGAAGGCAAGCGAAAGCATGGCGGACAACTTTTCAGGTATAAACATGTGCTTTAAGCGCCACATAAAGAACTTTGGCATAGAGCCCTCGCGGTGGGAGCAGCAGGCGGCCAAACGGTCTGAATGGAGGTGTTTGGTCAAAGTCAAGGTCCACTGTTTCGAGATCCGACGGGGCGCTGATTTTAATGCCAAACGCGACAAATTGAAAGTTCGACTACCTAAGGCGATCAATTATAACTATATTCAACGTGTGCTCACATGCCAGCAGTGTGCGAGGGTCTTCAGCAATAAGATTGGCTACAGAAGCCACATGCGATCCCACGAATGACAGCCACAGCCAAGTTAAGCGGTCGCCGTAGCCGAAATTGGCTAGGATAGCATCATCATCAGGTACAGTGTCCCCTTCCTGTAGCGAAATACACCAATCTGACGTAGGAACGAAAAACATTGTTCGACTGCATTCAGTTCTCAATTCATAGTGGCTAGCTTGACTCAAGTCGGCTGCTTGTCAATGCTCGATACAATTTCGCAGTAAACAAAAATAATTACAGATTTTTTGAAATATTTTCGTAAATAAAATATAATGCGTACCTTGGAAACCTTCCCGCCATGACTAGTGACGATTTTAGCGGGAAACGCTACACCAGCGAACTTCCTCCTCCGTGTGTAATTTGTTTTGCACTAAACAGCCGCAACCCGCCCCGCCCGGGGGCTTGTGAGTTTGCCGCTTTTTAGAGATGTACTGATATTTAGCGGTTTTTTTGCTAAGCAAAGCTTTGTAAAAAAATTGTATTTTACTTTGCGTACGGACTAACATGGATTTCTAAATTAGTTTATTTATTGTAAAAGTAGAAACAATGCAATGCTTGAAGGCCGCTAAATGATTTTTACTGCCTTCAAGATATTTAAAAGAGCTTTGCGGCTTTCCATTTATTTATGCTAGATATATTACACCTCAACTTAACCAAGCTAGAAAGCGGCTAAAAATACGTTGCTGCCTTCTAACTTACTGCGAACTTAGAACTGTTTTTTAGCTAAGCATTGATAGTCAAATTGTTCAGTCGATCCAAACGTTAAAGTAATTTAAAGACCGTAAGTGAAAGAACTGTAGTAGAATATGGCGTGCCGCAGGGTAGTGTCTTAGGCCCGACCCTGTTTCTGGTTTATATCAACGACCTGTGCAATATGCAGCTTGAAAATTGTAAAATACTATCGTATGCCGATGACACTGCCGTAATTTTCACCGGTGACTCGTGGACTACTACCAAAACGGCTGCGGAACACGGTCTCTCTAGGATAAATCACTGGTTGAAGTCGAATCTATTGACACTGAATACCTTAAAAACCAATTATATGTGCTTCTCTATCTGTGACAGAACGCAACCTTCTGATGCTTTTGAAATTAAAATACACTCGTGTAAGCAAACTCAAACCACTTGCAGCTGTCCTGCCATAGAAAAAGTCAGAAGCACAAAATATTTGGGTGTTATGATGGACCAGCGACTCACGTGGCAATCACACATTGAACTGGTAGCAAGCACGACAAGAAAAATGATATGGATTTTTAAAACACTCAGGCATGTTGCTACCAAGCGATTACTGATCCAGGTTTATATTTCGTTGGTTCAATCTATTATAACCTACTGCATAACAGTGTGGGGAGGGGCATTAAATACAAAATTCCTAGATGTTGAACGAGCTCAGAGAGGTTTGCTAAAAGTTATGTTTTTTAAAAAGCGAATATTTTCAACTGGCTTGCTCTATGACTTAGCAGATTTATTAACTGTTAGGAAACTATATGTCTTACTTGTTGTACTTAGGAGGCATAAGACCTTGGGCTACAATCAAAATATCGGTCAAAAACGAAGAAAGCACAAGATAATTGAAATTCAATTCTCTCGCACAGCTTTTGCTCAAAACCAATTTCAGAGCCTATCTTCTCATGTGTACAACCTTGTCAATAAAAAGCTAGAAATATACCCCCTACCATATCGGGAGTGTAAAATTACAGTGACGAACTGGCTAAAACAATTAAATTATGAAGAAACTGAAAGCCTACTTAAATACGACACATAACATAATATCAAACATGTTTTTCAAGCGTACAGAGGCGCACACATCAACCTTTACAAAACCATTGCAAAATGGGTCCCCAATGTAATGGTAATGGGCATAAGGTGCCCCTATGTAAAGGTTGATGTGTGCGCCACTGTACATGCATTCACACAAACATAAACACACACGCACGCACACACACTCGCTCACACACGCACACACACGCACACACACACACACACACACACACACGCACGCACACACACACGAAAACACACACACACACATACTTTGTTTTATAATTTATAATGTAGTAGATACGTAATTTGCTTATTTAAATTTATAAATGTACATTTTGTTAAGGAAGAGTGACTCATTCTGCCACAGGTGCTATGGCACTTAAAAGAAAGAGTCCATCTCTGCATAGCCATTTATAATTATTGTTAAAGAAATAAATATTTTTCATTTTTTCATTTTTTCATTTAGCTACCTTCTAATCTTGTTTAGCTGTTTTGCCACCTTCAAGCGATGTAAAATATATTATTTCTGTATAAAGCGGATTTAAAAAAAAAAATATCTTGGAAACGGTAAATGATAGAATAACCGTTCTTAGACAGATCGATAGAGCTTTTTTTTTTAAATATTTCCATATTTAAAAGTGAAAAATGGTCAAATGTCACTAAGCGGCCTTTAAGCTTATATACGGCAGCATAGGTAAATACACACATCAAAAGTGTCTAGGGATATCTCAAGCATTTTCATACAAAGTATAGCTATTGGGGAGGCTGTAAAAATTAAAATATTGATACCAACGTAGAAATTTTTAGGACACAGAAACTGCTATATCTGCCCTTTCAGATTGTATAAAGAAATTCATTGTGGTAGCATTATTGTACAAACGTAAGGACGTTAAAAAAAAGACAGATTTTTCTTTTAAAAGGTTTCAAAATTTTAGCAAAATCAAACGTTTTTTTTGTAATATTCTTAACCTTTATCTTATGCCTGTTTCCTCGAGTTATTCTAAGATAATGCTGAGCATTATCTAATATCTTTGATTTTGCAAAAATTTTGAAACCTTTTAAAAGAAAAATCTGTCTTTTTTTTAACGTCCTTACGATTGTACAATAATGCTACCACAATGAATTTCTTTATACAATCTGAAAGAGCAGATATAGCAGTTTCTGTGTCCTAAAAATTTCTACGTTGGTATCAATGTTTTAATTTTTACAGCCTCCCCAATAGCTTTACTTTGTATGAAAATGCTTGAGATATCCCTATAGTTCGCACGGCGAATGATGATCCCTATGACGTTTCAACTGACAGTTGTAATAGTGATGCGAAACAATTTCAAACAATTTCGATAAAATACTATTTTTTAGGCAAATGTCAAGTCATTCATCATAATAAGCAATATTTATTTATTTTGAAAAAAATATTACGCGCATTGATGGACAAAAGTAACAGCCTTATCATATTTTATTTTGCTATAGTTAAATGTTTATTCAAATTGCATAATTTAACGAGTTAAGAATTATTATGGATTTGAATTTAAAAAAATCATAATTGCCAGCTTCATGGAAAAATATTCAAAAGGAAGCCACAGACCTACCGTATTTTTTTAAATTCAGTCTGTCACGGATAGCTGCAGTTCAGACACAGATTTTGAAGATCCGCTTGAACCTGCATCAGATTTAGATTGATATAAATAAGATACAAACTCAAAGCATTTGTTAATTTTTTCCAACAAATTATCGATATTTTCTTTATCGATGTGTCCCTTCTTAGTCGATAACAGCTGGATGACGTAACTTTTGCAGCACGTACCATGTACATTTGCATTGAGCTTTTTTCCATTATTTACGAACATTAAGTAATGTTTTGTTAATATTTATCTTTATAATTTACAAATGTACACAATTATGATTTTTTCCATTTTTTAATGGACCTCTAAAGGATTTGTTGTGACAGGACGTCTGTACAATGTTAAGCGCTAACGAACTGTCATAGGCATCATCATTCAGCGTGCGGAGTATAGACACTTTTGATGTGTGTAGTTTTATTAGTAAATACATACAAACACCCAGAATAATAGAAAAAGTTATGTTTGAAACTTATGGTTCTAATGTCATCCCATACATTCATAACGCTTCCTAATGTCATTGGCAAGATGTTCCAATAAAAAAGACGTAAATAGGTTATGTCAGTACTGACGCGTAGTCAAAAATTGCCCCCTGGCGTGCGTACCTATGATTTTACCGTGTGTACAAAATAGCATGATTATTTACTGGAGCGTAAACGAGACAGATACATGTGGCGCAGTGTTGTCTCAAACTGTCAAGGCTTTCCTCAGGTGGGCAAAGGTCCTGATTTCGGGTGCTACTTTTTTAGCACAAGTGACCTATCTACGTATTTTTATTTTAATATAATTGTGAAAGAGTAACAAACATCCGTACTTACAAACTTTCGCAATTATTATAAGTAGGATATCTTTACAGATTCGATTGCAAAAAGCGCAAATACAAATACTACTTCCCTCGCTCCAACCTGAACATTCCCGCCATGCGCACCGCGTGCTCGCTCCTGATTGGCTCGCACGACTTCCGCCATCTTTGCAAGATGGACGTCGGAAATGGCGTCACGCAGTTTGTGCGCAGGATTGTGGCCGCTGACGTGCTTCCGGTCAAGGAGGAGACTGATGATCGTGAGTTATACAGTATTGTCACGGTAATATTCCTTTACCGTGGTATTGTTCTATTATAGTACCAGCGGCCGCCCGCGACTTTATCCGCGTGGACTTAAGTCGAAAAACAAAAAGTAATATTTCATTATAAATTGTAGCCTATGTGCGATGCAGATGTATAAGCTACATTATTGTAAAGTTTAACTAAATAAAATCCATGCAGTAGTTTTTACGTGAAAAAGCAACACGACACATCCAGACATACAAACTTTCGCATTCATAATATTATTAGGATAGTAGGATGATTCAAATTTTATGGCGGCTTTGAACATCGCATGAATCGATGTGCAGAACACAAATTAAGGTGTCAGCGGGTTGCGAGGTGAGGTCAATCTTGCGCAGTCGGCACTCGCAGCTAACTTCAGGGCCGCTATTAAGTTTGAATCGCATTATACTTAACTGTACAAAACTTCTTACCCCCTTATTCATAAAAACGAACGCTAAAGCATAGCTTAAGCAATTGGCGTGGTATGTCACTTGCTCGCAAATGGCGGCCGCAACATGAATGACAGAGACAAAGCGATACACAATTTAAAGTGTTGTTGAAGAGCTGTTTAAGTTTTTATGAATAAGAGTGTAAATAAGGATCAACCCACTTTGAGGTGGTGATGTTACCTGGGTGATCAAAATATGATTTAAAAAAAATGGTGATAAAAATAATCAAATAAATTCGCTTTTTAAGTTACGTGTTTGTCACTCACTTAGTTCATTCGTCTCTGTTTTTGGTAAGGTGATGTACACCTGTAATTAGCTGATGTATAAGGACTAAGCTCATTGTATGTAAGTGGAACTGTGGAACTCTTGTATACATCTTGCTGTTGGTGTGCTTAAATAAATAAATAAATAACATAGTTCTCTAGTTCGATTGCATTGTGTATCTCTTTTAATTTATTTAATTATCTTCTAGTTATTATTCATTCGTTTACCCATCTTCCTCATCTCATGAATTGTATGTATTATCACAGTTTGTGTTTATTCCTATCCGATTACTATTTTGTGCACTTGCCTACTCTTCTTTTCAAGTTTTCTCTACCTAAAGATCTGAAAACCAGAAAAAGACATTTGGTCATGTTAGCATCAGGCAGGGATCGAATCTGCATCTTTCGCAAACCGGGCGACTGCACTTTTCCTTACCTGTGGCTTGTTTGGAAGAGATCCTTTTTTAGCGATAAAACCCCAGTTGTTTATTTACTTGTTCTTATTTATTTATTTATACTTGATTGCACAACGAGATTGTTACAAATGGCGCACTTAATGCCGAAAAAGGCATTCTCTACCAGTCAACCATCTAAGCAGAAGAATATAGTAGGCCATGCAAGAGTGTTTTCAAAAAATAATTACAATATAGAAAAGAAAACAATTAAACTAAATAATAACTGTAAGCATTATAGTTACTTAATGTGCAATAAATAATATTGACTTACTTTGTTCCAGCCACGTGCATGTTCCACCTGTCCATAGAAGGTAACGCGTTCCTGTGGCACCAGATCCGCTGCGTGATGGGGGTCCTGCTCCTGGTCGGGGAGGGCAGGGAGGCGCCGCTAGTGGTGGGGGAACTGCTCGATGTAGACCATTGCCCTAGGTAATAGGCTAGGTGACTCTGATCGCCGTTGTTCCAGCCACATGCATGTTCCACTGATCGCCGTTGTTCCAGCCACATGCATGTTCCACTGATCGCCGTTGTTCCAGCCACATGCATGTTCCACTGATCGCCGTTGTTCCAGCCACGTGCATGTTCCACTGATCGCCGTTGTTCCAGCCACATGCATGTTCCACTGATCGCCGTTGTTCCAGCCACGTGCATGTTCCACTGATCGCCGTTGTTCCAGCCACATGCATGTTCCACTGATCGCCGTTGTTCCAGCCACATGCATGTTCCACTGATCGCCGTTGTTTCAGCCACGTGCAGGTTCCACTGATCGCCGTTGTTCCAGCCACATGCATGTTCCACTGATCGCCGTTGTTCCAGCCACATGCATGTTCCACTGATCGCCGTTGTTCCAGCCACATGCATGTTCCACTGATCGCCGTTGTTCCAGCCACATGCATGTTCCACTGATCGCCGTTGTTCCAGCCACATGCATGTTCCACTGATCGCCGTTGTTCCAGCCACATGCATGTTCCACTGATCGCCGTTGTTCCAGCCACATGCATGTTCCACTGATCGCCGTTGTTCCAGCCACCTGCATGTTCCACCTGTCCATAGAAGGTAACGCGTTCCTGTGGCACCAGATCCGCTGCGTGATGGGGGTCCTGCTCCTGGTCGGGGAGGGCAGGGAGGCGCCGCTAGTGGTGGGGGAGCTGCTCGATGTAGACCATTGTACTAGGTAACTGTGGCGATGGGTGTTTGTGTTAACTGACGATATGCTGTGTTTTTTTAGATACAAACCTGAGTATATCCGAAAATGTCCCACTTGCTTGTGAATTTGAAAACTTGAATAGTTTAAGAACTTTCTCAAAATGTTTGAATAAATGAATCATTCATTCATTCAAACATTAAAAAAACAAGTATGTTTCTCATTAAATGAGCAATGCTGCCTTTCACCTAAATCTTTTAAATTTGAGAGACCTTTGCCCAGCTGTGGGATGATGCAGGTTATAGATTTTAAGTTTCATTTATTAAATGTCAAATTAGTGAATGATGTGCCTACCTGTAATCAAACATTAAGTATAATAAAAAACAGGTAGGGTAGAGGAACCATTAAATGAACGATTAAGGGATCTTCGTAACTTTGAGTATTTTTTTCTCGGCCTTTTCGAGCTGTTTGCGCTTCCTGTTATTTTTTTATGTTTTCCAAATATACTCAAGATTCTATTAGTTTAAGTAAAAAAATCCTTCAATCTACCTGTTATTCATAAAAAAATGTTTTCCATAAAACTTTTGCTTTTTGCCCTAAAGATGAACGCTGTGCCCTAATTATGAACGTTTTGGACCCAATAGATGAACTACCATTTTAACGGTGATAACTATGGGGTAAATGTTATTTTAATACTTAAATGAGCAATAAATTTAAAAAGATCTTATGATTAAGTAGTTTTTTTATACTATGTATCATAATGTAAACACATTAACACGAAAATATGTACTTCATAACTGTGTTTTTGTGTTATTTCTGGAAATCTCTTTACCAAAAAATCGCAGATTGCAGTAATAAAATAATTCTTCGTAGGCGTTCACACTCTAATACCATGTTGGTTTCTTTGAAATCAATTAACAACATTCGAATTTAGAAAAATAATATGTCTGGAATTCAAACCACATTATGTGGTTCAAGTTTTGGGGTTTAAATCCAAAAGTTGAACAATGAACGGTTTCATACTAAATGATCAAAATAAATTGTCGTGAAACTTTACAACAACCTAAACAATCTATGTTCAACTTTTGGTAGGTGACTTCATAATACTTCTATTCACTAATTTAAACGGTTTTAACTTGACTTACGAAATGATTTATTAAGTTTTGGGGTCTGTAAATTTAAGCACTTTGTCCATTAGTTGAACGCCGTTCATTTATTGGATCCTTAGGACAATATTGAATCCATTACTTGAACAGTAAATTTCTCGAAAAATATGATAAATATTGTAAATCTGCTAAACAGCAATTGAAACTAAACATATCAAGATTTTGATAAAACCGAAACCATTTGAATACAGCTATTATTAGGTGTTTGACGTAACATTGTGCTTAAGCGTGGACACTGCTTACCTTAAATAGGTTTCCATAGAAAACTGTTTTTTGGCAGGAACAGATTGCGGAACAGCCGATTGTAAGCGTGTCCGTGACAATAGTGTCAATGTTTTAATGGTGTTGGAAAGGAAAAGGGGGACTGTATTACATAAATAAATATTGCACAGAAGATAGGAGCAGTTAATTTTTTATCTAATTATTTCTCCCGAACGTTCATCTATTGGGGGTCGTTCATCTTTTGGTTCCTCTACCCTAGATGGGTTACTGCTAAAAAAGTGGCACCCGAAATCAGGATTTAGACAGAACAAAGCATTGACAGTGTTGACATTGAGTGTATCCGAAAATATCGCATAATGCTTGTACAAACAAAATCAATCAGGCATGTATCTCAATAATCCTGTCTTTGTGAGCAATACTGCCTCGCACCTAAAACTTTTAAAAATCTCGAAACCAAATCGATCAAAAATATTTTTTTTGACATGTCTAAATTTTTTTTCTTTAGACCACTTAGTAGGTATATAAAACAAATTCGAGCTGATTCATCTGACACCTACCTAGTTAAAGCTCGGGACCAACTGGGCTGATTTCATGTTTTTTGATTATTGTGCCTAAAATTAAATCGGAAACGATAAATTAAAAATTTACAAAAGAAAATTATTAAAAGTAATTTGTTATTAATGTTATTGGATTGGTTCTAAATTGTGCAAAATAAATCATGACGCAATTAAAATAAAACAATAAACTTCGTAAAAACATTTGAAGGGAAAATTAGCTCATGAATGAAAAACTTTAGACTGGCTACAGCTAAGTTCTAACATACGCGCTATTTACGACTACCGATTTGTTGTAATTGTTGAGAAGTCGGCTACTACACAAGGGCGTACCCAGGATTTCAGCTAGGGGGGGGGCAGCTCATACCTGTTTCGTTTTTCGTAGAGAGAGAAATACGTTTTTAATTCCCACTTGTAGGGAAAATTGAGTTCTAGGGGGGGGCAGCTGCCCCCCCTGCTCCTACCTGGGTACGCCCTTGCACTACACCAAAGGTCGCGGGTTCGATCCCCGCACAGTACAAACATTTGTGTGCTTTATGCTCTGTCTGTTTGTATCGGTCTGGGTGTTTCCTATGTACTACATTAAGTATGTATTTACAAAAGAAAATGTACCTATTCAAGTATGTCTATCCGTTGTCTTGTATTACATAAAAACGGGCTATAATTAGCTCACTTGGGGCTAGATGGCGCTATGTGGAATAGTGTCCAGGGGTATTTATTTATTTCAAATTCAAATGTTATCTTTATTTACTGTGTTCTTAGCAAATACACGCTTGAGTTTGTATTTTTTAAGTAACGATATTCAAACTAATATTCCTGCGTTTTTTACAGAAAACCTCAGTACTGCATGGCGTTAGACCTCCCCCTCAACTTGTTCCATTGCTCCTACGATCTAGAACAAACCTGCGAGTGGGTGTACGACGCGAAGGAACTAGCGGTTGTCATCCGCTACTGCCAGAAGGAGTGGACTTTGCACAGTGTCAAGTAAGTCTAAAATAAATTCAAAATATCTTTATTTAAATAGACCTGTTACAAGTGCTTTTAAATCGTCAAAAAATAAATCCAAAAAAAAACACTCAATAATAGACTTAAATACTATTATAGGAACAATAAATAAATACGTACACAGTATAAATATTAATAAACTAGCTGTCCCAACAGACTTCGTTCTGTTGTCAAACATTTAGTGTCACGTGACAGGTAGTAGTAACAGTTACTAAGACGAAACTTGAATTGTGATTTTTACTATATTCAGAGCATTTTCTCATGTTAACTCACCTTTTAAACCTTCCCTAGACCATTACAAATATTTCAAAACCAAAATTAGCCAAATCGGTCCAGCCATTCCCGAGTTTTAGCGGGACTAACGAACAGCAATCCATTTTTAGATGTATACTAGCTGTCCCAACAGACTTCATTCTGTTGTCAAACATTCAGTGTCACTTGACAGGTAGGAACAGTTGCTGAGAGAAAACTAAATTGTGGTTTACCACTATATTCCTAGCATTTTCTGTTTGATCACCTTTTAAACCTTCCCTGGACCAACACAAAACCCAAATTAGCCAAATCGGTCCAGCCATTCCCGAGTTTTAGCGAGACTAACGAACAGCAATCCATTTTTATATATCGAGATCTATTCATTTATTTATTGCACAAATTTACAAAAAAGTACAAATGGCGGACTTAATGCCAAGAGGCATTCTCTACCAGTTAATCGCAAGGCTCAACAGAGAGTAGAGAGAGTCTTTTATCGATAAGGCCACCTTAATGGTACGTCCTAATATCTGATAACCAATTATATTATAATGAAAAGACGTAGATAGGTTACTTAAATTGTGCTCAGAAAGTGGCACCCGAAATCAGGACTTTTGCCACCTGAGCAAAGCATTGACAGTTTAAGACGACACTGCGCAACATGTATCTGTCACGTTTACGCTATAGTAAATAATCATGCTATCTTGTACACACGGACAATTTATAGGTACGTACGCCAGGGGACAATTTTTGACTTCGCGTCAGTACTGAGACAACGTACCTCTTTTAAATATCAATGGTCGTAGGTACATTCAATGTTACAATAAATAAATAAATAACAAAAACATCATTAAAAATCAACATATTAAACATGTACTTCTCTTTTTCTACCTGAAAATTGTCTGGAAGAGATCGCTTTTATCAATAAGGCTGCCTAAATTGTACGTCCCAATTATCTGTTAACATTGTTTGGCAATTAATTACTGTGCGTTGTCTGGAAGAAATTGCTTTTACAAATAAGAGCGCCTAAATTGTACATAACTCTAAAATGTTTTTCTTGTTTGTTAACTACTCAGTTTTGTTAGTGTGCTATAAAGTGTTTCTCATCTTATCTTACCTTACTTTGTGCAGTATGTCTTATCTTAACATTTTTTAACTTATGAAAAAGAAGGTACTTAAATGTATTTCTTAACTGTAAACTACCCTTTTGTGTGCAATAAAGTGTTTTTTATCTTATGTTAGATAGATATCCATTGTTGTGCAATAAACATCACAGAAGTCATAAATTATCAAGACTTTTAATACCTAGGTTTAGTTTTATTAATGTTAATGTTAAGGCAACTTTTTTCTTAAAAGAAAAACAGAAGAAATTATATTTCTTAAAAAAAAAGGTTTTTTTGTATTGTAATTTAGCCGAATAAATGATCCTTGGGGCTTAGCCAAAGTAACATTTAGAAAACGATAGCGAAGTTATAAAAGAACTAAATGTATGGGATTGACATAAGCCGCGCTAAATCACGTGATCAATCCCATACATTTTGTTCTTTTCTAACTTCGCTATCGTTTTCTAAATGTTACTTTGGCTAAGCCCCCTTATTCTTATTCTTACTCATGTATAACTAAGGAGGTTTTAACGCTAGCGATCTTTCCGAGACAACTTTCATCCTTGACTTAAGAAAAATCGACAGATTTAAATAAAACCGGTATGTTAAATTCTACTTTTTATATATTTTCAGAACAACAATGATAAAAGACGCAATGGAAGAACTCCAAACCGCCTACTCCAAGTTGATAGAGACAGACAATACGTGCGAGGGAGACAGCGTGATGTCATACTCTGACTGCCTCACTCAAGGAGTCAGACCGAAAGTTTATACTCCATTGATGAAGAGGCAGACTTGTTGTAAGTTAATATAAATAAATATCACTGGACATAATAGGCTAGATGACTGTATTTTTTTTGTTCATTATAAACCTTACATTTGCGTCAACAATCGTAAAAAATCACTTCAGTAGTGTCTATCCGAGATATCACAATTTGAAATGACATTTTTGGACTTGCCCAAAAACGCTTCATACAAATGTGACTGTGATTATGACGTCACGTTCACTGTTTTTGTAAGGAGCGCGTGGTAATTTTGCTCGACAGCTATATTAAATATTGCGTTTATGAAAATGGTCTCCTGACATAATTGCTTTGTAATTTTATGGGTTACAAAATGTTTATAATAAACATACATAAACGGCCTATTTACGCCCACTGCTGGGCACAGGCCTCAACTCAACTATGAGGTGGAACGAGCCATACTCCAACGCGGGCTCAGTGCGGATTGTTGGAGGGGTGTAGGGCTAGTGAGCAACCCTAATGTCAGATGTTATCAAGCCGCCCTGAGGACTCTGAGTAGGCTTAACGACTGACGTATAACGACGTCAGCAGGTACCAACTGAACAGCAGTGGGACGATTGTTTGTTTTTTTGACCCTAATCCCACCAGACGTCTGCTTCAAGTTTTTAAATGGAATTTCTATAAAATTCATTAAAATAATTAGTTTTTGTTCCAGCGAGTCTTGAAGAAAGAATAAAACATTACACGAAGAAAAGAAAGATAGACATTCCGGCAGAGCTAGTTACGCAACAGGACGCCGAATGTAGCCAATAAAATGTTATTTAGACTAGTTTTTCATTTATTTCAAGGACTTGACTAAATTGACCCCACAACACACAGAAATGTAAGAAAATAAGACAGAGACATTTGACAATAGAAACAAAAACTCAACATTAATATAACTATTTGTCGTCGCGCGCATATTTGGCAACATTGCCAATTCGCGCGCACACCTGGCAACATCACGTTTTGACACTTTAGTCTCTTGTTTTTTTTTAATGGCGATGTCTGGGTTATACTTTGGTCTGTGGATGACACGGCACTCTTTTCTGATTGGTCGATTTTGGTGATAAAGTGCAGTGAACGCAGTGTGGTGGCGCTAGTATCGATTTTGCAGTTTTGGTGCGCCTTGACGAGGACAGAGTCGAACTCAATACTTTTGCTTTGTTTGTTATTGAACCTGTCATGTTCACCGTACTCTCCTACCTACGTGTGTGTACACGTGTGATTCCAAAATTTAATTAGAGTGGATTGCTATTTGAGTTTCTATGAGTTGCTTGCCGACAAGGAAGCCCCCATACAAAATGCCAGTGACGAGGTGCCTACCGCTCTGCCTACCTCACGCCCACATATTCATAAACAAAAAAAAACAATGTAAAGATATGAACCGTTCAAAACGGAATTACACTAATTTGAAACACCCATCATCTAACAATTCGCACTATACTCGCGTGTTGGAGTATGGCTGGCTCGTGTGATGTATTAGAGGCTGTTGTTTCTAGGTGAGTCTATTTTTTGGAAATATCTATTCATTATGCTTAAAGCAAGGCCATGCATGTGATTCCTATTAATGAATAAATAAAACTTTCTAAAAAAGGTAGTATTTATTAGTTCATGCGCCTTAGGAAATTGAACAGAAATCTTCATCGGAAGATACATTTTTGCTGTCTTTTTTTTCAGGCGTTTCATTTGCAGATGAAGAGATTTACGATTTGAATCTAATTTGATGTCTTTCTACTTTATACCTAAGTATTCAAATGTAAATAAACGCCTTAGCTTCACGGCTGATTCAAAATCATTTCACCTTTAATTAAATAGACCCCTCACACAGTATCTTACCTACTTTCGGAACGTCAAAAATACTTAAGTACCTAATTTTAACCTCTTAATAAACATACATTAAGTGACTGTAACACTGGCATCTTAAATTTGTTCCTACAGAAAATAGCCGGCAAAAAACTCAGAAGTACCTACTCCGTTTTAAAATAGCTGTTATCTCACAAGTGGACTTGGGACCCAGCCTTCACTGTTGACTGGTAAAGAATGCCTTATTATTAAGTTCACTTTGGCCTTCAATTTGTGTGCAATAAAGAATAACCCCCTTATTCATAAAACCTCAAACAGCTCTTCAACAACAAACAAACAAACAAAAACATTTATTTGCAAACATTTTAACTTTGGTATCGCTTTGCCACTGTCATTCTTGTTGCTGCCGCCAATAGCGAGTAAGTGACAAACCGCTCAAACTATGCTTTAGCGTTGCGTTTGTTTTTATGAAAAAGGGGGTAAATCACAACAGGGTTACACCGTAAATATGTGTTCTAGACTCAATAACTTTAATAACTAGGTACATAATTGTCTATTCCGTGCTACAGTACCATCACGTTCAGATACCCAGTGTAACTGGCAGAGCTATTATAGCCCTACGAGAAAGCTGTTTGCTAATCCAGCTTCATGTTCTAACAATGTCGAACATATATTTCGCATTGGCGCTCTTAGGTACACTGGGGCACGTAATTCACAACTGGAGAAAGTGGCTGCGGCGGGATCTGGTTGTAGTACCTACTGAAACCAATGATAGTACAATAAAAAAGACGTAGATGGGTTATGTCAGTACTGACGCGAGGACAAAAATTGTCCACGGGGTTTTGACCGTGTTTTATCGTGTGAACAAGACAGTAAGACTATCACTAGAGCGTAAACGGGACAGATACTCGTTGCGCAGTGTCGGCTCAAACTGTCAATGCTATACTCAGGTACACGAGAAGTTCTGATTCCGGATGCCACTTTTTTAGCACAAGTAGCCTATTTACCTTTTTTTATTATAATATCATTGACTGAAACTATACGTCCGAACTACATTTTTTTCCTGAAATGTTTTGTAAGAGTAATTCTTAAGCTTAATTGAATAAAACATAAAAATCAACATTCATTCACTTAATATTTTGTAGGTAGGTACGACAGACGTAGGTCTCTGTTCCGTGGTAGTGTACTGGCGGGTATCAAACCCGCGACCTCTAGTGTGGTACGAAATTTCTTCACCAAATCAGTCGTCATTTAAAATTCGGCATGTTTTAAAAACTAACTGTTAGAGAAATACCTGCAACTTAAGGGGGTTGCCCGGTTGGTAAAAAGGCAAGGGTGTAGGTAGCCAGATATGACCAAAGAAAAAAACTACAATTTATTCTGTAGGAGTCTTTTTCCTCGGTACCTCCCTTTGACGTAAATTAGATAGTATAAAGGTACCAACTCAGTTATTATTATACCCAGTAATTATTTACGTATATTCGTAAGTCAATACGAAGTTTACAAATCCTAATAATAGACTCAGTATAGTTTGGCAAACGCGTCTGTTTTGCTACTCCAAGTGCGAGCATCAAACACGTTTTTATCTCATTATAGGCACCGTATGGATGCAAAAAGTGGCCGATTCGGCCTTAAACTAAACAGAAGCGAGAGCATTTTGTGTCCGTAATTGTCCCGTAATTATTATGGCATTGTAGGCTGCACATAATCCGAGCTTCAGTACGCAAAACCGGCCACGGCGAGCGGTGGATGGTGCGGCCGCTATTTTACAATCTCGCGCCGATTCGAACAGTATTAGAAGGCCGCTACCGGCGGATAGCGGTGCGCCGCGCTATACGGTTTCACCACGAATTATTATAATCAGGCATTTCCTGAAATACGATCGTTGCTCGAACAAGAACAAAACGCATTTCACCGAGTTTTTGGCGGTTCACAAAACTTTTTCGTGTCAACTTTTTTTATATCCGGCAAAATAAAAAAGTTGTACCGTCACGTCTCGTGGTGTACGGTGAAGTGTCATGTCGCAAAGTCGGTTATTGCAATTTTGACAGTTCAATGAAAATATTTACGTCGTGACGTGACTCGGAAAACTTGTTGTTCTTTTTGCAGCGAAAAAACACGTAAAACGCGATTTTAATCGATAATTAAAGTGAACATTGGTGTAATACTAATTGTGTTCGTGAAACAGGTGCTAGAAGTGGATTTAATAACCTTAATTAGGTATGTTGTTTGATTTTTGTGACGATAACTTGAATGATCTGCAAATTGAGTTTTCTCTGAAAAAGGCTGTAAAAAAGGTTGAATCTAGTAGTTTGCCTGTTAATACAGTTGTAAATGGTCATGGAGTTTGACTACTAACAGTTATATCACTGATTAATCGATGAAAACTAGGTAGCAAAGAACTGGCTTTGTGCTCTACCTAGGAAATCACCTACAAACTGTATTTATCACGTAATAAATAGTAAATTCTTTGCTTTTGATAACATTTCAACTAAAATATATGTATGTGGGTTACTCCTGACGTGTATTTCATCTTTATTTCATCTTTTTACTGAGTTGTTTGCATCTAAATGCTTAAAATGCAAGCAATATCATAAATCTATCTTAGCAATAGTCATTTTACTAGTATTATTTTGATGAGGCTGTTGCTCGCTTAGTTGTAGCAACTACCCCGGATTCTGTTACCGGGTTAGAGAATGTGATAAACACTGTGATTGTTTTTGTATCAGCTTTAGAATTTATAATGGAATAGAAAACATTAATTGACCAACCCCACAACACACAGAAATGCAAAAAATATACCAGAAACATTTTACAATAGAATCAAATAAACATCATGACAACAGAAACAATCAGTATTTATGAAAAACAAAATAAATATGAACAAAAGAACGAGATGCACAGCTGTGTGTCATGTTGACTTTCTGCAAAAGGGCCACACTCAGCACGGCGTCACCATCCTCAGGAATGAGGACTCCATGGCTGGTGGTCACTTTTACAATACCCTTGGATACTCAATACTAAATAATTTATTGCATTTCACAATGTAACTTAAGGATTTTACAATTCAATCAATTACAATTACAATTTTATATTATTTATTTATTAAACACAATTAAACCGGCTTAACCCAGTAACATAATTATGTAAATTTAATAACTAAGGTTTACAATAATTCCTCAACATGGTCTAATATTGATTGCGGACTGTCTGCGAATATATCTAATTCGGGGCTAGAGGCCAACAACATATTTAACGCCCTCTGCATTCGGGACAGTGGGGATTGTTCACGTGCTACTGTACGACACGGTGGAATAGCCAACAGCCTATGCCTCCGTCCAGAGCGTATACGTAAATACTTATCAGGCACATACAAACGAGACAACATCTCCACACACTCAGGCGAGTCCATGCTTCCCCGCAAGATTGCTAAAGCAGTAGAAATCTCCGAACGGGTTCTTCTCACCATATTATATGGGTCATCATGAACCCTGTCGGGCACAACAATAGGCAATGATATTACAATGAAAGAGAAATAGATAGGTTACGTCAGTACTGGCGCGAAGTCTAAAATTGTCCCCTGGCATATGTAATAACGTCCAGTGATAATTATAGTAAAGATTCCTGGTCAGTTATTTTTATACTCTGTTGTGCAATAAATAATTAATAAAATAATAAACCTATACTCTGCGACACCAGTGGTTAAGTGACATTATGATTTACACACTGTATTACTATTATGGTAGTTTATGGTGGTTCCTATTATGTCTATTTTTGCATGTATCATTTGAGTGGGAAATTGTTCTGGCTGATTAAAAAAAGATTAAAGATATGACTTAAAAAAATTAAAAAAAAACTAGACAGACCTATTTAATAGAAAGGAAGAAAGAAAAATCATTTATTGATTTCGGACATCACAACATACAGATAAAAACAAACAAAAGAAAATATAAATAACTATTTAAAAAAATATATATTTATCGGACAACATAGCTATGTTGTCAACTATGTTAGTACTTAATAGCCAAGATGACATAGTTAATTGGCACCAGTGCTGAACAAGTGGTGTAAATGGTTAGAGAAAAAATAATAATAACAAAAGAAAAATTAACATAACTTTTCACCAGACAGCAGTGTCACGATGTTGTGTGAATAGAGGGTACAGGTTTCACCCAGGAAAAGAATAGTGGGTTGCCCAAAGGCTAGGTGGGCATATGATATGCAGGACAAAGTGGTCTTGACTGGCTGAACAAGGCCAAAAATAGAAACTCATGAAGGGCTCTAGAGGAAGCCTTCATGAGGCAAGTTACAGTTTAATTGTCAAAACTAGTTTTAGGGAGAATAAAAGCTATTTGAAGAAAGAAAAGACGTTTATTGACCTTGGACATCGACAAAATAGTTAGAGAGAAAAAAAAAATTACAAAAGAAAAATAAACAAAAATAGGCATGACGAACAATTTTGAAATCTTCTTTCGTGATGTAGGTACACATGTATTGTATCCTAAAAAAGCTTTATTTCGGTTTCAAAAGTCAGTTTAACAAAGTTTGAGGACATTTTTCTAGTATTTTATCAACAGCGCTCGAAAAAGCTCGCAGGTGTCATGGCGTCCGTTTGACGTAACTCTTAAGTAAACATCACGTGTCTGTCAAACTCACTTGTATGAAATACGACAGTGACATTTGTTGATTTCCGTAAGAGTGACGTCATAGTGCGTTATTGACGTTTGAGTCAAAATGGCGAATTGCAGTATTTTATCCTTTTACTTTATCGAAAATCTGATTAATCTCAGGTTTTAAAATAAAACTAAATGTGTCTTTTAAATCCTTTTAATATGTATTTCCCCCTAAGATATTCAAATCGTTGATTATTTGATACTGTCGTCATGCCTATTTCCACCAGACAGCAGTGTCCAAACGATGTCCAAAATTAAATGGACCCCACTCAGCTAATGCCTGGACCTAATAGGCTGATTTTCAGTGGGAGTGGAGTGGGTGGGAGTTATATAAATAAAACAGGTTTAAGTTTTAACCCCTCAATCAACAAATATCAATAAAACTTAAACAGTCCTTAAATAAAAACCCCTTGAAGGTTTCTTGCAGTCTATGGCCCAGTTATTAAGCATTCTGGCTTGGAACTCATGAGGGCCTGAGTTCAAATCTGTCCGGCGGTAGGCTCACCCCTTACCACGTTTGGTCGATGTGTGGGCTTCTGAATGTTCCTTCTCCCTCACACTGCGGTTGAAAGCGGTATCTACTGTGTTAGTAAGGAGTCATAGTTCCTTATAGAGCTGCAGGGTCAGCGTAGCCAGGTTTCCAGGTTGTTGGAATACTCCCCCTCATGAGTTCTCGCCTTGCCGTGGAGGGGGGTATTAGTTCCTGTGCTAGAGCGGACCACCTGGAAGCCAAAAGAACACAGGCGTGGCAGTGTGGTGGACTTAGCACCCACCCGTTGCATCCCTTAACGGCGACACGTGGGGTTGCGGGCCCAGTGGGGCCTGCAAGCACTCTGAGGCGCGTGGTGGGGGCCGAACGGCCGGAAGAGCCGCCCTAAGGCCCAGACTCCACCAGAGCTGAGCGGAGATGTGCGGCGTCGAACTGTGTTTTCAACAACCAATGGAATTGCGTTATTCACACATGGAGATGTGGAGATGTGATTCTATTTTTCACGTTGTGGTTGTTGAAAACACAGCTCGACGCCGCCCATCTCCGCTCAGCTCTGGTGGAGTCTGGGCCTAAGGGTGGCTCGTGATTGCGGGCCCAGTAGGGTCTGCGTACGGTGGAAGTCAGCGGGCCGAAGTGCGGAGGTGCTCTGGCTTGCATTTCACGTCGTCCACCGAGACGGCGGAAGTGCCTGCGTACTCTAGACGCTTTTGTGGCCTCACCACTTTGTTGGGGGGTCGGTTAATACTTTCACCGCCGCCGGTCACTTTAACAATCGAATTCCTATTGTTTGTGACCGGCGTGGCGCTCAACGTGTTAAAGGTGGCCCCATTAGGGGCTAGCACTGTTGGCGTAGCAGTGCGGTATTACTTTCGGTAGGATCCAACTGCGCAGCCAAAGTGCCAGGGTCAAACTTAGTACTTAGTTGCCACTGACCGCAAGTGCCGATCACAAGCCACAAGTGGTTGTCGCGCGGTAGCTACCTCTGCAGCCGCTTCTGGCTTCTTGTGGCGGCGTTCGTGACTGTGGCGTGTGGCCCTCTTAGGGTGCGGTCCGTTTTGAGTCGCTCACACGCGTCCCGAATTTATAAATTGTATGAGCGTGAGCGTCGTGAGCGCGCTATTATCACTTTTGACTCAAAACGGACCGCACCTTTAGATTCACCGAACTGCCCTCTTTCTCAAAGTTAGTCCTAATTGTACCATTTGTACTAGGTAGACGTACTTCTAGTATTCTTCAAAGAATACCTACGATTTAAGAATACAATGGTCGCCTGATAAGCGGTGATTTTAATTAGAGTGCTATAAATCAGGTAATCGAGCGATCTCGTTGATTTTCAAGTGTCCACCTTTCACAAAAATGTCAAAAGAAGAATCGACTTTAATTTTGTAGTTTTAGAGTCCTGTTTAGAAGTAGGTACTGATTTGAAATTGGAAGTTCGCTATTATTATAAGGTTTGCATTGAAACTAGGCTGTCAGGCTTTAGATTTAGTCATTTGGTAAATTACTTCAAAAAACCCTGATAACGACGTTCAAATCTGGCCGGAACGCCTTCTATGTACTTTTTGTTCATACAACTTGCGCCTAGCTCTCCGTTGATTTAAAACACCGATTCTTCTTCTTCTTTGCCTGTCGATGGTAATGCTTTATATCTGTTGGGATTGCCAGTATTCCGCCACTTTTATAGCGTTTTCATTGGCACTCATCAAGTCATCCCGTGTGCAGTTTAGGCATATACCTTAAATCTTGTTTAGTGCAGTCGCCCGGTTTGCGAAAGACGCGGTTTCGATTCCCGCCTGAAGCCAAGACCGAATGTCCTTTTCTGGTTTTCCTATCTTTATTAAGATAATAATGCATTAACCCTAATGCTAAAAAATAAAATAACCTAAATCTAATGTCTGTTTAAAAACACAGTTAGATGTTATTATTTTTCTTCTAATTAGTTACTTATTTTTATTTTCTTTGTTTCAGATAAATCGAAAAAATGGAAGAATCTCATTTGATGGTGCAATAAAGATATAAATATTATTTACACATTTTTTAACATAGTCATGTGACTTTTAAAAGTTTAGCAACCAGTGGCCAGTACCTTAAAGTATTTAATTTTGTTAATGTAGAATTTCAAGTGATAGATTTAAGGCCAGTATTAGTTTATAAATAAATATAGTTGAAGTATGTGTGTGTATGGAAGCAGGACTGCAATGGAACATTTTATTTTTACTTGTAAGTATTAAATGTCATTTATTTATTAAATAAACACAAAACATAAACGGCCTATATACGTCCCACTGCTGGGCACAAGCCTCACCTCAACTATGAGGTGAAACGAGTCATATTCCATATTCCAACACGCAGGCTCTGTGCGGATTGTTGGAGGGGTGTAAAATTAGTAAGCAATCTTAATTTCAGATGTAATAAGGCCGCCCTAAGGCCTCTGACTAGACTTGACGACTGACATCTAGCGACGTCAACCGGACCAACTGCTTAACGTGCCTTCCGAAGCATGGAGATGCCCGAAAAATACATCACTAAAATTCGGTCGGGGTGGTCACCCATCCTGCTCACCCTTAGGCACGTTGCTTTGATTATCCGTTTGGTGTAATGGTTAAGAAGTTAGCTACTACACCAAACGTAGCAGGTTCGATACCCGCACAGTACCAACATTTGTGCATGAACATGTGGGTTTGTAGTGTGGGTGCTTCCTATGTATAATATGTAAATATTTACGAATAAATTATTTAGGTAGCTTTATCCGTTGTCTATTATCCCGTAGCACGAGCAAATTTACAAGCTTTGCCAAATTTGGGGCTAGATTCGAAATGATGTCCAGTGTTATTTTATTATTATTTAAAATATAAGGGTTAAAATACTAGAGCGTAAACGAGACAGACACATTAGCGAAGAATCGTCTCAAACTGTCAATGCTTTGCTCAGGTGCACTAATAGTTTTGATTTCAGGTGCCAATTTTCAGCACAAGTAAATCTATCTACCTTTTTTTATAATATCATGGGGTAAGCAGAGTTATCTCACAAAGAAAATAGGTTTTAACAAGAAGAAAAGTTGGTTTCAATTACAACCCTTGCCAAATTGTGATTGTTACTATCAGAAAAAGGTCACTAATATTTATTGGTTTTTCAGTTAACAAGAGAGGCAGACCCTAAGAAACGACTAAAAGGCGCTTAATGGTTTTCATGGTGAGTTATTATCCTACTAATATTATAAACGTGAATGTTTGTAAGTATAGATGTTTGTTACTCTTTCACGTAAAAACTAGTGGACGGATTTTTATGAAACTTTACAGTAATATAGCTTATACATGAGAATAACATATAATATAGTATTTTTACCCCTTTTTGAAACATCACCAAAAGTTATTTTATTTTTAGCATTAGGGATTATGCATTATCATCTTACTAAAGATAGGAAAACCAGAAAAAGGCATTCGGTCTTGGCATCAGGCGGGACTCGAACCCGCATCTTTCGCAAGCCGGGCGACTGCACTACCAATTATGCTACCGAGACCATTAACAGACCATCACCAATGTTTTAACATTGGTGAAACCAACCTGTCTGTCAGGTATAATATACCAGAGAAATTCGTCCGGTCTGTTAATGGTCTCGGTAGCATAATTGGTAGTGCAGTCGCCCGGCTTGCGAAAGATGCGGGTTCGAGTCCCGCCTGATGCCAAGACCGAATGCCTTTTTTTTCTGGTTTTCCTATCATCACCAAAAGTGTTGAGTGTGTTTACATGCATCTATAAATGACGTCATTCATATATGTAGATATAGCTTACATCTTCCTATATCTTTCTGTTCATAGCCTGTATCATCTTCACATCAGGCCTGCGACCTCTGTGGCCTGTCTAATAAGGTCAATAATGAGGTCGTCTTGATCCTCCAATCAAGTCGCGGGCGCATCTTAAGGGGGAGTAGATATCGTGAAAATTAAAATAGATTTTTAATTATTCAAAATATGCAAATACTGAAGTTGATTTCAACATAACATAACGTGAGGGTTCACGAATGGTGGTGAACCCTCACGTGCGCCTCAGTGCGCCTCTGACTAACCCATTAGGGATATGGATCCCTAATGGCTTAGTCAGAGGCGCTCTGATTGTTGTCGTCATTGTGAACGATACATTCAGAAGCCCACATTTCGCCTAGGGAATTTGACCCCAACGTGGTAAGGGACCGCCGTTTTTCTTGTTAAAAGTTGGAATCCTGGATCATTGCATTAGTGTAAGTCTTGTTGGTGACCTAATAAATAAATAAATGGCCCGTATCATCTTCACATCAGGCCTGTGACCTCTGTGGCGTGTTCTAATAAGGTCAATAATGAGGTCGTCTTGATCCTCCAATCAAGTTGCGACACGCCCGACGCGGGCGCATCTTAAGGGGGAGTTGTGTGGGCGATTTACGTTTAAAATATTGATTTGATATCGTAAAAATTCATCAAATCCGGCCGGAACACACCTACTTTGTGTTCAGTGTAAAATTTGCGGCTAACTCTCCGGTGGTGGAAAACACCGATATAAAACCCAAGCAACCCGGATTAACGGCGGTCAGCTCGCCCCTTGCCACGTTGGGTTTAAATTCCCTCAGCGAACTGTGGGCTCCTAAATGTTCCGTTCACCATGACGGCAACAATCAGTGCGCCTCTGACTATCCCATTAGGGATATGGCCGTGAGGGTATGTTATGTTATGTAAAAATCAAAATAGATTTGTACTGGTTCAAAATATGCAAAGTCTGAAGTTGATTTCTTCTGAACAAAACACAAAATGACTTATTAATTTGTATGAATTGAGCAATTTGACAGCCTCTGGGAATGTCCGTGCGTCCACTCAGTTGGTCCCACTGAAAATCAGCGTCTGAGCTTATCAGGTCCAGGCATTAGCTGAGTGGGGTCCATTTATTTTTTTGCGATGTCCAAACACTGCTCTGGTGGAATTTTTTGTTTATTTTTTTGTTTTGTTTGTTTATATCTGCACGTTGCGATGTCCGAAATCAGTAAACATTTTTTCTTTTTTTTCTTAATCAGAAATCTAGCAAAGTAATCATTATTTCAAATTTACGTTTCAACACTGCTGAATTAACTTCTCCCATAGTTTTTTTTATCAGAGTTTTAAACTACATACTAGGTCTTTCCGCTCGAGTTTGAATGTTAAAATTGAGTTGTGAAGTTATTTCTTAAAGACCTAGGAAAAAGGTAAAAGTATCGTTTTCTTTTCGATTACTAAAACGTTAGCGGTTCGTGCCAGCCCTACTGTTCACCATGACGGCAACGTTAGTTTTAGTTGCTTGTATAAGGTCCAAATACGATTAACGCAGCAGACTCCCCCTTAAGCAATTCCGAGTACAAGATGGCAGTGATGGTACCGAGTCGAAGGCCGCTGAGGCGTTGACTATCGCGCAGAGTGCATGCATTACATTTGCGACTAGCTTTGCTCTGCGGGTTCGTCCGATATTAATAAATATAAATAAATGTCATTGGACATCATTACCTACATGACCTAGCGCCTAAATAAGCAAAGCTTGCTTGTGGTATGGGAGACTTAACAATGGATAAACATACTAAAATACACTTTTTTTTGTAAATTAGATGACCGGCACTGTGTGGAATACCTACATGTTCAGGGATATTTATTATAGCTTTTTGTCCATTGATATGAACAAAAAGAGAAAGATACGGCATCCGCGTATCAAAATAATTCTATTCCTTAAAATATGGTTGAGTGGGATGATGGCTGGCTCACACGTCAACTTGTGAACAGGTGCCACCTTCGGGAACTGGTCTGCTCGAGTTTACTTAGTTTACCCAAGTTATTGACTTTCTGTTTTATTTATTTCCATGTCAAAACTGTATGACTCTGTTGGTTTATTCAAACATTCACTTTGTACTGTAAAACATTGGACGATTTAAAAGAGGGTACCTAACTGCTGAATTTCTTGCCGGGTCTTCTCAGTAGAAACAAACTTCCGACGCGCGCCGGTGGTAGAGTCACATTACGTTAATGTATTTTAAGTATTGTTCATATATTGTATTATTATGTGTATGTTTATGTTTTTGTCTTAAATTAGTGAACCTTCTTTTCCTGTGTACTACTTATCTAAACGTTTTCTGGAAGAAATCGCTTTTATTGATGGTTTGACAAAGCGATTTGCAGTGACAGGGTCGATTGTCAACCGAAGCGTCACAAATCTAAACAAGTGAAACACTATTTTAATCCTCTAGTGAAAAGGTTGCTTTTAGTAAATACTTCAGACATATTGGACCACTGTACCTACACATAATTCTGCAGCTGACTATACTTGTAATCTAACAGCCATTAGCCTCAACAAAATAGGCCAAACCTTGTACCTAGACTGGACTAATAAAGATTTTGAGCGCGCCGCCCGTCTCTTTCCCACACACGCACAAGTGGACCGTGCGAGTAGGACGCAGGACGTGCTCACGCGCAACTAACTGTATCGTGGGAACGTAACATTTGCGCTTTCACTCGGACGATAGCCGAATGTTGTGATGTGCCGATTGCGACAATTCGAGGGATAGGAACTGGCTGTGTGGGAATTGGGTAGGACTTAAAGGATGGAATGATTAGTAAGGATAAGACAAAATATACTTACATACCCCCTCACGGCCCTAATGCGTTAGTCAGAGGCGCAATGATTGTTGCCGTCATGGCGAATGGAACATTTCGAAGCCCACATTTCGCAGAGGGAATTTGAACCCAACGTGGTGAGAGGCGAGCTCATCACCGTTATCCGGGTTGCTTGGGTTTTATATCGGTGTTCTCAATCACCGTAGAGTAAGCCGCAAATTGTACAACGAACACAATGTAGGTGTGTTCCGGCCAGATTCGATCTCGGGACCATCGGGTTCCGAGCCCGAGTGTTTAACCACTGGGCCACTACGCTCTCCTACGCTAAAATATACTTAATTGCAAAAAAAACTCTTACAAAGATGACACATAAAAACAAACCCGTCAAATATTTTAGTACACTTTAGGCGGCCTTATCGCGGTTCTTCTCACTACAGAAACAACTTTCCGACACCGGTGGTTGAGTCACATTATGTTTGTATACTGTATACTGTATTTATTTATTATTTCTATTATAGTATTTAAATCTATTATTAAGTGTATTTTTGTTTGTTTGATTAAGTTTTTGACGATTTGAAAGCACTTGTAACATGTCTATTTAAATAAAGATATTTCTGATTCTGATTCTGAAATGCTATCTCTTTCAGACAAAAGTTTGGGCAAATAAACAGGAAAAGATAAATATAATAGATAGATAGATATATTCTTTATTGCACACCAAAACAACAGAAATCAACAGCAAAAGTAACACAGATTGACGTAAATGTACAATTTGGGCGGCTTTATCGCTTAAAAGCTATCTCGAATATGTACGAAGAAGGTAAAAAAAACAGACCTAACCAATTTTTTGCCTACGAATTGGTGTAATGGATCATAAGTGGGCTAGTACGGTAGTCGCGGGTTCGATCCCCGCACAGTACAAACATTTGTGTGTATGAACATGTCTGTTAGTACGTACTGTTCTGAGTGTTTCCTATGTGTAATATAATATGTATATGTATTTAGGAAAAAAAATATCGAAGTAGTTTTCTGTTGTCTAGTATTAATCACAAGTATTAATTGCTTTTTTGGGCCTAGATGATCTAACTATCTTGTGTGGACTAATACAATTTTTCGTTCTTTCTTTCTTTCTTTTGTGTGTAATAATGTCCAGTGACAATTTTTCTTGACTCAACCCTATTTAAAACCATGCAATTGTCCTATATAAACCGACTAGCGACCCGCCCCGGTTTCGCACGGGTGCAATGGGATGTTATTATACACATAAACCTCCCTCTTCAATCACAAGCTATTAAAAAAAACTGCATCAAAATCCGTTGCGTAGTTTTAAAAATTTAAGCAATCCATAGGGATATAGGGACAGTAAAAGCGACTTTGTTTTATACTATGTAGTGATGATGATGATGATGACTATCTTTTGTTCCAGGATGAGAGGGAGGGCGCGGGGCGTCGGGAAGGCGCCGTGCTCCCCAACACTATGGAGGTATGTAACTGCTGATATTGACTGATAGATGGCGTTGCGTGTATTTTAATAGGAAACTTCACCACCTTATCATTATTTGGACTTGAAGTGTTTAACTCTCTATGGCTGCTCGCCAGATTTTCTGTACTAGTCATGAGAAGGACCGATAAACGAACCGATTATTCTTCCTTCTTTCTATTTCTATCAGGGCGTTCTATTTTATCATATTTGGGAGCCAAAGGATGTAGCGTTGTTTTTATCTGTGGTCGACCTCACAACAATATTTAGATTTTCTCGTGTTTTAGAACGCAGCTGTCACTGCTGGCTGTCAGTTAGGTTAGATTTCAGAAAAAATCGAGGGCTTCCGTCCCGAGGGTTTAAATAGTCTGGAGACAAAATCGGAGCCCATACCTTTGAACACCTGCGCCAGAGCAAGTTAAGCTAACCAAGTACCAGAGCACCAGCAGTTGACATCGGGCAGAATCTGTCTGCGGGCCCGTTTTCCTGCAATTTGGTAAGCCACCATAACCTATGTGGCCCCCGTCTTCACGGAGCCCCTCGCTGTGCTTTCCAAATTCACAAGAGTGGTGTTTTTTACAGTGATTTCATGCCGCCACGTGCCCGAGTTGAAAATTGGTAGCGGAGACTCAAGCGGACCAAGTATCCTCCAACAGGTGAGTCTTGAAACCCTTTATTAAGTGCTCCCAGAGTAGGTTAGGCAGTGTTAATCTCTTGTGTTAGATTCCCCTCGTGGTCCCCCATCTCATTTTATTGTCAGTAGACTAATGTCTGCATTTTTTCTCCTATTTAGGAGGTGTCCAGTTACGGCCAAAAGCTGCCGAACCTGTTCCCCATCAGCCGTGCACCCTGAGGGAGGACAGGCGGACGCTGACACCCGTCCTAGGCCCACCACGTGGCCGAGTACCACCATCTTGCCACTCCGTAGCACCCCACCACCCGCACAGCACCCAAAGCACATGTTAGGGCATTACTTATCAGAGTTACCAACCAAGCCAGCCTAAGACCCTGATTTTTATAATTAGGAAGTAGGACTTCCAATGTATCTTTTATTAACTTTAAAGTATTATAGTCTTAATTATGTGGCCATGTGAGCTGAGCTCTCCGCAGGCGGTTTAAGAACTGGCACTGAGGCTCAGGGCCCATGGCGTGTTTTTTCTATTTTATAAGATTATAAGTTTTGTGTAACCTATCTGTAGTATAGATCTTAAAGAAGACCTTAGAATATTAAATAAATAACTTGTTCCAGTGCTGCTAGTTTTTTATAACCTTCAGCCCCGCCCTTCAGGCCTAGGTTAACTTAGTACCTTATGTGCAAAAATATTCACTTTACAATGGCGCCCGAATATAGTGATTTTAGGCTGTGCTAGTACTAAATTCTGGTCGTTTTTAGCTCAGATTAGGTTGGTTGGTAACCATACATTTTTTTTCTTGTCTTGTAATATTTTACCCATACATTTTTTTTCCCAAACTGTGCTGTGCTTATCCACCATCTTGTGCTTATCCACCATCTTGTGCTACGCGAGTGTGCCGCCGTGTTCAGAGGTATCGCCCACCGCATTTTTCCACCCTCAACATTTTTTTCACCCTTCACATATTAGGGTAACATGTGTTTTTTAGGTTACAACTTTATACTTAGTTGATTTTTGTACCCATTGTAGTTTATACCTACCATAAATAGAATAATTTTCTAAATTTAAGCTATAATTGTAACTTATTTAAAACTAATTATTTTCTTTTCTTGAAAAAAAAGAAACATATATTTTTTCAGTGCAAATAGGTATTTCCTAATATTTTTGTAATTGGTTGGTAACATGTGCGAATTTTACTTTTCCTAATCATTGTCATTCCAACAGTGCCATTAATAACCAAATTTTTTACAGCAGTGCTTTTAGTGTTGTGTGCTACCTGTGTGCTTAAATATAACTTAGACTTACAATAGTAACTTTAAATATTTCAATTTTTATTTTTATTTTTGATTTTTGAACAATGGAGGAAAGGCCAATTAAATTTCACTTGCTCAACAAGGATGAGCTTATTTATGAAGTGGCAATTAGAGATGCAGTCCCTGAGACCACTGTTGAGAAATTGCGTGGCCAAATTAGGGAGTTAGCAAAACTCATCCCTACAGATGAGATTGTGGACTATGAGGGAGATTTGGGCTCAGAGTTGGGCACAATTGAAACCAAGTTAGCTGAATTGACAGGTCATTTGGCAAGTAAGAGATCCACATTAAAATCATTGAACAGAATATGTAATTTAGGAAACCACCTATTCCATAGGCTAGGTCGTGTACAGCCAGTGGAGGAGCAGCATATTATTTTGAAGAATAGGCTGGAGCAGGTGTTGGAAGACATCACCATACGGATGGATAATCTGATGTCCACCTTCAGGTCCAGTCAGGAACAAAAGCAGTCGATTATTCCAAATTTGGCAGCGACTGGTCTTGTTGGTGAGGCGTCAGACCAAAGTAGTGGTGATGTCCCAGCTCCTGCGCCATCAGCTCCTGCACCGACTGTTGTAGTTGTCCCTTGCGAAAGGAGCTCAGGTGTACACTCTCTTAATTTAAAGTATAACGGTAAAGGTTGTGTCATAGAATTTTTGCATAGATTAGAGGAGCTGTCAGTTTCCCGTGGCATTACTGATGCCAAATTATTTACATCTGCAGTAGAATTGTTCACTGATGAGGCTTTGTGTTGGTTTCGTGCAGCTAGGGCTAGTGTTAGCAGCTGGTCAGACCTGAAGTCCTTGCTGCTTGAAGAATATTTACCTTACGACTTTGATGACCGCCTAATGCAAGAAATTCGGTCACGAACCCAAGGCCCAGAGGAGTCCATAGTGAACTATTTAGCCACTATGCACAATTACTTCGCTAGATTGTTAGTTCCTATTTCAGATGAGCAGAAGCTTAAGATAGTGATGCATAACATCAGGCCATTCTACTTCACACAGTTAGCATTACACGGAGCGTCAACCTGGACACAGCTGAAAGCTCAGTGTCGCCTTTTGGAGAACACTAGGATGCGGGCTGACAATTTTGTGGAACCTCCGCAGCGCAAAGACGGTCTTCTCGCTACAGACCTGGCTTACAAACCGCCGGCGAAGACTACGGTACCCTGCTCAGCGGTTAGTAACACTACAGATAGGACTTTTTGCGTGCGTTGTAGGACAAACGGTCATTCTTTGTCATCATGTACGGCCCCTCCAACAATTATTTGCTTCCGTTGTGGAAATAAAGGCGTCACTGCGGTAAATTGTCAAAATTGTGCGGTCCGTAATACTCATAATAGTCATAATAATTTTAGACATCAAAATAGTAAACAACAAAATGGCGGTCCAAAAAACTAGTCGGTCCGAATCGGGGTCACACTAAAGTGACTTTTCAAACGAAAGTTTTTCTAAATACCTTTTTAAAAAGTAAAGACTTTAATTCTTTTTACAAAAACAATTTTTTAAATTCCTTTTCTAAATGTTTACCTTTTAATAATAACTCAACTTCGTTTGATAAGGACAATGTGACTTCGGCACCAACTGTGAAGCAGCGACCAGTGGTTTACGTGATTGGCAGCAACGATTCAAGGCCTTTCATGAATGTAAACATCCTGGGTAGTGCGCACAGTGGGCTGCTTGATTCCGGTTCGGAAATTTCTATTATTTCGAATAAAATTTTGAGCACATACCTACCAACTAAATTTTTGATTCACAAATCATACGATTTGGAATCCATATCTACTGCAAACGGTTCTTGCTCTCCCGTTACAGGCTACGTGTACCTGCCGGTCACGGTGAATGGCGAGACCCGAGATGTCAGGTTTTATATTATCCCTGGCGTTACCACCAAACTTCTTTTAGGGATAAATTTCTGGAAGGCATTCAAATTGGCCCCTGAAATTTTATCTTACTGTAAACCTACCGTGCCAAATTCAAGGCACTGTACTACAGTCTCTGAAGTCCGTCACCTGCATGACTTCGACTCCTTACCTGAGTACCAGAAGCAGCAGGCGGAGTCTATACTTCAAGACTTTAAAGAAATTTCATCAGAAACCAAAGGCTTAGGCCGTACGGATCTGATTACTCACCACATAGATACTGGCGATGCTGCGCCTATAAAGCAGCGTTACTACATGATGTCTCCGGCGAGGCTTACAGAGCTCAACAAACAGCTGGATGACATGCTGCGGGAGGATGTCGTGGAGCCAAGCTGCAGTCCATGGAACAGTCCCGTCACTTTGGCTCCCAAAGCTGACGGTTCTCTCCGGTTCTGCTTAGACAGCCGCAAGCTGAATGCTGTCTCCAAGCACGACTCGTACCCCCTCCCTTACATAACACATATATTGGACCAACTGAAGGAGGCACGATATCTGAGTTCCATCGACCTCAAATCAGCATTCCACCAGATTCCGCTTGATGCAGCATCAAAAGAGAAGACAGCATTCACTGTTCCAGGCCGAGGTCTGTTCCAGTACAAGGTCATGTGCTTTGGACTGACGTCAGCACCAGCTACGCAGCAGAGATTGATGGATAAGCTGTTCGGACCTGAGTTTGGTGGGAAGGTGTTTGCGTACCTTGATGACGTCATAGTAGTTCATTCTAATTTCCAAGGCCACCTGGAACTCCTGCGTGCTGTCCTTGAGCGATTCAGGAAAGCCAAGTTAACTATTAACCTTTCCAAATGTAAATTTTTCAGGAAACAGCTTAGGTATCTAGGTTACATCGTCGATAAGGAGGGCTTGCGAACGGATCCTGACAAAATTAAGGCGATTGCTGACTTTCCGACCCCGTCGTGCCGGAAGGACGTCAAGCGATTTTTAGGTACAGCCTCTTACTACCGTAGGTTTATAAAGAACTTCAGTAACATAGCCGGTCCGTTGAATGCGTTAACATCAACACGCAAGAATGCCCCTTCTTTTAACTGGTCCCAGGAAGCACAGAAAGCTTTTATGGAGCTCAAGACTGCCCTATCGACGGCCCCAGTCTTAGCTTGCCCTGACTTTTCTCTTCCCTTCACAGTTCACTGTGATGCGTCTGATTTCGGAGTAGGCGGTGCCCTGACCCAGGTTCAAGATCAAGAAGAACACCCGATAGCGTATTGGAGCCGCTCATTGCTGCCACCGGAAAGGAACTATTCAGCCACGGAGCGAGAAGCACTTGCAGTGGTCTACGTGGTAGAACATTTCCGCCCATACTTGGAAGGTGGTAAACAGTTCAAGATAGTGACTGATCACGCGAGCCTGAAGTGGTTTCTGAACTTGAAGAATCCCACTGGCCGCCTGGAAAGATGGGGTTGCCGCTTGTCACCCTACAACTTCGAAATCATACACCGTCGTGGCTCTGAGAACATAGTCCCCGATGCCCTCTCTCGTTCGGTTCCGGTGGCTGTAGTAGAACCTCAGACCAAAGACGACTGGTATTTAAGCGTTTTTAAACGTTGTAGAGAACGCCCTGAGGCGTCTCCTAATTTTCAGATACATAATAATAAATTATTTAGGTATACAAAAACTACAAACAATCTAAGGAAGGACTTTGTATGGAAGGAGGTCATACCAAGTGAGGAGCGACAGTCGATCCTGGAGGAAAACCATTCAGCACCAACTGCCGCTCATCTAGGTATTTCCAAAACATATAACAGGCTGAAACTGCTCTATTTTTGGCCTGGTATGTATAAGGATACTACTAAATTTATTTCTACTTGTGACGTGTGTAATGCTTACAAGTATCCCAACCAAACCACACCTGGTTTGATGGGTGATCCCAGGGTATGCTCGCGACCTTTCCAGTGCATCAGCATAGACCTTGTTGGTCCACTGCCAATGTCGCGACAGCAAAATACCTTTGTCCTGGTTGTGGTGTGTTATTTTTCGAAATATTGTCTAATATTCCCGCTACGCAGAGCAACCGGCAAAGTGATTTGCCAACGCCTAGAGGATCACGTATTTCTTGTTCATGGTATACCGCAAACCGTCATGGCTGACAACGGATCGCAATTTACAGGTCATGAAATCCAATCCTTGTTTGCTAAATATAATATCCCACAGGTGCACCTAGGCCCCGTATATTGCCCCCAGGTGAACCCAGTGGAGAGGCAAAATAGAACGGTGGTCACAGCTATTTCCAGTTTCGTGGGCTCGGACCATCGTACCTGGGATGTCAACATTCATAGGATTCAGTTTGCCATCAACACTTCCGTTAGCATGGCTACGAAGTTCACTCCGTTCCTGTTGGTGCATGGTCGCGAAGCGGTACCAGACGGTAAACTGTACTCAGAACCTGAAGACATCGATGATATTGTATTTGGTTCCCGTCTTGATTACCAGGACAAGCTGGGAGAGCTACGGCACATCTTCGAAGAGGCACGAAAAGAAATGCTGAAGGCTCACGAAAGAAACGCAACATACTACAACAAACACCGCCGTGATCTGGAATTTAACATCGGTGACATTGTATGGAAGCGTTCGTACAAGCAGAGTGACGCAAGCAAATACTTTTCTGCGAAATTAGCGCCCAAATACGAAAAATGACGTGTTATCCGCAAGCTATCCCGGTTGGTCTACGAGCTAGAAGATGAAAACGGTAAACCAATTGGAAAATGGCATATTAAAGATTGTAAAGTTATTGAAGACAAAGACTGAGGAGTCAGAAGCGCAACTCGGACCGCGGGTGACAAGTATTTTATAGGTCAAGGTCAAATGTTGCATTCCTTATTTTTTCTTTTCTATGATTAGTTGTTTTTTTTTTCCAATATTTAGGACTTGGACAAATGGTCTCAAGCCATTCGCCAAGACAGCATTTTTACACATTGTTTATTTTTATAGATGTTTTTTTTTAGTTGCAGTGATGACACTGCTAGTTTTGTAGCTTATCCAGCTTGCTTATCTTAGCATAGCTGAGGTGTTGTAAGGTTTTTTTTTGTCTCTTTTTGTTTCTCTTTCCTTTTAAGATGGAGTCGCAACGGGATTTACTTTTTTTTTTCAGAATTCATTTTCTAACATTTTTTTTTTTAGGGTTTTGATGGCTTATGGTCGACGTGGGCGTCGATCGAATTCCCTGCGTGAATTCTTACCGTGGTGAGGGGAGTGTTGTAGCGTTGTTTTTATCTGTGGTCGACCTCACAACAATATTTAGATTTTCTCGTGTTTTAGAACGCAGCTGTCACTGCTGGCTGTCAGTTAGGTTAGATTTCAGAAAAAATCGAGGGCTTCCGTCCCGAGGGTTTAAATAGTCTGGAGACAAAATCGGAGCCCATACCTTTGAACACCTGCGCCAGAGCAAGTTAAGCTAACCAAGTACCAGAGCACCAGCAGTTGACATCGGGCAGAATCTGTCTGCGGGCCCGTTTTCCTGCAATTTGGTAAGCCACCATAACCTATGTGGCCCCCGTCTTCACGGAGCCCCTCGCTGTGCTTTCCAAATTCACAAGAGTGGTGTTTTTTACAGTGATTTCATGCCGCCACGTGCCCGAGTTGAAAATTGGTAGCGGAGACTCAAGCGGACCAAGTATCCTCCAACAGGTGAGTCTTGAAACCCTTTATTAAGTGCTCCCAGAGTAGGTTAGGCAGTGTTAATCTCTTGTGTTAGATTCCCCTCGTGGTCCCCCATCTCATTTTATTGTCAGTAGACTAATGTCTGCATTTTTTCTCCTATTTAGGAGGTGTCCAGTTACGGCCAAAAGCTGCCGAACCTGTTCCCCATCAGCCGTGCACCCTGAGGGAGGACAGGCGGACGCTGACACCCGTCCTAGGCCCACCACGTGGCCGAGTACCACCATCTTGCCACTCCGTAGCACCCCACCACCCGCACAGCACCCAAAGCACATGTTAGGGCATTACTTATCAGAGTTACCAACCAAGCCAGCCTAAGACCCTGATTTTTATAATTAGGAAGTAGGACTTCCAATGTATCTTTTATTAACTTTAAAGTATTATAGTCTTAATTATGTGGCCATGTGAGCTGAGCTCTCCGCAGGCGGTTTAAGAACTGGCACTGAGGCTCAGGGCCCATGGCGTGTTTTTTCTATTTTATAAGATTATAAGTTTTGTGTAACCTATCTGTAGTATAGATCTTAAAGAAGACCTTAGAATATTAAATAAATAACTTGTTCCAGTGCTGCTAGTTTTTTATAACCTTCAGCCCCGCCCTTCAGGCCTAGGTTAACTTAGTACCTTATGTGCAAAAATATTCACTTTACAAGGAGGAGGAGCCAAACAAAGGAGCCCCCTTTTGAACCCAACGTGGTAAGTGGCGAGCTTACTGCCCTAATCCGGGTTGCTTAGGTTTTGCATTGGTGTTTCCCATACAGTGAACTCAAAATTCTTAAAGAGGTGTTTCGACTGGAACCCACCACAGAGTTGTTTCGACTGGAACTCTGCTCGGTACCGAGCCAGAGTGTTTAAGCACTGAGCTACAATACTCTAATTCACTATAGCTTATAATAAAGAACATTTGAACGCTCTGATTTATCATTACGAGTCGATACAAATTAACGAGCCGTACCTGAGCCCGCGCACTGTTAGGGTCCATTCACACGTGAAAGAAAAGAAAGAAATAAAATAAATATTTATCACACCGGCACACCGCCTGCAACTTTATAACATTCCTCACATGGAATACTGTTCTCATCTTTGGGCAGGGGCTCCCCAGTACCAGCTTCTCCCTCTAAACCGCATTCAACGGAGAGCAGCTCGAGTTGTTGATTGCTGCGAGGTTTCGGATAGGCTTGACTCCCTGGCACTGCGTAGAGATGTAGCTTCGCTTTGCATTCTCTAACGCATTTATCATGGAGAGTGCTCCGAGGAACTGTTCGGGCTGATTCCCGCCACCTCTTTCCGCCATCGATCTACGCGACAACTCTACCACCCCCACTACCTCGACAGTTGGCAGAGCACTACTGTTCGTTTCAACAGAAACTTTCTGCCGCGAACCACGAAATTGTGGAATGAGTTGCCGCATGCGGTGTTTCCGGACAAATACGACCTGCAGTCCTTCAAGAAAAGAGCGTACTCCCATTTAAAAGGCCGGCAACGCATTTTGTAGCCCCTCTGGTGTTCCAAATGTCCATGGGCGGCAGTATTCACTTTCCATCAGGTGATCTGTCTGCTCGTTTGCCCCCTATCCTATAAAAAAAAAAAAAAACTACATAGTATAGAACAAAGTCACTTTCTCTGTCCCTATGTCCCTTTGTATGCTTAAATCTCTGTAACTACGCAACGGATTTTGATGCGGATTCAAGAGGATGGTTAGTATGTATAATGACATCCCATGGCACTCGTGCGAAGCTGGGTCGGGTCACTTTTGGAACATAACAATAAAACACTATACTATACAGGTAGAACAACAAAAAAATAAAAAAGATACAAAAGTTTGTCATTTAACCAAAATGGTGACCACTCAGTGCACTCAAAGTGCAGTCAGCGTCTGAGTTTACAACGTAGCCAAAAATATTATTAGCTTTCTCGCACACAGGCCACAAAACGCCGCCACCGACATATTCTTATAGTTTGTAGCGTTTGGCGTGGGTCGGCTACCGGCTTCACCATGTGCGGCGAGTCCATATAACATCATTTAAGCCGAACGATGCCGGGCATGCTGGGCATAGGCCTCCCCCAAGGATCTTAACGATCGGTCCTGCGCTGTCCGCATCCAGCGGCTTCCCGCGACCTTATAAAGTGCAGGAAAACTACAGAAAATATGCCAGTGGCGGCGTTTCGTGGCGTGTGGTCTGCTTGCGGGGACGCTAAGTGTAATTATTTATTTATTGCATGCCACATGGTATATAAGGTTCTTAAATAATAGGGCAGGACATTGGACACACACGGCACCTCGTAGGGGCACGGCAAAATATCGGTAGGTACAGAGGATTCATGGAATTCGAATCAGAGGATTCGAGGAAGGTTGTCTGGAAGAGATCGCTCCCTAGCGATAAGACCGCCTAAATTGCATGGTCTCTGTAATTTAATACAACTGTAATGTTTTTGTGCAATAAAGAATATCTATCTATCTAGCTTATGCATCTGAATAGCGCATAGGCTACAATTTATAAAAACATACGACATATTTTTTTTTACTTTAGTCCACGCGGACGAAATCGCGGCCGCTAGTAGTAAAGTAATTTCAATATGTTGTGTGATCAATTTAGTCATTAAATCTTCTGTTCTATTCTATCATCTAATTGAACAAGTGTGTATTCGTGTGAACAGAGCCTTACTTAGGGCGATGTAAGGAAATGTAACGCAGATTACTCATGATACTACAGCTAAGGTACATACTAGTTGTTGCTCTCGGCTTTGCACGCGTTTAATGGCAGATGCTAGGGACTTCAAATTCAATAGCACAATCCAGCTTGGGGTACATAAGCTTATAGACATTCTTTCTCATTAGAACTTAATATTAAATACAGAGTTCGCTTAGAATGAGTTTTTTTTGCTCAGAATTGAAATGTTTTTAGAATTGAAACTTTGAACTAGTGTAATTAACACTTACACTAGTTCAAAGTTCCAGACATTGCACACACTATGCACATGGCTGGAGGAACAAATGCGCCACGGGCACCTCTAATGCAATTAAATAAAATAAATAAAAAAAACACGTAACATTGGCATTCTCTACCAGTTTTTTTTTTATTTATTTTATTTAATTGCATTAGAGGTGCCCGTGGCGCAGTTGTGACAGTGATCGGCGACGATCGCTGTTGTAAAGCAACACACGCCGGGTCGGCAATGGGTTGGGTGACCATCGCGACCGAAATTTGGGGATGTGTATATCGGGCATCTCCGTGCTTCGGAAGGCGCTTTAAGCAGTTGGTCCCGGCTGACGTCGTCAGATGTCAGTCGTTAAGCCTAGTCGGAGGCCTTAGGGCGGCTTGATGTTTATACTGTGACTGAGCCATGCTCGTCAGCGCAATTAGTAACTAACCGAAGTGCAAGTACGGTGACGTAATCAAATCTAGCTGTAATGCCAGGTTGAATTACAGCTATCTAAGCTGGAGCAGCTTTCACGAGTGGTTTGATCTGAATTAGTTCCTGGACAATACAATCTAGATCCTTGTAGTCTTTCCAAGCGTTTAATTTACTTTTGACAGATGAAGTTTTGTTACATTTTTTCATATAATGTACTACAAGTATTACTGTACTTCGAGAACGGGCTGCTGCCATACCACGTGATGCCGCGTACATTTTCATATTTTACTTGATATTTTTAACAATTTAAAAAATATCTTTAGAAATTGTAGCCTATGTGTTATTCAGATGTATAAGCAACATTATTGCAAAGTTTCATTATAATCCATTCAATAGTTTTTACGTGAAAGAGCATCACGGCACATCCAGACGTACAAACTTTCGCCTTTATAATATTAGTAGGAGTAGGATAGTAAACACCCAGACCAATACGAACAGATATGTCAACTGCTGTCACTTTACAGGGCAGACATTTTTTTTTAGGTGTAGATAGCTTATTCTGTTCCAGGCCACTGCTGCCGGAGCCTTCTTTATTTATTTTTGCCACTGTTGGAGCACTTATACCTAATTCTGCAACACGGTCTCTAACTTAAGGTATAAGAGACCCACCATCACGTCTTCAATAATGAATGTGTTATACCGATTAAAACTTCTTCATGAATAATATAGATCAATAAAAGAAATCGAATCGGCAACGAGTCAGGGTATCACTATTCAAAATTGACAAAGTATTACAGTTATCAAAAGTAAAATAAACGCATAGAAGGGGTATAGTGATAATGGGAAAGTTTTGTCTAAACCCTTAGCGTCCACGACACGGGCAACAAAACCAAAATTCGGGTACCTGTCGCATTCAAATAGTCCGATTTTGCAAACTGTTGCCACGGACGTAGAAGAAAGACGGACGTAACATCACACTAAAAAAAACTCAAGCATGCAAGCTACTACAATTTCGTTTGTTGTACACTACCTACTACACTCACACAAACACACTATACTCCATGTTTTATAGCATGAGACAGAACTTGATAGAAGTAATAAAAGGTTATTTTTAGGGATGGCGAAACGAGTTAGACTCGCATTTGGAGGGCTGGTTCAGCATGGCTTTAGCATACATAGCTCTACCACTGACCGCAGTCAGTGGAAGAGGGGCAGGGAGGCGTTTACCCAGCAGTGGGATAGCGCAGGCTGATTATAATAATAATAATAAGTTGCACACCCCCAACGTATAAGTTTTCTATCATACCTCGCGGTTGACTGGTAGAAAATGTCCTGAGGAATTAAGTTTGCCAATTGTACTTATTTATGATGTGCAATGAAATGTGGCACACGTATGAAATAGCGGACAAAATTAGATTTCCTTTTATTCTTCACCGTTTTTTTTGACTTCTAATCACGGACGTAAAAGAAAGACGGATGGAACATTACACTAAAAAAATGTGAAGCATACAAGGTGCTACAATTTCGTTTGTTTTACACGACCTACACTCACACTAACACACTAGGTGGTACAAACTACGCCATTTTACTCCGTGTGACAGCGCCAATGACACGTGCTAGTCACGCACACACCTAAACTGGCAGCTGATAATATGCTTCACTCATGATTAGACGAGGTGACGTCCGTCTTTCTTTTACGTCCGTGCTTCTAATATTTAGTTTATAACAAGTGTTAGTCTACATTACCATACAATTCCGGTGCTGTGAAGTAATTGGGACCGCGTCATTCAGAGGCTTGCGTTATCGCACCACGTTCGATATAGTTTCTGCGGACCTAATTTGACGTAATTTAAATATATTCATAGGGTTGGCGACACCTTAATCTTAATATAGGTACTATATCCGTTATGTAGTCGGAGGTTTGATTGTTGTTGGACGGAACATTCAGAAGTCTACACTTTACCGAGAGACTTTGAATCCAAAGTTTTGGTTCTTATTGGTGTTTCCCAACACTTTTACAATTACAACAGAATTGGTGTTGCGGCCAGACTTGAACTTGGGACTACCTGGGTTCTGGTTCAGAGATTTTAACCAAGACGTTCTCCAATACATACCATAATACATAAACTATACATGAAATGTCTGTACAGTTAACGACACATTAAGTGGATCCATTTCAGTTTTTTATCCTGCTCTTGCCAAATGATAAGATACGATAAGATGAGATATGCTTACTTTATTGCACAAAGAAAACAATTACATAAAAAGCTTACAAAAATTTAGCCTGAGTCCTCTTCGCTTCCGGCCGTTGGACCTTACCACCGGTACTAAGCCCCTCGCCACGCCAAGGCGAGAACTTATGAGGTGGAATCAACCTAACTTGTTTTATTATTGTTTTAGCTTTTTCCATGCAGTATTTTTACTAAAGATCTGAAAACCAGAAAAAGACATTTGGTCATGTCGGCATCAGGCAGGACTCGAACCCGCATCTTTCGCAAACCGGGCGACTGCACTAACCAACTATGCTACCGAAATGCTATATTTGAAATAATATTTCTTCCGAGTGTTAGAGGTGGATGCCTATAACATTGATGAAATCACCCTGGCTCATAGGGTAAAATATACCAGAAAGATTCGGCCGGTCCGTTAATGGTCTCTGTAGCATAGTTGGTTAGTGCAGTCGCCCGGTTTGCGAAAGATGCGGGCTCGAGTCCTGCCTGATGCCAACATGACCCAATGTCTTTTTCTGGTTTTCAGATCTTTAGTAACCCAACTTGTGCCAACCCTCACTCAAAGCGCAACTCCTGCACACCTTTATCGCTTAATTGATCCATTGATTTGTCACTTACCCGATGATGAGGCCCGGGACGGATTGCCCAAGCGGCCCAATTCGATATGCCATAGAAATGTCCTGGGTGATTTCAGCTATTGCGAAACCTTGTGTGGTATTGAGAGCAGCAGTGGCTTTTGCGCGGAAACACAAGTCTCTTGGGCTACTGTAACACTTTTTGCTGACAAAAAACGCTTGGAGCTCGTAAGAAACATGGTTTTTACATAAACGGCTTATATACGTCCCACTGCTGGGCACAGGCCTCACCTCAACTATGAAGTGGAACGAGCTATACTCCAACACGCGGGCTCAATGCGAATTGTTGGAGAGGTGTAAGGTTAGTGAGCAACCTCAATGTCAGATGTTATCAAGCCGCCTTAAGGCCTTTGACTAGGCTTAACGACTGACATCTAGCGACGCCAACCAGGACCAACTGCTTAACGTGCCTTCCGAAGCACGGAGATGCCAGAAAATTACATTACTAAATTTCCAACCTCTCCACAAGGCGAGAACTCATCAGGGGGAAACAACCCAACTTGTGGCAACCCTCACTCAAAGCGCAACTCCTGCACACCTTTATCGCTTAATTGATCCATTGATTTGTCACTTACCCGATGATGAGGCCCGGGACGGATTGCCCAAGCGGCCCAATTCGATATGCCATAGAAATGTCCTGGGTGATTTCAGCTATTGCGAAACCTTGTGTGGTATTGAGAGCAGCAGTGGCTTTTGCGCGGAAACACAAGTCTCTTGGGCTACTGAGTAACACTTTTTGCTGACAAAAAACGCTTGGAGCTCGTAAGAAACATGGTTTTTACATAAACGGCTTATATACGTCCCACTGCTGGGCACAGGCCTCACCTCAACTATGAAGTGGAACGAGCTATACTCCAACACGCGGGCTCAATGCGAATTGTTGGAGAGGTGTAAGGTTAGTGAGCAACCTCAATGTCAGATGTTATCAAGCCGCCTTAAGGCCTTTGACTAGGCTTAACGACTGACATCTAGCGACGCCAACCAGGACCAACTGCTTAACGTGCCTTCCGAAGCACGGAGATGCCAGAAAATTACATTACTAAATTTCCAACCTCTCCACAAGGCGAGAACTCATCAGGGGGAAACAACCCAACTTGTGGCAACCCTCACTCAAAGCGCAACTCCTGCGCACCTTTATCGCTTAATTGATCCATTGATTTGTCACTTACCGATGATGAGGCCCGGGACGGATTGCCCAAGCGGACCGATTCGATTATATGCCATAGAAATGTCCTGGGTGATTTCAGCTATTGCGAAACCTTGTGTGGTATTGAGAGCAGCTGTGGCTGTGCGCGGAAACACAAGTCTCTTGGGCTACTGAGCAACACTTCTTGCTGACAAAAAAGCTTGGAGGTCGTAGGAAACATGGTTTTTACATAAACGGCCTATATGTATACGTCCCACTACTGGGCTCAGGCCTGACCTCAACTATGTGGTGGAACCTGCCATAGTCCAACACGCGGGTTCTGTGCGGCTTGTTGAAGGGGTGTAAGGTTAGCGAGCAACCTTAATGTCAGATGTTATCAAGCGTCTGAGCCTGTCAGGTCCAGACATTAGCTGAATGGGGTCCGTTGAAATTTGGACATCGTGGTACTGCTATCTGGTGGAAATTTTTGTTTGTTTTTCTTTTGTTATTTTTATTTTTTCTCTAACCATTTTGTTTTGTTTGTTTATGTCTGTAGGTGTACGATGTCCCGAGTTAATAAACGTTTTTTCTTTTTTTCTTTCTTTCAAGCCGCCCTAAGGACTCTGACTAGGCTTAACGACTGACATCTAGCGAACGTGCACCTCTAGCCAGTCTAGCCAGAATAGCATAGCAGATAAATAGGTAATAGGTATGTACAGTCGAACAATGAAAGGGTGGTCACCTAAGATCTGTTTTTGCTTGCTCAATGAGGACATTAACAGGAACTGTTAATCACATTTGTAGTTTTAATCATTTTAACCAAAGAGGATGTAATAATTCGATTTATCAAACTTGACACTGCTGCGTAATGGCAAGATCAAATCAAGAAAAAGTATTGGTTCAACTGTCAATCGTGAAGGAACATACGTTTAATCGAATTTAAATTTTGTTGTCAAACAATAATGCCTACTTTTCGACACAACACTAGCCTGTTACACAGTTTAAAAAGGTAACATGTGTATGCAACGCGTAAATGATTTCATTTGGAAACTGGTCAACCCTTTCATTCCCCGTCTGTACAAAACCATTGCAAAATGGGTCTAATGTCAGCCGCATAAAGTGCTCCTATGTAAAGGTTGATGTGTGCGCCTCTGTACATAATATATGCCCTCAAGTATAGCAGTCAGCAAGTACATACTGACACAGTGCAGCAGGATGAGCATGTTGCGAAAGTGGCCGCGCCTGCCGCGCCCAGCGGCGCACGCGCACCCGACGCGGTCAATATCACTCCCAACGTAATATCAACCTTATTACAATGAGATATTGTGTGTGGGACGACGCGGTCAGGTTCGACGACAACGTAATATCAACCCTAATAGAATGAGATAGGAGTGGATTTTGTTTAGGATGATTGCTGTGTGTTTTTTGTTGCTTTCGCTAAGTCTTGGTAATGGTATTGATCAAATGTTTGTTTGGTTTGACGATTGGGGCACCCTAAGACGGAAAGTGGTTTCGTAGTAAATCTGGTGGAGCTAAACCGGGTTCACCCATCCCATTTTTGATCCAGTGTGGGAATCGTTGCCCACGTTGATCACCTCATAAGCATAATATCTATTTATTGTACACTTTCGCTCGCTGTTGTAAAGCAACACACGCCGGGTCGGAAATGGGGTGGGTGATCACCCCGACCGATTGATGTAATTTTCGGGCATCTCCGTACTTCAGAAGGCACGTTAAACAGTTGGTTAAACCAAGTCAGTGGCCTTAAGGTGCGTCTACGCTAGGCGAGCCGAGCACGAGCCGAGCACGAGCCGAACACAATTCGTCTAATGTGGACCGGCTTACAAGCCTCGAACGAGCGCGCTGCGAGCGTTTCGTTCGTGCTCGTTTGCGTTCCGCCGGCTGTCGGTTTTTTGACGAACACAAAGGGATTTGCTTCGCGCTCGCAGTGCGTTCGTAGACTTAATCGTTGCAGGTTCGTTGTACGTCCACACTTGACGCCGCGAACGATGAAGCCGAGAACGGCTCCGCTCGTGCTCGGTTCGTCTAGCGTAGACCCACCTTAGGGTGGCTTGATAACATCTGACATTAAGATTGCTCACTAACCTTACACCGCTCCAACAATCCGCACTGAGCCCGCGTGTTGGAGTATGGCTCGTTCCACCTCATAGTTGAGGAGAGGCCTGTGCCCAGCAGTGGGACGTATATAGGCCGTTTATGTAATGTAGTAAAATGTATGTATTTTATACGTTTCGTACAAAAACTTACAGCAGTCGTTTTTAACTGCTTTTAGACCGAGTAGAGCAGGATATCGTACTCTAACTAATTCCTGGCAACACCCAAGGCCTTTCCTAGTAAGATCTAAAGGTGTGAACATCAGTAGAACGGCGTGCATTATAATAAATAACTGGCAACCAGTCGTGAGGCCACGTGTGAGGTCCTGGCTGCAATGCAACTCGGTGAGGTGGGGCCTCACTGACGGCGCGAACCTATTTGAAAGAAATGAATTTTATTTGACACTAAACTTAACAATAAAAACACAACAAATAGTAACAAATAAATTGTCTAAAAGGCTGCCCCTCAGCATATGCCGCGTTGGTTACAAAACCATCACGACGCTGGTTTTCAGGGGTCAGAAAAGAGGTAGGTGCAAGATTAAGGTATTTGTGTACCCTCCAGAATACTTAGAACAAACAAAAGCCACTGTGGACTGTAGGGATGGAAATGATAGGTCTGGATTAAAGGGAATAGTAAATTATAATTAAAATAGATAAAAATGCACATAAAAACCACAGGCATTCAGAACGAGAAAATTAACAACTGCCGTTGCTAGGCAACGGTCAAACTAAGGCATGGCCAACTGACCTGTCGCTCACATACTCCCCCCCGTAAGGCAAAGCCTTACAGAAGAAGGGCGTGAAGACAGGTCCATTAGGCCTCACAGACTACTGTGTTAAATTAAAAACAAAATAAAAACTTAAATTAAAGGTTAGTGAGAACTGGTGGTAGTGTCACCACCATTACCGCAAATCCTCACTAACTTGCGAGCTGGACGCCGTAAGGTGCCAGTTGCAGTGGCGACATCCGCTACCCGCACCGTGCCGTCCCTTCCTGGGAATACGGCTGATATTTTTCCTTTAGGCCAAATTCCTCTTGGGGAGTTACAATCTGCTATTACCACGACGTCACCCACTTTCAGGTTTTCTTCGTCGCGATTTGGGCGACGTCGTGATGCTAGGGTTGGCAAGTACTCCCGGACCCATCTCGTCCAAAAATGGTCAGCCAATCTCATCGCCTTCTTCCAGGCTGACCTCCCTGACATGGCGTCGTCTGTCAAGGGCTCACTAGAGTTCGGCAGGCTTGATGACGTCCCAAGAAGAAAGTGATTTGGTGTCAAGGCTGGCTCATCATCCGGGGCAACTGAGACATGAGTCAGAGGTCTCGAATTGACAATATTTTCTACTTCCGCCAATAGGGTTAATAAAGTTTCCTCCTTGGGGCTCCGCTCTGTCAAAATTACAGCCAACGATCTTTTTACAGTTCCGACAAGGCGCTCCCACACGCCAGCCATTGATGGTGCAGCTGGTGGTAGAAAATGCCACTCTATCATCTTGTTAGTAGCGTAGTCTGAAACAAGATTCCAGAGGCGACGTATTTCGCGGTTGGCTCCTACAAAAGCAGTCCCGTTGTCGGAGTAGATCTTCTGTGGGCACCCCCTCCGGGCCATAAAACGACGTAGGGCCATAATTGCGGAGTCTGACGTTAGACTATGCACCACTTCTAAGTGTATTGCCCTAGAGACCAGACACGTGAAAAGGGCCACATAACGTTTCTCGTGCCGGCGGCCTATCGTTACGTCAATCGGTCCAAAGTAGTCCACTCCGGTGAACGAGAAGGGACGCTGGTGGTGTTCCATTCGGAAGTCCGGTAGATCACCTGTCGGAGGAAGCACAGGAGCCGCTTTCTTCAGCTTGCACTTCAAACACGAAGCTGCGATGGCGCGGACAGTCGGCCGCAGGCGGACGATGTAGTAACGTTGTCTCAACTCGTTCACCACGATTTCATTGTGACCGTGTCCTGCCCACTCATGGTAGTAGCTTATTAGCATTCTCACTATGGAGCATCGCCCATCCAATATTATTGGTGATCGCATTGCCTCAGGAACCCCTTGACATGCTTTAATACGACTATCCAGTACTAGGAGCCCTTGATCATTCATTACCGCCTTCACATTTCTTAATCGTGAGTTCGCAGGGAAAGGTCGTCTCGTCTTAACTGCTTCAATCTCCGCGGCAAAGGACTTAGCTTGACTTGCTTTAATGAGATGCTCTTCAGCCTTCTTCATGTCGCGAGTGAGTAGCGGATGTGGCCGCTGCTGCGTCTGAAATTGACGACATTCTTTAAGAACTCTTATAAATTGGTAGATTCTAGCAGTTGTCCTTAGAAGACGAACCCATGAGCTAAACCGGCATACATCCGGAACCAAAATGTAATTACAGGAGACTATTGTTTCATTACATTTTAACTCCGGTTCACACGCCGCTTCAGACTCATAGGTTTCTTCGATCGGCCACTCAGCCTCCGTCAATAATAAGAAGGATGGCCCCTCCAACCACCTTTCTATGCCCTTCACCGACGAGCGAGTGGCGTCGTCTGCAACGTTTAGAGCTGTTGGAACCCAACGCCACTCACTCTGCGATGTGAGTTCGGAAATTTCACCGAGACGATTTCCTACGAAGGTTCTAAAGTCTCGCGGGTCGCGCCTAATCCAAGACAGAACAATACGTGAATCGGTCCAAAAAACCCTCTTGGTTGGTTTTTGCCTAATTTCACTGCAGACATTCGCGGCTAATCGAGCTCCTAACAAAGCCGCCTGCAGCTCCAACCTCGGTATTGTCGCGGGTTTAAGCGGAGCGACGCGAGTTTTGCTTATGATAAAAGATGTACACAGGGCATCTCTATCATCAACAAACCTCCAGTAAATACAACACGAATAGGCCTCGCTACTAGCATCGACAAAAACATGTAATTCGCGACGCGACGGACACGAAAGATTCATCAAATAACATCTCGGAATAGAAACAGTGTGAATCTGTGCAATCTGCTCATACCAAGCGCGCCACAAAATGCACTCCTCTTCAGGTAAATGTTCATCCCAGCCAGAGACCAAGCGCCAAGTTCTTTGAAACAGAATCTTGCCCTTGGTGACAATAGGAGCCAGAAAACCTAAAGGGTCGTAGATCCTCATCAAATCTCGCAGGACTTGACGCTTGGAAAATGATTTAGATGGTGGAGGAGATAAATCCACACTGAATGAAAATGTGTCATTGTGAGGATTCCAGACGAGGCCTAGGACACGAACTGTCACGCCACCGAAATCTAAATCAACTTTTGAAAACCCCTGTTTGATTAGTTCAGGTGGAATTTGAGAAAGAGCTTCAGCTCTATTTGATACCCATTCTCTCATCTGGAAACCACACAACGAATGAACATGAAGTACATCAGCCGCAAGCTTTGCTGCATCTTCTACCGAGTCTGTGGATCCTAAAAAATCATCCATGTAGTGATCTTCCACTATAGCTCGGGCAGCCTCAGGATAATCACCACTAAACTCTTCAGCGTTCTTATTTTTGACATAAATTGCCGTAAAAGGAGAAGATGTGGCTCCAAAGATAAGTGAGGACATCCTAAACTCCATGACTCGCGTTCCTGGGCCGTCAGAAAACCAGAGATACCGTTGACAGTCGCGATCAGCTTCCCTGATTTTTATCTGGGGAAACATCTCACGAATGTCACCAGCAATCGCAATCCGGCCTTCGCGAAACCGAAGAAGTATTCCAATCAAGGATTGCAAAAGATCAGGACCAGGAAGGAGCAAGGAGTTCAAGCTGACCCCACAAGACTGAGCAGCGGCATCATGTACTATCCTGAGTTTGCCCGGCTTATGCGGATGTGTGACGCCAAAGTGTGGCAAGTACCAGCGTCTCGATTCACTGGTAGGTTTAAAATCTGAGCACTGCTCCGCGTAACCTTTCTCTACATATGCCTCAACGTTTGGCTTATAGAGTTCCATATAGGTCTTGTCCTTTATGAATCGTTTTTCTAGACTCTTTAGGCGAGTCATGGCGTGGTTGAAGCTATTTGGAACGAACGGTTCGTCCTCACGCCACGGCAAACCTACTTCGAACCTACCATTGGGGAGGCGCTGAATGGTCTCGTCTAAAATGGTCAGTGCACGCTTTTCTGCGGCACTGTATGGTTCTGTGGGCTTTACACCTAAATTTTCTAAAGAATAATGTTCTTTTATCAACGAGTCAAGCTCTTCGTCTTTGGACGAAACTGTACAGTGATTTACTGATACAAGAGGATTTGAAAATTTGTTGAATGAACCGTACAATGCCCACCCTAGAGCTGTTTGCACCGCAGCCGGTTCAGCGCGCCTACCAAGCCTATTTGCTTTGGCGATCAGCAAATGCCAGTCACAAATGCCAATGAGAACCTTAGGAGACGCATTGACGTATGTGAGGTGATCGGTGATGTCATTCAAGTGCTGAAAGCCTTGGATGTCTTCAACATGAACAGACTGTGGTGAAAGTGACAAGTTTGAAATGGCTCGCGCATTAGAAATCTCGAAAACCTCTGAGCAATTTTTTCCCCTAATATCAAAATTAACTATTTTTGATCTAATTCCACCGCGGTTGCCAGTAATATTCTCAATGTTTACGCGGTCTTCATGGCCAGACAATCCTAATTCGTCGGCAAGAGCAAAATCAATCATAGAAACCGTGGCCCCATCATCTAAAAGAGCAAAAGTCTCACAGCTTGCTTTGGGCCCTGAAACCACGACAGGTACGATTTTCAAGAAAACTCGACCTTTTTCTTGCAAAGAAATCGAATTATTTTTTAGTGTTTCAACCTCTTTTGAGTTCTGATTTTCTTTCTTTGATTGACTTTGACTTGGTGACACGTCCGACACTGACACAGACTTTGACACGACAGGTTTGTTTACATTTTCATTTGACGTTTGAAAAATCGATTTTGCTAACAATGAAGAATTGTGTAAAAGGGAGTTGTGATGACCTCCGCAGTCTCCGCATCTAGTTCTACAAGAACGCCAATTGTGTTTACTGTGCTTTAGGCACTTCAAGCAGATCTTTGAATCCCGAGCCCACGATAGGCGTTCCTCAGCCTGCAAGGCCGCAAACTTGGAACAAGATCGCACACTGTGTTCGGGCTCACTACAGGAGGAACAGGAATTCCCAACTACAGCGGGGGCTGCGGCACATCTTGCTGCATTACAAATGGCCTTCTTAACTTGTGCCGGCCGTGTCGAAGTTGCGAATATCGGTCGAGTTGCTGTTGGAATGAACGAAGTAGGAAATGGTACAACCGGGCGGACAGAGGGTGAGGTTCGCTCGCCGGCTGGCGCGGCGGCATCGGAGGGCGCGACTGCACCGACGGGCTCGTCGCACGGGGCGTAGCGCACCCTTTTGCTCGCCTCGCACTCCAAGAACTCCGCCATCAACTCAAGCTTCGGACGTCCGCCATCATGAACAAGAGCGTAATCTAACCATTTTTCCTGTAACAACGGTGTTAATTTAGAATGTACTGTATTAAATAAATCTGGAGAAAACAAGAAGTCTTTTTTGTTCAAAACAGTCATGACGGTTATGCAACTTTTGACTTTTGTTGACAACGTGATGATTTCTTTTGCGCTCTTTCCTAGTCGTGGCATCCTTCGGATGGAGTGGATGTCTTGTATGATTATCTGCTCGGGCTGAGCATAGTACTGCTCAAGCGTACGCAGAATATCGTCAGGGTCACTGCTAACTAGGAGTAGTGAACCCACTAGTTCTTGAGCTTCACCTTGAAGGGCTGTTCGCAATCTCGAGACGTTCTCAGCGGGTGTGTAAGACGCTCTGGTGTCGTCGAACGACTTTTTGAATAGAAGCCACTGCCTAAAGTCCCCTTTAAAAACAGGTAGGGGAACGGGTGCGCCCTGCCTCCGAGTAGCTAGTGATAACAACTGTGACACATCCAATGTAACAGTTTGCGAATGGGGCGCGTCGTTCACGGGAGCCGCAGCTACTGGTGGTACAGTAATAGATGTGGGCTTCGCTGCACGCTCTATTATAAGACGAGGTGGACTACTTACCTTCTGTTGTGACTTTACCCACTCCGAAGTATAATTAGAAGAAGAGCGATGTGACGAGCGGCGTGACGCACAATCGTTTGAGCCAAAGCGAGCGAGCTCAGCTTCGTACTCAGCGCGGGCCGCTTCTTCCTCTGCTTTGGCCAGGTTGCAGGCTGCTTCCACTCGTTGGGCCTCTTGCTGCCTGGCGATTTCAGCTACTTTGCTGGCTGCTTGAACTCGTTGCTTAGCAATCTCGACTAGTTTTCGGCGGTACTCCGCCTCCGCAGCTTTGCGGCGGATCACTGTTGCCGAGCTAGAACTAGAAGCTCTCGTAGAGTTGTTGTCCCCCTCTCCCCGGTGAACAATATTGGAGAGAGTCTCCTCCGGATGAAGGGGATCTGCCGGTAAGTTTCCTTCCAGGACTGGGTTGGAAATGTTGGAACCGCTGTGGTGTTCCTCCGGCACTCTAACCTCTGGTATTTCGAGAGGTTTGCCTGTGGTTTTTGTCTGAGATCGGGTGTGCATAATGAAAAATATTTTGTAAGATTTTGGAAAAGAATAGAGTTAAAATTTTACTAACAAAGGAACGAAGGACCAATGTGTGGACTGTAGGGATGGAAATGATAGGTCTGGATTAAAGGGAATAGTAAATTATAATTAAAATAGATAAAAATGCACATAAAAACCACAGGCATTCAGAACGAGAAAATTAACAACTGCCGTTGCTAGGCAACGGTCAAACTAAGGCATGGCCAACTGACCTGTCGCTCACAGCCACCAAGGAGCAAAACACAAACAACCGTGACGTGTGATGTTTGTCAAAAATTTTCCCGTAAACACAACGTTTTTTATTGTAGCTCTACTCCTATTAGTCAAAGTTATTATAGCTATAAGATTTTTTCAATTTGACCCACTAGTTATGGCTTGTTCCACCTCATAGTTAAGGTGAGGCCTGTGCCCAGCAGTGGGACGTAAATAAGCCGTTTATGTATGTATGTTATGTAATTCAAGTTGCTGGGGAACAGCGTCGGAGAGTTAGTACAATTAACACAACTAGGTTATCTGGCCTGACTTGAACTCGGAACCACGTGGGTTCCAAGCCAGTGTGGTTAGCCACTGGGCCACGAGGCTCAAATTTACAATAGTCTTAAAGGTGAATAATAAATAAGCTTAAACAATACTTCCGGCACCGGTGGTAGAACCACATTATGTTTGTGAACTGTATTCATTCAGTATATTTTTCTTTGGTAATTTGACAATTCAAAAGTATTTTTAACAGGTCTTTTTGAATAAAGATATTTTCGTTTGTCTGTTCCCCGCTCACACTGCGCCCCCACCCGGCCAGTTTAATTGAAGATGGCTCGTGGTCGATGCAAATCTAGTTGCGTAAGAGATCGTGCGGCCCGCCACGCCCGGTGTGCGCACGCGCACATACAGACGATTATAGACCTTAGAGGAGCAGGAATGAGAAAGAAAGTCGAATGAAGGCCTTTAGTCTACAAATCATCTATATTCGGTAAATCAAGTCAAGGGTGTAGTAGTTTAGTAAAAAGTTAAGCCCAACAAACTGACTCTGTGCAGATTGTTGGAGAGGTTATAGGGCTTAGTAAGTTAGTGATAAGCGCACCTACAGTTCCTAAGCGACTTGACACGTAAACGATTATAGACCTTGGAGGTACAGAAGGTGGCAAGTCAAATACATAACAACCATGAGCTGTTTATACTACAAATCATTTGTTAATATGTAGTTAATTATGGTATAGTTTTAATATGTACAATATTGGTATGTCTTTTAAATAAATAAATCTGTATTTATAGATCAAGTCAAGGGTCTAGTAGTTGAACAAAAAAGTGAAGCTCGTGGGGGTGCATATAAGTAAGACCTAATTTAGTGATAAACTTTACTGTCAGATGTAAGACCTTCAGGTTTTTAGCGACATAACCCTTTCGCACCTGACTTATACGATCGTGAGTTCAAACTTCAAAAAAATCTGAGATCACGCGTAATCTGTTTCGTCGCGCGCGGCCGGAACCACATGATCGTGTGTTTGTCAAATAACCAATTAGAAGCCGTTTCGCGTCATTCTCGGGTCAGTATATTCGCTGGTGTGGCCAAAATGGCGGTGGTTCTCGATCCCCGAAATAAGCGCCGTAAGTACTTGTATTAATTTAATAGTTTTAATGCTTTGTTTGATTAGATACATGTTTCTACTTAATCTTTATTAATATGATAATCAATTAGTATAGAGTTATTCAAATTATTTCACATTACCGTCGACTTGCTTCGTGTGAAAACTTGGAACTCACGAACGTGAGCTCCAGGGTTTATTTGTACCTACTCACGAAAATGAGTTCCGTATATTTATCTTTTCTCACTTAGTAAATTTAAGTATTATTTTATTTTTCAGGTGTGTTATTGAATCATGAGCACATCCTTGACAATTCCAGGAACGGAGAATGCTTAGATATTGACATTGATGAGGCTGACGAGGAATTTTGTGCGTGAGTGAAGATGAAACGCCTGTAAAAGAGTATACCTCTTCACAGGGTTCAAACAAGAGATATATTATAATTAAGTACTTCTTAATCATGATCTTGATGGGTTCTCACGATCATCATCATCATCACAGACCAAAAAAACAAAAAAGAAACAAGTAATACAAACAAAAAAGACATTTTAAAGTGAAGAGCCGCCAACGTGAAGCCTGAGGAGGAAAACCGATATTGATAAATCTCATGACTACCTCATCATCATCATCATCATCATAAGCCGTACAAAGTTCGATCACCTGTTAAATATATTGTTTAGCTATGATGACAATGATGATGCTCAACGCTCGAAAGCTTAACAAGCTATAATTCCATGGGTGGGTAGCGTAGACGTTCTTGATCAGTCCATGGAATATTACCGTTCTGAAGTGGCGTGACAGTATCACGGACTTGGCTATGGTAAATGATGTGATATGTTGGCAACTGGACCAATAACCAGAGGGATAAAAGACCTAATCAAAGTTTCAGGAACTGAAAATCCAAATGAGAGCACTAGGATTTGGAGCTGCTGTAACTTTGATTAATATCTCCGATAGAGAACAGCATGCTCTATCTCCTATCATATCTCGATCATCAGCAGCAGGAAGATACGAGTACAAGCCTGCAAATAATCTATCCCAGGGAAAGAAATATGATTTAACCATTTTCGGTGAATTGAAAGATCCTCGAGTTTCTCGTCACAAATCGCGTACTAAAATTGGATGATGAAAATGCAACGTGCCCTTACCTATGTATGAGTCGCGGTAAAGACTGTTTCTACCTCTATCACGTTAATTCCTAAAATCAAGGGACTGATGAAGTTATATCAAGCACTTGAATGTTAATTTTGATGACATGTAATTATATGTGAGAAGACCTAAATTGTTTACTGCCTAAAAGGCATCTAAGCTCACATCTATCTTTACAGGCGGACCCAATACAATAGATGAGCTACATAACCATCCTTCTGCATCCCCCATTAGAAATCTTTAATTTATTTAGCATATGTCCACAGAGAACAGCGAAATAATACCAACATGTTTTTAATTTAATGTTAATCTCGTTTACTTATTCATATTTTAGAATACCTACACTGTTAGTGACTATAAAGCATGTTTTATTGTTTGTTAGTTTATAACTAACTATGAAAATACTCTAAATATTTAAAAAAATATGTAAAGACTGGCAATACAACCGAAAAAGTAGAAAAAGGCAAATTTTGTAAAATACTAGTGTGTTATGTCTAAATTAGCAAAATAATCGTTGATTTTAGTGAATTTATGTTTAATCATAAAACTATGAAGTCACCTAGCCAATAGTAATGTAAAATAATGAGAAAAACATACTAAAACTCTGTAAAGTTAACCTAACTCACGATCGTGCGTAGGTTGAAGTAAGCCCGGCAACTCACGATCGTGCGGCATGCTTTCCTAAAACCCTGCATAGGATGGATTTTTTTCACTATTTTTCCCTTAATCTGAAGGCCCTAAGTATTATTATTTTTGATAAATATAGCCGTTAGGAGGGAGAAAAAGTTTCAGGTGCGAAAGGGCTAAGCCGACAGAAACTGTTTGTCGCCTTTACGAAATATAGGAGCCTAAATACGCCTCTTAATTTTGATTGGGGTGGTCACCCATCGCATTTCCTGTGGTGATTGTTGCTATTCTTACGGCATCAACATGACAAATAAATGATTTGATTGATTGATTGACCAAATCTGTGAGTAAATAGTTTCTATTCTACATTTATGCTTTAGTGTTATTTTGTCGCTCTCACAAGCACCTCATTTCTCGTTCACTATATCTACCCGGCCACCCTGCTCGCCTGCCCAGACCGGTTCCACCTAGATCAATCGCTGCAAGTGGCGCCGCGCCCATTTTTAATTGAAGATGGCGCGCGTTGCGTAAGCGCAGGCGAGACACGCCCCGAGTGCACCTGCAATCTAGGCGTTAAGTAATCGCTAATAGTTGCTATTTAGCGTTTATAATGATGGATTTTTATCTGAAGGGAATACTAGAAAATGTCATCTTGGTGTATGAGTCGAGAAGGTCGATGGAGGTGCCCTTGGAACCAAAAAAGTATTTAAGTATGTTCATTCGTTGTCTGGTATCCCATAGTACAATAAACTTCTAAATGACGCTGTGTGGAAAAACGACAAAAAAAGAACTATTGCCATTGTAAAGCAACCCACACTGGGTTGTTGATGGGATGAGTGACCACCCTGAAATTTTAGTGACGTACTTACTTCATTCTTCGGTCATCTCCGTGCTTTCAGGCATGAGGTGCAGCTGCTGATCCTGGCTGATGTCTCTAGATGTTACCAAACCAAGTCGCTGGCCTTAGGGCGGTTAAAAACAGATACATAACATAACCTACCCCAACGACCATATCCCTAGTGGGTTAGTCAGAAGCACATTGATTTTTTCCGTCATGGTGAACGGAACATTCAGAAACCCATATTTCGCCGAGGTAATTTTAACCCAACGTGGTCAGGGGCAAACCTACCACCGTTATCCGGGTTGCTTGAGTTTTATATCGGTGTTTTCCATCACCGAAGAGTTAGCCGCAAATTGTACAATTCACACAAAGTAGATTTGATCTCGGGACCATGGGGTTCCGAGCCAGAGTGTTTAGCCACTAGGCAACGACCCACGACGCTCTCCCACCGGGCCACGAATAACTCGGCCACGAATAACAGATATGATGATAGGTATTCACGACGCTTTGCGAAAGGCTGTTGGCAAGAAGTTGATGCGCTTTGTTGATTGTAAGGCGCTCATTAAGCGAGGCCTACGTCCAGCAGTGGATTAACATAGGCTGACAATGATATTGATGTTCCTTGTTGCAGGCGTGCGGCCCACCCATCCAGATGGAGCCAGTGGACCTGAGTCTGAAGAGGCGCTCGCCGACGCCGAGGAGACGCGCTAAGTTTACTGGTGAGTCTTCCAGAACACTTACCCCAGTTCACATGGCATAGCCACGTGAACAGGGGTAAGTGCTTATGAATGAAGCATATTATCTTCATGAATAAAGCATATTATCAGCTGCCAGCTGCTAGTTTAGGTGTGTGCGTGACTAGCACGTGTCATTGGCGCTGTCACACGGAGTAACATGGCGTAGTTTGTAGGACCTAGTGTGTTTGTGTGAGTATAGCAGCTCGTATACAACAAACGAAATTGTAGCACCTTGCACCCTTCACATTCTTTAGTGTGATGTTCCGTCGGTCTTCCGTTTACGATCATTGCCAAGCAATGATGCTAAAGTACGTAAGAAAGGGGAACAATAACCTTGAGAAATTCAAACTCGTGCTATACATGAACTTAGTTCTTTGTGTTTGTGCTGGTGCTAAACTTTGAGCTTTTATCATAAAAGTTAATTTCCGGTCTGGTAGGTAAGTCTCCAAGAGTTGTAAATATGCCCTTTTCTAGGGATTTGCCGAAATATTTTTTGGTGAGATGTTTTCATTTTGAGCGTTAGTTCGTTGCTTATAAAGATGAAAACCCTCGCCCTAGCATACCTAAAAAGTAAGGTGGTTGGTTTTAGTGAAATTTACATGTTACAGTTAACTGTCGATAATTTAAATACTGTATGTTTCCTGAAGAATGAATAAAGTAAGTAAGGTCTAGGGTATGGGCCCAGTCAAGTACCATTGAATTTAAAAAGATGAATGGTACTTACTAGGGCCCAGTTTCAAAGTGGGACAAGTTGCCTTCTATACCGGCATGACAGGCTACCCATTTCCGGGTATTCCTTCTTGCTCTTTTGCAAATAATTGTCATTTGACAAGAGCAAGTTAAAGAATAGAGATGTGTATCCTGATATACACGAAAATTACTTAGCAGCCATAATGTGTATCACAACTTCAGAACGAAATAGCATAAAGATAATCAAATGAAACGTCACTATTACCTTTTACGGCGACCTCACAAGTATATCGACTTATCGAATGTGTATTTTATATATTTATATTGCAATTTAAATGTATAATAATTAGGTCCGGCAGAGCATCCGCGTCGTCTCGCCGACCTCGGCGCGATCACGTTTCTATGGAGACTAGTGTTGGGGCGTGGGTTTAGAATGGATATCGATAGATTTAATTGATAATATGAATGAGCGGATGTTTGACGAGAATGACAACCAATTCGATACCTAAACAGGCAATGAAAGCGACAGGCAATGATAACTAAGATGGGTGATAAATCGCGTAACGGTCGGTTTGCTATGCTTTGCTATGTAAGGCCATACAATATACCTCTGTTACAATCCACACTTACCAAAAAATCACTCTAGCAATTATTATTAGCAGCTCTTTATCAATATTTTCTACTGATTTGAATAGATTTTACCAACTTGTTATCGCCGTATAAGCAGGAAAACCTACTCTTAATTAGTATAGCGGTCGCAGAGCTTGCCATAAGTTAAGGTTAGAATCCCACCCACCACTCAGCCCCAATAACACCGAAATCTCGTTCTTCTGATATAACTTTTTCATTTTATCGATATACATGTCACCGGAAAATAACAAAACCGCAAATTTATAAATTTCCTAGGAAATTTATCAACTTTCGTAAGATTCTAAACGAGAGATAAAATGTATTATTTTACGCCCTGATATCCGGAAATTTATAAACTTTCGGAACGCATCCGTAAAATAATAAGTGGGCAGTAACCAAACGCCATGTGCGCTCTGATTGGTCGAATAAGTCACGTGTTCCTTCTCCTTCCTCTCATCCGCCATTTCATTTTGGCAGAAGGCCGGTTTTAATGTTTTAAATTTTGTAAGAACAATTTGTCTTCGTGTTCATTGTATAATTTGCGGCTAACTCTCCGGCGATGAGAAACACCGATAAAAAACCTAAGCAACTTAGATAACGGCGGTATGCTCGCCCCTTACCACGATGGGTTCAAATTCCCTCGGTGAATGTGGGCTTCTGAATGTTCCGTTCGTTCACCATGACGGGAACTCAGTGTGCCTCTGACTACCCCATTCGGGATATGATCATGAGGGTATGCTATGTTTTGTATGTTATATTTTATAAGTGTATTTAATTTTTTCCTGGAATTTGGAATCCTACGAAAGTTTATAAATTTCCTAGGAAATTTATAAATTTACGGTTCTTGTTATTTTCCGGTGACATACATACATACATACCATCACGCCTCTTTCCCAACGGGGTAGGCAGAGACCACTTATTTCCATTTGCTACGGTCCTGACACACCTTGCGCCTCCTCTACTTTCATGAGTCCGTTCATACATGCTCGTCGGTTAAAGGTACTCCTGACCTGACCCTTTCTGAGAACATCTTGAACTTGTCCAAGAAAGGTTCGCATAGGCCTTCCCCTTCCAACAGTTCCATGTATCGATATAGTGGTTCTTATCGAAAGCTGTCCCACCCCTAACGCCAACGCCTTTTCATTTCGACCTCTGCAGTTGTTACAGTGATCTCGACGCCTCCCTTCTAATGAAGACGAGCAGGACCTACTCATCCGCGACCTCGAGGCTGTGACGCGCTTGCGCACAGCATCTGTGTTTATCTATTTATGTCAATGATTTTATACATAACATAAGCGGCCAAATGTCCCACTGCTGGGCACAGGCCTCACCCCAACTATGAGGTGGAACGAGCCATACTCCAGCACACGGGCTCGGTGCGGTTTGTTGGAGGGGTGTAAGGTTAGTGAGCAACCATAATATCAGATGTTATCAAGACGAGCATGGCCTCATCCGCGACCTCGAGGCTGTGACGTGTGCGCTTGCGCACGGCATCTGTTTGAAATGAAATGAAATGAAATTTTATTGTGAACATAAATTCGGGTACATATTAGCAGATTAATTTGCTCTAAAATACAACTGCCAAATTTTGATCTATTTATGTATTATTTTCTTTTTGATCTATTTTGATCTATTTATGTATTATTTTCTTTTCTGGAGTTTTTAAACAATATTCACTACCTAATGCATATGGAAGCTTTGCAGGGCATGCCTTGCTAATATTTAATTAGTGATTCCTGTATATTCAGCAACAAATGGAGCAGTTCTGCATTCAGAAACCAGTTCAATATGAAGCAAAAAAGGAAACTTATTAATAAAACCTACATGCAAAACCCGCCGCAAAGTCATTTCTAAAACAGCTACAAAAATGCTGTTCTAAGCTCTTATTCTGCAAAAGCTAAAGTACTAAAAACAGCAATGCTCGTCCGACCATTAAAGCAATGGTCTCCCCTGCTGACGTCACAGCCCCTTCGCTGGGCGGGTGGGTCCTCACGTCCACAGCACTCTAAAGTTACTACTTGGGCCCAGGTAATCATATTTTGTGCCCAACTAACATAACAGTAAATAATAAACACGTATGTATGTTTAGGAACGTCTGTATCAATTCATCGGAATTGATACAGACGGAGGACTTTATGCTGATGAGCCTTTTCTTTAGCAGTCAAGCAGAAAGTATAGTAGCAGTGGGACAGCGTAACAAAAAAAGATTTTAGTAAAACTGCCTGCCTGGTGGATGCCTATAACATTGATGAAATCACTCTGGCTCATACCAGAAAAAATCGGCCGGTCTGTTAATGGTCTCGGTAGCATAATTGGTTAGTGCAGTCGCCCGGTTTGCGAAAGATGCGAGTTCGAGTCCTAACTGTAGGCCTAGCACGAACCGCTAACGTTTTGGTATTCGAAAAGTAAACGATACTTTGTTTCCTTAAGGACATTGGAAAAAGAAAAAAGAGTATCGTTTACTTCTCGATTACCAAAACGTTAGCGGTTCGTGCTAGGCCTACTGATGCCAACTTGACCAAATGTCTTTTTTCTGGTTTTCAGCTCTTTAGTAGAAAAACTAGCTACTGAACATATAATATTCTGTGATTAGCTAACTAAGCGAAGCTCCTACTATCGGATATCGTCAACCTACTACGATAATACCTCAGTTACAACTAAACTTGACCCACCTTGAACAGATTGAGTAAAGGACGTTGCACACCGGGAGCGTCCATGAAGGTTTGCGAGAAGTCGTTCCTGAACTTCTTTTTTAAGCTTTTTCGACCAACTTGCACATTGCCTTTAATTTAAAGATTTGAATTATTAAATTGTAAACCACTTACCTGCTTTTGCCGTGACCGTCAGGGCAAATACATCCGAGAGAATAAAAAATATTTTTTGGAATTCTTTTGTGATAAATTAAAGTGATATTTGAAGAAAATATGCATCTTCGTTTGCTGTTTGTTTCTTTGGGAAAATCAATGAATGAAAGAAAGAAAAAACTATTGATTTAGGTAATCAGTTTTTGAAGGACTAAGACGAACACTACTTTATTTATTTATTTATTTATTTAATTGCATTACATTCATCATCATCATCATCATCAGCCTGTCGCAGTCCACTGCTGGACATAGGCCTCTCCCATTACGCGCCACTGAGCTCGATCTTCGGCTGCTCGCATCCAGCTCCTGCCAGCCATCCTGCGCAAATCATCACTCCACCTTGCCTGAGGACGTCCTACACTACGCTTGCCGAGACGCGGTCTCCACTCAAGAACACGTTTACTCCAACGGTTGTCGGTTCTACGGCTTACATGGCCAGCCCACTGCCACTTCAACTTGCTAATCCGGTGGGCTATGTCGATAACCTTGGTTCTCTGCCTTATCACCTCATTTCTAATTTGGTCCCGCAGAGAAACGCCGAGCATAGCCCTCTCCATAGCCCGCTGGGTGACTTTAAATTTGTGGACCAGCCGTGCCGTAAGTGTCCACGTTTCGGCTCCGTATGTCATGACGGGAAGGACGCACTGATTGAAGACTTTTGTCTTTAGGCACTGTGGGATCGACGATGTGAAGACCCGACGTAGCTTCCCAAACGCTGCCCAACCCAGCTGAATTCTTCTATTCACCTCGTTCTCGAAGTTGTTCCTACCTAACTGCAATGTCTGCCCGAGGTATACATATTTTTGAACAACTTCGAGAACGGCGCCGTGTACCGCAATCGGTTCCGGTAGTACATGTTCATTGAACATGACCTTGGTTTTGTCCAAGTTCATCCGTAGACCGATGCGCACAGAAGAGTCAGCCAGGTCATTCAGCATCTGTATATGTATATCTGTATATGCATTACATTGCTTTTTATGAACTGTACCTATATCTTTAACATTTGGACTCAAACATCCGGCTACGCATTTAGGTATCGGTAATCAAACGTATCAAAAAGTTAACGCGGTGACTTTTATACATAATGAATGAATGAATGAATGATTTATTTGCACATAAATTTGGTACATAAGTTCTTATGCTATTTACTTAATTAAGATCTCAAATTTTACCACTGTGTGGTCTGCAAACATTATTTTACAATATTAAATAATACACTAATTCTACATGAAAAATGATACCATAAAAAAAAACTAGATCAATAACACTATGAATGAATTGAAACAATGTCAGACACATTTGAAATTATTGCCAATTGAATTAAATTGATACACAAAAAAAACACATGGATAAAAAAAGGTGACATCCACCCGCCACCAGAAGCCACGACCACACTGCCATTCGCGGACACGAGTTGAAGATTAGACAATCTTTAACGTCAAACATACGGCATTCTGCTTCGAATAATGCTGAGCGGACACCTATTTGGCACTTTTATGATTTAGTTAGTGATATTTAAGTTAGTTCAAGTCTTTTGTATTTTAAATTTTATTGTTTTTTGATATCTGTCATTTGTGCCAAATAATCTTATTTTATTCTTATGCTATTCTTTTTTATTCAAACGGTTGCTCTCAGTGTGCATCGGTCTTAAAAACGTTAGCGTGCCTAGTGCACCTATTTCACGTGAAATTAGAATCGTCTGAAGGCCACCTCGTCTTTCTCAGCTAAGAACTCAATTGTGAGATTGTGCACTTTGTCACTCAACTAATTAGTAGTTATGACATAGTAATGCTGGCTTGGGAGATTATCCTGTAATGACTAAATTCTTGGCATTTAAACAATTTTTGAAATACCTTTCCTTTAATAATGGTTATAACTACATAATATTAAACAAAGTCGCTTTCTCTGTCCCTATGTCCCTTTGTATGCTTAAATCTTTGAAACTACGCAACGGATTTTGATGCGTTTTTTTTAATAGATAGAGTGATTCAAGAGGAAGGTTTATACAGGGTGTTTCTTTTAAGGTGTCAAGCCGGCGCGAGCTGATAGTAGGGTACCATACCTATCGATTTAACCCCCATGTATGTTCTACGATTTTTTGTAGTTTTCGAGATAATAATGTTTTTGTTATTTTTTAAAATTTTGTGAGCACTCGGCTTCAAATAATTATAACTTTTTTTTTGTTTGACTTTTATTGAATATTTTCTTTTTATTATAATGTCTATTGATTGCAGTTTTATGATTAAAATAATCCCTGTCCTAACTTTACTACAAAATACAAAAATTTTGATTGATAGTGAAAAAAAAGTGAATCATGCAGAACATAACGAAAATTCAATCGTAAATTAAAAAAAACAACAGGTATTCCATAGCTTCTTATTAATTTTAAAAACTGCGCAGCACCATAAGCTTCCATAATAATACAAGAAAACATGTCCTTCGTGGGGCATTATTCGCTGTAATTGATGCTCAAGTCTTGAGTATCAGAAATACTTAGTGTAATTTTCATACTTAATAATTTCCTAGTATTTTGGCATAATTTTGTCTTTTGTTATATTTATTGTCTTTTAACGTTTAAACAAAGCTAATTTTAATCATGAAATTGCAATCAATAGACACCATAATAAAAATAAAATATCCAATAAAAGTCAAACAAAAAAAAAGTTATAATTATTTAAAGCCGAGTGCTCACAAAATTTTAAAAAATAACAAAAACATTATTATCTCGAAAACTACAAAAAATCGTAGAACATACATGGGGGTTAAATCGATAGGTATGGTACTCTACTATCAGCTCGCGCCGGCTTGACACCTTAAAAGAAACACCCTGTATACTGTATAATACCATCCTATTGCACCCGTGCGAAGCGGGGGCGGGTCCCTAGTTTAATTATAAAGAACAAAAATTGAAGCCTCTTTATTGAACAATGTTACACATTTCCCAACCTTACGGAGTTTAGGACTAAAAATTAAAAGTTTACTAAAGATCTGAAAACCAGAAAAAGACATTCGGTCATTTTGGCATCAGGCGGGAAGAAAAAACAAAAAAAAAGATTTATGGTAAAAGTTTTAGTAAAGATACTGCATGGAAAATGCTAAAACAATAATAAACAAAATACCAAATTTTTTTTTTATGCACCATTTTGACTAAAACATAGTTTAAGCAATTGACGTGTTATGTCACTTACTCGCAAATGGCGGCAGCAACAAGAATGACAGTGACAAAGCGATACAAAAGTTAAAGTGTTGTTGAAGTAGTATAAGTTTTTATGAATAATTGGGTCAGTCGCAGTGTGTAATGTGCCTTAAACAGTTTATTAGATCATTTAATTGCAAGCAATTTAACATCTTAATTAGGTAATCTTCGGACTAATGTCACAGTATAAACCATACAGTAGGCTATCTAAGGCCGCCCGCCGAGTTATTACTTAGCCTAGCGTGCACACAGACACGCGGCACAGCCCGTCCGTACTGCCGCCTCCCTATGCCTCCCTATTTTATGCTAGCGTGTGCGTGAAATCGCGACACGGCGCGCGACGCCCACGCACACATTCAAACCGAGAGCGGCACGTTTGTATGTAGATGTTCTACTGTATGGTTTATACTGTGCTAATGTTAAACGATATGCCTGGACCTGATTCTTAATATTGACGTTTCACCTCGTTCAAGCGGTCAATAATGATTTAATTAACACGCTTTGTTTAATGATCAATTAGGCTGATTTATTTGGGTGAAGTGAAGTTTTTAGTAGTGTCTATGGCTTAGTGGTGGCAGCATTGATAAGGTGGGAAGGATACGTCGGGTTCGCCCTGTGGGCTGGCGCGCAAAAATGCAGCCTGTCGTATGAGGCGGCTAAAGGCCCCCCTTTAGGGGTCGCTCGTAAAACACACGACGCGACGGGGGCTGTGTGCTTCCAGTTTCTTGCCGGTTCTTCTCAGTACAAATACAACTTTCCGACACCGGTGGTTGAGTCTCATTATGTTTGTATGCTGTGTCTTTATTTATTATTTTTACTATATTATTTAAGTCTATTATTAAGGGTATTTTTGTTTGTTTTGTTGACGATTTAAAAGCGCTTGTAACGGGTCTATTTAAATAAAGATATTTTGAATTTTGAATTGCACAAGTGACCACGAAGAGGACGGCAGTGTGGGATAGCCTTGCACTGCCGTACACGGCAAGAAGGGAGGCACCACCACCCTTACTTGAGCCGGACTCTCGGCACAGCGCACCAGGGTGTCATCGGTAGAGTCATAGAGTGCCTCCTCAGGAGAGTTCTCGGGAAACCCTGGTCACGCGTAGAAGAAGGTCGCCCGGTGTTTTAGTGGGTACGACGACGACGTGGGTTTAATTTTTAAAAAATGAATAAAAAAAAGTTAAGTACAAAGTTTGTAAAGTAAAGTATTAAAAAAATATTACCACCTATTTTCAGACTAAAAATAAAATTTCATCAAAATCGGTGAACCATTTCGGAGGAGTTTCGCAAACGAAAAGTTTTATATACAGGGTGGCCCAGCGACAGTAGTCCAAACAATTTTTAGGTGGTAGAGTTTCATTATGTTTTCACTACTAATTATTTAGTGACATTTCGTAAACACTTGTGATGTAAAAAAAAAACTTGAGTTAAGTATGTTCAAAAGCCCTAGAATCCGAACCACTCTCACAAGTGGTCTCACTGAGGTGCCTGTGACGCAGTTGTGACAGTGATCAGCGACGATCACTGTCGTACAGCAACACACGCCATGTCGGAAATGGGATGGGTGACCACCCCGACCGAAATTTAGTGATGTATTTTTCGAGCATCTCCGTGCTTCGGAAGCCACGTCAAGCAGTTGGTCTCGGTCGACGTCGCTGGGTGTCAATCGTTAAGCCTAGTCAGAAGTCTTAGGGCGGCTTGATAACATCTGAAATTAAAGTTGCTCACTAACCTTACATCCCTCCAACAATCCGCACTGAGCCCGCGTGTTGGAGTATGTTTTGTTCCACCTCATAGTTGAGGTGAGGCCTGCGCCCAGCAGTGGGGCGTATATAGGCTGTTTATGTCACAAGTGGTGAGAATGGGAACCACCAATGCGTAAAACAGGCTTATAAACGATTATCATAATTATAAAAGCAAAATGCTAATTGACTCTATTTAAAGTAGCATTTACAAGTGTTATTTGGATAATAGCCGATTGGGCATTAATTAAGGTAAATCGGTTACAGAAGCTGTGCGATCATGGTTACGGTGTTAATAGAGGTAAAAATGCGCTTACCTCGTGGGGGTATGGACCTAGTCACAAGCGGAAGGGGAAATGTAAAAAAAACATAGTTAATCTTAATATAAAAAAATGAGGCCATCATTTGTATAGAAATATAAAACATAAACATAAACGGCCTATATACATCCCACGGCTGGGCACAGGCCTCACCTCAACTATGTTAATATTTTATAAATGTTGTTTGGCTTATTTTTTTCACTCATTCTCCTAGTTATAATTTACAAACCAAAGGTTTCACAATTGTTTTTGAGACTACAAAGTATACGGAACTACAAAGGAAATTCAAGCTAGTTTAGTAATAATAAATAGCATTATAGATAGCAATTACGTCTCCTAACACAAGGCTTGACAAAGAAATAGGATTACTCGAAAAATCGCAAAACTTAGGTACTCTTAAAAATGAGAGGGAATCAGAATTAGAAATATCTTTATTTAAATAGACCTGTTACAAGTGCTTTCAAATCGTCTAGATCTTAATCAAACAAACAAAAATATACTCAATAAAAGACAAATACTATAATAGGAACAATAAATAAATACACGGTTTTAAAGCATAATGTGACACAACTACCGGTGCCGGAAAGTTGTTTCTGTACTGAGAAGAACCGGAAAGAAACTCAGCAGTTACAGCAGTTAGGGTATTATGGAACCCATATAAATTCTAACATAGCATACGCTGGAGATACGGAACTTCATGGCCTGATACCACCATCTACTTTCTACCATCGGACCACAAGACGCCGTGAGGGCTTTCACCACTTCGACTTTCCAGCGAACTCATAAGTCCGAACTTAGCGGTTTGGTGCTTCCTTTCTGGTCCGCACCGCTAAGGAGTGGATCGCCCTTCCTGCTTCGCTGTTTCCGGATACATACAACCTTGGTGTCTTCGAGGCAAGAGTGAATAGGCATTTTTCTGGGTAAGCGTGTTACACCTTCGATCTCGTCATCGCTTACCATCAGGCGAGACTGAAGTCAAACGCAGCCCCATTTATTTGTTTTTTTTAATAACTCTGAGCTTTCAAGGTGAACGGAACATCCAGAAGCCCACAATTCGTTGAAAAATTCTTGCTATTATAATAACTGCTAAAATCGCTGTAAGCTCATCGCTCGCCCCCCACCGCGTGTGCTCATCTCAGTGGCGCTAAGGTCAGCTAATTACCGCTTAAATTAAGTGCTTTTAATGTAACTCAAGATACATAATTATAAACTCTTGTTAACTAACTGTTGCCCGTGACTTCGCTTGGACTGAAAGATGTTCCGAAATGTGTTGAGTTATGGCCAAGTCTGTGTGCAGGCAATGGCTTATCGCTACCCATTTATTAATGTAACCATAGGAGGACGTTGTATGACTTACTTTTGCTAACAAGGGTTTCTTATTTAAGGGTTTCTAACTTAGTCCTCACAAGTTAGAACCCTTAAAATAGGCCAACTCCGCCCTTAATTTGACTCGTGAATAAAATCTCTATAACGTGAATGTTAAAAGTTTATTGCATTGTAAAAAAAAACGGAAAACAGTTTTCAAATATAACATTTCTATGAAAATCCGACAGTAGAATTGCAACACAAAATGCTATTGAATGGTGATGAAAAACACCGATAGAAAACCCAACCAACCCTTTTTGGTCTACGAGTACCAATAAAAAACTTATAACTTAACCAAACTGTGTGCGATTGATAAACCAATAGTGATGTTAGGTATCTCGATGTATGGTGTCACTGTTAGACGGAACCCTCGGTGCACGAGTCAGACTCACATTTAAACAGCCTTTTTTACGCCACATCCCCAAAATTCATAAAAACTCCATTTGTCCATTGAGACTCAATTACGATCCAATCGAACCGTTCTAAAATTAGCAGACTTGTGGCCCAGGTCTCCATGTTGCCTCCAAATCTCCAATGTTCTCGCATTTATTCCATTCCAATAGGCTTTTACATTTAAACCGAATCAGATAAGAGTATGATACCAGAACAATACTAAGCGCGTGTAAGTAACCGATAATTAATGTTCACTGTTCGGTACCGGTTAGTGCATGTAGGCAGAAATTTACTAGTGCACCTAATCTCGGTACGCTATCGCTTGTACTGCTAACGGTACATGCATGGTAGGCAGTTTCTATACAGGGTAGGCCAAAAAGTTTTGTCAAATGTAATTTTTTTGTTGAGGTGGCCGTGGTGCAGTTGTGACAGTGATCGACGACGATCGCTGTTGTGAAGCAACACACGCTGGTTTGGAAATGGGTTGGGGACCACCCTGACCGTAGTGATGTGTATTTCGGGCATCTCCGTGCTTCGGAAGGCACGTTAAACAGTTGGTCCCGGTTGACGTCGCCAGATGTCAGTTGTTGAGCTTAGTCAGAGGCTCTAGGTCGGCTTGATAACATCTGACATTATGGTTGCTCACTAACCTTACACCCCTCTAACAATCCGCACTGAGCCCGCGTGTTGTAGTATGGCTCGTTTCACCTCATGGTTGAAGTAGCAACAGCAGTGGGATCTGCTGGGCACAGGCCTCACCTAACATAACATAAACGGCCTATATACACTGTCCCCACTGTATATGTATAGACCGTTTATATTATGTTATGTTATACGAGTGATGGGATGACTTTAAGAGCGTGGTACTTGCGTTTCGTTCCCAACCTTATACGGTTAGTTTATCTTGGCTGCCACCCTGTATATTTTTTATAATAATAGACCAAATAAATTCGACGATGTAGTTAATTCAATGAAACTACAACATGCCTGAATTCCAATCAATTATAGTTAATTTTAGATTTCAAAACATTTCTCATTAGACCTCTATGAAATATAACCAAATCATACAACTTTAACGTAGACATTGCAAAATAACCCTTATTGTAAAGGTAATAAGGTGGTGTAAACTTTCAAAATGTTACACTGAAACTGATATACCATACATTTCACTTATAGTACATTGTTGTCCATTTAAGTATGGTTTAAGTGACGTTCAGTGCTTATTATATTAACTAAATATGTAAGTTACGAGCTCGTTAATAGCTTAAATGCTTATTTATAACTTAATATTATACAAAAGCGTTGCTAAATGTACTACAAGAATTATCACTGTGATGAATTTCTTCATACGAACAGAATACAACTAAGAGGTGGAGCGATACGTAAGTTATTGAAATCCGTATCTACGTCTTTTTTATTGTAATATCATTGACAGTAACCCGTTAAATGCTCAAAACCACTTGTCACTGAATTTATTATAAACTTTGGGGTGGAGTTTAGTAAAAAATGAGTGAGTAGAAGAAAGCCGTGTTTTCTCTTAAAAAGAAAATCATCATTGCCGCCAAAATAGTGCTATAAAAATGGAATAAATATGTCTTCTTATAAAAAACTCCAAAAGCATTCATTTTATGTAAATTGTGTTACCAAGTATTTATGAAAAGTCAATTAAAATAAAACATTTACTTAGCTACAGTTTTACACTGATTGAAATAGCTTTCAAAATTTGGGGTGGCATTCCGGCTGATACAACTTCACATCTCGGTGCTTCACGCTTACTTCAATCATCAATACGCTTTACTCTGAAGTAGTATTTTCTCTCATTTTGTATGAAAATAATTTTAAGAAAAGGCTTAGTTCTTTTCTCTCAAAGAACCACAGTCCCGAAGAAATTGAATTTTAAAGATAACTCACCTCGAGCGAAGTGAGTTTTGGCGCCAACCGGAATACCATAGCTGCACTAAATTAAAATCTAGATATCTCTAACCTGCGTGGTCCTGTAACAGCAAAAACCTTGATCCTTACCAATTACTCTGTCTAGGCGCGACTCGGACAAGACAACGCGCTTACCCCCTTTGGGCGAACTTTTTCTAACGTAGGTAGTTAGGTCTGAATACGAGTTAAAAACTAACTCTATACTTGGTTAGGACAAAAACAGGTAGGCCTTGTTTCCACCAATGCCAAGCGGAGAAATAAATAATTTTGATATAGTAAATGTGTGCATAAAATAGTGGTACTTTTTTGCTTAATGAAATCTTATTATGACATCTACAACTGTAAACGCAGTCCGAACCTATGATGTTATACTAAAAAAGAGGTAGATTGGTTATGTCAGTACTGAGGCGAAGTCAAAAATTGTGCCCTGGCCTACGTACCCATAATTTGACAAGATAGTATGATTATTTACTAGTGCGTAAACGAGACAGATACGTGGTGCGCAGTGTCGTCTCAACTGTCAATGCTGTGCTCAAGTGTTCGAAGTTCTGATTTCAGGTGCCACTTTTCTAGCATAAGTAGTCTTTTTTATTAAAATAACATTAGAGAGGCGTCCACATCAACCTTTACTTGTGAGCAGCTTTTACAGAACTTAAAAGGAGGTTTTTATGTTCTGTGGTCGATGTTAACGCCTCTGTATCTCGGTTCGGTCTGCGTTCAAGGGTATACTCGTAGTTTCATAATATTAAGATTATTTGGGTAGATCATTTTGAAGTCACAGAAGTTAAAAAACATAAAAAAATGGTATTGCTCGATGTAACAGCGAAAACAAGAGTCCCTAAAATCGAGAATCTTTTATCCAAAACACTACCAGTTACACAACTGGATATAGGATAGAGAATGGCAATCCTATAGTTATCGTATACAGTACACTCTCGTATGTCCTAAATACCTGAGAGCGTATTGTCTGAACGCTTTCCCTGAGGCTAGAATCTATTACAACAGTATCTGGATCTTAATTGTCGCGAATCGCATTTTATAGAGCCCTTAGGTGGGACGGTGGGGCCAGTAGATTAGCGAATTGGAAGGAAAGAGGAAACGCCGTAAGCAAGTGTAGTAACACCGTCCAATTGGTTATAACTGATTTATTCTCCTTTCTCAATGCTCAGATACAATTAAAATACAATTTCTCTTTCGAAATAAACAACAAATCAAACGCTCACAAAATAGCTCCAAAGGGGCAGCAAGAGGCACGCTGCCCTCATGTTAATAATTAGGTCACCAACAAGACTAACACCAATACAATAATTCAGGATACCAAATTACAGCAAAAAAATGCTAAATTAAGCCTTATAAGTAACAACGGCATTCAATAAATTTTGTTTGACAACGTTAAAGCATCGGTATTATGAGAGAATGAGTTTTATTTTTGTTGAAAAAGACACAATCACACGGATCGCAAGTCGGGACTGCTACAATTTTTCTAAAGTTAGTGCAATCGGGTATGCCGATTTTCTTGTTTTGACATTACACAGAAACGCAATCGGGCTTAGTTTATTAAATTAGCTCTTTTTATTTATAAAAATGCATAACCGCGATACCAAAAACCGTAGCCCGCCAATTTCGTGGCCCTACAATGCTGTCCAGCAGCAGTATCGTTTGCAGTCTCTTAACTGCTGCGATTGGTTCAACTGATTGGACTTTCTGTGGGGTCCAAAACCATAAGCGGAGCGATTTATTGCGTTTGCAAAATATGTAGGTATCTGTACTTAGATAAGATAAGAAACACTTATCTTATACTGTACACAAAATATAGTAGTTAACAGTTGAGAAATACTTTTCAGTGTCAATGTACAATTTAGGCGGTCTTATTGCTAAAAGCAAACTATTCCAGACAAACGACAGGTAAAGGAGCTTAGAAGTAATTCAAAAGCCATCTCTTAACTCACTACTTTTTTATTAGTCTTAATATTCAAATATCCATTGTACTGATATTGTTTGATACTATTTTGCAACAAATAGTTTTTTGTGCATATAAAATTAAATAATTAAAAAAAAATAACAACAATCCATCACTTTTCACCTTTATAAATCACTAGTGACCCGCCCCCGTATTACTATACATATTAACCTTCCTCTTGAATCACTCTATCTATTAAAAAAAACGCATCAAAATCCGTTGCGTAGTTTCAAAGATTTACGCATTCAAAGGGACATAGGGACAGAGAAAACGACTTTGTTTTAAACTATGTAGTGATTTACCGTAGGATGCCTGGAAGAGATCGCTTGAATTTAAAAGTAACCGTTGTTAAATACTCGCTGTAATTCATTTTCCGCCATAAAGATTCGTTATCTCAACCTGAATGACAGCGCGACATATTTCTCGTTTTATCTCGCGCTCCCGACGCCGGCACCACGCGAACAAATTGATTCTCACACTTAGCTACCTACAATTACGCGCGAATTTATACATTCGGTAGTCATTGTTACGGCACGGAGCTTGCGAAACTTACCCCGGTGGTACACTGCTCGCGAAGATGGTACAGCGTTCACAATTTCACATCAAACCTTACAGACCGGCACTTTATACGCTGGTTTTGTTACAGTGGATGAAATGAAATGACATGAAAATTGAAATAAAAATTATTTGTTTCATGTAAACTTTTACAAGTGTTTATGACAAGTCAGTAAAATAATTTACAGTAAAAAAATATAATGATGTAAGAAACGGAAGTTGCTTCTATCGAGAAGAATACGGCAAGAAACTCGATAGTTACTCTCTTCAACATACATGGGATCGCGTCTGTAAGTGCTGATGAGTAAGTTACTGTTTGGTTTTTCCCATACATTTTATTTTTGTTACATGTTTTATTGACATACAGTAGTTTTTTTTTTGGCATGCTGCCGTAGACATAGCTCAATGAAATCAACAATGCAGATAGTTATTAAATAGACAAGTTTTTGAAACAACGTTTTGAACGGTAGAGATGCAGCTTTTATTTTTAAAACTTCAGCATAAATATCAAATGTTTCGATTTTTTAATTGTTTTGTATCACGCAATGGTGTCATATAGACCCACAATGGTTATTGTAGCCGAAAGGTCCAGCTAATAATATGACAAAACACAAACAAGTTATTCAATAATCTATGTCTCCGTGTCTCACTACTACAAATGCGAATCACATGAGATATTTTTGAATGAGAGTTGATGTTGCGGCGCAGTTCTTCGACAAACAATGAATATTTCGTTTTTCATGTCAATAAATGAGTATGAGGCAATATCACATACATTACGCTTGTCCCAAAGATTATCTTTTGTGTTTCAAATACCAGAAACAACGAAAGTACCATAACACCCAAATATCTCTGCCACAGCATATCTTACAGTGCACAGCCGCCCCTAGATACGTATCACGGTGTTACACCGAACCGTTCCATCGTTTATAAGGGTTCAGTATCTCTCTGTAACATCTATTGCTCGCAGATTGCTTTCTGATGCCCGGTTGTTAGAAATATTGCTTTTGTTTTTGCATATCTTAATAGGTGAAGGAAAAGAGTTAGATTTATGTATTGGTCGAGATAGGATAAAGTTTGGATCACATTAAGTGTTCGTTAAATGTTCAACTAAAGTAAAGGTCTCATTTTTGAGATTCTGATGTATTATCTCTATTTTAATATTTTCAAATTACCTACACTAAGCACTGGGGCTACAAAACCCCGCCACCTATCATATTCCTATAATTTGCAACGTGGCGTATGGCGGCCACTGGCTTCACCTTGTGCGGCGAGTACCTACATATAAATGTATAAAAACTACAGGAAATATTAAAAACAACTTTCCGTTCCAGTGATAGCGGAGTCACATTTCCTTATGTACAGTGGACGGGACATCACTCTACCCATTTCCGGTCAGTCCTCCTTGCTCTGACAAAGGAATGACATTTGGCAAGAGCGAGAGAAAAAACGGAAATGGGGTAACCTGATGTGCTGTTGACTGTACACTATACGTAAAAGGTAAAAAAAATATGGTATGAATTTACTATCTCATAGTAAAATCTGTTTAGTTAGTTAGATTTGACGTTTTGAAAGTATACAGACAACAGATATACAGGGTGAAAAGTTAAGTTATTCACTTAGAGCGGGCTGTGGTTTTTCCCACTCGTGTGAACGCTTTTTCAAAAGGCTTTGTCTGAAGCCTCATTCCAAAACGGGTGTCAGTCGCCCTAGGTAGGGTGTGTGAGTGCACTCCTAATGGGAGGCGTCTGACTACGCAGACGGTTTCTCGGATGTTTTGAAACGCCTTTTTTGCGTCGTCCATTTTCTTTCTTCTAACAGGGATAATAATTATCCCTGTTAGAAGAAATTGCTCGTCTCTGTTTAGGTGAGTATAGAGTGGGTTAAGGGCCGGCGCCTACTATCGGCATCGGCAAGCTTCAGGATTTTAAGGTGGCAAATAGTAATATACTCTAATTTAATGGCAATAAAGTAGAAAATGCCGAAACAGCAGCCTCAAGCATACCGAAGCGGTATTTTTGTTTTTACGAGAACACATCACGGAAATTTCTACTTTATTGCCATAGTGTTAAAGTATATTGCTATTTGCCACCTTAAAATCCTGAAGCGTGCCGATGCCGATAGTGGGCGTCGGGCCTAATGCTTCGGAAGGCACGTTAAGCAGTTGGTCCGGGTTGACGTCGCTAGATGTCAGTTGTTAAGCCTATTCAGATGGCGGCTTGTTAACATTTGACAATAAGGTTGCTTAGGGCCGGCGCCGACTATCGGCATCGGCATGCTTCAGGATTTTAAGGTGGCAAATAGCAATATACTTTAACATCATGGCAATAAAGTAGAAATTTCCGTGATGTGTTCTCGTAAAAACAAAATGCATTTGTTCTGTTTCTGTTTCGGCATTTTCTACTTTATTGCCATTATTTTAGAGTATATTACTATTTGCCACCTTAAAAGCCTGAAGCGTGCCGATGCCGATAGTGGGCGCCGGCCCTTACTAATCTTACACCCCTCCAATAATCCGCAGCCCGCGTATTTGAGTATGGTTCGTGCCACCTCATAGTTGACATAACATAACGTAAACGGCCTATATACGTCCCATTGCCTATACCCAGCAATGGGACGTATATAGGCCGTTTATGTTATGTTATGTATACAGGGAGTATACAGGATGGTCCAAAAGGTGACCATAAAAAGTTTCAGCCAGTCTAGAACGCGGGACCACACGAGATCCGAGGCAGAGTGCTTAACCACTGGGCCACGACGTTCTCAAGTCAATTTAAACCTGTAAATCCATTTAAATTAATTACGTAACATTGCTATTGAAATTCACTGCATACCTAGATTGACACAGATTTGTCCGTCTGTCGGTCTGTCTGTCACAGCTGCATATCTCAGAAACTCTTTGAGCTATCGACTTCACATCTGAAATACTTATGAATAAGGCTAGTTTGCAAATAAGTACTCAAAAAAACATATCCCATTATTTAAAATTCACTATGCTGTGTTTTGATTTCATATTTAATAAAAATCATTGGACATTGTTCCACACAGCGCCATATAGCACTAAATTAAGCAAACCTTGTAGAATGGAAACTACATAGACAACAGATAAACACACGTAAAATTTAATATTTTTTTTCTACATACATACTTAGTATACTGAGAACTAGACCAATACAAACAGAAATGCACACAAACATTCTTACTATGCGGGGATAGAACCCGCGACCTCTAATGTAGTAACTATCTTCTTAACCATTACACCGAAATTTAGATTTTATTTTTATTTTATTTATTTATTTCATATGAGCTCACATCTATCTTAGATATTCCCATTAATCTTGTGGTTTTTACCAATGATATTTAAAAAAGGTATAGATACGTTATGTCAGTACTAAAGCGAAGTCAAAATTGTCCCCTGGCGTACGCACCTATAATTTGAACAAGAGTTCACACGGCCAAATTATAGGTGCGTGCAATTATAGCATGATTATTTACTAGAACGTAAACGAGGCAGATACATGTTCCGCAGTGTCGTCTAAAACTGTCAATGCACTGCTCAAAGCACAAAAGTCCTGATTTCGCGTGCCACTCTTTTAGCACAAATAACCTATCTACGTCTTTGCGGGGATAGATCCCGCGATCTCTGATGTAGTAACTAACTTCTGAACCAGTACACCCAAATTTAGATATTCCCATTAATCTTGTGGTTTTAACGGTTAAACATCAAACAGTCAACGCCAATTTCGCTAGGAATTCCACTAATAGCCCTTTTAATATCCAGGATATAACATAATATATAACCTTCATAAAGCTTGTCTTCATAAAGGCCGGAGCTTTCTCATACTCCTGGGAAACCTGGAGGCTGATCGTAAACTTAAAAGATTGAGAAGCGATTAATCTTGAGCGCGGTCTCTCAGACAGAATTGGACCAGGAAAATGTATGAATTATTGATGAATTCTCTTATTAAGGGCCGACGGGGACGTATTCAGGGTTTAGCGGGGCTCCTATTAGTTTGCTAAATAAATGTTAAGTTACACGTATCGCCTAGCCGAAATGTTTAACATGTTGGTTGTCACCGATGGCTTAAACAATTGATTTTCTATCGAGTTTGATACCTCAGCAGTCGAAGACTTGAAATATAGAGCTAAAATTAAGAATCACCTGATTGAAAAGAGATGTGGATGCCTGTCTTTTATTCTATACGCCACAATTGTTCATTTATATATGAACAAATGGCACAAAAAATATCAATGGCCATGAAATATGCTGATTCCTGAATACCTTTAGCCTTCAGCTTCGGATGGCATACACCAAAATCTTACGTTATGTACTGCCAATGTATACATTAGTTTATAGGTTTAAAAGATAGATATTTATGAAAATTAGAAGCCGTGGTCACGGCTTCACATAGTACATATTAATATCTTATTTCTCCGAAGCCCGATTGATACCAAAAATCCTGTATTAACTAGTGAAAGTGTTTTATATTAATCTTATTGATGTATTCTCTGCGTGAAAAAGTTACTGACAGTTAAGCTCTCTCATTCGGATTACTAAATCTCAGACAGACGGGCCCTGCAATCGAAAATGTTACTGACAATTAACCCCTTCATTCGGATTACTAAATCTCAGGCGGGCCCCGCAATCCGGCCCTGTTCAAACTCGATCTCGATAATAACTCCACCATTATTGGCTAGAATTAATGCGCGTTTGGGCAACAACTGCCTCCGCTGATCTTGGTATAGGACGCCATAAAATTGGGCAAGTTGCGTTTGTGGGGGGCTGCGGGCGACGAGCGACTCTGACTAATTTGTGAGGACATTGCGAGAAATTTTAGAATGCAGTAGAGATCGTATAAGCTAAAATAACGCGGACTCCACCGCCGCATTGACGCTTACAAGCCAATTTCAAATATATAAGATAAGATAAGAAACACTTTATTGCACACAAACACAACAGAGAAATTAACAAAGAAGAAAAACATTTAATAGCTAATGTACCATTAATGTAATGTACGCAACACATGAACATGCAATTATGATTGGTTGTTCGGTCCCTCCACTGCATCTACGTACAGTCGGGAAATGAAAGGGTTGACCACCCTAAGATCTGTTTTTGCTTGCTCCATGATGACATTGACAGGAACTGTTAATCACATTTGTACAGACCTACCAACTTATCTGTGAACTGAAAGAGGACGACACCGTCGATTCAGTGTTGCTAATTAATATAAGGTGCCAAAAATTGGGTGAGTTTTACAAGTAGGTAATTTTTCATAATATGAAATAAGTATTAATTAAAAATAATAAAATTAAATATTGTAATTATTTATCAATTAAAAATGAAATAAATATATTTATTTGTAGTTAAGTAGGTACGCTAAACAGTTGTCCTTCAGGATTAAAAAATGGCTTTATTTAGAAAGTGATCCAGTGAAATGGAAATCCTGCAGATATTAAGGTTTGATAGCTAAAACAGTTACTAGAGAGATAAACTAGAATCTGGAAAACTTAACAATCATACTAAATGTTCCATACTTAAAACTTTCAGTAGATAATTCTAAGTAGATAATTTAATTATTAAAAAAAAGGGAAAAATAATTTATTTCAAGGAAAAGCGTTTTGCGATTTGTAGCGTCAAACGCCGCCTCAGACGAGCGGAGGTCGCGGCGGACGACGCCGCAAATGACAAGGCGAGTTAACTAGCAAGTTTCGCAAATAACATTTGGAATAACAAAGTAATCCTGACAAAGTTACTAAGTGATCAAGATTTACCAAGTGAATGGTTGCAAAAGTTCGAATCACGTAATTGTTCGGCATTTTACCAATGAGAGTAGGTAAATCTTAGGTTTTACTAGAAAATCTTAAGATTTACCGTAGTTAGGGCTTTTACAGTAACATATACAGGGAGGACATAGAATGGTCCAAAAGGTGACGTCCAAAAGTTTTAGCCAGTCTAGAACACGGGACCACTTGAGGTCCAATGCAGAGTGTTTAACCACTGGGCCACAACGTTCTCAAGTCCATTCAAAACAGAAAATCCATTTAAATTAATAACTTACGTAACATTGCTATTGGAATTCACTGCACAGATTGACACAGATTTGTCTGCCTGTCGGTTTGTCTGTCACAGCTGCATATCCCAGAAACTCCTTGGGCTATCGACTTCACATCTGAAGTAGTTATTAATAAGGCCAGACCAATGATATTATAATAAAAAAGATGTAGATAGGTTACTTGTGCTAAGAAGAAAGTGGCACCCGAAATCAGAACTTCGAACACCTGAGTAAAGCATTGACAGTTTGAGACGACACTTCGCGATATGTATCTGTCTGTTCTCGCGTGTCTGTGTCTGGAAATAATCATACTATCTCTTACGCTTCACACGGTCAAATTATAAGTACGTACGCCAGGGGTAAATTTTTGACTTCGCGTCAGTTCAGTACTGAGATAACCTATCTACGTCTTTTTGATTGTAATATCATTCTCTGGAGTAGTTATCAATATTATTAAATACTTTCTTAAAAAAAACTATTATAACATTCACAATGCTGTATTTTTCGGAGACACACTGATTGTTACCGTCATGGTGAACGGAACATTCAGAAGCCCACATTTTCCGTATAAATTAAGCCGAACTTGGTAAGGGGCAAGCCTCCCGACCGTTATCCAGGTTGTTTGGGTTTTTTAATAGGAAACTCCTAGACTAATACATACAGTACAGACATGTTCATGCTCACCAAAGTTGGTATTATGCAGAGATTGAACCCACGACCTCTGATGTAGTAACTAACTTCTGAACCATTACACCAAAATTTCGATATTCCCATTGATCTTGTGGTTTTAACCAATGACATTTGAAAGAGGTATAGATACGTTATGTCAGTACTGACGCGAAATCAAAAATTTGACCCCTGGCGTACGCACCTATAATTTGGCCGTGTGAACAAGATAGCATGATTATTTACTAGAGCGTAAACGAGACAGATACCGTGTTGCGCAGTGTTGTCTCAAACTGTCAATGCTCTGCACAGGTGGTGTAAAGTCCTGATTTCGGGTGCCACTTTTTTAGCACAAATAACCTATCTACGTCTTAGCGGGGATAGAACCCGCGATCTCTGATGTAGTAACTAACTTCTGAACCATTACACCCAAATTTAGATATTCCCATTAATCTTGTGGTTTTAACGGTTAAATATTACAGTCAACGTCAATTTCGCCCTTTTAACATTCAGGATATAATATAATATATAACCTTCATAAAGCTTGTCTTCATAAAGGCCTGAGCTTTCTCATACTCCTGGGAAACCTGGAGGCTGATCGTAAACTTAAAAGATTGAGAAGCAATTAATCTTGAGTGCGGTCTCTCAGACAGAATTGGACCAGGAAAATGTATGAATTATTGATGAATTCTCTTATTAAGGGCCGACGGGGACGTATTCAGGTTTGAGAGGGGCTCCTATAAGATGAATAGAAAATCAAAATAACTTTATATTTCTTTACACTTTCATGGTCATCAAAAACAAAAAACTTTGGGCAAAATAACTTTATTTAAATAGACCTGTTACAAAGTACTTTTAAATCGTCAAATCTCATTACCAACAAAACATACTTAATAATAGACATGAATACCATAATAATATTAAATTTAAACAATAAATATACTGTACTTAAATAAATAGGACGCTACCACCGGATCGGAAAGTTGTTGTTGTTAGATTTTAAATTACACGTATCGCTCAGCTGAAATGTTAAACAGTTTGCACGTTAGTGAACGAAACAATTGATGTTCTATCGTGTCCAGACACGATCACATACAGCTAAGTTGATACCAGTATCACAACAGTGTTAGACTAATGAGGTAAAGCACTGAAATTAAAAATCACCTTTGTTATATTTTATTTTTATTTTAGTGACATAGGACAAAAATAAAGCGCAGCGTGGGACGCCCGCCCGCAAGGTGGATGCAGGCCGCCTCCAACCGGCAGCTCTGGAAATCTATGGGGGAGGCCTATGTTCAGCAGTGGACATCATGTGGCTGCTGATGATGATGATGATGGACAAAAATTACCACTAACCGTGATAAAAGATTCAGATCCCTAAACCCCTTTACCTTCGGGTTGCATACATACACCAAAATCTTGCGTTAGTTAGTATAAAGTTAAACATAAATCAGACAAATAAATATTTATGATAATTATAGGCATTATATTTCGGGAATCGTCCTCGATATTAGTATTTTATACACTTGTAGTATCGCTCATATGTGTTACCACTTAGCACAAAATTTTAGAGAATAATAAAATAATCTAAAACAATTTTATAATCTATAATATATATATAATATAATAATCTAAAATAATAAAATCGTTACTTCCGGTTTGAAATAAAAAATTAATTTTTCTGCTGACATTTCCGCTTCCGTCTGACGTCTGCCCCCACGCCCTGCCGTCCATTACCTTCATTCGCTTTTGTGCTTCACCACGGTTAGCACGCTTCGTTACAATACAGACCTTAGTTTCCAAAGTGTTTATTTTAATAAAATGCCTAAACGCAAAAGTGAAGATAAGTTAAATTATATTGTGAAAAAATTAAAATATTTAGAAAAAGAAGTGAAACGAGGTAGACATCGTTCGCGACAACGCGGAGCTTCTTCTTCTTCGTCATCGAGTGTTTCGTCAAGCTCACGGTCCAGCTCCGAACCTTCCCTTGATCGGGAAAAGGAGAAAAGTGGTTAGTACCTCACCTTATGACCTAAACTTCGGATTAATTTATGGGATTAATCCATCGCTTATTGTTCAAGAACGCATTCGAATCAGTTTATGGGACTGTTTCACAGCGTAAAATAAAAGGTTACGTGCACTCGAAATAGTTATTAGGACTATTTCACCGCCGTAGCTATGTTGTTAACAAGGTTCTTACGTGCACTCGAAATAGTTATTAGGACTATTTCACCGCCGTATTTATGTTGTTAACAAAGTTCGTGTCTGTTTCAGACCGAGCATTAACCGAACATGGCGAATGGTCACAGGCATTCGCGAGTAATGCCGAAATACCCCCTCAGCGACAGTCGCCGCCAAGGGCAGAAATTCCATTGCCGTGTAACTCCCACGCGGAGCCCACACAGCTACCGGCTACATCGCCGCAACCATCTACGTCGCGAGGGCTCACCTCAGCCCTACCACAGCAGCAGCCAGCTCAAGAAAACACTGGCATCATGTATCTGGAATCTCAACCAGAGACAGTAACGGCTGAGGCAGGTTTGAACCCAGAAATATTAAACATCCTCGGCATCGATCCGAATGCAATAGTCGAATATGGTCCAGCTATAAATGCTGAGCTTGCCAGTAGACTGACTTATATTGTGACGTCTGGGCTCAAAAAAGAGGAACGCAAAGACATATCAAGTAAATACTTGATACCCGAGAACTGCCAAGCTATAACACCCCCGCAAATGAATGCGGAAATAAAGGCAGCATTGGCTGAGGGTTTAATAAAACGGGATAAGGCCCTAGAGACGCGACAAAAGTGCATTGCTACAGTAATTTCCTGTTTAAGTAAGGCTATTACCACACAAATCGTGTCAACACAGCCCGATCATGAAATGATCCAGCATTTAGTCGATGCTACACGACTCCTCTGTGATATACAGTTTAATGATTCGACAGCCCGCAAGTTCTTTGCTCTTAGCACACTTAAAAAGGAACTTAAAGACCAACTAGCTCACACAAAAATTGGTAAACACCTTTTCGGTGACAGTCTTGGTGAAACGTTGAAAACAGCAAAAGCAGTTAACAAATCAGGCGCTGAGTTGAAAGAACCAGTGAAGAAGGCTAACACTTCTACTGCCAGAAATTTAAACTGGAAGACGACGGGCGGCCCGCGCAGGCAGGCAGCCGGCCCGTCGTCCTCACGTCGTCAGCCGCCACTAGCTCCAGCTACAGCGACGAGCACCTACCAGCACCATCGGCAGCTGCCACCGCCGCCGCCAGGGAACTTCCCAAGCGCGTCAGTTCAACGGCCACGACACAACAACCGCAAACGTTGACGGTTGAGCACGAGGTACGTTACGCAGGTAGATTAACCAATTTCATAGAACAATGGTCAATCATAACGACTGATTGTACGCTTCTATCTTGGGTCAATGGTTATAAAATAACATTTAATGCTCCGGTAATTCAGTCTAGACCAAATGTTACGGTAGTTCATTCTGTTGCGGAGCAAGTGCAATTTGACATTGCTTTAAAACAGCTGTTGACCATTGGTGCTATTGCAGAATGTTACCCTTGCCCAGGCCAGTTTGTATCACGAGTTTTCCTCATTCCTAAGTCCAACGGTAGTATGAGATTCATATTAAATCTAAAGGAACTAAATAAGTTCATATCTACAAATCACTTCAAAATGGAAGATATTCGAACTGTTTTAAGATTGATCTCGAAGGATTGCTTTATGGCCACTATCGACCTGAAGGATGCTTACATGCTCATTAAAATGGACCCTAGTTCTTGTAAATACTTGAGGTTTTGCATAGCCTATGAAAGTGACCTAAATTCACAAAGAATGTATGAATTCAAAGTTTTACCGTTTGGCCTGTGTACGGCCCCATATATTTTCACCAAATTACTGAAACCTGCATTTAAAATGTTGAGAACCAGTTGTTATTTATCTTCATGCTATTTGGATGACATTTACATAATAGGAAAAACATATAGCGATTGCCAACGCAATGTCAGAGCAACTAAAAGTTTACTAGAATCTCTGGGTTTTATAATAAATGTTGAAAAAAGCTGTACCACTCCTTCTCAAAATTGTAAATACCTAGGTTTCATAATAAATTCCAAATATTGGCATGTAAGTCTCCCACAGGAAAAGAGGAATCGTATTAAAACTGAGCTTATCTCCTTTTTACAAATGACACGTTGTAAAATTAGAAAGTTTGCACAACTCGTGGGCTTACTAGTATCTGCCTGCCCTGCAGTTGAATATGGTTGGATGCATACTAAAGAACTGGAAAGATGTAAATTTTTAAATTTAAAGAATCACGACGATTATGACCGTTACATGAATTTACCAAGTCATATACTGCCTGATATTCGTTGGTGGATAGATGTAATCGATAATTCGGTACATAGAATTAAAGATGACGTCTATTGCTGTGAAATATTTTCTGACGCCTCAACAACGGGGTGGGGTGCGGCTTGTGGCGATAAATCAGCAAGCGGTCAGTGGTCACAGCTCGAAAAACAACAACACATTAATTATCTAGAGTTGTTGGCAGCATATTTCTCATTAAAAATATTTGCTAATAAGTGTCATCATTGTCAAATACTATTGAGGGTAGATAATACAACTGCGGTCAGTTATATCAACCGTATGGGTGGCATACAATTTCCTCACCTTACCAAAGTTACAAGGGATATATGGAGTTGGTGTGAACAACGAGAAATATATATTACGGCATCTTACATAAAATCAGCTGATAATATTATTGCTGATAGGGAGTCCAGGCGCAGCCATCCTGATACTGAATGGCAGATGTCAGATACAGGATTTCAGTTAATAGTGAATTATTTTGGTTTACCTGAAATAGATTTGTTTGCAAACCGCATCAATAAAAGATGTGCCAAATATGCATCTTGGCATTTAGATCCAGATGCATTTGTGATAGATGCATTTACAATGAGTTGGTCTGAACTGTATTTTTACGCTTTTCCTCCAGTCTCTTGTGTACTTAAAGCCTTAAGAAAAATAATTAACGATAAGGCAAAGGGCATAATGGTTGTTCCAGCCTGGCCATCACAGCCATGGTATCCCCTCTTCACAAGTCTTTTGATAACTGACATGTTACAATTAAACTCATCCCATTTTTTAATTCCAAATTCTAGCAACCGGAATATCAACAAAACAACTACCCTGGTGGCCGCAGTATTATCCGGACGGCCATGCTAAACAAAGGCGTCCCGCCATCAGCAGTAGATATAATGATAGCTTCACTGTCCAATAATACCTTAAAACAGTATGAAGGTTGTATAAAAAAGTGGTTTGACTACTCTAACAACCAAAATTTTAACTTGTATCAACCTACAGTTTCTTCAATTTTGAATTTCTTAACGCAGATATTTAATAATGGGAGTCAATATGGCACCATTAACAGTTATAGGTCAGCATTATCATTAATTTTAGGACAAATTATGGAAAATAAATTAATATCAAGATTTTGTAAAGGAGTTTTCAGGCTACGGCCATCGTTGCCAAAGTACAATATCACTTGGGATGTCAGTGTGGTTTTAGAACACCTAGGATCACTATTTCCTCATGAACAAATATCATTGGAAGAAATGACCAAAAAATGTTCAACACTTATGGCTTTGGTAACGGCACATAGGGTGCACACCATATCAAAGGTTACTTTGAATAATATTATGATTTCTGATTTGCAAATTATGATTAAAATAACAGATTTGATTAAGACATCACGACCAGATGCAACACAGCCAATGTTACATTTACCATTCTTTGTAGAAAAGCCTCAGATATGTCCGGCGAAAGCCTTAATTGCCTACATGGATAGGACTAACAACCTTAGACACTCTGATAACTTGTTTATTTCATTTAAAAGACCATACAATTCTGTAACATCTCAGACCATAAGTAGATGGATTAAGTGTGCGCTACAAGATAGTGGAGTTGACGTGTCCATGTTTACTGCTCATAGCACTAGACATGCATCGACGTCATTGGCCTACAATCGCGGTGTCAACATTGATGTGATTCGTAATACGGCAGGTTGGAGTGGCAACTCCAACCTTTGCGCGTTTTTACAATAGAGTGATTGTTAACAATACAAATTGTGTTAAATTTGCCAGATCAATTTGTACTTCAGAAGGAGAGGATTAATTATTATTAATTACAGATGACTTTCATCATTCTTTCAATAAATGATTTACTGTAATGATATTTCCTTTTTATTAATTGCTCTAAACATCTACAAGTGTATAAAATACTAATATCGAGGACGATTCCCCAAATATAATTAATGATTAAACGAACTTACCTGTACGTGAAGTTCTATCATAATTATATGAGGGAATCGTCCGAAGATATTAGTAGGGAGTCCCACCCACCCTTCAGTTTAGTCGGGACTAAACAAACCCTTAAAGGAAATATCATACCTATTATCTCTAAACTAAATGAAGGTAATGGACGGCAGGGCGTGGGGGCAGACGTCAGACGGAAGCGGAAATGTCAGCAGAAAAATTAATTTTTATTTCAAACCGGAAGTAACGATTTTATTATTAAAATGTTTTTAGATTATTTTATTATTCTCTAAAATTTTGTGCTAAGTGGTAACACATATATGAGCGATACTACAAGTGTATAAAATACTAATATCTTCGGACGATTCCCTCATATAATTATGATAGAACTTCACGTACAGGTAAGTTCGTTTAATCATTAATCACTAACCATGTCTGCTGCTTTGCAACACTCAATAAATGGTACCGAAAAAGTTTTAAAAAGGTACCGGTGGTGGTAGGTACCTTTTTAAAACTTTTTTTTTCTCTTTCCTTGTTCAAGAAACGATTTTATCTAAAAAAAAGCTATTATGTAGTGAAGGTTATCTATTATTATTTGATTGATGTAGCAGTTAATGCGTGAAAATGTAACAGACAATAAAGCCCTCTCATTCGGATTACTAAATCTCAGACGGGCCCCGCAGTCCGGCCCTGTACAAACTCGATCTCGATAATAACTCCACCATTATTGGCTAGAATTAATGCTCGTTTGGGCAACAACTGCCTCCGCTGATCTTGATATAGGACGCCATAAAATTGGGCAAGTTGCGTTTGTGGGGGGCTGCGGGCGACGAGCCATGGCTCTGACTAATTGGTGAGGACATCGAGAAATTTTAGAATGCAGTAGAGATCGTCGATCGTCGTATTGACGCTCACAAGCCAATTTCAAATATGTTCGCAATACACATGCAATTATAATATTATAATACAAAATGCAATTATGATTGGTTGTTCGGTCCCTCCACTGCTTCTACGTACACAAGCGAATTTCAAATACGAACGCAATACTCGTACACATCAAACACATCATCATGGTCGTTCAGTTGCCGGTATGCGTTTGACGTTTGAGCCTAACCGTCAACTGAACAACCAATCATACTCGTAATTGCACGTTTATGTGTATTGCGTACATTTTTTTTTTTGAGTATTCACGGTCGTCAATATTATTTTGATGACCGCTGGAAATATCCATTTGCCTACCTATTTTGACCCACCGGAAACCAGTGTTTGAACCGATAGCACCAGACAAAAGTTATTGGTCTAGTACTTGTTTGTTTTTATCAATTGCTTATTTAATTTTCTAAGTTAAAGTTATAGTTATCACAACTTGAATATCAATGTCTTTCCTTTCACACCAAAACCACAAGACGGTAGAAAACAGTGCCGAATTCAGCGACAGTAACTGGACTACGTTCAGTAACGTCACATTGACAGCTGCGTTTCGTTAACGCACGTCGTGGCCGCGACAACGATCTGGAGCGTGAAATATGGACTTAGGGCGTGTGTAGACGAGGCACACTCAAATATCGAATAAAATCTTCTGTTATTTATTTACTTATTCATTCATAACACTTGTAAACTTACATTATACACCAAAGCGCATACAAGCTTAAATTACAATATACCTTAAGACACATAATGTATTCAGAATGTTACATGCAAGAAAAACATAGAAAAAGATTAATGGAAAAAAAACCTGGCTTAATTAAACTAAAATGAAATGTTAAAAGCTAAATGTTATTATTATTGTTGTTATTTGCTTGATCTTCTCTTATGTTTAGATAAGATAACAGCTCAAACCAGATAACGAAGCAAATAAAGATAGAGCGTCTGCAATGGACTTCCATCAGTACTTTTTTTGGTAATTTTTATTTTTGACATAGATTTTTATTTTAGTTCTAATAGCACTTTGTAATACCTACCTTATAACATAAGTAAGTAAGTAAAGTAAGAAAACAACAACAATATTACAGCCAGTAAATACAGTTAACGTGAATGTACAACTTGGGCGATTTTATCGCTAAAAAGCGATCTCTTCCAAACAACCCAAAGGTAGAAGAATGTTGATGAGAAGGGTAGGCAAGTGCACAATAAAAGAAAACAGAGTAGAAATGGTAATAAAATACAAACTATAAACTTAAATATAATTACCTAACATTAAATAAATAAAAAAAAAGATAATATGATTCATATACAAATATATACTTAAACCTAGAGAAAATGCTATAAAATTTAAGAAGTGCGATAAAAGAGATCAGTAAATGAATAAATAATAATATTAATACACAAAAGGAGAAAAGCACATTCAGGATAGCCAATATGAAACCGAAGTTATCAAGATAGAACGAGAAAATGGAAGGAAGAACTGGCGTCAAAGTGCAAGGAAATGGGCTTCGACACTTGTTTTGAAGATGGCCAAAGATTAAGCTTGAGATTAAGTTAGTATTATAAAGTGGTTAAGAGCCGCTCCAACGCTTTTGAATATTTCAAGTTGATGAAAGTGCTCACTGGACAGGCCCAGTCTAGTGTGAGGACTTTTAGTTAAGTAATATAAAACTTATGGAATATAAAACTTATTTTGCCAATCATCATTGTTCGACTTTTTAGTTAATAAACGAATAGAATAGAATGGTAATAGAACGACCCTTCACAGAACTCCACCGCGGCATGCACCGCTCCAGAAACCACATTAGTCCAATTATATCGTCCGCGCCAGCCCTTATGTTGATTTCGGTAAACGCGTGGGAACCTAAACGAAACTTTCCAACGCTTGTAAGGCGTTCGGTACGCGTTGAATTTAATTAGTTTGCTTTGGACCCAATACGGCTGCCGTAACCAGAACCACGGTGAGAGGATCGTGTAGTTTCCTTCGTGATTGTGGTGGGAAATGAGGGTATTTCTGCATTTGGGGTTTGTGTTTCGTAAACTGGAGTTTCCGTGTAGATTTGCACGCATGGTTGGATCAATTTGAGGCAATGATATTATAATAATACGTAGATAAGTTACTTGTGCTAAAAAGTGGCACCCGAAATCGGGACTTTTGCCCACCTGAGATGCTTTGGCAGTTTGAGATGACACTGCGCAACATGCATCTGTCTCGTTTACGCTCTAGTCATTAATCATACTATCTTGTTCCCACGGCTAATTTATAGGTACGTACGCCAGAGGACAATTTTTGACTTCGCATCAGTACTGGCATACCGTACTCTTTTAAATATCATTGGTCACGAATATGCGTCACATGAAGTCCCGGCTGAGATCGAACCCGCGACCTTTACAAGTATCTAAGTATTAGGTATTTAGTAATGTTTCCTTTGTCCTGTTTCAGGCGGAGCCGTGCCCACATCGTCCGAGTTGCCCAGGGCGTTCGATTCCCGGTCCACGCTACTTTTCGAGTGAGTATTTTATTTATTCTATACTTATTGCACAAGGAAGGAAAGTATAATTGGCGGACTTGATTCTCGACCAGTCAACCATCGGGCAAGGCAAAAAACTTGTTGGCGGTGTCTTTGACATATTAAATTTAAATAACCATGAACATACACAAAATACATAATAATGAAGTACCTACATACTTAAGTTCGTAAATAAATATTATATTACTAGCTGTCACGACAGACTTCGTTCTGTTGTCAAACATTCAGTGTCGCGTGACAGGTAGAAACGGTTGCTAAGAGAAAACTAAAGAGTTGTTCTTCACTGTATTTACAGCTGTTGACAGAAAATGTTTTCTAACCTTTTAAATCCTTCCGTTGTTGGCCCTTCCGTGAACCATCAGAAATATTTTAAAACTAAAATTACCGAAATCGGTCCAGCCGTTCCAGAGTTTTAGGGAGACTAACGAACAGCAATCCATTTTTATTTATAGCGATTAAATCAAATAATAAATATACATACATGTACTAAATATTACCTACAATGAAACATACTGAATGATTAATTTTACTGATATCTTATTGCATAAGTATGCTTATTCGCTAATTTAGTACTCGTATAAACTTCACTTAGTTAGGGGCTAACCGGCCGTGTACGGGAGAATGTTTACGAATATTTATATATTTTACTATTAACTTTTCAGACTTCATCACCAAGTGCCCAAAATCAAAGTGGGCCCTGATCTCCGAAGCGCGAGGAAACCGAAGCAATACCCTAATAAGTAAGTATTGAATAGTTACGAAATTTTAACAGTCTATACCCCGAATTCACAAACGTCAATCAACGCTAAGCACGCGCTCTCGCTCATGCTGTCCCGTAAAATGTCAATAGAACTGAAAGTGACAGCATGAGTGTGAGCGCGTGCTTAGCGTTGATTGTCGTTTGTGAATTCGGGGGTAAGTCAGTCTGATGTCAGACTAATACAGAAAATAACAAATTCCTTATTTAGCTGCTTTTGTAATAAACAGTATAACATCATCGTAAGGTCATCTTGAAGACCACAGTAAAAAAACATACGCTTACGACTATCCTCCAAATGAAAGTATTCAGAGACACACTAAGAGCCTGTTCACACTAGAGAACGCCGCGGCTTCGCGTCGTGATCGCGGCGTTTATTTTATCGCGGAACTATCGCTGCGAGATCGCAGCGCGCCCGCTGAGAGATCGCCTCGCTAGGTGTGAACAGGCTCCAACTGTTGTCGTGATGAACGGAACATTCGGAAGCTCACATTTCGCCGTGCGAATTGAAACCCAACGGTCTACAGCCTTTATCTGGGTCTTGCAATGGTTTTTATCGGATTTTTAAATCGACGGAGAGTTACCGCAAGCTGAGTTAAACACAACGTACTTAGATATTGCAGCTATGTTTGAACTCGGAGCCAGTTGGTTCAAAGTCTGAGGTCCTAACCACTCGTCCACGACGCTCTCCAACAAACAGCATGGAAGCACTTTTGTCATTCAAATCAAATTAAAACACAATAAATTCGGAAGACGCAGGTTCAAATCCTGCCTAATGCTCGACCAGTTGTTTTTTTTTTAATATTTCTATCACAAGCTAGTTTCATCTTTATTGAAAAAATATTTGGAAGTTAAGTTAGAAGAGTGTCTAAAGTACCTTATCGCTAGAAAATACTGGCTTACAGCTAAAATACAGCAGAACGGTCCGGTGGTCCATTAGGGTCTCGATAGCTTACAGGTTCGAATCCCACCTGCTGCTTTAACTGATTGTTTTTTTCTTAAAAGTTATTTAATGGGATCCCTTTCATTGGCATAATGTGTTTTGTCCTAAAATAGATTGGCATAATGAAATTGGCATAATTTATTTAGCATAATATTAATTTGGTCGATTTTTTTTTAGCATAATATGTACTGTGGCATAATTATTATTCAGCATAATGCAATTATGCATATTTTTTTTGGCACAATTGTTTTAGGCATAATGGAAAGTCGCATAACAGTATTTTAGTTTAGGTGCGGCGGGGTGGCCCTTATATTTATGGTTAATTATTTTATGCTTAATCATGTTTATGCTTATTGCATTTATGCTAAAAATTTTATGCTAAAAACTGTTGTGCTTATTAGTAATAAGCGAAATTATCATTAGTAGGAATAGGCATGACGAACAATTTTGAAATCTTCTTTCGTGATAAAGGTACACATGTATTGTATACTAAAAAAACTTTATTTCGGTTTCAAAGGTCAGTTTAACAAAGTTTGAGGACATTATTCTAGTATTTTATCAACAGCGCGCGAAAAAGCTCGCAGGTGTCATGGCGTCCGTGTGACGTAACTCTAATGTAAATATCACGTGTCTGTCAAACTCACTTGTATGAAATACGACAGTGACATTTGTTGATTTCCATTAGAGTGACGTCATAGTGCGTGATTGACGTTTGAGTCAAAATGGCGAATTGCAGTATTTTATCCTTTTACTTTATCGAAAATCTGATTAATCTCAGATTTTAAAATCAAACTAAATGTGTCTTTTAAATCCTTTTAATATGTATTTTCCCCTAATGTATTCAAATCGTTGATTATTTGATACTGTCGTCATGCCTATTGCATTATGCTAACTTATTTTATGCTTAAAATTTGTATGCTTCTTGACAGTGAACCATCTTTAATACCAATCAACATTCTCAATTACAGATACAAACCACCCACCCAGATCCCCCCGGAACCACCTCCGCAAACGCACCACCAAACGTCAGAACTGTCAAAGTCATTCCTCCCGCCGATAATGCCGTTCGCGCTGCCGAAGCCGACCACAGACATTGAAATAAAGAACTTCTTACTAAACACTGCGCTACAAAACGCATTGACCGGTTCGCTGAATCAACTTTCTCAGCGGAAGACAAAAGAGGCGTTGACGTTGTCAGATTTGACACAACGGAGTGCGTTTACGAAGACAGCTAGCGCGGGGGAAGAGGAAAGGGGTGTGGGAGGGAGACGGCTGCACAAGTGTGACGTGGTGGGGTGCCATAAGGGGTACACTAAGAGCTCGCATCTAAAGGCTCATAAGAGGACTCATACAGGTGAGACTACTTTCTATTTATTTATTGCACTAAAAAGTACTATTGGTGGACTCAATGCCTAGAGGCATTCTCTGCTAGTCGACCACTTTTATGAAACACTAAACGTACGGACAGACGTTTCTCTGTCTAAAGACCATAAAATGTTATATTTGCCAACCTCTTAATACTTGATTGGTAGAGAATCCCTTATTGGCATTATGCCCGCCTTACGTACCATTCATTAAAGATAAATAAATGCATTATTTTGTATTTCTTATTTTTTAGTTTTAGTTGGTGCCTAGCCTTACGAACCATTCATTAAAGATATTTATTTTTTTTGCATTTCTTTTCTTTGTAGTTGGTGCTGCTACTGATGTATTATTTTCAATCATTTCAAATTTTTCTTTTACGATTTTAATATACTTGCAGAATATTAGAGAGAAAAAACAATCCATGCCAAATTAGTATATTTAACCAACATTCCCAGGTGAAAAGCCCTACTCCTGCGCCTGGGCGGGCTGTTCCTGGCGCTTCGCTCGTTCAGACGAGCTCACTCGACACACTCGAAAGCACACCGGGCATCGTCCCTTCACCTGCCCCTTATGTCGGAGGTCCTTCGCGAGGTCTGACCATCTGGGACTGCATATGAGACGACATTAGGCTTTGTTGGGTTTTACAGGTCACTTGTCCAATTATACAGGGTTTTTGCTAAATTGTACAGGTCACTTGTCCAATTATAGAGATCTTTTGCTAAATTATACAGGTTAATTGTCCAATTATACAGATATTTTGCTAAATTATACAAGTCACTTGTCCAATTATACAGACATTTTGCTAAATTATACAGGTCACTTGTCCAATCATACAGATATTTTGCAAAATTATACAGGTCACTTGTCCAATTATACAGATCTTCTGCTAAATTATACAAGTCACTTGTCCAGTTATACAGGCATAAAATCGATAAATAAAAGAATAACCATCTGGGGCTGCAAATGAAACGACATTAGGAAAAGTTGTTAGGTTATGCAGGGCGTTTGGGAGTTTCACAGGTCTTTAAATGTTGAAAATGTGTTTAGTTGTTAGTTGAAAAATGTGATTGATGTGTTGTTGGGTTTTACAGTTCTCTTGTCCAATTATACATGTCCAATAATGACCATTTGATAATTAACAGATTGTTTATCAATTTAACATCATTTAATTTTTTTTTTTTTGTTTTGTTGCAAAATTTTATAGCAAGTGTTAATTGCAAGATACATGTCAGAAAAGATACAATCATTTTTTATTAAAGATTATGATTAATATAGGCACTTGACTATCTTTATTGTGATAAATAAAACAGGACATATTACGATAAAAATATTTATGTATACTTTTTATTGTGAATCTTAAATTTGTTACAGCAAATTCATAAAATAGTGCAGAATCTGATATAAAAATACAGTCATATTAGGACATACTTTTTATACTCGTACGAGTATTCGTAATATAAAACGTTTTTCTTTGATGTTGTTATGTATTAATACATAATAAATACATTTGTTTATGTATAATTGGCTAGATAGCCAATCATGATAGTTTGCATTGTGTACTTACTGCAAGGAACAGTATATAAAAACTTTTCCATACTTTTTTGGTGCAATTTACCTATCTTTTAATAAATTAGTTGAATATACTACTGTGAAAACCCTTACGATAAAAATGAATAATTTTGTTTAAAAATATATTTACAATTTTATTAAAAATAAAGTTAGGTATTTTATTAGTTGTAGTATAATTCTAGTGACAGTAACATACCACTGCGGCATTACTTAAAAACCTATGGCCAGTAATTTTTTACATTTATTTTTGAACTATTTTTAAGTTAAGTTAGTAAGAATTTATTTCATTTTATCTTAGTTGTAATCTTGTGCAGTAAAGAGAATAAAATAATTTTAAAATGTTTGCAATAAATAAAGTATTTTAGTAAGTATGAAAAGAAATGATGCCAGTGTATTTTTTATAGAAATAGTTTAATTTGTATGTTGTCATTTGAAGAAGGTTTAAAGGAAGATCAAGCCATGAGTATCTGGGGATAAAAATAAGTTCGTAAACTGTCTGTAATTTACTGTAAATCAGCATGTGTGTTGATTGTGAAAAAAGGCATAATCGTGTCTTGAAAAACATACTTGTCACGTATACGCAACGTTATGCTACATAACCCATGTAACTAACGTTTTAACCCCTTGATGCAAAGAGCAGTCGCATTTCGTCACCTTCTTTTTTCGTTCTCATTCGCATTACCTATATGGTCTACTGTTTCGATTCGCCAGCATTCCTAATCGTCATTTTCTTATCTCGTCCGCTTTCTCGTTCTGGCTGACAATGTCTAGTCTCCTAAAATGTCCAATATGCCAAAGAGTCCAGTGTCCTATTACGTCTAGTCTCACAATGTCCAGTGTTCTAAAACGTCTAGTCTCACAATGTCCAGTGTTCTAAAACGTCTAGTATCACAATGTCCAGTGTTCTAAAACGTCTAGTATCAAAACGTCTAAAATGTCTACAGGAAAAAGTATTTATACCTGGTATTTTTTATGACTTGTAAGGAGATTCTATGAATTATCTTACAACTATTAAACGAGCAAAATTTGTATTTATGTGACTATATTTGCCAGAACGTTCTCGAAAACCGCTTGTAGAATTTCGCTAAAAATCAGTATGTAGGGATTATTGGGGATAAAAAACGATTTAGATATGTATCGTTTGCAGGAAACATCGTTTTCTTAAATTTTTTTACAATTTTTGTTATGGTTGATTTAGCTGCGGAATAACAATAGTAATTTCGAACTGTCAAACATGTATCATCTGGCCGAGTGGTGAAACCTATAGAAAGTCTATAGGGAGACGAATTGGGTTTTTAACCCAGGGTTCAAATCCTCAGACTGATCAAAGTTTTTTTTTGTTTTCTTTTTTTTTTTATGTATTTTTTCTATCTTTTTACTTAGCTATTATATTTTTTTAATTTTAATTTTTGAAAAAATAAATTTTTTTATACAAAAATTATTTTAGCTTTTTTTTGAGAACGTCCATGACGTATAAGGATAACAATCACGGTCTGAAAAACTAAAGTTAAACTAGATTCGTAATGCCTAATTTTTGGATGGGTGACCAAAAATATAAAGCTGAGTTACGATTGTTTCTTTCTCCCTACCATCCATACACATCGGAAGGTAGAGTAGTCATCCGTGTATGATAATGATAATATTTTTGTTTTTTTGATAAGTACGATAAATATCGAGCGTGTAGAATATCCCTATGGTATAAAAATTTCTTTATTCTAGATCGATTGTTTTACATAAATTTACCAGAGCATAGAATCGAAGCTTCCGAGTTTTCTAATTTTACATTGTGTGACACGCTGGACATTAGTAATTCTGATATACTAGACATTATGGGACTGGACGTAATAAGACACTGGACATGTTTGGACACTTGTCATTATAAGACTATTAAAACACTGGACATTGTGAGACTAGACGTAATAGGACACTGGACTCTTTGGCATATTGGACATTTTAGGAGACTAGACATTGTCAGCCAGAACGCGCTTTCTTACGTAGGCCACTCTACTAATTTGTCTGCAGTGTCAACTTGTCAACATTGTAGAACACAGCGCCAACTCAACAACGTTTTGTGTTTTTAATAATTATTATTATTTATTTAATGCGTTCATGAATGTTGCACTCACTACCTAGATACTACATTTGGGTGTCCAGGTGTTACATGAACCCTGCAAGGGTGTAGCAATAATTAAAAAAAAACATTAATCATAAGTAGGACAAAAATCAGGATTACATTATAATAGAATTTGAATAAAAACAGGTAAAATAATTAAATTACAATTAAAATGTCAATTACTTACAAAATTACAATAAAAATTAAATCAATTCTGTTGACTCTACCTCATCGTGTATCGTAGCATTATGGTCGATGGAGAAGGTAATCTTGATCCGTCAATATATACTGACTGATCAAGATATTTATCTACGTGTAGAGTAGGGTATTGACAATATTTACCGCTGGATTTTTGCTGGTGTAGGGTCCCTGATCAGGTCCAAGATACATCAGTAAATATCATGATATTTATCAAGATATTTATTGAATGTTTAGCGTTCGCCTTAAAGGAATGCGGACGAGTTGGCACTGTGGTCAAAATAATAAAGACAAAATGGAGTATTGACGATATCAGAAAGTAAGTCAGGACGAGTTAGGAAGGTGACAATTTAGAACGAAATGAAACTGACCAAAGTTATCCTGAGCCCGCAAAGAGGAAAGAAAAGATTTTATGAATTTGAATCGTAGTGTTGCGAACAGATACAGAAGCCATTATTTTAATCAGTTTATTTCATCTGAAAGGTGACTTCATCTAGAATGTTCTTAGCTATGATTTAAACATTGTTTGATAGACTTTTTAGATGAGACTTAGCTAAAACGTGATAAGTGGCAAAGGTGCAACATGTCTTCACCATTGCGTTGCGTTTGATTTTGGAACGGCTTAATTTGAAATGGAAATTAATATAATTAATAAAAATTGTTACTTAAAATTAGATTAGTAAGTAATGATTAGATTAAGCTAGTCTGTATGTTTGTCTATGCTCAAAAAAATGTTCCACAATTTTTATCAATATAATTAAAATATCATACAGGGCGATTGTGGCAATATTAGGATAAAATATTCCTATATTATTATTTTATATTATTTTTCTACATTTTGAAGTGTTCTTTAGATTATATTTGTTTTGTTTCAGATGTTTATATATAAGTGATACCGTAGTTACTTTACACATAGAAAAAGTATATAAAATATATAATTTAAGATTTATTCTAAGTAAGACTTAAAGTTCACAAACAGTAATTTGGGGCCAGTATTTTTGAAATTATAGAATTATCTAATTTTAAGGTAAGAATAAGAAAAAAAACGTTGATAGCAGTCGAAAACAGGGTGCTATTATATGATAATTATTATTGAAAAAGTATAACTTAAATTTTTTGATCTCACATTGGATATTCCTATCTCTCTATGTCTAATAAATGTCGATTGATCTCAATTCGAATGTTTTGCTGAAAAAAAATGTATGTACCTAATTTTTTTAAAGAGAATAGAGTTCTCACTTAAATATAAACCTTAGCAAGTGTAATTAGGTTTCAAAATGTAGTGTTGCTTCATACAGGTCTTGTTTTTAAAACCTGCCTTATTTTGAAGGGAGACATTTTTACGCTGAATTTAGGAAAGCCGTTGATTTAAATATGTATCTAGCTTGATTCTACACCTTCCTTGAAAATTTGGCACTTTTTGCAATGAACACCCTGTATATTTATATTGTACCACACAATGTATCATCACTACATAGTTGCAGTACGACCAATGTTCAGAACGGAAGGTGTCTTTGTTCATATTAATTAAGGCAGGTTATTTTATTATCAGCTGAAAATTGTATTATTATTTTGATGTTAAAATTAATATTTAGTGAAGAAAACTATGTTTAAACGTTTACCGCATTTTGTCGGCCAGTAATGCAACTATTTTAAGGGGCTCACACACTTGGTATCACTTAAAGTAAAAATATTTTATTTTGTGATTAAATTAAAATTAATTAATATTAATTTATTTAAAAATATATCTGACTTGTTTTGTATGTATTTGTACCATCGACCTTACAGCCACTAGACGCCTAATGTTAGATTTCTTGTATGGAATGAAGCGTGTCAACTACCTGAGGCGGGGGGCAACGTCACTGACCCTACTAATATTGTAAATGTGAAAGTTTGTATGTGTGGATGTGCCGTGTTGCTCATTGACGTAAAAAAACCTGGATAGATTTTAATGAAACTGTACAATAATATAGCTTCTACATCTTTTTTCTATCTTTAGTCCACGCAGGCGGTCGGAAGTTGGCTATATTTTTTTATTTCTTTACTTACCTTCTGTAATGGTTCAGAAGTGGGCTATATTACACCCAGTTTGCTTGCATGAACATGTCTGTTTGTATTGGTCTGGGTGTTTCCTATGAATAATAAGTATGTATTTGAAAAAGAAGTACCTAGTATAGTAGTAGTAGCTCACTTTGGGGCTAGATGGTCATGTGTGGAATAATGTTCACCATTACCATTCCCATGAGCTGTCATGGGAATGGTAGGAACTCATTGGGTGGTAGATTCCGAATATAGAAGTATTGGTCTGACTTTGTTACCATAGCCACCCGCTTGTCTTAAGGCGTCTATTAGCTATGAGGTCGATGATTTATATAACTATTTATACAGATATATAAATACTTAAATAAAGTCTTCTTGGTTTTCCCGAAACACGAACAATTTGTAAAAGAGTTTCCCAAGTGTGAAAGAGCCTTTAAATTTCCTATTTTTTACTTTTCTACTATTATACATTAGAGTGAAATTATATTACCTAAATAGTTTTTATATTTGAAAATCTTATATGGTTAAAAATGGTTGTCGGTTTATATTATTTGGTTTGAAAATAAATTGACTGAAAATTTTCCAGTATTGATTTTTGTGTTTTATTTAATTCAAGTTTCAAATATTGTTGTATGCTTGTTCATATTTTAGCGTCCCCAAACATTTTACTGATAGGGCATAACAATAAACATTTTTTATGGTACGAAACTACCTATAGAAAAAAAACAAAAACAACATTTTTTTTCTTTAATTGTGACATTTTTATATTATTTAATTACTGACATTTTATTTACCTTCTGATGATCTCAATATGAATTCATGTAACTTGACATTAATGTATTTACACACATCAAAAGTGTCTAGGGATATCTCAAGCATTTTCATACAAAGTATAGCTATTGGGGAGGCTGTAAAAATTAAAATATTGATACCAACGTAGAAATTTTTAGGACACAGAAACTGCTATATCTGCCCTTTCAGATTGTATAAAGAAATTCATTGTGGTAGCATTATTGTACAATCGTAAGGACGTTAAAAAAAAGACAGATTTTTCTTATAAAAGGTTTCAAAATTTTAGCAAAATCAAACGTTTTTTTTGTAATATTCTTAACCTTTATCTTATGCCTGTTTCCTCGAGTTATTCTAAGATAATGCTGAGCATTATCTAATATCTTTGATTTTGCTAAAATTTTGAAACCTTTTAAAAGAAAAATCTGTCTTTTTTTTTAACGTCCTTACGATTGTACAATAATGCTACCACAATGAATTTCTTTATACAATCTGAAAGGGCAGATATAGCAGTTTCTGTGTCCTAAAAATTTCTACGTTGGTATCAATATTTTAATTTTTACAGCCTCCCCAATAGCTATACTTTGTATGAAAATGCTTGAGATATCCCTAGACACTTTTGATGTGTGTAAATTACATACATACATACCATCACGCCTCTTTCCCAACGGGGTAGGCAGAGACCACTTCTTTCCACTTGCTACGATCCTGGCACACACCTTGCGCCTCCTCTACTTTCACATTATATTTATTTATTTATTTACAATAAGCATCATGTACAGAGTCAGGAAGTCTTATTGTATTTATATTGTAATTTTATATTGAGAAATAAATAATCTTCTCTAATCTAATGTAACAATATGTCATGGAATATGTTATTTTTTAAGTTCTAAAATTTATTTTTAAATTTTATGGCATTTCCGTGGATGAGCCAACTTTTTATTCGTGTGACTTTTGTGGTCTTAAATTAGAAAGAGGTTTAATTTTTTTCAACAAAATTGCTGATGCCACTGTCTATTCATAGTTTATTTTCTATGAAAATGACGCTAAATTCTAATGAATAAAAAAATGACGTCAGATAAAAATACCCAAATAAAGTATCAAAATGAATGTTAACCTTACAATCATGAAAATAGAAACGAAAATGGAGAATTATGTACTTCTGAATTCTTATCACCCTTGCTCCTTCCTTAAATGTAAAAAAATCTTAATCTCAGATTGTTCAAAGAGTAACAAAGTACAGAATGTTCGCATTTAAAGTACCGATTTAGTGTACCTAATGGTTAAGGAGTTGATAAACCAGAGGTTATAGGTTCGTGTGCACGAACATGTCTGTTTGTATTGGCTTGGGTATTCCGGCGGGCGCCAAGACTCACTTCGCTCGTGGTGATCTTTAAAATTCAAATTCCTTGCGACTGTGGTCGTCCGAGAGAAAAGAACTAAGTAAGCCATTTTTTTTTTTTAAGTATTTACATACGAAATGAGAGAAAATACTAATTCAGAGTGAAGCATATTGATGATTGAAGTAAGCGTGAAGCACCGAGATGTGAAGTGATGTCCGCCGGAACGCCACCCCTGCTTTGCACGTTGGGTGACCTTGGGCTGCCTTTAAGGAAAGACCAGACCGAGACTTCAATATTAAGTACAAACCATTATCAATGAAATATCAATAATTTGATAGTACTAAGTGCACCTACTACTTGTCATATCTAATCTTTGCGCTATAAGAGTGTCGTGTATTTATCAAATATTATTTATATCTTAGTACCTATCGATTCGCCAGCGGATCCTAACTGGAAAAATGCGTTCAGTGTTGTTAGTTTTTGTGATTTTAGTCGTTTTTGGATCTTGCTATGAAGAAGGTTAGTGTATAATGTGTTTGTACAGTTTAATAAAAGGTATCATAAAGGTTATCTAGATATCACTTGCGAATTGTAGGTATTGTGAAATAATGATAAGTGTGAGAAACAGTGATAGGAATTCGATTCTTAAACTCAAGGTCATATAATAAGCTACAGTCTGTATTCTACGAAATCGGGAAGCCTTGACCACCTTGATGAAGAACTAAAGGTCTACCTGGCGTCTCAGCCATGGCTACAAGCTGTCCTCGAGTGTCATCATGGACACTTCAGGATGGATGACTTCAGTCTTGTGAGAAAACCGGATTTCAAAAAGGCTATACTAAGTACCATAGTCCACTTATACGCTACGGTATATTACTTATACAGAAAACTACACAGTATACTGGACCCGGAGTTCAAAACTGGCCAGACAACCCACATTCATTGAAATAACTTGTGGCTGAATCTCCAGTGATGGAAAACACCGACCCAAGTAGGTATTCCAAATACTCGTGTTCTGAATTGAAGTGATGGCAACAATCAGCATGCCTCTGACTGCCCCGTTTGGAATATAGGTAGTCGTGATCGTGGCTATGTTTTGTTAAGAAAATTATACCACTTTGCATGGCGTTTGTGGACTCTGGCAGTGCTTCTGTTTTGAAAACGGTGCCACAAGCTAATCGAAGTCTTGAAGTGGAGTATAAGAACATTATACTCACAGGAAGCTAAGTCGCATTATGACTTCCAAACAGACACACCGATATAAATATCAAGAATCTTTTTAAGTTTGATTCAGGGCATTAGAAAGAGGTTTTTTAATCAAAGAGCTCCATCACAAAGCGTTATACTTGAACATGAGTATGTCTATGAAGTCGTAGCTTCCAAACAAACAACCCGATTTTGATTTCAATGCGTTTGTAAGAAACGAAACTTCATCAAAAATGTTCTTTGCTTATTTTTTAACTGCTCAAAACAGGCACCACTATGTGTAGGTACAAGATAAACATAAATGCCTGTGGCATCGTAGCTCCCAAACGAACCGATTTAAATTTTATTTATTTTGTTAGATAGCCAATTTAACCAAGAGTGTTCTCACCCCCATTTAAATCTTCTAGAGCAATACCCAGACCTGCTATACGACAGCGCGTCGGAAGAGCCGCTGTCTCCGGTCGTGTGCAATGTCTGCGCGTGCGCCGACGGCGTCGTCGACTGCAACAACAAGAAGCTGAGGGACACCTTCAGTTTGGACGAGTGGAATGGTCTGTACACTATTATATTGACGACCGTCTTGGTGTAATTGTTGAGAAGTCGACTGCCACACCAAGGGTCGCGGGTTCGGTCCCCGCACAGTACAAACATTTGTGTGCATGAACATGTCTGTTTGTATTGGTCTGGGTGTTTCCTATGTATTAAGTATGTATTTACTAAGAAAAAGTATTTAAGTATGTTTATCCGTTGTCTAGTATCCATAACAACGGACTATAATTAGCCCACTTGGGACTAGATGGCGCTGTGTGGAATAATGTCCAAGGATATTTATTTTTATATTTATAAGGGCTAGTACACAATTAGGCTTTTAAACGTCGCATTGTGTTACGACGCCTCATCGTGAGAATGTCGCTTGCTTGTAGTAGATTCCCGCAACACGACGTTGTACCGTGAAACGCGACGCCGCGTCGTAGCACGCTGTGGCTTCGTATCGTCTTATTGTAAACGAACCGTAAGGAAAGGCATTTTCAAACTAACTAAGTGGTTGACTAGCAGAAACCGTGAAATTTTATAGAAGATCTTACTTTTTTTCTTTTAGTTTATTTGCGTCTCTTTCTCACTAAAAACTGGAGGAGAGACTCAGTCACCCTTAGAATTCAAAATTCAATATTTCTTTTCGGTGTGAAAAAAGGAAAAATCCTAAGCGACGATCCAATACAACTTGAAATAGTCTGTTTCTAAGACTAGTGAAGATTTTTACTTCGTCGAAGAAGAAGCCTAAAACATTTTTTTTTTTAAGATGTGTTTAGGTACTGTAGTTTTTTTTATTTTTCTTAATTTAAGTACTTAACAGTACAGTACTTTTGAATCGTCTCTACCACATAATGATCAATGTACGTTGTGAGACGCTTCCACCGGCGTCCGGAAGGTTGCTTCTACTGAGCAGATCTGACTAAGCCAAAATACAGGGTGACGTTGCCAGTAACTTGCCATTTTTTAAATAAGCTCTAGAACAATAGAAAACTACGTCTCCGTCGTATTTTTTGTACAAAAAAATCGCAAAAAACTTTATTTCACGGTATTCCATTCGGTTACCGATACCAAGACCTTAAAATTTGGCAAGTACTTGCAAACCCATCCTGTATACGGAAACGTTAAAAAAACTAACGTTGACATTTGTTTATATTCCGACCCAGATTTATATAATCAAGGATAAAAGTGCACCGAAAATTATCAGATAAAAATACTATTTATCAATATTTATCTTTTGTTTCAGGGCTGAAATATGACAACATAACCGAAGTTTATATGAGTGGCAATTCCATAGAGGTTTTCACTCAAATATCTGAGTTACCCATTCGGATACTGAACGTATCGAATAGTAAGATAGATAAAGTTGACGATGAATGCTTCAAGTATTTAGCAGATCTTCAAATCTTAGATTTGAGTAGGAATCAAATCATGAATCTGAATCGGAGAGTGTTTTGGGTGAGTTATCTTATCATTAATCATCATTTTATCATTGCAAAAGGGCATTACGGACAAGGTATCTTTGACAGCTAATGGACGCCATCTTTGAATATTGGCGCAAATTTTGACTTTAAGCCACATGACAGCTGGCAGCCATCTTTGTTTCCTTGTATACAAAGCGCGAATTTTGACGGTGAACTCAACTAAACTTAGAGATACACTAGTTCACACTCTAACAGCTCTTACAATTACTTATATCGAGCACAAGTTAAGTTTCGCTGCCACCTGTGGGATGGCTCTGCCAAATACTAACTTGATGCTCTGAACTCATATGCGACGAAACGCTCCTTGGAAGCACACTAAAGAGTTTGGAGCCCTCCCTCTACATACCACCAGCATCGGACCACTAGACGCGAGGAGGGCTACCAACCAACAATCCACACTAAACGGTTTTCTGTGTCCTTCCTGCTCCCTCTGTGTGTCTCTCCTTGATGTATTTCTGGATACATTTACCTTGGCGTCTCCATTGTATTAAATAGGCATTTTAAGCGGTTTTCGTCATCGGCCTCGGCATAGTCACAGTTGAGACTGAAGTATCTCTTAGTTATCTCAAACCTCTTTCCTCTCCAGGGTCTGATGCTGCCGTCATCCAAGTTCCGCCACTTCCAGCACATGCGTTACCTCAGCCTGGCGCACAACGAGCTCCACACGCTGCCTAGGGACGCCTTCGGCTTTATGCAAGAGCTGACCTTTTTGGACCTGAGCGGGAACCCGTTGGGGATCATCGACCAGGTTGTGATGGGGGCTCTTAGCGATCTCACTTTCCTGAAGGTAAGTCTATTGGCCAGATGGGAGGGATTACGAGTACTTAGGCAGCCGCAGGGCCTAAATAAATTCAAGGGCCTTAAACGCGGGGAACTTTTAGTGAGCTTACTCAACATTTCTGTGGACTTACCAAGGTTCACGCAGGCTTCACCCTTTTTTGCCCTATGGTATGAGGCATTAGAATACTGCCATGGTTTCCCCCCGCCTGTCGTAAGAGGCGACTAAAGGGGGCCCCGGGGTCGCTAGGAGTGCACACGGTGGGGACCGTGCGCCTCTATTGCACATGTGACTACGTGGAGGGGGGCGGTGCGGGGGGGCCTGCCGTTAACACCAGCGGGTGTAGTAGTGTCGAGGGGAGCTATACCTTCCCTCGAGCCCTCGAGTTGAGCTGGGAAACCGGCAAAGCGCGCCGGGGGTCCGCCGGTAGAGTCCCTCACGGTGGTACTCGGGGACCTCCGGTAACGCGCAGAAGATGGCCTCCGCGGAGTTTAGTGGGTATTCCTTCCTATTGGGGGGGGGGGGTGAGTCCCACACTCCCCCGCTCTTTTACCCTGGGAGCGGGACAGTGCGTAAATGCATTCTACGCGTCAAAAAAAAAAAAGAAAGGCTTCACCCTTTTGTTGAGTGAACTAATAACCCTTTATATTTTTAAAACGTTTTCTCCTTCATTTTCAGGAGTTAAGAATGGCCAGTTGTGAGCTGGAGACGCTACCCGAAGGTCTATTACGAAGACAGCGACGCCTGGAGCGACTCGACATCAGCTATAACAAGTTCACCACAGTTCCCGCAGTTTTGAGCGAAGCCGTCAATATGCTGTATCTGAACTTTAACAGGAATCCAATCACTGAGCTGAACGAAGCAACGTAAGGATTTACAGGTTATTGAGGCCAAGCTAGGTATTCATTCTAAGCACACATAGCATACGCTCACGAAGTCAAAGGCACACTGGTTGTTGCCGTCATTCATGGTGAAAGAAACCTCGTGAAGCTCACGCCCAGTGATTAAATACTCTGGCTTGGAACCCGTTCATTGGAAATGTCATGAAACGTACGGTTCAGAATGGTGCCTTCACTATCACGGCCACAAGGTGGTTGCAGGTCGCCAACAACTAGCAGCTCTGCAAATGTATGGGGAAGACCCTATGTTCAGCATTCGACGTCATCCGGCTGTTATGATGATGATAATACAACTTCTGTTTAATTTGAAGTCAGACTATGTAGCTGTGAGAAAACCTGGATATTTATTGAATCCTTTCCGTTCTAGCTCGATACCGAAACTACCAAATCTCCGAGAGCTCAGCATATGCAGTTGCTCCAAACTGCACACGATAGGCCCGAGCGCTCTAGGAGGTCTAGAGAGCCTGGTCTCCTTGAGGATATGTGACAACTTGAAGTTGAGCAGGATCGACGATGACTTCCTGACGTGGTATGATGACAGTGACATTGAGAGGAGGCCGCTGTTGAAAGAGGTTGGTTTAGTTTAGTAGATATATCGTGTACAGACCTACCAACTTATCTGTGAACTGAAGGAGGACGACACCGTCGATTCAGTGTTGCTAATTAATATAAGGAGCCTAAAATTGAGCAAGTTTTACAAGTAGGTAATTTGACATACGAAATAAGTATTAAATGAAAATAATAAAATTAAATATTGTAATTTTTTATTAATAAAATATATATATGTCGGAGAAACATAATCCTTGCCGACATCAGGGTTAATGGGCACGAGCTTCGTGGGCGTCATCTGGGTGAAACGCTAGCACAAAACACAATTGTCACAATTCCACAGTATTTATTGTAGATTTAAACAATATTCCGTTACTTCACCGCTTAGACAAAAGATAATGTAGACTGAGCAGCGGGTTCAAGGCACCTATCTCACTTCAAAACTGTCTATTCTACAATCCAAGATCCAACTCGATCCTTTAGCGTCTCTTCACCAATAAATCCAAAAATGCTCTGAAAACGCTGTCACTCTGTCAGCCTCACTGAAAACAAGATGGCGCCTCGACCCCACTCGAGGCACATGCTCTGCTCTGATTGGTCCTTACGGGAATTACAATATTCATTACTTTTATTAAATTATTATTGATTCCATATTATAGAAGAACGTAACAAATCAAATGGAATTAAATTAAGGCTTTTAACAATAATCAAATCTTAAACAAATAATGATCTTCCCAATCAACAATGAACCCGACTTATAGCTTCCGCTTCCTCCGACACGGCCCTCCTGACGATTCACACGTCCTCGTGTGATGTTGAAGGCACACCATCGTTATCTGAAAAATAGAAAGTATGAAAGTAAATTGAGTTTAGTTCGGCCACTCCTGACCAAAGATATTGTTTCACTATTGCTTTTTATCTCCATCAAACTTTACATTTGAGTGCCAAAACTCTACATTAAAGTGCCGTTACATACTGAATCAAGTCTGCTTTTCTGAAACAGCCACCTCATTGTTCATCATTTCACTAGATTATTACCACTAAATAGTAACCTCGCCCTACACTGACCACCTCGCCAATCATTGGCCACCTCGCCATATTTCAGTGGCCACCTCGCCGACTTTCAGTGGCCAACTCGCCATATTTCAGTGGCCAACTCGCCGACTGTAAGTGGCCACCTCGCCGACTTTCAGTGGCCAACTCGCCATATTTCAGTGGCCAACTCGCCGACTGTAAGTGGCCACCTCGCCGACTTTCAGTGGCCAACTCGCCATATTTCACGAAACTTAATTTAACCTTAATAACAACCATATCCTCAAGATATCTCTTAAATAGTCAACTTTACATCCTTCTTTTACTTCTAGATATGCCTACAACAGTCAACGTAACGATTGAACCCTGGAACGTACCAACAAACAAACGCTATCTTTAATCAAAGAACAATTAGCACCGGAAACAAAACAAAATGGAAACAGCTCACCGAATCGCGTTAATATCTATCCCGGTGTCAGGTTTCATGCTACATACGCTGTCCACTCGCTTCACAACTTCACTAGATAAGTATAGCGGCAGCCGGCTGGGCACTGCTACTCGTTGCTGGCCATGTTTTTGAGCACGGCGATGTAACACCTCACTTTAGCAAGTAACAGGAGCCTGCGTAGTGACGACCGTGTTGGGGCTCTCTGAGAACGGCGTTGATTGCTGCTTGTCAAACGTTGGGCTGAAACATTCAAACGATTTGTACAAACAAGACAATTCGCCTTTTTGAAGTTTACCAATAGGCATGATGACTGTATTTTTTTTTTGTTTATTATCGAAAGACCTTACATTTATGTAAACAATCCTCAAAGAATCACTTCATCTGGATCAATACCACCAGAGATATCACAATTTGAAATGCAAATTTTTTGGACTTGCCCAAAAACGCTCCATACAAAAGCGACAGTGACGTCACTATCGCTGTCACTTTTGTATGGAGCGTTTTTGGGCAAGTCCAAAAATGTGCATTTCAAATTGTGATATCTCTGGTGGTATTGATCCAGATGAAGTGATTCTTTGAGGATTGTTTACATAAATGTAAGGTCTTTCGATAATAAACAAAAAAAAAATACAGTCATCATGCCTATTAGCTCATTATTGGTGGTGATTTTAATGTGTCAAAACGAGAAAGAATAATTGCTTGATGTGAAGACTTCATATTAGGAAAACTATTTGAGCAAACCACGTTGCGACGGAGGCTTTCATGGCCTTACTGAAATTGAAAATTAATTTACTTCCCTGTAAACCAAGATCCGATAGACAGATGTCCGCCGTTGCCAGCCAGGCCCGGGCGTCGGTATCTGCATCTTCTAGTAGACATTTAGGTAGCGTGATGCTCTTATCCTCGGTGGGCTGATTAGCGCCTCCACTAGTAGCCTCATAACGATTTAAATCTCCGGCCTCATGTTCTCATTTGTTGCGCTGCGAATAATGCTCGCCATCCGTCATTTGCTGTTTTTGTCTCTTCGTTCACGTTTTGTGCCGGCACCGATCCCACTTCTGATGTCGGAGAAACATAATCCTTGCCGACATCAGGGTTAATGGGCACGAGCTTCGTGGGCGTCATCTGGGTGAAACGCTAGCACAAAACACAATTGTCACAATTCCACAGTATTTATTGTAGATTTTGGTCCTTACGGGAATTACAATATTCATTACTTTTATTAAATTATTATTGATTCCATATTATAGAAGAACGTAACAAATCAAATGGAATTAAATTAAGGCTTTTAACAATAATCAAATCTTAAACAAATAATGATCTTCCCAATCAACAATGAATCCGACTTATAGCTTCCGCTTCCTCCGAAATATATATATATTGATTTGTAGTTAAGTAGGTACGCTAAACAGTTGTCCTTGAGGATTAAAAAATGGCTTTAGTTAGAAAGTGATCCAGTCAAATTATTGAAAAGAATTGAAGAATTTAAATGTTTGTTAATTAGATTTGACGATTTGAAGGTACTTGTAACAGGTCTATTTAAATAAGTTGTTTGTTTGAAATGGAAATCCTGCAGATATTAAGGTTTGATAGCAAAAAAAAGTTACTAGAGAGATGAAATAGAATCTGGAAAAGTTAACAATCAAACTAAATGTCCCACACTTAATACTTTTATTCAATGTGAATTATGTACCCTCCCTGCATCAGGTACCTGGTACTATTTGCAGCATTTAGTTAAGCCCGTACCTAACCACTAACAACGATATACTAATAATAATTCGCAGTGGTAAGTAAGTACCTAAAGGATGTAATAAAAAAAACAAATTGCTTTACAATTATTTATTAAAAATCAGATTTACAGTAATTATGATCTTTAGATGAACCTGCACTACCGACATCATCATCGCTGTCCTGTGTAATTTATTTCTGTCTTTAAAACCTATAGACGGTTTTTAACAGTAGGCAACTCGTTTTTAGCGGAATCTAATTCATGTACTCTCCTGTCTCCTCCGAGTCAAAATCATCAACGTGTATGATTCCACTTTTGCGTTTTCTATCCTTGTCTTGTGTCCGAATTTTAGTAACAGTGTCTTCTGCTGCATGCCCTTCTTTATCTATTTTTGCAATAAGTCCTTGACTCACACCTGAAACATAGGACTATTTTTTCATCGAAATTTAAAACCAGCAGGTTAGTTGGCTCCCATTTAACACGTAACCTATTAGATGTGCGTTACCGTTACGTTAACCTACAGTAAGAATATATACAAATATTTCGTGGACTTAAATATTTGGTTAAGAATATAGGTATTTATAAAAATAAAGCTGACAACACTAACCTGTTGCAGCCGAAATTCGTTTGTATATTTTGGTAAATGGAATAATCGGGGACCGAGCAGGGCCGCGCCGCCCCTGTGTGCGAAGTGTGCGTCGCACACAGGCGCCAAGACAATAGGGGCGCCGCGTTACCTATATGATTGTTTTTTGTAGTGGAGTATCGACAAGTAATTAGGTACAATAGGCGCAACATAGGCCTTGTAAACAACAAAACATCTATAACGCTTATTGCACAAGTCTCTCAATATTTAATGTTTATTATTATTCACGTTTATGGTTTCATTTTACGTTTAGGGTTTTAGTTTACATTCCTTACGAGCTCAACGTTAAAACGGCGGCAGTTCTTTGAACCAGAGAAAAAGTACTAGTTATTTTAAACCGTAGAGGCGCCGAGTTTGTATGAGTATGAGTGAGTTTCTGAACGCAACCCGATGCGATGCGTGCGACGCAAGCGGGGGTGGGGTCACGGGTATTCCCCGATTTTAACGAACGAGATAGCTAATTGGCAAGCAGAAGCGAACGGGAATCGGGATTTACCTAAGTATTTAGTATCCTAATTCCTAAATGTTCCACAGTTTTGTACACGTAGATATTAATGATAATATTATCTAAGTACTGTAAAACTGGAAAACATTTATTTCATTTAAAATTAACAATTAAAAATATTCATTCAAAAATTAAATTCGTTTTTTATGATGATTCGTTAAAAAAGAGGCGCTTCATAGGTTTCGCACACAGGCGCTGCCGGGGGTCGGCGCGGCCCTGGGACCGAGACCCAGGCTTCTTCTTTAAAAAAGGTTTCAACCTTAAGAATAATGTTTCGAGCATCACTTTCAATGGCTTTCGGCATATTCAACTTCATAAATTCCGAAATATCACAATAAAACAACCATAGTACTCAAAAATTGTTGACACGGACAATCGAATGACATTTCAACATGGCGGTCGTAGTTCCAATTTTCGCCATTTCACAGACAAGTTGGTAGGACTGTACATCAGGATGACGGGTGACTCGAAAATCGGGAATTCTATATAATTAATTAATTCGCCCTGTCGTCTGGGCGTAAAAAATACGGCCAAGGTTCCCCCCCTCCTGTTGTGGAAGTCTAGTGTGGTATTCAGACCCCCTGTGAGGTGGACGAGTCCCACACTCCCTCGCCCTACATGCGGAGAGTGGGAAGTTTTTAAAAGAATTTACACCCATGCCTTGTATGTGCCACACCTTGTAAAGTTTTTTTTACCATCCTGAGGCCCTATTACAATCTCTTATAACCTGACAGTTTTAGTCACAAGCTCAGCTTTTGAGCTGCATATTGGTCACCGTCAGAATGGCTGGTTGCCTATGTCCTTTGGTTGTGAGAGTTAATTTTAAAATTGCTGCATAGTTGCTTATATTTGCTTCATACAATAAATAATTGCTACATGTGATAGATTTTTAGGAATCCGCTTATTTTTTTGACCGGCGGTTCTGATATCAGGTTGGCTGGTTACCTACTAGTTGAACATTAATCACGCAGAGTTTGTTTAAATATTTAGCGTTAATAATTGCTACATAATTGCTTCATTTACATATTTTTGTATTATTTTGCTACAAATAGTATTTAAGAAGATATAGCATATTTAAAATTTGTTCGGGGGAAAGCGCCTGACCAATTGAAAAGGCAGAAGTTTTTTCCCTCGTCTTAGCTGTTTAGGAGATACAAGTAAAACAAAATGTAATACGGTGATATAATAGGCTAGACGACTGTATTTTTTTTTTGTTTATTATCGAAAGACGTTACATTTATGAACGCAATCCTAAAAGAATCACTGCTATAGTATCAATACTACCCGAGATATCACAATTTGAATTGCACATTTTTGGACTTGCCTAAAAACGCTCCATTCAAACGTGTCCTAAATTATGACGTCACACTTACGTAGTTATAAGGAGCGCGTAAGAAGTTTGTACGACAGCTATATTAAATATTGCGTTTATGAAAATGGTCTTTTAACAAAATTGCTTCATAATAGTCTCTCTTTGAAAATGGTATTATTTTTTTACAGAATATGTATACTTTTGAAATGGACTTGCCCACACAACTTTGAAGGCCTATTGTGGCTTCATACTGAATCATGTTTTGATTGTGGTTTCACAAATCCATTTGATTTTAATGATTTTATTTGGTAAACATAAAATAACACGCAAAATGCATCATAGTCGTCTACCCTATTACTCGGAGTAAAATGTCCCTACCCTCAATAATGGAATATCATTGTCCTTGTTTATTTTTCGCTGCACTGCAGGCGGATTTATTATTGAAGACGGCTTTCGTTTTTTCCTTGTGTTTCCATTAAAAATATGAATGATTGGCTCTATGTATTTAACCTCCTTGGTTTGTCTTTTTTTTAAAAAGTGACGTTCGACTCGCGCGTCATCAGACTATTTTGTTTGTAATTAAATTCAATATTATTGAGGACTTTATTTTAAGGGGCCTTAGTAGGTGAAAACGGCAAAATGGACTGTTATCTATGAGCTATAATTGAAAATATTTAATGTTTTTCGCACTGAAATTTCTAATATGTATTACAGAACGTATGTGTGATGGGATGACTGTTTCCAAAACACGATTGGAAAAAATTTTGCTCGATAGAATAAAAACCTGAAGTTACCGCTAAAATATCATTATAAATGCTCATTACAACTGCATTATACGATAATAATTCGTATAAAATCAGAAAAACATAGGGATTTACCTTCTAGATTTCGTGACTGTTTTAGATTTAGAAAATACTAAATATTTTCATTCACTTTTTGATAAAAATGTGAATGGCGCTTACGATTTTTAGTTTCGAGCACGTTGATTCCATACTAAACGCGGACAATCACCTCCCTCTCCCACTACCTTACCTCAGGCGCGAAGAGCAACGAAATCTGAATTTTCGCTGACCACCGAACCCATAACATAAAGATCTAATATAATATTTGAGTTAGACGCCTTAACAAACTAGACAACTAGAAAGCTGCGAAAAATATTTGCCTTTGTAATATCCAGGCGCTTTTGCCGCAATAAATTTTATAAATGCTGTATCTTCTTATGTACTATTTGTAGCAAAATAATACAAACATATGTAAATGAAGCAAGTATGTAGCAATTATTAAAGTCCGATAATTATAAACTTCGTATATTGTTTTCAAATCCAAATACAATTTTTCATTGACCCTTTTTCTTCGACCATATTCACGCCAATCCTTTTTCCTCTTAGTTTTTTTTTTATATTTCTCCAAATTATTGGCTGAATATGGTCTAAGGAATTGACATCCATAGTTCCTAATAACAGTATTGACTATCTTTTTATAAACATAAATGACATTATAAAAGATCTATTAATTTAAACACATACAAATGCATTTACAAAATAAATTAAACAAATGAAACCATTTAAGAGGGGTTCGGCGGTCAGCGATAAGTCAGATTTCGTAGCTCTTCGCGCCTGAGGTAAGGTAGTGGGAGAGGGAGGTGATTGTCCGCGTTTAGTATGGAATCAACGTGCTCGAAACTAAAAATCGTAAGCGCCATCCACATTTTTATCAAAAAGTGAATGAAAATATTTAGTATTTTCTAAATCTAAAACAGTCACGAAATCTAGAAGGTAAATCCCTATGTTTTTCTGATTTTATACGAATTATTATCGTATAATGCAGTTGTAGTGAGCATTTATAATGATATTTTAGCGGTAACTTCAGGTTTTTATTCTATCGAGCAAAATTTTTTCCAATCGTGTTTTGGAAACAGTCATCCCATCACACATACGTTCTGTAATACATATTAGAAATTTCAGTGCGAAAAACATTAAATATTTTCAATTATAGCTCATAGATAACAGTCCATTTTGCCGTTTTCACCTACTAAGGCCCCTTAAAATAAAGTCCTCAATAATATTGAATTTAATTACAAACAAAATAGTCTGATGACGCGCGAGTCGAACGTCACTTTTAAAAAAAAAGACAAACCAAGGAGTTTAAATACATAGAGCCAATCATTCATATTTTTAATGGAAACACAAGGAAATAACGAAAGCCGTCTTCAATAATAAATCCGCCTGCAGTGCAGCGAAAAATAAACAAGGACAATGATATTCCATTATTGAGGGTAGGGACATTTTACTCCGAGTAATTATATCACCGTATTACATTTTGTTTTACTTGTATCTCCTAAACAGCTAAGACGAGGGAAAAAACTTCTGCCTTTTCAATTGGTCAGGCGCTTTCCCCCGAACAAATTTTAAATATGCTATATCTTCTTAAATACTATTTGTAGCAAAATAATACAAAAATATGTAAATGAAGCAATTATGTAGCAATTATTAACGCTAAATATTTAAACAAACTCTGCGTGATTAATGTTCAACTAGTAGGTAACCAGCCAACCTGATATCAGAACCGCTGGTCAAAAAAATAAGCGGATTCCTAAAAATCTATCACATGTAGCAATTATTTATTGTATGAAGCAAATATAAGCAACTATGTAGCAATTTTAAAATTAACTCTCACAACCAAAGGACATAGGCAACCAGCCATTCTGACGGTGACGCATATTGACCGTCACAAGTCGTGTTTCCTGAAGGAAATAGTGTCAGAAAAACCTTAATTTTTCTTCTTTGCTGTAGTAACTTATTTTGCATGTTTTAGTCTCAATGAATGAAATGACGTAAACTGAGCTAAAACTGAGCTGTAAAAAGATCGTAATAAGGCCCCCGTTCTATTTTCTGTTTCTTGTCCCTGAATAAATTATTTTTCCTTCTTTCTGTCTTTTAACCCTTTCAAACATAAGTGTGTTGTAAACTTTTACGCACGTACCTGTCTGTGCCATCATAACTTCTTAAGAGATCAACCAATTTTTGTGGGTGATAGCTTCAAGAATATTACATCTGAGTCAATATTTCCACACCCACAGCTATACCTCCACAACAACAACCTGACAGAGATCGACTCAGACTTCCTGTTCCGCTGGGACCACCTCCAGAAGATGGACTTCAGTGACAACCCCTTCATCTGTGACTGCAGGAACCAATGGATGGTGGAGGTGCTGGTGCCGTTCATACAGAACAATGGGGGGAATGCTGACGATATGATGTAAGTGCAACATTCACTTGGTGAAACTAAGCTTCCTGGTTGATTTCGACCACAGCGACTAATCTCAATGAGATTAACTAGATACACAGAAGATACCATAGTGCAAAAGTGTGTGTGTAAGTGTCAGTGGCGCAGTTGTGACAGTAGGTCGGCAAGGATCGCTGTTGTAAAGCAGCATTCGCAGGGTCGGAATGGGTGACCACCCCGACCAAAACTGTGTGATGATATTTTTCGGGCGGCTCCGTGTTTCGGAAGGCACGTTAAGCAGTTGGTCCCGGTTGACGTCGTTAGGCCTAGTAGGAGGCCTTTAGGGCTTGATAACATCTGACATTTAGGTTCCTTACTAACACCTCCAACAATCCTGAGCCCGCATGTTGGAGTATGGCTGGCACCACCTCATAGTTGACGTGAGGCATAGGCCCAGCGTTGAGACGTATATATGCAGTTTATGTATGATGTTTTTCATACTCTTCCAGCCAATGATATTTCAAAGAAGTAGATACGTTATGTCAGTACTGATGCGAAGTCGAAAATTGACCCCCATAATTTGACCGTGTATACAAGATAGTATGATTATTTACTAGAGCGTAAACGAGACAGATTCATATTGCGCAGTGTCGTCTCAAACTGTCAATGCTTTGCTCAGGTGTTCGAAGTTCTGATTTCGGGTGCCACTTTTTTGCACAAGTAACCTGTCTACGTCTTATTATAATATCATTGCTTCCAGCTGCCACAGACCGCCAGAATTCCGCGGGCTATCCTTCACGTCTCTCGTGCAGAACTCCAGAACCCTGACTTGTGCGGTGGACGCCGCCATTGAAGAGAGCCCGGGGGCTGACACGGCTATCGTACTCGGCGTGTTGATAGGTAAGTTTACACTCACTTGAGGACATTTGAGCGAGAAACTTTTGAAGATACTGGCACAATTACCATCCATAGAACAAAATCCTGACACAGATTATAAATGCGAAAGTAACTCAGTCGGTCTGTGTGCTACGCAATCACGCCCAGTCCAAATCCTCCGCCCCGGGTGGGAGACTCACCTAAACTGGGATGTGCGTAAAAGCGTTACCCGGCTGGAAAAATTATAAAACGGGTGAAAGTTTGTATGGAAATCACGACACTTTTAAAGCTACAGTCGTGAGCAGTGAGCACTGAGAAAGGATTTTCAGAAAATCAACCCGAAAAAAGCGGCGGAGAAGCCAAAACAAAAGAAAGGCTGAAGGTCCACTCGGACGAAGCCGAAGTCGGCCGCTGGTTTAACATAATCATTCCAACAAACAACCAAAACAAACAAAAAGTTCAATACCTACCGCGACAATAGCCAACTTTTTCCGCTGGTGTTTTGCCACTATTTTCATCATGGAACAGCAAAATGGAACTATAGTCCGTTGGCGTTAAGAATGCAGTTTTTAAATTTAATTCTGTTGCACACAGAAACACTCAAATCCATAACCTTTGCGTTCGTAAGTATGCGTTCAACTGGTCACTGTGGACTTGATTTTCTAATAAGGAACAATTTGATTGGTTAGGGGGCGAGCTAGATCGAAGGATAAGTATGAAATTACTGCATTCTTAACGCTAACGGACTATAGTAGCGACGCACCATTAATATTTTATTGAGAGCTTGTTGCCAACCGGCCTCCAACGAAGGTCTCCTCTTCAGGTAGCCAGCCTGGTTGCCGGCTACTTTAAAGTTTAAATCCAGGCCAAACACTTTTGGCGTTTCCTACGCGAAGAAATTTAGCATGTGCCCCTTGGCTAGCCTTCAAATTCAAATTCAATATTTCTTTATTCAAGTACACCATTACACAGTGAAGAATCACAATTTTAACTACTAAATAAACATACACATAATAATACAATACTTAAAATACATGTACATAATGTGAATCTTCCACCGGCGTATCTGTCTCTGTTTCTACTAAGACCCGGCAAGAAACTCAGCAGTTACTCTATACGAATCGTAAAACCAACACTCATCAAGATGACCTAGACATTTTTCTCAATCGTTCATTGTAATTTCCAGGAGTGTTCGCAACCTTCCCAATAGTCCTGACCATCGTGTTGTTGTGGAAGAGAGGCTACTTCGCCAAGTGTCGGAGAAAGATGAACTCCGACGCTGATAGCGATGACGAAAACGACGCTTTCTAATATAATCTAATCTAATATAGGTAGTTAGATAGTACCTTACCTTACCTTAAGCAGGCAACCTAATAATTCATATAATATGGCAGGTTTCATTAATGAATAAATCATTCAATTGATCCAATCAAATATTGCGAGTGTACACTATACTCCGTTCGCGTTAAGAATGCAGTTATTTCATTCTTGTCCTTCGACCTAGCACGCCCCCAACCAATCAAATCGTTCCTAATTAGAAAACCAAGTTCACAGTGCCCAGTTGAATGCATTCCTTCAAACGCAACGGTTTTGTACCTGAGTTTTTCTCCGTGTAACGGAATTAAATAAAAAATTACTCCATCCTCAACGCGAACATAATAACGGTAAGTACACAAAAGAGAAATACCGGTTTCAACAAAGATATTATAATAAAAAAGAGGAAGATAGGTTCTTTGTGCCAATAAAGTGGCACCCAAAATCAGAACTCTTAGTGCACCTGACCTAAGCATTGGACTCAAACTGTCAATGCTTTGCTCAGATGCACATACAGTTCTGATTTTGAGTGCCGCTTTTTAGCACAAATAACCTATCTAAGTACCCTTTTTTATAAGAATATCATGGGTTTCAATTCATAATCTTCCAATGTTAGTCACGTTTTGTAAATAGATACTCCGTTTAGAGGTAGGTATACTCGTATTTGGCACAATTACTTTGAACCTAGAAAAAGGTTTTTGGTCGATGTACAGTGAAAAACTATGGCACACCATTATCAGCCATAGCATTTTTAGAGACCCAGGTTATCCCAGAATTCACATAAGTAAAATAGTGGCCAAGTGAGAAACGTGAAAACTTTTCGTGTATTAGACTAAAATGTCGATGATTTTACTGATAAGAATAAACATTGTAAAGTTTTAAAACTTGTATAGATAAATTATGCATGAATCTAGTTTAAGTGAGTGAATGTTATTCATAATATTTATGAATAAAAACAATAATATTTAAAAACTGTCTTTTATTACAATTTTTTTTTTTATTTTGACCTGGCGTTGCGCGGCGAAGCCTCTTGCACATCACTACCGCCACAAGCTTGGGACATCATTATTGCATATTTTTTATCTGTAGAAATTGACAACCTTTTTTATTTGAATAAAAAAATATGTCTATTATCTACTGAAATGTATTATCTATTGATCAACTTATCTGTTAATTAGATATGTACTCTGATTTGTGTGCAATTGTTTCTTGTCTTATATTATCTATTAGATAAAACTAAAATGCTAAATACTACAGTTTTTTTCAACTTTCATGGTCAATAACATTAACATTGCATACAACTTGAATGCTACCATGTACCTTATTATAAGGTACAGTCAACGGCATATCAGGCAACCCATTTCCGTTTTTAATCTTGCTCTAGCTAGCTAAATGACATTTATTTGCAATAGAGCAAGGAAGACTGACCAGACAAGGGTAGCAAGATGTGCCGTTGACTGTGCATGGTAGCAATACCAATTAAACAACAAATATTTTCAATTGTGTGAAAAAATTTAAAGTATACTCACTATTACCAAAAACATCTTTGACAAATGACGGATTTATAATTTTCTTGACTTTATTCCTGAAACCGGCCAATCTGTAGACAATTATGAACTTATTAATACTATTTTTTACACTATTACATATTTTTAATAATTTGAAAGGAAGAAAAAGTTTAGCTGACTAGTGTTAGTACCTATCACATCACATTTACATGAAATGAAATTAGAAATGGCACTAGTTTTAAGATCAAATAAATAAAATACCTAAATAAATAAATCAAATATACATCGTTTCAAAATATTGTTTATGTATCGATTTTATAAATCACTTTTGAGTGTCAAGTCTACAGTATAGAGATATTTCAAAATAGTTTAAACATCGATAGTGTATCAGAAGTGAAAGTCAAATCACCAACAAATATATCGATAAGTAGTTGGGCAATACTACTCCATGCTCTTGCTTAAACTTCAGCAAGAGAATTTCAAGAGAGCGTCGTAGCCCAGTGGTTAAACACTTTGACTCAGAACCCGATGGTCCCGAACACAAATCTTGCCGAAACACACCTACTTTGTGTTTATTGTACAATTTGCGGCTAACTCTCCGGTGATGGAAAACACCGATATGAAACCCAAGCAACCCGAATAACGGCGGTAAGCTCGCCCCTTACCACGTTGGGTTCAAATTCCCTCGGTGAAATGTGGGCTTCTGGGTGTTCCGTTCACCATGACGGTAACAATCAGTGTGCCTCTGACTAACCCATTAGGGATATGGTCGTGAGGGTATGTTAAGAGAATTTCTACAGAGCCTTGTTCACTAATGGACGTCTTGAGCTGCAGAGGGTGATGATGCAAAGTGATGAAATTGTAAATAGTTTGATCTTCACTTACTCGCTCTTAGTCGGTCCAGCAAGCCGCATCACTTGAGCCCTCATACATCTATAGCTGTGGGACCGCTTGAAGTGTTTACACCTGAAATAAATATAGTGCTCACAATTTGAAAAACTTCACGTTAATACATTACATTACATACATTATACTACATTTCTAAATTAAAAAACTAAGTACAATCAATTAACCTTTAAATTGAAACTGATCAATTTGTTTCGGTCTTTCGGAACTATAAAACTATTATTCAACTACCACTACCACCTCTACAAACAAACAACAAAATGAAAGAACTCGTATCAAAAACCTCAACTGGAAGGTCTGATTTGTTTAAACAAGCAGATGTAACAAACCTTTTTGGCTGCTCGATTCGGTCTCTGATTCTGAGTGGTGGCCTGGAAAAAATTGTTGATTAGTGTTAAAAATTGACAGGGTTACTTTACTTGACGTCTCTGAGTAAGGCCGAAAGAATAGGCAGGTTTTATTAAATCTACCATTTTGATATCGAAAAGAGTCTTTTTCTTTTAAATCAATTGTTTTTATGTCAAGATTATTACCGGAGAAAGAGAGTTGATTGTATAGACCAAAATTGTTTTACCTACTTAGTTCATTTTAAATTTTGCTATACATATTTTAATACTTACTCTATACCTTCGGACACTTTTGCCATCAGATTCAACCTGTTTTTAAAAGCGTGAGTTATTATTAGAAAATATTACACAAAATTAAAATTCTGTTTTTTAAGCAAAATGCGTACCATCCTAATTTGTATGGAGTTCTTCGCCTGTTTATGGTAGAATAAAGTCTTCTTAGCCCTCTTTCTGTAGACAATAAAAAAATACATTTAAAAATTACAAAGGATCCATACATACAATGTTGTTTGTTCTTAAAACCCGTCAAGGTAGAGCGAGAAGGAGATAAAAAATATTGGTGACTACAGTAAGCAATATTATTTACTTAGGAAATTGAATTGATCAATACATAATGTACATTTAGGCAATGATATTACAATAAAAAAGATGTAAAGTAGATATACGTTGTTAATGATAGACGTTTGTTGGTCAACTGTTTATTTTGTTACAGAATATGTCACTATTTAAAAGTATACATTAAAAAGATATAAAGACATAGCAAAAGTAACAAAAAGGTAGGTTGGCATTGCTGGTCACCAACATACGTAGTCAAAAATTGTCCACGGCGTTCGTACCTATAATTTGACCGTGTTGTAACGTGTGAACAAAATGATTATTTACTAGAGCATAAACGAGACAGATATTGGTTGCACAGTGTTGTCTCAAACTGTGAACACTGTCAATGCCTTGCTCAGGTGCACTAATAGTTCCGATTTCAGGTGCCACTGTTATAGCACAAGTAACAAAGTAGCCTATCCATCTACCTCTTTTTTATTATAATATCATTGTATTTAGGTATTTACTTACGTTGATGTTCAGTGACTTCCTCATGAAAAAGTCTTTTAAATTTCTTCACTAGTACACTATAAATAAAAAAAGAAATCTCTTAAACACAAATAAAACAAAGTTATTGAAAACTTCAAAAAAACATAGCAGTGTCCTTGACAGCGAAACTAACAACCAGAGGTCGAGTAGGATGGGTGACCACTTACACATAAAATTAATACCTAATACGGTGTTTAAAATACGTTAAGCAATCGTTAAGCCTCGCCGGAGGCCTTAAGGTAGCTTGATAACCTCTGATAGTTAGGTTTGTCACCAGCTTTACATACACATATTTGTACAGTCAACAGCACATCAGGTTACCCCATTTCCGTTTTTCCCTCGCTCTTGCCAAATGTCATTTCTTTGCAATAGAGCAAGGAGGACTGACCGGAAATGGGTAGCGTGATGTGCCGTACAACCCATACTGAGCCCGCGAGTATGAGTGTGGCTTTACCACCTCATAGTTGAGGTTAGGTTTGTTCCCAGCTGTGGGATTATTAAAGTAAAATAAAACTTACTGGCTTCCGTCTTCACCACTCGTCAGAACAGATATAAGTGAACTTCGGTTTAGAATGTTCTTTTTGACTGTAAAAACCAAAACTAACTTAAAAGAGTTTGTCATTACAAAGAGGTTAAAGTATTTTGAAGTTGTTGAAACAGGACTCTTACCCCCGAAATCACAAACGCCAATCAACGCTAAGCACGCGCTCACGGTCATGCTGTCCCGTAAATGTCAATACAACTGAAAGGGACTGCATGAGCGAAAGCGCGTGCTTAGCGTTGATTGTCGTTTGTGAAAGGTTAATGTTTTGAATGTGATGTAGTAAGTGCCTGGCGCTGTGTAAGATGGTGGGGCGCGGCGGGCTGGTCTTTTTCACCGCGTACGATAGCATAGCGCAATGGGAATCCAATACTGACAACGCACATGAAGGGCAAATAGTCCGCCTGCCGCGGCGGGCACTCAGCCTTAGCCCTTAAAGGCTTAATTTTCGCACCGCGAACGGGCAGCAGCGGGCATCGGCGGGAGGACGCGGTCAAAAAGACCGGCCAGCCCCGTCGTCTTCAAAGTGCCTATATCGGCCGTTAAAGGGAGAGGGAACAATGTGAAAATTAAAATTGCTATTATGGTTGTCGACAACGTAGTTTCAAAGTTAGGTGGCTACCTATAACAATAATATAGAATTAATTTAGTAAAATAACACTTACAGCACTTAAAAGGCATTTTGAGCATACTGCCAATCCGTCGGTCTAGCCAATGGCTGTAATTTAAATGCATTTCAATTAACACTCGAAATATTTAAGAATACAAGAAAAAATACTGATACCTAAATCAGATATTTAAGTTGACGATAAAAGAAATGAAAACTTACGCTTCATCTCCACTTTTACAAGAATAACTGGACTTAAGCCACTTATCATTGCTTTCTCCGGAAACATCTGAAAATGAGTTTAAGATTCGCAGGTTATTTTCTTTTGAAGCTAGATTTTTATCAAATTAGGCATATCATTTATTTCTGAAACACTTATGAAAGTAAATAGCAGCTCGTTCATAATTAGACGCACAGCTTTTTTTTTCTAAATGACTACTGCTGTGTGGCCTCAGCTGGCTTTCACAGCTTTACCGGACTGTTGGGTGAGCGCTGAGGGCTCTCAACCTCTAATATTTAGAGTTACGAGCTAAGGGCACCCCAGAGTGGGGTCAGAACCTCGGCTTTGGGTTACTTGGATATTTTGATGCAAAGTTATTAGTTAGTTAGTTGGTAGAATATCCGCATGAGGCGACGCGACGTTTAGTGCAGTCCATGTTTTCAACGATGTCGTTCAGTGCAATGATGCCGCGTCGTAGCACGATGAGATGTCATGTTGTGTAATTGTGTACAAGCCCTAAGATGTTCAACTATCATTAGCCTTAATATTTTTTTAATTACAGACCTGAATCTTGATTGAGTCCTGATAAAGAAGAAGATTCCATTGCTTTCATGCCGGATCTGGAAAATATGAAATTTCATGAAATTATAACCAACAGTTTACAGTTATTTACCTCAGACATTAAATGACAACTCTGTACTTTCATAACAAAGAGTTCAGATGTTACCAAATCGCCTCACGGCCTCCAACTAGAAGACTGACTTCTACTGATGGAATAAATGCTAAAATGACAACATAGAGTTGTCATTTCTGAAATAAATTTTTCTTGGAAATATCTCTCAAATTTTTGATTTTATTTTTTGCAAACCTTGTACTGGCAAAAACAAACACTTAAACAATAATTTTCTAATTTGGTGCAGTCCTTCTAACGTGAATCGCAATTTTGAACCTAATTTTTACTAACATAAGAAGATGAAGCAGAAATAATGCTTACTCAGATTGAATTATAACAGGAACTTCGGATTTCTTCCTCAGAGCCATGTGGGCGATCTCTGTTGATGCACCAAGCTCTACAACAAAACAACATCATACAACAACAGACATTTCTCCCTGAGTGCCAAGTACGACAGGCACACCGCTTTTGCTCACTAAACTGTCCCGAGTCGGTAAACGCGAATTTGCATGGCGTTGAAGCACAGCCATCTAGTGGCGAGTAGGAGAAATAACGTCAAACCAAGACCCTGACGAATTTGAAAGTCATCTACATCGAGTAATCTACCAGTAAATAAAGACCTTCTTTATTTGGTCAGCTTACTGCACTATTGCAACTTAAAAAAACAAAAAATCGTGCTCACGGAGTCCAAACGGTTTGTGCCTTTCGTACTTGGCACTCTGACCCTTTTTTCTAAGTAAGTTAGTTTTATTTGCTGTAAATGTGTGTGATGTGGTGTGTGCTGTGTGGTTCTTCTTTTCTTTTCGCAGTTAACAGTCACAAGAATTTTACTGTAATCTCTCTATATAAAAGTGGATTACTGTCCGTTAGTCTCGCTAAAACTCAAGAACGGCTGGACGGATTTGGCTAATTTTGTGGTCCAGGAAAAGTTTAAAAGGTGAGTAAACATGAGAAAATGTTAGGAATTTTAGTAAAAACCTGATTTCAGTTTTCTCATAGCAACCGTTTCTACCTGTCACGTGACACTGAACGTTTGACAACAGAATAAAGTCTGTCGGGACAGCTAGTACTAAATATATGTATGTTTTCTTCACTTACTTAGTTACTAATATTTGCATAAAGATAAGTACTTTGTAAAAAATAAGCTTACCAGCTATTCTTAGGTCGCTACAAATGACTGATTGATTCTAGAACAACAGAAAATATATTTTTTAGATGAATAAACAAATTAATACATTCTGCAAGAAAATTAAAGAATTTAAATTGCAAAATTTTCAAATAACTAGTTTAATAAATCTTTGTGTATAGGAAAAACTTACAAATCGACTGTCACCGTTTTCATTTGGGCTTTTCGAAGGAGATGGTGGTTTCGACCTGAAAAGTTATTTGTAGTTATTGATTAGATTCTTATTCAATGTGAGTCAAAGACAATACATCCAGCCAACAGTAAATTCTTGCGTGAAACTATTTTGTCGATCTTAAAAACCTAAAAGAGGTCGTACATCCAATCGTTCTTATACTGTCATTAAAACTCTACCAAATCTATTACAAATCGAAATGTTACTTAGTCCCTTCATACGTTGTAGCGGAAGGGCTTTTCAATTTTGCCAGGTTATACAAATTTGACAGCCGGCAAAAGTCAGTGCGGACCCTAGGTAGAGGAAGTGTTTAGCATCCCTGCTTCTAAGAGCCTCATTTGTTTAAGGTTAGAATAAATGGAGTATAATTATAAGTTCATTGTGAGATTGGGAGCTTGTTGCCAATCGTGTAGGCTAGGCGGTCATTCTGGATGGACGGTGTAGCCAGACTGATGACCATTATAGCAATATCCTCCATTCTTTGGAGGTTTTTGGTCACCTAGACCCTGGGTGGCAGCCGTGTACAGTCAGTCCCCTAAGAAATGTATCCAGGCACATTTAAAGTTCTACTAGGCCACATTTCTTAGGGCACTGACTGTACCTACTTCATATTTTACTCGCTCACCATAGAAACATTGGCTAACCAGCTATCTGGTAGACTGATCTAACTGTTCGTATGCTTACTCTCTCTTCCGATCTGTCACGACGGGGCAGTTCATCTGCAGAAGCAGTTCCTGCGTCACATCAGTGGTGATGCCCATTTCTGCAAGGCAAAGAAGGACGGAGTTAATATTCACAAAGTGACATTGATCTAAACAAAAAGAGGAAGATAGGTACGTTACGTTCATATTTCGCGAATTCGAATACTCACACATGACAATGACGTATGAATGACGTGCACGTAAACAAGTAGCTGTCACATTGGCTTGAAAGGAGGCCCATTGGACCTGCTTTTGTGTGACCACTTGAAAATACTTTAAAATGACATGTAACACTTAATAATATTGGGTATAGTGGTCACCTTAACGCCACTGAATCACGGGGGCATCTTCGTACATAAAAAATAAACGGCCTTTACGTCCCACTGCTGGGCACAGGCCTCACCTCAACTACGAGGTGGAACGAGCCATACTCCAACACACGGGCTCAATGCGGTTGTTGGAGGGGTGTAAAGTTAGTAAGCACCCTTAATGTCAGATGTTATCAACCCGGACAACCGGAGTCACAACTGAGCCACCTCACGGGCACCTCACATCTCACGGAGACATTTCAAAAGTAAATAAATAGAGAATAGTTACTAACCAGTACTTTCCTTTTTTGAGGCCTTCGATTTCTGAAAACGAAAAAGTTTTGTAGATTATTTACTGTATGGAAATCTTATTTTGTCCAAAATGAAGTAAATTTAAGTTGAATATCTTCAGATACAACGTCTGACCCGGTGGTAGAGTTACATTATGTGTTTTTATCATAGATATGAACAAAAAGAGGAAGATACGGCACGAGAAGCAGGTCTAATGGACCTAATTTCAAGGCAATATGACAGAGACTTGTTTGCGTTCACGTCATTCATACGTCGACGTCATGTGCCAATTTTCGAATTCGCGAAGTATGAACGTATCGTATCTTCCTGTTTTTGTTTAAATCATTATTTTTTTACATTTCTTTTACTGATTTTTAAGTTTGTATAAAACAAATGCTTTTAAAAGATGTGAAAATCAGAAACAGACATTTGGTCGTCTTGGAATCAGACAGGTATTGAACCCGCATCTTTCGCAAACCGGGCACAGTAGGGCGGGGGTAGTAGGGCACCGGTAGCACAGTGGTTGTACAGTCGCCCGGTTTGCGAAAGATGCTGGTTCGATTCCTGCCTGATGCCAAGACGACCAAATGTCTTTTTCTGGTTTTCAGATCTTTGATAAAGATACTGCATGGAAAATGCTAAAAACAATAATAACCAAATGAGTTTATAATTGAACTCACATCAACATAACCATCGTTGCTGATCCGTGAAGCTAGTACTGTTGTTACCGGTAAGGTGTTGCTGAAAAAAAAAGAATAAGTTAGTGTGACAAACCTCATTTTGAAATAGTTCCCTAAATTACCAATCGGTGAAGTTTTTCTACAATCTGAGTATGCAGTTTTCGTTTTTGTAAAAATCGGCTTTGAGACTCCTTCCAACAATTAATTCCTCATTTTTTTTGGATTTGGCTGACCACACACTCCTACATCCACAATTCCACTCGGTATAGATGTTAATGACTTATATGTGTGCCGTGTTTGGTAGCATATGATGTGGGATCTACCTGACGGGGTAGGTCGTGATAGGCGTGAACCATCATGTATGTAAGTGAGTACCTCAACTGGGATTGTTCCTTTTTGTCCCTGCTGCTCTCGGAGTCTGAGGAGGCGGCGAGGCGCGTCAGCTCCAACACTCCATTGGGTCTAGTCTTGGCGCTCGCTGGTTTTCTACCCTTTAAAATCTACAAAAATACGTTTTTTGTTGTAAAATTTTTCAAAAAGATACGTTCAGCTGAATCAAATTCGCTTATAAATTACCAACTAGAAAACTTAGTTAGTTTTGAAAAAGATGATTCCTGAAGAGGAAAGATGAATTTACTGCGAAAGTCAGTCATTGATAGATGAGTTGAAATAATTATTCACATGACCCACAGGCAACTGGGAATCCTTAAGCCGCGTTTTTACTGGGCAACAACTGACGCGCAACACATGACGCTCAAAATGTACGTCGACGTTGCACAACAGCGCGCGTTGTTTCCAACATGACGCGCGGCTTGTAGATTGATACTTTGCGCACCGATAGGGCAGTTGCGCGTCGTTGATCAACATGATGAGCTACATGTTGTGCAACATGGTGAGCTACAAGTTGTGCATCATGTCGCATGGCAAATGTTACCTAGTGAAAACGTAGCTTTAATCCTGAAACAATACTGTCCCAGTCACCACCGATGCTCCTCTCTAATCCCTGACAAATCATGGCTGGTTACCTGCGCCCTTCCTCGCTGCCGTCTCTTACTCTTCGCTCTACTGTGACTCCTGTCCAGGTCCTTGGTCCTCCTGGCGGTTGAGCACCCCTGGAAGATGCGGTGGGAACAGCTGCAGCAGAAGATGACGCCTTTGAACACCTCCGCGTTGAGGAGATTCGTCTCACTGCATACATCTGAGAGTGAAATAAAGCGGAGTTTAGCTATTGCTACATGAAAAATAAGGTAAAGTTGGATTGCAACACTGCCGCACAATTTATAAACGCAGTAAAGAACATGCGAACAGTTTCGAGAAAAACACGTTTGAAGTTTAAATTATATTTTTGGTTGTCTACAAAAATTTAGTCGAGAATAAGTAAAAAAAAATATATAAGCTTAAAGAGCAAATCTCGTAGATCTTTAAAGTGTTTGTTTGCTGTTCATTCCATATTTTGATTGTAAAAAAGGGGAAAAACTGTTTATATTTTGGCTTACCCTAGTTTCCGCTGCTAGTCATACTGCGCATGAATGCAGTAAGACTGTTACTTACTGCGTTCATCAGTTGGTTCCTGTACTTACAGCAGATATGTTAGATAGTTTGATGTTATTCAAGATCTAACAACAAAACATAAATGCCGTATTTGCCACTTACTGCGTTCATAACAGGTTGCACCTATGCAACATTCTGACGAACCTAACCAATGAACGCAGTATTAAGTGGTAGTTACTGTATTCATATTAAGTACGAACTACTTATTTTTACTATGGAAACATATCATTAAGTGTTTAAAGTGCACTACTGCGCATATACTACGTACAAGGTTTGATTCACAATTGTAGACACATGACATGAATGACGTAATTGGCACATACTGCACTAATGTTATGAAGCAACTTATTATTTTCCCTCCTGGGCAAGATAGAAAAAAAACGGGTCTTTGAATCATATAGAGCGTAATGTCAGCATCTCAAATATATAAAACAACCATAAACACAGTAAGTGTCACTTACCTACTGTGTTTATAAATTGTGCGGCAGAACAGAAAATAAATGAAAGAAGGTTTTGAAGTTAGATTAATGAGGTTTATTCTAATCGAAATCATAGGTCTAGATAGCGTAGATAGATAAACACAAGCATAAAGGAGCCAGCTGGACTCAGGAGAATTTGCCTTTGGATTTAGGTGACGAGAGGTACTGAGCGTTTGTTTTATCACCAGGTTTAACTCTTTCAGTCTTGGTGGTTAGTTTACTAACCACATATTCAAAATTTTTTTCTTCGTTTTGGCGCTTTCTTTTGCGGAATAGTGGTACTAAGTCGTATATTTACATCGTCTTTGGCTGTTTGACAGCGCAACTTTGGCGCCCCGCGCGATCGTTGGATAGTTGATAACGATTAAAAAAATTGTGCAGTGTGATTTTGCAAAATGCAGTACCAAGAAAAATCCAGTACGTAGATACTGTCTGGCAGTGTAGCACCTGCAAGGTACCTCTTTGCATCCGCACAACAAAGTCATGTTTTTCAGACTTTCATAAAAAATTATTATCCCGTTGTTTTGTATGAAAAGATTGATTTTTATTTGCCTCATGATCACAGTGGTTAGTAAACTAACCACCCTATTCCTCAAAAGCCTTAAGTATTAGAATTTTTTTATTGCATTTTTCCTGCTAAATAAAGCATGATTAAACCATATATTGTGCTGTTTTATATGTAATTTGAAATATATGAAAGTGTGACTGAAAGAGTTAAAAAATAGTAAAATAAAATGAAATGAAATGAAATGCTTTATTTGCCTAAGAAGCACGGTATACATTGGTCTTAATAATAGGGCGTCCAAGCGTGTTCTACCAAAATGTTGGCATGCAAAGTTGGCAGAAAAAGAAGTTGCAAGTTTAATAAAAGGGGCGAAACTGTAAAGAAGAAGGATCCTACTTGAAATCCCTAAGGATCAGAAGGGACACTGCACTGAGGGCCGCAGCATGCAGGTCCGGACAGCCCGTGGAATGTTTCCGGCAACTCCACCGACAAAAAAACCGTTTGCAAAGTTAGAAACCTACATCAATTTACAATAAACTCGTATTATTGTTAAGGTAGGTACGATTTTCAGTTATCTAACTTTTTACATTACAATAACAGGTATTTAAAGACACAAGTGCACGTGACCTTCATGTTTATCTAATATATTTTCTTCTATACTGTGTACTCCTATTGACAAGGAGCAATCTCCAAAAACAGTGTTTTTGAACGTCAAAAATTTCAACTCGAGCGCAGATTTTGGCCGACAAACAAGGGTGTTCCGTTTAGAGGTACTTATGCTGATTTTATTGTTTTGGTGGGTTTTTTTGAGTCTGGGAGTTCTTCATCACATTTAACCTAGACATAGTACAATAAAAGAAATAGAGCAACTCGGCCGCCGAGCGAGCAACAATTGCCTAAACAATAATAGCTGTAGTTTCTTTTTAAAAAAATGAGATTGCGTTTGACCTCAGTCTCGCCTGATGGTGAGCGATGACGAGGTCGAAGGTGGAACATAATCACCAAGAAAATGCCTGTTCACTCTTGCCTTGTAAACACCAACGTTGTATCCGGAAACACAAACGGAGGGAGAGCGTTCCACTCCTTAACGTTGCGTAAGGAAGCACCAAACTCAACTCACAAACCGCCGGAAGTCGGAAAGTCGAAAGTGGGGTTGAAAACCCTCACGCCGTCCGGTGGTAGAAAGCCGAGGGTGGTATCAGGTCAGGTCATTTCTAAGCGAGCGGCAGCAACGAAACACACAGGTGCGCGCGGACTTACGTACGTACGCGGCTCGGACGCCAGCGCGCCGCGACCGGAGTAGAATCATTAAGTTCATTAGAATCAATAAAATCGTAAGTTGGTGCGTGCGGTGACGCGTATGTACAGGACGGCTAGGCCGCGCTCACAAACAAGCTGTGCTCGCTGCGTTTGTATGAAAGATGACATACCTAGATACAGGGTATACTGTGTCCGAAAGTAGAATAAGTCACAATTTAGGTAAGTAGTTTACTAACCACTGATATTTAAAAGAGGTATAGGGGTGCTTCTTCGAGCTAGCATTCTTTGGTGACTTACGTGGCAGTTTACAAATTTGGGTTTTTTTAAATATTGATGTCAGAATCTTGAAATATACGTGAAAGGTATATGTTTGATAGAAGAGGCACCCCAGAGAATAATAAACTGACGGAGATAATCGCGGTTAAAAAAATAGAGGACACGCAAATCACAGAACAGTCCACGCAAATCATAATACAAATTTAACTTTCTAAAATGAATGTAATAAGGAAAAAACTGGTGGTATATAATAGTTTTTTTTTATGAAATCAGTTCAACATTCAACATTCAATACAATTTGTTAGGTAATTCACAAACATAATTAACACAAATTTAAACATTTAAAATAGTAGCATTTTGCCTTATGATAATGAGTCATTTGATAGGAACATAATCAGTAATTTGTAAGGAACACAATCAGCCCTTTGTTAGGAACATAATCAGTCATTTGTTAGAAACTAGTCAGTAATTTGTTAGGAATACAATCAGCAATTTCATATCATGGACATCAGGAACATAATCAGTCATTTGTTAGAAACATAATCAGTCATTTGTTAGAAACTAGTCGGTAATTTGTCAGGAATACAATCAGCAATTTCATATCATGGACATCAGGAACATAATCAGTCATTTGTTAGAAACATAATCAGTCATTTGTTAGAAACATAATCCGTAATTTGTTAGGAACATAATCAGTCATTTGTTAGGAACATAATCAGTAATTTGGTAAGAACATAGTTAGTAATTTTTCAGAAACATAATCAGTAATTTGTCAGGAACATAATCAGTTATTTCTAGAAACAGAATTAGTTATTTCTAAAAGCATAATATTTAGCTTTACCATCATAATCATTTTCTTAAAATAAAAAATAACATTTATAAATACAATTTTCTCGTTTAACTTTTTGTTCGCGTCGGTTTGAGTCGTGAATAGTAAGTACTTTTCCATCAGCTTTTCTTTTATAATATCTTGGGCGGTTTTTGGCCTTAAACTCTTCATTATGTTTAAGCTTTTCTTTTCTTCTTCTTTCAGCTAACTTCTGTCTTTCTAAGTAGTTTCCCTTCTCTAGTTAGTGGCATTTTTGGCCTGAAATATTTATAAACCGTCAAAATTTTACGAAGATTAATAACATTAGTTAAAAATAAAAAGTTTGTTATTTGTTTCTAAATCAGTTAACAAATGCTTACTAAGTGGCAAATAGCTTTTTCTGACAATTATCTATTTCTTTTTATGTATATACTGTATGTAGGTACATAAATAGTTAGAAAACAATCGGATGTGAAATTTTAACTTGAGTTTTAACGGATTTACAATTAGCCGAAGAAATTAAAAAATGTAATCAGCCGTATTCAGTACCGTAGACTGATTTGCGTGGGTCAAAACTACCACGTAAACCACGCAAATCGAACCCACCAAAATCAAAATAAATCCGTTAAGATAAAATTACACAGAAATCTTGTACTCAAATAAACTGTGTTTTAAATATTAGTAACGATACAATACATTTGTTCACTTTCACATTTTATTAGACAAATACATTCACAAACACCACAGAAAATAAAACCACGCAGATCAAAGTTTTGAGAAACCAAACCCACGCAACGAGGTTACTTACCTTTTTTTTTGGAAACTCGACGCAACATCACACTACCACACTGCTCGGCCGTTAGAGCGCGACTGGTTGTAACTTCTATTCAGGATGACGCAACATTGGGGTGGGAATTTAGTGATGAGGAAGTGGAATTAAAATAATTCACGCAAATCAGCTACGACCCCCGGACAGTTACATTTTATTTTATTTTAGGAGATGTAGTTATTTTAGAACTACTATCAAAATGTTCATAGCTTCGTGAACTTCTAAGGACTAAGTATATTTTTTTTGGTAAGCATGTAGTGTTTAGTTTAAAATATATAATGGACTAAGTGACTAAATCGGGGCTTGGGACACCCCACTTAAATCAAAGAATGGGGGTATTTATTTTTTTAAATAATACATTTAAAAGTTTATTTGAATTTTAATCATTGACCCAGGCAAAAGAGGTTTGATAGATTACGCGAAAAAAAAATACCCCAAAGTACCCCAAATAATGACTCATAGATAGGTACATTATGTCGGTACTGATGCGGAGTCGAAACTTGTCCCCTGGTGTACGTGCCTATAATTTGACCGTGTGTACAAAAGATAGTATGATTTATTACTAGAGCGTAAACAAGACTGATAGGTAAGTACATGTTGTGTAGTGTCGTCTCAAACTGTCAATGCTTTGCTCAGATGTTCGAAGTTCTGATTTCGAGTGACACTTTTTTAGCACAAGTAACCTATTTACGTCTTTTGTATTATAATATCATTGTAAGTAGGTATGTTTACTGACAACACTTGTGACACTTCTTGTGATAGCTGTATCCCTCTCGCACAGCGACGCCCTCTCTCTTCAGCACCGGACCCTGGCAGTGCTGGCACACCACGCAACTGAAGAGAACAATACACAACATATTATTTTAGTATTATGTATTATCATCTTACTAAAGATAGGAAAACCAGAAAAAGACATTCAGTTTTGGCGGGAATCGAACCCACGTCTTTCGCAAACCGGGCGACTGCACTAGCCACTGTGCTACCGGGACCATTAACAGACCGGCCAATTTTTCCTGGTATATTTTAACCTGGCAGCCAGGTTTTCTTCACCGATGTTTAGGCATATACTTACCTTAACGCATGAAGCCAAGACAGAATGTCTTTTTCTGGTTTTCCTATCTTTAATAAACAACATGTTAGGCAATACTTGTTAACATCTAATCTTATATTGATCTCGTTCAAGAGAAAACACCCACCTTGTTTCGCGTTTCCACTAAGCAACAATTGCCGCGCGACATGTTGCACAACAGTGAGTCTTGTTGGTGATCTAATAATAAATAAATAAAACAAGAGATACTCACGCCATTTTTCTTATTTTTTTTGGTATTTCTTTACATTTTATTGCAAAATTCTGGAAGTGAAGTTAAATGGTTCGTTTTGACATTATCTTTCTGTTTTATGACATTGACAGAATTGCTTAAAAGAGCAGAAAAGAGGTTATGTAGTAAACGAATAAGTTCGTATGTCTTTTATCATAATATCATTGGTAACTAGGTGTAGCTGGACTAAATGGTTGACGTTCAAGGCCTTTAATGCCAGGCGCTTTTCAGGATCATCAGGTGGGTTAAGAAATCATCTAGGTACACCATATACACAAACATCATCATTCTATATCCGTTTAAGAATGCAGTGATTTTTTAATTTAATTCGAAAAAAACTCAGATCTACAACCTTTGCGTTCGAAAGTATGCGTTCAACTGGTCACTGTGGACTTGGCTTTCTAATTAGGAACGTTTTTTTTGTGCTAGGTCAAAGGACAAGTATGAAATAACTGCATTCTAAACGCGAACGGACTATACATCTAATCTATGAGTATCGAATCCGTTTCAGTTTCAAGCAAAAACAAAGTCATTCGTAAATAATGTTATTCCACGACATCTTTCGGACAATACGCCTGAAGTCAATGATTTCTAAGAAATACGATCGTTCTGACAAATTGAATATAATATCGATGATTAACTGGTGACGATCACAATGGATAGGGCTGGTTTAGTGTGGGAAGCGGTAAATGCTAAATTATTTACATTACATTATTTAATACAGTGGACTTCATCTCGGTTTCGTTCTAAATCTACTTTGACTGGATGTTTTTTTTTAAACTAGCGAGATTTTCATTGGTTCTGATATAACAAATTTGGGGATTTTTGTATTTTGTCCTAATTCCCGAAAGGAGTTGTTCGATTTGATGAACACAAATTATTTTAACAAAAACATTAAAATACTTATGCATGATTAAAAAAACATTCTGTGACACATTAAAACACTAACAGTAAAATGTCATAGCAGCACTACCTGGCGGACATCACTTCACATCTCGGTGCTTCACGCTTACTTCCATCATCAATACGCTTCACTCTGAATTAGGGTTTTCGGTGTTTTCTCTCATTTTTATTGAAATAATTAAAAAATATTGTTTGGCTTAGCTATTTTCTTTCAAACGACCACTGTTGCAAAGAAATCCATGGCGAAGTGAGTTTTGGCGCCCGCCGGAATACCAGAGCTGGAGTTTTATTCTCAATGCACACTTTCACTTCACGCTTCATTACACTGGGATTTTGGCTTTCTGAAAATCTCAATAACTTTTTGACTAAGCGTAATAACTTGAAATGTTTGTTTATTTACCTGAAACATCGTAACCTGTATTTGCAAATAATGCAATCGGAATCTGCTTACAGCGTTTTACCTTCATACAATCTCAGTGATAACAAACCGTACTTTAGTGATAAGAATATAGCGCAGATAAGATACTAAACTAGCGGCCATTTTGTAGTTGTTTCAGTGTAAATGAGGAGCTAGAATTGTGTCTTGTGTATTACTTGGATTGTGTCCAATTGTGTAGTATTTTTTAGGTGAGTGACAAAAGTTAACAGTGTTCTTTCAAATAATTTAAGTGGTTAAAGTTATATGTTGATAGTAAACAAATATCAATATCTGCAGATTGAAAATGTAGATAATGATATTTTTTAAGATATTTATAGATAGTTGGAGCAAAAGTTAATATTTTCTATGTGTATGTACGTTTAGTAAGGCCAGTGAAGATGTGACCTTATTTTCGGGGGTTTTACCAAGATCTAGTGGGTGAATTTTATCTAGATGAAATAGTGGAGAGCGTCGTGACTCAGTGGTTTAACAGCCCGCTCGGAACACGGGTGGTAAAGAGTTCAAGTCTGGCCGAGGCACTTGCTTTGTGTTCGTTATTTATTTATTTATTATAATAGTCAACATACTGACTTACATACGTACAAACCGAATAACAGATGTAGAGTCACCCCTAACGCTGAGTACAAATTCTCGGCGAAATGTGGGCTTCTGTATGTTTCGTTAATTAGGGACTGTCGCCATGGATCAGTAGTTAAACAGAAAGCTAAATTCGGCCATTTTTAACGCTTCTTCTGCTTATTATGGAATACGAAACAAACAACAACCTCTACATAGAATTACTTTTTGTTTTGTTTTTACTACATGAGGGCACTACTTGAACGCTAAATGGGCCTCAAGAGACACTGGTTTTCAAAAGTGGCAGGCCACCTATTATAACCGCCCGCTTTTGTAATTTATGGAGAAAGCGCAACGATAGCACAAAGCGTAAATAGGTTACTTGTGTTAAGAAAGTGGCACCCGAAATCAGGACTTTTGCCCACCTGAGCAAAGCATTGACAGTTTGAAACAACACTGCGCAGCATGTAGGTTTCTGCCTCGTTTACGCTCTAGTAAATAATCATGCTATCTTGTACACACCTTCAAATCATAGGTACGCCAGGGGTCATTCTTTGACTTCGCGTCAGTACTGACATAACCTATCTACGTCTTTTTTATTGTAATATCATTGGCATAATGATGATCAAACTTTAGGCAGTTGTCAATCTGCAAGAAACTGATTTAGTTTCTTAGTGAGAAACTTCATTCTAACCATGTTTTCAATACTTCAATTTGTCAATATAAACGTAGTAATATTTGAATAAACTTTTCTCTTCCTAAGATATCCGAGATAAGCTCAAAGATAACCCAAAATTCCACTTCCTTATCTCTATTTATTTATAATGTCATGTGTCATCATTTCCTTTCTTTTGTTTCAGGAAAATGGCTAACCGAGTCATATCCTGCTGTTTTTTCGTGCTTTTCACAATCAACGGTGTTTGGACTGACAATGGTAAGTAGTGACATCTATTGACGGAAATTAGAACTAATAAAATAGAGCAATTTATTTTTTCTCACTTACTACATATTACAAACTTATTAGAAATGAAAATGAGATGAAAACTCTTGGAATTAGCAAATCTTGAAAATGATTGATCTAGATATGCTTCACTGACATTCTTATAGTAGGTATTTAATTTCGGATCTTTGGTATTTAATTACAGTTAAATATAAAATGTGTAATAATCCCAAGATTTGTGGTAAGATGATTTAACTGGCATAAAATAAACTTAAAACATTTTTTGTGAACTTGCTATTACCGTCATCTATCGTCGAATAGCATAACTAATTAGTTATATTTTCAGCCGGCACAGCGCTCAGCGACAAGGATATTATAATGCAAACAGGAATTTGCAGAAAATGTATATGCAAGGATAATAAAGTGGACTGCTCTGACCAGGGGTTCACGCAGTTCTTCAAACAGACGGAGTGGGAAGGTTAGTAAACAAAAACAATAAAAGAGGTTATAACCACTTGGTGCAATGTCGCCAAAGTGAACGGTGAAAATGTAAAACAACATTCGCGACTCTCACTCTAAGGGCCGGCACCCACTATCGGCATCGGCACGCTTCAGGATTTTAAGGTGGCAAATAGCAATATACTTTAACATTATGGCAATAAAGTAGAAATTTCCGTGATGTGTTCTCGTAAAAACAAAATGCATTTGTTCTGTTTCTGTTTCGGCATTTTCTACTTTATTGCCATTATGTTAGAGTATATTACTATTTGCCATCATAAAAGCCTGAAGCGTGCCGATGCCGATAGTCGGCGCCGGCCCTAACACGGCCTGCTTGTATGGTTGCCATCTACCGACAAAAAGCGAGACCAAATTAACATTCAAAATTATTAATTCACGAAAAATGCATAACATAATTTGAGACTCTATACAGGGTGAAGATTTCCCGTGGTAGGCAAAAAAATGCTGTGAATTGGTACGGCACATGCTGAGTTGATGCCAATAAACTTTACTAATTAAGTTTATCAATTAGTTTTGTAATTTCATTGAAATACCCTCCCCTTTTCAGCTCTGGAAGGTTTCAACCCTAAGATAATAGATCTCAGAGAAAACGCCTTCGAGAACGTTACCTCCTTCGGGAATCTGACGTCTGTGGAAGTCGTCAACTTGTCCCACTGTGGGATTGAGCTCATTGAGAAGGCGGCATTCCAGGACCTGCAGGGCATGACGACGCTGGACCTGAGCTACAACAAGCTCACTTCGAAGATGAGCCCAAATGTGTTCTTGGTAAGCAGTTAGTTTTTTTAAAGCAGTTTCTTTTACCCGCCACCAGAGGCGCCACTATGAATGTTGGATACTAGTCTGTGTTAATAACCTCGTTGCGTTTCATTTTGGGTGTCCGTTTCACTTGAACAACGAGTCCACAACAATGTTTAAAGAGATTTAAGACGTACAATTTAGGTGATCATATCGCTAGAAGCGATCTCCTCTAGACAACCTTTGGATAGAGAAACAGGAAAACAAAACTAGATGCCAGGGTGCAAGATGATTCCAGTCCCACTGATATAAGAAATACATTTCGATATCTGCCAGTGTCATTATAATTGTACTTCAATAGATAGATAGATAATATTCTTTATTGCACATTAACATTAAAAACTTAGTTTAGAAATACATTGAAAGTAATGCACAATTTAGGCGGCCTTATCGCTAATAGCGATCTCTTCCAGGCAACCTACGGGTAGAGGAAAAAATTAATAAAGATGGGGTAAATGTGCATAATTACATTACATAAATAAATAAATCTAAATACTTCGGACTAAAATAAAATATCAATCTAATTGAAATACGATTCATGAACTCTGGCTTGACTTTCGAGCCTGACAGAACACTTGAACCCTTTCGGCATTGCATAAAGTTTAATTTCTAAACACACTGTCAGCTGTCAAAATGTTTTTCTAAAATTAATTGCAGTCCATAAAGTAAATGAAATTATGACTAATAGTAAAAATAGACATTGGGATACAATAGCAAATAGTATGTAATAATAATAATAATATAAATAAACCCGCAGGGGCGGCTCTTATTAGAGCTGTTGGTGCGTTACGACACCACGGGTTAACCCGACGTTACCGCAGGGCAGCTTGTGGCGAGCTGTTGGTGTGTAGCGACACCACGGACCCGAGTTCCCCCGAGAGTCGGTCAGGCCCTCCATCTCCGCTTGCCTTCACTGGCCGGCTGGAGTGGACCCCAGCGGGGGCCGCAGGACTCTCACCTCTGGCTTGCCTTAACCGGCCGTCCGGAGTGGGGCGTTAGAGCTGAATGCTCGCAGGGTGGAAGTGAAAGATGCCTAAGTCGCGAGTTGGTGAGGTGGGAAACCACCGAGCAGAAAGCGGTGCACACCTCTCGACACCCTGAGCCGCTCACGGCCATGTTGCCGCCTTTGCTGACCTTATGCGTCAGCACGTATAGGTAGCCCATTTAGTGAGCGGCTAGTCACCGTCTGCCAGGAGAGTAAAGATTGAGACAATTTGCATGGCAGACGTCCGATGTCTCAGGCAATAGCCCAGTTAACCGGTCCATTGAAAATTCCCCTCCATAGCCTGGTCTTTTTTTGCCTTTTTACTGTACAATAGTCCTTGCATCTTCCGGGTGTTGTCTTTGGGTAGATATTTATTGTTTATCGAGAGACAAAACCCGGCAGATGTACACATTTCAAATTAGAGTAAATGGTACCAAAAAGCCTCTACGTGTTGGCTTCGGCCCCACGCAAGCTTCAAAGGACCGGGTCCCCATGGACCCGTGAATTGAACATGTACCAATATAAATAATAATAATAAAGTCATTTATTTTCTCTCCACAAACATTTAGGGCCTTAAGGTCATCATAACATCTAAACATTTTTGATGTTCTACCCCTGTAGTTGTGAGAGACTGGTGCCTGAATTAAGTTTTTAACAAACTTGCATAACAGGTCACCAGGGCTCTTCCACAGACAGTATGTATTGGATACATTGTAATGCGTTGCCAAGTTGCTAGCCACTTAAAGAAATAAAATCTATTGAACTATTTAACAAAAACACTTTCATAATATTTCATGAAGGTTCTTAAAAGTTTCTTAATTAATTTATGTAAGGGTTGGTGATTGTTTGTAGTGTGCAGTAAGTTAGTGAAGTGTGCATGTGTGTGTGTGTGTGTGAGATCGTAGGTATAGTTATGTGTGTGTGTGTGTGTGTGTGTAAGCGAATAAGAGATGATGCGAATGAATGAGAACATACCATTAGGAACTGATTTGGTTGAGTGGTGTGGGCGAGTTGATGATGATGATGATGCTGGATTAATATGGTTAGATTAGTGTGGTTAGGATATATTCAGTGTCTTGATAGCTCAGGGTTTTAAGATATGCGATAACTTTCGTTTTGCTTTGGAATTTGGTCAAAGGGTATATGTGAAGGTGTTTATTTAATTTGTTATAAAGGTATGGTCCTGGACCTAGGAAGGAAAAAGACTTGTGAGAAAGAGATGTATGTTGCAGTGGCGTGTGACATACAATGTCTTTCCTACGTTTATTCTGTATGCGTTCTGGGTTATAAGGGATGTGCGAATGCTGTTTTAGTATGGTTTGGAGTATAAAAGATTGTCTGATGGTTAGGAGATCCCAGTGTCTATACAGTTTGTCCGTGGGAAAGCGATAAGGAAGACCAGCAGCGACTTTAAGTATGGCCCGATGTGCTCTCTCAGCTTCGATTAGGAAGGTTTTTGCTGCGCCTCCCCAAGATGTGATGCAGTAGTTGACAATTGACTGGCACAGTGAGTCAAATACCATTTTGATGGTGCTTCGGTCAGCTACATGTTTGAGAGACCTGAATATACAGTGTGTTTGGGAACCGGTGTCCGACCCGTTAAGGTGAAGTAATATGATCTATTTTATGAATAAATCCACCATAATTAAGCACTTTTAATTAATTTTTTTTAATTTTTTTTTTTATTTATTTCAGGGAAATTTTACCTGCGTTTCAAAGGGTCTCTGATGACAGGGTGATATTCAATTTGTCACAACTTCTAAACTATTTTACTTGGAACTTTGATTTTTGCTTCAGTGTTTAGGTGATGTCTTTGGGTATCCAAAAAGTTAAAAATAAATGTTTGTTGACAGTTTAGTTTTTCTGAAAAAAAAAAATGTAAAAAAAACTAACAAATTCTATCACAATTTTCAAGTTCAAACATTTTTTTGAGGTATTTTAAGGGAGTTATGAAAAAATGCTTTTTTGTCAGCTTATTGCCTACTTTTGTAGCTGTCCAACGATACCACTTTTGTGACTGTAGGACCTCTAAATCGGCAGATATTGCAAACTAAAATAACCCACCCGTACTCCCGAGAAAAAAAAAAAAAAATGGCGGCCATTTTAAAACAACTGAGGCAAAGTGCTTAATTATGGTGGATTTATTCATAAAATAGATCATATTACTTCACCTTAACGGGTCGGACACCGGTTCCCAAACACACTGTATAAATAAGTTTACGTAGTCTGGACACTAATGATTGTATGTGCTGCTTAAAACTGAGGGTTCGATCTATTGTGATACCAAGGTACTTCATGCTATCGGTCTCAGTCAAGGTAAGACAGCTACACTGAGAGTGATCAGTGCAATCTGGGTTGTGAGCTTTAATTGTAAGGATAGTTGGAGGTCGTTGGTCAGAGCGCAAGGCAAAAGTCATTAACTTAGTTTTTGGGACATTTATGGTTAGTACATTAAATTGCAGCCACCGAGCAACTTCGGTAAAACCTGTTTGAGCAGCACCAAATACGTATGTCTTTTAAAACCACTTCTCTATCTCTGTCCCCAGGGTCGCTACTCCCCCGAGAAGTACGAGCCCCTAGACTCCATGCGGGTGCTGAACCTCGCCTACAACGAGCTGCACTCCCTCCACCAGGACCTGTTCGAGCACATGCCTGAACTGACCGAGCTGGACCTCAGCGGGAACCCGCTCACTACCATTGATTATCCGACACTTGTTGCTGTGTCATCGCTGCCGATGCTCAAGGTAGGTGTCACTAACCGACCGACCATTTGACTTCCCGACCCAACAACAGACCGACCGCTCAACCACCAGACCAGCCGACAGACTGATTGACTATGCAACTGACCGACCGACCAACCATGTCTACCAACTAAAAACCAACCACCTGTAACCTCTAAGGTCTGTTGCCCCTAGCCATTTTTCTCTTCACTCCGCTGCTAGACTTATACCTCCCCCAGGGTACGACAACCCACTGCTCCGCTTTCGCCATCCAGTCGCTACCAACCACCCTCCTAAAGCCATCGGTCCACCTGGCTAGAGGGTGTCCAAAAAGTCGTGCACCAAGCCGTAACCTCCATTAGGGAATATATCTACTCCACCGACCATCAGTTCTTCGACAGATGTATCCAGCCCAGTTTACTACACTTATGAATTACGTCACTCACTCTGTTCTTCAGCCGGATAATCTGTATTTGAACTTTGCATATATCCAAGATACCGTGCAAAGACCTTGATTATGTGGCTATAATGGGCTAGCTTCACTAGCGCTAATAAAACAACAAAATGTTTTTCGTTACAGGTGCTCCGTCTCCGGTCCTGCTCACTCGCGGAGATCCCGGACAAGTTCCTCCACACTCCTCGATACTTGGAACGTCTGGACATCAGCGACAACCTACTCTCATCTGTTCCCCAGGAGCTGGAGGAGACTAAGAACCTGTTGTACCTTAACCTTAATCAAAACCCGATACCTCTGCTGGACGTTGACAGCAAAGATCATCCGTGAGTACTGTACTTTCTGTAAATTAGTGTCAACTAGAAGCCGAAATAAATAAGTGCCTAACTCGATACCACTAGCCTACTGGACACTTGGAGGACCTTCCACCAGCAGGTGGTGGACTATACAGCTATCCGCACGAAACGGTTTGCTGCGTCCTTCCTGGTCCTACCGCTGAGGAGTGGAACCATCTCACTGCTGTTTTATCTGAACACATGCAACATTGGCGTCATCAAGGCAAGAGTGAATGAACACATTTGGAACAAGCATGTTCCACAATCGGCCTCGACTTCACTCATCAGAAGGCGAGGCTGAGGCGAAACGCAAACCCATTACAAAAAAATACAGTACCTAGTGCCTACAGTAATTAGCTAATATGGAAATCACAGTTCAACATTTGTTCAGCCATTGAACTATCCTGTGTCTTGAGACAGAGAGACAAAGCTTTACAATAATTTCTTTGTTCCAGGGGATTCCCTCGGCTCCGCAAACTCAAAGAACTTCACATGTGCAACATGCACAAGTTGCAGAAGGTCGGTCCTGGCGCCCTTGGGGGCTTGGAGAACCTGGAGAAACTCCACATGAGCTTCAACCCTCAGCTGGAAGACCTGGACGCGAGGGCCTTGGCACGGGATGATGACATTGGAGAGACCTCAGCCTGGCCGCTGCTCAAGGAGGTATCACTGTTGTCATTCGTTTTTTGTACGAATTACCTATGTTGTTATAGCTTTTGCTTGTGTTTCCCCTTCTTTTATGTATTGTGCTACTGTTTTGTACATATTCGATTAGATTTGATATATCCTATCATTTAAGCAAATGGCACACCTTAATGATAGCCTTACTTGAAAAACTTTTTTTTATGTGAGAGGGAGTAAACGTGCTTGAGGGTCACCAGATGGGAAAGGAGGCTGACTTTGGGGGAGACTTTTGCCTAGCAGTGAGGCACAGCAGGTTTTGTAATAAAAGACTTTTCTTGACGACTGGACCTGTGTGTGCCCTAAAGCACAACATTTTGAGAACTTACTAACAAACCAATGACACGAATGTATTTCTCAACAGATCTACCTCCAATCCAACAACCTGATCGAGATAGACTCCCGGTTCCTGTCCCGCTGGGACCTCGTGGAAGTCATCAACGTGTCTGACAACCCGTTCCTGTGCGACTGCTCCACTCAGTGGATGGTGGACATGCTGGTGCCGATGGTGGAAGCGAGGACGGTGAACGCCTCTGCTCGGATGGTGTACGTATTAAGCAGTAGAACGAGAACTAGTTATAAGAAATGTCCACAGTGTTACATAACATAAACGGCCTATATACATCCCTTGGCTGGGCCTGTTCCCAGCCAAGGGATGTATATAGGCCGTTTATGGCCTGTGCCTCACCTTAACTATGAGGTAGAACGAGTAATACTCCAACATGCGGGCTCAGTGCGGATTGTTGGAGGGGTGTAAGGTTAGTGAGCTACCTTAATGTCAGATGTTACAAAGCCGCTCTAAGGCCTCTGACTAGGCTTAACGACTGACATCTAGCGACGTCAACCGGGGCCAACTGCTTAACGTGCCTTCAGAAGCACGGAGAAGCCCGAAATACACATCACTAAATTTCGGTCGGAATGGTCACCCATCCCATTTCCGATCCGACGTGTGTTGCTTTACAACAGCGATCGTCGCCACGGGCACCTCTTTTAAAAAGTACTAAAATTAAATACTTTTCCGTCGCTATGCTAGTTGTATTTCAAATAATTTTAGTGCTGTTTGAGGTGCCCATGTCTTAATGGTGACTGCCCTGATTACAGGGCAGGTAGGGTAATTGGTTGAATTTTTCAGGCATCTTTGCCTCACGGTCTCTGGCTGACGTTAAGATAAGTCCGAACCTCAACGCCCCAATAACATCTGACAGCAAGTTTTATCACTAATTTCCACCAACTGCACTGAGCGTGTTGGAGTGTAAAGGCTGTTTCTTATTCATCATAATTATCCTCAGATGTGACGAACCCATTGAAATGCGAGGCTACACCATGCAGCACCTCAACAAGATACACCGGAACATGCGCTGTGTAGACAAGTATGGCAACAGGCCAGAGAAGGACGGCGCTATCCTGCTCGGAGCTCTGATTGGTTAGTTTGAATTTAAACTAATTACGGTTACAATTCCACTGGGAAAATGGCGATCAAGTGTAAAATAGCCCTTGAAATGTGTGCTACTGAACTCCATGGGCTAATTTCTACACGCGCTTCTGCCATATCCAGACGTTACACGAAATATGTAATATCTAATTCATTCTTTATTGCGGAGCAATAGACGTTTCAAAAAGGCTGACTGAATACCAATCAGCCATTTGTTGCAAGTCAACAAGCAAAAAAGTAAAGTACTTATGCAGTGCGGCAGAAATAAAATAACTTTCAAGTAACTTAGAACTAAGAACAAAGTAAGGGTTATACAGGATTGTTCAAGAAGTTACGTTTATAATCTTTTTAATCACACAGACAGTTAAGACAATATTATAAATACCCCTATTATTTCCAGGTGTCCTCCTAGCTGTGCCGATTATGCTGACCCTGATGCTGCTTTGGAGACGAGGCTACCTCTCCTTCATGGGGCTCAGAGGCCCCGCCAGCGTCTCCCGCGCTTTCTACAAGAGAGCACCAGATAATGACAGTTTTATGTAAAAAATTGGGCAAATGACCCTTACACGTAACCTAAGATTTGGTAGCTATAAGAACATAAGTGGTGTGTAGTCTCAGATAATAACTGAAGTCTATTCTTTAACCCCCCTTATTCATAAAAACGAACGCGACGCTAAAGCATAGTTTAAGCAATTGACGTATTTTGCTACTAACTATCAAATGGCACCAACAACAAGAATGCAAGTGACAAAGCGATACAAAAGTTAAGGTGTTGTTGAAGAGCTGTTTAAGTTTGTAAGAATAAGGGGGTAAGAAGTTGGCTGTTACAATCAAAAACAAATGATGACGTAAAAACTACAATTTTAACTTCACTTTCTGTACCTGACAAAAGGGATGGGATAGACAATTACAAATGCCAAAATATATTTATTTTTCAATCGTCACAGTCCAATGTGGACTGACATATTATAGTCAGCAGTGGACGTCGTGCGGTTGGCTGTACTGAGAGTATTTTCACCAAAGCTTTTTTAATTCTGAACATCAATAGGTATGCAAAAAATGGTTGAATGTGAATTTATTTTTCGTCTTATCTGTAAGGTCTTAGAATAGTATCACCTTTTTTATTGTACGTACACAATAATGTTGTGTGTTCATTATTGTTTAATTAAATTATAAATCCAATTTTAACATTTTCTTATTTTATGCTCCCTACATGCATATTGCGACTATTTGACTTTTTTACTAATTTGAAAACAAATATCGTTAAAAGATATTTAAATAATAATAATATGGTTATTAATCTTTAATACTGTAAGCACAAATGTAACAATAACCTGTGTGACCTGTATTCTGTGCAAAAAAAAAATATTCTATTCTATTCTAAAGAGTAACCTATAATACTTGCTCTGCAAAAATGGACCAGTGTCATCACACTGGTCACACAGTTGGTATTCATAATACAGGGTGGCCCCATCGGGCCACCCTGTATTATGAATACCAACTTTTTTACGGGACTTTTTATTTTTGTAGCATAATATTTCAGCCCCTAATTCTATTGCTAAATTTGTAATTGTAAAGCAGATAACACAAACCAATTACTAGCAATAAGCACAAAGTTCCGAAATAATCTTCATTTTTCTTATCCATGTTAACTTAGAACGTAAAGCCATCATTCTAAAGCTCAATTTACTTCAAAACTTCAACCAGAAACAACAATTTTGTGTTGAACTTCGAAATCAAAGCGAATTTCCTATAATTTTTACCTAACTTGGAGCAAGCAGAAGGTCAGGTTATACTGGGCGGTTGTTAAGTCTCGCAGTCTCTATGGACAGTAATCCGATCTCTGCCATCTAGCGGTGAGTAGGATAATCACTTGGTAATTGACGTAAAGCATGCTATGATGACAAAACGCGGGAAATTGCTCTAACTACGGCCATTTTCTTTTGCGAAGGAAAAATGTTTAAGTTTTATTCTGTCCCCTATTTACTTATTACTTCCGCCGTGCTTAGGCCATTTGTACCTTTTTTTAATGTGCAATAAAGAATAACTCCCTTATTCATAAAAACGAACGCAACGCTAAAGCATAGTTTAAGCAATTAACGTGTTATGTCACTTACTTGCAAATGGCGGCAGCAACAAGAATGAAAGAGACAGAGCGATACAAAAGTTAAAGTGTTGTTGAAGAGCTGTTTAAGTTTTTATGAATAAGGGGGAAAATAACTGTGATTACAAAAAGGGTGTGGTTTACTAGGTTTTCAAATATTATTTATGAAATTGGCAACTTGAGATAGTTTTCATAAGCTAAATAACCTCATTGGTAATCAGTAAGAATGAAAGGGATAGCTTAGTAATAACAAAGCGACAGCTGAGCTTATGAGGGCTGCTTAAATTTAAGTGAAGTCAAAATTTAGAAAGTATTTAAATATCTACAGGCAGTTTATGGCCATCTCAAACTATTTGTTGCGTTTATTCAAAAGATACTGTATCTTACGAAATAAATTTGAAAATGCTTACTTGTTACCTAAGTTAAGAATCAAACTTTTTATTGAAAACGGAACCTTACTTCTCTACAGCTAGAGTATAGTTTGATTTAACGTGAAGTTAGTTTGGTTTTAATGAGTTTCCGCAGTGGAGTAGACAAACTTGGTGACAGCGCCTTAACAAGCGGCTTAGGGCTGTCACTTTTATAGTTTAATTTAACAAATAACTATGAAATTATGAATTCTTTTAAAAAAAGGTGTGGGAACTAGTTGCATATTAGGTTTGATTATATTAAAAAAATATTGTAGATTTTAAGTTTTATTTATTCGTTTTTAGTCTTGTCAAATTGGGGAATGATGTACGTACCTGTAATAGGTGTACATATCAGTCTGTTTAGTATGTAGTTAATTATGATAAAGTTTTAATGTACACTGTTGGTAGTACCTATGTTTTTAAATAAATAAAAATTAAAATCGGAAACTCGGAGCCGGGTTTGACTGCCTGGAACACCAACTTTGTGTTCAATCAGCGGCTAAGTCTTCGGAGATTGAATGCACCACAAAAAACCCAAGCAACCCGGATAAAGGTGATGGGATCGGCCCTGACCACGTTGAGTTTCAATCAACTCGGTGATAATGTGGGCTTCTGAACGTTTTGTGCGAAGTGCAAGAAGGATTATTTACCAGCCAATCACACAATCAGGCACAGAAATTCCTTAAAACATCTTATTCAAAACATTGCAAGCCCTAGTGGTCAATGATATTATAATATAAAAGAGGTAGATAGGTTATGTCAGTACCACTTATGCGAAGTCGAGAATTGTCCCCTGGCGTACATACCTATAATTTGACCGTGTGTACAAGATGTGATTATTTACTAGAGCGTAAACGGGACAGATACATGTTGCACAGTGTCGTCTCAAATTGTCAACTCTGTCAACGCCTTGCTCAGGTGCACTAATAGTTCTGATTTCGGGTGCCACTTTTTTTGAGCACGAGTAAGTTATCCACCTCTTCTTTAATGTTTTCTCATATTTACGCGAACACTATACATCTAAATAAAACAACTTTACGGATTCTACTCGTGGTCTACGTCGGGTTAGAAAATGAAAGAAAATAATAAGACCGCGAGTGGAATCCGTAAAGTTGTTTTGTTTCGATACCTCTTTTTTATTATAACATTATTTATTTATTTAAGCACACCAACAGCAAGATGCACACAATAGTCGCACAAACATACCTACAATGAGCTAATTACAGCTAAATCGTAGCTAGTTATACAATTGTCCAATCTCCACATCACCGCGAGGCAGCCCTACGTGGTGTATCAAGTTACAAAACTCCACATTGTTAGAGCCACGCGCCAAGGCTCAGCGGCTCAACGCCTATTAGCGTCTACTGACGGACACAGGCCTGCTTCGTCACTCCTGGCGTGTACTTAACATCATCATCAACATCTAGGGGGCTAGCATGTCAATGAAAAATGAGGGAAAGGCATAAGGGTGGCATTCCGGCTAACAACACTTCACGTCTCGGTGCTTCACGCTTACTTCAATCATCAATACGCTTCACTTTGAATAACAGTCAAGTTGGGTAACTTTGAATTTCAGTGTAACATTGGATACACTCTTTTAGCTCAGATACTTTTGATAAGTATTCCAACTAAAACAGATACATGTTGCGTAGTGTTGTCTCAGACTGTCAACACAGTCAATGCTTTGCTCAACTGTACGAAAAGTTCTGATTTCGGGTGTCGCTTTTTTAGCACAAGATCGTAGCAAATGGAAAGATATGTTATGAATTTTTTGACGACGGGATTTGATGAGAAAATGATGAGTAAATAATAAATACCTACTGAGTTTATGTATTTTGAGATAGCTTTTCCTACTTTTTCTGATATTTTAGATGCGAAAGTTTGTATGTGTGGATGTGCCGTGTTGCTCTTTCACGTAAAAACTACTGAATGGATTTTAATGAAACTTTATAATAATGTAGCTTATACATCTGAATAGGATAGATGAAGTGATAGGTATATCTTTTTCTTTTTTAAAGTGACATACAGTGTGTCTGATCACCGGTGTCGGACCCGCCAGGGGTCTGTAATATAATAAATTTTATCGACAAATCCACTGTTCTATTTTTTTTTCTTCTATTACAAAATGGCAGCCATTTGTTTTTTTTCATTACTCATACTCTGAAAGTAGGTCATTACTGACCTGAGAAGCGGGCTGAGAGTTATACTTTTCATCCCTAGGGAGAATCACTTTCAACTGACAGCTGGCATATTATTTAAAAAAAAAACTAGTTATTTTTCACTTAACTATGGAACATGTTCCAACTTTCTATACAGCCACGATGTAAAATTGAAATAACTTATGAAATAACTTAAAGTTAAGTATTGATTAGAGAATATAATATATTTATTAAATAACTTTATTATAATTAAGTTTCAGCAATTTCTTTAAAATAACTTAGCTTTGAGCAAAATATTTACCATTTTTCCAATGATGAAAATAAAAAAATAATGGCTGAATAGCGGACCGGCCACAGAAAAAAAAACAAACAAAATAGGCGGGAAAGCGGCAATTCGATCTTCATGAATTAATTCATGTTTTTATTTTTACTTTCCTCGTATTTGTAATGAAAAGCACAGTGTTTACCTCGGGTTAAAGACTTATTTAGTCCCTCGAACTATTGGCGCCCTCACTTCGTTCCGGGCGCCAAACCCCGTCTCGGGACTAAATAAGTAACTTTCACCCCTAGGATAACAATGTACTATTATTTCGCCGAACTCGGATGTGTTCATTTATTTAGCAATAGGTATCTACCGATGAGCAGCTGAAAGAGTAGACAAAAAGTTGCCATCAAAAAAAATTACAAAAACTTCCATTAAAACCGTTAAAAAACACTAGAAACGTAACATTTTGAGTAAAAAATGAAGTTTTTTTTAATGTCAATGTTACAAAAAAAGTAAACCGTAAACATTCATTTTTTTTAGATGGACTTAATTGTTTCCTAAATGCTGATGTTAATATCTCAGCTTTAAGTCAACCATAATAGGCGTTATGATTTATTTAATACTAGCGGCCGCCCGCGACTTCGTCCGCGTGGACTTGAGTTAAAAAAAAATGTAATTGTAATGTCTTAGATTAGATTAGATTAGATTATTTATTTCTCAAATAAAATATCACTATAAGCTACATAAATGTCATAATATAGGAATTCTAAATGAGATCGTCAAAGAGATAAAATTACAATTAATAAAAATATAAATTATAAATAAAATTACGTAACTTAAAACTAAATGAAATAAATTTAAATTACAGGAAATTATTAAGATTAAGACATTTGAATTAAGACATTAAATAAAAACACAATAAAATAAAATAAAAATAAATCAAATCAAATAAGTATAACAATGTCAAAAGATAATCAATTAATCCATGTCACAGTTCACAAATGCGGCTGTTGAATAAAATGGAGTTTTCAATAAAAGGTCTCTGAGCTGGCTTCTGAACGACTCGTCCGACGGCTCGCGCTTCAGCTTAACGGGCAGTCTCTCATAGAATGTAGGCCCAATGACTCGCGGATTCTTCTCTGAAAGTGCCATGCGACGAGGAACTGACCTCAGACGGCCTGCGAGATGGCTCCTTTTATTGGTATCCATGCACTCAAAATTGCACAAATTTGTTCTGGCGTACATTAAAATTTCAAAAAGATAGACCGAGTAGTGAGTCATTATACGATGCGTTATAAATAAATCTCTGCATGAGATGAGATTATTCAGATGCATAAACTATATTACTGTAGAGTTGCATTTAAAACCATCTAGTAGTTTTTTACGTGTAAAAAATGGAGTAACTTTTCCCGTTTTCGCAATATTACCCTTCACAGCTTTGTGCTCCTATTGATCGTAGCGTAAAGAAAAGTATACTATTTAAACCTGCCCAAGAGTATGAAGAATAATTATGCCAAATTTCCTTAAAATCCGTTAAGTAGTTTTTGTTTCTATAACGAATACCAGCAGACAGACAGACAGACAGAAAGACAGACAGACAAAAATTTTACTGATTGCATTTTTCGCATCAGTATCGATCCCTAATCACCCCTTGATAGTTATTTTTTAAATATATTTCATGTACAGAATTGGCCTTTCTACAGATTTATTATAAGTATAGATGACTCTATCATTGTTTTTAAAAAGGAAATGACGAATTTTTTCTCAGTTGAAGAAGATCTTGCTACGCGGTATTGGAGTCACATTGCTTAACTTACATGTAAGTATTTCTTTTTGTTTAGAATTACGGCGTCCTTAGGAATACGTAGTAAGCCACTTTGTGTTCAACATTACTTTGCGAAATGTGGGCTTCTAAATGTCCCGTTCAACATCAATCAGTGTGTGTGTGTTAGTAAATATAGCTCACAAACCCAAAAAAACCCGCTTCTCATATCACAAAACATAAAACACAGATTATAAATCCTAGAAGACTTGTAAATCCACCAGCTCGAGCTGAACGCCAAACGAGCCAAAGTGACCCCAAACGTGTACTTTGATCCGTAATTGATTGCTCCTGATTGGTCCGCGCGCGCGGGTGGCGGCTACGAGCGTGCCCATTGGCGGAGCGCGTTCGCCCCGCCCGTGACGCAGATTAAGGGATGGGGAGGGTGGAGGAGGGCTTAGAGTGTGACTGGTTTTGATACTTGGGATTTATCCCATTATTCTTAAAAACGAACGCAACGATAAAGCATAGTTTCAGCAATTGACGTATTGTGTCACTTGGCGAAAATGGCGGCAGAAACAAGAATGAAAGAGATAAAGCAATACAAAAGTGAACGTGTTGTCGAAGAGCTGTTTAAGTTTTTATCAATAAGGAGGTAAGATATTTTGCTACAGCATTAAAGCTGTTATTGGGAAAAACGATAACTCTTCGGTTTGTGCAAATACATGGCATTTTAAACGGTTAATTTAAATAAAAATAGGATATTTATGTTTCTTCGATTAAACTAAGAAGAGATCGTCTCAGCTGAAATGACGCGCCTCTCCACCGCATCTGTCCATCATCTGTCATCTCCAGGCCTATATCATATCTCCGGATGCAATAGAATGGTTCAATTCATATCTTAGAGGTCGCTATCAGTGTGTTCGTGCCGACGATATTACATCGAAGTGGTGTGAACTTTCTGCTGGTGTTCCTCAGGGTGGCGTCCTGTCTCCTCTGCTCTTTTCTGTCTTTATTAATGCTATTACTTCTCAACTGTCTGCTCGCTACCATCTATATGCTGACGATCTGCAACTATATATTCACTTTAAACCTGACGATGCTGAAGCTGCTATTGAAGATATGAATCGCAATCTCGATAGGGTGTGCAGATGGGCTGAGTCATACGGTCTGCTTGTCAACCCATCGAAATCACAAGCCATCATTATCGGCAGCAAAGTTATGCACAATAGGGCATGCTCACTACCCCTGTCGCCAGTGGTGTACAATGGGACCCAAATAGACTATGCTGTGACAGTCCGAAACCTTGGTATTTACTTTGACTGCAATCTTTCGTGGGAGTACCAGGTTAACCAAGTCGGCCGAAGAGTCTTTGCAGCCTTCCACTCACTGAAGCGCCTCCAGAACTTTCTTCCGTTACAAACCAGAATCACACTGGCTCAGACACTTATGTTGCCCATTCTTGATTATGCTGATAGCTGCTATCTGGATGCAACTGAAGAACTTCTCAACAAACTGGAACGATTTCAAAACGTTTGTATTCGCTTCGTATTTGGCCTTCGTAAGTATGATCATGTGTCTGAGTATAGAAAACAACTGAAATGGCTCCCTATACGTTTGCGCCGTAATTACCACATTCTGGTTCTCCTTTTCAATATTCTTTTTAACCCTTCTTACCCTAGCTATCTTCGTGAACGTTTCTCTTATCTTTCCTCTTCCGGCCGAACTCATCGCTCTGCTTATAAATTTCATTTAACTGTCCCTACTTGTAGCACGAGCATGTACGGCGACTCTTTTACTGTCCACGCAGTCCAACTGTGGAACAGGCTGCCTGTTACCCTTCGCGAGTGCTGCACTGTTAGCTCTTTTAAGAAAAAATTAAAAGAATACCTTTTAAAGACTGCATTTGATCCATAGATGTCAATAGGTTTGACGGCGCATCAGTAATTTTAGAGCGGAAAGATACCAGGATTCGGACCGCTCTGACACAACACCGAGCGCTAGCGGGAGTTAGTGATGGAAGGAAGGCGAACCAACCGTTGGCCTTTTGAAATCAAACTGCATCGCTTCATTACGTTACGTGTTCGGCGGAGTGTCGTTGATTTTTGACTAATTAAGATGATGTGAAAGTGATCATAGTTCTATTTCGTAGATTGGCGAAAATAATACTAGATTGAAAGTGAAGTGTCATGTAGTTTTCCTCGCCCGATAACCCACGCCTATCTGACAAGTATTTTCTATCAATTTGCAATGGATTCCCAAAACTCTGATAAGCGCACGATTCCTACGAGTCCTGTTGACGTGCCTTCATCAGAAGTGGGATACGAAGGGCAGAGACCAGAGGAAAATCGATCTGTGAAAGAAACTACGACCCCAAACCTAGTGCATCATATGGAGGCTTTACTTTCACGATTATTAACGACACCTCATCCACAACCTTCAACTAGCACCAGTACGCAATTGATCCGGTTCGATCCTGATGACAACGAAGCCGATATTGAAGGTTGGTGCAGAGTGACGGAAATAATTATTGACAGCAGAAAATTAGAAGGTGCGGAGCTACTGCTTGTGCTCACACATGCTTTGAAAGGACGAGCCGCTTCTTGTTTGACAAAACTACAAGCATCGCAGCTAACATGGCCTCAAATAAAAGATTTGCTTCTTGCTAAGTTTGCAAAACCTATGCTAGCTCAGGACTACTTCGAGGAAATACTTAGATTCCAAGTCGGCATCAAGGAGACAGCATGTGAGGCAGCCATGCGTCTTTGGACTCTAATAGAAAGCATACCTCGCACTGAGATGTCTGAGGATATTATGACTGGGTTTGTAGCTTCTATACTTTGCCAAAAGGACGCGATCATTCGGAGAGAGTTGCATGTTCACAACGTGGCAACGAGAGCCACACTTTTTCGTATCCTCAGCGGAGTTTCTTTGAAGCGTAGACATGACAATACAGACACTTCGTACGATGTAGAAATCAAGAGAAGCCGCCTTATAGAACCACGTTTCACCGGCACGTGTCATCGTTGCGGAACCCAAGGACACAGAATGATTGACTGCCGTAAGCGACGTGAAGACTTCGCCGTAGCAGTCAAGACGCCTAACCAGTCATCGAAGTTGCCTGAGAAGATAACCTGCTTTGTGTGTGGGCAGCAGGGACACCTTGCATCATCGTGTCCGGACCGAAAAGGAGGCGTTGCACCAGCGGCAACCAAGGAGGTTCATGTCTGCGAGCGCAAATCAACCAAGAGCACCCTGACTACATCATCTGGTGAGCCCGTTTCCTTTCTTTTTGATAGTGGATCCGCCTGCTCTTTAGTGACTTGTAGCTTTGTCAAGAAGTTTTCGGGTACTATGCACAATAACTTGGTTTATCTGAAAGGTATAGGCAAAGAGGATGTTCATTGTTATTCGCAGATTCTAAGTCCCGTCAGTATTCAAGGAATATCAATATCGTTGTTGTTTCATGTCGTGCCTGATGCAACGATTACAGAACCGGTTATCATAGGGAGGGATTTACTAGAAAGTGGTATTCACGTAGAAATTAATACTGATCGAATGATATTCTCTTTGCACAAGGAAGTTAACATCACCGAAAACGTATTTTCTTTTAACCTTTCAAACGTAGATACTGATTTACAAGGTGAAGATAAAACAGCTCTAATTAACATTTTGCAAAAATATAGCGAGTTTTTCGTGGATAGTATACCCACTAGGCGTGTAACGACCGGTACTCTACGCATTGATCTTATTGATTCAAATAAAATTGTCCAAAGACGGCCCTATAGGTTAGCCCCCGTCGAGAAAGAGATTGTCAAAGAAAAAGTATAAGCGCTTTTAGAAGCTGGTGTCATTCGTGAGAGCAGTTCACCGTTTGCGAGTCCAATACTGCTGGTAAAAAAAAAGACGGCACGGATAGGATGTGCGTAGACTACCGGGAACTAAACGCCAATACGCGTCCTGAGAATTTTCCTTTACCCAGAATAGACGAGCAAATTGACAGGCTACATGGTGCTCACCATTTCTCGGCATTAGATATGGCTTCTGGGTACCATCAAATATTGGTTGACCCTAAGGGCGACAGCATAGCCCGGACAGCTTTTGTGACCCCGGAAGGGCAATATGAATACCTTGCTATGCCCTTCGGGTTACGAAACGCAGCTTCGGTGTATCAGCGGTGTATCAATAAAGCTTTAGGTCCCCTGAAAGATAGTGTGGCCCTGGCGTATATGGACGACGTCCTTTGCTTCTCTAATGACGTCACTCAGGGGCTAGAACGGCTCGACATGACGTTAAAAGCATTGTCGGAGGCTGGATTTTCATTTAACGTCAAAAAATGTAAATTTATGAAGAGCCAGGTATCTGGGTAGTATCTGGGTTATGTCATAAAATGTGGTGAAGTAAACCCAAACCCTAAGAAAATCCAGGCCTTAGCAAACGCACCTACCCCAAAGACAGCTACGCAGGTTAGACAGTTTTTAGGTCTCTCATCCTACTTTAGGCGGTTTATACCAAATTATACACGCATTGTAGGTCCTCTTTATCCGCTTACAAAATTAAAGGGTCCAATAAAATGGACTGAAGCTCATGACGTGATACACAAAAAAATTGTTAAGGTACTGACATCTGAACCTGTACTAACAATATTTGATCCTAACGTGCAAGTAGAACTTCACACAGACGCAAGTTCGGAGGGTTATGGGGCAATACTAATTCAAAGAAAAAATGACCTGCCTCACGTAGTATCATATTTCAGCCGTCGAACGACTGACACGGAATCAAGATATCATTCTTACGAATTAGAGACTCTTGCAGTCGTTCGAGCAGTCGAAAATTTCAGGCATTATCTGTACGGGCAACACTTTAAAGTTTTTACTGACTGTAATTCTTTGAAGTCGTCTAAATCTAAAACTGATTTAACTCCACGTGTCCATCGCTGGTGGGCATTTCTGCAGGCCTATGATTTTTAAATAATTCATAAGCAAGGGACCAATATGGAACACGCAGATTATCTGTCTAGGAATTACAGATTATCTGTCCAGATACTCATTTTGTCCTTGCAGATTAACCGGGGAAGGAGGTGAGCTGTCACGAGGAGTCGCACGAGGACGTGCGAATGTCAGTCTGGCCGTGACGGCGCATCAGTAATTTTAGAGCGGAAAGATACCAGGATTCGGACCGCTCTGACACAACACCGAGCGCTAGCGGGAGTTAGTGATGGAAGGAAGGCGAACCAACCGTTGGCCTTTTGAAATCAAACTGCATCGCTTCATTACGTTACGTGTTCGGCGGAGTGTCGTTGATTTTTGACTAATTAAGATACTGTGAAAGTGATCATAGTTCTATTTCGTAGATTGGCGAAAATAATACTAGATTGAAAGTGAAGTGTCATGTAGTTTTCCTCGCCCGATAACCCACGCTTATCTTACAAGTATTTTCTATCAATTTGCAATGGATTCCCAAAACTCTGATAAGCGCACGATTCCTACGAGTCCTGTTGACGTGCCTTCAGGTTTATTATGTGTAGTATATTTAAGTATATGAATATGTATTATTAAGTAGTTTAGTTATAGTATGTATGTATTTTACGAGTAAATAATTTAAATTAACTTTCTTTAATTTGTGCACAGCTGTTTATCCACCTTAACTTAAAATCTTTTCCTGTCAACGTGGTCTGCTGGAAGAAATCTCTTTTTAGAGATAAGCTCACCTGTACTTTCAATCTCCCTATTGTCTGTTTATTGTAATTGTCTTTTTGTGTACGAACTAATAAATAAATTAATAATAAATCTGTGCAAGCAAGTGAGAGCTTGCTTGTATGCGTGTATGCAGTGGAGGGGCGCGTCGTTTCAGCACAGACGTACTCTACCTCAATTAACTTTTTTTATTGGCTTGGGGCAATCAAAGCGAGTCCATCGCATCTGCATGTTTATTGTGTAGCGGAGTTATTTCACAACTATTTTTTATCTCAAAAAAATTAACAAAATGTAGGCAGTAATCAAAATTTTAAAATTTGCGATGAATAACGTGTTTATTTGTAGAGTTATTAATATCATGATTAAGGAAAAGCCTTCGTAAATGAAGTAATAATTTGGCAATACATATTATAGTGAAGCATATTTCTTTTTATAGATGATGAACCTGAAAAGACGATGATAACAAGCGTTCCCCGAGAAATTGATTATGCAACATAGAAATAATATGAGCAATATTTCATATAATATTAAAAAAATTATCAGCTCTGACACTAAGCATAAGTTTGAAGTCTGGGGTGGTATTCCGGCTGACATCACTACACATCTTGTCGATTCACGCTTACTTCAATCATCAATGCGCTTCACTTTGAATTAGTATTTTCTCTCATTTTGTATGACAATAACTAAAAAATGTTATTTGGCTTGAGTCTTTTCTCTCAAACGAGCACAGTCGCAAAGAAATTGAATTTGAAAGATAATTTAAAGTGTTTGGTCGCCAACTGGAATACCATAATAGCTGGGGGTCTTGGCGAACTTGTAGAGGCTGTCTAAGCTGAAATGACGCGCCCCTCCACCTCATCTAATTGGTCGTTCAGTTGCCGATATGCGTTTGTCGTCTGAGCCCACCATGCCGAACCGTCAACTGAACCACCTCTACCACATTTTTAAATTGAATATGACTAGTATCAAGCCTGCCTCGTCGGTGTACAATCACCCACGGCTGATCCGTGCATCTTGCGTCAGATGTCTGATGTGTTCCGACTGTACGTCGGTATGTGAGGTTGAGGTAAGGCTGGAACATACGTACTATAGTACCTGTGCTTTTGAATTAGAAATGTCTTTCTGGTATATTTACCCTATGAGGCAGGGTTATTTCATCAATTTTATAGGCATCCACCTCTAACACTCGGTTCGATTCGATCTACGAAAGGTACGCTTTTAAGTGTTCCGTATACCATAACGGCTGAAATCTTTGTGCCTCTGACTACCCCAGTCGGGATATAGTCGTGAGCATCTCTTATGTTATGTTTTAAATAAATAACATCGTGTGTATACGGCTCTATCGTCATATCTCGAGATGTATAATTCAAAGGATTTCTCAATTTCCTTGAACCCGCTATCTCAAACTTATGTGATTTGGCACAAAGTTATAGGAGGGAGGGAGGGTACTTGAATTTCTAGAAATAGTAGTAGGTACCTACTTACTTAGCTGTTAGAAAATAAGTATTAGAATGCTTTGAGGTAAGGTGATTTGATTTCTAATTCATAGGTAGAATTACAGTGTGTTTTTTGGATAGCTCATTGCTTTGCAATGCAGTTGCTGCAATTTGTCTCGTCTGTTGCTAGTTGTTAAGCCTAGTTGGAGGCCTTAGAGCGGCTTGATATTCGTAACATCAGACAGCAAGGTTTATCACTAACCTTAGAATGCGGAATGTGTTTTTAAGAACCAATAGAATCTTTACATTTGCCTAGCCTCGCTCAATGCGAAATTAATGAAAAGAGGTTACTACACTGCTCAAAAGTGTCTAGGGATATCTCAAGCATTTTCATACAAAGTACCTATAGCTATTTGGGAGGCTGTAAAAATTAAAATATTGATACCAACGTAGAAATTTTTAGAACACAGAAACTGCTATATCTGCTCTTTCAGATTGTATAAAGAATTTCATTGTAGTAGCATTATTGTTCAATCGTAAGGACGTTAAAAAAAGACAGTTTTTTTTTAAAAGGTGTCATAATTTTAGCAAAATCAAACTTTTTTTTTGTAATATTTTTAACCTTTTTCTTATGCCTCCGTCCTCGCGTTTTTCTAAGATAATGCTCAACTTGTAAACAAACTTAATTTTTTGAAATATTTGAAAAATGATATCCCTATGATATCCCTTGACAGTTTTGATGTGTGTATAATGTTGAGGATTATTTGAATGATAAGAATTTGTGGTCATCATAGATATAATCTGCTCCTCTGCACATTTTGTGTCTTGTCTATACTTCATGTAACCTAAACTACTATTGTAATCAAACAAGATTGAAAAGAGTAACTATCGAGTATCTTGCCGGAATCTTCTCGATAGAAGCAACTTCCGAACCGGTGGTAGAGTCACTTTGTTCATTTAGCTTTTTCGATTTTCTGTTTTGACGTGTCAGAAATGCTTGTAAATAAGCTTACATGAATAAATGTTTTTTTTACTTACTTTACTTTACCTTAATGAAGCGATTCTATTGTTTCTTAAAACACATTCCTCGCAGTGCATCTCTGGTGAGAACGCAGCCTTCTATCCGCACTGAACCCGCGTGTTGGAGTATGGCTCGCCACTTCATAGTTGAGGTGAGGCCTGTGCCCAGCTGTGGGATGTGTGCTTAAGATTGCTGATTGTTTTTCCTTATGAACAAAATTTAAAGAATTATCTTGTAACCACACAATCTAAATTAGACGAATATCCATGTGAGGTCAAAAAATTATGAAGACTCAAGACTTTGAAGCGACTTTTATCCTTGTGAACTGAAGTTAAAAAAATATAAAGAATTTTAGCCTACTTTCTATTCACATGTATAAGCTATAAGTGTTATTGTAAAGTTTTATTTAAATCCATTCAGTAGTTTTTACGTGAAAGAGTAACACGGTACAACCATCCAAAATTTCGCATGCTGATTTTTTGAATCAACAAATTAATGATTTATTTATTTGCACTTTTTGGGACATTAAGTTCTTCAAGTTCTCAAATTTCACCACTGTGTGGTCTGCAAACATTATTAATATTATCAGTTATTAATTATTTTAATACTATAATTTGTTTTGAACAAATTATTTTCTACCCTTTTAAACAATGATCAATACATTAACTTCACTAGTATAGGTTGAAGCGTGATAGCCAGCTATAGCTCCACTACATAGTTTAAAACAAAGTCGCTTTCTGTCCCTATGTGCGCTTAAATCTTTAAAACTACGCAACGGATTTTGATGCGGTTTTTTTTAATAGATAGAGTGATTGAAGAGAAAGGTTTGTTTTAATAATAACATCCCATTGCACTCGTGCAAAGCCGGGGCGGGTCGCTAGTTCCTCAATAAAGGGACCATCTATACCACGAACAATATTTTTTCAATTTGAACTTTGTGAGTAGTTTCTGAGATTGTCGTGTTTTATTAAAAAACAAACTCCTAGTTTTCTCTTAGCTCCTCCAATAAATACTTTTAAAAAGCTCTAACTAAAAGCTTATTAATTTTAAGACTGATGCAAAACTGAAATCCGATATATTTAAGAAGTTCAATAAGTGGTAAAACACTCTGGCTTGGAACCCAATGGTCCCGAAATCAAATTTGGCCAGAACACACCTACTTTGTGTTCATTGTACAATTTGCTGCTAACTCTCCGGTGCTAGGAAAACACCGATGTAAAACCCAAGCAACCCGGATACCGGCGGTAGGATCGCCACCACGTTGGGCTCCGATTCCCTCGGTAAAATGTGGGCTTCTGAATGTTCCGTTCGCCATGAAGGCAACAAATTAGTATGCTTTTGACTAACCCATTAGGGATATGGTCATGAGGCTATGTTATGTTATGTCAATAAGGGCTTAATTGTCATACAACATTTAAAGCTTGCAAACAATTTTTTGATTTGCATTCAATTCCAATTAATGGTTAATTACTCAACGCTTTTAGTATATCGGTATTTACAAATAAAGCTTTAGGAATTTCGTCGAAATACCCATTAGATCGTTGAAATTTTGGACATCGGTATATACCGAATTTTGGGTTTCCTACGCCACATCGAAACACTATTCACAGAAGCACGTTTCCTGACTGACATTTCATAAAAAGATCATTAGACCGATGCATCGTTTCCTCGAATTTCGAATGACCGAAGCTCATTAGCCCGAAGGATCGTTTACCCGAAAACCTTCTAGCATAAAATCTGTACACCAACATAGATTATTCCTATAGAAACAAATACTATTTGCCTAGATTAATAAGTAATTTTATTTTCTTTTAGATATCAATATGTGAATGCAATATGTGGGAATTTTTAGGGCTCCGTACCTTGCATTCTCTTACAGGCGACTTCGAGCTCGGGGTCGAGGTGTACATTGAGAATTGCATCCTAGGTCATGCTCAATGCACAATTCAATTAACTTTGATTTTGGCCTTCTGTAAAACTCAACACCTTTGCAACTGTGATTGTGATCTTCGCGAAGACAATTAAAGTGAGCGTTTCTCCTGAGGGAGATTGAGATTACACTTCGCAGTGTGAATCCTACATTTTGTGCCTACTTAGAAGCTGAAATTACTCAAGTTTTTTTACAAGTTTGGAACCATCATCATAAAGAAGATAAACGTTAAATTATTAAAATGCAGTACCTATTATTATTCGTTACGAGTACAAGTTAATGATATCTAAAAGAAAATAAAATTACTTATTAATCTAGGCAAATAGTATTTGTTTCTATAGGAATAATCTATGTTGGTGTACAGATTTTATGCTAGAAGGTTTTCGGGTAAACGATCCTTCGGGCTAATGAGCTTCGGTCATTCGAAATTCGAGGAAACGATGCATGGGTCTAATGATCTTTTTATGAAATGTCAGTCAGGAAACGTGCTTCTGTGAATAGTGTTTCGATATGGCGTAGGAAACCCCGAATTACATTCCATTTTCATTGAAAACAGTAGTATTCAAAAATTAAAAAAAAAAAATGACACGAAATCATTTTGTGAGTAAGTGGGTGAAATGCTTCAGTCAACTAACTTAAAACTCCTAAACTACCTTTCACAAGTTTAAATCGTGAATAAAAGTTGATGAACGTTATATCTCGAGATGTTTAGTTCGAAGGATTCAAATGATTAGCTAAGGATTACTTGAAAGACAATAATTTGGGTAATCGTAGATATAGTCTGCTCCTCTGTACATTTTGTGTTTAGTTGAACTTTTTTTTTTTTTGCAAGACTGTGAAACCGGCTCCCGGTTTCTTCACAGTCAGGGGTTTTTTTTTTTAGAGGTTTACTAAAATTTAATATTCTCTTAGTCTGATAAGATTTGTGTTTCATAATAGACACAAAATGATTCTCAAGAAAATTGTCTGCCTATTTATTTTAATTGCTTCTGCATAACTGTAAAATCATCACTGTTAAATGATAGTTTTGAAAGAGGTACCATAAAACGCACTTCATTTACTAAAATATTATTAAAAAAACAACAGTTGAATTTTCAATTATACCTTAATATGTTTAAAATTATACACAATACTTACAATACATGGCTCCATACAATTTTACATTCAACTCAATACAACTCACACAAAACACACTGAAACAGTCGTCAAAAATACGCCAGATTTTGACTGAAGTTCAACTGCCAATGTAACGAATTTCGAACAAAAACGCGCGAAACAAATGAATGAACTAGCTAGCCTGTTTTTTTTTCTACAATCTGTGGTAAAAACATCAATAGACGTTGAAAAATTACGGAGGGTAAAGCGAAATGGCGAATCTGTGAAATACCGGGATCCGGTGGCGCGCGCGACCGTTTCCCGGTTTCTCCACAGTCAACGAAAAAATTACAAAAACCGGGAGCCGGTCGCTCCACAGTTGAGAGGAAACAAACAAGGTTTCAAAAGAGTTTTATAGTTGCTTGCTGGAATCTTCTTGGTAGAAACAACTTTCCGATCCGGTGGTAGCGTCACATTTATTTAAGTACAGTATATTTATTGTATATGTTACTGTAAAAGCCCGAACTACGGTAAATTCTGAGGTTTACCGGTAAAACCTAAGATTTACCAACCCTTATTGGTAAAATGCCGAACAATTACGTGATTCAGAATCAGAATCAGAATCAGAATCAGAAATATCTTTATTTAAATAGACCTGTTACAAGTGCTTTCAAATCGTCAAAAACTTAATCAAACAAACAAAAATACACTTAATAATAGACTTAAATACTATAATAGAAATAATAAATAAATACACAGTATACAAACATAATGTGACTCAACTACCGGTGTCGGAAAGTTGTTTCTGTACTGAGAAGAACCGGCAAGAAACTCAGCAGTTACTCTTTTCAATATGTTTTGTACAATAATCCGTTAGTAAATTACAATTTATTATTAAGTAGATACACATACAGTTATACAATTTCAAGAAAATGGTTAGTGCACAAAATAATGGTAAATTATTAAAAGCAATTAACAACATTGTTTAGAAAAGACTACTGGTTAACATTATAAAAAAGGAGTTTTGAGATTCACATCCAGTTATACAATTCAAAGAAAAAAATGTTTGGTTGGTTCACATCATTATGTTGAATCCGTATAATTATTACAAAATGGCTAATTGGAGTCCGCGTCGAGCTGAGAGCTTACTCCCAGGGGTTCCTATCCATAAGGTAGTCGGCTGTGGTATAGTATCCTTTTTTTAATAAGACAGTTTTAATATGATGTTTAAACCTATGTGATGGTAACTTACAAATTGCTTCTGGAATTTTGTTGTAGTAGTGTATACCTTGCCCCATAAAGGAACCTAAAACCTTTTGTAACCTGAATAATGGAAGCGCAATTTTATTCCTATTCCTCGTATTTTTGTCATGTATGTCACTATGTTTAGTGAAGAGGTTAATATTTTCTCGCACCAATATAATACAATTATAAACGTATTGAGAAGCCACAGTAAGAATCCCAACTTCCTTAAAAATATCCCTAAGCGAGGTCTGTGCACGAAGCTTGTAGATGGATCTGATGGCTCGCTTCTGAAGAATAAATATGGTTTGTATATCTGCTGCCTGGCCCCAAAGTATTATACCATATGACATAATACTGTGGAAATAGCTGAAATAAACCGATCGAGCTGTGTCTACATCTGTCAAAGATCTTATTTTTCTTATAGCAAAAGCAGCTGAGCTAAGTCTGCCTGAAAGCTTGTCTATGTGAGGGCTCCACTGTAATTTAGAGTCTATCGTCATTCCAAGAAACACTGTTGAATCTACAAGCTCCATATCATTACTATTTATTTTCAAATCAATGTGGTTATTTCTAACATTAGGCAACTTGAAATTAATACATTTAGTTTTGTTTGCATTTAACTGAAGGTTGTTGGTTGTAAACCATTGCAAAACCTTAGAAAGTGCATTGTTTACGTCATCAAAATTATCTTTATTTCTATCGACATTAAAAACTAATGATGTATCATCTGCAAATAAAACTATGTCACAAAGGTCTCTAACGTAAAAAGGTAGGTCATTTATATATATCAAAAATAAAAAGGGGCCCAAAATTGATCCCTGTGGAACCCCCATTTTGAGCATTCGATTCGAACTTTTACCACCATTCACTTGGTAAATCTCAGGATTTACATCAAAGGCATGGTAAATGTTGAAAAAACATGGTACTTAGTAACGTGGTTGGCGCGTAATTCATTTCGTTATTCTAAATGTTTTTTGCGAAACTTGCAAGTTAACTCGCCTTGTCATGTGCCGCGTCATCCGCCGCGACCTCCGCGTCTGAGGCGCCGTTTGACGTTACAAATCGCAAAACGCTTATAGAAACGCTTCCCCTTGAATTTAAATTATTTTCTTTTGTTTTTTTTAAATAATTAAATTATCTACTTAGAAACATAAGGCTCCTTTAATGAGACGCGGGGCGGGCCGCCAAGCCTGCAACACAATAATACTTGTACGACGATGATGTCTCGAAGTATGAGACCATGCGGACCGGGCTGCACGGTCTGTTACCGACTAGCACCGTCGCATGTCATGCACGGACCGGCAAGTATTGTCAGTGAAAATATTTTTTGCCAGTGGCGATATGCTCCGTGCATGACACGTGACGTTGCCACACCGGTGCGCGCAGGCGGCGAAACGGTTAGCACCCGGGTTATAACCGCGTAAGATGGCCGTTATAAACGCGTCTGCCTCACACGGAATCAGGTAAATTACTACAAAGGCAACAACAGCGCACAGGGACCGCTCAGATTTGGCACTCGGATGATACGGGGATGATACGTGGACCCTTCCGGCACTAAAATCGTTACGCAAATTGCAAAACGCTAACAGAAACGCTTCTCCTTGAATTAAAATTTTTTTCTTTTGTTTTTTTTTAAATAATTAAATTATCTTCTTAGAAGCATAAGGGCTCCTTTAATGAAACGCGGGGCGGGCCGCGAAACCTGAAAAACAAACGTACTCGTAATCACGTAATAGTTCGGCATTTTACCAAAACGGGTTGGTCAATCTTAGGTTTTACCGGTAAGTCTTAGGATTTACCGTAGTTCGGGCTTTTACAGTAACATATACATTTAATATTATGGTATTGTCTATTATCCATTGTATTTTGTTTGTTAATTAGTTTTGACGATTTGAAAGTACTTGTTTGTTTAGAATCAACGTTAGAACCCGGTGGTAGAGTCCCATCATTAATTCTTTCATATCTAGTGAAAGTTTTCTTTCAATTGAATTATATTTGAAAATAACAGTGTCGTACATCGTATTTCTTTCTTGTCTTAAAAAAAACTTTCATTTATTTCATCAAAGATCATAAAAAAGCAATTCCTAAAATCGAAAACACCGTCCAAATCCGTTTGCCAGACGGCAAAACAGCCTAGATAATACGTGTAAAAAGTCCCTTCCACCACCCCAAGGGGCGGTGGGGCGGGCTCATCCCTCCGCCCCATTCAGCCCTCTAAGCGACAGTTAAACTCCATCTGTCGACCAAAACGGGCCGATTGTCGTAAACAACGGTATAATCGATTATAATATTACGTTGACGGATTGCCGATTCGCGAGAATTAAAAAGTTGGTGCAATTTTTTTTTAACTAAAAAGTTTTGGTGTCGGACTTTTTTGTTTTTTATTTTGGTTTTTGGTGAATTGTGGTGAGGGAATTAGATGTTGTAAGGGTTTTTGGAATGTTAATGACTGGAGTTGACGCAATAATGATGTGAAGACAATACGCGATGATTTCAAATGTGATATTTGATTAAATTAAATAATTTAGTGAATAAAAATCACGGATTAAGTGAAAAATTAGAAACAATTATTTGTAAAGTTTTTTTATTGCAAGATGGCTGTCAAAAAAAGGCGCGATAAGTTATGTAAATATTTTTGACGTTTATTCAAATAAAATGGAACTTTTTCAAATTGGAGCCATGAAGAAATGAAAATTTGAAAATGGAACAGGAAACGCGCAGCGAATCACCAGGCGACACCAATAGACAAGAACAGTCTTCGAAGACTTCTTTTTTAATCGAAGACATTTTGTACAGAGGCCAAGGAAACAGGGGTTTTAAGGCCCCTTCAGTAGATCACAGAAGAAATTTTGACTATGAAAGACCTGACGCGAAGCCGTTTTTTCCCGTACCCAATGAAATAAGGCCCCATGTGCCTAGAGAGGGGTCCTACTTACAAGTCATGGGGGCCTTAGGGGCCTACTTGCACACGCCCAATACCTATAAGACTGTTGAAGCTCCGTATTTTTTATCACAAGGTAAGCTTTTAAGATATATTTTATGATAAAATGTTATAAGTGTATTTTGTTTTGTTAAGTCTAAGAATAGGTCCAAATCTATTTTTTTAATCTAAAGTCCACATAAGGTCCGCCGTAGATTCTCATTACGTGGTAGCTACGCGGCTGGAAAGTTGCTACGCCATAGATCCTCCTTAGGTCGTGGCTACGCGGCTGAAAAGTCACTATGCCGTAGATTCTACTTAGGTCGTAGCTACGCGGCTGAAAAGTCGCTATGCCGTAGATTCTCCTTCCGTCGTAGCTCCGCAGCTGAAAAGTTGCTACGCCGCAGATTCTCCTTAGGTCGAAGCTACGTGGCTGAAAGTTGTAGATTCTGCTTAGGTCGTAGCTACGCGGCTGAAAAGTTGCTACGCCGTAGATTCTCCCTACGTCGTCGTAGATACCGCGTAGTAGTGCGTCTGTCGAAACGCTCAAAGACCAAATTTACACACAAAACATACCGCAACTGAGTGAACAGATTACTAAGGCAGAGGCAATCTGATTGTGTTGCCGTCATTCATGGGGAACAGAACATTCAGAAGCCTACATTTCACCGAGCGATTTTGTACAACATGAACTTAGAACAAGATAGCAAGTACTTTTAACCACTGGGCCAAACCCTTTCCTAATATTATACTTAGGTACCATGAAAGAGGTTTTAGTGAGTAAGTCGTATAATATAACTACCTAGACATTATAATTATCTTAGACTTCTTAGAACTTTCGTAGGGGATGATTCCTTTAAACAATGTTTTTGCGTATAGGCAATTCCTGATTTAAGGGCCTCTTTTTTCTTTTTTGAATCTGTTACATAGATTGAAAATGATTTTTGTGTTCAATAATAGTTTAATATATTAAGTCAGTACTGACATTCCTATAATTTGACCGCATGAACTACTATAGCATTAACGAGATAGATACATGTTGCGCAGTGTCGTCTCAAAGTGTAAATGCTTTGAGTGTAGTGCTCAGGTGCACTAAAGTTCTGATTTCAGGTGCCACTTTTTTAGCACAAGTAACCTATTTACGTCTTTTTTATTATATTTTTAATATTAAAGACTACTTTATTAAAGACAGTTCAGCCGTGCTATTCCGGCGGTGCACATCCGACATCACTTCACATCTCGGTGCTTCACGCTTTCCTCAATCATTAATACGCTCTACTTTGAATTAGTATTTTCCCTCATTTTGTATGAAAATAGTTTGAAAATGTTATTTTGCTTAGTCCTTTTTTTTCAAACGATCACAGTTGCAAAGAAACTGAATTTTAAAGTTCACTCACACAAGCGAAGGGAGTTTCGGCGTCCGCCGGAATAGCATAGCTGATCTTAATTAATCGTAACATTAAAAGTGGCTGCACCAACCAATTCACCTAGTGAATTCAACCAAGAGCTTGTTTTAATTTTAACATCAGGAATATTTTTCCAAACTATTTTGCTCAGTAAGTTCAACCAAGACTTTCTTATCGATAAAATCAACGTCCCAACCAGTGATAGAGTCACTTTGTGTTGATCAAATAAATCAGTAAATAAATCTAATCTAATCTTTAAACATAAGAGCCTGTTCACACCTACTTACCGGTTTTTGGACAATCTATATCCTATCCTAGTAATCCTACTAATATTATAAAGGCGAAAGTTTGTATGTCTGGATGTGCTGTGTTACTCTTTCACGTAAAAACTACTGAATGGATTTAAATGAAACTTTACAATAATGTTGCTTATACATCTGAATAACACATAGGCTACAATTTATAAAGATATTGTGTAAATTGTTGAAAATATCAATTGAAATATGAAAATGTACATGACATCACGTGGTATGGCATGACAGTTATGACAAAGACAGACGGCTGCTGTCATTAGCGTAACTATGGGTAGTGAGTTCCGAATTAAGACAAAATCGAAAATAGCGCGTATTTAGAAAGATATTGCTTTTAGTTTCTCAACTTAAGTCCACGCGGACGAAGTCGCGGGCGGCCGCTAGTACATATAATAAATCTGTAGAGAGGCCAATTCTGTACATGAAATATATTTAAAAAATAACTATCAAGGGGTGATTAGGGATCGCTATTGATGCCAAAAATGCAATCAGCAAAATTTTTGTGTGTCTGTCTGTCTGTACGCTGTATATTCGTTATAGAAACAAAAACTACTAGACGGATTTTAACGTTTGGCACAATTATTCTTCATACTCTTAGGCAGGTTATAGTATACTTTTCATTACGCTACGATCAATAGGAGCCGAGCAGTGAAGGGAAATATCGGGAACACGAGAGAAGCTATTTCTGTCAACAACTTTCTGTTATCAATTGTTTTATTTTGTAGACGGTTAACCTGATAAGATAGAAACTTTCAAATAGTTATATAATAGTTAGTTAATATCCTACTAATATTATAAATGCGAAAGTTTGTACGTGTGTGTTGCTCTTTCACGTAAAAACTACTGGATGGATTTTAATGAAACTTTACAATTATACAGTTTATGCATCGGAATAGGACATAGGCTACAATTTATTAAGATATATCTTTTTTTACCTAAGTCGCGGGCGGCCACTAGTTTGAAATAAAAGTAGAAAAAAATTCATTCGGCCACCGCAAACACAACGAGTTTCCAATACATTTCTTGAAAGCCAACGTATTTATTAACGTTCTCGTGGCGTTTATTTTATCGCGGAACTATGGCTGCGAGAGCGTGTGCGGCGCGAAAACGCTTTGCCTTGAAATGGACTAACAAACGCTATTGTGATCAGGCTCTAACGTGTGTATGTACTCCAGGGGTCCCGTACCACGCCCTGTTCACGCCGTCGGAGCTATCCCTCTCGGCGCTGAAGCACTGTCGGCGGCGGAAGGCGAGGACTGTCTTCTCCGATCCTCAACTCACTGGTAAGTAGACCTGTAGCGACATCTATCTTGTCACATAGGAACTACGAGTACAATCCTGAAACGCGCTATCAAAGTTTTGCGCATGGATAGAAAATCCCGACAGCAACATTCGGGCAGTAGCCCACCAGACATAACACCTGTCTGGTCGGAGGATCCGCCCTTTCGAACTTCACACCCTGTTACTCACGTTCCTCAAAGACCTGGGCTTAGTGCGAGTTCCCTAGATCAAACGCACCGAGGGAGTGAACACTGATTTGTAAGGCTATGGATCCCCTTCTAGAAGAAGAAAAGAAGAAAGCATTCGCGGCGGCACCTATGGAAGTAACCTTTTTTATCTATTCCATCCGTGTACTTGATCCGTGTTTCCTTCTATAGGCCGTTGATCGAGGGATCTCAGTAATTTCATACTTGTCCTTCGATTTAGCACGACCAACCGAATCGATCCTAATTAGAAAGTCAAGTCCACAGTGACCAATTGAACGCATACTTTCGAACGCAATGGTTGTCGATCTGAGTTTTATTGTGTGCAACAGAATTAAATTAAAAAATCACTGCATTCTTAACGTGAACGGACTATAGACAGTGGCTAGCGTGAATTCATTACCGAGTGTCCGGTACATCCAATGGCTTGAACCTCTGGCTTGAACGGCCAAATCGTTACTCACAAATTCGGATCAATACTCGTACTGTATTTGCCATAGTTTCCAAATCTTGTGACATGACGATATTTAATGAAAATGGCAGAATGGCAATGGCAAAAGTGATCCTTTCTTACTAAAAAAGGCGAAATTATGGTCGTATTTAGCGTAAAAAAGTAATAGACAAACTAAATCGGTTAGGCGGATTATTAACGTGCAAATGAATTACTTGTTACCTGGTAAATTCAGTGTGCAATAAAGTGTTTCTTATCTTATCTTTATATCGTTTTTATCAGCGAGGCAAAGATAAACTTTGTTACGCGCTATGTCGTCAGTCATGAGAAAGAGGTGAGGTGATAGTCCGTTCGCGTTGAGAATGCAGTGTTTTATAAATTTAATTCTGTTGCACACAAACAACTCAGATCCACAACCTTCGCGTTCGAAAGTATGCATTCAACAGTGGACTTGACTTTCTAATTAGGAACGCTTTGATTGGTTAGGGGACGTGCTAGATCGAAGGACAATTATGAAATTACTGCATTCTCAACGCGCACGGACTACACTTACGATATGTTCCATATTCTCATGTATCCATCCTCCAGGTCTAGAGAAGCGTTTCGAAACCCAACGCTACCTGTCAACTCCTGAGCGCGTGGAGCTGGCCGGAGCCCTCAACCTGTCGGAGACGCAGGTCAAGACCTGGTTTCAGAATAGGCGGATGAAGCACAAGAAGCAGATGAGGAAGCAGCAGCAGCACTCAAGTATGTTAATATTTGGTTATTTTATTTTAGCATTAGGGATAATGCATTATCATCTCGAGCCCACCTGAAGGTATATCCCTAAACATTGGTGAAACAAACCTGGCTGCCAAACATACCAGAAAAATTCGACCGGTCTGTTAATGGTCTCGGTAACAGTGGTTAGTTGACTGCACTAACCACTGTTACTTATGTAAATATTGACAACTGTCCAGAGATTAAAGATAGGAAAACCAGAAAAAGGCATTCGGTCTTGGCATCAGGCGGGACTCGAACCCGCGTCTTTCGCAAACCGGGCGACTGCACTAACCAATTATGCTACCGAGACCATTAACAGACCGGACGAATTTCTCTGGTATATTATACCTGGCAGCCAGGTTGGTTTCACCAATGTTTAGGCATATACCTTAAACATAAACCTTAAACATAATGCATTATCCCTAATGCTAAAAAATAAAATAACCTGTCCAGAGATTGTAACAAAAAGAAACAATTGTTATGAGACTCATAAATACTTCAGTTTGTGAAGGACACTATGTGAAGAATTAATCGCTTCAAAGGCCGCTGAAGCAAATCCGGCTCGAAGGACCAATCTGAACACAATGAAGGAGACGCTGTAGAAATAAATAACATACGGCTTAAGACATTTATTTCTCCAAAACAGAATACAACTGACTTTCATTGAGAAACAATAGGCAAAGTAGGTAAGCAGTTTACATACATTTGGAGCGTGCGGTATATCCAGGATGTAAAGCAACTGTCACAATTACACATTCATTAGGTATCTAAATTGTTAGTCTAGTTTCACTTTGAATAATATATAGGGAAGCATCAAAACACTTCACTTTGCTAGTTCACAAATTAGTTCATTCCTCCATCCTACCTGAACTTGGTTACTGGTACCTGGTTTATATCCGGCTCGTAGGACCAATGTACAAAAGACAAGTTTATTATAGTCACTGATTTCGTAGATTTATGAATATTTATGCGCTCACAAATACACGTTTACTGACATGTTATGGGAAACAAAATGTTGTCATAGGTTTTCATTTATCATTAGGGATAATGCATTATCTTACTTAAGAAAGGAAAACCAGAGAAAGACCCAGAGGTCTTGGCCGCTTTTTAAGGTATACTTATGCCTAAACATAAGTGAAACAAACCTGGCTGCCAGGTAAATATACCAGAATGGTTAGTGCAGTAGTCGCCCGGTTTGCGAGAGACGCGGGTTCGAATCCCGCCTGAATCCAATACTCAATGTCTTCAATCTTTTTAAAATTATATTTTTTTACTTTTGATGTTGCTAACACGATTATTGCTATGACGAATTAAGTAGTTGTTTTGGTTAAGAAATTTTCCACAACACCAGACCAGAGGTTGCCGGTTCGATCCCCGCTAAGTACACACAACATATTGTCTGTTTGTATGGTTTAGGTGTATAAGTTAGAAATAATTTATAACAACAAACGCCTGAAACATCACTAAACCTACTAATTGATTTCCTAACAACTAGTAAAACTCTAAATTGGTTCCCAATAACCTCTCACTTAGGTAGAACAATGTCTGGGTGAACTTATACTTTGGGGAACTATGTTTGAAAGGGAAACTTTCAGGTAAATCTTAAGCAGTCGTAGGTTTGGAAACTGCAAGTAACTAAACTAGAAATTCCAAGAATTACTCGTAACTTTGTGTAGAGCAATACTATAGCCGCGATGCCTCTAGGCAACAATTGACGCGCAACACGAACGGTGACGTTACGCCACAGCGCGTGTTGTTTTCAACAGTTTAAATAGTTTTAGGCACAAATTTCAAGCCAAACCCCAACGGGTTGGGCAAGCTTAGGCGCAATTAAATTTTATCAATTTTGGTTTTCTTTTTTTATTGTTTTTATTCAACCTGCAAGATCCCACTGCTGGGCAAAGGTCTCCCCCAAACCTTTCCATCGTTCCCTGTCCTCTGCAAAAGTCCACCATTCTCTCGAGTAGTATACCAGGTCATCGCACCAACGTTTTTTTATTGTTACAAACATTTTTTTTTTAATATTGCTGTTGTCATCACTGCATGCTGTCGTCACCTATAATTAAGTTTATACTTCGCATGCTGACAATTTCAAATGTTTAATTTCGGCTTAATGTTAGTGTAACCTTGTTGGTGATCATAAATAGATAAACGTTGTTTGGCGTTTGATACGCACCAATAGGGCAGTTCCACGTCGTCGCTCAACATGATGAGCTACATGTCGCGCAACAAATGTTGCCAAGTACGTGGCTTTAGGCTATTAAAGGTGGGTCAGTATTTTTAGGAATTATAGGATGGTTTTAAAGTAGGTAATAGAAAGAAATACGCTCACGAATACCAAATGGGGTAGTCAGAGGCACAATGATTGTTGCCGTCCTGGTGATCGAAACTTTCACAGACCTACACTTCGCCGAGTGAATTTGAACCCAACGGAAGCGAATTTGCTTTTTAAACTTTTGCATTGAGATGAGATAAGATAAGAAACACTTTATTGCACACAAACACAACAGAGTAATCAACAAAGAAGGAAATCATTTTAAGGCTAATGTACAATTTAGGCGGTCTTATTGCCAAGAGCTAGCCGAAAGTATTAATGAACACATAGCACTTACTACGGTACATCTGTACCGCCCGTTTTGAACTCGGGATCACCGGGGTTCCGAGCTAGTGCTTAACCACTAGGCCACTACCACCACGAGTTTGGAAATCTTAGTCATTTTATATATTATTTATTGTGCTCTCCAAATGGGCTCAGTTTCTAATCGTTTGTTATTGCTCAGACTATAAATATAGTAAAGATAGTAAAATCAAAAAATACATTTGGTCTTTTCTTCAGTCGTGGGTGAAAAAAAAAAGTGCTGTCTCTTTGTATCTTTGTCATCACGGCTGCTGCAAAGTAGTCGAAACGTTGGGTTAGAAAATGAAAGAAAATATAAGACCGCGAGTAGAATCCGTAAAGTGGTTTTATTTCGATGTATAGTGTTCGCGTAAATTTAAGAAAACATTATAAAAATAATTAGGTACTTAGCTTTCTGGTAAAAGCAACCGCCCGAAGCAAAAAGCTAGTTTCATATTCATAGAAAGTAATAATGTATATCTACTATGTATATAAAAATAAGTCGGGTTTTCCTTCCTGACGCTATAACTCCAGAACGCACCAACCGATTTCCAAAGTTCTTGTTGCATTCGTTGGAAAGGTCTCGGGCTCCGTGAGGCTTATAGCAAAGAAAGTCCAGGAAAATTTCAACAGAAAAGCGGGAAAATCTTTTAAAGCGAGAACATCTTTTCCCACATACAGCTAAGTCCACGCGGAGGAAGTCGCGGGCGGCTGCTAGTCTTTATTGAAGAAAAGAAGAACTTAACTAGACTTAACTTAAACTATCTTTAATTTATTATTATACTAGCGACCCGCCCCGGCCTCGCACGGGTGCAACGAGATGTTAATATACACACATCTAAAACTAAAGATCTGAAAACCAGAAAAAGACATTTATTTGGTCATGTTGGCATTGGGCAGGAATCGAACCCGCATCTTTCGCAAACCGGGTGACTGCACTTACCATTGTGCTACCGAGACCATTAACAGACCGGCCGAATCTTTCTGGTATATTTACCCTATGAGCCAGGGTGATTGATGAAATCACCCTGGTCAATAAAGATTCAGCCGGTCTGTTAATGATCTCGGTAGCACAGTGGTAAGAGCAGTCGCATGGAAAATGCTTAAAAACAATAATAAAACACACATCTAAACCTTTTTTCCAATCACTCTATCTATTTAAAAACACCGCATCAAAATCGTTTGCGTAGTTTTAAAGATTTAAGCATAGATACACCGGGACAGATGAACTTTGTGTTATACTATGCAGTGAAGCAAAGACTTAAAATGATGCCTTTAAATAGGTACCTACTAATACAAAATTACAAAATTAAATAGGCAATTATGATTTACGAGTACAGCGTTATATCGTTCATTTCAATGTGTACCGATTAAGCCAATTTCGCTTACATCGCTCATTAAGCTCGGTCATTTCAGCTAATTATTAATTAAGCGAAGCGAGGGACGAACGTTTAATTTGACACAAAGCATTAATGCCTACTTTGCTAGAGCTCTGAATTACCGTTATTAATTACGCTCAAATACGAGGTTTAATAACATTAATTGGTATACAGGGTGAAATTTTTCAAATGGGTGTGGTAAGCCGAAGCAAACAATAAAAAAATGGAATTCAGAAAAATGCTCCAGGTGGTTACATTGAGTTAGATGTGGACACAAACTAGTTTCGCTCATTAAGATTAAATTCTGAAAAATACCTTAAAATATAATAAACCAGTACCTATACTCGTAGCAAACTAAAGGAGAGAGGTCTTATTTTTTTAAATTGTTAATTACGCGACTTCGTCCCCGTGGACTTAGGTTAAAAAAAGCAATATCTCCTTATAAATTGTAACCATTGTGCTATTTAGATGCATAAGTTAGTTAAGATGCATAGTTACTGTATCTCAGTGTGGGGCGGTGCTGCAAAGACCTCACTCTTAGTAGCAGAACGTGCAACCAGATCATTACTTAAGGTTATGCTCAGAAAACCGTACAGATACCCCACAATCGACCTTTACAACGATGCCCAAGTTCTGTCGGTTCGCCAGCTGTTTGTCTTAAAAACTTGCCTTATTGCTCATAAACGTCTACTTAATCTGCTCTTCACATTACAAAAGTCTTTTAGAAAAACGAGTTTTTAAAATTCCAATCCCCTCAGTAAACTCTCATTTTGCTAGTAGATTCGGCGATTCAATTAGGGCTCGCGTTTACAATGCTGTACTAGGGTTTTGCAGCCTTAAAGACTGCTCAGCTTATGAAGCTAAATCAATCTTAGTTGAGTGGTTACTTACCACTGATTATGAAGGCACTGAAAGTCTGATCAATTGATGTTTTGCACCTTCCACTACTCATTGTTAAAGAAGTTACCTTACCTAAAACTACTTCATCCCTTTACTTAAAACTAACTAAATTCCTATTAAATTACTTATAAATCTTATCTGGTCGTCCAAGATTCAGGCATAGCCTAGTTTGGAGACCTCTGTTTACATTCCTGATATGTTACACACTGTTCAAATGCACTAACCGCTGTTTTAAATTTGTATGTTTTAGTTTTTGTTGTTTTTGTGCAATAAATAAATATTATATTATATTATAAGCTATACTATTGTAAGGTTTCATTAACATCCATCCAGTAGTTTTTACGTGAAAGAGCAACAAGGCCCATCCACACATACAAACACGTTCATAATATTAGTAGGATTTACTTCTTCTTTATCATAATACTATCTAAGTAGTCAATCAATGTGATAAAAATAATGTGTGCATGTTTTATTCGAAGATCACAAGTTAACAGAATCGCTCTTCAGGTCATTTTAGGTCATCGTAGTCATTCTTTTGTCAGGCTTAAATAATAACATAACATAACATACCCTAACGACCTTATTACCTTAATGGGTTAGTCAGAGGCACACTAATTGTTACCGTCATGGTGAGCGGAACATTTAGAAGGCCATATTTCGCCGAGGGAATTGGAACCCAACGTAGTAAGGGGTGAGCCTACCGCCGTTATCCGGGTTACTTGGGTGTCATATCGGTGTTTTCCATCACCGGAGAGTTAGTCGCAAATTGTACAATGATCACAAAGTAGGTGTGTTCCGGCGAGATTTGATCTCGGGACCATCGGGTTCCGAGCCTAAGTGTTTTAACCTCTGGGCCACGACGCTCTCGCGCTAAATAATAATTGGTTTTAATTCATTATTATCTTACTTATCGCACTAATTAAGTGTACTTACGTTTGAATGAGTTGGTCAGGGTTTTCATTATACATGTTTCCGACGAAATATTAATTTACCCCGAAAAATATCTGGTGAATCAGGCATTTCATTAACATTATGCAAAAGTAATGTATTCACATAATGTGAATGGCAGCCAATTCGAATTATGACATAACTTCTGCCACCCTGTATTATAAAAGCTGTCACGGAAAGAAATAAACATTACCAGAATATTTTTGATTGCATAGTAATTTATTGCGTTTGTGAATTACCCCGAATCTATTATATTATGGTTATAAAGGCGAATGAATAGTTTTCTGACTTTTATACTACTGAATTAAACAAATCTTCGTCAATGTTACGTCAGAGAGAGCACTCTATAATGAGTTTAGTAAAAATATCAAAGTGCCAAATGTACTAAAATCGTGATTTTCACCCCTGTTAACTTATTTACAACCCTACTAGACTCAGACTATGGTTCTAATTGCCAACACAACCTCAAAGATAGCTAAATTGAATTCCCGCCGCTTTGGTCCCACAACTCAAGACGTTGTTGTAACTCACTTACGAGCCAAGATGGCCGTCTTAGTTGCCATGGCAACCGACAACGTCTTCGCCAATTCACACACCAATATCAACTTTAACATCCATATGTTACGGTCTAATATCCAATTGTAGCAGCTGAAAACTCTAACTGGCAACGTCTTGAGAACTCAAAGGAAGGACTTTAGACTTATGCTGTCTAAATTTAGGGCGCAAAATTGAATGGGGACGTGTTATTTTTTTAACAGAAGGGAGGTACTAACATTGCGCAGTTGAAATTGAACTTTATTGTCCAGAGTTAAAGTTGTTTCTTGGTTTAGGGTGGTAATTTAATAATAGAGATATGTATGGGTGATTTTTACGGGGGCTGAAATAGGGGATGTGCAGTTTGTATGAATAGGTAGCTTGTGATATATGGAGTCAAGGCTTTGGGGTGAATAACTTGGTAATGTTGAAAAGTCACTCCCTTCACGATCTCATGAACAGGCTGCCGCTGTTGCAATGGTATTAGGTAGGTATAATAAAAATACGTAGATAGGTTACTTGTGGTGCTAAAAAGGTGGCACCCGAAATCAGGACTTCGACCACCTGAGCAAAGCATTGACAATTTGAGACGACACTGCGCAATATGAATCTGTCTCGTTTACGATCTAGTAAATAATCATGCTATCTTGTTCACACGTTTACAACATTATAGTTAGATACGTAGGTACGTAGGGAATATTTTTTGACTTCGCATCAGTACTGACATAAACTAGCTTTATTATTTAACTTTTTTTTATTTTTATTGGTATATGTTGAAATTGTATGAAGATTCAAACGACAATCTAAACTGTCAATGCTTAGCTCAGGTGCACCAAAGTTCTGATATCGGATGCCACTTTTTTTAGCACAAGTAACCTATCTACCTCTTTATTATTTTATTATCATTGACACATACTATTGAGACAAATCTAGACAGTAGCCCTCCTCTAGACAGACGGTAGTTATTTTATGGGTATGGTCTTTTTTTTAAAAAAAATTGGAGTTATCTGCGTATGTACTAACCATTCCACTGAAAATTCTACCATTTTTCATAAAGGTTTCTTTGAAAAGTTTTCGAAAAGCTAGCTCTCCATACAAATTACATGATTTTCAATATATGATACATGATACAGCTTTACTACTGTAGGTTTTCATCACAGGGGTCACTCTAAACTGTCAAATGGATGTAATAAAAATACCACCCTGTATAAAAAGTTAGTGATGTAGAGTAATTATACAAATACGTTTTTTTGTCACCAGGTGCCTCTGGCGTTGACTTCTCTTCGAAACATCCCGGACAACACGTCGATAATAGAAAAGTAAGTTAAAATGTACGAGCCAATTTAAGTAAGGTACAATTCCATGACGGACCGCAGACCGCAAACTGCTAGCGACACACTTTTGTTCCCAAGCGCGGCGCTGCAGTGCAGCCACGCTGGGAATCACTTTCATTTATTTATTATTTATTTATTCGTACACAAGCAGATATTTACAGTGGTACAACATTTAGGACAGAACAAGTACAGGTAAGCTTAGCTTATTTATATTATTTATTAGGACAACCAACAAGCCTTAAAGCTAAGTGTCGTCTTAATTATAGGCTGCCACGGCATGCAATGTGTATACCTTACTAGTTTGGTTACAGCCAGTACGCCTGAATTTCTGTAGCTTATCATGGAAGACATCCACATCGCAAACCTTGCAAAGGCCTTTATGCTGCCTCTGCAATCTTCTCATGGTGGCGTGATGGCCTAGACTGGTTTTACTGCATTTAATTGAAAAGGCGATATATCTGCTCCATCATCATTCATTGAGATTCATAGAAACCAGTAGTGTCGCTTGCAGTTTGTGGTCTGCGGTCCGACTTGGAATTGTACCTTAAAAGTATTGTAGCCTTTTCAAAATTCGTCATCCGTCATTGTCTTGTTTGGCATCTTTATTTCTGACAAACATCATTTCTGAACTCGATCTTCCTCTGGTGAGCTCTTCCTTTCTATGAATTGGTAATTATTGGTATTCTCTCTAACTAAACTATCTTTCTATGGAGATAATTTTAAAATCTCATGTAGCTTAGTTCGTTTCTCTCCTATACGTGTTTCAAGCTACCCTATGCCAAATAGTGACCTAATATGTATACTAAAGTCTTTACGTCCTCTAATGATGACGTCATTTTACGCAACTTAAAGAAGACACCCTATGCCAAATAGTGACCTAATATGTATACTAAAGTCTTTACGTCCTCTAATGATGACGTCATTTTACGCAACTTAAAGAAGACTGTCGAAGTTCCTTGAGTTTGAGCCTCAACTATAATAGGCCTCCTTCATGAACGAAATTAACCAAGATTTATACAACTAAACACTGCTATCGAAATGATACTAAAACTTACCCTCTAAAAGTTAAGACTATAGTTATTTAAAAATAATAAATTAAAGAGGATAGGTTATAATAACATCAGGTTATAAAGAGTTTTTCATTAATTTCTGTATCATGCATGAGAGCACTTTATGGCTTCAATCGTAAGTCCGAGAAACACGCGTAGTCCAAAGATTATTCACTGTAAAAACACGAAATCTTCGCAAACGATTCAACAACAACAACAAACAAACAATGCACGCATGTCAGTCTGACTTTGACGTTTGACACAGTGTGACATTTAAACGTTCCGTTACTGGCATTTATTTCATTTATTTTGCTGTTTGACTTGCCATTGAACCGTTTTGTTAAAATCTAGCCACTTGAAACATCGTAATCTGGTTAGAAATGCTTCAATAACAGTAAAATAAGAACAGCAAAACTAGTCAAAACAATACAACCTAGATAACGGATTAATTTTGGAAAGAAAGTAAAATAACACTGATGCATGAACAGGAACGTCCTTCACTCATCCGGTTTTCTGTTTAGTTTCATCATTATTTATGACGTTTTGATAACATACTGCCGTAAATTATTTAAAAATCAAATCCCTGTTCTACAAAATCCTATAAATTATGGATATAAATCTACTAATACCATTTTATAAAGTTATTATCAGTCTCAACGTGAACGTGGTTGGGTCGATTTTCGCCATTCTTCTTTACAAAGAACCCTTGAATTGCAAAGTTAAATAATATTTACTCAGTCTTGTTAAGTGGATACATTTTCTAACATATGAATTTGTTTCAGACGGATGATTCGAGGATTTCAACTGCCCACACCTCTGACTCGGACACCGAACATAGTGATAGTGACATCGACATTGTCGGTGAATCGAGCTATACACATCACTACCCGTCTGACGCGTAAACATTACTTAGTCACGCACAATATTTTATCGTCGACGTGTAAACATGAACCACTGGACATAGTGATACACACTTGGAATCACTTTCATAGAGATTCATCGAATGAAAACAGTAGTTTCGCTTGCAGCTGCAGTTTGCGGTCTGCGGTCCATCTTGGAATTGTACCTTGAGAGCCTGCTCACACCTAAGCGTTTGTTGGACGTTTTCACGGCAAGGCGATCTCGCCGCGATAGTTTCGCGACAAAATAATCGCCCCGAGCACGCGGCGAGCTGGCCGCGATATCGCTGCGCACTCGCGGGCGGTATCGTGGTTCTTCCATCAGTCAAATTCATAGCGGGTTTGAGGCGGGATCGCGGCGTGTACGCTGCGTGAATTCGCCCAACAAACGCTTGTGTTAACAGACTCTGAGAATCGCCATGCTGTGTCCAACAGTAGGACATTTAAGGCCTATATTCAAGCGAGCCAATGAGCCAGACAGTCACCAATAAAATAAAAAAAACCCATAATCTTATTAAATAAATAAATAGATGAAATAATTGTTTATAAATAGTAATAATTTAGAAACTATTCATTGTAGATGTATGTATATTAACGTTAAAATATTTAAGTATTAAGTGCAATAATAGTATATTCTGTACAAAATTAAATAGTGTGTAATAATAAATTGAGTGTTTCTTGTCATTTAGGATAAAAAACTAGTCATATGAATGGTTCTCATACAAGTAAAAGGTTTTTTTTCAAACTATATTGAATATGTTTAGTTTAGACAACAGTTAGACCTCATTTAGAAGAAATATTCAAATAACTGTATTTATAAAAGCGCGAATAATAGTGTCTTTATTAAATATCGAATTTTATTTCATAGAATTTAATTAAATCTTTCAATAATGAATATCAAACTTTGTCAGTAAATGGAAGAATTATTCACGGTTTTTAATTTATTATAGAACCACCTTTCTTGAAAATAAAACACATTTTTCTGCTTAACCGGGAAAACGGCAAGTTTTTACCTATTTCGAACTTAAATAGTCTCAACTGATTCATAACATTCACAACATTACGTTAAGACGTACTAAACGTACAGTCAGTGTCATATCAGGTTACCCATTTTAGCTTTTAATCTTGCTCTTGCCTCATTGACAATCCTTTAAAACAGAGCAAGAAGGATATGTTAGCCTAACATGCCGTGTATTGTACGAAAACTCCAAAAAACGTAAGCAAGACAATAGTTTTCTTACTATAGAATCTAGAGCGAGTAATTAGCTTCATAAATCAAAATATAGTGCTGTTTCATTGTTTTCAGACCAACCATATAGATTTGCTCAATTATAAGTAATTATTATACCCAAATCAAATAAGTAGTTTTTAAATCAGTATGGGGAAATCGTTAAAAAGGAATCTCTTATTTTGGAAAATATGACCGCTAAATGTCATACATTTTAAAAATACCTCGAGTTTCTTTTCCTTAATGTTTAATTTAAGATTTCCCTACACTTATTAAAACACAGAATGTTTTTACTTTATTATTATATCGTAGAGAATTGATGTATGTACATAATTTAACAACATTGTGAACTAGATTAAGTTTGATTAAATAAAAGTTTAACAATATAATTTGCTCCTAATTTTGAACCCCTAATCAAGTTTTTTAACATACGGTGGACGGCACATCACTCTACCCATTTCCGGTCAGTCCTCCTTGCTCTATTGCAAAGAAATGACATTTGGCAAGAGCGTGAGAAAAAACGGAATTGGGGTAACCTGATGTGCTGTTGACTGTACATAAAGACAGCAAGGCTATGCATACACGGTGACTTTGCAAGAACTTTATTGTTATTGATCTTTAACTTTATAATATATTCTTGTTTGTATAGATTGACTGTAATATACATAGCGAACACACAGAATAATACTAACAGACATATTCATGAACACGAAAATTCGTACTGTGCAAAAATCGAACCCGCGACCTCTGATGTAGTACTAGTAGCCAATTTCTTAACCATTACACCAAATCAGTTGTCAAAGAATATGAGAGTTAGAACGTAAGTATTACACTTCCACGAAGGTTCATTTACGTGTGAATCGAGTTTATAAGTGAACTCCCCTTTCAGAATACTGCCACAGTATAATCATACAGTAAGATATCTACATACAAACGTGCCACTCTCGGTTTGAATGTGTGCGTGCGCGTCGCGCGCCGTGTCGCGATATCACGCACACGCTAGCATAAAATAGGGAGGCATAGGGAGGCGGCATCAGTGCGGACGGGCTGTGCCGCGTGTCTGTCTGTGTGCACGCTAGGCTAATAACTCGGCGGGCGGCCTTAGGTAGCCTACTGTATGGTTTATACTGTGATACTGCGCCCTCACTATACTAGGATTTTTAATTGTAGTCAGTGAAATGACATTTTCAGTGTGGCAGGTTTTCAGTACCAAATAAGGTATGTTGGGGTAAGAGCGGATGCTTTTTTGATGTTGTTGGAAGAGTTTGGAAAATAATTTTTTTCTAATATTCTGCTATGTTAACGGACTTACAACTTATATCGAGTTAATAGAAGAAATACCCGGCTTTGTGTTTCTAAGCAATTGAACCCATTATAATAGGTGATTTCTTATCAAAATGAGTTCAAATTGAGCAGAAGTGTTTTATTTCACCAGGGAAAGTGCGGACCATATCGGGGGAAGAGCGGACTATGTCCTAAAATCGATTCTGTTCTGTCTATGCAAAAGGTTCCTAAAGAATTCGATTCTGCTCTTTCCCCTTCCAAATCTTAATTTTTCAACAGTCTTGATTATTACTTAAGTTGGCCGGAAAACGTTTTTTAATAAAAAAAAATGTCTTACACATCCGCTCTTTCCCCTTCCAGACATAAAACAAAAAACTGGTTCTCAAACTTTATAGGGACGAAAAGCATGAACTTAAGAAAAGTGTTAAATTACAGTAGTTTTCCGAAAAAATTAAAATAAAACAAAAATAAAGAGAATTTTAAGTCCACAAACAGCGGGACTAATTCGAGTAACAAATAGATACCTTGAATATAGTCTTAGGGTCAAAGGAACGAATTACAATCGCGACAAAAGTATGTAAGTAGAGATCGTTTAATCTGAAGTGACGCGCCTTTCCACTGCATCAACACATACAAGCAAGCAAGCACTCTTGTATGCGTAAATGCGGTGCAGAGGCGCGTCGTTTCAGTCATTTTGGACGATCTCTACTTAGGTATTAATCAAATTCAAATGAAGAACTTTGGAAATAAAAATTAGTTACCTACCTCAGTCACAGGGCAACTTTTAAGTCATAAACTTTAATATAAATAATATGGTACTTGGGTAAGGAACAATCACTTAGTGTGTGTCTAATAAGCACCCCGTATAATTAGTACTACTTACTTTTGAGATAAGCTAAAAGTTTGAGTATCACTGATTTTTTCAGTACATTTTGAAACCAGGGAAAGTGCGGATTAATGTAGTCCGCTCTTCCTCCATAGGGGAAAGATCGGATTCTAATGTAAAACATAAACTGTACGTTATTCATTATCATCACGTATGAAAAATAATTGAGACGAGAGCAACAAGCACAAAAAACTCATCCGATTTACAATACTCCTTTCGGATGCTGAGATACAGCACCAGGGGTAAGAGCGTTTTTGACAAAATCAGGCGAAAATTACACACCTTTACATTTTGCTCTTTACCATGCGTGTTTTTGTGTAAAATAGATACTAGAGGTTTTATTTTGGTACACTACGAAATGGCGTCGTAGCCTATGTTGCTCGTTTTATGAAATTGCTTTTCGTTCAAGAGTTATTAGAACTCTCCGCTCTTACCCCGATCCGCTCTTACCCCAACATACCTTAAATAGTGATGTGGTAAATCGAGTTTTTACAATTAAAAGTTAGTCGACATTACAGCCTGGCGAAAAAGTCGTAGTGAATGTGAATGACCACGTCTCACTCCCATATGTCATTACTAGAAACACACTGGTCAGACTTTCGTCATATGACATAGAAGTGTTTCGGTAAACTGTATTTAGTAAATAGTTTTTTAGTTTCAAAATGTAATTTTCTCAGTATAATATTATTTATAGGTATGAATTTCGTATATTAACAGGTCATACAACTGGAAAAGTTTGGAGGATACAACAATAGAATCTTCCAAACAAGCGTTTTCTAAAGGTTTGACTACAGGCCTAAAGGGCCCAACCGCCAAAGGACGACCCCTCATAATTTCACATATAGGTAGTGCTGAAGGTTTTGTAGATTCCGGTTAACTTATTTTTGAATCGAAGAAAACTAGTATGGACTATCAGGAAGAAATGAATTCAGAGTATTTTGAGATACGGCTTCAAAGCATTTTGCCGAAACTAAAGCCAAATGCGGTGCTGGTATTAGATAACGCACCGTACCATTCAAGAAAAGTCGAGCGTATCCCCACTTCAAACTGCTATTTGAGGAAGAGCAGTATCTCCTGACACAGGCTCACTTAGCTTAAAAGGAGATGCTGGAAATTATTTTTTAAGATGTTTACATTGTTTAAGCCAATAAAACATATTTTTTATTTTATTTTATTTTTAAATGGTGGAAGGCTGATATTGTTCAGTGGTTAGATAAAAAACATATTCAATATCAACCTACAATGTAAAAGGCTCAATTAATCAAAATGAAATTACAAAAATCGAATTACGAACGCTACCTATGTTGTGGACGAGTTGGCCGCTGAATACGGTGTCACAATCCTGCGTCTGTAAGCTCGTCCCTTATCACTGTAAGCTCAACCCAATAGAGTTAGTTTGGGCTCAAGTAAAGGGGTACGTTGCCAGGAACAATAAAACTTTTGAAATAAAAGACGCAAAAAATATATTTGAAGAAGGCCTGAAGGAAGTGACGCCTATAATTGGAGACAGTGCATCAACCATGCCATAAAAGTCGAAGACAAAATGTATAGTGTCAACTCGACCACATTATAGACGAATATTCGGATGCCTTCGTTATAAATGTAAATGATTTCGATTCTGAATATACCGATTCAGAATCGGAGTCGGAATCAATAGCAACCGTAACGAATGAAAACGTATAAAATTACTTGTATTTTCCTGACTTTCAAGTGTTAATTCTCCTGAACCTCTTTGAACATTTTTTTCACAGCTATGGTTTATATTTTTTTAGTGAGAAGTTTTATGAAGGAAGGTTCATATTTCTTTAATCGTATTATTTAATTCGTTATGTTCCTATTAAATATTTACAATTTAAAAAAGGCTTTGATACCTAATAAAATAAACCATGACTAAATGTCTAAGGGTAAGTTGCACCATAGTAGAAGTTAAAGTTAAAGTTAAAGTTTTTGTCAAATTTGACAATTTGACGTCATTTTCGGGCCTAACCGGTAACTTTAACTGAAATTTTGATGTTTGTTATTGTTAAAGTCAGATGGTGCAACCCAACCTAAGTCTAGTGATTGCCGAACGTCACTATTGTAGCGGGTCACCTTTTTTGTATCAGTCACAGTTGAAGTTGTCATTTTGCTGACTACAATTATTAATCGTACTATAACAGAATTGTCGCACAGTTTGTCTGTCCAGTAATATCGTTATGAACCACACACAAACAGCCAGAAGCCTAGCAGAACATAACTGAGGCCTAGGCTACGTTCTGTAAAGAAATTGTGCTTTTTTAATGAGATAGGGAGCAAACGAGCTAGAGGGTTACCTGATGGAGAGTAATCACCTCTGCCCATGGACAACTGCGACACCAGAGGCACTGGTGCCAGAGGTGTCACGAGATGCGTTGCTTGCTTTTCAGAAAGGAATACGCTCTTTTCACTTTTTTCTTTGTTATTCAGTTTAATATAGTTTTAAGCTTTAGGTTAATTGCAAGTTTTACGTTGAAAGCGTCCTCTTCTATCCTATTTGTTGTTTGACCCCGAGAGGGTCTGTAATGAACATACCAAGTTTGTAACATCTACCACTACATTATGGAATGCAAATAAATGATTGAGTATCGAGTATTGAAGCTGCCTGCCTGTAGACTAACACTGCTCCAAAAAAACTCATTCTACATGGCAATAAGAGTTTTCAATTCATTGCCCGATGAAATAAGAGCGCTCAACGGGCCCCTTTTTAAAACTAAACTCCATTCCTGGCTTGTTGGAGAGTCGTTCTACTCGTTAAACGAATATTTTGATAGAACTGGATTTTGAATGTGGTTTATTGATTGCGTATTATTATTATTATTATTTTTTTTGACATATTATTGACAATTATTTCATTTTTGCTATTTTTAATTATTAGTTCTTGTATGTTAATGTTTATGATATAATGTAATTGCTCAACTTTTATTAATGTTAATTTATTATGAAATGTATAATATGAATGAAGAATGACAATTGTAATAAGTTTCTAATTTAATAACTATTTTTCTTTTTGTGAAATATTTGCACGCTTCTTATTTTAAGCAAGTTTTGGTGAAACTAACTATGTATTTAAGATCCCTGTATGTACCTTAAATTATGCAAATAAATTTCTGAATCTGAATCTGAATCTGAAGCTTAGCGTTGATTGACATTTATTTGGTAAGACCCCTAGGGGTTTCAACTTTCGATTTTAAAACGCTCCACTTACCTGCACACGTTCTAACCACATTTCAAATCCACTGCTTTATTTAAATCATTAAAACGAAACAAGATTCCCAACAGACTAGCTACAGCAATGATATTATATTAAAAAAGAGTTAGATAGGGTACCGTCATAGGGTACGTACAGCTATAAATTTTACCGTGTTGTAACGCGTGCACAAGATAGTATAATAATTTACTAGAGCGTAAACGAGACAGATACATGTTGCGCAGTGTCTCAAACTGTCAATGCTTTGCTCAGATGGGCAAAAGTCCTGATGTCGGGTGCCACTTTTGTAGCACAAGTAACCTATCTACGTATTTTTATTACAATATCATTGCCCTGTAGTGTATCCCCCTTCTCTGTCACACGCACAATTTGCTCCTAATTCCCCTATTGTTTGCCCCCAAACTTGCGAATACAATTACTGTAATAATCTATTTATTTATGTTATTTAAGTTATTTCCATCGCTGCCCATGAGAAGAATATAAATAGTTTATTGTACACGGTTTGAATAATAGATTTGTGAATTGTTGGAGTTATGGGGTTATATTCACCCTAAATTGATAATTAATTTGATATCCAGTATGAAAGAGTAGTAATTTACGAAATAGAAAGAACATTGAAAGATTTACAGTCTAATAATAGTTCTCATTTCCTCTTTTCCAAAACTACCTACATGTAAATAATATTTTTGATAACCTAATATCACTATTTCACAAAGTGCCATCAAGCCCCAAACTAAGCAACTGAATGCTTGTGATATGGGAAACTAGACAATTGATAAACATACTTAAATACTGTTTTTTTGTAAATACATTTCTACTTAACATACATAGAAAACACCCAGGCAAACAGACAAACAACAATCAGACTTTCATGAGCACACAAATGTTAGTACGGTTTAACGGCACATCCGGCTACCCATTTCCGGTCAGTTTCACTTATATTTTGCAAAGACATGTAATTCGGCGAGAGCAGGATAAAACGGAAATAGGTAGCCTGATGTGCCGTTGACGTACTGTGTACAAAATATAGGTAAAGTGGCGGAATTAAAAAGGTTGACCAGTTTTCAAACACATTCATTTACGCGTTGCAAGCACATGTTACCTTTTTAAACTATGTAACAGGCTAGAGTATGCCGAAACGTATATGCTTTATTGTCTGACAATAAAACCAAAATTTGATTAGACGTATGTTCCTACACGATTGACAGTTGAAGCAATTGATCTTGTCAATGTCATCATTGACCAGGCAAAAACAGATCTTAGGGCGGTCAACCCTTTTAATTCCCCGACTGTACACAGCTAGCTATACAGTGGCACTTAATACCCATTTAAAAGGCTAATGTCTTTTTTAATTTGCCATTACCGTTATACTTGTAGTGAGGTGATTTGTCACAACATTACGCCAGGCAAAGGTTAACCCGCGTCGGGGGAAGTGACATTTCTGTCAAAATGGCATCTCATGTCACCCCTTTGTAAATGATGATGCGATAAACGTTTATTGTTATTTTTCTGGTCATTTTTGTGAGCAATTGGTAATTGACTTGTGCCACAGTCATGTGCTAACAAAGTGGCACCCGAAATCAGGACTTTTGACCACCAGAGCAAAGCATTGACAGTTTGAGACAGCACTGCGCAACATGGAACTGTCTCGTTTCCGCTCTAAGTTAATTATTACTATCTTGTTCACACGTGAAGAAAATAAGAAGTTTGAACACGAAGCCGATCAAAATTTTTGTGGCTAGGGATATTATTCCCCAAAAACTAACAACACTGCAAAAATTTACTGAATAGGTACCCTACTGCCTAATTTATGGACTTTAAAAATTAATTCACAGTCACACCAAAACCTCGCAGGTATAACGAGAGAGAGACGGACCGATCTCCTGTCTCATCTCGAGCGCTGCCAGTCATTCCGTGAAACTTGTCACGCGGAATCCTCACGAGCGGAGGCAGGCATAGCGTTCGAGTGAGTGGACCGCTCTTCCGGACGTTATCTCGTAAACATCTCGATCGTAAACCTACTTTACAAACAACCAATTTTTATTATGTCTATGTTTATTATATGGTTAAAATTAATATTCTTGACGATTCGAAAGTACTATGAAATGGTCTACTTGAATAAAGAAATATTGAATTTGATTCTGAATACCCGCAAAAACCTGTAAAATCACCTCCCCGTACTCCTTCAGTCTCACCCTTGACCGCTCTTCGTTTAGAAACATGGCCAACTTTAATAAAACAAAATCGAGTTAAATGTCAATTGCATTTTGACATGTACGAGTGTTGACAGGTCTTTATTATCTGTGGGGCGAAATAACTCAATGAAGGGGCTGATTGCGATAATAAATTACATTTGAGGGGTGTGTGTCGCTTTTTGATACTTATGAGTTGATTTTGGATATAATAGAGGCACATTTTGTTGTTAACAAAGGCATCACAAGTGTAGGAATACCTATGAGTAACTACGGCTTAGTAGTTCTTAAATCATTGTGATTCGTCGAATAATAGACTTAAATACTAAAATAGAAATGAAAAACAAATATGTACACAGTATTGTGACTCAACCACCGGTGTCGAAAAGTTGTCTCTGTACTGAGAAGAACCGGGAAGAAACTCAGCAGTTACTCTTTTCTATATGTTCTGTATAAATAATCCGTTAGTAAATTACAATATTAGAACATTAGTAGGTACACATCTAGTTATACAGTTCAAAGAAAACATATACCACAAACTAGATAGGGAACAGGTTCAGACGGGTAACTTCCGTAGCAAAAAACTCGCCTTAGGATCCATAGAGATTTCGTCATGTAAAGATTTTGACAGCTTTTTTTTTTTAATTGTTTTTTCATAATGCGGCAACGATGTTAACGTTATAATTCCACAAATATATACAAAAAGGTTTAACAAAAAAAAAACCTTTTTGTATATATTTATTGATTTATAACGGTACGGTATATTATAGGTAGGTACCTACCTAAATTCTGCTTGTTTTCTTTGGAAATATAAATTGGGTATAAATTAAACAATTTTCACTTAGTATGCCTTTTATTTCTTAATTTTTGTTTAATATTTAGTAAATGCTTTACGCTGCATACAAGGCAAAATCGTCTTTTCCAATCTACAAACATCCGTACCTTGAGATTTTTGTTTATAATGTTGCACCAATTGAACACAGTTAATCACAGAGTTAAATCAAAACAGCTTTTCGCAACTACACTTTTGTGTTGCTTACAACCCAAAGAATCAAATGAATGCTGATGAATGCTTGGACTGAATTTGATGTTTCAACTCTTTTATTAAACCCTGTTGATGTGGGCTATTTTCTAAAACTTGATTGTCTTCTACAATTATGTTTCCAAACAATCTTACCGCATTTTCTGATGGGTAGGTAAGTTTATTTTCTTTTAAGCATTTATACTTTCTGAAAAAAATATAATTGTTGACACAATGAAATAAAAACCAACCTGACAAAACTTGACACAAATGACAATCAACAAAAGCGTAACCTAGGTTACAAACCAAAGACAATCCTTAGACTAGAAACCTCATCATCCGCGGGAGGAGGGGAAGCTGCCATTTTCTATAAAAGCATCCATAGACAAGCTTAACCTTAATGCTATTATTTTTTAAAGGAAGAAAACCGGCCGTGACATATACAAATAGACCTGTCAAGTACTTTGAAATTGTCAAATTAACCAAAAAGGGATGTTATAAACAATAGACATAAAAGACACAATACATACCTAGTATACGAATGATAATTTTATGTGACTCTACCACCGGTGTCGGACTGATGTTTCGTTACTCAGAAAGAATGGCAAGAATGGCTGTTTTTATTTCCTTAAATCACTTAAGTGTGTATTATTTAGAAACGAGTTAGTACCTAAATTACATTCCTACTAATATTATAAATGTGAAAGTTTGTATATTGTGTGGATGTGCCATGTTGCACTTTCCCGCGAAAACTACTGAATGGATTTGAATTAAAGTTTACAATAAAATAGCTTATACATATTATTTACTGCTTGCATGCTTACTCATAGTTACTTATCATAACATACCATAACATACCCTCACGACCATATCCCTATAGAGTTAGTCAGAGGCACACTGATTGCACCCATCATGGTGAACGGAACATTCAGAAGCCCACACTTTGAGGGAATTTGAACCCAACGTGGTAAAGGGCGAGCCTCCGCCGTTATCCAGGTTGCTAGCCACATTGCTTCATTGTTACAATTCTAGTTAACATAAACGGCTTATATGTATACGACCCACTGCTGGGCACAGGCCTCACCTCAACTATGAGGTGGAACGCCATTATGCCGTAAGTCAATTGCCATTTATGTTATCAAGCCGCCCTAAGTCCTCTGACTAGGCTTAACGACTGGCATCTAGCGACGTCAACCGTAACCAACTGCTTAACGTGCCTTCTGAAGCACGGAGATGCCCGAAATACACATCACTTTCGGTCGGGGTGGTCACCCATCCCGTTTCCGACCCGGCGTGTGTTGCTTCACAACAGTGATCGTCGCCGATCACTGTCACAACTGCGCCACGGGCACCTCAATTTTTAATTCTAGTTAATCTATAGCAAATTATAGATGTTAAAAAGCACTATAGTAATAACCTGTGATATTGTTAATAATAACTCCTTTGTGCCTCTAAATACCCTGAATGTAATATAGCAATAATCTTCAATATTAGATTAGACTTAATCATTAAATACTCTCTTAACAAAACGTACAGGGCTGGCAGTGAAGTAGAGATATTCTTTAAATAAATATTTAATCCCTTTATTCATTAAAACTTAAACAGCGCTTCAACAACACATTATCTTTTGTATCGCTTTGTCTCTTTCATTCTTGTTGCTGCCGCCATTTGCGAGTAAGTGACAGAACACGTCAATAACTTAAACTATGCATTAGCGTTGCGGTCGTTTTTATGAATAAGGGGGTGAGTATATTATTGGATACTAGCTGTGGCGGCAGACCTCGTTCTGTCAAATTTTATTAAAATTTCGCACCTTTTAAACCTGCCCTGGACTTTCACAAATATACCAAAACCAAAATTAGAAAAATCGGTCCAGCCTTTCCCGAGTTTTAGCGAGACTAACGAACAGCAATCCAGTTTTATGTCAAGAGATATACCCACTTTTTTTTTCGTGGGGAAATCCTTATGGATACCTCGCTGGCGGCGAAGCTGGATCCTACCGAAAGTAATACAAACTGCTATGCCGCCAGTGCTAGCCCCTAATGGGGCCCCCTCCAACTGACCCCCCCACAAAGGGGGAAAGCCATGAAAGAGCCTGGAGGACGCAGGCACTTCCATCGTCTCGGTGGACGTCGTGCAATGCAAGCCAGAGCACCCCCGCAATATGGCCCGCTGCCAGCCTCGGATCACTGGCCCCTCACCAACCGCTTGTGCGCCGCGGCCCCAACCACGCGCCTCAGGGTGCTTACAGGCCCCACTGGCCCAGCAATCCCACTGCCACGCCTGAGTTCTCTTCGCTTCCCGGTGGTTCACCCTACCACCGCTACTAAGCCACTCGCCACGCCAAGGCGAGAAATCATGAAGAGTATTAAAATAAGCTTGTGCCAACCCTTTCAGTCTCCACGTTGCCTAAAACCGGTAAGAACCGCCTCAATCTGGATCAAAGTGGAACATTCCGTTTTGTAATAACTACGAATTAGCAAATACCAGACAAATCGACCCAAACTACACGCCATTTTCAACTCTATCACAAAGCAATAAAGACTATTCGTAAGGCACGGGTTGCTTGGCGGCTGGGAAGGCAAGAAAGAGGTTGGATTTTGAGCTTTATGATTAGGGGTTAAGGGTTTTAGGGCAGATTTTGGGGTTGTTATTGAGTTTTCGCGGCGCGATGGGGTTGAACTCTTTTAATTTTCTGAACAGAAGCTCTATATTGTCGTGATTTTATTATATTAGGGATGGTGTTATGCGATGTGAGAAATTGTAAGCCACTGTTTTTTGAAAATGATTTTCATAGTTTTTAGTGTTTTAGTTAAAAACTTACCTGCTTGCCAAATTCTTAATATATATGCTCTATAGCACAAAATAAAACTACATCTTCTTCGTATTTTTTCTTTAAGGCAGTGGTTTGAAATATCCTAAAAAAGCTATTCAGTAAAGGATTGGGCTTATTTTAGTAGTTCAACTCGTGCAATAATATCGTGACGTGGGCTGGCGTATTTTCCTATGAAAGAAGTAAATTAACTAAATTTGAAAACAACACATTATGTTATGTTTTTTTTTTTCACGCGGTTTACTTAGTGCCGATCGTTGGAGGAATGCAAAGTAAGTGACAAACCGTCACATGTTTTCAAGTCCCTCTAAGGCCTAGACTTAACTGCCATCTAGCGACGTCAGCTAGGACAAGCTGCTTAAGGTGCCATAAAGACTTTGCTAAATATCAGTCGTATAGCTTGTAGGCTGTGGGACGGCTTGGTAACATCTGACAGTAAGTTTTTTTTACTTACACTCCTTCAACAATCCGCTCTGAGTAATGGCTCGTTTAATTTATTAGAAAAATATTCAAAAAATCTGTGTTTTTTTCTTGTCTCAATCGCATAGCGCCATCCATCTCTCTCCCTTTATAACTTTGATTGATCCTTTTTTATCAGATTTCGGGGCAGGTGGGCGTCTGAGTGTCGCGCCTTTTAGCGGCCTTTGACAATATCAGGCATATTGGATTATTGTTTTATCAGCATTATTAAAGATTATAGGGTAGGGGAGATGACGAATGTCGACTTAATAGCTTGAGCGTTTAGACCATATGGGCGCTTAGACAATGATTATAACAATAGGTAAATAGGTTACTTGTGCTAAAAAAGTGGCACCCGAAATCAGAACGATGCGTACACCTGAGCAAAGCATTGACAGTGTTGACAGTCTGAGACGACACTTCGCAACATGTATCTGTCTCGTTTACGCTCTAGTAAATAATCGTACTGTCTTGTTCAAATCAAACACGGTCAAATTAACTACGTCGTACCCCGTGGACAATTTTTGACTTCGCGTCAGTGCAGACATAACCTATCTACGTCTTTTTTATTGTAATATCATTGTGTGAGGGTGTTTTTTCGGCACGTTTTTGATTTCAAAAATTTTGTCAGTCATTAAGCATCTACCAGGCAGTCAATATTCTACCGCGATAGCATAATTATTTATAACATAAACATATCATACCCTTTACGACCATATGCCTAATGGGTTAGTCAGAGGCACACTGATTGTTGCCGTCATGATGAAAGGAACATTCAGAAGCCCACATTTCGCCGAGGGAATTTGAACCCAACGTGGTAAGGGGCGAGCCTACCGCCGTTATCCGGGTTGCTTGGGTTTTATGTCGGTGTTTTCCATCACCGGAGAGTTAGCCGCAAATTGTACATACAATGAACACAAAGAAGGTGTGTTCCGGTAGGATTTGATTTCGGGACCACCGGGTTCCAAGCCAGAGTGTTTATCCACTGGGCCACTACGTTCTCTAAAATGATTTACCTATATTACCTACTTTTGTGTGGCCAGTTTTAGGGCGGGTGCCGTATCTCCCTCTTTTTGTTTATATCAATGCTAATCAGATTGTAGAACCCAAACCCTGTCCCCACACAATTCCCAAGCCTCTTCAACAATCACCATCCAATTAGCTCTAATCTCAAGTCCTCATTAGCAGCTACTCAATTCTTTCGCGTTGAGTGGCGGCTAAGCGTGACTTATCTCCGCTCGCGAACTTGAGTGACAAAGGGCTGAGAATGTAATTGAGAGATGGATGGAATGATAAATAATTTCGAAGTTTATAAATAACAATAGTGAAGATAAAAAGTTTACTAAAAACATAATAGAGGGGTTTCACGCTTGCCATACGTGAGAGGGTGTTTTTTCGGCACGTTTTTGATTTCCTTAAGAATATTGAGTACGGTGGAAAAATAATTTAGGCAATTATAAATCTACAAGTAGCTGGAAATTGTACAATGAATCAAAAATACATAGCTTTTCTCGTCAGACTTGAGTTCAGGATACGGTATCAACCAACGCGTACGTACCCATGATTTGACCATGTCTACAAAATAGCATGATTATTAACTAGAGCGTAAACGAGACAGATACAGTTGCGCAGTGTTGTCTCAAACTGTCAATGCTTTGCTCAGGTGGCTGAAAGTCCTGATTTCGGGGGCCACTTTTTTGGCACAAGTAACCTATCTACGTAATTTTAATATAAAAGCATTGCCCTATTGCAAGTAAATCAGCCTAAGAAGAACCCTCCCCTCAGTCCGGCAAGTTTACCAACATCACAGCGCGTGCCCTATCGCCCTGACGCGGTCTCTTCTCTCTTAATTGACTGGGAAGAGTGAATCAGCTGAGTTGCGAGTTGTAAGGGTTGATTTGAAGGTGTTTTGTGAAAACAGCTTGGTTTGGAATAACAATGGGAATTTTAAAAGCTTTTTTTAGCGGGTGAGCTACTTATAGCGTGGAGTTCTTCAAGAGGGCATTGAAACGATGATATTTAAAGTGGTAGTATAGTTTTATGTTATGTCAGTACTGATGCGAAGTCGCAAAGTGACCCCTGGCGTACCTAATTTGACCGTGTGTAAAAGATAGTAGGATTATTTACTAGAGCGTAAACGGGACAGATACCTACATGTTGCGCAGTGTTGTTTCAAACTGTCAATTTTTGCTCAGGTGTTCGAAGTTCCGATTTCGGGTGCCACTTCTTTAGCACAAGTAACTCATCTACGTCTTTTTTATTATAATATCATTGGTTAAAATGGTTTTAACGGGAAAAATGATTCATGCAAAGTAACACGCTCACGGCCATATCCCAGAGGTGTAGTCAGAAGCACATGATTGTTGCAGTCATGGTGAACGGAACACTCAGAAGCCCACATTTCACCATACAATTATTGTGACCCAATATTGTAACTGTCTTTATGTGTAAAAAAATAAAATTAAATTAAAAAGCCGTTTATTGCTTTCATACACAGTTACAGTCAGGCCCGCCGCTAGCTGTTTCGCCGCCCGCGTGCAATACCGAAAATGCCGCCCTTTTTGAGTTTTGTCAAAAAAAGGATACTAACTAAAATTAACTATTGAAATTGATAAGCGGAGCGAACACAATTTTTTGTTTTAGAATAGGCTGGATTAGGCCGATCTATAAGCTTTTAAACATTGGCGTGCCTCCCCAGTCTTTGGATCTTTATAGCAATCCTCGCAAAAATCTGTTCTAATCTCGATGCCCCTTAGGTGAGGCTCGCTTCGATTTATGGAAATCATTTTTAAACCTCACCTCATGCGGGATTGTGTCGTTGCTAAGACTAATCGCCATAAGCGCCAGCCCGAATAATGCTGGAGGAGCGCCTTTTAAGAAAGTTAGAGCGAGCGAAGCGCCTTGAAGCGAAAATGAGCCTTCCTTTAAAGATACATAAATCTTTTTTACGTTGCCTACACTAGCTTGAATAATACTAAACTGCTTTTAAGCTGTATAAGAAATTGCACGTACTGCTCCTTTAAAGAAAACCAACAAAACAAATTCGATTAGCGCGAGCGAAGCGAGCGCGTTTTTTTTTAAGCAGATGAGGGGTTTCACTTTTCATGGAAAAAATAGCATTCATAGTAAAAGTTTTTTGCGGGGTCCACCCAGGCGCGAGGCTAGCGACGCCGCCACTGGCGAGGTGTGAAGCGTGCGTTATCAGAGCGATACTCTCCTGAGCCAAGGGCATGTATGGAAACAGCATGAGCGCGCGAAACTGTTATATCTCAGTGTATGCGTAAAAACCTGATAACTCGAGTAAAGCGAAGCTCTGTTTCTATGGTAAAAATCCTATATCCTTAGTTATGGGGAAAAAACTGTAAACAGTAGTAGAATGAAGGAGTATTACGCGAGCGAAGCGAGCGTGATTTTTTTGGTTAAAATGGGCCAGATTAAATTGTTTCAGGCGCCTGAGTCTCAGGCTGGTTTCAGAGTCACGCCATCGCGACGGGCCGGCAGCGCCCGCCAGTTTCAGCATTAATATGGCATCCCTGGCAAGGCGTCACCCGTTTAGGTAAATCCGCTACTGGCCCTAACATCATCAGTCCCGTTTCCCATAGGCTGACAGAGACGACGTTTGGTGTAGTATCTTAGTTTTGACGGAGGCCAATAGATGACGGTGTTAACTTCATTCGTTCAGATGTTTTTACATGCTATGACCTAATATTTTTTTCTTAAAACAAGTACCTATAAATTAGCTCAATTTGCCGCCCCCTGTGCGTGCCGCCCGCGTGCAGTGCACGCCTTGCACGCCCGCTTGCGGCGGCCCTGGTTACAGTTAGTTAGTTAGTGTACGAAGTAATCACTACATAGTATAAAACAAAGTGGCTTTCTGTGTCCCTAAATCCCTATGTATGCTTAAATGTATAACCTACGCAACATATGTATTTTGATGCGGTTTTTTTTATGAGATATAGTGATTTAAGAGTGTAACGATGCCATTTCTTTTCAGCCTCGTGGACGTTACAACCTCCACGATGGCTGAAAACTTCGTAGTAGCTTAACCCTACATCAAAATATAAAGTATCTGTCCTTTTGAAATTTGAATTTAAATTTCGTTCCGTATGTCTGCGGAGCTTTTATTTTTGGCAGTCTTACAAAAATCTTCGAAAGATCAACATCATCACAGATTTCTTTATATTTTGAAAATCCGTTTATTTCTACTCATTCATCCTTTCTAAATTATCGTGAATATCTATTGTGATACCTAAGTGTTGGATAACTAAATAAAATCAATAAGCAAGTCTCGGAATGTGATTTTTATTGAAATAACTTATACGACGAGTGCCGGTCTTCCCTGGCCTTAGTAGGCTGAAGACGGCAGGAGGAGCCGCCACACTGGCCCCACCGACTCTCTAGCGGTACTACCCCGCTACAAGAGGAAGGTTTATACGTATAATAATAACATCCCATTGCAACCGTGCGAAGCCGGGGCAGGTCGCTAGTCAATAAATTAATCAATTCAGTTTGAACCTACGCCTATCCGCAAGCCGAGCGAATTCAAAATAACATAAAATTACAAGCATTATGATTGCTAAATTACACAAATATAACAACAAACCATCCCCTACACCAATCTTCGCTGCTATTCCCAACTAAATGTTATTAATTCCGTTAATTTGTTCTCATTGTGTCGACACACCGCCAAAAATAAACGTACTATTATTTCATTCTACGACATGACCACAGTAAACAGAGAACAGTAAAATATCTACATACAAAGGTGCCACCCTCAGTGTGCGTGCACCTCGCGCGCCGTGTCGGCACGCGAGGTGCACGCACACGCTAGCATGAAATATGGGGGAATAAATAAGGTGGCGGCAGTACGTACGGGCTGTGCCGCGTGTTTGTGAGCACGCTAGGCTAATAACTCGGCGGGCGGCCTTAGATAACCTACTGTTATGTTTACTGTGACACGACGCTTTCTTGTTGAGCCACGTGTTTGCAATATTTCTCTAGGTATTGTGTATTGTCTGAGTTATTAAGTTGTTTAAATCAATTAGGGTGTTTTGATAAAGTATTTTGGTTGAACACTCACAGTGTAAGCGTAAAATTGTGGTAATTTTCCGTTTTTCTCACAGTTGAGCGTCGTGGCCCAGTAGTTAAACACTCTGGCTCGGAACCCGATAGAGGCCTCCGACTAGGCTTAACGACTGACATCTAACGACGTCAGCCGGGACCACCTGCTTAACGTGCCTTCCGAAGCACGGAGATGCCCGAAATACACATAACTAAATTTCGGTCGGGTTGGTCACCCATCCCATTGCCGACCCGGCGTGTGTTGCTTTACGATCGTCGCCGATCACTGTCACAACTGCGCCACGGGCACCTCCCATTACCCTACGAAGTACCTACTAGATTTTTTAAAACTCCCTTGAAGTACTGTAAAGTATATTGAAAAATCAGTCTGTAAAGTCGGTTTACTTACGATAGTTGAACGTGACAACGTCATAAATGGAACGCCTCAGAGCGAGGTAACGCCGCATGAGTCATGTATTTTCGTAAGATTTTCGTGCACGCCACCGGATCCATCGAATCATAAGACGTCACGTCAAAAAATACCCAAGACTTTAACAAACCAGTCTTATTATCCTTACATTGTTATCAAAAACAAAGAGCCTTTATCACAACTTCTCAACTGGCACTTAACACCCTTGAGCAATTAAGCAAGCACTGACGGATGGTTAGTAACCCAACCCCCTTGTTAGGGGCTGTCAAGGCCTCGAGATGGCACAGGAAGCGAACTCGCGACCCAAGACACGGTAAAGGAATATAACAGTAATATGACTCTGCCCCGTCCTTGAGTTAAGTGCCTACAGCTGCGCGGTTCGTCGCCACGCGATAGGGCTGCCCTGCCACCTGTAGTATTTTGAAAACATTCGGATACTTGTTTCTTTCTTGTTTTGAAATTGTTTTTTGTAATGGTAAATATTGTATTCCTATTTAAATAAATGAAATTCGTATGTTAATGAAAAAAGGATGTGTTGATGTGAAAAAAAGATGATACATACATCCTCACAAACTTTCGCATTTACAATATTAGTAGGAAGTAAGATTACTAAGAGCGTAAATTTTTTGAAAGACCTCCTATCTTAATACCTACAATGAAACAAATTTTGCGGCGGACTAGCTATAAAACTATTACGTTGGCAAATCCCTTACTTGAAGAGTAGGTACTCTTCAAGTAAGGGATTTGCCAACGTAGGTCCATAATTTCACTGCCAATTGACACGTGTCGCGCGCGCAAAGGATTTCCGACCTAAGGTCATTCACCCGGTGTGGTGAAATTATACCGTAAACCCGTAAATTTTAATGCAAGCGTACTTCACGAATTAATTACTTATCCAACCTACCTATTCAGTCACTATCCTTCACCCTGCCAACTAATTGATTCAATAATCTAGGAGTATTACTCGGAGGATAAAGCGAAATACCTGTCTTTAAAAATATTGTGACAAATTACGTGCTATTATGTAGGTACATAACAAAACATTTTAAACTTACCTTCCGGAGTTTGTAGGTAATGTTCACAAAATGGTACAAAGCACTCAAGACTGTCCCTCTGACACTGCACGGCGCGCGGCGCATTCGCGACTGAGAGCCGACTTAGGACCGATTTCGCCGGGGCGCGTAGGCATAACTTGCGTTCCGTCCGCTTGTTCGAAGTCACAATACTGTTATATTCCTTTACCGTGCCCAAGACGACACGCGCGGGGCACGCGGCGGAACTGGGCCCTTGGGATCGGATGAAAGGATGAGTGGTGCTTGTCTGAGGTAAAGACATTAAGGATTGTTTTTGTTGAAGTAGATTAAGATTTTTTCAAGTTTAACACAGTTCAATGACATAGTATACACAGTATGCCAATGATATTTAAAAGTAGTAGATTCTTGCCGGAATCTTCTCGATAGAAGCAACTTCCGAACCGGTGGTAGAGTCACTTTGTTCATTTTGATTTTCTGTCTTGACGTGTCATAAATGCTTGTAAATAAGCTTACATGAATAAATGTTTTTTTTACTTTTACTTTACTTTAGTATACTCGTAGATACGTTATGTCAGTACTGACGCGAAGTCAAAAATTGTCCCCTGGCGTACCTGTGATTTGACCGTGTGTACAAGATAGCATGATGATGACTAGAGCGTAAACAGATAACATGTTGCGCAGTGTTGTCTCAAACTGTCGATGCTTTGCTCAGGTGGTCAAAAGTCCTGTTTTCAGGTGCCACTTTTTTAGCACATGACTGTGGCACAAGTAACCTATCTATCTATTTTTATTATAATATTTTTGTAGTATGCGATCTTCTTATACAAACGCAGCGAGTATGGGCGGGAGGTATAGAAGTACTAACTTTCAAAGTGTTACGTTTACTTATTATAGCATTGATAATCTCTCAATAATCATCGTGTATCATCACATCTAATTTTCTGACCTTTTTTCTCTACCGGAAGGTTTTCTGGGAGAGATCTCTTTTAGGCATAAGGCCGCCTACATTGTACAACTAAATCTCTGTATGCATTGTAATGTAATTGTTTTCTTTGTGCAATAAAGTATATCTTATCTTACTGCCCTTCTGTGAAATTTTCTAAAATCTATTTACTTAAAAGATTATCCACCACGTTGGGTGCCATTGTGTATTACTCAAAGTAGGTAGTACGTAAGCCTGTTGGACTATAAGCTCACACCTCATAATTCAGGGTTCAGAGTGAAGCCTGAGACCAGCTGTGGGACGTAGAACTGTCTTTTGTTGTTTCTTAGTGTAGACAACTTCCGCAGTAGAGTTAGGGCCGGCGCCCACTATCGGCATCGGCACGCTTCAGGATTTTAAGGTGGCAAATAGCAATATACTTTAACATTATGGCAATAAAGTAAAAAAATCCGTGATGTGTTCTCGTAAAAACAAAATGCATTTGTTCTGTTTCTGTTTCGGCATTTTCTACTTAATTGCCATTATGTTAGAGTATATTACTATTTGCCACCTTAAAAGCCTGAAGCGTGCCGATGCCGATAGTGGGCGCCGGCCCTTACAATCTTTAAAAGATTGGTAGACCGAAGACCCCTCGCGCCGTCGAGTGCCGCTCGCCCCTAGAGGTCGCTGGTGTCGAGTTGCTAACAAGAGGACTTTGCGTTTATCGCTATTGTTAGGGATGATAGTTAATTAAGCTATGTTTAGCTGTGGGGATTTGGTTCTGTTTGCTTTTTTAAAGTGTGCATCGATCCGAGAGAAAAACAGTGCAAACAGCTATGGTTAGCGCCAAATCTCATCTCCGTCGTGGTCGAGTTATCTTTAAAATACAGTTCCTTTGCGAATGTGATCGTTTGAGAGAAAATATCTACTAAATAGCTGGAACACACAAAAGCTTAAACAAGTGAGGCGATCTCGCGACGTACACGCCGCGATTTCGCAGCGATAGTGCCGCGATAATATGAACGCTGCAAAAACGCCGCGTTGTCGCGGCGTTCATTTTATGGCAGTACTATCGCTGCAAGATCGCCTCGCTAGGTGTGAACAGGCTCTTACAATCTCTTATAACCTGACAGTTTTAGCCACGAGCTCAGCTTTTGAGCTGCATATGTACCGTCACTAGTCATGTTTTGTGTGGTAAATAGGGCCTCAGTTTCAGTCACAAGCTTATATTTTGAGTTGTATTTACTGTCACAAGTCGTGTTTTTGTGTCAAATAGTGTCAGAAAAAACCTTTATTTTTCTTCATTGCTACGTGCGTGCATTTCTGTAGTAACTTATTTTGCATGCTTTACCCCGGAATTCACAAACGTCAATCAACGCTAAGCACGCGCTCACGCTCATGCTGTCCCGTAAAATGACAATAGAACTGAAAGGGACAGCATGAGCGTGAGCGCGTGCTTAGCGTTGATTGACGTTTGTGAATTCGGGGGTTAGCCAAATTTAAATAAATGACGTAAACTAAGCTAAAACTGAACTGTAAAATGATCATGCTAAGGCCCCTGGTAGGTAGTCGATAATATTTACTTGTTTCCTAAAGTTGTTCCTTTATGTGAATAGCGGCTTTCATCATTCTTAACAAAGCTAAATAAAAAAGACACTGTCTGTTGATAAAGTTGGTTTAAAAAGATTGCCTACGTAAAAATGAAAAGTTGACTAACCTTTAAGTCGACTCAAGCACCGGACGCAGGCCGCTGTAATTGTTCGATGTTTCTTCGAGAAATCAGCTATGCTATTCCGGTGGTCGCCGACACTCACTTCGCTTGTGCGAGTTAACTTTAAAATTCCATTCCTTCGCGACGGTCGTCGTTTGAGAGAAAAGAACTAAGCCAAAAATCATTTTTTAATTATTTACATACAAAATGAGAGAAAATACTAATTCAAAGTAAAGCGTATTGATGATTGAGGTGAGCGTGAAGCGCCGAGATGTGAAGTGATGTTCGATGTGCACCGCCGGAATAGCACGGCTGAACTGTAAAATGATCGTGCTGAGGCCCCTGGTAAGTAGTCGATAGTAATATGTTTCATATAGTTGTTCCTTCTTGTGAATAGCGGCATTCATCATTCTAAACAAAGTCAGATTAAAAAAGACACTAGCTATTAATTTAACGGGGGTTAGGCGGTCAGAGAAATTCGCCTGAGGTAAGGGGGTGGGGGAGCAGGTGAGCGTCCGCGTTTAGTATGGAATCACCGTGCTCGAAACTATAAATCGTAAGGGCCATTCACATTTTTATCAAAAAGTGAATGAAAATATTTAGTATTTTCTAAATCTAAAACAGTCACGAAATCGAGGAGGTAAATACTTATGTTTTTGTGATTTTATACGAATTACTATCGTACAATGCGGTTGTAATGTGCATTTATAACATATTTTAGAGGTAACTTCAGGTTTTTTTTCTATCGAGCAAAGTTTTTCCAATCGTGCTTTGGAAACAGCCGTGCTATTCCGGCGTTGCACATCGGACATCACTTCACATCCGGTGCTTCACGCTTACGTCAATCATCAATACGCTTTACTTTGAATCAGTATTTTCTCTCATTTTGTATGTAAATAATTGAAAAATGTTATTTGTCTAAGTCCTTTTTTTTCAAACGACCACAGTTGCAGAGAAATTGAATTTTAAAGTTCACTCGCACTAGCGAAGGGAGTTTTGGCGTCCGCCGTAATAGCATAGCAGTCATCCCATCACACATACGTTCTGTAATACATATTAGAAATTTCAGTGAGAGAATCATTCAATATTTTTAATTATAGCTCATAGATAACAGTCCATTTTGGGGTTTTCACCTACTAAGGGCCCTTAAAAATGCAAAGTTGACTAACCTTTAAGTCGACTCAAGCACCGGACACAGGCCGCTGTAATTGTTCGATGTTTCTTCGAGAAATCAGCAAGGAGACCGACGCGGAAGTGCGGTCACCGCAACCGGGCATTGCATTCAAAAGCACGGCTGTCCGAATGGTGAAACGGCACGTAGTATGGAACACTGAAGATGCTTGCGGCAACCATGCCACTTTCGACATATAAAAGTTTTCTTACAACCCGCTAATTTAATTTTAGAAGGATTGAACATTGTCTATTCGCAGTATAGTGTTATGACTGCCATCTAGCGGCAGCATTCGCAAACAACAGCTTGCCAAGCCATTGGAATAAAATAAGCAAGCTTGTTAGAGCACGTAATGTTGAGCAGTTAGCCCTGGTTGACCCCGCTAGATGTCAGCCGGTAGGCCTAGTCGGCTTGCTCCACCTATGCGCCAGATGTTTACTTTTAAGAAGAAATAACTAAAAAAACAAAGTGAATCCCAATTTTTACTGAGATAATTTTAATCCAAGTAGTAACTTTTCGCTATTTCCGCTATCGGTTATTGGTGTTCCACATGGGCAAGACTTATAATCCTACATAAGAGCAGGCCCGCCGCTAGATGTTCCGCCGCCCGCGTGCAAAACCGAAAACGTCGCCCTACTTTATGAGTTTTGACAAAAAAAGGATACTTAGGCTGGTTTTAGTGTCACGCGTACCGTCAGTACGGATCGCTCCGCACAGGCTGATCTATAGGAGCTCCATAAAACGCTCACTGAAGCCAGAGGCGCGCAAGCGGCGGTCCGCGCGGATAGCTCCGCGGCACGGACGCGCTATGCGGATGGCTGCGGAACTCGGAGGGGTCTGTACGGATGACCGTCCGCGCGGATAGTTCCGCAGCCATCCGCATAGCGCGTCCGTGCCGCGGAGCTATCCGCGCGGACCGCCGCTTGCGCGCCTCTGGCTTCAGTGAGCGTTTTATGGAGATCCTATAGATCAGCCTGTACGGAGCGATCCGTACTGACGGTACGCGTGACACTAAAACCAGCCTTAAACGCTCCTATTTAGCTCCTAATAGATCAGCCTGTGCGGAGCGATCCGTACTGACGGTACGCGTGACACTAAAACCAGCCTTAATGAAATTGATAAGCGGAGCGAGTGCAATTTTCTGGTTTATGCCGATCTCGGCCTATATACGTCCCACTGGGCTGGATTAGGCCGATCTATTGGCTTTTAAAGTAGTCAGTCTTTGGATCTGTATAGAAATCCTCGCAAAAATCTGTCCTCATCTCGATGCCCCTTAGGTGAAGCTCACTCCGATTTATGGTAATGTATTTAAAACCTCACCTCATGCGGGATTGTGTCGTTGCTAAGACTAATCGCCATCAGCGCTAGCCCGAGTAAGGCCCAGACTCCACCAGAGCTGAGCGGAGATGTGCGGCGTCGAGCTGTGTTTTCAACAACCAATGGAATTGCGTTATTCACACATGGAGATGTGGAGAACACAGCTCGACGCCGCACATCTCCGCTCAGCTCTGGTGGAGTCTGGGCCTAATACTGGAGGAGTGCTTTTTAAGAAAGTCAGAGCGCGCGAAGCGAGCGCGAATTTTTATGAGTTGAAATGAGCCGTTTTTAAAGATGCATTGGTATAAGTTTTTTTTCTCTTTTTTACATTGCCTACACAAGCTTGAAATATACTAAACTGCTTTTAAGCTGTTTTAATAACTTTCCATGGAGGAGGCCATGGTCATTATGGCAATTCAATTCACGTTTGTCTCAATTATCCACAGTTAAGAAAAGAAATAGTGTTTTTTTAAGCAAGTGAGGGGGTTCACTCGTCATGGCAAAAATATTTGAGTAGCCAATACTTTTTTGCGAGGTCCCCTTAGGCGCGAGGCCAGTGATGCCGTCACTGGCGAGGTGCGAAGCGTGCCCTGGGCCAAGGGCAACTTAATTCTTTCAGATGTTTTTAAATGCTATGACTTGATATTTATTTTCTTAAAACGAGTAAAAATTTGCTCAATTTGCCGCCCCCTTCGCGTGCCGCCCGCGTGCTGTGCACGCCTTGCACGCCCGCTTGCGGCGGCCCTGCATAAGAGAGTGGTGGACTTTTGGAAGGATGGGGATAGGGAACTATGGGAAGGTTCGGGGGAGACTTCGCAACAAAATAAATAGACCTTCGCCCAGCAGTGGGGTCTTTTAGCCCTGTGGTATGGGGCGTTAGAATCCTGCCACGTCCCCCCCCCCCCCCCCCGCCTGTCGTGAGAGGCGACTAAAGGGGTGCCTTCGGTCGATCGATCTCACCTGATGGAAAGAGACTAATTCCCTACCTATTTGTTCATCTTTCATCATCATTTGTAAGCTGAAATTAGTTTAAATTGTATTAACTTATCGAAAAAGCTGCAATAATAACATCCTTAGAAGAAATAGACCGAATTACGGACCTTAGAAGACTGATTTTTCTTTAAATAAACAGAACAAATATAGATCTGTTGAGTTGATATCAATTTACAGTTCATCAGACGTAGTTTAAGAAAATATCACGCTGGCTGGAGGTCAGTTAAAGAAGCGAATATTTCCGTTTATTTTACAGAACAAACTCTATTTTCAGCATAATTCAGTAGAACATATTCAGATCTAATTCTCTGTATCACTCATAAGTCTCCCAGAGAGGGGATCCCGCTGGGTGTAGATGTCACCGGAAAATAACAAAAACCGTCAATTTATAAATTTCCTAGGAAATTTATCAACTTTCGTAGGATTCTAAACGAGAGATAAATTGTATTATTTTACGGCCACATTTCCGGAAATTTATAAATTTGCGACGACTCGTGGTAAATTTAGTAACTTACGGATATCTATTCGTAAGATTCTAAACGGTTCGACTAATCACAGAAGAGCTTTTAATTTCACGCTTTTATAAATTACGGAAAATAACACACTGCTCTCTGATTGGTCGATGTTGACAGTCTTGCCAAACTGTACATTTATCAGTTTCGAATACCTACCTGACTGGACTTTTACTGTAAAACTGGGTAGGTTTAACAGGTTACTTTTTTAGGCTGATAACCCCGAAATAGTGTTTTACGATATCAAAAAGTTTATAAAAAAATGAAATACACTTATAAAATATAACATACAAAACATGGCATACCATCTTGATCATATCGCAAATGGGGTAATCAGAGTCACACTGAGTCCCCGTCACGGTGAACGAACGGAACATTCAGAAGACCACATTTCGAGCATACCGCCGTTATCTGGGTTGCTTAGATTTTTTATCGGTGTTTCTCATCGCCGGAGAGTTAGCCGCCAATTATACATTGAACACGAAGATGAATTGTTCTTACAAAATATAAAACATTAAAACCGGACTTCTACCAAAATTACATTATTGACGGAGGAGAGGAATGACACGTAACTTATTCGACCAATCAGAGCGCATAGGGCGTTTGGTTACTGCCCACTTATTATTTTACGGATACGTTCCGAAAGTTCATCAATTTCCGGAAATGAAAGCGTAAAATAATACAATCTATCTCTTGTTTAGAATCCTACGAAAGTTTATAAATATCCTAGGAAATTTATAAATTTACGGTTCTTGTTATTTTCCGGTGACATAGACACATCACGCTATGGGTAGAAAATAAAACGACAAAATAAGAGAAATTATATATATTTCAATATATTTCTTCACAACATGTTATATCGTCCCTACTCTTACTCGGCACTCTATTGACAACTCTCTCGCTCACTCGTTACACAAAATGGCTAAGTAATAAATAAATATTGCTATTTTATATACAGTAAGCGTCGTAAGCTATTGAAGCGGTATTTAGCGATTTTTGAGAAGGAATTTCTTATTTGCTACCATATTTTTTCATGTGGCAACACTATTGAATTAATTAAATACAACGGAACGAGTAAAGGAATGAAATAAACCTACATTCATCAATGATATTATATTAAAAAAGAGGTAGATAGGTTACTTGTGCTAAAAAACGTGGCACCCGAAATCAGAACGATCGTGCACCTGAGCAAAGCACTGACAGTTTGAGACACAACGCAGCATGTATTTGTCTCGTTTCCCTCCAGTAAATAATCATGCTATCTTGCCCACACGGTCAAATGATATTGTATGGGTACGTACGCCAGGGGACAATTTTCGACTACGCATCAGTACTGACATAACCTATCTACCTCTTTTTTGTTATGAAAGAAGAAAGAAAGAAAAACTATTTATTGGTCCACAAACAGCAAAAATATACACCAAATTAAAATAAAATCAAAAAAACAAAAAAGAAAAAAGGCAACAATCAAACAAATGAACAAAAAAAAAAGAAAGTGAAGTGGGGCCAACCAGGTCTCTGTCTCAGCATTTGTCGCCACAGCTTTTTAAGGGCCGGCGCCGACTATCGGCATCGGCACGCTTCAGGCTTTTAAGATGGCAAATAGTAATATACTCTAACATAATGGCAATAAAGTAGAAAATGCCGAAACAGAAACAGAACAAATGCATTTTGTTTTTACGAGAACACATCACGGAAATTTCTACTTTATTGTCATAATGTTAAAGTATATTGCTATTTGCCACCTTAAAATCCTGAAGCGTGCCGATGCCGATAGTGGGTGCCGGCCCTAAGGCTGCAGCGACGCTGATATTCTGACAGAGCCTTTATGATGTCGTCCGACTTATGTAAATAATAATTGAATACAAATATAATAAGTAAAAGGGTAATTAAATTAAATGTTAAATGTAATGTGTGTTATATCATTGATATTCATACATTGTTGTAAGAATCAGTCTTATTTTGAAAGGAAAATTACATTAACAATATAAGAGATTGTTTTTCTGGACAAACGAAATGTTGATTGAAATGTGTTGACATTGGCAGAATATCCAGAATGTTGGAAGGGACCGGTCATTGAATAAAATAAAATAAATTCTAGGCGCTTTTTTGTATAATAAGTCGCTTCGTTCCTGTTTCTTCTACTAATGAAGTACCTTACTCCTCTTTACTTCACTAAATGGAAATAAACAGCTGACCGTCACAAGCTATATTCAGTCGAAACCACTCATTAAAAAATTGATAGCTCTAGGATATTGTTATGTTTATCTTATGTCATTCAGTAAAGAGAAAAAAACATACTTCGTTAAAAATAAAATAAACTTGAAATTTATGTAACTGTAAGTATAGTATGTTTGCAAAAGACATGGCCCTAACTCTGATGGAATTAAAATAATTATGTCAAAAATAATTTGTCACGAAAATATTAGCATCCATTAAACGATTACTAAACAATTCATTTAATTACCAAAATAAACTATTATTTTTGTTGTATCATTATAAAAATAATTGATTTATTACCCAGTTATAAAAAACTTAAAAAAAAACAAAATTCTCTATCAAAAATCGATAATCCGCTTAAAAAACCTAAACTATGACTCGATACAGAAATAACTCCATGATTACATCACTCGCCTTAAGCGACTTCTCCATATTATTAATTATTATAATTTAACCAAAATAACTCATTTAATAACACACAAAAAAAAATACCTCGGCATGGACCACTAGATAGCCAACAGTAACCACAGCTTGAGCGTAACACTGGACTTGATACCGTGTGCACTATAGCCCGTTCGCGTTAAAAATGCGGTAATTTCATACTTGTCCATTGACCTAGCACGTCCCCTAATCAATCAAATCGTTCCTAATTAGAAAGTCCAGTCCACAGTGACCAGTTGAACGCATACTTTCGAACGCAAAGGTTGTGGATCTGAGGTTTTTTGTATGAAACAGAATTAAATTTTAAAATCACTGCATTCTGTACGCGAATGACCTATAGTGTTGGTCAATAGACTATCGAAAAACTTTTATTCAAACATTATAGAGTCTTGAAAATAACCAAACTAACGAAACAACTTTCCGACACCGGTGGTTGAGTCACATTATGTTTGTATACTGTGTATTTATTTATTATTTCTATTATAGTATTTAAGTCTATTTTTAAGTGTATTTTTGTTTGTTTGATTAAGTTTTTGACGATTTGAAAGCACTTGTAACAGGTCTATTTAATTTAAGATATTTCTGACTCTGACGGGCCTATCGACAATAAGTGCCAATAACACTATTTTACCAATTGTTGAATGACAACCTTTATATTGATTTCATTGAACGATTGGAAACTAATCGATTATTCATCGATACTATTTATATTCGATGAGTGCTGTCATGTGGGACCCTACAACTTTTGGCGGTATAGGGTCTTCTTTCTAATGTTAAGAACTTACAAACACCCTCAAAACGATGTTCACAATATTACCTCAAACTTTGGTTACATAACATTGACAAAAAAGGAGTTACAAGCGAAGTAAAATGTATTTACTTTCCTAACAGTGGAAAATGCTTTCGCGATTAATAAACACTTCTAAAGTATAGCCTCGACATAATATGACACATTTTAGTGTTGTCCCTTGAACATCGATAACTTTTTTCCTAATTTTCATTTGACATAAATACGATTGGTGACAACCGCCTTTTCATTTGATTTTTAAAAAAATGTTTACCTTATTTATTTATTTACTTACATGATTTTTGTAAACATCCAGACTTAAAAATAAATGAATATTTTCGATAATTACGTTAATACAAATGAAACATTACCCATCGATATTCAAGGAACTACAATTTCCAATTAAACAAATAATAATATCCCACATCCCCAAACATCCATTTTTTACCCTAATAATTCCAAAACTACCAATTCTACTCAAGGAGATTTCTTTAAAACTAGTAATTTTTTTAACTCACAATAATAATTAAATCAAAATTCAATCGCTGCCTCGTTCGTTATTCAATATCATCGATAAGTCTTTATGTTTAAATGCTTAAAGTCGAGAATTCGATTACAACTCTGCCTAGTCTTGATACTTTAAAACGTCAGTCTGCTTCAAAACCTTGAGCATTTATGAAGAATTTGCGTTTTTATTTGTTACGAGCTTTCGAGACACAGAAAAATATATTTTAAGCACTTCAGTGCTTGTTTTCAGTAATACTCGTTTTTTCCACGTGAAAAGTATCAAATAGCAATTTATTACAATAAGGCTTGGAGTTGTAATCAAATAAATAAATACGTATATCTCGTCCATATATTTGTATCGTATATTATGCGCTAATGTCATTTTTACAAAATAAAAATACACAAGCATTACAATCGCTTTAATTCGATTATTGTTTTTTTAAATAGATATTTTAAACAACTAAACATTTTGACATGTTCAGCGACATCTACATCATAATAAGCACAACATTTGAAAGCACGAGTTATGCGAAGAATCGATAGATGGCTCTTTATAAATGAACATGAGATTTTAACAATTCTTTTTTGCACAAAATTTTCACGCTACTTTGTTCGTTCCAGTTGGGACTAAAACATCAAAGAGTTGCCCTACTGATATATTCCATTGTTCAAAATATCTATTTCCATTTTTTTAATATCCTCTTATTTACACGTTTCGGCCGAGCTAAGCATTACTTTTACGTATTTTTTATGCAAAATATAATCAGCCAGCGAATCTACTTTTTACTTATCCAACTATCTGTCACTTTTAACACAAAATGAGTCTCAAAACCATTACTACAATGTTACCACGTTAAACAAGTTGAGAAAATACTGTATTAGGAAAAATACACACAGAAAGTTATTCACATAATCCTATAGCTTCTTGGTGTTACCAGTTTCGAAAAATATTCTACACACTTTTTACATTTCACGCATTTATTATAATAGATTAGTCTTGTACAGAACGGAAAATTATTCAGTCTACAATTGGCTTTAGAATCACCCCATTAGGGTGATTTTAAACAGATATACCTAATATCTGTTTGATTTCAGTTGAAAAACACTTTGGACCAGGAGTCTTCTATATAGTCAACCGGATGACAGGCTACCCAGTTCCGGTCAATCCTCCTTGTTTTATTGCAAAGGAATGTTATTGGGCAAGAACAAGATAATGAACAACAATGGGTAGCCTGAAGGGACGTTGACTGTACATGGGAAAAAACGTTACGAGATCTGGGTATTGCTTAGTATTAATTTAATTTACAGTTTTTTTTTTTAATTTAGACAGATTCAACATTCCTAACATTTTTACATTTTGTTTTCTCAGAAAACCAGATGATATAATTATGAGTTTTATAGCAATTTTTCAGAAATGAACATACACAAATTATACCAAACTTTGAAATAGGTTTTTGTCTCTTAAGCACATTTTTAAGCTAAGTTATTATTAAGTGCACCGAACTTCATTATTATGAAAAAGAATTTGAGATCACTAAATTTTAGGTTTGTATTTATAAAATTGTACTATCACATCTCGAACGCAAAAATGAAATGTAAAATTAAATAATACTGTGTTCATTTATTTTTATCATCATCATCATCAGCCTGTTGTAGTCCACTGCTGAACATAGGCCTCTCCTTTTGCACGCCACTGTACTCGATTCTTCTTTATTTTTATATTTGCACCAATATTAAATGCTTTAGTTTCACCTAAAATAATAATAAAACTAGTTGTAAACAAGTTATTAGTGTTTTTATATTGTTTTTTTTAGCAGTAGCATCCTATAAGGTAAGATATATTTTTTTAGTGTTGGCAACACGTTTTATTGCATAGTTGCGCCAACTTTTATTTTAGGTCGATAGCCGACTTGAACTACTCCCCATTTTAACTAGTGTCCGACCGAACTTTCGGTTTCGGTTTCGGTTTCGGTTTCGGCCAGTTTCGGCCAAAAAAACGAGTTTCGGCCACAGTTTCGGTTTCGGCCAAAAACGGCCGAAACTTTTGCCGAAACCGAAACTCACATCGGAAGATGTCGTGCGCGCTCGTATAACTTCGTTTCCCGCGGCAACGTTATGGCAGAGTCTGGCGACCTCCACAATCTTCGGAAATTGTCGTGGGACATTCGGATGGCTTCGTAGCAACACAAAAATTGGTCAGTGCGTAATCGCCAGACGCAAAACTTCTTTAGAGCTAATGTTTTGACGGAACTGATTACATGTAAGTTTTCGTTGAGACTGTTCTGTTGGGAGCTCGATTCTCAAAGTTGTCGAGTTTGTCTTGGCCAAATGATTCAAGTACGTAGCGCACATTGCACGAGAAACTGGGCCATCAGTTTGGGGTCAAAAAGTTTACGAGGGGATATCGTTTGAAGCCAAACGCAGCGTGGGCTCCCACCAGCAAAGAAGCAGTTTGACCTTATAGAGATCGCAGGGTTTGAGTGGATGTGGGCCGCCCATTACCAGCCGCTCTGGAAATCTAAGGGGGAGTCCTGATGTTCAGAATTGGACGTCGTGTGTGTGGTTGTTGATGAGCTTTCGTTTAGTTTCTGTACTTGAATGATGTAAACAGCTCAGTATTGGATCACTTAGATTATTTACTATCGCATTGGCGGAAGTTTTAGGCAGTTAGCAAGATCCTAATCTAATGAAGGAGTCGATGTCGAATCATAGAAATCGCCGTGTTATGTTATGCCGACGACATCGTGCTTTTCACCAACACATTCGCCGAGTGGCAGGGCAGACAATGTTCAAAGAACTAAGTGTAGCGTGCTATGGCATTGGACTGGTGATGACCCAGACAAAAACGAAACTGACGACAAACGGCACACGAAGTAAGGAAGTGGTAGACGGACTTGGGCCCGACTGTTTCTTTTCGCCTTGTGGCATGGGGCGTTAGAATCTCGGCACGGTTCCCCCCCCCGCCTGTCGTAAGAGGCGACTAAAAGGGGGCCTTCAGGGTCACTGAGAGTGCACACGGCGGGGGCTGTGTGCCTCCATTCCAAGTGGTCCCGAGCATCCTTGCTCGGGATGCTTGCTCGGCGGTGTACGAGTGACCTAACACCGCCGTACACACTGGCGGGTGTGTACGGCCAGAGGTGCCAGAGGGGAGGTGTCACTCCTCTCAAGGTGGGCTGGTTAGCATAGCGCGCCAGGGGTCCACCGGCACAGAGTTCTTATCCAGAGAACACGGGGACTTCTGGATACGCTCTGAAGCAGGTCACCGAGGGGCTTAGTGAGTAATATCTGCCGCTTCACGGCAGGCGAGTCTCATACTCCCCAGAGTCCCGCCCTCGGGATCGTCCATAACCAGTCCAGTCCATAAACGGATTCCCCTTGAAAAAAAAGATAGTCTTCTTCGAGAACAAGCAAGATGAGGAAATCAAATGCCGAATCACCTAAACGAGCTAACTTTTCCAGGTAAATGAAGTGCCACCTTCCTATATCTTTAAAGCGAGAACTTCTCGACGTTTGCATTGTGCCCAAGGTGCACAAGCCTGGTTGCTCATGAAACACCCTAAGTCAAAGCTCGGAATGGGTCCAAGCGTAATGGAGTGGAGTGTGTTAGGCATTAAACACACAGACAGAAAATTGACACGACGATCCGTGCCAAAACTGACGTTCAAGACTTAGGCCAGAAAGTCGCCAAACGACAAAATGGGTGTGAGCACTGAGCAGTCTGTAAGATGCATCCGGCCCGAATGACCACCCAATGGCTCCTATCAAAGACTGATATCATTGAACGAACGAGGCCTGAAAACGATGGTGCAATCACCTGGTACATTACTCTGGCAAATGGCTGACTTAAGCAAAAGACAGGGGTAAATCGAAAAATTTGGGGGACCTTTGCCATGCGGTGGGATCTCGTGTTGAAAAAAATCAGTCTGTAACTTAGTTTTGTTGTTATTAGCAGAATAATTAAATAGCAGGAAAATTTTTCATAATTTAGTAATGGTAGGTATTTTACACTTGACCACGTGAGTTTCGGTTTCGGTTTCGGTTTCGGCCGAAACTGAAGCCTAGGCCGAACATTCGGTTTCGGTTTCGGTTTCGGCCGGAAAACCAGTTTCGGTCGGACTCTAATTTTAACATAAGAGGTTTTTTTTTAATATTTTAACAAAGTTATGGTTTTCGTTACAAGTATACTTTTCTCACTCATTCAATCATTTTTTACTATTATTACCAAAATGTCGGCTGTTAGCAGATCAATCTTTATTTTTTAAATATTCGGTTAGGTATAATTTTGAATGAAAACCTTAGAAATAACACAATAATAATAATGTCGACTCACCGACCTTACAGCCACTAGACGCCTGATGTTTGTCAAACCTGAGGCAGGGGGCAACGTCACTGATTGGTCGATACGCTTATTGTCCAATCAGTGATGTTGTCAGTTGACAGCTCACAGAAATGGCGGAAATTCATTGGATGGTAGATTCCGAATGCCGACAGTATTTATCTGACTTTGTGACCATAGCTTGTCGCCGCTTATTCTACCTATTTAGCAGTATTAGGTTTAATGCAAAATCGGTAGTTGATCGACTTAATTCTAACACATAAACGGCCTTAATACATCCCACTGCTGGGCCTCATCTCAACTATGAGGTGGAACGAGCCAAACTCCAACACGCGGGCTCAGTGCAGATTGTTGGAGGGGTGTAAGGTTAGTGAGCAACCTTAATGTCAGATGTTATCAAGCCGCCCTAGGGCCTCTAACTAGGCTTAACGACTGACATCTAGCGACGTCAACCGGGACCAACTGCTTAACGTGCCTTCCGAGGCACGGAGATGCCCGAAATACACGTCACTAAATTTCGGTTTAATTTTGGTTCGAATACTATTTAAAAAAACATTTTAGTCAAGACGCGATTTAGACCAGTTGCGTTTTAGGCATACATAGAATAAAGGCTTCTCGTCTGTCATCAGGAGTCTAGGAGCTATGAGGTCGATGTGTCAACTAATCAAGATTCTCAGAACTGCTAGATCTATTAATTTCTCTCATATATGGTGTCATATGAATATAACTATATATATAACACTAAGCTACACCTACAACACCGATAATTTAGTATTGCTATTTCTCCCGCACAAACATCAAATGCCTTTCTTAATTAAATGCCTACATCATATTAACCTAATCGGTTCTTTTTGTATTCCAATATGCCATTTTTTCTCTCTGATTCGCACTTCTCAATTTAATATTTATTTTCATAGAAATGGATTACTTTTAAACATTTAACTGCACTGTTTGGTTTTAAGTATTTGAGAATTTACGTTATTCTTTTACTGTTAGATATTTTAGAATATTCTTCATTAAATTATCATTATTCGATTGCCTACCTCTATACCTAGTTGAAATATCCACACAATTTCTATTTTATCACTAAGATGAGGTTTTAAGTTACATAGTGATGTTGACGAATAGTCAGTTGATGGCGAATATCCGTTATATTTAAATCATTTTTTTAACATTAATGCTGATATTATTTCTGAACAAATGATGATTGGATCAATGCATGATTTTTGAACGGAACGGCGTCTCAAGTGCTCGACTAGGCACTTAACTAAGATGTTAGTCTTTTGGACTGCCAATATGTACTACTGCATACTGTCTTCTCGCTCGCACTTGTACAATTAGAGCGGTATCTCCTTGCGATAGAAGGAGTTGGTCCTGGCAGCCGGATAGCGCGTTATTTTAAGAATATCTTCAACTGACGAACATGTATGAAAGGCTTAATGTAAGTGATGAAATAGCAGGTTTTAATCCCTCTTTAAAAAAACATGATAGTGAAAGTTATTCGATGAAATCTGCAGTGAGTTATTTGAGCTGCTAATATGAGGTATACTGTCATCTCGCTCGCACTAGTGCAACTATAGTTGCGTCTCTATTTTTTTCTAGAAGGCGTTGGTCTTAGCTGTCGGATCGTTTCAGCTAGCTTAGTGCAAAACTCATTTTGAAAAGTTCATCCCCAGAGTACTTTTAATATTTTAATGCTGTTTTGGAACGAAAAGTGGTGCCATTTTGCAGTTACACTGTTCAAAACTATGTTTGGAATAATCTATCAAACAAATCTTAATAAGACAACTATACCTCTAAACGCGGTCCGAACCACATTGAACTTAAAAACTTGTGACACTTGTACCTCGAATCGGACCAGTGTAACAGCAAAACAACAACATTATCGTTTGTCTCACTTTAAAGAAAACATGTATTTTTAAAGTTACTTAACTGCTGAACTACTAATGAATACTGTCATCTCGCTCACACTAATGAAATTGTAGCAGCATCTCCTTCCCACAACGGAAGGGGTTTGATATTTCAATTGACCCCAAATCTAGACAAATGTGTTGTCTTCTCAATCTTGTAGACTAGCTGCATTTCGAAGGTATCTTAACTAAGGTATGTCGTCTCGCTCACACCGGTGCAATCATAGCGGCGTCTCTTTCCTCCATTGGAAGGCGTTAGTTTTGACAGCTGGGTTGTTGGAGCTCGCACTCGCAGCTAGAGCCACGCCGGTTCGGCGGATGTTAGCCGCAGCGTTATCTAGGAGGAAATATTACATTTAATGTGGGAAAGAAAACGACAAAATATGGAGTAAAGCCAGTCTATAACCGACATAAAGATAATTGACATGAATTTCATATGATTTGGTTGACGATGTGAAACTGAGACGTGAGGCGAACACTACACGTCAATTATCATGATATTCGTAACGATATCTACTATATAAATATAAGTCGGGTTTTCCTTCCTGACGCTATAACTCCAGAACGCAGGAACCGATTTCCACGGTTTTGCATTCGTTGGAAAGGTCTTGGGCTCCGTGAGGTTTATAGCAAAGAAAATTCAGGAAAATTTCAACAGAAACGCGGGAAAATCTTTTTTCACATACAGCTAAGTCCACGCGGACGAAGTCGCGGGCGGCTGCTAGTTTACTATAAATATCGTTACGAATATCATGATATTTATAGTAAATATCGTTACGAATACCATGATAATTGACGTGTAGTGTTCGCCTCACGAACGAATATCATGATATTTACTAATGTATCTTGGGCCGGATCAGAGCACACCCTACACCATCAATATGGGTCGCGTTCGTATCACACTGCGTACTAACGCAATAAATATTGACAAGCGACACCAAACGCAAGATAAATATCACGATCCAGAATCTGGGATCAGCTATGCTATTCCGGCGGACGCCAAAACTCCGTTCGCTCGAGTGAGTGAACTTTAAAATTCAATTTCTTTGCAACTGTGGTCGTTTGAAAAAAAGGACTAAGCCAAATAACATGTTTAAATCATTTACATACTAAATGAGAGAAAATACTAATTTAAAGTAAAGCGTATTGATGATTGAGGTAAGCGTGAAGCACCGAGATGTGAAGAGATGTCCGATGTGCACCGCCGGAATAGCACGGCAGCTTATGGATTTCCGGAAATCCAGCGATAAATATTCTGATCCGTTAGTATATTGACCGGGAACAACTGCCTAACGTGCCTTCCGCAGCACGAAACCTCTAATTAGGTATAAAATAACTACACTGCTCAAAAGTGTCTAGGGATATCTCAAGCATTTTCATACAAAGTATAGCTATTTGGGAGGCTGTAAAAATTAGAATATTAATACCAACGTAGAAATTTTTAGATCACAGAAACTGATATATCTGCCCTTTCAGATTGTATAAAGTAATTCATTGTAGTAGCATTATTGTACAATCGTAAGGACGGTAAAAAAAGACAGATTTTTCTTTTGAAAGGTGTCAATATTTTAGCAAAATCAAACGTTTTTTTTTGTAATATTCTTAACCTTTATCTTATGCCTCTGTCCTCGCGTTATTCTAAGATAATGCTCAACTTGTAAACAAACTTAACTTTATGAAATATTTGAAAAATGATATCCCTATGATATCCCTAGACAGTTTTGATGTGTGTATTAACTCACCAAGTCCATTTCTCACGTTCGCCACAAGCCGCATCGCTGGGTTTGTCACGATGCCATTCCTCTTGCTCTTGCTGTACAGAAAATTACATATTTGAGCTAAATAGTTGCAGTTTTTGTTTGTTTTGATCACCATACATCTATAATATAATTCGTGTAACCCCGAATTCACAAACAAAAATCAACGCTAAGCACGCGCTTACGCTCATGCTGTCCCTTTCAGTTCTATTGACAGTTTACGCGACAGCATGAGCGTGAGTGCGTGCTAAGCGTTGATTGACGTTTGTGAATTCGGGGGTAAGTCATTTATTGGTTATCATCATTTATTTATTGGATATTGACGCCAAGTTACTGGCGGCTACTCAATGAGAGTTTCGAATATTTTTTGCCACCAGGCGGCGCTTCAAAAACCATATTGGGTTGACAGCTTTCGGACCCGGCGGCTACGCAGCGCCACCTCGTGGCAGAAAAAGTACAGAAAAACCTAATTTTGTTTTAATACTTGGGTTGACACTTTTTTGTGCCACCAGACGGCGCTGCCTAGCCAGTATAAAAAGAAGTAAGTTTAGTCAGGTTTAAAAAGCTGTTGTCAATATTTAGATGACAATAAAAATACAAATGTTGTTCAAGTAAATAATAATTCATTTGATTCCTATTTTGATTCATTTAATATCATTTTTTTTTAACTTAAAATAATCGATTTTATAAAAATAAAGTAATTACTCGTAGCTCGTGCCATTTTCATAAAAGAAAGCGACGAAATTCGAGGCGTGTGTCAATCAAGCAAGAAGCCGTTATATTTAAACAAGCCGAGTAAAACTAGCAGCAATCGCTAACATTGTCGTAAACGACAAATATAGTACATTGTTATCCTAGGGGTGAAAGTAACTTATTTAGTCCCGAGACGGGGTTTGGCGCCCGGAACGAAGTGAGGGCGCCAATAGTTCGAGGGACTAAATAAGTCTTTAACCCGAGGTAAACACTGTGCTTTTCATTACAAATACGAGGAAAGTAAAAATAAAAACATTAATTAATTCATGAAGATGGAATTGCCGCTTTCCCGCCTATTTTGTTTGTTTTTTTTTCTGTGGCCGGCCCACATTCAGCCATTATTTTTTATTTCCATCATTGGAAAAATGGTAAATATTTTGCTCAAAGCTAAGTTATTTTAAAGAAATTGTTGAAACTTAATTATAATAAAGTTATTTAAATCTCTAATCAATACTTAACTTTAAGTTATTTCAATTTTACATCGTGGCTGTATAGAAAGTTGGAACATAGTTCAATAGTTTAGTGAAAAAAGAACTAGTTTTTTTAAAAATAATATGACAGCTGTCAGTTGAAAGTGATTCTCCCTAGGGATGAAAAGTATTACTTTCAGCCCGCTTCTCAGGTCAGTAATGACCTACTTTCAGAGTATGAGTAATGAAAAATTATTTTTTTCTTCCCCTTTTTCTTTTAGAAAAAAGTATTGTTTACTGTACGATTTCGCAACCGAAAAGTTAACAATACGGCGTCAGCCGTTCGTGCTAGACCTACTGTAAAGCAAAGGTGAGTTCCAGTGGTGAGTCCAGCGAAAATGTACAGTCAACGGCACATCAGACTCATTTCCGTTGTCCGTTACGTTTCACAATCACGAAAGATTTAAAATAGGAATACAATTTTTCTTGTAACAGTTACACAGACCGTTGTTGTTGTTAGTGCTCCAATACCACAAACCATTATTAGTAACAATACAAGCTGCTGTTAGGTGATAGCTTTAACATATTAACTGCAGTCACACTAAGTCTGATACCTATTATTTTATTACAATAGGCATGACGACAGTATCAAAAAATCATAATCAATAACGACACTCCGTAGGAAATCAACAAATGTCACTATTTAGTCACACAAGTGAGTTTGACAGACAGGAGCTGTTTACTAAGGAGTGACGTCACAGCGGGCGCCATGACACCGGCGAGCTTTTTTCGCGCGCTGCAGATAAATACTAGAAAAATGTCCGCAAACTTTGTTAAACCGACCTTTGAAACCGAAACAAAGTTTATTCGTATACAATACATGTGTACCTTCATCACGGAAGAAGATTGTCACTGCTCAAAATGTATCGCAGAAATATCTTTTTACGTTTTTATCATAAGTATACAATAATTTAAGGCAGTTAATATGTTATTTGGTTTACACTGTTACTGGGTTAAAGCAATGTGTTATTTATTGATCTCAATATAATGCAGATATAGTCATTCCGTCGATTGAATCAATAACATTGTAATAAAAAAGACGTAGATAGGTTACTTGTGCTGAAAAAGTGGCACCCGAAATCAGAACTTCGAACACCTGGGCAAAGCATTAACATTCATTCGTTTACGCTCTAGTAAATAATCATGCTAGCTTGTACACACAGCCAAATTATAGTGCACGTACGCCAGGGGACAATTTTCGACTTCGCATCAGTACTGACATAACCTATCTACCTCTTTTAAATGTCATTGACTTGAATAATAATACTTTAACAATAGGCCATTTCCTAGTAAGTCTTGTTCCAGAACATACCGGGTGCGGCAATTGAACTGTCCGCCTCCTTGTAACTATTTTAAAATTCGAATTACTGAATCGAACGCGGCAAAAATTTGAAAATATAATCTGTGACACATTATCCATGTTACTTCAAAACTATTCAGTCGTGAGAAGAAACGTTTCAATTTTAAAATAATGAATTCAAAACGCAATTCAGTGATTGCTCTTTATTTGGAGGGAAAATCGAACATCGACATTCGTCGAGCGCTACCAAATCTTCAATTGAACGAAAAATTTGTGCGTCGTACTATCCAAAGATTTAACGAGACTGGCAGTGTTAAGAAACGCTACGGGGGCGGTCGACGCCGTACTGCAACGGCGCCAGCAGTTGTCGAAAAGGTGCGACATCGTTTACGCAGAAATCCAGAGCGCTCAGCAAATCAGCTCGCCCAGGATCTTAAGGTGAGCGACCGCAGCGTTCGTCGTATATTAAAGGAAAAGCTTAAGGTTAAACCATTAAAAAAAACCTTTCGCAAGAACTCACTGCTTTGCAAAAGAGCAAACGGCTGGCTCGATCAAAGGAGCTGATTCGCTTGCTCGACACTGGCGAGCTTCCCAACTTGGTATTTTCAGATGAGAAAACTTTCTGTGTTGAGCAGTTTCTTAACACGTTGAACGCCACGCCGGTCACAAACAATAGGAATTCAATTGTTAAAGTGACCGGCGGCGGTGAAAGACTTAACAAACAAAATGACCATGTGTGGTTGAAAGGACGTGTCAGCGATCATTCAGATGAACTGAGAGTCACTCGACGACAAGGAGCCGACCAAATCATGGTATGGGCGGCGGTGTCCGAAAAAGGACGTTCTCCGCTTGTTTTTCTCCCAATGGGTCGCAACCAAGCCAAAATAAATCAACAAATCTATCAAAATGAAGTCTTAAAAACAGGATTGATACCGTGGGCACACAAGACATTTGGTTCGGAGCGTTGGACGTTCCAGCAAGACTCGGCGCCATCGCACAGAGCAACTGGGACGCAAAATTGGTTGAAAGCGAACGTTCCTGTGCTGATCGACCGAGATATGTGGCCGTCGTCTTCGCCCGACTTAAACCCTCTAGACTTTTGTATTTGGGGTGTTTTACAAGCGAAGGCCTGTGCTAAAAAACACACATCAGTGGAGGCGCTCAAAACTACTCTTACACGAGAATGGAACCGTTTAAATGACGACGTTATTCGAGCAGCCTGCGCTTCATTCAGAAAGAGACTCAAGCTTGTAGTGCAGGCTAAAGGCAGTTGTATTCCATTAGAATAAATAAGAATATAATTTTAGACGTTTTATTTTCATATGTAAAAAATATATTAATAAATATTCAAAGTAAATAAAAATATTTAATTTTTTAATATGGACAGTTCAATTGCCGCACCCGGTAGATCTAAGAAACTATACTTCTCTGAACATAATAAAAATTCTCAGTAATAAATGATGATGTGATGAAGTTAAGCATAAACCTTGTGTTAGCCATAGCCAAACCGAGCCTGTTACCACGGACGGAACCTATGTACTGTGACGATACCAAATAACCATAAACAAAAGTCCCTTTCTTTAAATGTCCACTACCCAAAAAGTCCCTTCCTCGAAATCCACTATTCACAACACGATTTCAGCGTGAATCGTCTTATACTTTCAGTTACATATTGAATGTACAGTGGACGGCACATCACTTTACCCATTTCCGGTCAGTCCTCCCTGCTCTATTGCAAAGGACTGACATTTGGCAAGTGCGAGGGAAAAAACGGAAATGGGGTAACCTGATGTGCTGTGTTGACTCTACATAAAATAAAATGAATAACTAGGAAATACCTTCTTATTAAACATATAAAAAACTCAGCAAAAATGCTAGTAGAACCTAATAACAAAACTTCTTTCTTTGTGAAAATTGAGTATAAGATAGATTATGATTTCTAATACCATGTGGTTGATTGGTGGAGAATGCCTCCTGGCATTAAATCCGCCATTTGTACTTTTTTATGTGTAATAAAGAATAAATCATTTCTAAGTTTATCCGCGATTAATTTCCCTTTACCAATTTTAGCCTAAAGATATTATATAATACACTACAATAAATAGATTCGTCACAGTACACCCCGCGCCGGTATTGCTATCTCGCTCACTCACGTGCGCTTGAATATCTTCCTTCTCGCTCTGCCAAGACTGCCCACTATACTGCTATACGCGATGCGCCCCACCGTTCTACGGTTACTATACAATAAATTATACTATAAATATATGGTATTTAATAAGTTACCCGTTATCTGCAGGCCAACTAGTCAAAGCTTACGTTTTCTGACGCAAGAGGGCGACACTCTTGCCTGTTTCATGCCTAAATGGTTTTTGTAGCTTAAGACCGCCGAAATGAGATAAAAACGTAAAACATATTGAACCATTTTCGGACATTGCAATGATTTTAAGCAAGAGAAAGTTATGTTTTGAAGTTAGTCGCCAAGTTGCGACCTAATTTGATATTTTTTATCGTAGAATAAAAAATAAAGATATTTTTTTTTACAGGTTCTAACAAGGGCGATAAACAATTTTTTTGTTTTGCTTTCCCTGTAGTTTCAAAAAGTACCAGAATCTGCTGTTTTCAAAAGTTTATAGAACTTAGTTATCTCGCTTCGTCGGTCTTACTTTATCAAACAAACTTATCTCTTTCACAAATGTCATACAGGTGAAGCATTTTATTATTATACTTTCAAGCTCTTATATATTACATTAGTTTTTTCAAAGAACAATAAACATTATAAGACTATTAATAAGCTTACAAAAACAAGGACATATTTAGAAAACATTTAGTTAAATATAACATATTAAAAGCATATTGTTGTATTGGCAAAGCGATGTTTTACTAAAATTAAGTTTAATACTTTCCCCCTTATTTATAATAACGGAAAAACATTTTTGTAGCCATATTTTGTCCTAATATTGACTGTTTAATTTCTCTTATTGTTATTACTATCAAAATTTGCAAGTAAGTGACAGAACACTCAACTAGCTAGTGTGATGCTAAAGTGCTGATTAAGATAATAGTAATAATTATAAATAACCAAAATAAACGAAATAATATTATCTCAACTACATGCTACAGTTCAGAAACTGTCATTGGATATTGTACTTTAATCTAATAGAAAAACGATTCATGATCTGTGGATTGACTTTTCAGCTTGACAGAAAGAAATACACATAGACAGCTACCAGTTTCATAGGATATTGTACTTTAACCCAATAAAAACGATTCATGATCAGTGAATACTTTTGAGCCTGACAGAACACTTGAACTCTTTTAGCATAAAGTTGAATTTCCAATGACACTAGCAGCTATTAATATGAATGTTTCATATAAGTGGGAGACTATACTGCCGTGCACGAAAAATGATTTTGTCCGAAACTGAGTTAAATACATATTAGAAATCAGGAAAACGAGCTCTAGACTTTCCCATGGAGACCATTTTCAGTAAATCCCGCTTTTTCAGTTGCAATAAACACATTAACTTGTAAATAAAAAAGTTTTACTTGCCAAAAACGCAGACTACTGAGTGCAGACTCCACTTCTAGAATGAAGTATCGCGCTATTAATGCATCATGTTATACCTAGTTAGTGCGTTTATTGTAAGTAGTCATGTACCAGTTATAAAGAACAGTGCTAAGAATAACTGAAACATACAATAAATACCTTTTTTATTTGCTGCTGCGTCTTATAGTGCAAGTTTCACATCAAAGTTTGCCTTAATTCCAGAGACACAAGTAAAAGCATTTTTCTCAGAAGTTGACTAAAGGTAGTTAATGCGTTTTTCATAAGCACAGCAGTATAGGCTCCCATTTAAATTGCGTCTGAAAAAGTGTTGGGTGGTGTGACTGACCTGTCATTCCTGTCATGGTGCGCCTTCGAGTCCCGGCCGAGGATGATCCGCATGTGAGTGTCGCGGTTGAAGTGAGTGTCCGACACTAGGGACTGGCCGGCTAGGGACGCGGGTTGCGAGCCTGGGGGAAACGTTTAGCTTGTTAGTACTTGATATGTTTTAATAAAACAACCAAATAATGTTAAATGGTTTGTATTGTGCTAGGTAGCAAATACAAGTGTGGCTTGACAGATTATATGAGACTACCTACATTTACTTACTACAATAAAGCTACCTACATTGTAATGATTTATTACCAAATAAATAGCATACAAGTAGGTGACAGATTCCTATATATGACAGTACTACATATGGTGGTGTAGGCAATGAAATCATAATAAAACACGTAGATAGGTTACTTGTGCTATAAAAGCATTGACAGTTTGAGACGACACTGCGCAACATGTATCTGTCACGTTTACGCTCTAGTAAATAATCATGCTATCTTGTACACACGGTCAAATTATAGGTACGTACGCCAGGCAGGGGTCAATTTTTGATTTCGCGTCAGTACTGACATAACCTATCTACGTCTTTTTTATTGTAAAATCATTGGGTGTAGGTACAATTTGTGAGTTATGTTTAAGTTGGTCACTTTCAGAATAAATCACAAATTTATTTACAAAGGGATAATTTAAAAAGAGAAAATGTATTGTTGAGCACTGAGAACTAGTGTAGTTTAATGTGTGCGCCTCTGTACATGAAAGTTATAAGTTGTATGGACTTGCTTTGCTTGTCTGAAATAGTCGTTTTGGATTGAATTCATAACAATTTTGTTGTACTTACTGAAGGGTAAACTGTGTTGTGTAGGACTGCACAGTTCCACGGGACTTCTGGGGGGCGACGCGTATAGGGGGCTGTGGCAGTCTCGCTCACCGGATACATAGCTCCTGCGAAATAAATAGGTTTATTCTACTGTCAATTAAATGTATGAAGCAATAGCAATGTGATTATGTTTGCAGACACACACAGTGAAGAGCTTGAACACCTTAAGAACATATTATGTACCAAATTTATCTGCGAATAGAATAAAATTCATTCACGCAAGACATTTATGCTAAATCGCGAATGTTCAAAGATTAGAAGTGGATACAGTCCTTAAAACGCAGACACATTAAGACAACAGTATTTTGCTTCGTGTAAAAAAATAAATAACAAAATACCATACTTTTTTTTTAAAATTCAAAGGTTTTTTTTTTCAATTCAAAATGGCAGTCAGAGAGAATGTTGTACTACTTTTTTTTTAACATTAAGACTCTGGAAATGCTCGCTACTTATAAATATATAATTAACAATCACAATTAAGTAACTAACTAAAAAAAAATGCACTGTGGACGTTAAGCCTTCTGAAAACAACTAAAAAATGTAAAAATCAGAAAAAAACAGGAAGGAACACATAAGGAAAAGCATCCTGTAAAAAAGCCCCTTTTTTATAGTGCCTCCCAAGAAAGAAAATAAAACACTACAAATTGACCCATTCCCATAATACAAATAGGTTGAACAATAAAAGCAAAACGTTGCAAAAGTGTTCACTAACCTGAGTTTGCTGTCCTTCTCTATCGCGTAGTGTTCGGGTATAGGGTTCTCTCTGTCTCGCTCCCTCCGACCGCGGCCGCAGCGAGCTACTTGCTGCGCGAAAGTTAGAGAGAGATTCGCTCTGTTCGCCTGAATTAACAAAATATAATAAGATATTACTAATGTATTAAACAAAAAAAACAGATACATTACAAGAACTCTTATAAATGTAGTATGGTATTTTCAAAGAGTTTTAATTTACAAAGTTGCGACATTATACAGGCTGGTTTTTTCAAGTGGGCGTGGTAGGCCATATCTTAAACTAGCTGACCCGGCGAACTTTGTTCCGCCTCAAGGGCAATAAAGACTGACGTTTCATGTCAAGTCACCCGGGAATGCTGTCAAACGGGATAAAAAGTAGCCTACGTCCTTCTCCTGGCTCTAAACTACCTCCATGCCAATTTTCAGCTAAATCGGTTCAGCCGTTCTTGAGTTATAAGTGGAGTAACTAACACGACTTTCTTTTATATACAGTGTGTTTGGGAACCGGTGTCCGACCCGTTAAGGTGAAGTAATATGATCTATTTTATGAATAAATCCACCATAATTAAGCACTTTGCCCCAGTTGTTTTAAAATGGCCGCCATTTTAATTTTTTTTTCTCGGGAGTACGGGTGGGTTATTTTAGTTTGCAATATCTGCCGATTTAGAGGTCCTACAGTCACAAAAGTGGTATCGTTGGACAGCTACAAAAGTAGGCAATAAGCTGACAAAAAAGCATTTTTTCATAACTCCCTTAAAATACCTCAAAAAAATGTTTGAACTTGTAAATTGTGATAGAATTTGTTAGTTTTTTTTACATTATTTTTTTTTCAGAAAAACTAAACTGTCAACATACATTTATTTTTAACTTTTTGGATACCCAAAGACATCACCTAAACACTGAAGCAAAAATCAAAGTTCCAAGTAAAATAGTTTAGAAGTTGTGACAAATTGAATATCACCCTGTCATCAGAGACCCTTTGAAACGCAGGTAAAATTTGGCTTGCGAACAGGTAAAAAAAATTTTAAAACAACTGGGGCAAAGTGCTTAATTATGGTGGATTTATTCATAAAATAGATCATATTACTTCACCTTAACGGGTCGGACACCGGTTCCCAAACACTATACAGTGTGTTGCTTTTTCGATATTCCTCATAGACTATGAGGAATATCGAAAAAGCTGGAACAAGTCTGGAGGTCGATTTTGGCAAAATCTGGCCTTCCACCCCTATATTGTTGATATTCCGGCAATCCGCACCAAACGTTTCGGTAATTCCTTCATAATGCGGACGGCAAAGGAGTGGAATGAGCTTCCTGCTGAGGTGTTTCCACTGCAGTATAACTTGGGCCTCTTCAAGAAAAGAGTGAACAGCCATTTGTTAGGCCGGCATGTACCAACATAGACCGCATCATCACTTAAGATCAGGTGAGATTGTAGTCAAATGCGCGCCTACTTAATCATAAAAAAAAAAAAAAAAACTAAAACTGCATATTCAGATTTAGCAAAAAGCTTTTTTCTTGGCAGGTCTTCGAACCTATTGGGTTTTGAAAAAAGAAAGGTCACCTGTATTAGTTTGCCATTTCGTACTGTCGCTTATATGGATCAATTTCTAGAGAGCGTCGTGGCCTAGTGGTTAAACACTCCGACTCGGAACCCGATGGTCCCGAGATCGAATCCGGCCGGAACACACCTACTTTGTGTTCATTGTAAAATTTGCGGCTAACTCTCCGGTGATGGAAAACACCGACATAAAACCCAAGCAACCCGGATAACGGCGGTAGGCTCACCCCTTGCCACGTTGGGTTCAAATTCCCTCGGCGAAATGTGGGCTCCTGAATGTTCCGTTCACCATGACGGCAACAGTCAGTGCGCCTCTGACTAACCCATTAGGGATATGGTCGTGAGGGTATGTATGTATGTATGTATGTAATTTCTGGGAAGAACATTATATGGCAAAGTAGAGGAAACTTTATTTTTATTTATTTTTAATTCCCGATGCCTTGCAGTGTAATAAAGTAACATAATAGAGAAGTTAGTGAATGAAATACAGCAGATTCTTTTTTTTTAAAAAAAAAAAACAGAATGGAATAAGAACAAATAAGACAACTCAAAAAAGCGTTTTACTCAATAAAGAAAGAAAGAAAGAAAGTAAGAAAAAACATTTATTGATTCTGAACATCGCAACAGATAAAAACATACAGAACACAGGACATATATTGTTTGTCTTACAAACATAAGACAAACAATATAAAAACAAAGAATTATTTCCACCAGGCAGCAGTGTCACGATGTCCAAAATTAAATGGACCCCACTCAGCTAATGCCTGCATTAAACGAGTTATTTGAGGATAGTCGCCAGAAATGATTTGGGTACGTCTGTTTTTATTATTTGTGTGTATGTGCCGTTATCTCTGCTATATTTTTGCAGTGCCCCTACCCACTCAAATGTTAATGGTAACTTGAGCTACCAATGCCAATGTCGTCTCAACTGCCACTGGTAGCTTTAGCTACCAGTTTTTGAAGCACTTCGGAGGCGACTAATTTTCCGTTCAGAATCGAATTTGCTGTTACTATTTAATTTTTTTTTCTACAATTTGTATATGACATTTGTATTGACCTGGCAACGGCGGGCCATCTCTAGAGACGTCACAGTAAGTAAACATAAATTTGATAAATTGATTTGAATAAATTTGACAAGATGGCGTGAACGATATGACAAGTGAGAAGACATTAGGAATTTAGCAGTGACGTAAGAGTGGCTACGGGCTGTCCTGTGTTGGATGTACTGTTTATTTGAATAACACCTGTAAAACCATGTGACAAGCAATATCTACCCAGTCGTGAAATTAACAAATGAATGATTTGCATTTTTGATTGACTTTTGCTGGCTGACATTTTTTTATAACCTAGCAAAATTGAATTAGCCCTTCCAACACAACGTATGAAGGGACTAAGTGACATTTTGGATTTGGTAGAGTTATAATGATAATAAAAGTACGACTGGATACCTACACAGTCTCTGCTTCTTTAAGGTTTTTAAGATCGACAATATAGTTTCACGTAAGACAAAATAATTTCATTTAGTAAAATCTTCATAAATTATGAAGTTATTTACTTTAAATGAGAACAATCATTAAAAGTGTGACAGTTTTCTTAAGCCGTAGATTTTAACAAGTTGGGTATAGATCTTAAAAGTTATAATATTTATTGTTCTTTCACCACAAAGTGTACCCTAAAAAGAACCTTTTTTAACTTCTGTCTAATGCTATTTATATGGAGTACAGGCTGGTTTAAGATAGGCTATCGCCTAGTACCCGCTTGACGTCGAGTTTCGACGCACCCTGTATATCTCTCTCTTACAGGAGCCTGGGGAGTAGTGGTTACCTTGTCGTGAGTGTCTAGGGTCGGGTCGTGGGGTTCGGAGCCGCCGGTGAGGTTGGAGGAGGACTTGGTCGAGTTGGAGCTGTGCCGCTAGTAGTCTAAGGAGCCTGGGGAGTAGTGGTTACCTTGTCGTGAGTGTCTAGGGTCGGGTCGTGGGGTTCGGAGCCGCCGGTGAGGTTGGAGGAGGACTTGGTCGAGTTGGAGCTGTGCCGCTAGTAGTCTAAGGAGCCTGGGGAGTAGTGGTTACCTTGTCGTGAGTGTCTAGGGTCGGGTCGTGGGGTTCGGAGCCGCCGGTGAGGTTGGAGGAGGACTTGGTCGAGTTGGAGCTGTGCACGCTGCGCCGCTTGTAGTCCGGGGAGCCTGGGGAATTGACTTGTTAGTGATCATTAAGATAGAATATTATATGTACAGAAGCGCTCACATCAACCTTTACATAGGCACCTTATGCCGCCGACATAAGACGCATTTTACAACGGTTTTGTAAATGATGATGTGAGCGCCTCTGCACAGTCTGGGAATGAAAGGGTTGATCACCCTAAGATCTGGTTTTGGACAAGATCAATTGGTTCAACTGTCATTCGTGAAGGAACATACGTCTAATCGAATTTTAGTTTTATTGTCATACAATAAAGCATACTCTAGCCTGTTACACAGTTTAAAAAGGTAACATGTGCTTGCAACGCGTAAATGAATGTGTTTGAAAACTGGTCAACCTTTTCATTCCGCGACTTAACTATTGTGCATTAAGTATGATGAATGTTTATAGCCATCTGTATAACTTAGCTGCTTGCTTGATGAAGCTGCCCAGACTGAACATTAAAAAGTTAATTTTTCCTTTTTTTGTAGGCATTTTTATGTTATTTGGTCTTTATCTAAGATGTAACCGATTTTCCCACTTTAAAAAAAATAATGTGTATTTAGGACGACGAACGGCAAACTAAAATAAACATATTTTAAATAAATTTATTTATTTATTCTTTATTGCACAAAATTACAAAAACAAAGTACAAATGCCTTTACTTTGAAATTAGTTCTTATAAACATTACAATAACCAATAATGTAATGTAATTAAACAAAAACTAACTAAAACTTACCTATTTCTTTACAGTTTCTTTTATTTTTATTGATTTGACAATATTCTGAATTATTATTTTCTGACATGATTCATAGTGATTTATTTTATTTTTTATTGTATTGACGATCTCAAACTGTACATTCATGGATTTTAAATGTTATGAAGCGCATCGATGTATTTTGAGAAATAAATAATCTAATGTAATCTAATCTAAATGAATAAATGAACCTTTCAGAAAATTATTTATTTTTCGACCAGCTATCAATTTTAATTTTATTTATTTATTGATCACGAACTATACAAATACAGATAAATCGGTAGTCAGCATATGAAATATATGCAAGTTTGTGTAAATACCAATACTACTTTGTAAGAATAAAATTATTATTCAATTGTTGAAATGAGAGTAAGGGCATTTGAAGTTAATAGAACAGTATCGGAATAATTATTTTAACAGCTGATAATGACAGCTGATGTGACATCACACAAAATTAATATTTTTATTCTGATTTACTATCACTCATATCACATATTTATTGTTATAAACTATTTTTAAAATTGTACTGTATTTTTAAGTCAATTTTAAAGCAGGTCCGAAGGGCACCGGCGCTGATTTGCCGTAATACAGGTTGAATCCTATCTCGGCAGCAGATACAAATTTAAATACTTGTTACCTTCTACATAGGTAGTTCTAAGTCTCAGAAAGTAAGGTTTTTCTTGGTAAATAAAGATTATTAATGATATTATTATCACAACAATGTCAGCCTGTTTAACATTAGGCATGGAGAATTTGATGCATTTAGTTTTCTTGGCATTAAGTAATAAATTATTACTTGTAAATCAACAAAAAAAAATAGCCACAATCACTTGTGTCCATCCTTCCAATATCGATGTTACCAATCGTCGTTTAAGTTCCATGTAGGTCATTTTTGGCAAGTTTTCAGGAGTGGCAAAAAACCGAATTGACTTACGTACTGTTACCATAGGGTCTATATGTCATAGGCTAGCATGCTTTTTCTTTTCGTAAATTTATTGGTCGTATCTGAATTCAGATTGGACTAAACGACGCGTCCTTAGATGCTTTAGCGAATGTCATCAAAATGTCAAAACCGGCAAAAAATGGCATACGTGGTTGACAGGATGAAAAATGCGTATAATTTTTTAATATTTATTTAGACATTTTTTTTTACTTTTTGTCGTCTCGTCATTTTTGCTTTGATATTTTGTTCTGTAATTTTGTGTAAGGCCGTCATGCATGACAGGGACATTTTTGACGGAAGATTTTCGACGGCCATCACAATTCCATCACAATTTCGTGACAATCATGAGATTGTCAAGTCGCGTCAAAGGAGGCTGGAGGCCACGACAGGTTAGAACTTAAACAACGCAACGTTGCAATACCTGCACTCGGCGGGCGCGGGTTACTAGCCACCGGCAGGTCCAGATGCGGCGGCGCGGTGGGGGCGCTGGGGGCCCCGGGGGCGGGGGCGGGGCCCAGGGGGGCCGCGGGGGCGCCCCAGCGCTCCAGCAGGCGGCAGATGTTGCCGTGGCCTGCGCGACGGGCCACCTTGGCTGGGGTGCGCCCTGGGATACAAATATAACAGTGGTGAAATGCTACATACTTAGAAGACACAAAAAATACATTTTATAAGTTTTTTTTTAACCATCTATACTCCAGATAGGAAAACCAGAAAAATGCATTCGGTCTTGGCATCAGGCAGGCAGGTTTAAGGTATATGCCTAAACATTGGTGAAACCAACCTGGCTGTCAGGTATAATATACCAGAGAAATTCGTCCGGTCTGTTAATGGTCTCGGTAGCATAATTGGTAGTGCAGTCGCCCGGCTTGCGAAAGGCGCGGGTTCGAGTCCCGCCTGATGCCAAGACCGAATGCATTTTTCTGGTTTTCCTATCTTTAGTAAGATGATAATGCATTATCCCTAATGCTAAAAACAAAATAACCCATCTATACTCCATTTGCAAAAGACGCAGGTTCGATTTCCGCCTGATGCCAAAGTGGACCACATGTCTTTTTCGGGTTTTCCTATCTTTATACTACACTAGCTGTCCCAACAGACTTCGTTCTGTTGTCAAACATTTAGTGACACGTGACAGGTAGTAACATTTACTAAGAGGAAACTAAAATTGAAATTTTTACTATATTCCCAGCATTTTCTCATGATTGCTCACCTTTTAAACCTTCCCTCGACCATTACAAATATTTCAAAACAAAATTAGCCAAATCGATCCAGCCATTACAGAGTTTTAGCGAAACTAACGAACAGCAATCCATTTTCATATATAGAGATTTTTTATAACATTAGAAAAAAGACGCTCATAGAAGCAGAGGTGCTAAACAAGTGAATCATTTACATTTTTGATTGACTTTTGCTAGTTGACAAATTTGTATAATCTGGCAAATAGAATTGGCCCTTCCGTCACAACGTATGAAAGGTCTAAGTAACATTTTAGATTTGGTAGAGTTATAATGACGGTAAAAGCACGATTGAATACACACACAACCCCTGCTTCTTTTAGATTCTTATAAAATCTGAAGTTATTTACTTAAATGAGAACAAAACTGTGACAGTTTTCCTCGTAGACTCACCACAGTGATCCGCTTGCATAGGGTCAGCGCCGTGTTGTAGCAACAACAAGACACACTCTTCATGCCCTTCTTGAGCCGCGATGCCTGTAACAAAATATTATATAATTATAATGCACTAGCTGTCCCAACAGACTTCGTTCTGGTGGGTATTGGTAGAAAATTACGTAGTCTACTCAAAGAACTAGCAGAAGCAAACATTCTCCTGCTAACCTGACCAACCTGGGTTGTCCAAGCAAAAGTACTATCAATGTGGACACCCAGATTCTTAACTTCAGTGCTAAATGGAATACTGATCCCATCGAATATAATAGGGGGCAACACATCCCAATCAATTTTGGTCGTTAGCCATGAACTGCCAATAATTATTGCCTGCGTTTTAATAGGATTTACCTTGAGCCCAAACGACTTGCTCCAGGTAGCAATACGGCATAGGTCGGCATTAAGGGTTTGAACTGCGCTGGGGAGCTCAATAAGTCTACCTTGGGAATAAATTTGGAGATCGTCTGCATATAGGTGATAAGAAGAAGTGAGATTATGAGTAATACAATTTATGAAGGTGGCAAATAAAAGAGGAGACAAAACGCCACCTTGCGGTACACCGGCACTAAGGTCGCACCATGAAGAGAAAGACTCCTCGGCTCGAATGCGTTGCCGGCGCCCATACAAGTAACTATGAAACCAGTCAATTACCATTGGAGATATATTGAGAGAACGCAGTACGCCAAGCAGGATGTCAAAATCAACAGTGTTGAATGCATTGCTGAAATCTAGGAGCGCTAAAACGGTGAGGCATTTGGAGTCCATACCGAAGCGAATGTCATCGGTAATCTTGACAAGTGCAGTAGTCGTACTATGACCAGGACGGAAACCGGATTGGGAACTGTTTAGGAGTTGGTTCATGTTGAGGAAACTGCTGAGCTGCTGGTGAACAAGGCGCTCAAGCACTTTGGATAGGAAAGGTAAGATAGATATGGGACGATAATCGGAGTAGGAAGCTGGATTTGACTTTTTTGGGAGAGGAATTATTTGGGCATCTTTCCACGCTGTGGGAAAAGTACCCGAGGAGAGAGAGAAGTTGAATATGCGGGTAATGATAGGCGAAAGGATATCAAGGAGCGGGACGATCATATTACGACTAATACTATCGCTACCGACCGCATTTGAAGCGATGGACTGAACATTCTTCTCAACATCACAATTGGACAATTGACTAAAAGAAAACGAAGTATAGTCAGGAGTTGGAAGAGATGAAAGTTGATTAAGTGTGTTTAATTTAATAGTACTATCAACAGAAGTAGACGAAGAGAAGTGCTTATTTAAAAGGTCAATATTAACGGCATTTGAAATAGGAGAGTTATGTGTTCTTCCAATTCCCAGAGACTTTAGGAATTTCCAGACTTTAACCGGATTTCCATTTTCAACAGATTTATGAATATGGCGTCGTTGGGCGTCCCTACACAACCTATTGCAGCGATTCCGAATAGCTTTGTACTTTTCCCTGTTTATTTCAGATGGGTTCACTTTGAAATTACGTTTGGCTGAGTTCTTTTTATCCCTTAGGGCCTTCAGCTCATCAGTGAGCCAAGGCGCAGGAGAATGCTTAATTTTGACAGGACGGACAGGAGCGTGTTGGTCGTATAAATCAATCAAGAGCGAGTTGAAAAGATCAATCTTGTCATCTACGGTTTCAACACTGTCCACCACGCTCCAGTCAATATTCAACGAGTCACGTCTTAAAGAATCAATGTTCATGCCACCAAAATTGCGTTGCATAAGAATTTTCGGCTTCGCCTTTGGAGGACGGACTTTATAAGAAAGATATATAAGGTCATGGTAGGAAAAAGCATCAGCATGATGTTGGCCGTGTTTGGCGACGTGGTCAGTAGAGGAAGTAATAATTAAATCGAGAAGAGAGGGAGTGCAATTTGGAAAGAAATGAGTGGCATCAAGGGGAAGAATGTTTAAGTTGGAGGCATTTATTATGGAAGTAAGGCGAGAGGAACGGGAATCCTGTTTTAATAGGCAGGTATTGAAATCACCCATAAGAATGGTGTGTTTGTAAGAAGGAGTCAGGTCCTCCAACAATTTCTCAAGTGTTGGAAAATAGTCCACTCGCTTAGTAGGGCTATAAAGGACGCCGAGAAGAAGTCTAGAGTTCGCAAGGGTCAATTCAACAAAGAGATGTTGAGAAGCATCGGATGAAGATGTTGGGGGTGAAGCGTTAATAATAGAATACGGTATATTAGAGCGCAGGTATATTGCAACGCCACCACCGGTTCTAACTATGCGATCATTCCTGATTAGGATGAAACCTGGGAGTGAATAGTATGTGGATGGGAGAGAGGGATTAAGCCAGGTTTCAGAAACAAGAATTGCATGTATGTTTTTGTTGTCAAATGATGCTAGAAGGTCTGGGTAATGCTTTGGAATACTTTGAGCATTAATATGAACAAAGTTGAAGTTTTTTGGCACATCTGAGAAGGTAGAATTAAGGACGTCAGAAAGAGGTAAGGAGGAAGAGTGAAAACTGTCATCTGAGGATGAAGAAAAAGAGAGATAATGATCACTTTGGCTACTCGTACTATTGGCTATATCCATTTGCAGCTATAATAATAATAAATAAACTATAAAATATAAATATATAACAATAACATCTAAAACAATGAATAAATCAAAATTCCTCTGCCCGCCAGCACAAAAAACATATCAAAACCAATACAAAAGTTTAAATAAACAATGTTAAATTGACAAGCTCACTATTTGCAGTTCGGACTACAGCAAGAAAAAAAAAAGTTTTCACCTCGGCTAAACAACCACACGCCAGAGCCGTTAAAAATCACAAAAAAAAAAAACATTATGTCAAACTAACTGTCAGTCAGGTCAACTTCACTTTTAAAATGTAAAATTGCAAAGGTTGGATTAGAAACAAGATTTATGTTGACCTACGTTTAGAAAGAAGAACACAAAAAGAAAGAAAATGTGGTGTTACCGACAAAACAAGATTAACCGTGGAAAAAAAAAAGAAACATAGAAAGGGGAAAAAACGGCGCATTTACGACACTATAAAAAGTAAACAAATAAACATTCGGCGAAAACACAGACAACCTCTCATTTCCTGGTGTTGCGTCGAGGCCTGCCACTGCTAGCCTGATCCTGGCCCCCACCCGCAGCCGCAGAAAGCCCAGGGGTCGCTTCTTCAGAACCAGAGCCCACCGGGCAGAGCCTGTCCAGGTCCTCGAGTGTGGTTATCCTGTGCTGCTCACCATCCGATGCCAACACGATGATATCACCGTTCCGGGTCCAGCACTTCTGCACTCCGAGTCGGTTCCGTGCCTCCAAGAATGTCCCATGGCGCGATCGCGTCAGGAACTCTGAGATGGTCACCCCAGAGCCCTTCAAAGTGGTCTTGGCGAACCAGACCTTGTCCCGGTCAACCACCTGAGTGAATTCCACCAGAACTGGTCTTGGCTTACTACCAGAAGCCCGGCCCATGCGTTGACACCGGCTAAAAGTATCTCGCGACAGTGGCAGCCGGAGGCGCTGCGACACAGCCTTCAACAAACTGTCACAAGTATCCTCCTGCTTATCCTCGTGGACTCCGTGCACCAGCAGTATGTTTCTACGGCCACGCATCTCCAGCCTGTCGCATTCCTGTCGAATCAGCTCTACTTGCTGCTGCAAATGCGTTACCGTAGACATGATGAATGCCCGGAAGACACTAAATTCTTCAGCAAGGGCCGCCACAGTGCGAGTAGAAGACACAGATGGAGCAGCGTTGTCCAGGCTCTTCTGGAACTCATTGATCCGCGAAGTGCACAATGCCTTCACCTCCTCCAATGACTTCTGGAGTGACTGCATAGTGGGTTACAGTGTAGTGCAGTGAGAAGTGGTTAGTGAAGTGGATTTTTAGGTAGGAATGTGCTGGCAGGTATTTCCTTCAATAATTATGCATTAACTCAACTGTTAAATTACTTTAAATAATTAAAATCTATTTTTAAATGTAGGAGCAAAATTTAACGTCTTTTACTTTACACCTACCCACAAAGAAAAAAAGTGTCACACATTCAGTGTCACGTGACAGGTAGGAACAGTTGCTATGAGAATGATGAGTTTTTCACTATATTCCTAGCATTTTCTCATGTTTACTCACCTTTTAAATTATAACCAAAATATTATAAAACCTTGATTAGCCAAATCGGTTCTGCCGTTCCCGAGTTTTAGCGAGACTAACGAAGAGCAATCCATTTTTATATATAGAGATATAAATCTGATATTCCTGTAAAAATTGCTGGGTCACTCCAATCTGTCTTATGTAGAAACTGTGGAATATTATGTAGAAAATGTAGAATACAAATTTTTTACAGGTTTTTGACAGCAGAAGTGACAGTCTAATAATCTGCTGAACCGTCAGTGCTCGTAGTTGTGCTATTTCTAGTTTTTAAGTGAGCTAGTAAGCTATGTATTTGTCATTGTGCCTAAAGTAGGTATTTACCTAAAAACCATCTCGAAAGCTAGTTTGAGGCTCTTAGTGAACAAGTAGCATCTACAAATCATCTGTAATGTTAGTTTGAGGACCTCTGTTGGACTATAATTATGTTTAAGTCTTGTAAAGATATACGCGGCCTAATTAGTGGGTATAAAAGTTGAAGTTTGTTCAAAGGTCAAGGTGTGTATTAAAGTCAAAGTGTGTATAAAAGTCGAAATGTGTATTCAAGTTGAACTGAGTTTAAACCGGCCGCTGCGGTAATCGCCTTTAAGACAGCAGTATATCTAAATAGCTGATGACGATAGTTACCGAGTGGAGTGGCTCCCTACGGCGTACGGAGTACGGCGGCCCGACCGCGCCTTGGTAACGGCTGTATTTACCCAGCGGTGTGGCGCCTTGAGTACAGACGGCGGCAGGATCGGCGCGGTGCTGCAGCAAGGCGGCAAGTACGGCGACCCGACCGCGCCTTGGTAACAACTGTATTTACCCAGCGGTGTGGCGCCTTGAGTACAGACGGCGGCAGGATCGGCGCGGTGCTGCAGCAAGGCGGCAAGTACGGCGGCCCGACCGCGCCTTGGTAACGGCTGTATTTACCCAGCGGTGTGGCGCCTTGAGTACAGACGGCGGCAGGATCGGCGCGGTGCTGCAGCAAGGCGGCAAGTACGGCGGCCCGACCGCGCCTTGGTAACGGCTGTATTTACCCAGCGGTGTGGCGCCTTGAGTACAGACGGCGGCAGGATCGGCGCGGTGCTGCAGCAAGGCGGCAAGTACGGCGGCCCGACCGCGCCTTGGTAACAACTGTATTTACCCAGCGGTGTGGCGCCTTGAGTACAGACGGCGGCAGGATCGGCGCGGTGCTGCAGCAAGGCGGCAAGTACGGCGGCCCGACCGCGCCTTGGTAACGGCTGTATTTACCGAGCGGTGTGGCGCCTTGAGTACAGACGGCGGCAGGATCGGCGCGGTGCTGCAGCAAGGCGGCAAGTACGGCGGCCCGACCGCGCCTTGGTAACGGCTGTATTTACCCAGCGGTGTGGCGCCTTGAGTACAGACGGCGGCAGGATCGGCGCGGTGCTGCAGCAAGGCGGCAAGTACGGCGGCCCGACCGCGCCTTGGTAACGGCTGTATTTACCGAGCGGTGTGGCGCCTTGAGTACAGACGGCGGCAGGATCGGCGCGGTGCTGCAGCAAGGCGGCAAGTACGGCGGCCCGACCGCGCCTTGGTAACGGCTGTATTTACCGAGCGGTGTGGCGCCTTGAGTACAGACGGCGGCAGGATCGGCGCGGTGCTGCAGCAAGGCGGCAAGTACGGCGGCCCGACCGCGCCTTGGTAACGGCTGTATTTACCGAGCGGTGTGGCGCCTTGAGTACAGACGGCGGCAGGATCGGCGCGGTGCTGCAGCAAGGCGGCAAGTACGGCGGCCCGACCGCGCCTTGGTAACGGCTGTATTTACCGAGCGGTGTGGCGCCTTGAGTACAGACGGCGGCAGGATCGGCGCGGTGCTGCAGCAAGGCGGCAAGTACGGCGGCCCGACCGCGCCTTGGTAACGGCTGTATTTACCGAGCGGTGTGGCGCCTTGAGTACAGACGGCGGCAGGATCGGCGCGGTGCTGCAGCAAGGCGGCAAGTACGGCGGCCCGACCGCGCCAGGCGGCCGCATGTAGAGCTGTACGACGGCTGTGGTCACGACTATCTACTTCGGCGCCGCCTGGAGAAGTATTAAGGAACTAAGTAAGGGTCTAACAAGCGAATTATCAGTTAATGCTGCCAAAAACTGATAGAAGAATGGCTCCAGTTAAGAATTGTTATTTTATATCACTGGACACTATTCCATTGAGGTGCCCGTGGCGCAGTTGTGACAGTGATCGGCGACGATCGCTGTTATAAAGCAACACTCATACATACATATTACATACAAAAACGGCCTATATACGTCCCACTGCTGGGCACAGGCCTCACCTCAACTATAAGGTGGAACAAGCCATACTACAACACGCGAGCTCAGTGCGGATTGTTGGAGGGGTGTAAGGTTAGTGAACAACCTTAATGACAGATGTTATCAAGCCGCCCTAAGGCTTCTAACTAGGCTTAACGACTGACATCCAGCGATGTCAACCGGGACCAACAGCTTAACGTGCCTTCCAAAGCACGGAGATACCCGAAATACATATCACTAAATTTCGGTCGGATGGTCACCCATCCCATTTCCAACCCGGCGTGTGTTGCTTTACAACAGCGATCGTCGCCGATCACTGTCACAAATGCGGAAATAACACTCAATGCTGCAAACAAACTAATAGAAGAATGGGTTCAGTTAAAAACATACGATGAAGGATTTATAAGGCGAGGGTGAATGGAGCTGTTGGAAGGGGAAGGCCTAGACGAAAGTCCCTTGGACAAGTTCAAGATGTTCTCAGAAAGGGTCAGGTCAGGAGTACCTTTAACCGACGAGCATGTATGAAAGGGCTCATGAAAGTAGAGGAGGCGCAAAGTGTGTGTCAGGACCGTAGCATGTGGAAAGAAGTGGTCTCTGCCTACCCCGTTGGGAAAGAGGCGTGATGGTATGTTTGTATGTATGTATGAAGTGGAATCTATTCTAAACCGCAACATGTCGCTCATGCACACACTAACACACGCACACACACGCCACACACAGAGAGAGAAATAGAGAGTGAGAGAAAGATAGTCGCCTCTCTAGTAAATATTATATTTTTTATGCTTTTACAAAAGAGCAAAAACTGTTATATACGAGCTCGAACGCAACCCGAATTGGTGGCTGTCTTGTGCAAGAGATTCTTGCTAAAATGGCCAATAATATCCCATTGGTTTCTCAACACATAGATAATTTATTTCAATTCCTAAAATCTTGTGTACAAACAAATAAATTCTCCTCACACTCACCAACTTTGATGAGTAGATTGACCATGTCGGTGTGACCCTGCCAGGCTGAGACGTGGAGGGGGGTCCGACCCTGGAACAAGAATTTTATCTTATGTTAATAAGAAGAATTCGCATGAAAATGCCTGTTTGTATTGGTCCGGGTGTTACCTACGTATGATATGTATGACGCATGTGTTTACAAAAAAAAATAGCATATTTTTATTAAGCTTAGCCTAGCACGGGATAGAGACCTGTGAAGAAAATTGGGAGAGACCTTTGCTCAGCAGTGGGACAAAATAGGTTAGACAAAAGAATTTATTAAAACAGTGTTTCCTTTCAACAGTATTTTTGTACATAGAAAAGAACCAGTAACTTGAACATAAGCCAATTACTGAAACATACAATGCTACTTAAAAATAATAACATTCAAAATGTGGGTAGGTAATTTAGTAAAATTATTTTTGAAAAATGGGTGAATTTTCCCGTATTCCTCATATTTTGGGATTTGGCTACCACGCCGACTCCAAAAAGTCACGCTGTATTGTTTGTTTGTCTGTTAGTTAGTTTACCTCACTATCAGTAATGTGTGGGTTAGCCCCGCACTCCTGCAGCAGAAACCTAGCCATAGCAAGACTATTGTCCAACGCCAACACGTATAGAGTGCTTCGTCTGTCCTTTAGTAATATAGAGCATGATTTTGCAAGTACTTGTCAAATTTTTAATTTTTAATATATCCGTAAAATAAGTTTTTTTTAATATTTTGGGTTTTCATCACGTAGTATTTTTTTCAAAAAATGGGGATTTACGTGTTGCGTGTGTGTGTGTGTGTGTGTGTGAGCGTGGTGTGTGTGTGTAATTACCTGTGTGGGTGGGTGTGTGGTATGTGTTTATAAATTTGGATGTCTAATAATTATTAACACTATTATATCATTGTCTATATCTATTAACTTACTTCACTGTCAGTTATATGTGGGTTAGCCCCACACTCTTGAAGCAGGAACCTCGCCATAGCAAGTCGGTTGTCCAGCGCCAACACGTACAGAGTGCTTCGTCTGTCGGCGTCGAGGTCGTCCACGTCGGCGCCGCGAATGTGTAGCGCTCTGACTGTATCGAAGTGGCCTTCGAGGGCTGCCAGTCTGGAAGGTGGAGGTTATGGGGATTCAAGTTTGGAGTGTTACTTTACATAAAATGACAAGTTGTTATTTAGAAGCTCTTGTGGAGAACAGAATTATAAAAGTCCAAATGTATCTGTCAATTTATCTATTTAATTTATAATTATGTTTAAGTGAAGATCTGAAAACCAGAAAAAGACAGACATTTTCAGATCTTTAGTAAACATACTACATGGAAAATGCTAAAAACAATATTAACCATATGTTTAAGTGTTCTCTCAGGCCTAAAAGTTAAGCCCAGCTCATGTTTCGTATTTCTATTGGATTGAAATACAATTTTCTTAAGAATGGGTTAGGATAAGATAACATAAGATTTACTTCAATTCGCAAAAAACACACAAAACAAAAACATGTGGCGACACCTATCTCGCCACATGCGAACTACAACTGACGTAAACCTGAATCGCGCTATCAACATTATTCAAGCGATTGAGTACATATACAGAAACCCGACATCTACCGTCGGGCAGCAGCCCACCAGACAGAACACCCGTCTGGTCGGAGGATCCTCCCTTTTCTATGGTGGATGAGGGACTTCACACCCTGTTCCTCACATTCCCATAAACACATTACACCAACTCTTGAAATGACGCCTTTATCGCTAAAACCAACACCGCTAGAGACAAGTAAATAAGTAAGAACCTAAATATTCTTAATTATAAACTAAAATAACAATAAAATTTTACAGGCTAGTAGATAAAAATAACACGTGAATGTACAGCTTGGGCGGTTTTATCGTTAAAAAACAATCTCTTCCAAACAACCCTATCTATCTAGGTTATTTTATTTTAGCATTTGCGATACTGTATTATCATCTTGCTAAGGATAGGGAAACCAGTAAATGACATTGGGTCTTGGTTTTAGGCGGGAATCGAATACCCGTCTTTCGCAAACCGGGCGAAAGCACTGATTTGGCCGGTCTGTTAGTGGTCTCGGCAGCACAATGGTTTGTGCAGTCGCCCGGTTTGCGAAAGAAAAAGTTAGTAGAATTCCGTTTGAAAGAACTTAATATTATTTAATTTCATTGTACGCTCATACAAAGCGATTATCTTATTTTTGTAATACCTAATTATTGTTATAAATTGTTTTCTCAGTAAGCGAATTTGTATAATTCTTATAAGAAATAAATGAAATGAATCTTTAACCGTAAGAATACGTTAGTAGTTTTGGCTGTTCAAATAATAAATTTTGGTAATTGTGACAAAGTCGTGCACAGTGGCGACATTCACCCGAAATAGTGTCCACGGAAGACCAGCGACGAGGTGCCAACTGGGTACCCCGTCAATATGCTGAGTGGGGACCCTTTCAGTTCCATAATATTATGTTATTTTAGCTTATAAGAAATTATTGTGCTGACTGAATAAAAGTTTTTTTATTTCTATTTCTAAGACGCGGGTTCCATTCCCGCCTGAAGCCAAGACCCAATGTGTTTTTCTGATTTTTCTATCCTTCTTAACCAATCTAAGAAAGCACAGACGAGGCAGTATCCTGGACATTCCTGGGCACATAGCATGAGTGGGCCCTTCAGCGTCGTCTGTTGTCCAGCAGTGGGCACTAACCTCAGTGGGGCCTTCCCGTCGTGTCTCTGCGAGACGTGTGTGGCCCTCCGGGGCACATAGCATGAGTGGGCCCTTAGCGTCGTCTGTTGTCCAGCAGTGGGCACTAACCTCAGTGGGGCCTTCCCGTCGTGTGCCCGCTGAGTGCCGGGCGCGGCCCACTGGTCCATGAGCGTCTCTGCTAGACGTGTGTGGCCCTCCTGGGCACATAGCATGAGTGGGCCCTTAGCGTCGTCTGTTGTCCAGCAGTGGGCACTAACCTCAGTGGGGCCTTCCCGTCGTGTGCCCGCTGAGTGCCGGGCGCGGCCCACTGGTCCATGAGCGTCTCTGCTAGACGTGTGTGGCCCTCCTGGGCACATAGCATGAGTGGGCCCTTAGCGTCGTCTGTTGTCCAGCAGTGGGCACTAACCTCAGTGGGGCCTTCCCGTCGTGTCTCTGCGAGACGTGTGTGGCCCTCCTGGGCACATAGCATGAGTGGGCCCTTCAGCGTCGTCGCCTGTTGTCCAGCAGTGGGCACTAACCTCAGTGGGGCCTTCCCGTCGTGTGCCCGCTGAGTGCCGGGCGCGGCCCACTGGTCCATGAGCGTCTCTGCTAGACGTGTGTGGCCCTCCTGGGCACATAGCATGAGTGGGCCCTTAGCGTCGTCTGTTGTCCAGCAGTGGGCACTAACCTCAGTGGGGCCTTCCCGTCGTGTGCCCGCTGAGTGCCGGGCGCGGCCCACTGGTCCATGAGCGTCTCTGCTAGACGTGTGTGGCCCTCCTGGGCACATAGCATGAGTGGGCCCTTGCCGTCGTTGTCCGCAGCGTCCACTTTAGCCCCCGCTTCTAGTAGGGCTTCGCATACTTCCATGTGACCTGGAGGGATTGTTGCTATTAGAATTAATTTCTTTTCTAACGGCCACCCGCGTGGACTTCAGTAAAAAAAATATTATAATCTTTATATCTCTATATATAAAAATGGATTGCTGTTCGTTAGTCTCGCTAAAACTCGGGAATGGCTGGACTGATTCGGCTAATTTTGGTTTTGAAATATTTGTAATGGTCGAGGGAAGGCCTAAAAGGTTAGTAATCATGAGAAAATGCTGGGAATATAGTAAAAATCTCAATTTTAGTTTCCTCTTAGTAAATGTTACTACCTGTCACGTGACACTAAATGTCTGACAACAGAACGAATTCTGTCGGGACAGCTAGTATCTTTATAAATTGTAGCCTGTTTCTTTGGCAAAGATGAATGTTTTGAATAAATGAATCAGACTCCATAAATATTATTTGAAGGTTGTATTAGTTGATATTCAATTCAATTATGTTACATTTTAAACAAAAAAAAAATTTGCCTATCCGCGGCCATAATAAGGTCAATTTGAAAACACAGAAAAAGAAGAAGGAAATGCATTGACGCAACACACAGGAGGAGTACAGGAGTACTACATCTTCAAGGAAGTCGATAGTCGCGCCTCAACCTATGTGCTATTCAGATGCTTATATTATATTATTGTAAGGTTTCATTAAAATCCATTCACTAGTTTTTACGTGAAAGAGCAACACGGCACATCCACACATACTTACTTTCCCCTTTATAATATTAGTAGGATTGCACTAAATGCCTTAAAGAATTCTCTACCAGTCAACTATTAGGCGAGGCAGAAAACTTGTTGACGATTGAATAGAATAGAATAAAATTTTATTGGTTTGACATCACACAGTTCGTAAATAGGTACAAAATAAAAATACAGAAAAGAAATTAAAGTAAACAACAAAACGAAAAAAATAAAATAAAAACAGAGTAAGACTAACATAAAATTGTGTGACGCACAAACCAAAATGGTTTCCACTCAGCTTGTGCCATGACAAAGAGCCATGACGCTGGTTTTCTGTGGCAACCATTAGGGCAAGAGGTGCCGGCGCAGAACATCAATATGACGCCTTGCAATTGTACAATAATTAAAAATACAAAATACCTACGATGTGCTTTTGGGAGGGTGTGTACGCGTATTTGAGAGAGAGTGAGAGTGAGATAAATTCGTGTGTGAGTGAGTGAGTGTATAAATGTTTGAGTGTGTGAGTGTGTGTTCGGTGTTAATTTTCATCCGGTGGTAGTACGACTGCTTAATAATTAGACCTTTGCTCATTGATTAAGAAAATCCTTAGATTATGTTTAAAGGACGCGTTAGACCTTAAAGGATTGTTGTTATTGGAATTCTTTTTTTTTTATTTAACGCAATTAAACAAATTGTTACAAAGGATTTGTCGATAAAATTGATTATATTACAGAACCCTAAAGGGTCCGACACCAGTGACCAGACACACTGTACATCTGACCTTTGACTTAGCAGAGGTAAAAAATAGTGATGATAACCATTTTTTTCATAGTTACTACTTATAAGAATATGATATGTGGTACAAAGCAAACAGAAAAAAATTAACAATGGCACAATTGGGCTAGAAAAATAAAAAGGTTTACCTTCGAAAGCAGCATAATGTAGAGGCGTCCACCCAGAATTATCCCTGTGGTGTTCGTCCAACCCGCGGTCCAGGAGTTGGCGGACCACCTCCACGTTACCTGGTGAAGACCAACAAATTAGTTTCATAATAAAAAATCCTGTAACTTTTTTAGCTTTTGTTCTTATTAATTTGCACTAAATGAAAGAAAAGTGTTGTCTTCGAAATCATACATTTTTGACGCTAAAAGAAGTATTTTGTAGATAGACTTTACTATTGTTCATCAAAAAATGTATACCTAATGTAGGGGAAAAAAAACATTGCAATACTAGTTTTAAAAAATCAGTTGACATCTACAGGCGTGTGTCACAAAAGGCACATAACTCCAAGCCACAAATGGCAAATAGTTTTGTGTCTAAGAAGGCGAATAATTTTGAATCCCAAAAACATCACTTTAAGACTCAAAAGACACACAACTTTGAGAGTGAGGACCAGAGGGCACTTAAATCTGTGCCCCAAAAGGCACATGAGGGACTAAGTGTCTCAAAAGCTACACTGAGTGCCCTAAAAGGTACATAACTCTGTGTCATAAAAGGCATAAAACTCTGTGCCTTAAAAGCAAATGTGTTTTTATTGACTTTGTGCCCTAAACGGCACACAGACCTTGCGCAGCAGCCGTGCTGAGCACAGTCCGCCCCTCGGGGTCCATGGCGTCCACGCTGGCGCCCCAGAACAGCAGCAGCGCTAGCTACAGAGCCCCCACAGAGCCCCCAGCGCCCCCACAGCGCCCCCAGCCCCCACAGACCTTGCGCAGCAGCCGTGCTGAGCACAGTCCGCCCCTCGGGGTCCATGGCGTCCACGCTGGCGCCCCAGAACAGCAGCAGCGCTAGCTACAGAGCCCCCACAGAGCCCCCAGCGCCCCCACAGCGCCCCCAGCCCCCACAGACCTTGCGCAGCAGCCGTGCTGAGCACAGTCCGCCCCTCGGGGTCCATGGCGTCCACGCTGGCGCCCCAGAACAGCAGCAGCGCTAGCTACAGAGCCCCCACAGAGCCCCCAGCGCCCCCACAGCGCCCCCAGCCCCCACAGACCTTGCGCAGCAGCCGTGCTGAGCACAGTCCGCCCCTCGGGGTCCATGGCGTCCACGCTGGCGCCCCAGAACAGCAGCAGCGCTAGCTACAGAGCCCCCACAGAGCCCCCAGCGCCCCCACAGCGCCCCCAGCCCCCACAGACCTTGCGCAGCAGCCGTGCTGAGCACAGTCCGCCCCTCGGGGTCCATGGCGTCTACACTAGCGCCCCAGAATAGGAGCAGGCGCACGGCGGGCGCGTGACCGGCCGAGGCAGAAGCCCACAGCGCGGTGCGACCGCATATATCCGTCGCTTCGATGTCCGCTTCTGCTTCTAGGAGGAGCTCGCAGATTTCACTGGAGGAATAAATATTAAATTTAGACTTTAACTGAAACAACTCAAGATTTTGAATAATTCTTTTTTCAAAACACTTGCTCATAAAGTGGCTCTTATTTCACTGCAATTAAGCACAAGATGACACCTATAATCAAACTGTGACATTTTCATTACTTTTATTCACAAGTGAGTTATAGAGTTAAACCATTATGTGTTCGTGAACGTGCATGAGTGTAGGCAAATGAAAGAAAACAGTGCAACATTATTTCTCTAAATAAACTTTTATTTACTGTATAAAATGAGTTTTTAACATTATTTTCTTCACAATTGTGTTGAAAGTTTAAGCCGTCGATTTGAAACTCTCTGCCGTGCTATTCCGGCGGTGCACATCGGACATCACTTCACATCTCGGTGCTTCACGCTTACCTCAATCATCGAATATGCTTTACTTTGAATTAGTATTTTCTCTCATTTTGTATGTAAATAATTAAAAAAAAAACTCTCAAGCGACCAGAGTTGCAAAGAAATTGAATTTTAAAGTTCACTCACACGAGCGAAGGGAGTTTTGGCGTCCGCCGGAATAGCATAGCTGATCAAAAGTTAGCTTGTGTAGTAAAGCAATTATTGAAAATCATGTTGTGTGAACAATCTTTGGATTGCTGTCGGACCTCCTTTCAGAAGATATTTCTAAATATTGTGGACTGCAATCTGTCTGTTTACCTTTCATAAATAAATAAATAGTCATATTATCTGACAATCTAAGTAAAAGTCACAATTAAATCTCCTCCATGCAGTTCATAATGCATGGAGGAGGGAGGAATGGCTCATTTAAATTACATTAGGAAAACTCAACCACATAGTTTATTAAGTTATCTTTTAACGTGTCAAAAAATTCTAAGTACAGTTTGCTATGTCCTTGACAGTTCACTTCAAAGTATTTTTTTCATAAAGTTCCAACCAATTGCGACTCTATTTGACAATAATCTATACAGAAACACAACTATACTAAGTTCGCGTTAAGAATGCAATGATTTTTAAATTTGATTCTGTCGCACCCAAAAAACTCTGATCCACAACCTTTGCTTTCGAAAATATGCGTTCAACTGGTCACTATGACCTTGACTTTCAAATTAGGAACGATTTGACTGACGCGTTAGATCCAAGGACAAGTATAAAATCACTGCATTCTGTTTACGACACCCATGACAACTAGTGTCATGTCTTAGTTCCTAATTTCACCATTTACTCCACAAGATGGAGTTATACGCTAATGAACCGTGCAAGAATTGTGTTCTAGTCAAATAATATAGCCTTTAGAGCATTTTGTAAGAGACAGTTCAAACCACAGGTCTAACCAAGATTAACTAGAAGAAGTTTCAAGTGAAAGTGATATACTAATATAGTCTTAAAGTCAGTGCAGTCTAGTGTTTCATTTCAACCAGTTCCATCAGTGCATCATCAGTTCACCAGCTCATCTTCATGGTCCATCGAGACGGATCTGTCGAGAGCATCAGCGAGGCGTATATTCACATTCTTAACGCGAGCGGGCTAAATTTTTTTTCATTACGTTCACAAAACCTATAAACCAAATTAGAAAAGCTGTTTATTATTTGATAACTATTGTATACTCACGTGTGCCCCTCAAAAGCAGCCACCAACAGCGGAGTAGCCTTATCCCTATCCGCCTTGTTGACGTCCGCGCCGCGCTCGATCAGTAAGGCTGCGCATGCGCTGCCTGACGCGCATAGGGAGGCTACTGATAGCGCTGTGCGACCTGGGGGGAGGAGAAATAAAGATAGTTAGGCAAGGAATAGGCTAGATGACTGTATGTTTTTTGTTCATCATCGAAAGGCCTTACATTTATGTTAGCAATCCTAAAATAATCACTCCTTTACTCCATTAGTATCAATACTAAATATAATTATTATTGTTTTAAGAATATTTTAATATTAAAAAGAATATAATGTAAGATATTTATGGAACAATGTTAATTTTCTTAAGTATTAACTAGGTTAAGTAAATTGACAACTTATGTCATGTAATGTTTGCAATGCCCTTAAATACAGGGCGTCACATGTACAGTCAACAGCACATCAGGTTACCCCATTTCCGTTTTTTCTCTCGCTCTTACCAAATGTCATTCCTTGGCAGTAGAGCAAGGAGGACTGACCGGAAATGGGTAGCGTGATGTGCTGGCCACCGTACCTACCTAAACAATGTCAACTTATTCCTATGTGACACGCAATAAAGAATTGAATGGAATTGAATACTAGCCGAGATATCATAATTCGAAATGCACACTTTTGGATTTACCCAAAAACGCATTTTGACGGTACGGTCACTGTTTCTGGAAGGGGCGCGTAAGAACTCTGTTCGACAGCTATATTAAATATTGCGTTAATGAGAATGGTATCGTTACTTAGTTGCTTCATAATAGTATGGGTTACAAGATAACAACATAGTGATATTGATATTGACACTTTTGAAATGGACTTGCCCACCCAAGTTTGCCCAATAGGCCTATTGTGGCCTCATTTTGAAATTAATTACGATTGTGGTTTCACAATAAAATTTAAATACAATTATTATTTTTGGTGAACATATGAGTTACGCATATGTTCACCAAAAATGGTGGTGAACATATGATACGCAAAGTAATTGCGTGATTTCGGCTCCTTTCGATCTTGAATATGGATTCAATTTTCAAATACCTTCAAACTTTCATCATACTCAGACGATTGATGACACTTTTTATGAAAAACTCAGTACAGTCAACAGCACATCATGCTACCCATTTCCGATTTCATTAAAAAAACACGAAGTGAATTCTGAAAAGTGCCTGTGAAGGAAGGTTTTAGAATTTCAGCTGCCATTCCGGAAATGAGGCGTTCTATCTGAAAACTGTCTCTGTAGGAAGCTTCTAGAATTCCTCCAAACCTTTTGGAAATCTGTAGAGACCTATGCCCAGCAGTGGACTAACCATCCTCATCAGCGTGGTCGATGCTAGCCTTAGCGTCCAGTAACGCGCGTACAATATCCGCGTGTCCCATATACGCGGCGGCTATAAGAGGAGTTTTTTTTTTTTCTTTTTTTTTTTTTTTTTCTAAATGACTACTGCTGTGTGGCCTCAGATGGCCTTGACAGCTTTACCGGACTGTTGGGTGAGCGCTTAGGGCTCTCAACCTCAAATATTTAAAGTAACGTGCCTAAGGGCCCCCATAGTGGGGTAGACCTCGGCCTAGGGCGTTACTTAGAGAGGGCAATCGGACATGTTTTGGGGAAAACAAAAGTGACCAGACTCGAGCTGGTATCAGTTAACGGGACAGCAAAAAGGGGGCGCGACGCGGGCCCGCGCCGGCGCGGACGGGATCTCGGTTGTGCAGTGTATTTATGCGCGAGTTGTCTGGCGGTGACGAAGAAAAACATGAGGTAAAGGTGAAGCGCAAATCCATTACGGATTTGCGAAAAAGGGGAATGAAGCTAAGGACGCTTTAAGCTTGTCCGCTTCGAAGCATGCTTGTAGCATGTGTGATGGGGAGCCCTTTGATAACCGTATCAGTTGGGCGACTTTGCTGACTTGTTCAAAGTCAACAAAGTTGAGGAAGTCCGACACCAAGTGGTAGTCGGCTTGGAAGGACTCGGGGATGGGGAAATCGCGCGGAGGCGGGGCGGGGTTGGATTGAGGGGCGCGCGCGGGAGGCGCGGCCCTCATGGGAGGTTGGGGTTTCGGAGATTTGGGTTTAGGGGGCTGGGAAGATGGTGCCGTCTTGGGCTTGGAAACCCACGGCATGGTGAGGAGGGAGGGAATCTCCTGTGAGGGAGGGGGTGCCGGCTGCGGGCTGCGAACCCAGGGCGGCGAAATCAGGGGAGGAATGGCGGTTGGTGTCGCCTTTGAGGGTAAGGGCGGGAAGTCCTCGGTCTTCACGGTTTGACGCCGTGCGGCCGGGGATTTAGGGGGGGCGTTGCGCTGCGCATTAATGCGAACAGCGCGTGGCGTTTTAGGGGCCTTGGGACACCCGCGGTAATTCGCAGGGTGCCCGGTTTCGCCGCAAAGCACGCAGCTCGGAGGCTCCGTGAATTGCGTATGGTCCTTTGGACGGGGACGGTTGGGGGTGCCGTGGTCCCCTAGGCACTTAACGCACCTGGGGGTGGCATAGCAGTTGCGGGCGGAGTGCCCGTAGAGTTGACAGCGGTGACACTGTCCAAGGGATCCACGTTTATGTGGGGTTTCGACGGTTATGCCATTGAGTTGACACACCGTCTGGAGGTTAAAGATTGCCTTACCGGCATCGGTCCTGTCTACTACGACGAGGACCATGTCGTAAGACACTTTGGGTCGGCCTCGGTACATGCGGTGTACCTCGACCACGGGAATGTTTTGACCGCTAAGGTCAGAAATAATCTCAGGAACACTCAGTTCCTTGGGGACGCCTCGGATGACCACACGGAGTAAGCGCTCATCCGGGAGAGCGTAGGTGTGAAAACCCACACTCATCTCCTTCAGGAGACGCGTCATCCTCCTATGGTCGTTGGAGGTTTGGACCGCGATTTTAATGCCCTGCTGGGTAGCACGGGCAGAAAGATAATTAATGCCATCTGCTTTGCAGCGAGTGGACACTTTGGTCCAGGCCGATTTTTCCTGTATGAACAGGGGCGGAGGGGCGGGCTCTTTCCTCTGAGAGTTAGAGGTTTGAGCGGAGGTTGGGGCGGGGGCTTGGGGCTTGGCCTTCCTGGGGGCCGGGGAGGACGGCGGAGAGTCGAGGCGAACTCGCTCGCCGCCGTTGGCCTTCTTGGCCAAAGAGTGGTTTGGGCGTTTAGCCCGTTTTTTACCTTTTACCAAGGTGAAAGAGTCATTATCTGAAGCGTCGGACATAGAGTCCTCCGCTGAAGCGTTCTCACACTCCATGTCGCTAGCAGAGGCGACTGGTGAGTGTGAGCGAGAAGAGAGAGGCGACTGAAAATCGTCGCAATTAGTAAGGGGCGAGCGTGAGCGCTGGCTAGAGGGAGACGGAGCATCTTTTCCGGACACTCGCTCTTTGGGATTTGGGGGGCTAGCCTTGCGGCTGGAAGAGGGTGTGGGGGCTCGTGATACCGGAACAAAGTTCCGTAGTTCAGGAACCTCACCACAAAGTTCCTCCAAAAAATGGGGAGAGCTAGCTGCTACGAGCTTAGCGATAAGTTCGTCGGCAGTCGGCATCGCTGCCGACTGAGACAACTTTGCTAGACGAAACGATATACTACGTAGCTTCTTCGCGTCGCGTTCCGCACAGAAGAAACTACAAGAAACTGTGCGGCAGTCGCGCTACTGAGCCTACAACGAGGTCCCCGGGTTGGCTGGGCCCAGGGTTGTGTATGTGCGTGATTCTCCCCACCGGGTTAGGTGAGGAGAGGTGAGTACTTAAGGTGAGCCCTAAGCTTGTTTTCCACCCCGCCAATCTTATTGTGCGGGGAGGGGCCTAACTGCTCCAGGTGCAGAGGACAGCTCGAGACAGGTGGTCCCGAACAGCCAAACAACACCCGAAGAATGGGAGTAGGGAGAGGGTAAGGGCGGGAGGGAGACAGCTACCGTCGGCTAGGAGATCCCCCAAGGCCGGTGAAGGTAGCCCCGTCCGATTTCGGCGTTACCCAGAAGGGGCAAGACCGGTGTATCGGGTCAACACCCAACAGGCTTCGTATAACACCGTGAGGTATCCACCTGTTGACCACGAAAGCAGTGGGTTTCGCAAAACTCAAATTCGTCGTTATGAAACGTCCAAGCAAGCTCAACCGCTTTGAAAAAAGCAGCTGAGAAGCTCTTCCGAATTTTGCAACGATAGCGATGACCGTTACAAAAGGCGGGAAAACCCGAAGGAGACGCACGGCGCGGTAGCGCACAGGTGCGAGCGAGAGAGATTACGCGAGAGCGCAATCGAAAAGAGGTGCGAGCGTCCGCGCGCGACGAGAGCTCGAGCACGAATCTCTTTTTATCAGAGGAGTTCGCCCTTCAGCGTCGGCTTGTACCAGACACAGACAGAGACAGCGATACAGCCGTCTCACTCACCGTCTAGACATAGACACTTACTATAGGCTTCTATGAAAGCTCAAGGTCACCTAATCCATAGGCTGACAGCAAGACAGAGCGAGCGATACAGACGTCTCACGGGAGACAGAGAGGTCTATACAGCTGTCTCATTCACCGGCCTCGAGATATAGACACTTACTATGGGCCTCAAACTCAATGTTCTGATTTGAATTGGTTGCAAGGTGGATGAATGAAGGATTTCGGCTACTTACGCTCTTGAATATGGATCCAGCTGTCAACTACCTTCTTATTTTCATCATTTTCAGACGATTGAGGACACTTCTTATGAAAAACTCAGTACAGTCAACAGCACATCAGGCTACCCATTTCCGTTTTTATAAAAAACACTAAGTGATTTCTGAAAATTGTTTATGAAGGAAGCTTCTAGAATTTCCCCGACCATTTCCGCTCTCCAATATGTAACTAAGCAGCTATAAACGAAGACGGGAGGTGAATTCCAAAAAGTCTCTGTTAAAGAAGCTTTCGGAATTTCTCCTGTCGTTTAGGAAATCTATGTCCAACAGTGGACGTTATAAGAATGGCGTCTGTGAAGGAAGCTTCTAGAATTTCTCCGGCCGTTCCTATAAAGGATACTTATGCCCAGCAGTGGACTCACCATCCTCATCAGCGTGATCGATGCTAGCCTTGGCGTCGAGTAACGCGCGTACAATATCCGCGTGTCCCATATACGCGGCGGCTATCAGAGGACTTCGCCCTTCAGCGTCGGCTTGTACCAGACACGGACAGAGACAGCGATACAGCTGTCTCATAACCGAGAGACAGAGACAGCGATACAGCCGTCTCACTCACCGGCCTCGAGACATAGACACTTACTTGGGCCTCATAAGCAAACTCAAGGTCACTCGTTGGCTGTTCTGGTTTGAATTGGTTGCAAGATGGCCGGATGAAGGATTTCAGGTCCCTTCGATCTTGAATATGGATTCAGCTGTCAAATACCTCCCTAATTTCATCATCTTTCATGATTTTTTGCAATAAAGCATGGTGGACTATCCGGAAATGGGTAGTCTGATATGGTGTACTGTACATTTCCCTGTCCAATAACTAAAGAAACTCTTAGCAGCTATGAAGAAACGCCTCCTAAAAAGTGTCTGTAAAAGGAATCTTTTAGGATTTCTCCGGCCGTTCTAAGAACCTATAAGGAACGCAAGGTGAATTCTAAAAAGTGTTTGTAAAGGAAGCTTCCAGGATTTCTGCGGCCGTTCCTATAAAGGATACTTATGCCCAGCAGTGGACTTACCATCTTCATCAGCGTGGTCGATGCTAGCCTTGGCGTCGAGTAGAGCCCGTACAATATCCGCGTGTCCCATATACGCGGCGGCTATCAGAGGAGTTCGCCCTTCAGCGTCGGCTTTGTCAGGATCACAGCCGGCTGATAGCAGCCGGGATACTACTGCTTCGTGGCCTGACCAGGCTGCGGCCCTGGGGTAAGGAATTTAAGTCAAATCAAATCAAAAATCAAAAATAGCTTCATTTAAATAGACCTGTTAAAGAGTACTTTTAAATCGTCAAATCTAATTAACAAACAAAACATACTTAATAATTGTATACATTTAATATTATGAATACCATAATATTAAATGTATACAATAAATATACTGTACTCAAATAAATGTGATGCCACCACCGGATCGAAAAGTTGTTTCTGTACTGAGAAGAACCGGCAAGAAACTCAGCAGTTACTCTTTTTAACTGTTTCTCTGTCTAAGTGATTTTTAAAGAATTTAAATTAAAAAAAAATAATGCTGCAAAGAAACAATACTTAAAATTACAAAACTTGTCAAATACAAAACTAAGGGCTGATTTTTCAGTTAGATAAAACTTATCAGGCCAATAATTTACAAGTGAGCAGATTTGGAAATGTTGGATGTCGAAATCTATAATTGTGTCCTTAAATTGCAATATGTCATTTTGACATACATTCTAAAATCTACCGCGTTGTAATTTATTGGTCTGATAATTTTCATCTGACTATTGAAAAAACAGCTCTTAACCCTTTATAGGGCAGACCATGTTGCAATTTTTCATTGGTTTTCGATCCTATTCCTATGGAATAGAGTTGAAAATATGGTGTCCAACATATGGACAAAGCCTTATGAAGGGTTAAGCTATTAAATCGCTGATAAAATGTAATTAACTTTCTGGCACTGGCTACTAGTCTCAGCATAGTACTAGGTAAAGCCCAGTGCTGGTTTTCAGACTGATCCCTGTGATGATGTTTATTATTTATCTGTGGACTCCTCTGTCTGGCTGTCAGTGTCAGTTGATTGTCATATAAAATAAGGGGATTCTGCAACTAACCGGCGTTCATATTTAACACACTCGACATGGCGCAGTCAGTTGTTCGATTTCAATAATCAGTCCAAATTCAAAAATCTTGTTATCAGTGAGTCAACATCTACATGAAATGAACCCACATAAAAACACAAAATTAAGTCTTGATTCGAGATCTGTTCTTATGGTTTAAAAAACTTTTTTAACATAGCACACATTGAAATTTCAGCCTATCAATATAAAATATGATACTCTATAGCACAAACAAAACAATGACACAACAAAGTCAACTGATATTTAAGACGCATAATTCAAGTGGCCTTTTCGCTAGAAGCGTTTTCTTCCAGACTAGAAGCTTCAAGTGGTGAAAAAATAAAATGAACAAGTTTGATCAAAGTACATTTTGTGGGTGCTATTTTTTTAAGACGGGATTAGGGTTTATTATTTCTTACCTCAAAGCTGTCCTGTTGTCGGCGTCCACGCAATCTACGTCACATCCAAACTCTAGTAGTACTTCAACCACCTGAAATTAAAAATTATCATTAAAAACTTGGCTGGCAGACAAGCAGACATGAATCAAATGTTAATTTAAAGAAAGTCACATAATAAGATTGGTGTCACCTTGGTACAGTCGCCGTCAGATATTGAAGCACCCCAAGGTGACCAAATGCACAAAAATTGCCAATAGGGAATATGCACTGTTCTTTTTTATATTTTTTATTATGATAGCTTATATCGTTTTATGAATGATCAATAATATTCATCACCAAAAATGCGAAATGTAGTATATTCATAAATTGTTTAAAACTTTTTTAAGCGTTTTCATGGACTCTGACGTCATACAAGTCTATGACAACACAAATGTAACCTACAAACTATCGAATTCTTCTTCTTGTCGCGCTTTTGACAGTGACATACGCATAGACTTGGACGTCACACTCACTCATACGTGACTGTTTTTACCGCTTTGAATTTCCTACATTTTTTTGCACTTTTCAATAATTATTTTTACATTGACAAAGAAATAAAATTAGGAAATATTGATAGAGACGTAACGAGAATTCAAAATAGTATGACCCTCATTTGTTCCAAGTGCATATTCTCTATTATACAATTTTTTACTGTAAGTACATCGGAGCTGATAGATTTATTTTCTGGGAATTTTATTGTAACACTAGTTGTCCCAACAGACTTCGTTCTGTTGTCAAATTTAGTGTCACGTGACAGGTAGTAACAGTTACTAAGAGGAAACTAAAATTGTGATTTTCATTATATTCCCAATTTTCTCATGATTATTCACCTTTTATACCTTCCCTCGACCATTACAAATATTTCAAAACCAAAATTAGCCAAATTGGTCCAGCCATTTATTTATTTATTTATTCTTCAGGAAACATACAGTATTTAAAATTCCATTCCCGAGTTTTAGCGAGACTAACGAACAGCAATCCATTTTTAGTCTATTTTACGGATTTTTGTTATTCAAGATCTACTATATGGAGAACGGCACCTCAATCGACCCATTTCCGGTCAGTCCTCCTTGCTCTATTGCCAAGAAATGACATATTTGGCAAGAGCGAGAGATAAAACGGAAATGGGGTAACCGGATGTGCTGTTGACTGTACTTGCCTCGGTGTGTCCCGCCCGCAGCAGCCGCCCCAGGCCTCCGCCCCCGCCCCCTCTAGCTGCTGCGTGGAGCGCTGTGCCTCCTAGAGTGTCTGTAGTGTCTCCTAGGTGTGTGTGTACTTGCCTCGGTGTGTCCCGCCCAGGCGGCGGCGCGCAAGGGGCTCCACCCGTCGGCATCGGCCGCGTAGTGTCTCCTAGAGTGTCTGTAGTGTCTCCTAGGTGTGTGTGTACTTGCCTCGGTGTGTCCCGCCCAGGCGGCGGCGCGCAAGGGGCTCCACCCGTCGGCATCGGCCGCGTAGTGTCTCCTAGAGTGTCTGTAGTGTCTCCTAGGTGTGTGTGTACTTGCCTCGGTGTGTCCCGCCCAGGCGGCGGCGCGCAAGGGGCTCCACCCGTCGGCATCGGCCGCGTAGTGTCTCCTAGAGTGTCTGTAGTGTCTCCTAGGTGTGTGTGTACTTGCCTCGGTGTGTCCCGCCCAGGCGGCGGCGCGCAAGGGGCTCCACCCGTCGGCATCGGCCGCGTAGTGTCTCCTAGAGTGTCTGTAGTGTCTCCTAGGTGTGTGTGTACTTGCCTCGGTGTGTCCCGCCCAGGCGGCGGCGCGCAAGGGGCTCCACCCGTCGGCATCGGCCGCGTAGTGTCTCCTAGAGTGTCTGTAGTGTCTCCTAGGTGTGTGTGTACTTGCCTCGGTGTGTCCCGCCCAGGCGGCGGCGCGCAAGGGGCTCCACCCGTCGGCATCGGCCGCGTAGTGTCTCCTAGAGTGTCTGTAGTGTCTCCTAGGTGTGTGTGTACTTGCCTCGGTGTGTCCCGCCCAGGCGGCGGCGCGCAAGGGGCTCCACCCGTCGGCATCGGCCGCGTAGTGTCTCCTAGAGTGTCTGTAGTGTCTCCTAGGTGTGTGTGTACTTGCCTCGGTGTGTCCCGCCCAGGCGGCGGCGCGCAAGGGGCTCCACCCGTCGGCATCGGCCGCGTAGTGTCTCCTAGAGTGTCTGTAGTGTCTCCTAGGTGTGTGTGTACTTGCCTCGGTGTGTCCCGCCCAGGCGGCGGCGCGCAAGGGGCTCCACCCGTCGGCATCGGCTCCTAGAGTGTCTGTAGTGTCTCCTAGGTGTGTGTGTACTTGCCTCGGTGTGTCCCGCCCAGGCGGCGGCGCGCAAGGGGCTCCACCCGTCGGCATCGGCCGCGTAGTGTCTCCTAGAGTGTCTGTAGTGTCTCCTAGGTGTGTGTGTACTTGCCTCGGTGTGTCCCGCCCAGGCGGCGGCGCGCAAGGGGCTCCACCCGTCGGCATCGGCTCCTAGAGTGTCTGTAGTGTCTCCTAGGTGTGTGTGTACTTGCCTCGGTGTGTCCCGCCCAGGCGGCGGCGCGCAAGGGGCTCCACCCGTCGGCATCGGCCGCGTAGTGTCTCCTAGAGTGTCTGTAGTGTCTCCTAGGTGTGTGTGTACTTGCCTCGGTGTGTCCCGCCCAGGCGGCGGCGCGCAAGGGGCTCCACCCGTCGGCATCGGCCGCGTAGTGTCTCCTAGAGTGTCTGTAGTGTCTCCTAGGTGTGTGTGTACTTGCCTCGGTGTGTCCCGCCCAGGCGGCGGCGCGCAAGGGGCTCCACCCGTCGGCATCGGCCGCGTAGTGTCTCCTAGAGTGTCTGTAGTGTCTCCTAGGTGTGTGTGTACTTGCCTCGGTGTGTCCCGCCCAGGCGGCGGCGCGCAAGGGGCTCCACCCGTCGGCATCGGCCGCGTAGTGTCTCCTAGAGTGTCTGTAGTGTCTCCTAGGTGTGTGTGTACTTGCCTCGGTGTGTCCCGCCCAGGCGGCGGCGCGCAAGGGGCTCCACCCGTCGGCATCGGCCGCGTAGTGTCTCCTAGAGTGTCTGTAGTGTCTCCTAGGTGTGTGTGTACTTGCCTCGGTGTGTCCCGCCCAGGCGGCGGCGCGCAAGGGGCTCCACCCGTCGGCATCGGCCGCGTAGTGTCTCCTAGAGTGTCTGTAGTGTCTCCTAGGTGTGTGTGTACTTGCCTCGGTGTGTCCCGCCCAGGCGGCGGCGCGCAAGGGGCTCCACCCGTCGGCATCGGCCGCGTAGTGTCTCCTAGAGTGTCTGTAGTGTCTCCTAGGTGTGTGTGTACTTGCCTCGGTGTGTCCCGCCCAGGCGGCGGCGCGCAAGGGGCTCCACCCGTCGGCATCGGCCGCGTAGTGTCTCCTAGAGTGTCTGTAGTGTCTCCTAGGTGTGTGTGTACTTGCCTCGGTGTGTCCCGCCCAGGCGGCGGCGCGCAAGGGGCTCCACCCGTCGGCATCGGCCGCGTAGTGTCTCCTAGAGTGTCTGTAGTGTCTCCTAGGTGTGTGTGTACTTGCCTCGGTGTGTCCCGCCCAGGCGGCGGCGCGCAAGGGGCTCCACCCGTCGGCATCGGCCGCGTAGTGTCTCCTAGAGTGTCTGTAGTGTCTCCTAGGTGTGTGTGTACTTGCCTCGGTGTGTCCCGCCCAGGCGGCGGCGCGCAAGGGGCTCCACCCGTCGGCATCGGCCGCGTAGTGTCTCCTAGAGTGTCTGTAGTGTCTCCTAGGTGTGTGTGTACTTGCCTCGGTGTGTCCCGCCCAGGCGGCGGCGCGCAAGGGGCTCCACCCGTCGGCATCGGCCGCGTAGTGTCTCCTAGAGTGTCTGTAGTGTCTCCTAGGTGTGTGTGTACTTGCCTCGGTGTGTCCCGCCCAGGCGGCGGCGCGCAAGGGGCTCCACCCGTCGGCATCGGCCGCGTAGTGTCTCCTAGAGTGTCTGTAGTGTCTCCTAGGTGTGTGTGTACTTGCCTCGGTGTGTCCCGCCCAGGCGGCGGCGCGCAAGGGGCTCCACCCGTCGGCATCGGCCGCGTAGTGTCTCCTAGAGTGTCTGTAGTGTCTCCTAGGTGTGTGTGTACTTGCCTCGGTGTGTCCCGCCCAGGCGGCGGCGCGCAAGGGGCTCCACCCGTCGGCATCGGCCGCGTAGTGTCTCCTAGAGTGTCTGTAGTGTCTCCTAGGTGTGTGTGTACTTGCCTCGGTGTGTCCCGCCCAGGCGGCGGCGCGCAAGGGGCTCCACCCGTCGGCATCGGCCGCGTAGTGTCTCCTAGAGTGTCTGTAGTGTCTCCTAGGTGTGTGTGTACTTGCCTCGGTGTGTCCCGCCCAGGCGGCGGCGCGCAAGGGGCTCCACCCGTCGGCATCGGCTCCTAGAGTGTCTGTAGTGTCTCCTAGGTGTGTGTGTACTTGCCTCGGTGTGTCCCGCCCAGGCGGCGGCGCGCAAGGGGCTCCACCCGTCGGCATCGGCTCCTAGAGTGTCTGTAGTGTCTCCTAGGTGTGTGTGTACTTGCCTCGGTGTGTCCCGCCCAGGCGGCGGCGCGCAAGGGGCTCCACCCGTCGGCATCGGCCGCGTAGTGTCTCCTAGAGTGTCTGTAGTGTCTCCTAGGTGTGTGTGTACTTGCCTCGGTGTGTCCCGCCCAGGCGGCGGCGCGCAAGGGGCTCCACCCGTCGGCATCGGCTCCTAGAGTGTCTGTAGTGTCTCCTAGGTGTGTGTGTACTTGCCTCGGTGTGTCCCGCCCAGGCGGCGGCGCGCAAGGGGCTCCACCCGTCGGCATCGGCTCCTAGAGTGTCTGTAGTGTCTCCTAGGTGTGTGTGTACTTGCCTCGGTGTGTCCCGCCCAGGCGGCGGCGCGCAAGGGGCTCCACCCGTCGGCATCGGCCGCGTAGTGTCTCCTAGAGTGTCTGTAGTGTCTCCTAGGTGTGTGTGTACTTGCCTCGGTGTGTCCCGCCCAGGCGGCGGCGCGCAAGGGGCTCCACCCGTCGGCATCGGCTCCTAGAGTGTCTGTAGTGTCTCCTAGGTGTGTGTGTACTTGCCTCGGTGTGTCCCGCCCAGGCGGCGGCGCGCAAGGGGCTCCACCCGTCGGCATCGGCTCCTAGAGTGTCTGTAGTGTCTCCTAGGTGTGTGTGTACTTGCCTCGGTGTGTCCCGCCCAGGCGGCGGCGCGCAAGGGGCTCCACCCGTCGGCATCGGCTCCTAGAGTGTCTGTAGTGTCTCCTAGGTGTGTGTGTACTTGCCTCGGTGTGTCCCGCCCAGGCGGCGGCGCGCAAGGGGCTCCACCCGTCGGCATCGGCTCCTAGAGTGTCTGTAGTGTCTCCTAGGTGTGTGTGTACTTGCCTCGGTGTGTCCCGCCCAGGCGGCGGCGCGCAAGGGGCTCCACCCGTCGGCATCGGCTCCTAGAGTGTCTGTAGTGTCTCCTAGGTGTGTGTGTACTTGCCTCGGTGTGTCCCGCCCAGGCGGCGGCGCGCAAGGGGCTCCACCCGTCGGCATCGGCTCCTAGAGTGTCTGTAGTGTCTCCTAGGTGTGTGTGTACTTGCCTCGGTGTGTCCCGCCCAGGCGGCGGCGCGCAAGGGGCTCCACCCGTCGGCATCGGCTCCTAGAGTGTCTGTAGTGTCTCCTAGGTGTGTGTGTACTTGCCTCGGTGTGTCCCGCCCAGGCGGTGGCGCGCAAGGGGCTCCACCCGTCGGCATCGGCTCCTAGAGTGTCTGTAGTGTCTCCTAGGTGTGTGTGTACTTGCCTCGGTGTGTCCCGCCCAGGCGGCGGCGCGCAAGGGGCTCCACCCGTCGGCATCGGCTCCTAGAGTGTCTGTAGTGTCTCCTAGGTGTGTGTGTACTTGCCTCGGTGTGTCCCGCCCAGGCGGCGGCGCGCAAGGGGCTCCACCCGTCGGCATCGGCTCCTAGAGTGTCTGTAGTGTCTCCTAGGTGTGTGTGTACTTGCCTCGGTGTGTCCCGCCCAGGCGGCGGCGCGCAAGGGGCTCCACCCGTCGGCATCGGCCGCGTCGGGCGGAGCGCCCGCCCGCAGCAGCGCCGCCGCACACGCCGCCCGCCCTAATCAAATCAAATTGGTTTAAAGAATCATTTATTTCCCATAAAGATTACAATAATCACTTACATGAGAAAACAGTTAACATTCAAACATTTCGTTGGACTTTACTTATGCTTACATTCAAATCAGACAAATAAAACATATCCACAAAGAAATAAAGGAAAAAAATATTTTTATGAATCGAAGGTAGCTTAACATTTTATCTAAATCTTTAACTTGACGACTCGACCGCGCAAACACGAACATAGCGCGCAACTGGATGTGCCGTTAACATAGTTGACAAGTGTATTTTACTCGCAAGATTATTTAAGTATTCGAAATGGAAAAATATTTTTTATGTGTTTATTGAAAACTAAACATTAGTTAGTTATTATATAAATAGTTATGTATATACAGGGTGTCCCGAAACGTGACGTCAAGCGGGCACGGGATGATAGGCTAGATCATACCGGCTCTGGGAAAAATAAGGAAAAAAATCTATGTCACTTGGTTTAGTAATTATAATAATATTTTTGAAATTTTTGGAAATCGACACCCTTGACTAAGTTTTCATGTAGTGTACTCACAAATAACCAAATTTCGCAGCGTTTTATTTTTTTATTTCATCCTAGAAAACTATGCTTTCAATCATAGTCACTTTTATGATGATAAATTTTGGACATTAAGTAAAAAAAAATAAAGTTCGACTGAGTCATGGTTAAGAATTTTTATGTCAGCTAACTTCAGCCCTCATTTTCTTTAAAAAACATTACTATAGCATCCTTGGCAAGTTGTCTAGAAAAATAGCCCATTTAATCAAGATTTCAAAAAGGTAAAATACTAACCATTTCTTTGTCTTATGTTTCTATGAAAAATATTATGAACCATAATGGGTCGTCCAAAACTTGAACTAGGTGAATTCTACAGTATGATTTGCTTGGATGATAAAGACAAAGAGATTGTAGGTTAGCGGCAGCGGCAAAAATGAATCGTTTGCTGTTGCTAAGCATTCCATGATTGGTCGGTTAATGTGATGGGTGACCACTCCAAAAAAAAATTAAAATATCTTTATAGCTATCCGTCCTCCGGAGGCACGTTAAGCGGTTGGCCCCGGAAGAGGTTGCGTGTGCCCAGTGTTGAGCATAAGTGTCACCAGTTGAGGTCAGACTTATGCTCAACGCTTAGGCTCAACGAAACTATCCTGTATTGCTACAGTGTCATACTCTAACACGTCTGCACAGTGAGCTAAGTGTGGATTGTGGTACAGTCACCGGCATCTCAGGCTACCTATTTCCGTTTTTTATCTCGCTCTTGCTGAATGACATTTCTTTGCAATAGAGCAAGGAAGACTAGTAGTGTATTTTTCCGAAATCTCCGTGCTTCGGAAGGCACGTTAAGCAGTTCGTCCCGATTGGCATCGTTAGATGTTAGTCGTAATGATTAGTCAAAGGCCTTAGGGCGGCTTGATGACATCTGAGTTTTTTTTTATATCACTGAATTTACACTCCTGCAACAGTCGCTGAGCCCGCGTGTTAGAGTATGGCTAGCGCCCACCCTTTTAGTTGAGGTGAGGCCTGTGCCAAGCTGTGGGACGGATATAGGCCGTGTATGTATGTATGTATGTATGTATGTATGTATGTATGTAAGGAGGACTGAACGAAAATGGTAAGGGTGATGTGGCATTTACCGTAAAAGTGAGATACCAGAGCTACTATTGAGCCATGTAGTCAGATGATATTAAGGCGCCCTAAGGTCTCTGAATAAGTTTCGTGGATGACTTCTGCTAGCACCTTCAGCTGGGGACAACTGCTTAATGTCATGTGTACGGAGATACTATGAAAAAAAAAAACGAACTGGTCCCCATCACATTAACCGACCAATCATGGAATGCTTAGCAACAGCAACCGATTCATTTTTGCCGCTGCCACTAACCTACGGTCATTTTTTCTTTTATCATCCAAGTAAGGCATACTAATAGACTTCACCTAGTTCAAGTTTTGAAAGACCCATTTGGTTCATAATATTTTTCATGGAAACATAAGACAAGGAAATGGTTAGTATTTTACCTTTTTGAAATCTTGATTAAATGGGCTATTTTTCTAGACAACTTGCCAAGGATGCCATAGTAATGTTTTTCAAAGAAAATGAGGGATGAAGTTAGCTGACATAAAAATTCTTAACCATGACTCAGTCGAACTTAATTTTTTTTTACTAAATGTCCAAAATTTATCGTCATAAAAGTGACTATAATCGAAAGCATAATTTTCTAGGATAAAATAAAAAAATAAAACGCTGCGAAATTTGGTGATTTGTGAGTACAGTACATGAAAACTTAGTCAAGGGTGTCGATTTCCAAAAATTTCAAAAATATTATTATAATTACTAAACCAAGTAAAAGGGAAGCTCAGAAAAACGCATTAAACCATTTAAATTACAATTTATTCACAAACTAAAACAAATGCAAGTTGTACAAGAAAAAGAGTGAGTGAGATAGCTATACAAACGTCAAATAATGGCGGGGAATACTGCTCTTGACAAGTTGCGTTCGGAAATGCCTAACAGTCGGCCTTCCTGTACCACTGCTCGCCCCGAGCAGTATTCTCCATGTAAAGCAACGTAAAAGTAAAACTAAGCTAAGTAATATTGACATACCCAGGTGACTTCTTAATGCCACCACAACTGACTTCTTAATGCCAGTTCAGCTGACTTCTTAATGCCAGCACAACTAACTTCTTAATGCTAGTTCAGGTGACTTCTTAATGCCACCACAACTGACATCTTAATGCCAGTTCAGGAAGTACACCTTCCAAGTCGCGACTTATACAACACCTCTTAAGGCAAATCTCGAGATTTAAACAGTCAGTCAAATAACAAACAGTCTGAAACGTTCTTAATCGTTTCCAGTTATTTAACAAGTCTGAAGCGTTCTTAATCGCCTCCAGTCAAATAACTTACAGTCTGAAGCGTTCTTAATCGCCTACAGTCAAGTAACAAACAGTCTGAAACGTTCTTAATCGTTTCCAGTTATTTAACAAGTATGAAGCGTTCTTAATCGCCTCCAGTCAAATAACTTACAGTCTGAAGCGTTCTCAATCGCCTACAGTCAAGTAACAAACAGTCTGAAACGTTCTTAATCGTTTCCAGTTATTTAACAAGTATGAAGCGTTCTTAATCGCCTCCAGTCAAATAACTTACAGTCTGAAGCGTTCTCAATCGCCTACAGTCAAGTAACAACAATGAGCGAACAATTATCGCCTTCTTAATGGCAGCTCACTGAGTAATATTACAAACAATCACAAACAAATAATATAAATCAGATAATGTAACAAAATGAGCGAACAATTATCGCCTTCTTAATGGCAGCTCATTGAGTAATATTACAAACAATCACAAACAAACAATATAAATCAGATAATGCAACAAAATGAGCGAACAAATATCGCCTTCTTAATGGCAGCTCACTAAGTAATATTACAAACAATCACAAACAAACAATATAAATCATATAATGTAACAAAATGAGCGAACAAATATCGCCTTCTTAATGGCAGCTCACTGAGTAATATTACAAACAATCACAAACAAACAATATAAATCAGATAATGTAACGAATGAGCGAACAAATATCGCCTTCTTAATGGCAGCTCACTGAGTAATATTACAAACAATCACAAACAAACAATATAAATCAGATGATGTAACAAATGAGCGAACAAATAACGCCTTCTTAATGGCAGCTCACTGAGTCATATTACAAACAATCACAAACAAACAATTTAAATTAGATAATGCAACAAAATGAGCGAACAAATATCGCCTTCTTAATGGCAGCTCACTGAGTAATATTACAAACAATCACAAACAAACAATATAAATCAGATAATGCAACAAAATGAGCGAACAAATATCGCCTTCTTAATGGCAGCTCACTGAGTAATATTACAAACAAACAATATAAATCTTAAGAATACAAGAAGTAATGTTTCATTCTTATTAAGAATAATCAGAATGGACTATATGATTTAAAACGATTCAGTTTGTCACGAGCTATCACATTACAGTATGCTTGACGGCGACTATGTGTATAGTCTTAATCACATTACGGCTTACACTTTTACAATCCTGAATTTGACTATCTAAACTTGGTGCAAGCCTGTCACTTCGTTACCCCTTGCACATGATATTACGTTCACCAATAACCATGTCACATACCTCAACAGATCTTAACTTAACACATGTGAAGCATAAAACGCAGAACGACTTAAAAACTTTGTCTAACATCGTAAAACAAAATAAATCATCCAAGTCAGATCACCAAGCATTACCAATCACATTCAACATCACCAACGCAAGATCACCAAAGCGCCCAAGATGGTTTGCCATTAAAATAGGTAGGTAAGTAGTAGACTTGCTCCTTTGCGCGCGGATTGACAGCAGTCAAAATGAATTTTATTTGTTTCTTGTAGACCACAGTGATCCTTAAAATACTTACAAATAAAAGCTATGTTTCGGTCGCATACAACTCCGAATATCTGTAATACTATAATAACACGAACAGCTTCTAACTACAAGAGCTAGAGTGAATAAATGTCGTAAATCAAACACCAAGGTGGTCCACGTATAGATACTATGTGTAACGGCACCGGCATCTTTCATAAAGGATACAACAACACTGCTTGACACCCTGTTTATTTTTCTCGCATAGTGTTAAGTGCAGCCATGTACATTTTTTTTTTTTTGTTTCTAAATACAGCGCCGTATTTGCCAAACCAGTTCTAAAATACACCACCTAGATAAAAGTAAGCAAGTTCTGTCAAATAGTCACTTTTAATTTTACCTTACAAAATTATTGGTCTACAGTTGAACCAATTGAAGTCTCCCTGTTGCATTGCTTCTACAAAAGTAGGTAGGTACTAAACATGTATCATTTATTCACTTAACGGAAATAACATTGTTTCGGCTAAACCCATCCAGGTGGCCCGTTGACTTACCAGCACGGTATTCGACCTTAAAAAAAGTCTCCAATCAGTACAATCGGTAACTATTTAACTTAATACCTGTAACATACACCTTAAATTTAAACTAACTTACAACAACAGCAAGGGTCTCATAATCAATGCTTTGACTTCTGCTAGGCTGTAAGTGATTCACCAGTCATAAACATTCGTAAAAACGTGTTGACTCAAAACGATGTAGGTACTGCCGCGATCTTTCATCCGCTCGGCCATCGACAAAGTACAATATCTATAATATGAGCGCTTTGAATCTGTAAGCTACGCACTTTTTGTAGAACATTTATCAATCTTACAATTACAGAAAAAAACAATTCGAAAACTCATCTGATACTCATCAAGACTATTTCAGCAGGTAAGCTTTCGCCGATCTATGTCTTCAGACAACGATGTATGCAATGCACGACGCTCACTGATCCTAAGATAATGTGACCAACGTGCGGATGTCAATTAGTTAAGGTATTACACACTGCTCTAGACACTCCGTATATATTGTAAACCCTGAAATATATGATTGTGTGCCTAATATAATTGCACTTGCTGTGGCGCAACGCCACAACACACCAATGTGAATATGATTATCACATTTGAACAAAACTGATAGCCTTTCTTTTGTCTTGTCACGACACACCCCGTCACAGCAATATTATGTTGGTCTGTATAATTCGTGTACTAATATCCGTATTAGGGTCCTTCCTACAACGGTTTGGTTGTCACGAATCTAAATAACGCATAATAATAAATATGAGCCTCGCTCTGTGAAACCAGGAACAACGAAGGTACCACAGACAACCAGATTCAGCACAAACACTTGTTTCATCAACAAACCCCGCACTGTGCGGAAATCGAACACGCGACCCCTCGATGCTCAACCGTTGAACCACTGCGCTAAACGGGTCATCAACGACTCAAAACAAACGAAATATCAACATCAAAATAACAAGTTCGAATCTAATCGACAGGCAATTATTTAACACCTTGTACGACTGCACTTACATTTGGCAGTTCGATTAATTAATTTTGTAAATACGAAACATCTACTACGTTTTTTAAATAACACAAATCACCATGACAATACTCAAACGCTTAGTTGGTAACAGGCTGACTAATATTAACCTCTGTTTTGGGCACAGTTTGGCCTCATCAGCCACCTCCTTGAAGGATTTATTTTCGAATTTATGACATACCTCAAATGCCCAATGGTTGACTGGCAGATATTGCGCTCAGCATGAAGCCCGCCATACCGTACTATTATGTGCAATGAAGATGAAATAAATAATTAAATATTAAAAATTTTAATTGAACAACTAGACTTGCATGGATTGAATATTCAACTGTAACTGTAACCTCTGGGCTCTGTATAACTCTGTAATTATTATTATTTTACGCAAGACAAGACAACTGAAATCAATAAAAAAGACAACTAATAATTTGTAGCTACAGTAATATCTGTAAATAATTAGACATAAGTTTGTCTGAAGTAACAGTTTACTTCAGGACATTCATTCTTATCATGGCCTGTACGATGATAACGGTGTGATGAACACCTTTTCTACCTAATTGTTTTCATCATCATGACAGACACAGCCACAGAATGCACAAGTTTTATGAATTTTGTAATGTTGGTGCAATGTGACCACAATGCTTACAACTGCATAATTTAATTATTAAATCAGTAACACTTGACTTACTTCAACGATGAAAATTAATATCTTAACATGCTGGACGTGTCCTGATAACCAGCAGAAATAGCATCAACTTACTGGTACGGAAGGTACCTACCTGTTATTGCTTCTGTAACCTGCATCGGGTAACCCACAAGCATAACCTTAAATATATCTTGTCACATTAAAATTTATAAATAATATTCAGAACATTACACCATAAGCATTAACTTAGTCACACATCTGACTAACTTACTGATTGGAAAGAAAGGCAGTTAATAAACATTAGAGTTATGTAAGGTTGAGATATTAGTTTAGGTTTAGATAGTTGTTAGTATCAATGTTCGGCATACTTCTTTTTTTAAATTTAAAAGTCCAAATAAGTTTCAGAAATAGTTTTCTCATCACCAGTCATACATCCACAGAATACAAAATACCTTTATCTTTTCAGATTAACTTACTTACTCAATAATAATTAACAGATCAGATAGGATCAGAATCAGAAAATGTATCATTAAGACCAGCATAGACTTGAACTAAATCAGCTGTAGGTTGCCAATGGCACAGATGAAATGGTGGGGTACTACTGAAGTGGGGTAAAAACAGACCACTACTGTGGCTACTGGTTTCCATTATTCAAAGTACTAGGCATAGTAGATACCTAGCACTTTAACTAGGAGTAGTTTGACGAATGAAACTTGTTCAGGTTCGCAAGAACCTGCTGCTTAATCACTCTCCCATCAGGAGCATGATGAACACTCCGCAATAAGAGAGCGATTAAGGCAGAGGTCAGTGACCGCGCACACGGTCCGGTGCCGCGGTGCTCCAGCGGACTCCGCTCGGGACCGCCAAAACGCTGCCGATTTGAGACACTATTCAAAAGTTCACGAGGCAACGTATCATATGGGTACACCGTCCGTCACTACTACACATTTCAAAGATGACAATCCGATATCATGGAAAAGTTCACGTCCACTTATTGTTATTGGCTTGAAAGTTACTTTTATCACAAATTCACAACAATCCCCAATACACTCGATTCGACAATTCACTCACAGTACCCGTGCGGCAACAGGTACGAACCGGTTTTTGTTTTCTGCAAGGCGTCCCGGTCGGCGCGGCCGCGCTTAGCAAATTTTGGAAAACGATACAGAAGTTACTTCCACTTATTGTTTCGTCAGGAAAACGTTTTTGTAGGCGCTCGGTACACTTATCCCGCTTCTGAGCTAAAAGGGAAGCTCAGAAAAACGCATTAAACCATTTAAATTACAATTTATTCACAAACTAAAACAAATGCAAGTTGTACAAGAAAAAGAGTGAGTGAGATAGCTATACAAACGTCAAATAATGGCGGGGAATACTGCTCTTGACAAGTTGCGTTCGGAAATGCCTAACACAAGTGACATAGATTTTTTTCCTTATTTTTCCCAGAGCCGGTAGGACCTAGCCTATCATCCCGTGCCCGCTTGACGTCACGTTTCGGGACACCCTGTATATACAATAGTGACGTTATGATTATTTTATTAATTTATAGCAATTTATTTATTTCAAATCAAATCAAAAATAGCTTTATTTATTTACCTGTTACAAGCACGGAACAGAAAAAACAGTGGAAGTGCGAAGTGGGCGTGCCACGCGTGCCACAATTAACAGTAGCTACCCATACTTGGTCCCAGTCGTGTTGTAACATCGCATCGAGTTGCTCGTCTCGCGACAACTTCATATTTCCGTAGTTATGCCGTAATGCTCCATTTTGGAGTGCAAAAATGATAGTAAGGATAAAAAAACCGGCCAAGTGCGAGTCGGACTCGCGCACCGAGGGTTACGTACAAACCTGCAAGGTTTACAAAGTTCGTTCATTATGACAATCGAGTCATGTAGTAAGTTTAAAATTATTAAAAAAATATATATTATGTGATGTAACTAAAAATTTATGGTTTTCGTAATTTTTCCTTTATCTATGCTATAAGACGTTGCTTCGTACCAAATTTCAAGATTCTGAGTTCACGGGAAGCACCCTGTAGGTTTTGATTCCCTTGCAAGTGTCGAAAATTTGCGGCATAAACGGCTGTATCTTTTGATTGCGTTGGCTTAGAAGTTTGATTTTTTTCACAGCTTCAAGGGACAGTAGACCTGAGTAATTGATATAAATTTCAGCTTCATACCTCCACGCGTTCCTGAGAAAAAGGGTCTTGACAGACGGACGGACGGACGGACAGACGGACAACAAAGTGATCCTATAAGGGTTCCGTTTTTTCCTTTCGAGGTACGGAACCCTAAAAACTTGAAAATGTAGGTCTTTCCTACCATCGCTAGGAACTATTTTATTTGTTTTCTAATAAAATCTTGTTAATTTCAATAGACAGATAGATATCGACCTATAACGCAAATTTCACTCTTAATGCTTGTACAATTAAATGTATAATTGCTCTCAATAGAGAATCCCGCCATCTATGGTCGATCAACGGAATTAACTCGTCAATCATAACTAAATTGACATTAGATTAGAAAAAGTCGTAAATACTGTCAGCAGTAAAGCACAACGAATATTATCTGTAGAGTGTGAAGGTTGATTTCCGGATGTACGATCTGTGAATTAAGCTAATTTGGGCTAGAATTGAAACGACCAATCAAACGGCTTTTTTCTTTGTAGTGCATTATATGACTTTCAATATATTTGTGTGAGTTTGGCGACAGCGGTTCCTTCACTAATATGGTTGCATTGCACTTCCACTTGTTTTTTCTATTCCGTGGTTACAAGTACTTTCAAATCGTCAAATCGAATTAACAAACAAAACATACTTAATAATAGACATGAATACCATAATAATGAATGTAAACAATAAATATACTGTAGTTAAATAAATGTGATGTTACCACCGGATCGGAAAGTTGTTTCTGTACTGAGAAGAACCGGCAAGAAACTCAGCAGTTTTATTTTATTTTATTTATTAAGGACAACTTACAAAACATACACCGTAAATTACAGTAGTACATTCTTGGGTAGTTCTAGTTACAGTGTTGCTTCAGTTACAAGTTGCCACGGCATGCATTATACAGGAAGTTGACATAATTTAAGCAAAAGTATATTTTTTTTAATTTCTCAGTTATTAAACTTAATAAACTAGGAATGAGTATGCATAAAAGTGTGTGTATCTGTACGTGTGTTTTTGTGTATGTGTGTGTGTGTGTGTGTGTGTGTGTGGGTGAGTGTGCGTTTGTAAGTAAGTAAATATTCTTTATTGCACACTAAAACAACAACAATATTACAGGACAGTAGCTGAAGTAAACACGTAAATGTACAACTTGGGCGGTTTTATCGCTAAAGAGCGATCTCTTCCAAACAACCCAAAGGTAGAGGAAAGTTGATTAGAAGGGTAGGCAAGTGCACAAAAAAGTAATCAGAGTGGAAATGATAATGAAATACAAACTATAAACTTAAATATAATTACATAACATTAAATAAATAATTAATAATTAGTTTGTGTGTGCGCGCGTTACTCTTTTCCTCTTTCCTCTTACCTAGGCCTCCGCCCCCGCCTCCACGAGCCGCTGCGTGGAGCGCAGTGCCTCCTAGGGCGTCTGTGGCGTTCACCAAATGAGGGTAGCGCTGTCAATGAAACAATTTTTCAATACAAGGTTCAAGTTCTATACCTAAAAATGAATGTTATTTTATTATTCATCTCTCCAACCTTATTATAATGTATTGTGAAAAAATACAATAAAACAGTACTGCAAGTCTCAAGAATGTAAGGTTTATTATGTATCTCTACTGCGGCGAGTACCTATCCTCCCTGGCCAGCTATAGGTAAAGGACAGAGGGGAAAGCACCGCCACAACTTGCTCAAAATAGTGACATCCTATGCCACAATAAGCGAACATAACAAAAGTAATTTTAAATCTGTCAAAAACAAGAAAAAAAATTATATTTTGAATACGTCTTACCGAAAATTCTGAACTGAATCTGTATTTACATCATTGAGTTTGTATAAATTTTAATTCTTTATTGGGCACAAATAGCCAGTATTTCATGTGATAAAATACAAAAAGCTTAATGATAAATAATGTTCAATAAATCTTGTGTAGACTAATAAAACCTTTCTTTCTTTATTTAATAATTATGTAACTGGAAGGAAATCATGGATTTATTTGAAAATCGGCAATTATCATTTTACTACACCTAATAACATTTCTAAGTAGCAATTCCTGACAAACAAACATACATACATACCCTCATAGCCCTATCTCTGGGTTAGTCAGAGGCACACTGATTGTTGCCGTCATGGTGAACGGAACATTCAGAAGCCCACATAACAAACAAACAAGTATATATTAGCAGTGTTATCATTGAACCATACATACCTTGAGTAAAGCAGTAAGAGCCTCGTCATCCCCCTTGGCGGCGAGCTCGTGCACCAGGTTAGGGTCGAGAGGAACCGGCTCCGCCGTCTCCTCTGTTGCTGTCTCTGTCTTATCTTGTTTCTCTTTCTCTGTTGTCAGCTGGAAGATAAGATAGTGGTTATGGTTGGGTGAACTTGACTCGGTTGTGACAGTAGGAGACAAAGACGCCTCGTGGCATTTTTTGTTGGGAGTTCACCACATACAAACGGAAACATCGCACAAACAGGTATCCCAAAAAGTCTTGGTGCTTAGACTAAATGGAGGTCTAGGTACTTAACACGTTGAGCGCCACGCCGGTCACAAACAATAGGAATTCGATTGTTACAGTGACCGACGGCGTTCAAAGGCTTAAATGAAAATATTTTGACAAGATATCAAACACATGTTAACCATGTTACGTTGCTTCAATTATGTTAATTCAAAGCTATGAATTTTGATGAATAAATAAATGAACATATTCACTTGGCTACATAAATCTTGGATTATTTTAAAATACACAACCTAATGCTTGCGCGATTTAACTGTCACCAAACGCCATCTAGTGACAACTACAGTGCAACTTCTTATAGGTCGCGCTAAGTGTCGTACAAGCATTAACCAGGAGCGGCGCTTCAGATGAAGCTAATTTCCTATACAAAATCTTCTGTTTCACACGTCAGCTATTGTCGTGGGGCCCCTCTCACACTTATTGAAAACAGTATTAGGAATCGCGCTACCTAGGGTGTCCCAAAAAGTAGTGTCAAGCCGAAGCCTAGAGGTAGAGCATCACTAGGGCTACCCTAATCACCCTAATGTTTGTTCCGTTATTTTTGATAGTTATCCAGTTATATATTTTTTTGTTTTTTTCTTAAATTGTGACTTACGAGACAGCATGGCTGACAGAGACATGAATTGTTGCGATACATCCTTTTTTTTTATGTGAGCTCAATAGTATGCCTTGTAGCCCTAGTGTCTGGAAGAGATCGCTACCTAGGTACGATAAGACCGCCTAAATTGTACATTGGTCTCTGTAATTTAATACAACTGTAATATTGTGTGCAATAAAGAATATCTATCTATCTAAAGATGCTCTATCTCTAGCGAAGCCTAGCTTGACACTGCTTTTTAGGACACCCTGTATGGCCATAACAGAAACTCACCAAGTCCTGTATCTCGCCAGAATCCGGTTCCCCGTTACTCTCCGTCCGGCTGAGCTCCAAGAGCGTCCGGAATACGGCCCTGTTCCGGGGCCACCGTCCGGTGAGGTCACCGCCGGCGAGCTCTGGCATTATGGCTTCTAGGGCTGAAGTTTCTGTCAAATTAAAAGTTTAATAAACATGCATATCTATGTTAATAAATTTTAATCGCTAAATGTCGAGAATGACAGAAAATTCATTTTTTGATGATGTACGATTGAGGGTTCCTATGGAGGTAAAAACGTGAAAAAATACGAGAAAAAGTCAATCACGAAATATTTATGTATTCCAACATTATTCAATATTCCTGGACTATATTCCACAGCGCCATCTAGCCCAAAAGTAAGCTAATAAAAGCTTGTGTAATGGAATACTAGACGACGGACAAACATACTTTAATACTTTCTCTTTTGCAAATACATACTTAACATACATAGAAAACACGCAGACCAATACAAATAGACATGTTCATGCACACAAATGTTTGTACTGTGCGGGGATCGAACCCGCGACCTTTGGTGTAGTAGCCGTCTTCTCAACAATTACACCAAATCGGTCGTAACACATGTTGATAAAAAATATATCGCGAAGTAGAAGAAAGGGCAAAACTTCAAAACGTACTAGGAATATTACCTTAATTAAAAGTAAAGCCGTAGATTTACTTTTCGCTCAATTTGAACTCAAAGCTCGAAAATTCACACACAACACAAATCACATCAAAAACTCTTCCCAAAAATAAAACACACAATTCCCCACTCAAAACACATCCTACCGTAACCTTTAAAATCAAAATAATAACTGCTATTCAATTTTTAATTTTAACCCACATTTTCCTACTTGATTCCAAACAACCTCAATCCTCAACCTACTCCCATTCAAAACAGGTCATATTTTGGTTTGGCGTGTAAAAAGGATATGATAGTACAATTACATGTAATTAGTTCATTGAGTAAGTGGAAATACATTAGGTCAGTAACTGCAGATAAAGGTATACAACACAAATGAGTCGCTCGAGACGTTATCTACTGATAACAAGCGGTGCTACTGTACTCGGCGGGAGAAAGTTTGTGTCCAAAATAATCAAACTTTTATTGCATTCATGTTGCACATTACAGGTCTTATATTCAATTTTTGGTTAAAACATGAACCCTGTAAGGGCACTGCAATCAATAAATAAGGTAATCAACAAATGAATTATTCTTTACTAATTTTCAATAACAAACATTTGTCTCTTTACTAAAAACCTCTGACAGCGTATTACTATACGCTATAGGTTCACGTTAAGAATGGAGTTATTCTCAAATTTAATTCTGTCGCATACAAAAAAACTCAGCTCAACAACCTTTGCGTTCGAAAGTATGCGTTCAGCTGGTCACTGTGGACTTGGCTATCTAATTAGGAACGATTTGATTGGTAAAGTAACGTGCCAAGACGAAGGACAAGTATGAAATCGCTGAATTCCTAACGCGAACAGACTTAAATTGTTTTAATTTTATTATTTTACTTTTTTTCTTTAATTTTTATAATTTATCACAACATCCCAAACCTACCAACATACCGCCTTATTCATAAAAACTAATGCAAAGCTGCAAAATTGGTTTAGTTTATCCGTTGTCTAGTAGCACATTGTACAGAGGCGTTCAAATCAACCTTTACAAATCCGTCGCAATTTGAATCATATGTCAGCGTATAAGATGCTATGTAAAAGTCAATTTGAAACTTTGCTTAGCTTGAGGCTAGTGAAACAGTTGAGTTTTTATAAACAAGCTGTAAAAGTCTCCATCATTAACAAGTTATTGCTTATTTAATACAAATTGGCTTACATTAAAATCTATTAAAATAACAAGTGACAAATAAGTAGCTAAGTCACAAATTGGGAATATCCATTTTACGGAAATTGAAACAAATAGACAGGAAGAGCTGTTGATATTATTTCAATGGACTAATAAGGAAAATTAATAAATAACTGAGTTTATTGACGTCTGTCGCATTGTTGAATATTTACTCATAAAGTAATGTGAAACCCTAATTGGATAAGGGAAATGCTAATGTTATGATGATATAGACCAGTAGGTGATTTAAAGGACTTTTCAAAAAACTTTATTTCATCTGTAACAGGTCTATTGAAATGATTATTTTTATTTAGTTTGCATCCCCTGTTTGTGTCAGGCAGGACTTGGATATCAGGTTAAAATTATCAACCTGTTAGCGAAAATCTCCGATAAAGAGACATTTGATTCAATTCCGCTCGGTCCGAATTGCAATTATTTCGGTTCTGATCAAAGAACTATACTATTTGGTTTCCGTTCGAAATATTAGTTAGTATCACTCTATGTTTTTGTTCGCCTTGCTCGACTATTTTGACTCTATGGTTATTATTGTTTTTAGCATTCTCCATGCAGTAATCTGGAAACCAGAAAAAGTCTATGTATTTTGACTCTGTCTACTTGATATACGCTCGCGAGTTGATCTGCTCCGTACTATAATTTAAAAAAAACCTTTTAACCAGTCAATTGACCGGTAAAAAAAGAGCCGTTCCCAAGACCTGGTGTTAGGTAATAATAGTAGATTATTAACCAAGGTGATAAAGCAGTGTCTTCTGTCGCGGGTGACGATTGAAATCGCGAGCGTAACGAAGGACTCGAGGTTAAATCCCGAGCGTAGCGAGGGTGGTAAAAACTTAAATCACGAGCGAAGCGAGGGATTTAATACGAGTCCTGAGTGTAGCGAGGGATTTAATGTCACCCAAGACCAAGACAGCTTTATCATCGAGGAAAATACTCTACTTTTCGTACCACTTGCGAAAAAAATATTTATTATTAAACTTTTTCTATTTTATCACATATAATACTGGCAGGTCAAAAATAAAGAATTAAAACTTCTTACTCAAATTAGCGCTCGAAAACCTCGGTAAGTATTCCAAATTTAAATCACATTCTCGCCCTAGGGGATGAATGAAATTCAGTACAATTTTCTTTCCCTGTTTTTAACAGATTAAAAATGACTATTGTTATATTCTCTTTTAGCGGGCTAGAATGTCACTTTTTTGAGCAAGTGGTATGAAAAGAAAACTTAACTCACCCGAAGCCGACTCTCTGCCTTCAGAATCCAATTCACCTGATTTCTCTTCCGCTACTTCTTCTGTGGTAGTGGTCTATAAAACGAAACATTTGGTAAGATAAGATAATTCATTACTAAAATTAAAGTATACTACAATTAACATCAGATGTCAAAATATAGGTCTTTGAAATTGATATTGTCAAAGAGAAAGAATCTGCACCGCTAGGGAGTGGAACGCCCTCCCTGCGTCTGTGTTTTCGGAAACATACAACCTTGGTGTTTTCAAGGCAAGAGTGAATAGGCATTTTCTGGATAAGCGTGTTCCACCTTCGGCCTCGTCATCACTTACCATCAGGTGAGACTGGGATCAATCCAACGAAAACCTATTTTTAGTAATAAAAATAATGTTAGATAGCCCAGAGACCTTTTAATTCACTTATTTTAATTTTGTAGTTTATTTTTTGACATGAATTTTTAATTTATTTCATTCACAGCATTAATTCATTATTTATTTATTTTCAATTTCATTTCTATTGTAATGATTTTTTTGTTTACATTTGTTGATCTTTAATGAAGTTTTGATATAAAAATTAATATGAATATTAGCGTTCATTGATGTTTATTTTTGTTAATTTGTCTTATTTATGTTATTTGAAATTTTGTATTTTGCCTGAATGAGGATTAATATTATGGTTTACTTACTTTACTAGCAAGCGCCTCGAGTTGCTTCAGAGCGTCGTTCTCACGCTTCAGCGCAGACTCGACGTCACATCCCGAGTCCAGTATCCATAGCAACGTCAGAGTATGCAAGTCTAGTATTTCTTCTTGTGGTTCGCTGAAACATTGCAGTTTGTAAGTCATTTATTAATTTACTATACTAGAATTCCTTATTTAAGGGGCCATGACTAGCGCCACCAATAGTTGTTCATTAATTGTGGTTTATTTAAGATATTTAAACAAAAACTGTCTAATTAAGATCATAAAATAAGATTTTTTCTGTATTTTAAGATGTTAGAATAAATTACCTCAGAGAAATAAACCAATGGGAGATTTTTGCTTAAATTGGCGACATCTTCGGTTACACAAAGATAATCTTATTCTGTAAACATCTTAAAAAACAGAAAATATCTCATTTTATGACATGAATTGGACAGTTTTTGTTTAAATATCTTAAATAAACTACTATTGGTGGCGCTAGTGGCCAGTGAGCGACCCTTTAAGAAATCAAAGTGTTAGCATGTAGTAATAGTAATTCACTAACCCTTACTGTAAAAAAACTAAACCTGTTGAAAAGATTAACTGCTGAGTTTTTGCCTGTTCTTTTCGTTACACAATGTATTGGACAGTGAAGGGTCAAAAGCTTTTATTAGAATGATTTTGTCCGCCTTATCCAACGAAGAAGTCTATAAAGGTGGACTTACGTGTTTTTTTTCTTCTGCGAGGCAACATGTTTCTCTAAGCAAGTCATGTGGTATATGTAGTTGTGGATCTCCAATGCTGTTAGTCTGAAACAAACGAAACACACAAATTAAAATTTCTTTACTGTTGAATTTCAGATTCAATTCAATCGATGCGCTTTTGTATGCCTCAAAATTAAGTGATTAGTATTTCTCAGGAAGTAAATATTTGAACGTTTTTAGTGAGATTTCAAAAGGTGAAATTAGGATTAGCTTTGGTTTGATACTCGAAATTAAACGTCTGATCTGTATGATTTTAGCTATAATGGCCGCATATTTTTATAAAATATTACCATAACCCAGTATCTAGCCTAACACATACGCAACTGTTGACGTAAATCTAGAAAAAAAACGAGTGATGGGCTAGATTTTTAACGATTTAAAACCCTATAATACACTCACCTCTTAAGAGTGCGCATAAAGCAAAACTACCAATCTTTTTCTTGATTGTACGTGATAAATACTAAATGAAATTTTATGAATTTTTTAAATGTTACGCTACATGATATTTTCAAGGGTTGTGTTTGATCAAAAACATAAAATAATTAAATTATCTCGATAAAAAAAAATCACGAAGTTACGTCTGATTTTCCCTTTTTTTCGTTTTATACTGGACATGGCAATTACTATGATGTCAATTTTTTTATAAATAATTATATTGAACAATAAGTAAGGGCTATGTCTAGTCATTTTTTAAAATTCCTTTTAGTTTTGGATTTATAACGATTAAACACTTTTGGCACTTAATACGTTTTCATTCCGCGGAAAAAGCCATCTCCCGTCGCACGTTTGTGAAGCTTGACACATATTTCTATTTCACAAATCAGTACCGATCGCTTCGTTGAGACGAGAAGACTACGCTCAAATTCTTAGCTGCACCGAGTTTCAAAATAAATAGTGAAATGGGGAAAAAGAAAAGGACTTTAAAAAGACTTAGTAAACGAGAGCTAAAAAAGTTACAAACTGAAAAGATGGCTAATTGTCGAAGGTATGTTGTATTGTATTTTAAGAGAAATAAATTCATTTGAGTCGATCTAGTAAGATGACGTAAACAGATGGTGTAAAGTATATGCTAAGTAATCACATGACTTTAGTTGGTCTCTTCAAATAATAGGTTGATTTCGAAGGAATTTGTTTCAATCCACCAGGTATTTATTGTAAGTAAATTGTTTTCAAATAATATTTAATTTTCAGAATTGCTGTATCTCAAAATATTTCACAATCTGACAGGTGTGATCAAAATGAAGTTGTGGAGGCATGCGCGTCGTCGACTATGTAGGTTTCCTTAAAAATAGTATCCATACTCGCTTTTCCATCTTGGGTTTTTTTTTTAGTAAAGTTGAAGCTGGCTGAAGCAATAACTAGTTACTACCACATGAGTAAATATACTAAGTACTGTGTTTATTTTACAGAACAACATTGAATTTGGAAAATGTAGACCCTAATAGACAGCCTATATCTACAGACTATTTCATATCTCTCTCATTTGAGAAATAACGTTAGATAATTTCTGATAAAGTTATCACTTTCCAAACCATCCTTTCTTAAATGAAAGTAACTAAGCGCAAACAGACGCCGAAATTAATCATTTTTTGCCTGGCCGCTGCTTTGCACTCTCCTGTAAATATATAATAAAACCGATCAGTTGAACGGCAAAGGGTTGATTTGGGTGGGGGGGTTAGAACTGCAACCACAAAACGCATGAGCCGAGCGATATTTTGACTCAGAACGCCACTTGCTACGAGTACTTTAATGCTTAATTGCAAATGACTTTCCTAATAGTGGGTAATTTGTGCCTTTTTTAAACATAAATTCCGTAAAATATGGCTTCCGCATTATTTTTTTTCTACTGTGTCATTTCTGCATGTTTTTTTTTTGGAAATAGCTGAACTTTTTCATTACAGTTCATTGAAGCGACGACGCACTCTAAGTGGTCGGCCACAAGCTCAGAATGAAGATCAGGCTGAAAATTTGTACGATGCAGCAGAGAGAGTGATAATAGACAAGTTGTACTTTTTTGAAAAAATAAAAATGGTATCGAATCATGCTCCTCAATTCGGTTGCACTCTATCTAACTTAAACATCACAGGAGAAACGTGGGTAAAGTGGGTTTTTATTCTAAACTGAATCTTTCGTGTAATATGTGCAGAGGTGAATTCATACTGAACACGTCAGATCCGCAACCAACCCAGAACCTAGACATAAACACAGCCGCTGTCACTGGGATTACTAGTGTAGGCATTGGCTTAGAACCATTTCAAGAATTGAGTGTAGCCATGAATCTTCCCACAATGACGCACCAAATGTAGAAAAAACAAGCAACCAACAACAAGCACAACCGTAGGACCACATCGGAGACGTGTTTGGCGCTGTTTAAGCGGAATCCCGCGGAGTTTTTGCGTCGTTTTGTGACCGTCGATGAAACCTGGATCCACTGGTACACACCAGAGACCGAGAAGCAATCAAAACAAAGGATTCAGACCGGGGAACATGCTGGAAACAAGGCCGGAAAAGTTATGGCCACCGTTTTCTGGGATTCACAAGGTTTGATCTACATCGATTACCTCGAGAAGGGTAAAACTATAACAGGGCTTTACTATGCCGATTTATTGGGCTGATTCGACGCCGAATTAAAGAAAAAACGACCCCACCTGGCGAAGAAAAACGTGCTGTTTCACCACGACAACGCACCGGTTCACACGTCTGCCGTTGCCATGGTCAAATTGGTCAAATTGCGCTACAAATTGCTGCCCCATCCACCGTATTCTCCAGAGTTGGCCCCTTGAGACTTCTTTCTGTTTCCTAATCTGAAAAAAACACTCCCCGGGAATAGATATGGATCAAATGAGGAGGTCATTGCCGCCACGGAGGCCTATTTTGCAGAGTTTGACAAAAACTATTCTTCGGACGGGTTATAAAAGTTTGAGCATCGCTGTGCTAAGTGTATCGAACTGAATGAAGACTATGTTGAAAAATAAATTGCCATTTTCCAAAATTTTCCTTTACTTTTTGTAGGCTAAGTAAGTATTTATTGAATGACCCTCGTATAATATGTACATACTTGAAATAAAGATGATGTTTTTGGCATTCATTTTCATTTTTCATTCACCTTTCAACGCCCTATAAACCAGATACAATTGAAAATCTATTATTATAATCGCTGACAATCGCGCCAGGCGGGATGCGACCCTCTAATTCGTCTTCAGTTGGTGGAGGAGAGTCAACCACCCCCTCATGAGTTCTCACCTTGGCGTTGCGAGGGGGCTTAGTAACGGTGGTAGGGTCCAACCGCCGGGAAGCGAATAGAACTCAGGAGTGGCAGTGTGGTGGACTAGCCACTCACTCGCTGAGGCCCGTAAGGGCGACACGTGGGGTTGCGGGGCCAGTGCGGCCTGCAAGCGCCTTGAGGCGCGTGGTAGCGGCCGCGGGGTTTTAGTCGGTAGGAGTCCAACATAACGTCGTCGTCTCCCCGGGCGGCGAGGTATCCATAAAGATATCCCCACGAAAAAAAAGGCGGGTCAAATCATGACACCGGGGAGCTTTTATTTATAAATATACAAATGCGTCCACCTATTACCGTCACTAATATAGAACAAAGAACGCAAAAAAAACCCGCTTGTGTATTTACTTTAAAATATTTTATTTATATTTCAGGATATAAAATAAGTCGTGTTTTCCTTCCTGACGCTATAACTCCAGAACGCACTAACCGATTTCCACGGTTTTGCGTTCGTTGGAATGGTCTCGGGCTCCGTGAGGTTTATAGCAAAGAAAAATCAGGAAATTTCTATAGAAAAGCGGGAAAATCTTTTTTCACATACAGCTAAGTCCACGCGGACGAAGTCGCGGGCGGCTGCTGGTATTTAGTATTTATTATGAAAAAATCAACTGGTGACAGATAGACAGTGTAGTCTATGTAATAGCGTCCTGTTTTTACCTTTTGCATACCGATCCTTAAAAATAATTTAAAAGATGAGACTACTATCTACAACATAACATTCAACTTATATACGAAGTAAAATTACACACATTAAAATGTAGGTAATGTATTCACAAAAATAATGCCCACTGTGTTATCTGATTGTTTTACGTATACTACGGAAGCTACGCGTTGAGCGAGCGAGAGAGATGTATTGTGGTTCGGCGGGCGATAGTGTTCGCAGAGAGGGGGCGCGGGTGAATTTTAATAATTTGCTGGGTTTATACGCACTCTTAAGCAGTACAGCGTCCGCCATTTTCTTACTGTCGGCAGCAGTAGTCACATTTCGAACATTATTCCTCACACAATTAAGTCTACAATGTGTAACCTCTTAGCAGTGAGCGTGTAGTACATAGCCAACGCGGCGTGTCCGTCCGCACAGCAGCACAGATAGCGGCGCGTGCAGTGCTTCACGTCGCCGAGCCAGGCCGCGAAGGAGCGGTGGAACATCGACAGAGCCGATACGGCTCTAGCCTCTTAACGAGGCAAGACAATTTTCTAGCTTTCTCATGGCACAAGGCACAATTTAAGCAATCATTGTCAGATATTTTTACGAAATATCACTCTAGCATAGTGTCTTTACTAATACTATCGTAAATATTTACTTAAATTGCTAGATTAATCGTCGGATTGACTGGATTTTTCTGGATTTAATACCTGTGTCTGTGTATAGTCACCACTTAGCTGTGAGCGATAGTGATCATAGTCAAAGGCAGCTTATGTTAGCATAAAATGATATTTAAGTACGGTGACTTAGATGTGAAAGAATGTGTTTGAAAAACCTTAATTTTAGGTTTGATGGTTGCGTATTTTTACAAAATATTACTATTGCTAAGTATCTAGTCTAATATTATAGCGACTTTTGTCATAAATCACTAAATCAAACTTGTGATTGGCTAGATATTTCACGATTTAAAACCCTCTACTAACACACTCACCTCTCGCACAAGTTACGTCCGCCATTTTCTTAGTGATAGCCAGCGACCCATTTTGAACCTTAAGCTACACGCTAGAGAGTGTAAAATGGCTAACCTCTTAGCAGTGAGCGTGTAGTACATAGCCAACGCGGCGTGTCCGTCCGCACAGCAGCACAGATAGCGGCGCGTGCAGTGCTTCACGTCGCCGAGCCAGGCCGCGAAGGAGCGGTGGAACATCGACAGAGACGACACGGCTGGTACTAGCTTCTTAGCAAGGCGAAAGACTGCTCTAACTTTGTCATGCCACTAGGTGAAAATACACAATTTAAGCGACGATTGTCACATATTTTTACAAAATATCACTCTAGCATAGTGTCTTTACTAATAATATGGTAAATTTTCTTTTATTTAGCTAGATTTGATATGTGTTTGGCTAGATTTATATGGATTTAACAGCTGCGGTGGGCAACGGACTGAGCCGGCTGGCACTAGCCTCTTAGCGAGACGAGACAATGCTCTAGCTTTCTCTCATGGCGAGAGATGAAAATCTTATCAAAATACACAATTTTTGTGAATATTGTCGGATATTTTCACAAAATATCACTCTAGCTTAATGTCTTTACTAAAACCATCGTGATTTTTGACATAAATAGCTGGATTTAACGTATGATTCGCGAATTTTTTTTGGATTAATACCTATTTACTCTAAATAGGTACTTCTTAGCCATGAGAAGAGTTTAAGAAACACAACATTTTTGTTAAAATGGCTGGATATTTTCACGAAATACCACTCTAGCCTAGTACCTTTACTATAATTGACGATAGTTTTGACATAAATTGCGAAATTAGATTAGTGATTATCCAGATATTTCTAGATTTAAAACCTTGTAACACACTCACCTCTCCCATAAGTCTCGTCCGCCATTTTCGACAGCGTCAGTCATCCCATCCCATTTTGAACCTTAAGCTGGAAGCTAGTAAGTCTACAATGGCTAACCTCTTAGCCGTGAGCGTGTAGTACATAGCCAACGCGGCGTGTCCGTCCGCACAGCAGCACAGATAGCGGCGCGTGCAGTGCTTCACGTCGCCGAGCCAGGCCGCGAAGGAGCGGTGGAACATCGACAGAGCTACCGCGGACTAGCTTCATAGCGAGGCAAGACAAGGCTCTAGCTTTCTCATGCCACAAGGTGAAAATACACAATGTAAGCGACGATTGTCATATATTTTTACGAAATATCACTCTATCTTAGTGTCTATACTAATACCATCGTGATTTTTGACATAAATAGCTTGATTTAACGTATGATTAGCCAGATTTTCTTGGATTAATACCCTTTTGGAGTCACTTCTTAGCCATGAGCGTGTAGTTTTAGAAAAACAACATTTTCGCTAAAATGGCTGCATATTTCTACAAAATATCACTTTATCCTAGGATCTAGACTAACAATAACGCGACTTCAGACATAAATCGCTAAATCAAACTTGTGATTGGCTAGATATTTCACGATTTAAAACCCTCTACTAACACACTCACCTCTCCCACAAGTCTCGTCCGCCATTTTCGACAGCATCCATCATCCCATCCCATTTAGAACCTTAAGCTGCAATCTAGAAAGTCTACAATGGCTAACCTCTTAGCAGTGAGCGTGTAGTACATAGCCAACGCGGCGTGTCCGTCCGCACAGCAGCACAGATAGCGGCGCGTGCAGTGCTTCACGTCGCCGAGCCAGGCCGCGAAGGAGCGGTGGAACATCGACAGAGCTACCGCGGACTAGCTTCATAGCGAGGCAAGACAAGGCTCTAGCTTTCTCATGCCACAAGGTGAAAATACACAATGTAAGCGACGATTGTCATATATTTTTACGAAATATCACTCTATCTTAGTGTCTATACTAATACCATCGTGATTTTTGACATAAATAGCTTGATTTAACGTATGATTAGCCAGATTTTCTTGGATTAATACCCTTTTGGAGTCACTTCTTAGCCATGAGCGTGTAGTTTTAGAAAAACAACATTTTCGCTAAAATGGCTGCATATTTCTACAAAATATCACTTTATCCTAGGATCTAGACTAACAATAACGCGACTTCAGACATAAATCGCTAAATCAAACTTGTGATTGGCTAGATATTTCACGATTTAAAACCCTCTACTAACACACTCACCTCTCCCACAAGTCTCGTCCGCCATTTTCGACAGCATCCATCATCCCATCCCATTTAGAACCTTAAGCTGCAATCTAGAAAGTCTACAATGGCTAACCTCTTAGCAGTGAGCGTGTAGTACATAGCCAATGCGGCGTGTCCGTCCGCACAGCAGCACAGATAGCGGCGCGTGCAGTGCTTCACGTCGCCGAGCCAGGCCGCGAAGGAGCGGTGGAACATCGACAGGTAGCCTGTTGATTTGTCCATCACTAGGATTCTGGAACAAGCGATAAATATATACTTTATAGTGCGAGGAAGATACTGATCTAAATCAGGCAATTTCACAGCATCCCAGACCATCTTTCTCACAGAGATTAATTGATCTCTGTGATCGGACTTTTCAACAAATAAGTACGAAAAACATTTTATAATATTACGAAGACCAAGACAAAGATCGTCTAAGCTGAAATGATGCGCCCCACCACCGCATTTACGCACACAAGCCAATTTCAAATATGTATGCAATACTCATAAACATACAATTATGATTCGTTGTTCAGTCCCTCCAGTGCATCTACGCATATAAGCAGATTTCAAATATGTACGCAATACACATAAACGTGCAATTCTAATTGGTGGTTCAGTTGCCGGTATGCGTCTAACGTTTAAGCTAAACCGTGAACTGAACAACCAATGATAAATTGTGTATTTATGTGTATTACGTACATATTTGAAATTTGCATGTGTGCGTAGATGAGGTGGAGGGGCGCGTCATTTAAGCTAAGTCGATCTCTAGGCATCTATGTAGATGGGAAATGTAAGAAATATAAACAACGGAGAAGTCGCTGCAACAGGCTGCTGTCAAAGTCTGAAAATGTCTAAAGTCACTAAGAATAATAAATCGGAAGATCACATGATGATTCAACCTCAAAGATTTTACTGAAATATGATGTATGAGTTACAGGGTAACGTGTGAATTAGGCTGCGTTTCCACCAGAGATGGCTTGGAAGGAATGTGTTTTTAAGAACCAATAGAATCGCTCCATTTCTAGGTAAATGCTCTACGCTACGCTGCTCAACGCTCAATGAAGAGATTCTATTGGTCCTTAAAAACACATTCCTCGCACCGCATCTCTGTTGGAGACGCAGCCCTATTGGGTAACATGTTTTTTATCGTAACGTGTAAGTAACGGAGTTCTAAGTGAGGTACAACGTGAAATGCGAGTAACACAATTCAATAACAACTCAAGCCGTACCTCCTAAGCAGATGAAGATTCCTGGATTTATCACCTGTGTTAGACTTAAGGACGCGTCTATCACTAGCCTCTCAGCGGACTATGCCTCAGCTGTCTCATGCCGAGAAATCAAAATCATATCAAAATGCACAATTATCGCATATTTTTACAAAATATTTCTATAACTTAGTGTATTTACTATTACTATGGTGATTTCTGACATAACACGCCAGATTTCGTGTATGATTGGCTAGATTTTTCTGGATTTGAGCGGTCTGTTGATTGGATTTGTCAAGGAGGATGACAGTCAAGAGACATTCATTGAAGACCTACCTCCTGAGCAGATGCTCCTCTGTGACTCCGCATCTAGCCGCCAGTAACACGTCTAACACAAGGCGGAGCTGGATACCAGTCAAGTGACACTCAGAGGCCTACCCCCCAAAAGCAGCCGCCGGTTATTTTTACAAAATATTACTTTAGCTTAGTGTCTTTATTAGTGCTATCGTGGTTTCTGACGTAAAACGCTAGATTTAATGTATGATTGCCTAGATTTTGCTAGATTACCTGTGTGTAGTTAAACTTACTAGCCTCTCAGCAGCAATGCCTCAGCTGTCTCATGCCGAGAAATGAAAACCATCAAAATACACAATTTGAGCGAACATCATCGGATATTTTTACAAAATATTTTTATAACTTAGTGTATTCACTATTACTATGGTGATTTCTGACATAAAACGCTAGATTAAATGTATGATTGACTAGATTTTCCTGGATTCATTACCTGTGTGTAGTTAAACTTACTAGCCTCTCAGCAACTTCTCATGCCGAGAAATCAAAACCATCAAACCACACAATTTGAGCGAATATTATAGGATATTTTCACAAAATATCACTCTAGGTTAGTGCCTTTACTATTACTATGGTGATTGGTGTCATAAAAAGCTAGATTTAATGCATGATTGGCTAGATTTATCCGGATTTAATACCTTACCTGGGTGCGTGTAGTAAATACCTTAATCAAAAATGAACAGTTTAGCAATCTAACACAAGGCGAATGACAGTCAAGTAACACTCATTGAAGGCCTACCTCCTGAGCAGATGTAGCCGTCGGTTGAAGTCCTCTCGGGTGACGCTGTACTCCTTCGTGAGGAGGCACTTGTACAGCATCTCCTCTGTGACTCCGCATCTAGCCGCTAGTAACACGTCTAGGAGGAGGCGGACCTGGAAGTCAAACATCAAATTGTAAATCGATACGCGAACGATCGAACGCGTTTTGACATTCGTGTATTCTACGATTTTTATAATTATTGACATGTTTTTATTATTTTCATTGATTTAGTGACGTGCCTAAGTACCAACTAGGTATTTAAAATGTATGCTTTGTTTTTATGTTTACTTTGTATTTACCGACTTAAATTGTTTTAATTTATTAACTTTATTCCTTTCTTTTTGACTAATATTAATTCTTGTAATTTGACACCAAACTGTGATTACATTGTAATGTTTTAATGTGAAATAAATGAATCTGAATCTGATATCAAAAGTATGTATGTATATTCAAATAGACCTGTTCCTTTCAAAGCAGCTAAGATTACTTAAATACACACATGATCATATCTCAAACGAGGTAAACAGAGCCAAACGAATAGTTGAAGTAATGATTTAAATATTCAGAAATCCACATAATATTATCGAATGAATTTATTTTTTGAACTCATAGTGGCGGTTATTCCGTATATTCATAGTCAAAGCCATAAATCTTTATTGCTTCACGTTGGTACAAAAGATCATAACAATACATACAAAACAAAACCGTAACATAAGCCCTGTAAGGGCTTTGCAACAGTAAATTCACATACTGTATGTTTCATATTAAATTCACATACTGTTTTTTACTATATTTAAATTCTCGACTTATTTTAATTAGTAAGTAATTAAAACTAATTCAATACGAAATAAATGCTGAAAACACAAAAACCAAGTACTTAGGTGTTTCCAGGTTGGCCAGATTTAAGCTCAAATCCATACGAGTTTTGAGCCAGTGATAATTTTACCAAATTCTCAAAATCCTATAAAATCGTATTCATAAACAAAGTGTCAATTATTCAAAACAACAACTCAGTTTGTCAAGTGTACGGTGGCCGGCACATCACGCTACCCATTTCCGGTCAGTCCTCCTTGCTCTATTGCAAAGAAATGTCATTTGGCAAGAGCGAGAGACAAGACGGAAATGGTGTAACCTGATGTGCTGTTGAATGTACCTTAGTGAACCGTCTGCCGTGGAACAGCCGCTGCGCCAGCCACAGATACAGCCCGTTCAGCGTTCCGGGGATTTCCCGGATTTCACGAAGAGCTATGAACCCGTCCGCCACGCCATCTAGGACCTGGGAGAGGCAATAAATGAATTTAGTACCTTTTCTTCTTCGCTGTTACATTTATTTACTTATACTTTAATGCACAAACAAATACAAAAGGCGGACTTAATGCTAAAAGCATTCTCTACCAGTCAACCATTGGGCGAGACAGAGATGCTGTTGACGGTGCAAAATTTGAAATTAGAAAAAAGTACCTAGTACATCAACCAATTTTTTAGGTTAAAAAGCATCGCACAAGTGTTTCAAAAAAAGATTTAAAACATTTGTTTCAATTTGGTACCTAAAAAAATAGTTTGGATCTATTCAACAAACGACAGAACAAAAAAAAGACACTACTGGTGTTCCATCCTTGTAAACAATATTGGCGGGTAATGAGAAATCTTGCTTGGCCAATTTTTGTTGTCTACCGTCGTTTATTGACGACAAAAGCGCGTCACTTGCACGTTGTGCCCGCTGCACATTACTTAAGACACTTACTGCTGCTTAAGTGTTATTTTATTTTCTTCATTTTCTTTATTGGGGAAACAAACAGCCTTAAATAATACATAGGTTTAACTTAAATTAGATAGTACATTAGCATTTAAAGTTTCCACTGCTGATCATTACATCAAGTGGTTAAAAAGAAGCTAAATCAAAAGCCTAAAGGTACAAATGAAAAAATAAACTAAGAAAAGAAGCCAACAACAGATTTCAAAATAAATTTTACTGCCCAACCACACCAGGCTTCAGACAACACTTTCTTTTTACTAACCAGTTTTTCGCAAGAATTGTGTCATACCTTATTTCACCTAGGTACTTCACATTCGTATATACTCTCATTAACATACAGTCCACTCCATATTACATAGAATCAGCGAAGCCAAATTTCCCCAGTGCGACGTTCGCACAACTGGCCCTTAAAATCGATATCAGTGCAACAGTGATTAGATTAAAGTCGTTATTTGTGTTCAATGCGTGCAGTGTTTTATTAAGTGAATTTTATTGTGTGTTTAAGTGTTTTCAATTAGTTTTTCGTTTGTAATAAATTGTCTTCGTCGTAATTTCGAGCACTTCGAATTCCTGTCTACGAAACGATGTTATCTAGTTACCTTCTCTAGATAAAGCAGACAGCCATCGCTTTTTATCCTGAGACAGTCTAGAGCCGCCGCCGCCGCCGCTGCCGCCGCCGAATCGCTCGACACTCGGGCTCTGAAATAAACAACATTCATTACTTACATAAACAAAAGGCGCGGTCTGTTTCGAGTCAAAAGTGATAATAGCGCGCTCACACGCGTCCCGAATTGATAAATTGTATGAGCGTGAGCGACGTGAGCGCGCTATTATCACTTTTGACTCAAAACGGACCGCACTAAAAGATAGGAAAACCAGAAAAATACATTCGGCCTTGAATATTAAAAACCCAGTTTCATCTTTATCGAAAGTCAAATATTTGCAATAATGTTTCTTTCGAGTGTTTAAGGTATATGCCTAAACATTCGTGAAACGAAAAAATCGTCCGGTCTGTTAATGGTCTCGGTAGCACAATGGTTAGTGCAGTCGCCCGGTTTGCGAAAGACGCGGCTTCGATTCCCCCCGAAGCCAAGACCGAATGTCTTTTTCTCGCGCTCTGAAATACAAAACACCACTCATTTGACGACTGATTTGATGTAATACGGTAGATGACTACAAGTAATTTTACATATTTTTTATGTTCTCTAAAAATATTAATTGGTTTCAAATGATGTTGTGAAACCACAATCTACATTTACATTGAAACAAATTTTTGTTTCAAAATGAGGCCACAATAGGCCTGTAAACTTGGGTGGGCAAGTCCATTTCAAAAATATATTTATGTTCTAAAAAAATATACGATTTTGTAACCCAGACTAATAAGAATCATTTGCCAAGGCGAGAATCGCACCCGTAAGCCGGGCGACTGCGCCGAAACCTAACCCCAAGACCGAATGTCTTTTTCTGGTTTTCCTATCTTTAGTAAGATGACTAGCAGCCGCCCGCGACTTCGTCCGCGTGGACGTGAAAAAAGATTTTCCGCTTTTTTGTTGAAATTTTCCTGATTTTTCTTTGCTATAAACCTCACTGAGCCCGAGACCTTTCCAATGAATGCAAAATCGTGGAAATCGGTTGGTGCTTTCTGGAGTTATAGCATCAGGAAGGAAAACTCGACTTATTTTTATATAGTAGACTAGCAGCCGCCCGCGACTTCGTCCGCGTGGACTTTTCTGTTGAAATCCTCCTGAATTTTCTTTGCTATAAACCTTACGGAGCCCAAGACCTTTCCAACGAATGCAAAACCGTGGAAATCGGTTCGTGCGTTCTGGAATTATAGCGTCAGGAAGGAAAACCCGACTTATTTTTATATAGTAGATAATGCATTATCCCTACATAATTTTGATAGAAGCTAAATTAAAAATAAGAAGCAATGTTGTTAAAAGACCATTTTCATAAACGCAATATTTAATATAGCTGTCAGACAAAGTTTTACTATGTAGTGATAACACGACCGAGTGCGATTAAAAAACAAAGTTTGTCAAAGAGCTAAAAATCTTTCTAAAATATTCATAATAACTCACCGGAGCCTGGGTTCGGTGTCCAGTCTAGCCAGCACGTATCTCTGCACGTCCGCCGACACATGCGCCCTCTGTAGTTCGTCCAGGGTTATTTTTCTGAACCCTGCAAACGAATAAAATAGTAATGATTCGTATTTTTAATTAGATCGCCAGGTTTTGGCAGACTTTTTTGCGATGGTCACACTGCTTGCTTCAGAACTTGGTAACGTTACCGAATTAACGCTGTAAGCAAAGTTACATAAACGGCCTACATACGTCCCACTGCTGGGCACAGGCCTCACCTCAACTATGAGGTGGAACGAGCCATATCCTGAGCCCGGGTGTTGGAGACGCAGGCTCAGTGCGGATTGTTGGAGGGGTGTAAGGTTAGTGAGCTACCTTAATGTCAGATGTTATCAAGCCGCCCTAAGGCCTCCGACTAGGCTTAACGACCACCTCTAGCGACGTCAACCGGGACCAACAGCTTAACGTAACTTCCGAAGCACGGAGATGCTTGAAAAATACATCACTAAATTTCGGTCGGGGTGACCCATCCCATTTCCCGGCGTGTGTTGTTTAACAACAGCGATCGTCACCGATCACTGTCACAACCTCCACGTAACGTTAAGTAACGCTAAATCCATAAGGTTAAAATTTTGACGATAATAGGTAGTTAGGTATCGAATCCCATACAGGGTGATTTGCAAAGTGTTGCTACATCTTCATCGTTTTTTTCTTAAACGTTTTGTTTTTAAAATATTTAAAAAAACATAAAAAGTAAGTCAATGAAGAATTTGGGTTATTTTCGCGCACAAAAATAACTTCTACACTTGTAATCCAACTCGTGCAATAACATCATGACGTATTTTTTCATGAATAAAGTAAATAAACTATATGTTTTTTAAATAACAGAGGATCAAAACTCCAAACTTTTTTTTCGTCGGGGATATTGTAGAGTTTGATTGACCTGCTCCTAAAACTGTGGCAAGTGCTCAAAATTACCCTGTATAATAATCAGAGTGGCTAAAAAGTTTGGCAGCACCGTGCAAATCACCCTGTAGACGGTGATTGTTTCTAGCAGTGTATACGTTACCAGTGAACAGTCCTTCGTGCCGAAGCGCGGTGCAGACCAGAAGCAGCCATTGCGGTAGAAGGTGTTGATGCCGCGACAACAAGGCGCCTATAGTGGTCGAACAAGCGGTACTGGAGCGCTCTTCCGCTGACTGACCTGCAGTATAATAAATATATAAATAGACTAGCTAGCGGAATCTGTAGAAATACGTCAGAGCAAGATTTGACAACTTTTAGTCTGGCCTGCCTCAAATACCTGTGAGGACCCGAGTCATCGCAGGCATTTTGGAATTTTAATTAAATTCAGTCCAAAATTGTGCCGACACAGAAACTGTCGCGTACCGTTTACTTAGGTTTCATAGTGAAATACTATAATTTATAGTCGGTTTATACAGAGCAGCCTGGAAATGAACGTTTATTAGAAACAAACATTATACAGGTTGAGTTCTTCAAGTAGGCATGGTAATTTAGCCAATTCTAAACTATAAGGAATTTAGAAAAACTATCAAAGAAGTCTCAAGACTGACAAAAACGAAAACTGCATACCTACTCAGTTTTTTTTAAATCCTTTTCCCTTGGCCGGGTATCGAACCTATCGGTTTCGAACAAACATACACCGCTTATCAGGATTTCCATCACTTATAAGGATCAATGAACTGAGAAAGAAATGAGAGAACGCCAAACTTAAAAATATTATCCATTTCACGTTTATTTTATACTTAGATTTTGCGATGCCCAAATAGCAACATGTTGTACTGGAACTGTATTGTTGTCATCTTATTTAAATTTGAATTTTCAAATGCTGGGAATTAGCATTATATGGCAGACTACAGAAAAGGTTTCATTTTTATCTATGGTGTCGTAAAATTTTCTAGTAGACTTAATTTTAACTTCACTAACCTGTCCCAGTCTCATCAATAGCATCAACCAGCAAAAACAGACACTGCTTAGGCGGATCTATCTCCAGCAGTGGGAACAGCAGAGCCTTCTTGAAGCATTCATCCGGGTTCTTCTCCAAATTCTGAGGCAACAACGCTTGCTGGATCTCCGGTTCTGACAGCAACTTGTCATAGTATGCATTTGCTATTAAAGTCCGAGGACTGACTGGTAACGAGGGTATTGGTGGTGGAACATCATCGTTCTGAGACCGTTTCTTCTCCAACAACACTTCTAACTCAGGAACTTCAACGGTCTGATCCGGTTTGAGGATATTTTGGTACTCTGGTAATTCTTCTTCGTTGGGTTCTTTGTCCAGTTTCTTCTGTGGTGAGTTCTCAGTAGATCTGAGTTCTGATTTGTTCGGGTAGCGGAAGTTGGCTACTGGTATGCGAGATTTTGGAGGGCTGTTCTCGATTTTGGGCTTGTCTGTCTCGCTTGAACGGTCGCTGTTGGAGAATTAAAATTCGTGTTAGTATTGAAAAGGAACAAATAGCATTTATATGTCCTAATGCTGCTGGGCACAGGGCTCAAATCAACTACGAGCTATAATTAGGTAGGTACGATAGAATTTCTACGAGCTAGCTTAGTGCATTGAAATAGCATTCAGCTATTGAAATATATGTGTCTGTCTGTGTGCATATTAACTGCATATCTGGTAATAATTTACATATGAAACACTTTGATTTATTATTATATTTCTTGTTAAACGTATTCAGTTACTTTACTAAATAAACCAATCTCTGAGTCATATCCCAAGCTCTATTTCGTTTTAATAAATCTTTTTTTTGATAACTAACAAATATCAATCATGCCCTGTATGAAAAATAGAAATCTAGACAATTGTGTGTGATCTAGTGGGTGTTTGGAGCGTGTGTAAAGTCAAATAAAATAGAAATGACGCAGCTGAAACTTTTATGCAGCTATTTCCCATCCCCATATCCAAAAACCCGAACATCGAAGTTGTAAACCTGTCAAATATTGACCAACCTGTCATTCTTCTGGTCGCTACTGTTGCTCTTGTGCAAGAGGCCGCGTTTGCGTTCTGATAGCGGCTCTGAACTCTGGCGGAGGAGACGCGAACTGCGGACCTCTTTGGATTGACGCTGGGATATGTTCCTATAGTGGGAAACCTGTCAAATATTGACAAACCTGTCATTCTTCTGGTCGCTACTGTTGCTTTTGTGCAAGAGGCCGCGTTTGCGTTCTGATAGCGGTTCGGAGCTCTGGCGGAGGAGGCGCGAACTGCGGACCTATTTGGACTGGCGCTGGGCTATGTTCCTACAGTGGGAAACCTGTCAAATATTGACCGACCTGTCATTCTTCTGATCGCTGCTGTTGCTCTTGTGCAAGAGGCCGCGTTTGCGCTCTGATAGCGGTTCGGAACTCTGGCGGAGGAGGCGCGAACTGCGGACCTCTTTGGACTGACGCTAGAAAATGTTCCTACAGTGGGAAACCTGTCAAATGTTGACAAACCTGTCATTGGACTGAAGCTGGGATATGTTCCTTGAGAAAACTGTCTAATATTGCCCAACCTCTCTTTGGACTGACGATGGGATATGTTCCTGTAGTAGGAAACCTATCAAATATTGTGCCACCTGTCTTTGGACTGACGCTGGGATATGTTCCTATAGTGGGAAACCTGTCAAATATTGACAAACCTGTCATTCTTCTGGTCGCTGCTGTTGCTTTTGTGCAAGAGGCCTCGCTTGCGTTCTGATAGCGGCTCTGAACTCTGGCGGAGGAGACGCGAACTGCGGACCTCTTTGGACTGGCGCTGGGATATGTTCCTACAGTGGGAAACGCAGTTATTTGAGGTTCAATTATTTATTCATTTATTTTTAGGAAACATACAGTAGTATCGACATTTGACACATGCAAATTACACTAAAACCAATAAAGGTTCCACTTATATAAAATACATAATTAAGCTAAGGTATACAACCAAAAAAAAAGCTAAGGTGCAGGTATTTTAAAAATTAATAAAAACAAAAGAAATACTACATCAGTATCAACATAACTTCTCCCACACAGCCCTTTTATAGACATTTGAACATTTCCAAAATAAATAATTATCCAAATAATATTTTTTCAATATCGCAGTAAAAAGATTTTTCTTTATAGGTAAATGGTTTTTTTTAAATTTTACAAACGGTTTTTCTTATGATAATATTTGGAACATTATCAAATTCGAACTAATTAATTTTCTCAGTCTTTATTATAATGTTTGTATTTTAAAAGTGGCGGACTTGTGCCTAAAGATGCCTATAATATTTCAAATTTGAACCTTGATCAAATTCTGTCCAAAAAAATAATTGGTTATCTAATAATCGGTAAATTACCTCAGGAAAAGGTTCTCGTGGTTCTCATACAGCCGGAAGTCCGATTCTTTTTCCTCAGACACGAAGGGGTTGGTAGGCTTCGCACTCGAGCGAGGCAGGATTTCTGGTAGCTGTGAACAACAATTATGGAATTATAAAGGACTAGCAGCCGCTCGCGACTTCGTCTGTGTGGGCTAAAGTTTGAAATAAATGTAATATTTTGTTATAAATTGTAGCCTATATCCTGTTTAGATGTATAAGCTATATTGTTGCAAAGTTTCATTAAACTCCATCGAGTAGTTTTTTACCTGAAAGAGCAAAACGGCACATCCACACATACAAGCTTTCGCATTTATAATGTTGGTAGGATCGGTGTAAAGTTTCATTAACATCCATTCAGTAGTTTTTACGTCAAAAAACTACTGAATAATACAAACTTTCACATTTAAGATATTAGTAGGATTTATCATTTTTTTAATTAATTTTAGTTTTTTACGAATTTCCTTTTTTTCATAAATGAAACCAAAAACAATATTGTATACCATAGTGACTTCCCGAAATCAATCACTCTCTGACAGTCCTAACACAAGTTTTTGGTCCATTGCCATGTCCCAGAATGATTTAACGAACTATAGTCCGTCCGCGTTAAGAATGCAGTGATTTCATTCTTGTCCTTCGACCTGGCACGCCACCTAACCAATCTAATCGTTCCTAATTAGAAAGCCAAGTTCACAGTGCTCAGTTTAACGCATTCTTTCAAACGCAACGGTTTTGTACCTGAGTTTTTCTCCGTGTAACGTGGAAATAAAAAAAGACGGCATTCTTAACGCGAACATACTATAATTCTAATCAAACTCACATCATCCACTCGCCTCTCTCTCGTGTATCCGGTCGATGGTCCGTTGTCTATCACTCTCTCACACTCCTAATACAAGTTTTGTGCCCATTAGCACAGACTGACGTAAATGTACAATTTGGGCGGCTTTATCGCTAAAAAGCGATCTCTTACAAACAACCCACAGGTAGAGGAAAGTTTACTAGAAGGGTAGGAAAGTGCACAAGAAATAATAATAGTAACTAAAACTAACGGCAAACATCAAAATACATACTTCGATACATACATACATACATACAGACCATAGAGTCGAGATACGCCTCTCTCTCGTGTATTCGGTCGATGGTCCGTTGTCTATCACTCTCTTACACTCCTAATACAAGTTTAGAGTCTATTGCCATGTCCTAGAGTTATAATTTATAAACTTTGATGCACAAACAAGTAAAAAAGACGGACTTAATGCTGAAATCATTCTCTACCAGTCAACCATGGGGCGAGACAGAAATGCTGTTGGCGGTGCGAAATTTGAAATGATTGAAATGAGATAGAAGTAGTAAACTATAGCCAAAAGAAGGAAGAATAAATGATGATGGATGTGTTGTCGATGGTCCGTTGTCTATCACTCTCTAACACTCCTAATACAAGTTTTGTGTCTATTGCCATGTCCTAGAGTTATTAACTAACTAGTCAAACTCACATCATCCACTCGGCTTAAGGCGGCGTCCCCGACCATAGAGTCTAGATACGCCTCTCTCTCGTGTATCCGGTCGATGGTCCGTTGTCTACGGCCACTTCCGCATTCCTCTTCGTCTGTACGTTGGTCTATAGCAATGGAAACTTTATTAGATAAGATATACATCTATTTTTCGCTACTTTTTCTCTACCGGAAGGTTGTCTGGAATACATCGCTTTTAGCGATAAGGCCGCCTACATTGTACTGCTATATCTCTGTAAGCATTTTTATGTAATTGTTTTCTTTGTGCAATAAAGTATGTCTTATCTTATATACTTCATGGCACAAATACATAGGATTAAAATTTAGGTAGACTTATCGCTAGAAGCGACCTCTTCCAGACAACCTTCAGGTAGAAATACAAAATATGTAAAATTGTGTTTGTGTGAGTCAATGAAGAAATTCAAAAAACAAAATATCTAAATTAGACTTGTTGTAATTACTTTAAAAATCTAAAGAAAGGAAGCCCAGAAAAAAAATCGGTGTTGAGCTCAGGTGGTACCGAGACCGAATGTTTTTTCTGGGTTTCCTATCTTTAGTAAGATAAATGAAAATAATTAATAAATATCCCTGGACATTATTCTACACAGCGCCATCTGGCCCCAAGATGAGCTAATTATAGCCCGTTTTTTGGGATACTAGACAACGGATAAAGTCACTGTCATAGTCCCAAACTTTATTCATGTTGGTACAAAAGATCATAACAATACAAAAACAACATTAATGAACATACTTAAATGTTTTTTTTTTTTGTAAATACATACTTAATTTACATAGAACACACCCAGACCAATACAGAACATGTCTGTTTGTTCATGCACACAAATTTTTGTATTGTGCGGGGATCGAACCCGCCACCTTTGGCCGACTGCACCTAGTCGGTCGTCAAGATGATAATGCTGAATTAAATAACCTAAAATAGGAGTTGTCTCTAGTATTTCAATATTTAAAGTTGGAAGCTACCTTCACTATCGGCCAGAAGCGGCTTGGAGCTTTCCTCGGCGTCATCGGCGAGTCCGTGGAAACGATTCGTCACTCTCTCTTCGTCTGAATTGTTCCTGAAACATACACATTCATATTCATATTCATTTATTCACCATACATTTGTAACAAGATGTACATTGGCATTTGTAGGTATATAGGTGTTATGATGTGTTACAAATTAACCTTTTAACATTTGATAATAGTACATGTTTGTACTTGTCTAGGTTTTTCAATCAATCAATCCATTCATTTATAAAAACAAAGGTGAAGATACACAAGTTGTTACAGTTAGATGGGTTCAGAATCATTGGTGTTTTCTATCTATTTTGGGTATGGATTTATAAAAACTGTTTTTGATTACTTAGACAGCTTTTTACGGAATAATGAGAATAATGTCCAAATAAATATATTTACAAATACTAATACAAAATTCGAAAAAATTACTGAGACAATTTAGCGATGTTTTGTGTATTTTTTCTAATATAATGATAACTGTAAAAAATAAATAGTGCATGATTACCTCTTGCTTGTAATTGATTAGTGGTTATATTTAAGAATACTACTACTATATACCTACTTATCTTGCAGCGCCCTTACAGGGTTCACGTGTTTGTACTTTTATACATGTAAAAAAATGAAATATGAATTATTTTTTGGGCATTTGCGAGCTTCGGAGGGCACGGCAAGAAGTTGGTTGACCTAGCCGGAGGCCTAAAGGTGGGTTGATAACACCTAGCAGTAAGCTCGCGTGTTCGAGTTTGACGGCTTATAGTTAAGGTAAGGCCACAGCTGGGCAGCTGTGGGACGTATGAAAGCTATTCTTACCTCTCCTGGCTGAGGTCATCCTCCTTCGGAGACTGGTCGTTTCGAGAGCGTCGCGAAGAATGACTGAGGATCTGCATTGCTAGAGAACGGATGAACTCGCTCGGACGTAGACTACTTAGTTGAAGTAAAGCAACACACGCCGGGTCGGAAATGGGATGGGTGACCACCCCGACCGAAATTTAGTGATGTGTATTTCGGGCATCTCCGTGCTTCGGAAGGCACGTTTAGCAGTTGGTCCCGGCTGACGTCGTTAAGCCTAGTCGGAGGCCTTAGGGCGCCTTGATAACATCTGACATGAAGGTTGCTCACTAAGCTTACACCCCTCCAACAACCCGCACTGAGCCCGTGTGTTGGAGTATGGCTTGTTCCACCTCATAGTTGAGGTGAGGCCTGTGCCCAGCTGTGGGACATGTAAAGGCTATCCTTACCTCTCTTGGCTGAGGTCGTCTTCCTTCGGAGACTGGTCGTTGCGAGATCGTCGCGAAGAATGACTGAGTATTTGCATCGCGAGAGAACTGATGAACTCGCTCGTACGTAGACTGCTTAGTTGAAGTAAAGCAACACACGCCGGGTCGGAAATGGGATGGGTGACCACCCCGACCGAAATTTAGTGATTTCGGGCATCTCCGTGCTTCGGAAGGCACGTTTAGCAGTTGGTCCCGGCTGACGTCGTTAGATGTCAGTCGGAGGCCTTAGGGCGGCTTGATAACATCTGACATGAAGGTTGCTCACTAACCTTACACCCCTCCAAACATCCGCACTGAGCCCGCGTGTTGGAGTATGGCTTGTTCCACCTCATAGTTGAGGTGAGGCCTGTGCCCAGCAGTGGGACGTATATAGGCCGTTTATTCTGTGCCCAGCTGTGGGAAAGCCGTCCTTACCTCTCCTGGCTGAGGTCATCCTCCTTCGGAGACTGGTCGTTTCGAGAGCGTCGCGAAGAATGACTGAGTATTTGCATCGCTAGGGAACGGATGAACTCGCTCGGACGTAGACTGCTTTCGTTGTGACCCTGGGAATGGACATAATGGGATGAGAAACATTTGAATGCACACCAAATTAACAAAGTTACATGTAAGTACAATTTAACATATAGGTTGTCAAAGGCACTTCAATTTATGCCGTAGTGGTGCACGGACCATTCAGAAGCCATTCACCGAGCAAATTGCACCCCAAGATGGTAAGATGCGAGCTTGAAGCCATTATCCGTGTGTGTGTGTGTGTGTGTGTGTGCGCGCGTGTGTGTGTGTGTGTGTGTGTGTGCGTGAGTGTGTGTGCGTGTGTGTGTGTGTGCGGTGTGTGTGTGTGTGTGAGTGTGTGTTGAAACATGTGCCGGACAGGGTTTATAGTGATCCATAAAAAATGTAAGATCTTATCTTAAGTTACACAGTGAAATGCAACATGAGAACGTCGTGGCCCCGTAATTAAACACTAGGGCTCGGAACCCGATGGTCCTGAGATCAAATCTGGCCAGAACACACCTACTTTGTGTTCATTGTACAATTTACGGCTAACTCCGGTGATGAAAAACGCCGATTTAAAACCCAAGCAACCCGGATAACGGCGATAGGCTCGCCTCTTACCACGTTGGGTTCAAATTCCCTCGGCGAAATAAGGGCTTCTGAATGTTCCGTTGACGATGACGGCATTATTCAGTTTGCCTCTGACTAACCCCTTAGGGATATGGTCGTGAGGGTATGTTATATTATGTTACTAGCGACCCGCCCCGGCTTCGCACGGGTGCAATAGGATTAGGAATTATACACATAAACCTTCCTCTTCAATTACTCTAGCTATTAAAAAAACTGCATCAAATCCGTTGCGTAGTTTTAAAGATTGAAGCATACATAGGGATATAGGAACAGAGAAAGCTCCTTGTTTTAAACTATGTAGTGCTGTGAAACGCAATAAACGATTAAGTATTGAAAACGCCTCAAATATTACTACTTTCATAATAATCCTAAGGCCCAGACTCCACCAGAGCTTCACATCACATCTCCACATCTCCATGTGTGAATAACGCAATTCCATTGGTTGTTGAAAACACAGCTCGACGCCGCACATCTCCGCTCAGCTCTGGTGGAGTCTGGGCCTATCACTATGTATTCAGCCAAGTGCCCAAGTGCAAGACGAGCTACATACCTGTATGAGATGTCTGGCCAAGAGCCTCCTGTTGAGGGCCCTCTGCTGCCGCGCCTGCGGCCCCTGGCTCGGCTCGCTCAGCTCCAGGCACAGCGCGGTCTTGCCGCTGCCGGCGTCGCCTGGGGACAAACAATTACTTATTCCCTTACATAAACGGCCTATATACACTGCTGAAAAGTGTCTAGGGATATCTCAAGCATATTCATACAAAGTATAGCTATTTGGGAGGCTGTAAAAATTAAAACATTGATACCAACGTAGAAATTTTTAGAACACAGAAACTGCTATATCTGCCCTTTAAGATTGTATAAAGAAATTCATTGTAGTAGCATTATTGTACAATCGTAAGGACGTTATAAAAAGACAGATTTTTCTTTTAAAAGGTGTCAAAATTTTAGCAAAATCAAACGATTTTTTTGTAATTTTCTTAACCTTTATCTTATGCCTCTGTCCTCGCGTTATTCTAAGATAATGCTAAACTTGTAAACAAACCTAACTTTATGAAATATTTGAAAAATGATATACCTATGATATCCCTAGACAGTTTTGATGTGTGTTCCCACTGCTGGGCACAGGGCTCACCTCAACTATGAGGTGGAACGAGCCATACTACAACACGCGGGCTCAGTGCGGATTGTTGGAGGGGTGTAAGGTTAGTGAGGAACCTTAATGTCTCAAGCCGCCCTAAGGCTTAACGACTGACATCTAGCGACGTCAACAGGGACCAACTAATTAACGTGCCTTCCGAAGCACGGAGATGCCCGATATACACATCACTAAATTTCGGTCGGGTGGTCACCCATCCAATCTCCGACCCGCCGTGTGTTGCTTTACAACAGCGGTCGTCGCTGATCACTATCACAACTGCGCCACGGGCACCTGAATAAGGAATATGGACTTGAAACAGATGAGCGTCATACTATTTTTTAGTACTATTTTGAATTCTCATTCCGTCTCCATATTTCCTAATTTTATTTCTTTTTAGATGTAAAAATAATTATTGGAAAGTGCAAAAAAAGTGGGAAATTCAAGGCGGTTGAAACAGTGTGACAGTTCGAGTGTGACGTCAGAGTCTACGTGTATGTCACTGTCAAAAGCACGACAAGAAGAAGAATCAAGCTGTTAAGACTCACCCAGTATAAGCGCCCCGCAAGTCTTGCTAACCGGCCGCTGTTCGAGACAATGTGCTATCTTCTGAAACACCCATTCGCGACAGAAGAAACGGCGCTTGTCCGCGCATATAGCGTTCTCTGTCACTCGATGAGCTGAAGACGACTTGCGGACTGCGCGTGAGTTCTCACGCGGCGCGATTGGGCTGAGCGGGGTGCCTGGAATATAAATAAAATAAATAAATAATAAATATTCTTGGCTAAGTCCTCAGGCAAGGTGGAGTGATGATTTGTGCAGGATGGCTGGCAGGAGCTGGATGCGAGCAGCCGAAGATCGAGTTCAGTGGCGTGTAATGGGAGAGGCCTATGTCCAGCAGTGGACTGCAACAGGCTGATGATGATGATGATGATGATGATGATCCTTGGACATTATTCCACACAGCGCCATCTAGTCCCAAGTGGGCTAATTATAGTCCGTTATTATGGATACTAGACAACGGATAAACATACTTAAATACTTTTTCTTTTGTAAATACATGCACACTTAATATACATAAGAAACATATGAATGTTAGGGTATGAGTTTTCTGGTAAAAGGCTCAATGACTGTAATTTTTTTTGTTTATTATCGAAAGACCTTACATTTATGTAAGCAATCCTCAAAGAATCACTTCATCTGGATCAGTACTACCAGAGATAGCACAATTTGAAATGGTCCAAAAACGCTCCATACAAACGTGACAGGGAACGTGACGTCACGTTTACTGTTTTTGTAAGGAGCACGTAATAACTTTGTTACAGCTTAATTAAAAATTGCGTCTATGAAAATGGTCTCTTAACATTATTGCTTCATAATAGTATGGGTTACAAAACATCACTGTTTTCGGAGAACATAAAAAAACATGCAAAATCACTCATAGTCATCTACCCTATTATTTAATATTTTTACTTTAGTTCGTTCGCGTTAAGAATGCAGTGAATTTTAAATTTAATTCTGTCGCACACAAGATTTGCGTTAGAAAGTATGCGTTCAGCTGGTCACTGTGGACTTGGCTTTCTCATTAGGTACCATTTGATTGGTAAGAGGGCGTGTTAGGTCAAGGAACAAGTATGAAATCACTGCATTCTTAACGCAAACGGACTATATAGGAAGGCTCTTCAGCGGAGATCAGAATTTAGTGGTACCATTTTCAAAAAATCAACAGCTCATCAGACTAAACATTTCCTTTTTTATGTTGCTCTTTCTAAATGCGATTACTTTGCAAAAGTGCAAGGAGGAAAGTTTGGAAAATAGCCTGTTATTACGTTGACCGTACTTGCAATTAAATTACGATATTAACATGGACGTTTCTCTGATTTACAAAGACTTGGGATTTACTAACCCCAGTAGTAACTCTCTTTCTCTCTCTCTTTCTTTCTTCTACTAACTCACCGTCAAATTCAAAGTTATCCCTATCCCTCTCTCTATCTCTATCCCTGTCTCTGTCTCGCTCCCGCTCGCGGCGGTGCTCCCTCCCGTCCTTCTCTCCGGGGAAGCCCCGGTGCCTCTCTGTGGGGGTTCGGTCGTGTCCGCGCGTCGCAGCTATGTCGTTCAGCGGAAGTGACCTGGAAACAGATAAAAATATTTGGGGAACAAGCGTGGTTATGTGAGACTCTTACTCACTAAAGTTGAGTTTATGCAGACAGGATCTGTTTGCCCTCAATCAGTTTAGGCGGTATGGGATACGCGTTAGCACCCACAACGCCGTTACTATTTTGTTTATTTCTTTTATTAGAGGGTGGAACACGCTTACTTAGAAAATGCCTATCCATTCTAGCCTTGACACTGGTTGTATGGATACATATGAACGAAAAACGAAATTCTCACTCCTTAGCGGTGTGCACACTGCCGAAATACAGGTAGACCCGACCTACTGTATTTTGAAGACATGCCTTAGCGGGTGCAACTGGGCTCTACTGAGACAGTACATTGCAATATCGGTTTTGACCGGATGCGATAACGATGACATTTTACTGTGCCAAAATATCTATTGCTACCATTCCACACAGATAATCTGGACTCATCATCACTCACCTGAGGTTAACACGGTGCTCAGCCTGCCTCACAGCCGAATGTCGATGCTGCTGCTGCCTCATGCTGACCTGGTTCTGCCTCAAGTACGCCTCCACCTTGCTCTCGCTCGCCTCATTCCGGTTCTGATTCCGGCGAGAGCGAGAGGTCTCATCTCTAGACCTTCGACTCTCCTTTTTATCCTGGAATGTTAAACCGCTGGCATTGGAAAGTGACTGGCTTCTGATACATCTTTAAATTAAGGTCTTTATGCCAGGTCTGATCAGCAGTGCGATTCTCTAATAAACAGGACCGAAATATTAATTTAGCTAGTTTCAACTTAGCTGAAGATAGCTGAATAATATTTATCTGTGATTGATGGCACATCGCGAGAACGGTGTTCTTGGACGAGACAACTGCTCGAATGAAGGTCAAGAGCAGACTGAAGAGGGCGTGGTAGACCACCCCAACACTGGGTCAATGACGTCCAACGATACGGAGGTCGAGACTAGAAATTAATCGGGCACGAACAATAATAACGTGAATTTTTCGCCAAGAGTGGAATAAGAGGAAAAGCCACCATGATGATGTTTTGCTAGGCCACTTTTAAGAAATTCAAGTTTCTTTAGAGAATCGCACTGCGGACCCTTTTAAAGTTGCCAAAAAAGACCATACCTTCTCCACCTTATCCGGAGGCGCGTTCACAAAGTTCCCCCCATTATTGAAGTTCAAGGGGTCGAAATCCGGCCTGCTGACCTGAGACTTGGTCACGGCCTTCGCCCCCTTGCCTCTGTACTGCGATTTAGGTACTACCTGACTATATATTGGCATTTGATTCGACATCTTAACTAGCTTTGGTCTTGGAAAAATATAAAGTTCTGTTCAGAACCTAGATTTTAGCTTTGGTTGATCTAATTGACTCTAATACTATAAGGAACGTGTATTTTTTGCTTATGAATAGTTTTACTATAGGGGTGATATCACAAGGCGAGGTTTAGGTGAGATTCGGGACATTTTGGGGGGACCTAATGGTGTGTCAGGGGCAGAGTTCATCGCAGGTTGGTGGCGCCATCTTGTGGAGCGGGGATTATCTGAAACAATTGGAAAACACACATGAGTATCATTCGTTTATACTACTGACTAATTGCCTACGCGATGTTCGATAAGTTGCTTTGGAGAACGTTCATGTGTCGAGAGATTATGTAGAATCTATAGGAGATTTTAAATGCAAAAATTCAATCTTCTTTTATGACCACTGGCCAGTGGCTAGCATGCATATGCCACCTAATAGAAAGTAATACTGCCTATGGCTACCGTGTAACAAAAAAGTAATAACGCATGCATTACCTCCCCTGAAAGAACCTTTTGTCCTTGTCCTTAGGTGCCTTAAATATGTTTAACGCAAATTCCCATATACGCAGCTATAAGCCTAAGCCTACGTCCAAGCCTAAGCTTTCAAACATCACCGGAAAAGCTGTTTTCAAGCGACTCGGATCTACCATACCCTTCGACTATCATCACACCGTCTATTTGTAAAATTAGCCACCAAACAAAAAACTTAACATACGCTCACAATCATAACCCAGACGGGGTAGTCAGAGACAAACTGATTAGTGCCGTCATGATGAAAGGAACATTCGGGCGCCCACATTTCGCCGAGGGCATTTCAACAGAACGTGGTAAGTAGCGAGCCTACCGCTGTTGTCCGGGTTGCTTGGGTTTTTTACCAGCAAAACAAAAGACGCCATTTTAAACGCCTTCAATAATCTTTACCAGGGATAGCCGTCCATAGGCCTATATCTAGTACACACTACGTACACTATTAAAATTGCGATGTTCAAAAGCCTACCGCCGGCGCTATCTACAAAGTCTGAATGGGCCCATTGAAGCCGCAGTATCAAAGCTGCGCCACAGTACACATAACAGTTATCTAAGGCCGCCCGCCGAGTTATAAGCCTAGCATGCTCACAGACACGCGGCACAGCCCTATAGTACTGCCGCCACCTTATTCCCCCATGTTTTAGGCTTATAGCGTGCCGACACGGCGCGCGATGCGCACTCACACATTAAATAAAACCGAGGGCTGCACGTTTGTATGTAGATATTTTACTGTTCTCTGTTTACTGTGGCTGTGCGGAAGAGTTGCGAGGAACTTTGCACATGGTTATGTGGGTTTATTGAAAATTATTATAAATATGTTATGAGGCTCATATAGACCTCAAGTAGCGACCTCATTGAATACGAATCATATAATACACTGCTCAAAAGTGTCTAGGGATATCTCAAGCATTTTCATACAAAGTATAGCTATTTGGGAGGCTGTAAAAATTAAAATATTGATACCAACCTAGAAATTTTTAGAACACAGAAACTGCTATATCTGCCCCTTTAGATTGTATAAAGAAATTCATTGTAGTAGCATTATTGTACAATCGTAAGGACGTTAAAAAAAGACAGATTTTTCTTTTAACAGGTGTCAAAATTTTAACAAAATCAAACGTTTTTTTTTGTAATATTCTTACCCCCTTATTCATAAAAACGAACGCAACTTTAACGCATTGTTTAAGCTATTGACGTGTTCTGTCACTTACTCGCAAATGGCGGCAGCAACAAGAATGACAGTGACAAAGCGATAGAAAAGTTATCGTGTTCTTTAAGAGCTGTTTAAGTTTTTATGAATAAGGGGGTTAACCTTTATCTTATGCCTCTGTCCTCGCGTTTTCTAAGATGATGCTCAACTTGTAAACAAACTTAACTTTATGAAATATTTGAAAAATGATATCCCTATGATATCCCTAGACAGTTTTGATGTGTGTAGATTATTGATTGTGACAAAATCAAGATAACATTCTTCGCGAGTTTAAAAACTGGAAAAGAACAAGTATGAATGACGTGCACGTAAACCAGTCGCTGTCATGTTAGTTTGGAAGTAGGTCCACTGGACCTAAATCCGACTTCATCTCTATATGAATGCACGAGAAATCCAGCCATCAGAGAGGAGTGGCGGCGTGGTGTGAAGCTTGTTTATACCAACGCTTGAAGTGAAGACCATGACCACTCTCAAGAGTGGTACTGACAGAGAAGACCAGTCCAACAGTGGACGAAACAAAAATCATTGATACTAGTACTTATCACTACGAAGGCACTATCTGGCCTAAAAAGAGTAACTGCTAAGTTTCTTGCCGGGTCTTCTCAGGAGAAACAACCTTCCGACTCCGGTGGTAGAGTCACATTATGAACATGTATTTTAAGTACTGTTAATATGTATATTGTATTATTGTATATGTTTATTAAGTGGTTGAAATTAAGATTCTTAACGATTCGAAAGTACTGTGTAATGGTCTACTGGAATAAAGAAATATTGAATTTGAATATTGAATTTGAATTTGCTAACGAAGAACAATCAATTACCTACCTATTGCGCGAGCAATAAAACAGTTAGTCAAATAACAAGTTATTTGTATCAATGTTCAGGTCAAGACCTGAACATTCCACATTGCACTTCAGTATAAGTAGCCCTTAAACGAAATCCCGCAAGAAACCCTAAGTACCCTTCTAATTCACCCCTCATATCCGAACACAATACCCTGTTTAACTCTCCATTAATTCAAATGAAACTCTAACTCCAGTAAATAAGGTTTAATTTCCAACGCGGAAATGTAATTGATAAGTACACCACACCGTCCTATTAGGTATTTAGGAAGGAAATTCGCAACACAAGCTTTCACAAAAGGGAATTTGATCCCTATTGTTCTTGTAATATAGTATCATTTGATAGTGTGTGCCGAGTGAAGTGGATGGCCCTTGTGTGATTCCGAAGTCTGAGAGCCATTTGTGACACAATAGGAATGAATACTTTATTCGAAGAGTAAGTTCATGAAAGCGATAGGTTTACTAAGAAAACTTGGTATACTTTTCATTGTGACGTCGCTGCAATGAAAATCTAGAATAGGCGGCTGCTCATACTAGAAAATAGGTTAAACAAATCATAAACATAAAAAAACATAAATTGCCCACGTCCCACAGCTGGGCAAGGGGCCTCACCTCAACTAGAAATAAGGTGGCGCGAGCCATACTCCAACAAGCGGGTTCAGTGCGGATTGTTGGAGGGGTGAAGGATTAGTAAGCAACCTTAATGTCAGATGTTATCGAGCCGCCCTTAGGCCTCTGACTAGGCTTAACGACTGACAACTAGCGATGTCAACCGGGACCAACTGCTTAAAGTGCTTTCCGAAGCCGGAAGATGCCCCAAATACACATCACTAAATTTCGGTCGGGTTCGTCACCCATCCCATTTCCGACCTGGCGTGTGTTGCTTTACAACAGCGATCGTCGCCGATCACTGTCACAACTGCGCCACGGGCACCTCTATGCTGTATACCCTCGCTGTACGTCGTCTTCGAGCTACGGAACTCTAAAAACTCCCGTAAAGACTAACACCAGCATTTTGACACCAATTTAGACACCGCTCGAGAAATCCTATGCCCACACGTTACTGTAAATATTTATCGTACACGTCACTAAACTAAATGCATCTCAATTGTTTAACGTCAAACATTCGACGTATCACATTTATTAGTTGGATATTTCGAGAATTAGTTTATTTTGCCTCTTCTCGACGCAATTTCCTATAAACTCAGTGTTGCCAAGTGTTGTTTGCAGTGTAGTTTAGGATGTCTTCATTTAAGAACGCATTGATATTTAGATCGGCCGATAATGCAGGACTTTAACAATACGAACCCAAACTTGGACTACCCAAGTCTCCTCTAAGCCCTCAGTGGCCAAAAGGACCGATACCACTAAAATCTATATACAAGAATGAAACATCGACTTTGCTTTCCATCATAGTTGTTTTTTACCATCAATTCAACTTCCCATTTAGTTAATTTGTTTCAACAAATCATCCCAGCAACAACGAGTTTGTAGCGACATCTATCTCACCACACAGGAACTACGACTACAATCCTGAAACGCGCTAACAAAGTTTTCGGAGCGATTGCGCATAGATAGAAAAACCCGACAACAACCGTCGGGCAGTAGCCCACCACGCATAACACCCGTCTGGTCGGAGGATCCTCCTCACTTCCCCAAAAGTTCATTAAATAAATAACAACCCAACCAGTTTTATTCTGTAAAACCCACAAGGGCTGTAGAACCATCATCCCTCTGAGAACGCGTACCGCACGCCACCTGCCGTCCATTAACAATTCAGGGTTCAGGCCTCCACAGGGGTCGGATGTGTGTAAGTGGTCAAGCTCCCCTAGCCATGCGGCTACAGGTATACAGGGGCACTTTTTATTCATTTGGTAGGGTAGTATTTAGTTTTTGATACAGGCAATTCATTAATGAGGGTTTTCTGGCTCTGTGCTGTCTGACAGCTGTTTGGACCTGAGGAAAACCCACAGGAGCTAGCTTTAGCATTAAAATCGATCGAAAACGATCAGTCACGAAGTTATTAAGTTTTACAGGAGGCAAAACCAAAGTGAAGTGAAGTGTGCATTGAGAATGACACTAAACCAGTCAAAAGAGAGTACAGGCGGGAATCCAACCCGCGTCTACCGAGACCAGTAACAGACTGGCAGAATCTTTCTGGTATATTTCCGATATGAAGCCAGGGTCAATGGTAAGAGCAGTCGCCCGGTTTGCGAAAGACGCGGGTTTGATTCCCGCCTGAAGCCATGACCGAATGTCTTTTTTGGGTTTTCGGATCTTTAGTGAAGATACTGCATGGAAAATACTAAAAAATAATAATAACATACATTGACATGTAGTCAAACCCAGCCCTGCCAACCTAATGATACGTCATTAGGTATACAAACGCAAATTAATCTGTCCCTCATACATTACAAATTCACAAAGTACACGTTTAGAATAATTCCACGAACAATGAGGGATACCGAGCCTCACCCTGGGGACCTATTTCTGAATTTCATGTGTACTCATGCGAAAACTGCGTAAACGTACCTATGGAATGCATACCCGAATCGTCCCATTACCATTCCGAATAGCAATGCGCGAATGAGAATGAATCTCATATTCGAATCGTTAGTAATAGCTGATCATGATCGAACGCCAGATTCAGTAGCTTACGCGAACGATCATTTGTAACATTAATGAGACCGTATTTTCCGGAACACACACCTGCGCTCCAGAACTCAAATAAAAGACAGGCAAAAAGCTGCGAAACTTAAGTTGGACTGGACTGCACACATCTGCCGCATGGCCGGTGAACTAGGCTACTGACTGGAAGCCTAGCAACAAGAGACGTCGCGGTATACCATGACGACGGGGGAGAGACGAACTGGCTACTGGAAGGACTGGTCATCATAATTTCTTGATCGCGGTCAGTGGAAGAAAAGTAGGGAGGCATTTGAGCTACAGTGAGACACATAAGGTTAATGACGATGATTTTAAAATGAAAACGTGTCGTGTAAATACTCGATTTTATTACAATGATTCGTATAAGCTGCAAGTCGTTTGCGACTTAGTCAAACGATTTCCTATTAGAATTCGATGTTTTACAATGTTACATGGACGACTTATTCACAGGATCCACAAATGCTCTTTCGCTAATGCATAATCGAAACCGTTTAGCGTGCTGCCCAGCTGATCCACCATTCCACCACAGTAAACATAACAGTAGGTTATCTAAGGCCGCCCCCGAGTTATTAGCCTAGCGTGCTCACAGACACGCGGCACAGCCCGTACTTCCGCCACCTTATTCCCCCATATTTTATGCTAGCGTGTGCGTGAAATCGCGTGACGCGCACGCACACTTTCAAACCGAGAGCAGCGCGTTTGTATGTACATATTTTACTGTTCTCTGTTTACTGTGGAACAGCTGATCCACTATTCCCCTCCCACGCATCGCCCACGGAGGAGAGTGCAAGGCTTTTGCATACCAAACGTCAGCAGACCACACATGATCGACTCCCACGGCTGTCACGAGTTGGGTAGCTACAAAATACGCGGAGACAGAAGTCTGAAGACTTGAAACATGCGGAAACAGGAGTTGTTGACTAGGACTCGTCCACGTATAGTTTTCACTGATTTTTGTGAATTAATTGAATAAATAAAAAAAGTTATAACTATAACACCTAAAGGATACTCGTATATCATTATCAACAAAATTTACTAAGCAATGATCAACTGTGCCCAAATAAATTTCCGTAAAACTTAGCTGTTGCTTTCTCTCATTTTGCATGTAAATGATAAAAAAATGGCTTACTTAGTTCTTTTCTCTGAATCGACCACAGTCGCAAAGAAATTGAATTTTAAAGATAACTCACCACTAGTGAAGTGAGTCGCCCGGTTTACAGAAGACGCGGGTTCGATTCCCGCCTGATGCCAAGTAGACCGAATGTCATAACCTATCTACCTCTTTTTTATTATAGTATCATTGGTTGCAAGGCTGTTGCTCAATAATGTTAAGAGACCACACTGATCTCCTCCCACGGTTGTCACGAGCGACATGACTATGTACGGAGTTGGTAATAGAACAGCTGATTGGATAGCAAAGTCAAAGTCAAAATATCTTTATTTAAATAGACCTGTTACAAGCGCTTTTAAATCGTCAACAAAACGAACATAAATACTTTTAATAAAACTTAAATAATATTATAAAAATAGTAAATAAATACACAGTTTACAAACATAATGTGAGTCAACCAAAACTCGGAAAGTGCAAAATTCGGAAAAGCAATCAATGGCATGCGAAACTCTAGATCAGTGCTCAATATTCCTTGTCCTGTCCTAAGTGGCTGGCCCATTCCTCTGTTTTAATTCAAATTTTATCTCTGATAATGATACTTTTTCTTGTAAGTTTTAAAGATTCGAAATGAGAACAAAAACGGTTTTTTTCATTTTACGCAGAAAAAGTTTTAATTCAATCAAAATTTAATGATAATGAAACAATGGAAATAAGACATAAAAGTTAAACAGCGTTTACAGAACGTAAAAGTTGTCAATTTGACTTCCGGTCGAATCCAGATTTGAGTGTTGAGGGTAACAGGCTCATACAGGCTACTGTCTGCAAAACCTCATGAATTTTCTATAGGGATTCTGAATCTTGACTTTAGAAGGAGACAGATGGCGCTGCCGTCACGGTCAGATCGAGCTCCGTGTTTTATTTGCTTTAAAAATACGTAAACAGTGTGAAACTCAACAAAAATACCTAAAAACGCTAAAAGTGGACAAGATACTGATGTGAAAGTGTTATCTCCGGGAAAAATTAAGGATGAATTGTGTAATTTACAAAAATAAAATAGACCTGCCAAAAGTTCTCCCTTAATAATTTGAACATTAATGAAAACCTCTCTAAAACATTAATATCCCCCTGTGACTCGGCTAAGCAAAGGTGTTAATAAAAGTGAAAGTGACACGAAACTAAATTTATACCAAATTGTCCTCTGAAAAAACTCAAAATACCCAACAGTGAACAGTGTTATTAATTGTAGTTGTAAAACTCAAGTGTATGAATCACACATTAACGAACTTTTCGTACTGCGACTACCAAGTGAAGATAAATTTCACCCATCATCTTAACTGGGAGTTTGGCGGAACGATAACAGTAGTGGACTTAATAAGTCTCATCTCTGTAGTTCATGGTTCGAAACCAAGTGATGTCAAAGTTTTTTGTGCTTATTTAATTGCTTATTGTTCGTAAAGCCTACAAACAGATTGAACAAAAAGTAAATATGGCACCAAAAACAGCAGTTAACTGCTCTAAATGCAAGAGGAAGGTGACTAACAGAGACTACCTTACATGTCATGTTTGTAAATGTATATTTGACTTAGACTGTGCAAATGTATCAGAAAAATTCTTTGACCTAATGAAAAAAGAAAGTAAAGCCAAATGGAACTGTAAACTGTGTTTAAAAAAAACTAAGAAAACGAACAAATCAGTTTGTTCCTCAACACCAAAGACAGAAGTGCATGCAAGTAAATTTAAAGCGATTCAAGTGACCTATGCAGAACCCAGCTCAAGTAAAACAGGTCCTTCTTCTTCTCACATAGCAATGATACAAGCTGGGACAAGCATCGATGAATCTGAGGACAAAGACCTAGAACGAAACAATTCCCCAACACGAGAAAATATTGATTTCGTTACAGTGCGAAGGAAATCGCCCTCAGAAGGACTATTAAACCTGTCAATACCAAAGTCGTTACCAAATCTCGATAGTTCCGATGCATCCAATCTGTCAGAACACTCTTGGCCAAACAAGAGCTTACCAGATTTGTCTTCCCTCCAGAACAAAGAAGTGGAAAACTTACATGATGAAATAGCAAATCTCAAACTGAAATTGCATACTGCGGAACAGGAAATAGATAATTTACTGCTAGAGAAAAGTTCTATGGGAAAAACCATAGCAAATCAGACACGCAAAATAAATAGTCTGCTAAACGTGTGCTCCAGCAATACACTAAGCAAGTCTTTGCAACTGAGCTCTTCAAAGAAAAAAAGAAAGCTAGACAAAAAAAATTCAGCAGCGGTACACAAACATAACTCACCAACAACAATAGAAACCCCAAATTTCGAGGAAGAAACCCCACCGATACAAGACTCTGAAACTCAAGAAAATAATGAAGCAAACCTTAAGAAGCAGAAGTGTGCCAGACCTACCATTTACATACTCGGCGGACAACAGTGCAGTGGTATGGCATCTGCGTTGAGCCGCTCTAGAAGAAACACCAAATTTGAAAATTATGAAATCAGCTCTTCTGTGAAACCAAATGCGCCATGTGACGAAGTGTTGAAGGCAACAGAAACACTAAGTGCTAATGCAGAAGATGTAATTATTATTAACGTTGGTGAAAATGATAAAAACCCATCGAAAATATGTGCGGAACTAAGTTTCTTTCTGAAATCACATAACAAACCACTTGTTATTGTAATTGGAGTCAAAAATAATGTATTTCTCAATGAGGCCAATTTAAATTTAACTATCAAATTGTACTGCAATCTCTTTAGTAATTGTAAATTTTTAGACATAAGTAGAATTGACCAATATAATAGAAATTTTATGAATGGAATGTGTAATGAGTTAAACTGTGTTATTGATACGATGTATTATGAAAACAAATTCTTGGGTTACAACAAACTGGTGGTCAGGTCTAAGAATGAGCCAAGTCAACTCCTTCTTACAAATTCTGAAAAACGCCAAATGGGGACAATTCCTTATTATTTCAAACCTCAATGTAAAAAAATGTGCACAAACGGTGGTAACCGCACTAAGACCACGACTGTCCAGAAAACAATTACGGATTATTTTCTGAAGTGCGAGAAAAAGGAAATTACGGGAAAAATTGTTAATAGTTTTTTTCGTAAATAAAATGAAAAGTCACTCATTTTCAGTATTTCACCAAAACATAGCGGGTTTATTCAGTAAGAAGGAATTAATAGAACTAACTCTGGAAGAACTTTTGAGTGACGGTAAGGTATTTGATGTAGTTTGTTTTAGTGAAACCTTCGTAAGAGCGGGTAGTGAGAAAAATATAAGTATAACGGGTTACCAACTGACAACATCTTATTCGAGACTCCATCAGAAGAGAGGTGGTGTTTGTATATTGTGCTCTAAAGATGTTCAAGCACATGAGCTACGATATCTGAAAGATCTAGCGATAGACTTTATTTTTGAATGTTGTGGGATAGAAATTCCTTCAATCAAATGTATAATTATATGTATCTACAGAACGCCAACTTCGAATATAACATTGTTCTTTCAGAGACTGACATCGCTCCTTGCGAAACTTAAACTTAAGACGAATCATAAAATAATAATTGCAGGGGATCTAAACATAGACATTCTTAAAAACACGAACGAAGTTGATGAGCTCCGAAGAATTTTAGCAAACCATAATCTGGTTCTAAATATCACAAGTCCGACACGTAAAAAGGCATGTCTGGACCATATAATCAGCAATGTCTCAGAAAATCAAAGTGGAACCCTTAGTCTGGGTCTATCTGACCACGATACTGCACAATTTATTGAATTCCAAACACTCCACAAATTGCCTCCTCTTAAACGATGGTACTATAAGAGACGAGAATATAGTTCTGAAAATGTATCCAAATTTCGTGAATGTCTCAACAGTCTCTCATGGGCAGATGTTTATGGTGAACCAGGAATGCAAACGGCATTTAACAATTTCTTTAATTGTGTGAAGCTGTTTTATAATTTATGCTTCCCAATTATAAGAATCATGGTGAAACCAAGAGCGAAGTCTTCGAAATGGTTCACAAAAGGTTTAAAAAGATCAACGATGACAAAGAGACAACTACGATTCTGTTACTACAGGACACGTGATAGTAATTCAAAAGCGGAATATAATGGGTATTCAAAACTTCTAAAGCGGTGCATTAACCAGGCTCAAAGAATAACCAACACAAGATATATGCAAAAATCAAAGAACCTATGTAAGGCTGCATGGGATGTTATTAAGGGTCAGACGGAAAATATTCTTATAAATAAAAATATTGACAAATTAACTATAGATAATAAAGTTATTGATAATCCTATTGACATTGCAAATATTTTTAATGAACATTACATTAATTTGACCAAATCAAACAACAAAAACGCTGTATTTGACAGCAACAAAAATTTAAAACATAATCAGGAAACTTTATTTTTATATCCTATCGATGAGCAAGAAGTCATAAAAATAATAAAGACTCTTAATTCTACTAATTCTACCGGATTTGATGAAATACAGACAAAAATATTAAAAGCTTGTGTTTTGGAAATTGCGCACGTTTTAGGCTACTTGATTAATTTGTCTTTCTCTACTGGGATCTTCCCTGAAATCCTTAAAACCTCCATAATAAAACCCCTCCATAAGAAAGGAAGCAAAGTAGCAGTCGATAATTATAGACCTATATCCCTTTTGCCCACAATTTCAAAAATATTCGAGAGGGCTATGCATGTACGCTTGACGAATTTTATTAACAAATTTAAACTGATTAAACCTGAACAACATGGATTCCAAAAAGGCAAATCCACCTCATTAGCTACTTTTACGTTGGTTAATAAAGTCTCATCTTATTTAGACAAGCGTATACCTGTAACAGTGGTCTTCTTTGACATGAGCAAAGCTTTTGATCTAGTTTCGCACAGTACTTTGCTCAATAAATGTAACGCACAAGGGATAAGAGGACTTGCAAACGAATGGCTTAAAAGTTACTTGGAAAATAGACGACAGTATGTAGAGATAACACACATAGATACCAAAATGGAACTTAATGAGTATAGATCATCCATTAAACTAAATGCTGTTGGCGTACCACAGGGAAGCATTCTCGGCCCTCTGTTGTTTTTACTCTACATAAACGACCTTCCAGATGTAGCTCGACATGATTGTGTACTTTTTGCTGACGATGTCTCGGTTGTTATTCCATGCAATGATTCGGAAACCTATAATAGTGACATAAATGATACAATTTCAGGAATAATACAATGGCTAGATATGAATAATTTAAGGGTTAATTTAGATAAAACGACATTCATACAGTTTATCAATAGGAATGGTAATAAACACTCGCTACACGTTTGTTCTGGCCTTCATCCGATTAAAGAATCTAGGAATACCCTTTTCTTGGGTATCTTGATTGACGATGAATTATCATGGGCGGAGCATATCAATAAGTTATGCAATAAAATAAACTCGTTTGCATATGCATTATGGCGTCTCACACGAGTCAGCGAGCAGAGTGTTGCAATCCAGGCGTATCACGGTTATGTATGTTCCCTACTAAGATATGGTATTATCCTCTGGGGTAACTCATACCGTATAAACCGGGTATTTATAGCTCAAAAGCAGTGTGTTCGAGCCATCTTCAATGTTGATGGTTTGACATCATGTAGACCATTATTCAGAAGTCTCAAATTGCTGACCGTTCCGTGTATTTATATTTACGAAATTTGTGTGTTTGTGAAAGCAAATTTAAATTTATTCACGAAGAAAAAGGAGTTCTGTAAATTCAATACTAGGCACCCAAACAAACTGGTTCTACCCATCAACACAACAACACTGTATAGTAGGAGCACTTATTGTATGGCTATAAAAGTCTACAACCGACTAAATGAGGACATAAAAATGCTGCCACTAAACCGATTCAAATCGTATCTCAAAAAGTGGTTGATAGAAAAATGTTTCTACTCAATGGAGGAATACATAAAGTTTTTTGAGACCCGGATGTTGTAACCCACTGATTTTGGTATATCCTGTTTTATTTATTAAGATATTTTAAATCGAACTTAATTTTAGTGTTTATTTCATGTCTTATTCTGCATGCCATACTCTGGTGAAATGTGTGATCCTGTTCAACTAATGTAATACCTAATATGTACCACTTTCATGCAAATAAATTATTCTGATTCTGATTCTGAGAACTTTCCTTGAAATTATGAGTAAATTCGTCAGTTAAAAACATTCGCCATCATTAGCTCACATAAATGTGAATTCATAGAATGAGTAAACTGCAAATGCGGATACGTTTTTATAGCTTTTCCCATTTTTCCATCTGCCTTTTAAAATGATGAAAATATTAAACACACATTCAGGAAGAGCGTATAAAAATACTCCACCATTAAGAACACCAAAAACAGAGCAAGGCTGTTGCATACTTTCATCACAAATCAACAGACCAAGACCACACGTGAACCACTCCTATAAACGTACTTGTAGCGACATCTATCGCGCCACATGGAAACGACAATCCTGAAACGCACTATCAAAGTTTTCGGAGCGATTGCGCATAGATAGAAGAACCAGGCAACAACTGTCGGGCAGAACCCTACCAGACATAACACCTGACTGGTCGGAGGATCCTCCCTTTTCAATGGGGGGTGAGGAATTCAACACCCTGTTTCTCACGTTCGCCAAATACTTAATGTCCATCCGATTTGGAATAGGAAGTTAGGAAGCAGCTGGGTTATGCTGAAACATCTGTTTTTACGATACACAGGTGGGTTTAGGCTTCCCTTTAACCATGAGATGTCAAGAGTGATACTCCAACACGGGGGATCTGATATGATATCACCCTGAAGCCTCCAATTGGGTTTTAAGGACTGACATGCAGCGACGTCAGCCAGGACTTCCTGCTCAAAAGCTGCCTGTGCTTGAGAAGCAGAGAAATGTCCAGAATTACATCACTTTAATGTTTTTCTCAGGTACAGAGCCGTTCACATCAACTTTTACATAGGTGCACCTTAGGCACCAATAGAATCCCTTCATTTACCTAGCATCGCATAATGAAGAGATTATATTGGTTCCTAAAAACACATTCCTCGCAACGCCTCTCTGGTGGAAACGCAGGCTCATACGGCTGACACAGGACCCATTTTGCAAAGGTTTTATAAAGGTTAACATGGACGCCTCTGTACATGTATTAAATTAACTGAGCTTTATGAAGTTAGGAAGGTCAAGATATTGTGACAGACAGACCATTACTTTTTTCCAAGGCTTGCGAAAGATGTATCAAATTATCTTTATTACCCTTAGAGCCGACATTTTACTAACTCATTGGCAAGCTACGTCCCTTCATTATCTATGCTCAGAAATGTACGCCATTTGCTGTAAAAAAATAAAAGCGCGGGAAATGAGCGCTCGTGTCCGCCTATGGACGGCTTTCATTCAAATTTCGAACGCGTTCATTGGGTTCTTTTTATAGTCTACTCTATTGTTGGTTCTCTTTTACTTTTTATTAGGTTCTTCATAATGGACGTTTGTTTTAGTGAGACGTGACATTCTGATGAAATATTTCTTTTTATGTGAATAATGGGAAGACTTCTAATTAGCTGAATTAGGAATGTTATTTGAAGAAAAAACTTTGTCAGAAAAACTGAAAGTCGTTTTTAGAAGAAAGAAATAAGGAAGATTTACGGTTGTTGGAAGGGTGTTTAGTTGGTGATAAACCTTACTGTCAGATGTTATCAAGCCGCCCTAAGGCCTCCGACTTGGCATAATGACTGATATTTAGTTAGACGAGGTCAGCCAGCTTAACGTGTCTGAATAAGCCCGGAGATGCCCTAAAACTGCGTCGCTTCGTTCAGGTTGGTCACCCATCTCATTCACGGTTTTTACAACGGCGATTGCTTCCGATCTACTGTCATAACTGAGCTATGTACAGTCGACAGCACATCACGCTACCCATTTCCGGTCAGTCGTCTTTAGCTCCATTGCAAAAAAAATACATTTGGCAAGAGCAAGACAAAAAACGGAAATCGGCAGCCTGATGTGCCGTTGACTGCACACCCCTTTGAATAAAGATATATTTGTAATTATTCTGGCGGCGTCGAGTTATGTTCAACAAACCGCAAAGCAATATAGCAAGTCGTCGAAATTATAGCATTTTATACTACTTAGAAATGTAGTCTTACCCATTAAAAGTCCTGACCATCTCTTTGAAGAGCCTGTAGAATCCCGATCAGATAATAAACAGGTCTAGACCGAGTCTAGAAATAGTGGGAGGTATGGGTTTTTTTCTGATTATTTTTAGAACAATCCGTTTTTGCCGCGGATACTTCTAAGACATTGGATAATAGGACGTGATCAGAGTTTTAGGCTGGGAATAAGTATTGGCTATCGTCACAGTATAATCTTACAGTAAGCTATCTACATACAAACGTGCCACTCTCGGTTTGAATGTGTGCGTGCGCGTCGCGCGCCGTGTCGCGATATCACGCACACGCACACGCTAGCTTAAAATAGGGAGGCAGAGGGAGGCGGCAGTACGGACGGGCTGTGCCGCGTGTCTGTGTGCACGCTAGGCTAATAACTCGGCGGGCGGCCTTAGATAGCCTACTGTATGGTTTATACTGTGCTATCGTAAACATCTCGAAGTTAAATTGATCAATGATATCACAGTGAAAAAAGGTAGATAGATTACTTGTGTTAAAAAAGTGGCACCCGAAATCACAACTTTTCGTGTACATACCTGATGCTTCCCATTGACAATTTTGACACAAAACCCCAAACAACCCGGTTAACGGTTGGGTTTAAATTAGTTCCCTGAAATGTGGGCTTCTGTATGCTCCGTTCACCATGTGTGTGCCTCTACCTAACCCGTAAAGTCGTATGGCAATTTGGTATAAGTATAGCAACTTTTGCAGTCGGGATCATATTCGAGCCTTTTTACAGGAAGTAACTAGATTTTAGTATACAGCTCACGATCATCTCTCCATAGCAGGCAGGCCTGCAAATATGTAACTAGCATTAATTTATGCTAAATCAAAAATATCTTTAATCAAATCTGGGAGCGTGACAGTCGAAAGCATACACAAAATGATAGTCTTACAATATTTTTATCGAAGCCTTTTTTTGTTATACTATACTGCTCGAAGACTGATTTTGAGAGAAACAGGGCTTTTGATGGATAGCAATATTTCTCAACCCCTCAGCTGTCAGGATTCAAAATGGCTACTCAATAGTCCTGTCAAGGATTCTGTCGGGGCGAGGTCACGTGACCGGCGCTACCGCAGGCGTTAACGCAGCGTCCTATTAAAATGCCGATAACTCGGAAATCTTGTATGGGAACTATAGATGAACCATATATTGTTGGAATGGTTACAAAATAATCTAACAGGATTATGTTTGACTTGGTTCAGTTTCAATTGCAATTTATTGTTAATTTGAAGTTAAAAGTAGCTAAAAGTGGGGAGAGCAATTTTTTTAGAGTTAGTTGTACATAAATGAAGGAAAGTGCTAAATAATACCATTATTTGAAAGTGTTTGTTTTTATTATGATTACTGAATAAACAATCTACCCTTATTTATTAAAAAAACACGCCTCGTCATACATTTTTTTCAAGTCACAACCTTTTAAATATTTTACATTATTTTGACGCCGCGCGCGGCGGAATTAAAAAGGGTATGTTTACAATTATAACTTTAATCAAAGCACCCCATTTCAACTTAAAACAAATTCTAATGCAAATACGTATTTAAAAAAGTTTCTGTAATTACTACATTCCTACCAGTGAATTATTATTTCAGAAAAAAAAAAAATTCGCAAGCAACACTTGCGAAATTTTTTGCAATGTTTGTTAAAAATTTTTTTTTTAGGAATTATTTACGTAAAGCACCATATTAAGATTTAAAACTGTTTATTGCTTACCATTCCATGTTATTGCAGGATAATTCACACAAACTAATCATTTTAGCATCATTTTAGCACTATAATCCGACGCGTTTTTAACGGAGTTTTCGCACGGAATGAGCGCGAAAAATATTCATTCACTGATCATAAATAAGGAAGGACATGGTCTTGCAGTGATATTATACTACATCCATGACTTATTTTCTATACTCTGTGCAAGTTTGAGCAGGATAGGCATACATTTCATAGACTATTTTAACGTTTTAATTTACGCCGATGGCGACGCCTTATTCAGGTGCGTGACAGACGCGCCAAAAATTGCCGACGCCTGCATATGACACGTGACATGGGAGGGGAAAAACAAACAAACAACTGCTTTTTTTTTGTTCCACTGGGCACAGGGCTCTTAAACATAATATAAGCGGCCTATATACGTCCCACTGCTGGGCACAGGCCTCAACTCAACTACGAGGTGGAACGAGCCATACTGAAACACGCGGGCTCAGTGCGGATTGTTGGAGGCGAGTAAAGTTAGTGAGCAACCTTAACGTCAGATGTAATCAAGGCGCCCAGACTAAGCTTAACGACTGACATCTAGCGATGTCCACCGAGACCAACTGCTGAACGTGCCTTTAGAAGCACGGAGATGTATGAAATACACATCACTGAATTTCGGTCGGGGTGGTCACGCATCCCATTTCCGATCCGGCGGGTGTTGCTTTCCAACAGCGATCGTCGCCGATCACTGTCACAACTGCGCCACAGGAAGGCACCTCTAACTTCTATACACCTTCTTTCTGGTCAACTAGTGGGTTTTAATATTTCAAACGGCGACTATACATCACATTCTAAGACAAGCCCTATATCCAAAAAAGTCCATATCCTACCAAAATGCAGTGCCAATACGACCGGAAGTGAACAAAACAAAAATCACAAAGGAATACCAGTTCCTCAATGCCTCGAATGTTCACATGTCCCGGTTAAAAATAGGGACATATCGGCCTAGATATCGATTCCGGGACACGCTTCCGAGCTTTTAGTATTGCAACACTTACGTAATCATAGGGCTGACTCCAGCAGACTTGCGAAACGTACTCTTTTTTTTATTGTGGTCTTCAAGATGACCTCACTCTACCTGATGGTAAGCAGCCGTGAGGTCCAGATATGGGATTGACTGACAAGCACAGTAATGGAGAACTACTTTGCTGGTCAATCTCATTTAACTTGATGTGTCCTACAATCGGACAAAGTTTCCCTTGAAAATCCTCAAGAATCCTTACGTCAGAGCGGCTAAACGCGGATTTAGCGAAAATAGAGGTTTCGTCCACCGGACATCGAATGACATTGGAATTCGCATTTAGGCAGTACGCAGAGTGAGAAAAACTTGCACTAGGCACTCAGACGACAGTAAACAGAGAACAGTGAAATGTCTACATACAAACGTGCCGCTCTGGGTTTGGATGTGAGCGTGCGCGTCGCGCGCCCGTGTCGGCACGCGATTTCACGCATAAAATATAGGGGAATAAGGTGGCGGCAGTACGTACGGGCTGTGCCGCGTGTCAATGATAGAGAAGTAGGTACCATTACTCAGTGTTGTATTATTAAGTCTAGGGTAATAGATAAGAGGTAAATATGTTACTTGTGCTAAAAAAGTAGCACCCGAAATCATAACTTTCGATCACCTGAGCAAAGCATTGACAGTTTGAGACGACACTGCGCAACATGTATCTGTCTACCGGGTGCGGCAATTGAACTGTCCGTCTCCTTGTAACTATTTTAAAATTCGAACTACTGAATCGAACGCGGCAAAAATTTAAAAATATAATCTGTGACACATTATCTATGTTACTTCAAAAATATTCGGTCGTGAGAAGAAACGTTTCAATTTTAAAATATTGTATTTAAAACGCAATTCAGTGATTGCTCTTTATTTGGAGGGAAAATCGAACATCGACATTCGTCGAGCGCTTCCAAATCTTCATTTGAACGAAAAATTTGTGCGTCGTTCTATCCAAAGATTTAACGAGACTGGGAGTGTTAAGAAAGGCTACGGGGGCGGTCGACGCTGTACTGCAACGGCGTCACCAGTTGTCGAAAAGGTGCGACATCGTTTACGCAGAAATCCAGAGCGCTCAGCAAATCAGCTCGCCCAGGATCTTAAGGTGAGCGACCGCAGCGTTCGTCGTATATTAAAGGAAAAGCTTAAGGTTAAACCATTAAAAAAAAAACTTTTCGCAAGAACTCACTGCTTTGCAAAAGAGCAAACAGCTGGCACGATCAAAGGAGCTGATGCGCTTGCTCGACACTGGCGAGCTTCCCAACTTGGTATTTTCAGATGAGAAAACTTTCTGTGTTGAGCAGTTTCTCAACAAACAAAATGACCGTGTGTGGTTGAAAGAACGTGTCAGCGATCATTCAGATGAACTGAGAGTCACTCCACGACAAGGAGCCGACCAAATCATGGTATGGGCGGCGGTGTCCGAAAAAGGACGTTCTCCGCTTGTTTTTCTACCAATGGGTCGCAACCAAGCCAAAATAATTCAACAAATCTATCAAAATGAAGTCTTTAAAACAGGATTGATACCGTGGGCACGCAAGACATTTGGTTTGGAGCGTTGGACGTTCCAGCAAGACTCGGCGCCATCGCACAGAGCAAATGGGACGCAGAATTGGTTGAAAGCGAACGTTCCTGTGCTGATCGACCGAGATATGTGGCCGTCGTCTTCGCCCGACTTAAACCCTACAGACTTTTGTATTTGTGGTGTTTTACAGGCGAAGGCCTGTGCTAAAAAACACACATCAGTGGAGGCGCTCAAAACTACTCGTTACACGAGAATGGAACCGTTTAAATGACGACTTTATTCGAGCAGCCTGCGCTTCATTCAGAAAGAGACTCAAGCTTGTAGTGAAGGCTAAAGGCGGTTGTATTCCATTAGAATGAATAAGAATATAATTTTGGACCTTTTATTTTCATATGTAAAAAATATATTAATGAATATTCAAAGTAAATAAAAATATTTAATTTTTTAATATGGACAGTTCAATTGCCGCACCCGGTAGTTCACACTAAAAAAATCATAATATCTTGTTCACACGGTCAAATTATGAATACGTACGCCAGCGGACAATTTTTGACTTCACATCAGTACTGAAATAACCTACCTATCTTCCTCCATTTTATTTTAATATCATTGGTCTTGGGTGTTTCATGAATGTGTGACAACCCTGCCGATACCAGCAGTGTCAGTGGAGCGAATATTGGCAAACTTCTGACAGATTGACGGCGAACAGGAACACATCTTTGTCTATTGCTTGTCGGCGTTACAGCGCCAATTAACACATCTTCCTAATAGAGACATTAATCATGCAGTTTGATATGGTTAGTTTGGTGTTAATGAGGGTTAAGAGACAAACTATTTGATTAAGATGCCCCCGAAAATGTACAAAGGCGTTCACATCAACCTTTACACAGACCCATTTTGTAAAGGTTGATGTGAACGCCTCTTTACGTGCATTAACGCAGTGCTTAATGGAGGCAAATACAACACTTGACAGCCGGTATACTAGATAAACCTTATTGTTGGATGTTATCGAGCCGCCCTAAGGCCTCCGGCTAGTAATCCGCGATCAACTATTGAACCTACCTTCCGAAGCGTGCTTCGTTGCTTGAAAAACATACCTTTGAATTTCGGTCGGGGTTTTCACCCATCCCATTACTGGCGCGCGTTGGTGATCCAGTGCCACAACACAATCATCAAGGTTATTAAGTTTCGTTTAATCACTAAGCCAAGTGTGCTTCATAGACGAATGTGTGACAACCCTGCTGTTACCAGCAGTGTCAGTGGAGCGAATATTGGCAAACTTCTGACAGATTGACGGCGAACAGGAACACGTCTATTGCCTGTCGGCGTCACAGCGCCAATTAATACATTATCCTAATAGAGACATTAATCATGGAGTTTGATACAGTTAGGTGAGGGTTAGGAGACGAACTATTTGATTAAGAGTTATGGTGATTTAGAATATGGACGTGCATTGATTAGAACAGTGTTTAATAGGGGTTTATGTTTTTTTTGGATAATTAATCTTACTGCGGCGAATTGAAATGAAATGAAATATTTATTAGTTCAAAACATGGTATCAATAGCTGTTTCATAAAAATAAATGTTCTCATGTTTTACCGACGTCGGCATACAAAATAATTAAATATAATGTGAGATATTAAACAGCTTTTAATTAGCTTTAGAGGTGCCCGTGGCGCAGTTGTGACAGTGATCGGCGACGATCGCTGTTGTAAATCAATACACGCCGGGTCGGAATTGGGAAGGGTGACCACCCCGGCCGAAATTAAGTGATGTGTATTTCGGGCATCTCCGTGCTTCGGAAGGCACGCTAAGCAGTTGGTCCCGGCTGACGTCATAGATGTCAGTTGTTAAGCCTAGTCGAAGGCCTTATGCCGGTTCGATAACATCTGACAATAAGGTTGCTCACTAACCTTACACCCCTCCAACAATCCGCACTGAGCCCGCGTGTTGGAGTATGGCTCATTCCACCTCATAGTTGAGGTGAGGCCTGTGCCCAGCAGTGGGACGTAAATAGGCCGTTTATGTTACAATATTTTAGATTTCCTGCACATAAACTACATACCAGACCGATGATCTATCGCTAAGCGTTATCCAGGAAGCCGGCTGTTATGATTATCACATTCAGTTCCACACACAACGTCATCTACGTATAAATAATGTAAGCTTTCACACATTAATTAACCTTAGGAGCAAAGGTTTAAAGTTCAAAACGAAATGGTTGCCAGTTTGCGTTGGATTTCGTAAACAGTATGATAGTTCGTGAGTGCAGTGTTGGAATATTATCTAGTATAGGTTTGTACCTACTTTAGTCTCCCTTGATCTTATTCGCGGAACATTGTTTTAACATAACATACCCTCACGACCATATCCCTAATGGGTTAGTCAGAGAAGCAGGGATTGTTGCTGTCATGGTGAACAGAACATTCAGAAACCCACATAAATTAACATTTTTATTTATTTATTTTGTTACGGTTTCTGTGTATGTTTTGTTATGTTCTTTTGTACCAACATGAAGCAATAAAGTTCTATGACTATGACATTTCGCAGAGGGGATTTGAACCCAACGTGGTAAGGGGCGTGTTTACCGCCGTTATCCAAGTTGATTGGGTTTTATATCGGTGTCTTCTATCACCGAATTGTACAATGAACACAAAGTAGATGTGTCCTGGCCAGATTTGATCTCGGGACCATCGGGTTCCGAGCCAGAGTGTACAACAACAATGAACGAATGAGTAAACAATGTGTTACTAACCGAAATATTTCTAACTTTAGGAGGAAATGTCATTTACTAATCAAGTATTCTAATTTGTTGATTTCTATGAGGTTACCGAAGACTTAGCAAATAGACTAAAATCTGACTAATTGCCATCCGCATTTTATCACAGCGAGGTATTTATTTTTTGTCTTTAATTTCATTTGACTTGACAATCGATTCGGTGCAATGGTTAAGAAGTCAGTTAGTACAGGCTGAGGTTGCGGGTCCGATCACCGTACAATACACATTCTTGTGCATGAACATGTCTTGGCCTGGGTGTTCTCTATATACTGAATATCTCGATTCTAGTATGGCTATCTGTTGCCACAAGCTTCGGTAAGTTGGGAGCTAGATGGCGCTGTATGGATTATTGACACACATTAAGAGTGCCAGAGTGTGCAAACGCTTTTCAAGGCTCAAGACGTTATTTGGATAACCTCGGAACTTCCTCATTTGGCATTACTCTGACAAAGAAGCCAGCTCTAACTAAGGAAACCTAATTGCGTGGGTCCTGCGGAAGGAGGTGAGAGGACCGAGGGAGGCATGGTCTGGCATCGCTAATGAGGCACGTGGCCAAGCACTGTTTAACCGGATAATGCATATTTTAGGTCAGGCTTTAGCCAAAATTCAACTTCAGAAATTAATGCACATTTTTGATGACCAGTTCCATTTTTTGAGGAGCCTGTGGAAGGCCCCTGTGGCTCAGTTGTGACTGTGAATCGGCAAAGATCGACGGTTTAAAGCAACGCACGTCGATTCAGAAATGGGATAGGTAACCACCATTTTCGGGCCTCTCTGTGCTTTCAAAGGTACGCCAAGCAGTTGATCGCAGCTGGCGTCGCTAAAAGTTGAGTTGAGTCGTCAACCTGGATAGGAGGTTGATAACATCTGCAGCCAGGTTAAATCCGCGTGTGTGAGTATGCTTCGCGCCATCTTCGATAAGGCCTGTGCCCAGCAATGGAAAAGGCTGCTATATCTTATGTCATGAATATGATAGAAGAACTGTAATTCAAATGGGAACTACTGGAAACTTACTCATTTTGTATTACTGTAACAAAGAAGCCAGCTCTAACTAAGGAAACCTAATTGCGTGGGTTCTGTGGAAGGCGGTGAGAGGACCGAGGGAGGCATGGTCTGGCATCGCTAATGAGGCACGTGGCCAAGCACTGTTTAACCGGATAATGCATATTTTAGGTCAGGCTTTAGCAAAAATTCAACTTCATAAATTGATGCACGGGTTTTTTATGACCAGTTAATTTTTTGAGGAGACTGTGGAAGGCCCCTGTGGCTCAGTTGTGACTGTGAATCGGCACAGATCGACGGTTTAAAGCAACGCACGTCGATTCAGAAATGGGATAGGTAACCACCATTTTCGGGCCTCTCTGTGCTTTCAAAGGTACGCCAAGCAGTTGATCGCAGCTGGCGTCGCTAAAAGTTGAGTTGAGTCGTCAAGCTGGATAGGAGGTTGATAAATAACATCTGCAGCCAGGTTATATCGGCGTGTGTGAGTATCTTTGACAAGGCCTGTGCCCAGGAATGGAAAAAGCCTGTTATTTCTTTTGTCGTGATAAAAGAACTGTAATTCCAATAGGAACTTACTCATTTGGCATTACTGTAACAAAGAAGCCAGCCCTAACTAAGGAAACCTAATTGCGTGGGTCCTGCGGAAGGCGGTGAGAGGACCGAGGGAGGCATGGTCTGGCATCGCTAATGAGGCACGTGGCCAAGCACTGTTTAACCGGATCATGCATATTTTAGGTCAGGCTTCAGCCAAAATTCAACTCCATAAATTAAGGCACATTTTTTGTGACCGGTTCCATTTCTAAAGGCACCCATGGCTCGGTTGTGACAATGGATCAGCAACGATCGCTGCTGTGAAGCTGCTGGATCCGGAATTGGATAGGTAACGACCCTGACCCAAACTTTGTGATTCATTTTCGGGCATCTCCGTGCTTTCAAAGGCACTCTAAGCAGTTGGTTTCGGCCGACGTCGCCAGATGTCAGCCGTTAAGGAAATGTAAGGCCTTAGGGCGGCTTGATAACATCTGATAAAAATATTTTATGGTGGTATGAAGGTTTGTTTTTCATGAGTCATCTTATAAATCCAATGCTAATTTACTCATTATGCATAACTCTGATGAAGAAGCCAGCTCTAACTAAGGAAACCTAATTGCGTGGGTCCTGCGGAAGGCGGTGAGAGGACCGAGGGAGGCATGGTCTGGCATCGCTAATGAGGCGCGTGGCGGCGCACTGTTTAACCGGATAATGCATATTTTAGGTCAGACTCTAGCCAAAATTTAACTTCATAAATTGATGCACGGGTTTTTTTACGACCAGTTACATGTTTTGAGGAGCCTGTGGCTCAGTTGTGGCTGTGAATCGGCAAAGATCGACGCTGTAAAGTAACACACGTTGATTCAGAAATGGGATTGGTAACCACCCTGACCCAAACTTTGTGATTCATTTTCGGGCATCTCCGTGCTTTCAAAGACACGCCAAGCAGTTGTTCCCGGCTGACGTCGCCAGATGTCATGTGCCCGTGACGCAGTTGTGACAGTGATCGGCAACGTTAGCTGTTGTAAAACAACCCACGCTGGATCGGGTATGACTTAACTTTGTGATTCATTTTCAGACATCTCCGTGCTTTCAAAGGTACGCCAAGCAGTTGATCCCAGCTGACGTCGCTAAAAGTTAGTCGTCAAAAAATGGTTAAATGGTTAGTCGTCAAAAATACATACCCTCACAACAACATCCCAAACGGGGAAGAGAGCGGCACACTGATTGTGGCCGTCATGGTGAACGAAACATTTAGAAGCCCACATTCGCCGATTCACATCATGCACATACTGCTGAGCAAAGCAAATGCCTGCAGTTTTTCGTCCCCACTCTTCACGGCGCTACGGCTGACCCGTTTCAAAATAGGTTCCAGAAGGCCCAGTGCCAGTTTCCTCGATCAAATCAGGAAAATGCACGAGTATTGTATGGCATCCTTGGTGACAAAAACTTGAGGGTCACCTGATGGGAAGTGATCACCTCAGTCCAAGGACAACCGCAACACCGCCGGTGTCGCCGCTGCGTTGCTTGCCTTTTAGGAATGAATACGCTATTTTCTTGAAGGGCTCATGTAATTTTCTATGTAAATTGGCGTCAACTTCATTAATGCGTTTGATTGAAGAAACTTCCACCAATCACTCAGCTAACAAAAATACTGTTTACTACCCTCACAAAAGCCAAATCAATTTGTAACTACCCAACAACGCAACAGTTTTAACTTCGAAACATGTTATCCTGTGTACTGGAACTACCAGACACAATACACTGCACAGTTGCCCGCCAAAGTTGGAGCACTCTCAGACACAGTTCGAAATCCTGGAGTTGCAATGTTTAATTGAAATAGAGGAAGTAAAAGTTTTGTATGTATTGTGGAACGTGTGGGTGGAGCGTAGGATTGAAAAAGGTATGGAGTGGAGAGTGCTGTTTTTGTAGCGCAGGATACGGTTGCGTTTAAAAATGCACTGGATAGATTTCAGCCCGACAGGAAATAAACTTCTGATAGGCGTTGAAATTATTGGAATAGCAACTCCTCAGTCAGTCAGTCTTGCCGGTTCTTCTCAGTAAAGAAACATCTTTCCGATCCTGTGGTAGCGTCACATTCGGCATTCATATAAGAAGAATATATTTATTGTTTACTTTTAATATTATGGTATTGGTGTAAATTCGATTTGACGATTTAAAAGTACTTTGTAACAGGTCTTTTTGAATAAAGTTATTTTGATTTTTAGTCAGTGTCGGTCAGTGCGTTTCCACCAGGAATGCCTTGCGGGGAATGTGTTTTTAGGAACCAATAGAATCCCTTCATTTGCCTCGCTTCGCTCAGTGAACCGATTCTATTGGTTCTTTAAAACATATCCCTCGCCTCGCAACGCATCTCTGGTGGAAACCTTATCGCTAAAAGCCATCTCTTCAAGACAACCTTCAGGTAGAGTACCAGAAAGTAAAAGTAGATGTACCGGTGAGTTGGTTATGTATACTTTTCCCATAAATAATATATTTTAGACAGGTCATTTATGGGAAGAATTATTTAAACACCAGACAGTAAGGATTATCACTCCTTACACGTCTTCAACAATACGCCTAGAGGCCACGTGTTGGCCGTACTCCAACACGTGGTAAGAACTCATTGTTGAGGTCAGGCCTGTGTCTAGTAGCATGTACAGGCTGTGGTTTATTGCCTATTATTTGAGCTGAGGGGTAGTCCTTTCGTCCTCAGACATGTTTACCGCAATTCCTTTACTCGCAGAATATCTATTTCTTAGCGTTTTTCTTTGTACCTCCTTCCATTCTTCTGAAATTGTAGGATTCTTCCATTCGCCCCTTTTAAGCGATATTAGCAAAATTTTTAAACATCAGCCGCCATGGTCTCGTACAGCTCGGTTCCTGAGATGCTTCCTTCCCAGGACACTTAAATTGTGGAACGAACTCCCTGCTGAGGTTTACCAGATGAGCTATAGCATGGAGTTCTTCAAGAGGGGTTTGAAAAGGTTCTTGCAGGGTCGGCAACGCACGAGTAATGCCCCTGGTGTTGCACGTGTCCATAGGCTGCGGTAGCTGCTCACCATCAGGCAGCTCGCATGCTTGTTTGCCACTGTCGTAGTATATAAAAAAACATTGTGAGGATTATCACTCCTTATACGTCTCCAACAACACGCTTTGAGGCCACGTGTTGGCCGTACTCCAACTCGTGGTACGAACTCATTGTTGAGGTCAGGCCTGTGTCTTGTAGTATGTACAGGCTGATGTTTATGGCCTATTATTAAGGCTGAGGGGTAGTTCCATTCCATAAAATGTGTCTAAGAAACGAGACGATTCTTTTGGTTTTTTGTTTTGTAACTAGCGACCCGCCCCCGCTTCGCACGGGTGCGATAGGATGTTATTATACATATACACCTTCCTCTTGAATCACTCTATCTATTATAAAAAACCGCATCAAAATCCGTTGCCTAGTTTCAAAGATTAAAGCATACAAAGGGACATAGGGACAGAGAAAGCGACTTTGTTTTATACTATGTAGTGATTATCAAGGCTGAGGGGTAGTTCCATTCCATAAAATGTGTCTTAGAAACGAGACGATTCATTTGGTTATTTATTTTGTAATGAAAACTTTTTCAGGAAGAGCAACTGCTGAGTTTCTTCCTAGATCTACTCAGTAGAAACTCAGTGGTCCCTTTATGTAGGTACATATGTATTTTGTGCTTCGTAGGGAACGTTAAGCAGCTGCTCCCAGCTGACGTCGCCAGTCACTCGTTGGTTAAAACTATGTGGAGGCCTTAGGGCGGCTTGATAATATCTGACAGCAAGTGGTTCGCTAGCGTTAGCCCGAACAACAATCCGCACTGAGCCCGCGTGTTAGTATATGGCTCGCGTCTCATAGTTGAGGTGAGACCTGTGCCCTGCAGTGGGACGTAAAAAAGTCCCTTGTTTGTAAGTATAATTTGTATTCAAAATACGCAGAAATATTCAATAGATTAAAACGACAGATTGAAATTTCAAACTAAACTTACTTAGATCTCTGAAGGTTACCTAATATCTAAGTTGAGCCTCAAATCAAAGAACGGGCATTAACCGGTCACCTCTACACCCAGCCAATGTCAGCATTGCTCACCGCCCGCACTTTGCCCGCAGCGACTGCGTAAGGGGTCAATTACTGAATATGCACGAAATTGGTGAAGCGTATACGATATCTCATATCCAATTTCTGTGTATATTTTTTTTATTTATTCACCATATAAAAACTCCTAAATAACATGATTTATGCAGAGTCGCATGCTGAAAAAAAATAAAACTAAAAATTCACTGCACCCGATCACATACTGTGATAAGTAAAGATGGGAAGACCAATTTGATTCACATTCACTCCACGACCTTAACTAAACGTTGACAGGTAGAGACGTACGTCTATTTGTGCAATTAAATAATATATCCCTGAACAGTCGGCTAAACCGCTTTGGATAATTTCCTTTTTTATGAGTCTGAGAAAGGTTTTTATGCAGAGCAAAAGGTAAAATAGTAAAAACAACAATTTCATCTTTACTTCATAGGTTTTGTACCTGGCAACCGAGAAGGGGTCAGCATTTTGTTGGTTAATAAAATAGATCGTCTTTATTTCACATTCACAGTCACAGTACTATAATTTGAAAGACTGACGTCTGTCAGGTTAATCGATTAGAATATGTTAACAAAAAAAAACAAAATGTAATTGAAAATCAAAAATATGGAAAACGTGACCCCTAAACCACTCCCCTCACTGCTCATTCAAGCGCAAAAATGTTTCGTATGCGAATATCATTCATTGATGAAATTCCGAAATCGCCTAGCCATGTGAACGAAGCCTTAGGAGAGTAACGACCCCGTCTAGTGTGCACTGCGCTTTGCGAGACTGGATACCTAGGTTTAGGTCTTTCGCGTCTAGATGTGACTCTCAATGAATAGAGCAGCTGAGCTAACCCTTAGATTCTGAAAAGGCAAATATTATACAGAAAACTGAAGAGTACCTATAATTAGCCCCTGTGTCTAGAATTTGCTGACTATGAGAAGGCCTTTGACTCGATTGAAATCTGGTCTGTTCTAGAGTCCAGGCAGCGATGCCAACCAATAACCGTTGGGGTAAACGTGTTCTTGAGTGGAGACCGCGTCTCGGCAAGCGTAGTGTAGGACGTCCTCAGGCAAGGTGTAGTGATGAATTGCGCAGGATGGCTGGCAGGAGCTGGATGCGAGCAGCTGAAGATCGAGATCAATGGCGTGTAATAGGAGAGGCATATGTGTAATTTAGGAATAATTATTTCAATGATAAACTAGACTTAACAAACTACATATAAAAATATTACAATCTACTTTTAAAACGATTACTAAATCAACCAGAAATACTTCTGTTGAGAATGCCCATATACTGTCACATCCAGCAAACTTATCTCAATGTAAACCCACCCCTCGCCCTTCAGTTAAACCAATAACAACCTGCGTTTTCACCTATTGCTGCGTCAAATTAATCAACCCTCAGACGAGTCGGCGCCAGACGAATAGGTATTCTATAAATACTGGAAAATAAGTCATATTTAGCTAGACAGATTTCAAATCTTATCTCGGTTGTATAGCGTCTGGAATCTTAAAGGCCTTTACTTCGAGAATGAATTTACAGTAAGAATAGGTTCAAGCATTTTTTTTTGAGATAACTAATTGATCCATAAGTTAGTAACAAAGGTCTTAATCTAATGTTAGTAGAGAATGAATTATATTGAATTACATTACAAACACAATAATTAATTTGAATAATACATTCCTTCAATGTGTGAGTTTACTACACATACCTACATACATTACAATTTGATACACACATTTATACATTTGATTGGTCTGAATCAGCTATTTTTAGTGTGCTTCGCGGAGCCCTAGGGCTCTGCTAAGCTTCTGGTAGGAGCTCCGCAAAAATACTGACCACATAATAAAACAAGCTACTAAATTATTCCTATTAACTGTAAAAAATATTTAATTTTTAACGATATAAACCTTTGCCCAGCAGTGGGATAAGTTGTCTACCTAACTAACAACACCGGCGAAAAGATGCTTAGAACTAGAAAGTATTGGAAATATATTATCAGCAAATCAAAGTCCGACAAAACAATACCACAAGAGTAGACACTGATAAGAAATGTCAATATCAATAACACTCTCAAAGTCAAACAAAACTGATAAGTATAGCACAAAACTACAAACGTATTAATATTCTATTCTAATCTAGAATGCTAGGTCACCATCTAGCAACTATAGGGCACCTAGAACGATAGACTATGGAAATTTCGCCCTCCCCTCCAACAGGCAGCGTGGCCGAGCGGTCTAAGGCGCTGGTTTTAGGCACCAGTCCGAAAGGGCGTGGGTTCGAATCCCACCGCTGTCAAATATCTTTTGCTATTTTTAATTTTATTAATTCAGAGAATTCGAACATGAAGAGAGCGATTTCCTGCAAAATTATATGTTTTAGTTGTTTTTAGCAAAATGTGCATTTGCGATGCACAATGCACTTGTCAGTTTTTGTACTTGAGTAGGTAGATATTTAAAAGGCGTATGTATTCGTTATTCAAATCAAGCTTTAAATAAACACGTAAAACAAAATTCTTACAAGATACCGTAGCCTTGCAAGACTGATTCGTAACGGGTCTGGGTGTTGTTAGATCACCTTCTATATGGATAATTACTGGTTGCAACTTTGACGAACCTTCATGCTATTTATAGAAAATCAATGATTGAAAAGGTTAAACTCAAAATGAAGTGTTAAGTTAAAGAACTTACTACAATCCTGAAATCGAAGTAGGTAATATTGATATGATCAAAAATTTTGAGTTTTCGACAAAGTAACAAAGGGCCAATAATGGCCACTTTTGGTACTTTGGATACTAACTACAATGAAAGTGTAAACTGCTGGTTTAACAACGCAAGAACACTGAAGGCTCTTTGTACAACAAACCATCATCATCATCATTTCAGCCGAACGACGCCCACTGCTGGGCATAGGCCTCCCCCAAAGATCTCCACAACGATCGGTCCTGCGCTGTCCGCATCCAGCGGCTTCCCGCGACCTTGACAAGATCGTCGGTCCACCTTGTGGAGGGCCTGCCCACGGAACGTCGTCCGGTACGTGGTCGCCATTCGAGAACCTTTCCGCCCCAACGGCCATCGGTTCTCCGCGCTATGTGTCCCGCCCACTGCCACTTCAGCGATGCAATCCTTCGAGCGATGTCGGTTGCCTTAGTTCTCCTGCGGATCTCATCATTTCTGATTCGATCAAGCAGGGAAACACCAAGCATCGCTCTCTCCATTGCTCGCTGGGTGACTTTGAGCCTTCTTATGAGACCCATAGTGAACGACCACGTCTCACTCCCATATGTCATTACTGGCAACACACACTGGTCAAAGACTTTCGTCTTGAGACACTGAGGAATTTCGGACGCGAATATATGCCGGAGCTTCCCGAACGCTGCCCATCCGAGCTGGATTCGACGAGAGATCTCTTTCTCGAAGTTGGACTTACCTAACTGGACTGCCTGTCCCAGGTAAACATAGTGGTCAACAACTTCGAGTGTAATGTTCCCAACGTTAACTGGAGCGGGTGCAACATGGGCATTGAACATGATTTTCGTCTTGTCCATGTTCATCCTAAGACCCACTCTTTGAGAAGCATTACCGAGATCTTCGAGCATTATGTTCAGGTCTTCCAAGGTCTCAGCCATAAGAACTACATCATCGGCGAATCGTAGGTGTGTTAGGTACTCGCCATTGATGTTGATGCCGCGTCCTTTCCAGTCCAGAAGCTTGAAAATATCCTCCAACGCAGCTGTGAACAATTTCGGAGATATGACGTCTCCTTGTCTCACGCCTCGCTGTAGTTGGATCGGATTAGAGCTCTGGTTCTGTAATCGGACCGACATGGTGGCGTTTTGGTATAAGTACCTAAGAACCTCGATGTACCTGTAGTCTATTTGGCACCTTTGGAGAGACTGCAACACTGCCCAGGTCTCAATCGAATCAAAGGCCTTCTCATAGTCCACAAACGCCAAGCAAAGTGGCAAGTTATACTCTTCGGTCTTCTGTATAACTTGCCGCAGCGTATGAATGTGGTCTATGGTACTATAGCCTTTTCGGAACCCGGCTTGTTCGGGAGGTTGGAAGTCGTCAAACCTGCGAGCGAGACGATTCGCAATGACTCTCGAAAACAACTTATAGATATGGCTCAGAAGCGATATGGGTCTGTAGTTCTTCAAGAGAGTTTTGTCACCCTTCTTGAAAAACAGCATCACATCGCTTCTGCCCCATGCCTTTGGCGTTCTGCCCTCAAGGATGACAGAACTGAAGAGCGTCTGGAGGACCTTGAGTATCGGCCGACCGCCCGCTCTCAGAAGCTCTGTTGTGATTCCGTCATCACCCGCCGCCTTGTTGTTTTTAAGCTGCTTGAGAGCCATCCTAATCTCGTACAGGCTGACGTCCGGGATATCTTCGGTATAGTGTCGGGTAAGCTTGGCTCTAGGGTCTTTAGCCTTGCTTTCAACAGGTGTTTGCGTGGAATACAGCTGTCCATAGAAACTCTCAATCTCCCTCAGGATTTCAGGTGTGGACGTAATGATGCTACCTGCCTCAGTTTTCAGCCTCGTGAGTTGGCTTTGCCCAATAGACAGATCTCTGGCGAACACTTTGGAGCCTTTGTTCCGCTCAATGGCCTCTTTAATACGCTGGGTATTAAATTGGCGAAGGTCGCTCGTCAAAGACTTAGATATCTGTCTATTGAGTTGCCGATAACGATGGGCATCCACTGAGTCCTGTAGCCTCATTTCGTTTCTCTGATCCATGAGTAGGAGAGTATGGATGGAGAGTTTCTTTAATTTTGGACGGCGGGTTTTAAAGTGCTTGGACCCTACCGTACGGACAGTATCCACCACCATGTTGTATTGATCGTCCACATCGATGCTGTTCTCAAGGGCTTCGAAGCGGTTTTGAAGCTCGAGCTGAAAGCACTCGGGGTTTTGAATCTGAGCCGGTATTGGTCGGAGCGACAAACCATAACGCGTTATAATATGATTATTTATTTAATTAACCTAGATGGTTGGCGCTCTTCAACTGTGCGATTCACGCGTCACTTTTCACCGCGTACGGCTAAAATATGGAACGGTCTTCCAGCGGCAGTGTTTCCGGAAGGGTACGGCATGGGAGGCTTCAAGAAAAGAGCGTATTCCTTTCGCAAAGGCGAGCAACGCATCGTGACACTTGTGGTGTTGCAGTTGTCCATGGGCAGAGGTGATTACTCTCCATAAGGTATCCCTCTAGCTCGTTTGCTATCTTACAAAAAAACCGTAAATAAGATTCCTTAATAATAGGCATGATGAACAATTTTGAAATCTTCTTTCGTGATAAAGGTACACATGTATTGTATACTAAAAAAACTTTATTTCGGTTTCAAAGGTCAGTTTAACAAAGTTTGAGGACATTCTTCTAGTATTTTATCAACAGCGCTCGAAAAAGCTCGCAGGTGTCATGGCGTCCGTGTGACGTAACTCTTATGTAAACATCACGTGTCTGTCAAACTCACTTGTATGAAATACGACAGTGACATTTGTCGATTTTCATAAGAGTGACGTCATAGTGCGTGATTGACGTTTGAGTCAAAATGGCGAATTGCAGTATTTTATCCTTTTACTTTATCGAAAATCTTATTAATCTCAGATTTTAAAACAAAACTAAATGTGTCTTTTAAATCCTTTTAATATGTATTTTCCCCTAAGATATTCAAATCGTTGATTATTTGATACTGTCGTCATGCCTATTGGGCACGCACACATTCAAACCGAGAGCGGCACGTTTGTATGTAGATATTTTACTGTTCTCTATGTACTCTGATGAGCTGATTGTTCATTTAATGAACCACTTATGCCTCACCCAGTAAAGAGTTAGGCGGATATCTAGACAGACGTGTATGGGAGCATCTTTCAATGCAAATGAAGCATCTGCTAACATTACTACACTGCTCAAGCATTTACATACAAAGTATAGCTATTTGGGAGGCTGTAAAAATTAAAATATTGATAACAACGTAGAAATTTTTAGAACACTGAAACTGCTATATCTGCCCTTTCAGATTGTATAAAGAAATTCATTGTAGTAGCATTATTGTACAATCGTATGGACGTTGAAAAAAGACAGATTTTTCTTTTAAAAGGTGTCAAAGTTTTAGCAAAATCAAACTTTTTTTTTTGTATTATTCTTAACCTTTATCTTATGCCTCTGTCCTCGCGTTATTCTAAGATAATGCTCAACTTGTAAACAAACTTAACTTTATGAAATATTTGAAAAATGATATCCCTAGACAGTTTTGATGTGGGTAGATGTACCACATACCTAGATTACACATTAAGATCATGCCTAAAACATGCAGAAACCAATGCACACTATGATACAACTGCAAACATGAATATGTACCTTAGATTGCAAGTTATCTAGGCAGTAAGGCGAATGGTAGATATGTTATAAGATATTAAATCATCATTACAATCATTTCTGCGTCATTTCCAGACAAATACATCATGATCATCACAGATTTCCATCTTCACTTCTAGGGTACAACAACAAGGAGCAACAAGCGCGACTGTCAAAAGTCCAAGTTATCCAAGACCAAGACCGACTAAAACCCCACGATCCTCGACACTTTGGCGGCGAAACGGGTTTCTCTCGAAATGTGAGCCCCTACGTACACACAAGGCTACGCAAATTTTCGATACGTTTATTTATTTGTTCATTCTTTATTGCACAAAAATGAATGGTACAAGAGGCGAACTCAATGCCAATAAGGCATTCTCTACCAGTCCTAATGTTGTACACTTATGTCGCGGGTATCTGTCGGTGAGTACCTACGAACCTCTATGGATTTGTACTGCGACGCGCTCAGAGACCAAAGTCGTCGGGATTGGAGAAAGCTCTTACCATGAGGCATTCTACATGTTTTTTGTCAACTTAGTTTCTGATAGGTGTTAGTGCAAGTGCACTGAACACCGCTTGTAGCTTTCATCTGTTTACATCACATAAACCTTTCACATGATTATTTATTATCATTTCCCAGCAAAAGAACAAGGTGGCAATGACCTCTTATCTCTGAACCTGTCATCTCCGTGCGAAGGAAACGGCTGAGATGACAGCTGTCAGCGAATGATCGATGATTGAGACCTCATTTAACTGCTAAGGGTGTTCTTAATGTCGTAAGAATTGCATCACATAAGCAGAATTGCGTGAGACACGCTAGAAGTTAATGAAGCGAGGGTATTACAATGTAAAGGATTACTTGAAGGACAAAAGGCGAACTCAATGCCAATAAGGCATCTATCAGTCTCATCCACGAACTCACAAACGTCAATCAACGCTGATCGCGCGCTCAAGCTCATGCTATCCCGTAGAATGACAGTAGAAATGAAAGGGACAGAGCCTTTACTTCTGAGGAATGCTCAGCCTTGATTAGCGTTTGTGATTTCGAGAGTCAATTTTGTACACTTATGTCGTGGGTATCTCTGCGTCTGTCGGTGAATACGAAACTCTACGTAGACGTACACATCACATACGTGAGACACGCTAGCCAAAAGTTAATGTAGCGAGAGTATTAGGTACAATGTAAAGGATTACTTGAACGACAAGAATTTGTGGTCATCTCAGATATAGTCTGCTCCTCTGCACTTCATATATTTTATTTATTTATTTATTTATGAAAGGTATACAGACAGATTGCAGTCACTTCATGTTCACAATATTTAGAAATATCTTCTGAAAGGCCAGACAGCAATCCAAAGATTGTACACACAACATGATTATCAATGATTGCTTAACTACTTAAACTAATTAAGCCTTTAAACAATTTGCGTTAACTGACTACAGAAAAATTTAACAATAAAGAAACAAAAAAAAACAACTAAAAACCTACTCAGCTTCGCTTATAGGCCTCAAGATAGCCGATACAGTTTTCTTAAATAAATATATCTAGGTCCTTGCTCTTACGCGACAGCTCGTTGTATGATCAACACATTCTGACCAAAGGGTTATAAAACAACGTATTGTTTTTATACACCTGTATGGAGAAAATGTTTGGTGAACGCGTTTTATACCTTGTATTGAAGCTAAGAGACGAGAGAAGACCCACCACCAGACCCATATAATGTGGACTTTACTGTTCTTCCTCTGTTACCGCAATTATTGTAAGCAAACAAGATTAAAAAAGAGTAACTACCGAGTTTCTTGCCGGCTACAATCGCTAGTTGAGCCAAAACCTCCTAAAAACCTTTCACTGCTGGGCACAGGTCCCACCTCAACTATGAGGTAGCGCGAGCCATACTCTGATACGCGGGCTCAGTGCGGATTTTTAAAGGGGTGTAAGGTAAGGTCAGTGATAAACCTGTCAGATGTTATCAAGTCGCCAAACTCCGCCACAAAGTCTCCGACTAGGCTTAACGACGTCAGCCGGGACCTACTGCTTTACGTGCTTTCCTTAGCACTGTGATTCCCGCAAAAGCTAGCAATTTCAGTCTAGTGGTCACCCATCCAAACTATAGATATTATGCCGATAGCGGCGGTTTGTGGCTGTGGAGTGTGGCCCGTGTGTGGAGATGCTCATACATAATTATATGTATCAGTCAGCTGTCTAGTATACGATAATACAATGTTTGTTTTGAGGCTAGATGGCGCTGGGTGGAGGAATAATGTCCAAAACCATTTGAAGAAACAACATCCTACTATCCTGCTAATATTATAAATGCGAAAGATTTTATGTGTGGATGTGTTGCGCTTTAACGTAAAAACTGCTGAATGGATTTTATTGAAACTTCACAATAATGTTGCTCTTCACAAAATCTGAATGGCACATAGGATACAATTAATAAAGAAATATAGGTTATATAGGTAATTACGCGGACGAAGTCGCGGACGGCCGCTAGTAATTAATAAAAATCTTTAAGTAAAATAAATATCCTGCCCTATAAGGTTAAAAAGACATCCAATACATTGTAATTTAATAAATACAAGACAACAAACAAATTACATTTCCTTGTATTGTGTCTCTGATACCTTACATAGATTAGTACGGATGTAAACAATAAAGAATGAATAATGAGATAAAAATGCTAATTAGGTTATTAATACAATGATTACGAAGTAAATAATTAACCGTTGTATAACAAATTGTCTCACACTTTCTTTCTCACTTTGGGAAAGTTTTGTGTTATGGAGATTACTTCTTTGTTATGTCATTAAGTTAACAGTGTGTTTAAGCTTAACAAATAAGACGAAAATATACATTTTTGTATGTCCTACAGCTGGGCTATGAGGAGTTCAACATCTCATAGCCCTCATAATTCACAGCCAACTAGCTTATCTACATATAATATGCCCATATACGTCCCACTGCTGAACACGGGCCTTACCGCAGCTATGAAGTGGATTGAGCCATACCCCAACACGCGGGCTCAGTGCGGATTAGCGACGTCAACTGGAACCAACAGCTTAACGTGCCTTCCAAAAGCATGGCGATGCCCGATTAATACATCACAAAATTTCGGTCTGGGTGGACACCCATCCCATTTCCGACCCGGCGTGTGTTGCTTTACATCAGCGATCGTCACCGATCACTGTCGCAACTGCGCCACAGTCACCTCTATGATTTAATCAATGTTTTAAAAGTACTTTAAACAGGTCTATTTGAATTAATACATAATTTGATTAGGATTTTATCATGATTTGCAGCAAGAAATTATAACGTAGTACCTAGGTAGTCTCAGCACTAAAATCTAAAGCATCAGGTGCAGTTGAAACCCTTTGAGCACTCACTTCAAGTCAGCAATTTATAAAACAATGTAGTTTTATTAATAATTTTTTTTCAATAGTTATCATGCTTTTGCAAAAAAATGCCTTTTTTCTCCTATGATAGGTATTTACTTGAGGAATAAATTGAATAAATAATACACCCTGGGGTGATTGTAAACATAGAGTAAAAAAGATTTATGTAGAAAGAAAGATTAATTGAGCTGGTTTACAATCACACCTGTGGAAAATCGTATTCAATAACCCTAGTTGACATATTAAATAAGAAATAGCATCAGAGATAGGCATTGGCAAACGAGTCAGTGAGAAGAAGAGCTGAAGACTATCTTCCAGATATCCCCAGGGGATATATCTATATCTGCAAAGAGGATCTTCACGGATGAGTCCATCAGCTGACAGAGGTGTATGAAAGAATTTGGAGGAGGCCTTTGCCTAAAGGCACACAGAGATACATGATAATATGTGATTTTAGCTGTACTAACCTACTATGTTGTTCTAATGCACAATTATTATTTTTTTTCTTTTATAAGGGTCTTCAAGATGACTTCACTCCACCTGATGGGAAACAGCCATGAGGTCCAGATATGGGGTTGACAATTACAGTTATGGAGAACTACTTTGCTGGTCAATCTCATTTTACACATACTTAGAATAACCAATAATTTATACATTTTAGACATAATTCATATTTTCCAGACAGAACATTTGCGTTTTCAACTTCAGGTTTTGTATGCTGCTGTTTCTGGGTTAATATATTCTTTCTATCTTGTCACCATGGTCTGCTAAAAGAAATCTCTTTTTAACAATAAGGTCTTTAAAAAGTCTCTGTGTGAACCAATAAATGAATAACAAGTAAGTACTGAAAGCTTGTGCAATTACAGCAACCCATGGATTGAAACAGACTACCTTGTCTAGCAGTGGGACAATATGCAGTACCTACTTTAGTATGAGCTTTCAGCAGCATTCAAAAAATAACTAGTGTTATTCTGAAGAAAGTCGACAAATGTGTATTGAAGTAAAAAACCCGCCTGGCAAGAAAAGCATCGAAAATATATGCTGGACTAATCTATGTTTACAAATTGACGCAATTAAAGCGACAAGTTCACATAATATCCTAACAAAATCAACTACGATAAGTCTGAGATGACTCACTATCTCAGGACATGTTGATAGCAGATGTGCGGGTACGATATGATAAACAACTTCAAAGTTATCGAGACGCGAAAGTAAAATAAAACAAAAATTCTGTCGACTTACTTGCAAAGAATGGTACGGCGAAAACTGCTTCAAAAACCTTCAAACGTAGATGTAATCCGTTTGGTTAGCACCAAATAAAGAAGTCACAACACTCAACACCCACGAATAAACCTTTCACGTCCATAAAAAGAGTAAATTACAAATATCCGAATCACATGTTAGCACTTGCGAGAATTTATAAAACAAAACTGAAACACAACTTAGAGGTAATGCTAAATAAAATAGAGGAGGCACCTAGCATCACTCCAATTCACTCGCGGCGAGTTTCTGAGAGGGTTTATTGAAATTGATGAATTATGTCTAGATATGCAGATATACAACAAACAACAGAGACAGGCGGAGAAAAAGCTTCGTGCGGCGAGCTAACAAGGCGGAGCGAGTTAAAGTCGGTGTTGCTAGTTTCTTAGCGAAAAATCTACCAACTAAAACACGAAAGCATAGCGGCGGGAAAAGGGGACCACTATTTCCCCTAGGTCGGTTAAGAGCATAAATGTGAATTCCATTTATCCCGCCTGGGTGGTAAGAGTGTAAAAAAAACCCACTCTTCCTACCCAGGTGGTATGTCTAAGTAGGCTAAGTGGAATAGCCGAAACAAACGTTTTTATCTGAAAACCAGAAAAAGACATTTGGTCATGTTCGCATCAGGCAGGAATCGAACCCGCATCTTTCGCAAACCGGGCGACTGCACTAAGCAATAAGTTACCGACACCATTAACAGAACAGCCGAATCTCTGTGGTATATTTACCTTATGAGCCAAGGTCAATGCAGTTATACATAGTAAAACATAGGAATAGCTTTTTCATCTTAATCGGAAGTTAAATATTTGAAATAATATTTCTTCCGAGTGTTAGAGGTGGATGCCTATAATATTGATGAAATCACCCTGGCTCATAGGGTAAATATACCAGAAAGTTTCTGCCGGTCTGCTAATGGTCTCGGTAGCATAGTGGTTAGTGCAGCCGCCCGTTTTGCGAAAGATGTGGGTTCGATTCCTGCCTGATGCCAACATGACTAAATAAATGTCTTTTTCTTGTTTTCAGATCTTTAGTAAAGATACTCCATGGAAAATGCTAAAACAATAATAAAACAAACGTTTTGATGACCTGGCTTAAAGGTGAAGGTGGCAGTAAACATCAAGTACCCACAAGCCAGTAATATTATTCTGCTTTACGTTAAATTAATAAGTATGACTCATTTATTTAGTAAATCCATCAAAATCCATTAGCATTAGCATTCTACCTCGTAAGTATGTACGGTGGACGGTTCATCACTCTACCCATTTCTGGTCAGTCCTCCTTGCTCTATTGCGAAGAAATGGGGGGGGAAGAGAATAAAACGGAAATGGGGTAACCTGACTGACCAGATCTGCTGTTTACTGTACGTAAAAAAAAGTAACAGTAAAAACTATTTTTTACAGTCAAAATCTTTTTTAAAAATCTATATCATTTTAAATGAAACGGAATAGGGCTGGCTACCTCTGCCAGGCGAGCAAGGGGCAAGAATTTAACCGATTGGGCGCCCCAATAATTAAAGAGGTCTCGCATCTCACATTTACAAAACTGGACTGGATCGTTAAAAGTGAAGAAGTGGCGGGGAAGCCCTTGCCCAGCAGTAGGATAGTTAAGGCTAATAATAGTAGTCATTCTGCAGTATTGTACCAATGCTGCAATGTAATGATCCCAAAGTTTAATTTCAAAGTGTTTTAGATAAAATTGTATACTACCAAAATAGTAGGAATGGGCGCATACGCCGCACAAATACGTTCCGTTTCATGCAGGACAAAAAACTTCAATGTCACTTTCTTCCATCCAAGGCTGTACAAAATTTGTTTGTGCCTGACCAGCATTTGCAGGAGCTTTAAAAAATTCTCAATCTTGTAAGCGCCATCTATGAATATGAAAAAAGACCAATTCTATTTTAAACATCATTATCTATACAAATATTATAAAGAGGAAAGGTTTGATTTTTTGTTTGTTTGTATGAATTGAATAGGCTCCGAAACTACTTGGCAGATTTAAAAAATTCTTTCACTGTTGGAAAGCTACATCATTCCTGAGTGACATAGGCTATATTTCATTTTCAAAAAAAATAGGCATCCTTACTAAAATTACGATAACGTTAGTCCACGCGGACGAAGTCGCGGGCGGCTGCTAGTTTCAAATAATATTTCCTTGCCTTTCACACATTCGGCGACCTCTGCTTCAAAAAAATCACACCTGAGTATTTACTGTAACTTTATTTATATTCATATTTGTATGCATTTTTGGGTAGCATTTGAAAGGTAAAGTTACTCAAAAACCATCCAATTAATGTTTTTTCTTCACTGGGACAGCTCAAAAGAAATAAACAGTAAAAACTCTTCATTTGGCCCCTCAAATAGCCACTAGTTGCACCAACTTAAGTGGGTGTATATGGTTTAATACAGGTTCAAAGGTATTTGCTATCCAAACGTTCAAAAAGACTCATGTCAAAGATTTTACAAGCCAATTTTTACCCTTGACCAGTGAAGGTCTGTTTTCTTTTCAGGTGTGACGGTGGTTTTTTTGTAACAATGTACAGAAGACAAGGTGAACATATTGCCCAGGTCTGCATCCAAGATACGGTACAGACCAACCGGCATATGGAGTAAGAAATCAAAAGCAATATAATCAGAAACTTAACTTAATAAGATTGATATTCATAAATGACTCATAGTCAGTAATAGGATTGAATAGCATAACACCATAATTAATTAAATATTTTGTAAAGGAACCTTCTAGATTGCAGTGCCCTTACAGGGTTCATGTTCTGTACTGAAGAACCTGAAAAGACTATTGTACAAAATGTGAGATATAAAGTTTTGATGTTTAAATCAGTTAAAAACTTTTTTCAGGGAACTGATAAAGAAGTGAAACAACACAACTTAAATTACAAGTTTAATGCGAAACCTTTATGTACTTATATTAGATATTTACACACACTCAGTCCACAAGCATTCATACAAAAACCAAAATTTGAGGTTATTATCTAGTAGAGACCGTCGCTTCTTTCCTCGCCGCATCTTGAAGCAATTGGGTATCCACTTCGTCGGCTGGGAGCTGCACATACCGGACAACAGATCCACGAATAAAACAATTCTTCACAGACAACATGTGAGGATATTTATCGGAATCTATAACGCTGATATCCGACAGTTTTATATTCAAGTATTGATCTACAGAATGCAATGTTCCACATATGCTGAGGTCGTTTTTGAGCTCAACAACCACATCTTTACCCACGAGAGACTTGAAGAACGAGTAGAATAGCATTGTTGTTTTTATTTACGACTCCTTTCGTAAAATGCGATGCCGCCTATTTCTTCGCCCGCTTGAGGTTGTTGACATTACTTGACATTTCTTGCTGTCAAATCACATGTAAAGTCAAACCGAAAAAGCAGTTTTTTAATATTTTGGCTTTGGAGACATAGTAATCAGCCAAAAAGCCAACGACCACAACGACAAAATGTGGAAGCTCAGTGAGGTCTGTCTTAAACGCAGAAGAAATGCTTATAACAAGATCGTAAGCGTTTTCGGGACCATGTACCGAAAAAACTATAGAACCTGAAGCAGGCTGAACAAAACATCTTCTAGCTTATATGGCCAAGGAAAGAACTCAACTTTATTCTTTTCTATTTGATGTTGCTTCATGATGAAATCAAAAGACAATCGAATAACTGGCAGCACCAAGTCTCTAGAAATCCCACACAAAAACAAGCCGGAACAAAAAAAAAGAAAAAAAAACAGTTATGGCGTCGATTTTGTTGCGTTGTGAGTGATGATGTGATCGTCGTTGTTAAATTTTAGTTTTTCGTTAGTTTAGTAGGTACCTACTTTATAAACTTGCAGGTTACAAATATATATTGTGAACCGACTAACGTAACTAACTTTTAATATTTATCAGTAAACTAATTGCTGTCTAAACAAACCTAACCTTACAAGCCGCTTACAAAATGACCACGGCTCCGCCAGCAGTGCCGAATGAGGAGAATCCTGATGTTATCGTGAGTAATGAGTAACCTGCTCAAACTATAGCTTATTCGTTATGAAGCATTTGCACTGGGTAACCATTTCTTGTGCTTTTAGGACTGGGGAAACGAGAGACTGAGTCGAGCTCAGCGAGCAGTGGAAGCAAACGTTTACGATGTAGACTCGTGGTCTCTTCTGATCCGAGAGGCCCAGACTAGGCCTATCAACGAAGTGCGGTCAATGTATGAGAAGCTCATAGCTGCGTTTCCCACTACAGGCCGCTACTGGAAGATATACATTGAGCAGGAGGTAATATTTGTACTTTACTTGTTTTGTCGTTTCCAGATTTCCTGTCTGTGGTTGAACTTTATTCTGACACTTATTTTTAAAAATCTTTAGGCACAGATTTTACCTGTTGGTTCCCAATAGCGAATTTGTTACCTAACAACCATGGTAGCTACTACTGTATGATTTTTCACATTGTGTGACTAAGACTATTTTTAATCTTATTCTTATTGTCAGCACTGATGTCTGTTGTTCATTGCTATCCGATGAAAATAAAATCAAAATTAAAGAATCGGGCTATTGATTTATACATTAAAGGAAGATATGTTATGTTCATATTTTGCAAAACCTACTTACCTACTTTACTTTCTTGTATTTGAAAACTGGCACATGACATTGACCTTCACGCAAACAAGACGCTGTCATATTGGCTTGCGAACAAGTTCATTGGACCTGTTTTAGGGTGGCCACCTTTGGTATGAGGATGCCCCTATCTTCCTCTTTTTGTTTATATCAATGGGCTTACCACATTTGCTGATAGAGTACTGCATCCAAAGTCACAAGCAATGTTCACTTATAACATACACCCATTTTTTTGCCAGTTCATATCACATTCATCAAACATTAAGTTGTCCAAATATGACATAATATGTTGGTTCAGAATAGAGTTATGTATTTAAATAATTATAGACTTCTTCATCAATGATTTATTGTTTAAATTATGCTAATGAAATAACTATCTAATGGTTGTTTCTTTGGCTACCAGCAGTCAATACAATATTTTAAAACAATCCCATGTCTCATTTCAGATGAAAGCAAGACTCTTTGAAAAGGTGGAAAAGGTTAGTATTGCAAAGGCGTAAGTTATTAGGCTAAGTACCAAAATATCTGTGATACAACAATTACAAGTGAAGAACATGGTTTCTGGAATTTTTAGATAAGGTTGATCAATGTTGGACTATCAATGAAAGTAAGCTAATGTATATCTTCATTCATTTCATTAATTTTACACAATTAAATGGGCTTAACTCTGTAACATAATTATGACGTTTAATAATTAGCGATTACAATGATTTCTCAACATGTTTTAATAATGATTTCTGACTGTCAGCGAATATCTTGAATCTTGATGTCTATCTTGAATTAAATAAGATCTATTACAAGTTCTTTTGGATTGTCTAAAACAATAAACCCACCAAAATACACACTAAACAGTAGACAAATATTATACCAACATAATGTGACTACCACTGGTGTCAGAAAGTTGTTTGGTACTGAGAAGAACTTGTAGGAAGTCAGTTATCTTTGCAAAGTAGTCAAGCAAACAGTGTCGTCTTTCTCTTACCTATTATGGGCGCGGTCCGTTTTGAGTCAAAAGTGAAAATGGCGCGCTCACGTCGCTCACGCTCATACAATTTATCTATTCGGAACGCGTGTGAGCGCGCTATTATCACTTTTGACTCAAAACGGACCGCGCCCTATCGCTCTGATTTAGAAAAACAGTACAAGTATATTTTCATTGATGGTACTGTGCCACATCTTTAGCACCACCATCTTATGAGATACCTACTAACGGGGCCCCAAGTCTGCTAATTTTAGAACGCTTCAATCGAATCGTAATTGAGTCTCACTCGTCAAATTTGACGAATTTTTCATAGAAAATCGGCTAATTTGACGCATTTTCTATGAAAAATATGTCAAATTAGACCATTGAGGCTCAATTACGATTCAATTGAAGCGTTCTAAAATTAGCAGACTTAGGGCCCTGGTGTTCTTGCTAAAGCTGTGCCAAAGTTGGCCAAGTCTTAGAAATTCCATAAATTATTTTGCTCTTCTGAGAAACCTGCTTAAAGTATTATAGTTTCAGGTGTATTAGATAATATTTCGAAATTGTCTTCAAGACAGTGAGACTGATAGTTTGTAAGCGTATAATTAAGTTGAAATAAAGAAGGCACATACAAAATTATATCTTTTTTTTCGGATAGGGTACTGTGTGTTCAGACATGTTGGAGGTGACTTTATAATGCTAATACTTCAAAATAAATAATAAAAAATGGATTCAAGTAAAAGAAGTATTTGTATAGTAAGGTCCCTTTCGAAATGTATAATCCCTTAGCAATAAATCCTTTTAGTTTGAAATACTACACAATATGCATAATTCATTATTCTTTATTTTATAATAACCCAATTTTTTAAAAGAGGTTTTCAATAAATGCCTGCATTGATATTTTAAAAACACTTGGAGAATTTGGCCCCAAATTAACAGTTTTATCTACATCACTATCTCTATTTAAATGGTAAAAAAGACTACATAAAAAGCTACATTGTCAATGTTTCCGTCTGCCACAGCTACACATCCATAATTAACTATTTAGGCCCTTATTTTAAAAGTGCTGTCAGTCTTATAGGCCAGATCAATGTTTTTTTGTGATAAAATACTTTGGTTAAACAAAACTTGAAACTATATTCTTATTTCTTATACACCAATACCGAATCACAGGTTTGAATCTATTCTCAAAGAGTTGTTCATTTCTGATTACATTAATGCCAATACCTCAATAATATTGACTGTGTAACATGCCCTATTAATTTATTTATGTAGGCTTTTCTGTGTAAAGGGGCCATTGGATGGCCCCAAAGCAGCTTTGGCTAACGGATAGTGACAGTGACGATAGTGACAGGGGTTTCGTATATTTACCATATTGGAACTAAGCCTTAATACATTGGAGAAGTGGTATTTCAATAATAAATAACTAAAAATACATGCAATCTTACGTTCTGTCCTACGTTGTCGAACAATACACAATACAGGGTGATTTAAATTGACAAAATGTATAAATAACATAAACTTCTACTCGTTTTAGTTGGCTTTTCAGCCTTCCAGAGATATACGATACTTTGCAAATTTTGTAGCCCCGAAGTACATCCTCTAACACATACTACTGCGCATCTTCCACTATCAATGTATACATGCTTGTTGAGTTTACTATAGGTACTGTCCCCCTTATTCATAAAAACTTAAACAGCACTTCAGCAACACGTTAACTTTTGTATTTGCTTTATAACTGTTATAACTTGGCTGCCATTTGTAAAGCCGAGTAAATGACAGAACACGTCGATTGCTAAAACTATTCTTTAGCGTTGCGTTCGTTTTTATCATTAAGGAGGTTAATCTTTATAAAGAAATTTTAACTCTTTTCATCGTACGTTTAAGTACGCATTCCCTTCCAAATACCTCCAATAGTTCCATTCCCCCTCTCCCGTTTGCCTGTCCTACATAAATTTTACTTATCATTCAAAGAAATAATAATTAATTAAATTCATATATTTTTTTAAATATTGATATTTCCACCTGTGGCATAAAAAAACAATTTCGGTGGTGTTTTTTATTCATTTTCCAAACCTATTCAAATCGGTTATAGGTCATCAAGCGATCAGGGTTCTTGGTTGGTCAATTAATTACGGGACACCCTGTATTCTTAAATTAAATCTTGCTGAGGCGAGACAATGTAGGACAGAACGTTATTGAAAAACCATAAGTTAAGGTCATCATGAGATAATATTCATCAAAGACGACATTTTGTAGGAATTCAAAGATATTTCTTTAGTTACAATACCTACTTGGATTATTAGGTAAGTGGATCATGTTTATAATTTAACCAGTACCTAAAATTAATACTACAAATAAATTCTACCCGGTATACATTTGCTCTGAAAGGTATAGTGTGGCTAGTTACGTTACAATACAGGTTAATAATATACACGGTGGAACTTAAGGACTTGAAGTAACTATGTTTGTTGGGTAATAACTTGTAGATCAAATTTTCATTTTTCTTTGTTGAATCTTTCATTCTGCCAATTGTTTCTAGTCGAATAATGCGTTATTAGAAATACTTTTGTTAGGCTGCGTTCCAAAACAGATGTCAGTGGCTATATGTTAGGGTAAAATCTAAAAAAACCGTAACAACAGAGCTTTAGGGTGCGTGGTTGGAAGACAAAAGGGTCACCTCGATCCTATTATTATTTTCTCGACAGTAGCAGCCGCAGTGCGTCCGTTATCCATCGGAACGAAATCCCAAATTCCGTACAGACAGGTGTCTTCAAGACCTGCTTAATTTTAAAGGAGGTTCAGAGACGAGCTAGAAAGACATATTATTTAAGGGCCGTCCATTAATCACGTGATGTTTTATTGGGCATTTTTGGACCTCACCAAGTAGGACTTGGACTTGGTGAGGTTTAAGACTGCCCCCCCTCCCCCTGTATCATCACGTGTATTTTCTAGTACCGATTAAAGAATCCTGTTTTTTTTATAAAAAAAAGTTAAATACAGTTTCAAGTACCAACTAATTCTATTATTGAAAATTGAAGGACTAAAATAACGTTTAGAGTGGACAAAAAGGATGTCAAATCCCACTGTGTTAAAAACAACCTGTTAAAAATATAACTATTAGTTAATAGAGGTAGTTGAATCAAATTTTTGTCCCGATAATAGATACCGGCACGTGCCAGGTCGTTTTTCTCTCCGAAAATATGTCCGATTGCCCCTCTCCAAGTAACGCCCTTAGCCGAGGTTCGTACTTCCCTCTGGGGTCCCCTAGCTCGTTTCTTTAAATATTAGGGTCGAGAGCCTCTCACCCTACAGTCCAGTAAAGCCGTTAAAGCCATCAGCGGCTAAACAGCAGTAGTCAATGATATTATAATAAAAAAGACGTATATAGGTGATTTGTGCTAAAAAGTGGCATCCGAAATCAGAACTTCGAAGTTCGAACACCTGAGCAAACCGTTGACAGTTTGAGACGACACAGCGCAACATGTAGGTATCTGTCTCATTTACGCTCTAGTAAATAATCAAAATAACTTGTACACGCGGTCAAATAATAGGTACGTATAGTTAAGCGACTTCGCTTCACCTTCTAAATATCATTGGCCGTAGTCATTTTAAAAATTAAAAATTAAAGATTGAATGTAAAATCCCAAGAAAAATTGCGATCGGTAATCTCTTCATAGTCACTAGTTTTGGAACACAGCCCTAAAATTATTATTTCACCATTTGTCGACTGTATGTATATGTATGTGCCAATTCCATGACCACAGCTGTTCCAAAGATGCCTGATGAAGATCCTGAATATCGAATTGTGGCGGCTCTACCTGAACTACGTGAAGGAAACCAAATGCATGCTGCCTACATACAAGTAAGATGCCTTTTACTCTTTATTTATTTATTGACGCCCAATTTGGTGTAGTGCTTCAGAAGTGGGCTATAACACCAGTGGTCGCGGGTTCGATCCCCGCACAGTAAAAACATTTATGTGCATGAACATATCTGCTTTTATTGGGCCTGGGTGTTTTCTATGTGTATTAAGTATGTATTTACAAAAGAAAAAGTATTTAAGTATGTTTATCCGTTGTCTATCCTATGACACAAGCTTTAATTAGCTTACTTTGGGGCTAGGTGGCGCTGTTGGGAACAAGTCCCAGGGATATTTATTATTTATTCATTTTAAGTTAGCTAATGTTGCACTCCTATGCCTAGGCAAAGGCACGTTAAGCAGTTGATCGCGGCTCATGCTGCTAGATGTCAGTCTTAGTCGGAGGCCTTAGGGCGGCTTAATAACATGGCATAATGGCAGTAGGGTTTATCCGAACAATCCGCGTTGAGTCTGCGTCTTGGAATATGGCTCGTGCCACCCCACTTGAGGCACAACCCAGTATGTCATATTCCATACAAATGCAGCGAGCGCTTGCTTGTGAGCGCGGCCGAGCCGTCCAGTACGTACGCGTCGTCACACGCACACACTGTCGATTTTCTTGATTCTAACGATACTCCAGTCGCGGCACTCGCGGCCGAGCCGTAGAACCTACCGAACTTATATAAGTATGAAGGCTGTTGGTTGTTTGATTGCCTCTTAAATAGCCATAGTAGTTACGAAATTAAGAAGTGGGCTCGAAAACCAAAGGCATAGGTAGTACAATTAAACAAGTAGGGCAACTTTGCCACCGAGCGACCGATAATTGCCTTTTATTGCGATAGGGCTGTCGCTTTTAATTTCTACGCGAGCGGGAGAAAGAAACACCCAGGCCCGGCCGCGGCCGTGAGGACAGCGACTGGAGTATCGTTAGAATCAAGAAAATCGACAGTTTGCGCGTGTGACGATGCGTACGTACGGACGATTTAGCTGCGCTCGCTGAATTTGTATGGAAGATGGCATACTGTGTTTAGAAAGAAAGAAAGAGAAATTTAATCAACACATAAAATAACATATAGAAAAAACATACAAACAATAAATGTAAAATGTCTCATAAAGGCTCCCACTCAGCATATGCCGCGGTGGTTTACTCTGCCAAAGGTCGCGGGTTGGATCCCCGCACCACCACAGTACAAACATTTCTGTACATGAACTTGTATGCTTGTACTGGTCTGGCTGGGTAACATGTAGGGGGAATTAAAAAAAAGTGTTCAAGTACGCTTATTCGTTATATAGTATCCAAGCGTCGCTTATGTAGCTAGATGGCGCTGTTTGGAATAATATCCAATATTAATTCCAGAGAGAAAATGGCCCAAGCCTACGACTTCGCCCTCGACAAGATTGGCCTGGACATCCACGCCTACCCCATCTGGAACGACTATGTGACCTTCCTGAAGAGTGTGGATGCCGTCGGCTCCTACGCTGAGAACCAGAAGATATCGGCTGTCAGGAAGGTAAGGTTTTGTAGACCACGTGCATTAACGGAAGACATCGACAAAAGCAATCGATGTACCTATAATCTCATTGGATAACTATCACGATAGTTGTCAAACAACGATATTACAGTAAAAAAATGTAGATAGGTTACTTGTGCTTAAAAAGTGGCACCTGAAAATATAATTATTAGTGCACCTGAGCGAAGCATTGACAGTTTGAGACGACATACACTGCGCTGCATGTATGTCTCGTTTACGCTCTAGTAAATAGTCATACTATCTTGTTCAGACGGTCAAATTATAGGTATGTACGCCAGGGAACAATTTTTGACTTCGCGTCAGTACTGACTTAACCCATCTACGTCTTTTTTATTGTAATATCCTAATAAAGCCTAATTTTTCCAAACAACATGCAACAAGAAAGTTTAAAAAGCATTTTTTTTAACATTCCTGTCTATTTCAGGTATATCAAAGAGCGGTGATAACACCTATAATTGGTATAGAAACTCTATGGAAGGACTACATCGCTTTCGAACAAAGCATCAACACTATAATAGGTATGAAGAACACAATTTGGTCAACTTTTAGACGTACAATAGGGTAGACGACTATGATGCATTTTGCGTGTTATTTTATGTTTACCAAATAAAATCATTAAAATCAAATGGATTTGTGAAACCACAATCAAAATTTGATTCAGTATGAAGCCACAATAGGCCTTCAAAGTTGGGTGGGCAAGTCCATTTCGAAAGTATACATATTTTGTAAAATAATAATACCATTTTCAAACAGAGACTATTAGGAAGCAATTTTGTTAAAAGACCATTTTCATAAACGCAATATTGAATATAGCTGTCGTACAAACTTCTTACGCGCTCCTTATAACTACGTTAGTGTGACGTCATAATTTAGGACACGTTTGAATGGAGCGTTTTTGGGCAAGTCCAAAAATGTGCAATTCAAATTGTGATATCTCGGGTAGTATTAATACTATAGCAGTGATTCTTTTAGGATTGCGTTCCTAAATGTAACGTCTTTCGATAATAAACAAAAAAAAATTGCAGTCGTCTAGCCTATTAATGTTCTTAATCGTAACTGCTTGGTATGCCTTTTAAAGGGGAAGGCCTTTCCTTTCCGAAGGTTTAACTCATAGATCAGTTTTGTTAATCATCTATTAATTCTTGCCATATGACCTAACCACATTTTTTTTTGAATGATTAAGTAGCCGCGCATTTGACCACAATCTAACTTGATCTCAAGTGATGATGCGGTCTAAGTTGGTATATGCCGGCCTAACAAATGGCTGTTCACTCTCTTTTTGAAGAGGCCCAAGTTATACTGCTGTGGAAACACTTCAGCAGGAAGCTCATTTCACTCCCTTGCTGATCGCATTATGAAGGAATTACCAAAACGGTTGGTGCGAATTGCCAGAATATCAACAACATAGGGGTGGAAGGCTAGTCTGCGCCTAGTGGTCCGATGTAGGAAGGGAGCTGGTGGGATCAGGTCATGCAACTCCTTCGCAACTCCTTAGCATTACCAGCGTAATTGTAGTACCATAGTTACCTCATTTTATGATATGTATAACTCCAGCTATAATAGGCATGACGACAGTATCAAATAATCAACGATTTGAATATCTTAGGGGAAAATACATATTAAAAGGATTAAAAAGACACATTTAGTTTTATTTTAAAATCTGAGATTAATCAGATTTTCGATAAAGTAAAAGGATAAAATACTGCAATTCGCCATTTTGACTCAAACGTCAATAACGCACTATGACGTCACTCTTACGGAAATCAACAAATGTCACTGTCGTATTTCATACAGTGAGTTTGACAGACACGTGATATTTACATAGGAGTTACGTCACACGGACGCCATGACACCTGCGAGCTTTTTCGAGCGCTGTTGATAAAATACTAGAAGAATGTCCTCAAACTTTGTTAAACTGACCTTTGAAACCGAAATAAAGTTTTTTTAGCATACAATACATGTGTACCTTTATCACGAAAGAAGATTTCAAAATTGTTCGTCATGCCTATTGTAGTACCATAGTTACCTCATTTTATGATATGTATAACTCCAGCTATAATTAGTAATTGGTCTCTTCCCCCGTCTCCTAACTGTGTACTGTACCACCAGCGGAACGTATGGCGATGGAGAGGTCCCGCGAGTACATGAACGCCCGCCGAGTGGCCAAGGAGCTGGAGACGGTCACTCGAGGGTTGAACAGGAACATGCCTGCCACGCCGCCCACTGTGGACCGCGAGGAGATGAAGCAGGTAACTTGTACCTTATGCCTTGTGCAGGAACCAGAGAAATCTGGTTCCTGCAGAAAATCCTCTACCGAAGGTTGTCTGGAAGAGATCGCTTTGTAGCTATAAGACCGCCTGAATTGTACAAAAGCACGTCCTTTCACCAAAACCCTGTAAAATTTATTTTTATGCAATAAAGATTATTTATCTTATCTTGTTACAGGGCAGTTTATTTAAGATCATAAAATAAGATATTTTCTGTAATTTAAGATGTTAACAGATAATTATATCTGTGTAAATATATCAATGGGAGATTTTCGCTAAAATGATAAGAGCAAATCTATTCAAAGATCCGTTAAGTACTGTGCGCCGATGTCTTTCTTCCCCGAATCGTCATCTGGTTAGATCGCGGTCAAATGCTGGTAGGTATACTTTAATTGAAAAAAAAATAAGCAGAAAAAAAAACGTAGAAAAATCTTAATTGTTTGTTTAAATGATACCGATTTAACATATTTTTGTTCATTGAAACTACTCATTTTTCAATAAAATCACGGAAGTATTTTTCCTGTAACATTTTTAAATGTCAATAAATATTTTATTTTCAAAAACGGTATTTTTTTATACTATTTGTTTTTTTGTTAATGTGATAAGTCAGTGTTATTCAAGTAAATGTAATTGCATGGTTGCCAAATAAGCTAAACTGAAAATCAGAATCAGAAATATCTTTAATTAAATAGACCTGTTACAAGTGCTTTTAAATCGTCAAGAACTAAATCAAACAAACAAAAATACACTAAATAATAGACTTAAATACTGTAATAGAAATAATAAATACACAGTATACAAACATAATGTGACTCAATCACCGGTGTCGGAAAGTTGTTTCTGTAGTGAGAAGAACCGGCAAGAAACTTAGCAGTTACTCTTTTCAATCTGTTCTGTACAGTCTGTATCTTCAAATATATTCTCCAGGTGGACCTCTGGAAGAAGTACATATCCTGGGAGCGTTCCAACCCGCTCCGCTCCGAGGATACAGCCCTGGTGGCTCGGAGGGTGATGTTCGCCATCGAGCAGTGTTTGCTGTGTCTGTCACACCATCCGGATGTGTGGCACCAGGCTGCACAGTTTCTGGACCATTCTGCTAAGTTGCTGACTGAGAAAGGGGTGAGTTTGACATTTGACCGGATATATCCGGTAGATAAATAATGATATGACATTTGACCTGATATATCCGGTAGATAAACACGGATATGACATTTGACCGGATATATCCGGTAGATAAATAATGATATGACATTTGACCTGATATATCCGGTAGATAAACACGGATATGACATTTGACCGGATATATCCGGTAGATAAATAAAAGTATATGACGTTTGACCGGAGATATCCGGTAGATAAACACGGATATGACATTTGACCGGATATATCCGGTGGATAAACACGGATATGACAGTGGACCGGATATAACCGGTAGAGAGCTAACGTTACTGGGATTTTTATTTCATTCAAGATTTTTTAACATGTCACACAATAAAAGGATCAATTTATTTATTACTGCACGAAAAAGAAAGTAAAAATTGGTGGAGTATGTAGATGCCAAGAGGCATTCTCTACCAGTCAATCGCAAGTAGCACGGAATTTAGGAAGTATGGGATTATATCCGGTTGAGAGCGAATTTCAGAGTTAGACTGAATTCCACTTAAATTATATTACAGCCCGTATTTTTACCATGTGTTTTGATTTCACAGTATTTAATAATATTTTGTAATTAAACTAGAATAAATAAAACAATTTTGTTATGGTGGAAAGACAAAGTAAATGAATGCCTTTTTAATGGTGAAACAGAAAGAAAATAAGAAGAATAATAATTAAAACACAAAATATAAAATCCAATCCATACCTGTTGGCTAAAATTTTGTTTTAGACGATTTCTTGGGGCCCTGCAAGGACGGAATCCATTCATATCCGACCAAAAGATTTTTTTGTCTTGACGTTAAAATTATCAAAATATCATGAATATGAAAATTATTAAAGCCTTATTTATCCATTTATATCTTTTTTGCATAGGACTCAAACGCAGCCCGTCTGTTCTCCGACGAAGCCGCGGCGGTGTATGAAAGGGCCACAAGTGGGCCTCTCAAGCAGTCCACGTTGCTCCACTTTGCCCACGCTGACTACGAGGAGAGTCGACTGCATTATAACAAAGTAAGTAGAACCTTTTCAGCGAAAAGAGGAACACATTTTGAATGGGTTAAAAACGTGGTGTTATCAATTATAAACAGGCTGAAGCAAAGAGCTTCCGCTTGACTGATTGTCATTTCATTTTGTTTCATTTCAACTTCAAAGTAAATAAAGGTTAAAAAACTACTTAGAAAATATAAAATTTATTTGCAAAACCAAGTGTTCCACAGGATCTTAAATTAAAATAGGCACTTTCAACTTGGTTAACTTGTACAGGTGTAGCAAACGTTCATTCGAACACATTCTTATAGGCTAATAATCATTTACAAGTTAGTATTTACAAGTTAGATATTCTTCTACAGAGTAAAAGCAATGTGTGGTAAGAAACTTTTTAAATTTATTTGTATAAGAGGGTATAAATAGTACAGAATATAAATCTTTGTAAGTAAAATGAGGAAAAATCTCATGTCAGAAGAACTCCCTACATAAGAACAGAAAAAAAAATCTCAATTTAGGTATACAGGGTGAGTGAAGTCTTGTGTCATATACAGGGTTAAAAGTTTTGTAATGAAACTTTTAACCCTGTATATGACACAAGACTTCACTCACCCTGTATACCTCCCCAGGTGCACCAAGTGTACACCCGGTATCTAGACGTGAAGGACATCGACCTTATTTTTTACAAAACGAATTTACCGAAGATTGATTTCAAGTAGTTTTTTCTTTTTTTTCTTGATTATCAATGAATAAATGATTTATTTGCACATTTTGGTACATAAGTTCTTAAGCTATTTCATAGGTACATAAGTTCTCAAATTCCACCACTGTTCTGTCTGCAAGCATTATTTTGCAATTATAATTAATACACATAAATTCTACATGAAAAGCAATACCAAAAAAACACTAGATTTAGACTTAAAATTAATTATTGATGCGGTGTCAGAAGATCACAAATGTTGACAGCAATAAGAATTATACAGACTCACGGGTAGAATGATGCTGTTGGGCTTTTGAATTTCCATAAGTTTGTATAGGGTATCTTTTGAGATATTCAATAACCAACATAGAATTTATAATTAAATGTCCCTGTATATGACACAAGACATCACTCACCCTGTATACCTCCCCAGGTGCACCAAGTGTACACCCGGTATCTAGACGTGGAGGACATCGACCCCACCCTGGCTTACGTCCAGTACATGAAGTTCGCGCGGAGGGCGGAGGGGATCAAATCAGCTAGGACTGTGTTCAAACGCGCCAGGGAGGATCCTAGGTGAGTTAGGGACAACTTATAGGGTGGTGTTTTACATAGTCTATAATTTCTGTCTCATTGGAAATTAAACTTTATTAGAGGCTGGAAAGGGTTCAAGTCTGGCAGATTCAAAAGTGAAAACATAGCGTATGAATCGTATTTTTATTGAATTGAGGGATAATTTACAATAACACTAAAAGTTGACAAAATGAACTTCATATTGTAAAAAAGTAAAATTAACTTATTTAACACTTTGTCTTAATCCTACAGCATTTTTGCATTAAATGGGCCACAGATATACAAAATAATGGGTGCATTTTATAGTTCAGCGCGAAGTATAAGAACATATCAAAAGCACGCTATTTTATACCTATAATTTATATTACTTGCCTACCCTTCTCATCAACTTTCCTCTACCTTTGGGTTGTTTGGAAGAGATCGCTTTTTAGCGACAAAACCGCCCAAGTTGTACATTTACTTGTTTACTTTATCTACTGGCCTGTAATATTGTTGTTGTTTTAGTGTGCAATAAACAATATTTACTTAATTAAAAAATATGCTTTCTTAATATTCAAAGTTTGAAACGTAGTCACGAATAATAGACAAGAATATAGGCTGTTTTAAAGAACTTGTGAATTTTTAGGGGCATTCAGAGTCTAGCTATTAAATTCTTCGACACTGGTGAATGTAACTCGAATCCACAATCTACTGGTGGTCCCCCCAGGTCCCGCTACCACGTATTCGTAGCCGCCGCCCTGATGGAGTACTACTGCTCGAAAGACAAGAACATAGCCTTCCGCATCTTCGAGCTCGGCCTCAAGAAGTTCTCGCACATTCCGGAGTACGTGCTGTGCTATATCGACTATCTGTCACATTTGAACGGTAAGTGTCTGATAAGTTTTGACGTCTATAAGTGCTTGATAAGTTCTGGTGGAGTCAACGGCAAGTGCCTGATAAATTCTCACATTGAATGGAATGTGCCTGATAACTTCCTTTGTATTCTCTTCTCTGACATTGGAATGATAAGTTCTTTTGCATCTAGGTATTTGATTCAAGTAAGGGCATGATAAATTGGCAAAAAAACAATACTACTAAAAGTGGACTTTAACTTGCAGTATTATTTGCCCAAATGATTCGATGTAGTATCAAGAGTTGTCAAAAACGGCTTATTCTGATACTACAATGTGAAAATAAATGATCCTTTATGTAGAAAACTGTACATAGAATTCTTTCATCTTTATTCCTATTAAATTAATTCATATTCAATGAAAGCGCCACTTGGAAGTTAAACGGGCCTTTAAAGTTTTAGTAGGTTTCATGTTTTTACAAACTCTTAAGCCGTAGTTAGGTTATGTAAATTTTCATTGGTTTTTAGCTTTAACTACGAGAATAGGGAATATGCACTCGTAACAAATGAGGGCCATATTATATTTTTGAGTACTATTTTGAATTCTCATTACCTCTCTATCAATATTTCCTAATTTTGATTCTTTGTCGATGTAAAAGAATTTTTGAAAAGTGCAAAAAGTGTGGGAAATACAAAGCGGTTGAGTGGGTCCAGTGTGACGTCACAATCTACGTGTATGTCACTGTCAAAAGCGCGACAAAAAGAAAAATTCAACAGTTTGTAGGTTACATTTGTGTTGTCATAGACTCGCGTGACGTCCAAGTCTATGACAACCGAGCGCGCCATAATGGCGGCGTTTGAAACGCTTGAAAGAGTTTGAAATTTTTAACAAGTTATAAATATTCTTCATGTTGCATTTTTGGAGATGAATATTAATGATCGGTTAGAAAACTATATAAGCTATCATAAAAGAATATAAAAAAGAACAGTGCATGTTCCCTATTAAGTTATAAAATAATATAGTCTTTAATGTGCCAGTTCCTGGTTACCACCAATATAAGCCTGTTCCCTCCAGAGGACAACAACACGCGAGTCCTATTCGAGCGCGTGCTCTCCTCCGGCAGCCTGAAGCCGGAGTCGTCGGTGGACATCTGGAACAGGTTCCTGGAGTTTGAGTCCAACATCGGAGACCTGGTCTCCATCGTCAAGGTCGAGAAGAGGCGACAGGCTGTGCTTGAGAAGGTAACACACTCTTTGACAGGTTTTTAAGGTCCATTTTTTATTATGAAGAATAAGGTTACTTAAGATCTGAAAACCAGAAAAAGACATTTGGCCATGTTGGCATCAGGCAGGACTCGAACCCGCATCTTTCGCAAGCCGGGCGACTGCACTTCCAATGCTTGCGAAAGATGCGGGTTCGAGTCCTGCCTGATGCCAACATGACCAAATGTCTTTTTCTGGTTTTCAGATCTTTAGTAAAGATACTGCATGGAAAATGCTAAAACAATAATAAAAAATAGAATAAGGTTGCATGGTTTTTTATGTTCCCTAAAAATAATAATTGATTTCAAATGTTATAGTGGAACCACAATCGAAATTTGTTTCAAAATGAGACCACAATAGGCCTGCAAACTTGGGTGGGCAAGTCCATTTCAAAAGTGTTAAAACAATATCACTATTTTGTAAACCATACTATTATGAAGCAATTATGTTAGGAGACCATTTTCATAAACGCAATATTTAATATAGCTGCCGAACAAATTCTTACGCGCTCCTTACCAAAACAGTGGACGTGACGTCACATTCCCTGTCACGTTTGTATGAAGCGTTTTTGGGCAAGTCCAAAAATGTTCATTTTAAATTGTGATATCTCGGTAGTATCGATCCTAATGAAGTGATTATTTTAGGATTGTTTACATAAATGAAAGGTCTTTCGATAATGAACAAAAAATAATACAGTCATCTAGCCCTATTGACGTGCTATGTCACTTACTCGCAAATGGCGGCAGCAACAAGAATGAAAGAGACAAAATGATACAAAAGTTAACGTGTTGTTGAAGCACTGTTTAGGTTTTTATGAATAAGGGGGTCAGACTTAGAATTAGGTGCAGTAAAATGGCAGGTGATTTGGCAGAAAATTACAACTATATTAAAAATTCCGTACATTATTCAAAACAGACGCAGGATGTCCTTTTCACAAAAAGTCCTCTGGTCCCAAAAGGTCCTTTTCGCAGAATGTCCCTTTCGCAGAATGTCCTTTTATTTATTTTATTTATTTAAAAAATGAATGAATAATTTTCTCAATTTATTAGTCAAATTTAAAGCCTTATAATGGCTTTAAATTTGACTAAAAACAACCTGTGTTTTATCTGAATCTTTCAGATCAAAGAGTTCGAAGGCAAGGAAACAGCGCAACTTGTCGACAGATACAAGTTCCTCGACTTGTATCCGTGCAGCATCGCCGAGCTCAAGTCCATCGGGTATACTGAGGTGAGTTCATTTATTTATTTATTGGCACAGACACGATACAATACCAAAGATCTGAAAACTAGAAAAAGACATTTGGTGATTGATGAAATCACCCTGGCTCATATACCAGAAAGATTCGGCCGGTCTGTTAATGGTCTCGGTAGCATAATTGGTTAGTGCAGACGCCCGGTTTGCGAAAGATGCGGGTTCGAGTCCTGCCTGATGCCAACATGACCAAATGTCTTTTTCTAGTTTGCAGATCTTTAGTGAAGATACTGCATGGAAAATGTTAAAACAATAATAAAATTAAGATACAATACAAGCCATGAAGTACAAAAAAAATACAACAGAAAACTCAAAAATTGCATGTCTTCTAACACATTCTGCATTTGCACATTGAACGTATGTGAAGTGAGATTATATTTTGGCATTTTGTTAAACTCAATAACTACGCGAATGTACGATCGAGGTGAGATTTGGCGTTAGCCTGAATAGCAGAGCAGAAAGACACCGATGCCGGTGGTCTCATTACGTTTCACTGTGTATATATTTCAGAATCAGAAATATCTTCATTTAAATAGACCTGTTACAAGTGCTTTCAAATCGTCAAAAACTAAATCAAACAAACTAAAATACACCTAATAATAGACTTAAATACTATAATAGAAATAATAAATAAATACACAGTATACAAACATAATGTGACTCAACCACCGGTGTCGGAAAGTTGTTTCTGTACTGAGAAGAACCAAAAAACTCAGCAGTTACTCTTTTCAATATGTTCTGTACAATAATATTTATTATTTTCATTTAGTATTTAATTTATTTATTTATTTAAGTCTAATATTAAGTGTATTTTTGGTCAGCACTGGTACAGGTCCATTTAAATAGACATATTTTGACTTTTGACTGTTCGATGATATTTATTCATTTATTTCACCACAAATTAATCGATTGATTTAGTGATTATATAACGTGTTGTTTCGCAGGTAGCGTCAATGTCCAACAAGTCTTGGGCTCTGGGCGGGCCCCTCGCCGGGATATCTCCTGAACTGGCCGCTGTTATATTGGGACAGAAGTGAGTTCATAATCTTGTAAACTTATTACTTTCTTAACTTTTTCTCTGGAGCGTGAAAAACAGTGAATTTTTTGAAGCTGAATAAGTTTTCTCATATAAAAAAGTTGCTTCAAAAGTAAACCGTGATTAAATACTGAGGTAGTTTTTATTAAAACTTTTAAATAAATCCAAAATTCGTATTTCGGGCCTCACCACCCCAGTATTTATCCATAACGGCCTACATCCTTTGATACATTTTTTTACGCAGAGACCACGACCCAAACAAAGACATCGCCCGTCCGGACACCAACCAGATGATCCCGTACAAGCCCAAGGTGAACCCTCTGCCCGGAGAACATCCTATACCAGGTAGTTATGCTTCTGCTTACCAATTTAATATAACTTTAACGTTTTACAAATACAGTAAAACGTTAAAGTTATATTAAATTTATCTTATCTGTAGACTATGTTTTGCGACGGGTGAAAACGGGGTTTCTTCCCGATTTGCTTGATTGTCGCTTGATTTCGATTTTCCTTGGATGTGTTACTATTATTACATCAATAAAACATATTTACGTTTAAAATTCTATCTATATTGTCCAAGCTCTACAAAATAATTGACTATCTGACAGTTAACTTTTTCATCGCTTCAAATTCCCGCCAAAACCAAGAAGAGGTTGCATTCTTTTTTAATGCGCATTCATAAAACCTCAAACATACCGCCCACCAAGGACATAATCACGGATTATCGTCCTTTAAAATCGTACCGCCCACCGTGAATCTACTACATATCCAATTGAATCTTAAAAATCCTTGGTGGGTTAGTATAGTTTTTACGATTTATACAAACTTAACTTTTAATTAAAATTAGTACCATTTTCATTACAGAACAATAAAGAATAAATAACAAATATGACGAAACTCGCGTTCTTAAGAACTTACTTTAAAATCAACCTAAACATTTATTTGACTTGCACACACTTATAGTTACTTAATTGTCAACATGAAATTATCTCATCTCGTCAAAACATCATTTTAGTGTTATAGCGTCACAATAACTAAAAATTATCTAACTTATGTGTAACCTAAATCATATATTACTAGTACACCTTTGTTTAAATACCGCTTGTGCCCTTATTATTTTTTTTAAATATGTACTTACAAAGTAATGTATTTCAGTTAGGTACTGAAAGAGTTTTATTACCTATCTACAGTCTATCTATATCATGATTTCTTAATTTTGCATTTGCAACTCCAGAAACAATCCAGCCTAATGAAGTGCGCTGTGCAACTAATGACCCTTTGCTTCTCTTTAAACCATCTTGTATTATTTGCCTATAACAATCCGCCCCTAACAATACATTTATTTGACCTGGAATGTTGTATTCCGGGTCTGATAAATGCTCAACCTGTAGGTTACCCCACGTTTCAGGAAGGATTTTGGTGGCTGGTAACATCGTTGTAATAGAATCGAGTACGTAAGCTTTGCCTTTAATAACCTCCATAGGATCTTTAGTTGACTTTAAAATCAATTCCACACAGTTAGGCACTTGCACTTGACCGCCTCCAATACAGTTAATAATTCGCTTTGACTGGATTTGCTTTAGACCTAGACTTTTCACTGCAGTTTCAGTGATGAAGGATGCTTGCGAGGCTTGGTCTATCAACGCTCTGACGGTATGATAGTTACCAGTTTTTGACTTGACACCAACTAAAGCTGTAGGCAAAACCACAGCATTATTTAAATTGTCTTTGACAGAACAAGAAACAAGTGGGTTGATGGTTTTTCCTTTTGATGCTGACATCTTATCCGTTTGTCTACGATTTTCCGTACAGCCTACATCCGTTACTACTCTGCTTGATTGTGCTTTTTGTTCATGTAGTAAGGAATGGTGACGTTTTTTACATACTCTGCACCTAAAGGGGTTTTTACAGTTTTTTGCAGAGTGATTGATAACCAAACAGTTAAAACATAAATTATTATTAAGGACAAAATTACGTCTAGCGTCACAACTTTCCGCCGAAAACTTTTTACAAAATGATAGTCTGTGATCACCTAAACAGAATTTACAAATTAGCACAGACATGTTGTTACTTGACACATGAAAAGAATTAAGTGCGGTTCTACTCGTATTTCTATCCCTTGGCTTAGAGTCCAAATACTCAAGAGCCCGAAAACGACTTGTTAAAAATTCTATGAATTGGTTTAAGGTTGGTAAACTATTTGATGTATCGCTTGAAACCTTAAACTCCCATTGCTTTCTGGTCTCTAAATCTAATTTCAAACTGATTATATGAATAATTATTACATCCCACGTATTTACATCTATCCCAATATTTTGTAGGGCAAACAAGCATTCGGTTGTGGTGTTTACTAAAGACTTAATTTCACTAGACGATTCAGTGGACATTGTTTTTTGATTTAACAACCTGTTTAAAATGTAACTCGAAATATATTTTTTGTTAGAATAACGCGCTTGCAAAATATTCCAGCATGTCTCGTAATTACTCGCCTCGACCGAGACATGGCGCAAGAGCTGCTCTGCTTCTCCTTCGAGGTGTCCCTTGAGATATTGAAGTTTCTGAACGTTGTCCAAAGAATCGTTGTTATGAATAAGAGATACAAATAAATCTTTGAAACTAGCCCATTTTAAATAATCACCAGAAAAACTTGGGATAGTTATTTCAGGTAACTTAACATTACAAAATTGTGTGTTGTTGGAAGAACTGATACTACAGTTTGACTCTATAATTCTGCTTTCCACTAATTTTGACAGGTTTTCTTTAAGTTCCGTTTTAAAATCTATATAAAATTCTTGGGTCTCATCATAAATAGCATTTTTGAAATAATCAGAAGCTTTATATTCCTCCATGTTAATGGTTCTAATTATTTCATGATGAGTGTCATTAAATAAAATTAATTGTTTTTCTAAATTTTCTAACCTGGTTTCTATATGAGATGCTGTTAAACGGTCTTTTGGCGACTTCTTATAATTAATCCTGTTTTTATTAATATTGGATATAACATCTTTCTGTATTTCAAACAGCGACATTATGGAAAACTAAGATACTGGTTTAACAGCAATTGAAATAACAAAACACAACAATATAAAAAAACAAAACAACAAAATAAACTCGATAAAATACCTATAACTTAAGAATTATCTTATTGTTAGAAACTACTAGGTAAATAGTCCGTTATGTTTCCACTAAATACTGTTCCAATTAACACGCTTGCCTGATGGAATCTTCAATAAAATAGTTCTATACTGCGTGCTCCTAATAAAATTCAAATTATGTACTCACAAACTTTCACTGCACAAATAAGTAGTTTGTAATCCTGACAGCGACGACACCATCTGCAACTACAAGCCGTCCTAGCTCAGTTGCTGCTTGTCCATAGATCTTTCTGCTTAGCTCCACTACGCAGCATGCCTCCGGTCGTCAACACACCAGACTCCACTCGGTCCAATAATGATATTAGCTTGCTCGTGTACGGTGGATGATTTTCATTCACAACAATTTGTAACTAATACCGCGATGTGAATAATAAACCTGGAAACTAAACGAAAGTCCGACTCTGAAGGACCAATGAAAACGGGGTTTCTTCCCGATTTGCTTGATTGTCGCTTGATTTCGATTTTCCTTGGATGTGTTACTATTATTACATCAATAAAACATATTTACGTTTAAAATTCTATCTATATTGTCCAAGCTCTACAAAATAATTGACTATCTGACAGTTAACTTTTTCATCGCTTCAAATTCCCGCCAAAACCAAGAAGAGGTTGCATTCTTTTTTAATGCGCATTCATAAAACCTCAAACAACGGGATTTGCAATTCGCATTATTGGCTTCAGATTTGTTTACTTGTAATTGAAAGATTCGAGTTCGGCTTCCAATATGTTAGTTTTTTTTTTTGTTTTGTTATGAGAATGTATGGAAAATAAATATAATTTATTAAAAATGTCACCTTCTGTAGTTGGCCAAATAATGTTACTTCCCAGAATTTGATCCCTTTAAGGGATATTACGAATAATCTTTCCCACATAGATAATTTTGAAGTTTGTTAGGAACTAACAAAGTTTTCTTGTTAGAGAGTCTTCATTTTTATTTTTGTATTTTCTGTCGTATTTTACTAACAAAATTGTAAGATCAAGGTGGGTAACTTTGAATTTCAGTGTAACATTGAATCCACTCTTTTAGATCAGTTACTTTTGACAAGTCCTCCATCTAAAAGATGTTGTTGAGTCTATGAGGGGTTTGGATCAAAAACAAACCATAAACAAAACAACAGTATGTAGGTACTTTTACTGTTCTTAAACACTGGATTCAATGTTACACTGAAATTCAAAGTTACCCAACTTGACTGTAATTATTATAATAGTTTCTTATCTTTTGTCTTATCCTCCAGGTGGCGCGTTCCCGATGCCAGTAGCGGCCGCCCAACTGTGCACTCTGATGCCGCCCCCCGCCTCCTTCCGCGGCCCCTTCGTGCAGCTCGAGCGATTGTTACAGCTGTTCGCTCGCATCGAGCTGCCTGACAAACGTGAGTACACACTGATACATCGCAGTGGATAGTGTCACCGGAATTACTGTACGTTAGGTTATTTCAATACTGTTATAACTTAACTGAATATAATTATTGCTAATAACACTGTTATATCGAGTAACATTACTTGTCTTTAGCTGGCAACACCTTATCCTATAAAAGTGACGTGATGTTGATTCTGTCATTCATTCATTCGCCAAAAGCAAACGCCTAGCGAGTGCTACTAAACGTCTTTGAGAATGAGCATTCGATTTATGAATCTATGTTTAAAATGTGATTCGGAAATATACTGCTGAGCAAAGGATATTGCTTTTTATTGGAGTACGTCCCTGCGGTTACAATAAATTGGTAGCCATGATAACTTAAATGTCCGTGGATATTTTAGTGTCCATACAGCAAAAATTAAAATAGCGTCACCTGTGGACATATTACGGTATTCTATGGTTGCTTTTATAAAGCAAAAGCTATATTATGTATTGTTGCGAATGTGAAATCATTGGTCAATATTTCTTAACTATGAAATTAAAGTGAATGTTGTTTCAAGTCAGGATTTGTATGCTAAATTACTTAATTTGTTGTTTGGATACATCATTCATTATGTTTGAAATTATTTCAATTGGTAATTCTATTGCCATTCTTTCTTTCAATACCATTTTTTTAATTTATTCATTAAGGAATAACAACAGCCAGCTTATTAATAACTTAAACTAATTAGGCCAAAACTGTTATCCACATGTTAACAACACTATGTTTGACACATTACGCCCAAAAAAAACTAAAACTAGAAATCTTTAATCATCAATACCACATTAAGACACATAAAGATACTCGTACCAGATGTAATGTACCTACTTACTGCTTGACGTGCATTTTATCTATTTCGTATTGTGTTGTGTCACTAAGGGTGCGTTCCGAATTGAGTCGAAATCGATTACATCGCGCTCACAGAGCGTCCCGAATTGAAATATCGCGCTGTCATTCATCTAACGTCAGACAGCTTGACGTCATGGGTGACGTCACTAACGGCGCCATATTGCGTTCACAACGATAATGCTCCAGAGCGATATCACCGTGAGCCTTATGTCAGATTCATAGATGAAACGTCAAACAGACATTTTAGCGTAAAAATATTTTTGTCAATATTTCTCAGAATAAATCTTTGCTGGGACAAATCTTTTTCTGTGATAACGTAACAGAAAGTTTTACTACAAGAACCGCTAGTTTAACCTGGGAATGATAGAAATTAAAAGTTATAAATTGTTAGGTTATGTATCACTATCTAGCGGTCCGAATTGGTTTTGACGCTGATAGCGCTGTGAGCGCTGTTGACGCGATATTTCAATTCGGGACGCCTGATATCACCGTGAGCGCTCACATTACTGTAATCGCATTACGGACCGCACAGTAAATAACCAATGTTGTTTGTTTGTTTGTCCCCAGCGCCGGCGCCGACGCAGGAGAACGGCTGCGACACGAAGCTGTTCGACCTGGCGCGCTCCGTGCACTGGATCGTGGACGACGACGGGATCACCACCGTCGCCAACAAGGTACCACTCTCATTCACACACTTTAGAATTCGTCCCGATAATAGATACCGGAATCAGAATCAGAAATATCTTTATTTAAATAGACCTGTTACAAGTGCTTTCAAATCGTCAAAAACTTAATCAAACAAACAAAAATACACTTAACCCGCCAGTACTCGCGCTTCATTTTGGGACACCAACAGTCGCATGCGGGTCGAAAGGACCCAGATATAATATAGATGATTTAAATCACAAGACATATATTTTTGAATAAAGTAATGTATTTGTTATACATTTAACAGTAAAACAAGTAATATAATTTAACATTTTAATTTGTTTTGCTGGAACAATCAACTTTACCTATACTACTAAAGGTATGCTAGAAAAAAGTTACTTTTAACACTTCACTTCAGAAAACTTAGGTAATTATTCATTTTTATCAATAATCAACAACTACAATTATGTTTTTATAATAGTATATGAGTATATTCGTATAAAAAAAATACTTATAAGTAATTGTACAATCTTAGTTTTATTACAATCAGCCTCAAAATTTGTCACAAAAAAAGCCTATAAAATTATAAATTTTAGAATTAGACGTTTTTTTTAATGTTTGTTGAACTCTAATTATTATTTTTGTTTGCCATTTTTCACATACAAACATAGTATGATGTCGGCAAAAAATGCCTGACAGTGATGGCACTGAGTGTTGGTCTTCCTACCCTTTTTAGGAGGACAGAGCGCAAATCGAGCACGAACATTACTTGACACACCTGATGGTAAAGATCTTCCTGTGATTTCTTCTTGCTCGAGTATTTGATACATCTAACTACGGATGAGCCTAGGTAAAGTAGTGATAGAAGACCTTCTTGGAATTTAAGGCATCACCAAAACCCAAAGCATCCGATAGGTGATGTGGCTGCGCGTTAGTACTGATCTGGGAGGTTCTTCATTATTCCATTTCACAGAGCCATTTTTAGAGAGGTAGTTCCCTTGACGAATGTGGGTCTATGGCACATCATGAAGATCAGTTCTTCTTTGAAATAAATCATCAGATGTAGGTACTGGATTTGAAAACACAAACTCAGTAGATTCCTCTTCCGAACTTTGACAAGAATTGGAATTATGATCGTCCATTTCTAAGTTATCTTCGATTTCCGAACATTCTACCCTCTCGATTTCATCTTAATGTAATATTTGTTCAATATTCCCGGCATCTAATCGCATACGAGACATTTTGCAAACAAAAATTATAATAATTTATATCTTTAATAGTTACGAAAAACACTTACATGAACCGTCGCGTAAGGGTCTAAACGACCCATACTCACTTGACACCTCCGTTCTATTCAAACGCCGCAGGTGAAATGGCCGAGGTGGGGGGTACGAGTTCACTATAAAGTCACTTGAAGGTATCTAGCACGGCAAGCAAAAACTGATAAAATTAAAGGAATTACAGATCATATTCAGTACCTCTGGGTCTTTTCGACCCATGCGCGACTACTGGCGGGTTAATAATAGACTTAAATACTATAATAGAAATAATAAATAAATACACAGTATACAAACATAATGTGACTCAACCACCGGTGTCGGAAAGTTGTTTCTGTACTGAGAAGAACCGGCAAGAAACTCAGCAGTTACTCTTTTCAATATGTTCTGTACAATAATCCGTTAGTAAATTACAATTTTATTAAGTACACATACAGTTATACAATTTCAAGAAAATGGTTAGTGCACAAAATAATGTTAAATTATTAAAAGCAATTAACAATATTGTTTAGAAAAGACTACTGGTTAACATTATAAAAAAGGAGTTTTGAGGTCGTGCCAGGTCGTTTTTCTCCCCAAACATATGTCCGATTGCCCACTCCAAGTAACGCCCTAAGCCGAGGTTCTGACCCCACTATGGGGGCCCTTAGCTCGTTACTCTAAATATTAGAGGTTGAGAGCCCTAAGCGCTCACCCAACAGTCCGGTAAAGCTGTCAAGGCCATCTGAGGCCACACAACAGTAGTCATTGAGAAAAAAAAAACTTTAGAATCAGAATCAAAAATATCTTCATTTGAATAGACTTGTTACAAGTGCTTTCAAATCGTCAAGAACTTAATCAAACAAACAAAAATACACTTAATAATATACTTGAATACTATTAGTAGAAATCCTACTACCACCGTCGCCAACAAGGTACCACTAATACTTACTGAGCGTCATCTGTTCTATCGTTTGCCTTATCCCCTGGAGTGTTGGACGAGCTGATTCAGCTCATCAGGCAATAGGCTAGATGACTGTAATTTTTTTTTGTTTAATATCGAAAGACCTTTCATTTATGTAGACAATCCTAAAAGAATCCCTTCATTAGGATCAATACAACCCGAGATATCACAATTTGAAATGCACATTTTTGGACTTGCCCAAAAACGCTTCATACAAACGTGACAGAGAGCGTGACGTCACGTACCCGTTTTTGTAAGGAGCGCGTAAGAAATTTGTTCTACAGCTATGTTAAATATTGCGTTTATGAAAATGGTCCCCTAACATAATTGCTTCATCATAATATGGATTACAAAATAGTAATATTGTTTTACAAAAATGTAACACTTTTGAAATGGACTTGCCCAGCCAAGTTTGCATGCCTGTTGTGACTTCATATCGAAACAAATTTCGATTGTGGTTTCACAATAACATTTGAAATGAATTATTATTTTTGGTTAATATAAAAAAACGTGCAAAATGACTCATAGTCGTCTAGCCTATTGGAGCAGTTACAAGCGGCGAAAAGCCTAGTACAATTATGACTTCCGCGTTAAAAAATTAACCATTTTGGCCATTGGCATTTGGGCCGTTTTGGTGTCAAATAATGAGGCGCAACGATCTGCCGTAATTTTAGTAAGATTCGGTGATGACGCGCCTGACAGCTCGTATGCCTCCGACACTTGAAGGACTATCAGACATTTGGGACTAAAATACACCGAATAGGCTAGACGACTGTAATTTTTTTTTGTTTATTATCGAAAGACGTTACATTTATGAACGCAATCCTAAAAGAATCACTGCTATAGTATTAATACTACCCGAGATATCACAATTTGAATTGCACATTTTTGGACTTGCCTAAAAACGCTCCATTCAAACGTGTCCTAAATTATGACGTCACACCAACGTAGTTATAAGGAGCGCGTAAGAAGTTTGTACGACAGCTATATTAATTATTGCGTTTATGAAAATGGTATTTTAACAAAACTGCTTCCTAATAGTCTCTGTTTGAAAATGGTATTATTTTTTTACAAAATATGTATACTTTTGAAATGGACTTGCCCACCCAACTTTGAAGGCCTATTGTGGCTTCATACTGAATCAAATTTTGATTGTGGTTTCACAAATCCATTTGATTTTAATGGTTTTATTTGGTAAACATAAAATAACACGCAAAATGCATCATAGTCGTCTACCCTATTATACAGACTGATTTTTCTAAAATTTTAGAAGCAACTTATAGTCCGTTCGCGTTAAGAATTCAGTGATCTCATTCTTGTCCTTTGACCTAGCTCGCCCCCCAACCAATCAAATCGCTCCTAATAAGAGAGTCAAGTTCACAGTGCCCAGCTGAACGCATACTTACGAACGCAAATGCTGTGGATTTGAGTTTTTCTGTGTGCAACAGAATTCAATTTAAATTCACTGCATTCTTGACGTGAACGGACTATTTATTTATTTATTCTTCATTGCACAACATTGAATGGTACAAAAGGTGGACTTAATGCCAAAGAGGCATTCTCTACCAGTCAACCATAAGGCTAAGCAGAAAAGTACAGTAGGCGGTGCGACATAATAAAATAACATTTAGGTTTAGGGACTATAGTCATTAAGTCTTTTTTGCAATGTTTTGTCAATGTTTTGGGACTATTGTATAAGCTAGAAAACAGCTTCAATAAAGGATGATCTTGATAGAAAAGGTTTAGGTAAGATAAGATGTTCCTAATAACAATATTGATTTTATTACTACTTATCTTGCAGCGCCCTTGCAGGGTTCATGTGTTTTTGTACTTTATTTATGTAAGACCTAATTTACCACATGTATGCAGTGAATAAATGAATTATGAATTATTCCTTCAGTCGCGTCGCCGCAAGGCTGGAGAGGACTCAGACGATGATGAGCTCGGCGTCGCGCCGCCCGTCAACGACATCTACCGGCAACGGCAGCAGAAGCGCGTCAAGTAACCATATGGGCCTTGTGGGGCTCGTCACGTGACCTGTGTGGGCCTTGTGGGGGACGTCACGTGACTTTTGTGCCTTTTAAGGCACGTTGCGTGACTTCTGTGCCTTTTAGGGCACGTCGCGTGACCTGTGTGGGCCTTGTGGGGGACGTCACGTGACTTTTGTGCCTTTTAGGGCACGTTGCGTGACTTCTGTGCATTGTGGAGAACGTTGTCTTGTGGAGCATGTTGCGTGACTTTTGTGTCTTGTAAGCCACGTCATGTGTAATGGCTTGTAGAATAAGTCGTATGGTTCCTAGTGGCGTAGTGATAACGTCACTACAAAATTAACACTTGAAAAATCTAAATTAAGTTTGAGTTGTATCTGAACGGCTTTAGGAATTACGAGTTTCCTCGATCAAACGCTTCGAGAAAGTCAACGCAGTTACATTTTGACTAACGTTACGTCTACTCGCCACCAGAGGCGCCACAATGCCATACAAATCCGCGTTGACTCTTTCAATGCATTTTATTGATGAAACTTGCAAAAGGCATTCAGAAGGCCTCAAATCAAGTTTATACACTTTTATAGTTCGTATCACCTCATCCTTAGCGATCATTTTTGCTCTTGAAATGTGGCCTACTGTATCTTAAACTTGATAATATCTTTGGCATTAGTCTTACGCTTTTAAAGTTAACAAAAGCGTTTCCTATTAGCTATCAAAGCTATTGTTAAAGTTAAAATTGTTTCATTGACTCATCATTGAGTGCGAACAATTGAAACATTTATGGAAACTGATCCGTCAATGCAGGGAATACAGTCAAAATTTGCGTGGACTCATCTTTCTGCAAGATTTTAGCCTTCGGGTATTCAACTCCTATACAAATTTGTACCTTTTTCACTGGAAATATGGTCCGATTTTCCATAAGCGCGTCCTGTGCACGCGCTTAACCATATTTCTAAACCATTAGATTTAATTTTAATATATTGTATCGTAAACGAACAATTCTTGTCGTATTTTACTTTGACTCCGAATAAAATGTGTTTATAAGAGAAATTATTTACAAATAATTATTTCGTAGGAATTACGAACGAATATTTTGTAAAATTTAGGATAGTATTGTGTAAAAATGAACTGCAGTTAAATATAAGATATACTTTTAGATTACGTTGTTTTATTTTATTTATTTATTATATATTCCAGCTCATAAGTTTTCGTCTACACGTTCCAAGACTGTTAAATAAATTGTTTTAAAAACAAGTAAACATCAACTTATCAGTAGATATTGTTGCGAATAGGGGGCGAATAACCTTAACTAATGACTGTACATTAGTTACAGTCATTAAGGCACAACACAAAAAAAAACATTTAGAGAGCTAGACCATAACTCTTAGCATGTGGGCACAGAATGCTCTTAGTTCATTGAAATGAAGAGGGTATTATTTGGCCTATAAGTGATATGGACAGTTGATGTAGCCCCGTAAAAGGTTGGTGGAATTAAAATTTACTCATATAGATGAGTAAATTTTAATTCCACCAACCTTTTACGCCCGTCTCCGAATACTGGATTTGGTGATGGTCGGGATATCAAAGCGTCCAACGAGGTGGCGGTCACACCGCCGACGGGAATGCACTTCACACACTACTTGTCTTGCTAACAGTAATTAAGATACGAAAACCAACACTAAATGTACATAGCACAGCAGAAGGGTATATCTTCACGGCACAAAGCACTTGCCGAACACCTCTCAAGATCAGACTGCGCTGATCGAAAACGAAAACAGAGACAGAAAAAACATTGATGCATATAAGACTACCCTCAACTGTCAGATTATTTGTGAGGCGTTCGAATACAAATGTCAAGTACAGTTTTAAGAACAAATATAGATATAACAAGTACTAAACTCAATACTTTTATCATGTACTGGCTGTCCCGACAGACGTTGTTCCGATGCAAACATTCAGTGTCACGTGACAGGTAGAAACGGTTGCTAAGATAAAACTAAATTGTGTTTATTACTATATTCCTAGCATTTTTTTTTGTTTACTCACCTTTTAAACCTTTCCTGGACCTTGACAAATATTTTAAAAGCAAAATTAGCCAAATTGGTCCAGCGGTTCCCGAGTTGTAGCGAGACTAACGAACAGCAATCCATTTTAATTTATAAAAATTTAGAGAATGATATCGTTTAAATAAATTTATTTTGAGTCAGTTTAAATATTATTGGAATCGAACAGAACTAAGTATTTAAATAAAAATCAAATTCAGCATTTCAATAAATATTTATTGATTTTAACACTAATATCATCACTATAACTTGCAACTTCATTACGGGATTCAAAGATCGTTTCAATAAGAAAAAAGTATAAATTACGGGAGAAAAAAAAAACAGCTGGTAAAATTAAGATTTCTATTAAAACTATTTAAACCAAACGTAATATATTACAAGAATGTACAGCCATTAGCTATTGGTGTCGCTTATTCACTAAAACCGGTGATTACCGGTAACCGATACCGGTTTTTGTTGTATTGGTTATCGGTAATGTAATGGACGAAGTCAAAATGTGATTTTGTATAAATATTACCAGATATAACAGGGACTCTTTATATTTTTTGGTTTTATTAGGTCTCAACTTCAAAGTTATCCATGAAGTTTCTTTCTTTCTTCATCTTGATTAATGTTTTCGCGAACAGCTGATCACATATTTATGTATGTTACCTTCCCTAGTAAGATATATCAAACATTTGACAGTTAGATAACTAGTTCAACGCCGTTGATTAAGTCGTCCTTAAACCTTATTATTAAAGATAGGGCTAGCCAAAAAATCTTAAATTTTGCTAAGTTATGCTCAAAATAAAACATTTTGACCCAATCCATTTCAACGTATATTCGACCACAGCTAGCGTCTACCACCAACATCACGTTAGTCGCTAGCTGTGGTGTGCAATGATATTATAATAAAAAAGAGGTAGATAGGTTATGTCAGTACTGAAGCAAAGTCGAAAATTGTCCCCTGGCGTACGTACCTATAATTTGACCGTGTGTACAAGATAGTATGATTATTTACTAGAGCGTAAACGAGACAGATACATGTTGCGCAGTGTCGCCCCAAACTGTCAACACTGTCAATGCTTTGCTCACTGCCACTTTTTAGCACAAGTAACCTATCTACCTCTTTTTTATCATAATATCATTGGTGGTGTGTACACTCGGGTACAGTTCACCGGTCGATCTCTCCGAACACAACGTCCAGGGTTCCGATGATAGCCACGATATCCGCTAACATGGAGTTGCGGCCGACCTTCTCCAGGGCTGCGAGGTGAGCGAAGCCGGGCGCCTTGATCTTGCATCTAAAGGTAAATATGTACTGGTTAGATGGCAATTTTGCAAATGGCGTCCCTTAGTTTTAACAAATCTTATATTTGGACTTTGATTAGGGTCAGTATAATAAGAAGTGGACAGGAAATTACAGATTGCTTGTCAAATAAAGCCTCATTCAAATGTGCAGTTAAAGTTATTTGACGGAAATTTGCCCTTTTTTCATGTAAATTACAGAACTGATTTGAAAATCATAGTTACTAGTTTATGGATTCGTGATTTATATTTATCAAGAAAGATTTACAACTACCAGATGAAAAATACAGAAAAGTCACTCTTTTACAAGCAAGAAATAATGTGAAACGTTTGGTTTGGCTATTTAAGAACAACATCAAGATACAACAAATTAATAGTAAATAGCGTATTACTGTTAGTTAATATTAATTATTCTAATCAGTTCAGACACTTTAATTTTTTCCGTATGTTATAAGAAATGTACCTAAAAGATTATATACTTTTATATACCATGCATTGCAAGCAAATAATTTAATTTTAAAATTTTGTTATCCGATGCAAAAATATACTAAAAAATAAAAAACTAAGTATAAGTTACCTGTAAGGCTTAGAGCTGCCATCAGATACAAGATAGACCCCAAACTCTCCCTTGGGCGCCTCAACGGCCGTGTAGGTGGCGCCTGGAGGCACTTGGTAGCCTTGCGTGAACAGCTTGAAGTGGTGGATCAGGGCTTCCATGGATGTCTGAAAGTAATCAATAATCATTGAGTAATTTTATTAGGAAGAAGTATGAGCTGAGAATACAACCTTGGGGGACTTCAAACGCTGAATGTTTTTAACTGGAAGATCTCGGACCTAAAATTTGTACTTCGAGGTGAATTCGTACTACACTTGTTCCTGGTACGAATTTTGAGACTCCCAATGGTTTTTTTTGCGCATTCAATGATTAAAAGAAGACACATACTCGACAAGAGAATTCACTCTATCAAAAGCTATGCTGTAGTGTTGTCACAGCCGTCCGGTGCATGAACCTGTCTACTTGTATTGGTCTGGGTGTTTCCTAATGAATTTAGCACAAAAATAATTATTTAAATATGTTTACTGTTGCCTAGTTTCCCTCAGTACAACTTCTATTAGCCTAATATTAAGTGTATTTTTGTTTGTTGGTGGGTGAGTCACATTATGTTTGTATACTGTGTATTTATTTATTATTTCTATTATAGTATTTAAGTCTATTATTAAGTGTATTTTTGTTTGTTGGTTAAGTTTTTGACGATTTGAAAGCACTTGTAACAGGTCTATTTAAATTAAGATATTTCTGATTCTGATTCTATTTAAATGAACATATTTTGCACTTAGAACTTGAACTACTTTTAGTTCGTTCGCTTTAAGAATGCAGTGATTTTTAAATTCAATTCTGACCACACAAAAAAACTCAGATCCACAACCTTTGCGTTCGAAAGTATGCGTTCAGCTGATCACTGTGGACTTGGCTTTCTAATTAGGAACGATTTGGTTGGTTAGGCGGCGTGCTAGGTCGAAGGAAAAGTATGAAATCACTGCATTCTTTAGGCGAACGGACTATAGGTAAGTTTGGGGTTAGACGGCGCTGTGTGGAATAATTACCAGTGATTATTAATTATTTACGTTCGGAATATTACTTCCCTGGACCCTGGACATTATTCCACACAGCGCCATCTAGCCCCAAATGAGCTAATTTAAACCCGTTTGTATGGGACACTAGACAACGGATAAACATACTTAAATACTTTTTTTTTGTAAATACATCCTTAATATACATATTAAACACCCAGACCAATACAAACAGACATGTTCATGCACACAAATGTTTGTACTGTGCGGGGATTGAACCTGCGAACTTTGAAATATTACTTACTAGCGACCCGCCCCGGCTTCGCACGGGTGCAATAGGATGTTATTATACATATAAAACTTCCTCTTGAGTCACTCCATTTATTGAAAAAAAACCGCATCAAAATCCGTTGCGTAGTTTTAAAGGTGTAAGCATACATAGGGTTATAGGGACAGAGAAAGCGACTTTGTTTTATACTATGTAGTGATTTGGAATATTACTTATTGGAGTTATTGGGCTAAACACGATGATTGACATGTATTAGTGACAAACCTTCATCTCCTCCCGGTTGGGAGGGGTCAGTTTCGCGTCGTCCGTCTTCACCTCCCCGGCGGGCATGTTGTTGAGGCATTGCTCGATGATGCGGAGCGATTGACGCATCTCTTCCACTCGGCACAAGTATCTGGACAAAACGTATGCCTTCAGGAAATCGACAGAGGACAATGCTTCTTAAATTAAGAGCTATGGTCTAGAATCAATTTTTGTTTTATTTATTTACTAGCGGCCGCCCGCAACTTCGTCCGCGTGGACTTAGGTTAAAAAAAGTGACATATCTTTATAAATTGTAGCCTATATGCTATTCAGATGCGTAAGCTATATTATTGTAAAGTTTCATTAAAATCCATCCAGTACCTAGTTTTTACGTGAAAGAGCAACACGGCACATCCAGACATACAAACTTTCGCCTTTATAATTTTAGTAGGATTTATTCGTACACAAGCAGATTTTTACAGTGGTACAACGTTTAGGACAGAACAAGTACAGGTAAGCTTATCTCTGAAAAGAGATTTCTTCCAGAAGAACATGATGACAGGAGAGATGTAAAAAAAGCAAAAATGGTGGGTGATTTATTTTTAATGCCTCAATAATTAATTTATTAAAACGAATTAATGAACAAGGAATTACTATTAGCAGTTTTAAATAGACCCCAATATTAAATACTCCAATCATTTATTGCATTTCTCCGTAACTTAAGGATCTTACATTTTTATATGGATCACCATGAACCCTGTCGAGAACAACCATAATGGAAAGGAGGAACACTCTAATTGAAATAAAGACTAAAATATATTTTATAACTGATATTAAATTTTATTTATTTTCATATTACAATAATATTTTAGTAATTACTTAAAGAAACCCCCACTCAGCTAATGCCTGATAGGTTCAGGCGCTGATTTTCAGTGGGACCAACTGAGTGGATTGAATTTCCGTATTTAGGTTTGGTACGTAAGTTGACACGATTTTAAATGTTGTAAATATAATTTTATTCCACTTTCAACGAAAATCGTGGTTTTTGACGCAAGTGCAGAAAGCATGTTATTTAGCACGTGTACTTGTGTAAATAAATAGGCATAAAATAATTTTATTTTTTTCAAAGTATATCGAAATTCGTACATTTTATTAAGACCCGCTAGCTCACATTGCAAGCCTAATTTTATCAATGTTTCAGGCGAAATACCTCCAAAAACGTAATTTTTCCACAATCTTACCTGTCATAGCAGTCTCCAGCGGTTCCGATGGGCACATCAAAGTCGACCAGGTGGTATGCGTCGTACGGCTGCGACTTGCGCAGGTCCCACTTGATGCCGGAGCCGCGCAGCATCACACCGCTGGAGGAAAGGTTTGGTTAGTGATTGTGGACTGAGAATGCTGCCTTGCGGAACTCCGCGGAACTAAATAATTGTGAACTAAGAATACTGCCTTGCGGTACTCCTTGGATACAAAACAAGTGGTTTGAATAATTGTGAACTAAGAATACTGCCTTGCAGAACTGCTTGGAACAAAACTGATAGTTGACAGAATTTTAAACTAAAAACCTTGTTCTGCGAAGAATTAATTTGTATCACTAGGTTTTTTCAAATAATTATTTGAATGAATGAAAGAAGTACTATTGAGGCCTCGTGGCCTGTAGAGAGCCTTCATCAGACCTAGAAGCTTAAGACAGTGGGGTCTAAAGGTCTAAGGGCCAGTTCTGAACACACAGTTGCTACCTGAAACCTTAGTTGAGGCGTAGTGGCCTGTAGAGAGCCTTCATCAGGCCTAGAGGCCAGTCCTGGACACACAGAGCCTATCTGAAGCCGTAGTTGAAGCCTAGTGGCCTGTAGACAGCCTTCATCAGGCCTAGAGGCCTGTAGAGAGCTTCCATCAGGCCTAGAGGCCATTCCTGGAGACAGCCAGCTTACCTGAAGCCATAATTAAGAGCGTCCTGAGCGCTGACGACGCCGATATCCTTGGTCCGCTGCACCCAGATCCTGTTGAGGCCTGTAGAGAGCCTCCATCAGGCCTAGAGGCCAGTCCTGGACACACAGAGCCTATCTGAAGCCGTAGTGGAGGCCTAGTGGCCTGTAGAGAGCCTTTATCAGGCCTAGAAGCCTGAGAAAGAGGGCCTACATCAGGCCTACATCAGGCCTACAGCCCTGTTTTGGAGCTGAAGAGCCTAGATGCCATTCCTGGAGACAGCCAGCCTACCTGAAGCCATAATTAAGAGCATCCTGAGCGGTGACGACGCCGATGTCCTTGGTCCGCTGCCCCCAGATCCTGTTGGAGCCGTAGTTGAGCCCAAGAAGCCTGTCCAGAGCCTTTATCCAGCCTAGAGGCCAGTCCTGGACACACAAAGCCTACTCGAAGCCGTAGTTGGGACCTAGTGGTCTGTATAGAGAATTCATCAGGCCTAGAAGCTTAAGACAGTGAGCCTCAATCAGGCCTTGAGGCCTGTTCTGGAGCTGAAGAGCCTAGTGGCCATTCCTGAAGACAGCCAGCCTACCTGAAGCCATAATTAAGAGCGTCCTGAGCGCTGACGACGCCGATGTCCTTGGTCCGCTGCCCCCAGATCCTGTTGGAGCCGTTGTTGAAGCCTAGTGGCCTGTCCAGAGCCTTTATCAGGCCTATAGGCCTTCCAGGACACACGGAGCCTACCTAAAGCCATAATTAAGAGCGTCCTGAGCGGTGACAACTCCGATGTCCTTGGTACGCTGCACCCAGATCCTGTTGGAGCCGTTGTTGAAGCCTAGTGGCCTGTCCAGAGCCTTTATCAGGCCTATAGGCCTTCCAGGACACACGGAGCCTACCTGAAGCCATAATTAAGAGCGTCCTGAGCGGTGACAACTCCGATGTCCTTGGTACGCTGCACCCAGATCCTGTTGGAGCCGTTGTTGAAGCCTAGTGGCCTGTCCAGAGCCTTTATCAGGCCTATAGGCCTTCCAGGACACACGGAGCCTACCTAAAGCCATAATTAAGAGCGTCCTGGGCGGTGACAACTCCGATGTCCTTGGTACGCTGCACCCAGATCCTGTTGGAGCCGTTGTTGAAGCCTAGTGGCCTGTCCAGAGCCTTTATCAGGCCTATAGGCCTTCCAGGACACACGGAGCCTACCTAAAGCCATAATTAAGAGCGTCCTGAGCGGTGACAACTCCGATGTCCTTGGTACGCTGCACCCAGATCCTGTTGGAGCCGTTGTTGAAGCCTAGTGGCCTGTCCAGAGCCTTTATCAGGCCTATAGGCCTTCCAGGACACACGGAGCCTACCTGAAGCCATAATTAAGAGCGTCCTGAGCGGTGACAACTCCGATGTCCTTGGTACGCTGCACCCAGATCCTGTTGGAGCCGTTGTTGAAGCCTAGTGGCCTGTCCAGAGCCTTTATCAGGCCTATAGGCCTTCCAGGACACACGGAGCCTACCTAAAGCCATAATTAAGAGCGTCCTGGGCGGTGACAACTCCGATGTCCTTGGTACGCTGCACCCAGATCCTGTTGGAGCCGTTGTTGAAGCCTAGTGGCCTGTCCAGAGCCTTTATCAGGCCTATAGGCCTTCCAGGACACACGGAGCCTACCTAAAGCCATAATTAAGAGCGTCCTGAGCGGTGACAACTCCGATGTCCTTGGTACGCTGCACCCAGATCCTGTTGGAGCCGTTGTTGAAGCCTAGTGGCCTGTCCAGAGCCTTTATCAGGCCTATAGGCCTTCCAGGACACACGGAGCCTACCTGAAGCCATAATTAAGAGCGTCCTGAGCGGTGACAACTCCGATGTCCTTGGTACGCTGCACCCAGATCCTGTTGGAGCCGTTGTTGAAGCCTAGTGGCCTGTCCAGAGCCTTTATCAGGCCTATAGGCCTTCCAGGACACACGGAGCCTACCTAAAGCCATAATTAAGAGCGTCCTGGGCGGTGACAACTCCGATGTCCTTGGTACGCTGCACCCAGATCCTGTTGGAGCCGTTGTTGAAGCCTAGTGGCCTGTCCAGAGCCTTTATCAGGCCTATAGGCCTTCCAGGACACACGGAGCCTACCTAAAGCCATAATTAAGAGCGTCCTGAGCGGTGACAACTCCGATGTCCTTGGTACGCTGCACCCAGATCCTGTTGGAGCCGTTGTTGAAGCCTAGTGGCCTGTCCAGAGCCTTTATCAGGCCTATAGGCCTTCCAGGACACACGGAGCCTACCTAAAGCCATAATTAAGAGCGTCCTGAGCGGTGACAACTCCGATGTCCTTGGTACGCTGCACCCAGATCCTGTTGGTGGTCAGCACGTCTTCGAGCTCGTCGAGGCGCTCGTTGAACTTGCTCGAGAACTCGTAGATGTCGTCCATTAGGCCTAGGGGCATGTCCTGGGGATAGAGGACGTAGATTAATAATCATAATCATAATAATCGTTTATTTGCTCACCATAATAAACAAGGGAAACAGAATACAAAAAGACTTAAAACTAACATACAAATGAAAATATTACGGTGGGCTGATACCTGAACTAAGGATAACCCTGTATCTCAGTGTATCAACCCTCCACCCCAAAAAAAGTATTAAAAAAAATCTGAGTGATTGGTCTTAAACTTAAATTAATACAGCAAAAAAGAAAGCAAACAAGCAAACAACAAAAATAAATAAATAAGAGAAACAATAAAAGTAAAAAAAAAAAAAAACAACAGCAATGAGCATTTGGCAATAACAAACCAAAAAAAGAGAAAAAAACATCTCATTGAAATAAATTACGACTACAATTTATATTAAGCCTACAATTAGCGAAGCCAACGGCAAGCAAAACACCCCAAAAAAACCTATATAATAATTTGCAGTAATTTTTCAATGGCATCAAAATTTAAAGTTTTTAGCTTTTGCGACAGAGTGTACTTTAAAGTGGTCCTATTCATTTTATAAATATCTAACATTTCATTGAGAAGTCTATAAAGAAATGGACCGGTGTAAAGTGACTGACGTTGAGCAAAGGTAGATTTCAATTTAGGAACGGATGTGCGAGTACGCCTTTTATCTTGAGGAAGTAAAGAAGGGTCAATGGATTTGTGGTGGCGAAGAGTGGAGTTATGTATGAAGAGCTGTCTGACAGTGAGCAAGCCGGCTTCTTCATAGAGTCTATCTGTCGGGTATTTCCTGGGTTTGTGCAACATTACTTTAATGACAGCTCTTTGTGCTCTTTCTAGCTGTAGAAGATGAGACGAAGCAGCACCACCCCACACAGGTATGCAGTACGTCAACAGAGATTGGCAGAGTGCAAAGTAAACTTTTTTTGTGACCTTAGCATCTGCACATTCGCGAAGATTTTTAAATATATGAAGAAGTTTTCGTACTCTTTTACTTAATTCCGTTATGTGTGGTTCCCATTTTAAATGTTTATCAATAATTACACCTAAATATCTATGAGTATTCGTTACCTCCAAATGAGGACATCCACAGGCAAAATTAGAATGCACATTCAGTACACATGTCTTGCTGTGGGCTTTAAGGCTAAAGGCAGGAGGTGGTTTTGTCGCCTCAGATATTCTAAAGCAGACGTATTTAGTTTTTGGCACGTTGATGGTAAGTAGGTTGTTGTCCAGCCATTCCATCACCTTCCTGAGACCACTTTCTGCAGATTCCTGGACTATAGGCCATGTTTTGCCACGAAAGATGAGGGCGGTGTCATCAGCAAATGCAAGGGTGTTGGCATTTTCCACATTTAGTTTGCAAAGATCGTTTATGTAAGTCAAAAATAAAGTGGGGCCCAGCGTGCTGCCCTGTGGGATACCGTAAGTAACTGGTGAACTTGTACTATATATATTAGAGACTTTGACCACCTGGCTTCTGTTAGTAAGATAGTCCCGAAACCAAGCAAGCGCAGTTCCCCGAATACCAAGGTCCTCAAGTCTCAACAATAGTAGAGGGATGGACACGGTGTCAAAGGCTTTTTTAAGGTCCAAAAAAACCGCTAAGCATTTTTCGCCCTCATCCAAGGACTTGGCGACTATTTCGGTCAGACGAGCCACAGCATCTTCCGTATTTCGTCCCGAACGGAAGCCATATTGGTTGTCAGCCAGTAATCGCTTAGACTCCAAGAACTTCGTCAGGCGAACATTCACCACCTTTTCAATAATCTTACTAATTGTGCTGAGTAAGGATATAGGCCGGTAGTTGGACACCTCCTGATCGCCACCACCCTTGTACACAGGAACGACTACTGCTTTTTTGAAGGTATCTGGAAATTTTCCAGCCGAGATGCTAAGGTTACACAAATGGGATATCATGGTACATAAAATCTTGTGAGAGTTTTTGAGAATTGTGGTGGGTATGAGGTCGATGCCTGGCGCACTCTTTGTACGAAGGTTGAGGATAATTTTGTCTATTTCAATAAAGTCGGTCGGGTTCATGCACATTGAGTGGACATGACCGGTGGTGGAAATATTTTGTAATAGATGCTGCTCGTTAGTATTGAGTTAGTAGTCGTTAGTATTGATTCAGAAAGATGAACCAATAATGCATGTGAAATGAGACCAAAAATCATGGACAAACAACGCAGCTGTCTTGTAGTCTCAATTAATTACATTTCCTGTCACCTTGGTCTGCTGGAAGAAATCTCTTTTTAGAGATGACTTCACCTGAATCTTTTTACTTACTTCTGTCCTAAATATTGTCTTTTGTAATTGTCTTTTTGTGTAAAAACTAATTAATTAATAAATAAATAAAATAAAATAAAAGTTGTCTTATGGCATTTGAGAGAAATTGTGCATATTTTCAGTCATCATTTTGTAGATATGCGATTTTTATTTAAAGACATTGGCTAGGGTTTTGGTAGCTCAGTGGTTAGTACAGCAGCCGCACGAAGCCGAAGACGCTAGTTTGATCCCCGCCTGATATTTAGAAGTAAACCGAATGTCTTTTTCTGGTTTTCCGATCATTAATATTTTTCATCGCTCCTTAGGCCTTCCTCTTCGCCCTTCGGCGATGACCTTGTAAATCACTTTTGAAATTGGCAGGTTTTGGGAGACCTTTGCCCAGCAGTGGGATCTAGACGGTTGAAAAAAACAAAAATTATACTAAAATTACACTTAAAACTCACCAAAGCGACCCCCCCAGGCCTAATATACGCCGCGTGCATCCTGGCCCCGCTGACCCTCTCGTAGAACTCCATCATCTTCTCCCTCTCCTCGAAGAGCCAGAAGAAGGGGGTCAGGGCCCCCACGTCGAGGGCGTGGGTGCCCACCGCCATTATGTGGTTTAGGATGCGGGTTATCTCGCCGAAGAGGGCTGTGGGGATTTAGTAAGGTTAGAAATTGTTGCTATAACTTCAAATTACATAAAAGTTCTGAAAAATATCGTCATACATTACAAGAACAAGCCTTTAAATTATTCACTGCTGGGCAGAGGCGGCTCATGTCATTTTTTGATGCGAGTTCACATACGAACGGTAACGCATATACAATCGCATAATAAACAGGTAGGTATCCCCCAAAAAGTCTAGGTAATCTCTTGACAAGATTCCAAAAACATTTTGTATGAATAAAATAAATAAATAAACAGAATATTTACTACGCCTAAGGCTACATAAACCTTGATTGCAATGTACACATAATGCTTCAATGCAGAATGTTGGATTGATGTTATGTTAGTGGTAAACCCTACTGTCATAGAGCTTTATCAACTTTCTTATCACAGTTTTCACAAACGCTTTTGACCCATTTCAACAATCTCTATCTACTCGTATGAAATACCCAGATTTTTTTCATCATTAATTTCATCCAGGTCTACCTATTAAGTAAGCCTCCAGGATTGCTTAAATGTTTTTGTATAATTCGCTTCAAAATCGACAGCGTTCTGCAGGGAAGCAATCTAGATTCACTGCTGTAACCATGTACCATCCCAACCTATGAGTGAATTGAGTAAATCTATGAGAATTAGTACTCTAGTTACTCACTTCTGATGTACTTGGCGCGAATAGGAATGTCAATATTGAGCAGTTTCTCAACAGCAAGACTGTAGCACTGTTCGTTGCACATCATAGACACGTAGTCCAGCCGGTCGAAGTAGGGCAATGCTTGAGTGTAGGTCTTGTACTCGATAAGCTTTTCTGTGCCTCGGTGGAGGAGCCCGATGTGGGGGTCGGCGGCGCGGACTGTCTGGAGTAGACAAGACATTGACATTTTAAATTAGTTATCTTGTTGTATTACATAAGGCCTAGCATGCTAGGCTTAAAGATAAAGAACGAAATAAACTCAAAAGAAATTATAAGCAAAACATCAAATATGTGAAAATCAGAGTCAAAACACAAAAGTGGAGACACATCAACAGATGGTGAAACGTCGTAAACAAGTGGTTTCCCAGAGATGGGAAAAGAAATCATGGACGACAATACAAAAGATGGGAGGATGATGTTCAGAAGGTTGCTGGGCATCTGTGGAGAACTAGCCTTCTCCACAGTGGCCCAGCAATAACAACAGGGAACAATGAGGAATGGAGACAGTTAGAGGAGGTCTATGTCTTAGAACAAGCTGAGGTGGAATAAAACTGCAAGTTACAATTACAGATCATAAATGTAAAAACTAGCAACAATAAAGGCTCATTTTAGTTCAATTTAATATATTTATTACATTAGGACTGTCAATTTTATTCAGTTTGAATGAGAAAATTATTGTAACTATGAATTGAGCCTTTTTTAAATTGAGTGGTTCAAGACAACCTCACTCCACCTGACGGTAAACACCGTGAGGTCCAGATAGGGGGTTGACAAGTGCATACAGTCAATACTGAGCTGGTTCATACAATCCTTTATTTTTATAAGTTTGTATTTAAAATATCTTAGCAGGTATGGTTTTACGCTCAGGCAACCATAGTAGAAACACCATAGTAAAAGATGTTGATAACTTCTTCGATTAGATTAGACAAATCGAAAGTGCTAATAACAGGTTCATTTGAAGAAAAATATTTTGATTTTGATGTCTTCAGTTCGTCTTCATTTAAAGCGAAAACAAATTTTCACTCACTTCTCCATCTAACTCCAGTACAAGCCGCAGCACTCCGTGGGCAGCTGGATGTTGGGGCCCGAAGTTGAGGATCATGTTCCTTACATGCTTCTCCGCTGGGGGGATTACACCTGTAGGAACACACAATGTTGGGTTAACCACCTCTCCTCAGATAATAGTAGATTAGAAACCACCTGATCCTTTATTATCTCTAAAGATCCAAAAACCAGAAAAAGACATTGATGGAATCACTCTAGCACCTAGAGTAAAATAAACCTGAAAGATTCGGCCCGTCTATTAATAGTCTCGGTAGCACTCGTCAATCGAAACTAAATTGACATTAGATTAGAAAAAGTCGTAAATACTGTCAGCAGTAAAGCACAACAAATGTTATCTGTAGAGTACGAAGGTTTATTTCCGGATGTATGATCTGTGAATTAAGCTGATTTGGTAGCACAGTGGTTAGTGCAGTCGCCCGGTTTGCGAAAGACGCGGGTTCGATTCCCGCCTGAAACCGAGGTCTTTTTCTGGTTTTCGGATCTCAAGATTAGATTAGATTAGATTATTTATTTCTCAAATAAAATATCACTATAAGCTACATAAATGTCATAATATAGGAATTCTAAATGAGATCGTCAAAGAGATAAAATTCTTCCGCGACATCAAGTAAAGATACTGCATGGAAAATGCTCAAAATAATAATAACAAGTTCTAAGGAATATAATAAGAGAGGTTGAAGCAGAAACTCAATTTAATTTAGTTCAAAACACAGTTAGTCACATAGGTTTAGATAAAGTAGGTAACAATTATACACAACCACCAAAAAATGACGAATTTACATAGGCTTCGCCTGAATAAGGGTAATAACCCAATATCTAAACATGTACTACTGATAGTTTTTTTTAATTTTTTAGCATTAAGGATAATGCATTATCATCTTACTAAAGATAAGACGCGGGTTCGAGTCCCGCCTGATGCCAAGACCGAATGCCTTTTTCTGGTTTTCCTATCTTTATGTACTACTGAACTTTAAACTTTCATGATCACTAACACTTAAAACCACGGAACGGAAAAAAACAGTGGAAGTGCGAAGTAGGCGTGACACGCGTGTCACAATTAAGCACAGCTGTGCTTACTTGGTCCCAGTCGTGTTCTAACGTCGCATCGAGTTGCTCGTCTCGCGACAACTTCATATTTCCGTAGTTATGCCGTATTGCTCCATTTTGGAGCGCAAAAATATATGGGTAGTATGATAGTAGGATAAAAAAACTTGAAAATGTAGGTCTTTCCTACCATCGCTAAGTACTATTTTATTTGTTTTCTAATAAAATCTTGTTAATTTCAATAGACAGACATATCGACCTATAACGCAAATTTCAATCTTAATGCTTATACAATTAAATGTATAATTGCTCCCAATAGAGAATACCGCCATCTATGGTCGATCAACGGAATTAACTCGTCAATCGAAACTAAACTAAATTGACATTAGATTAGAAAAAGTCGTAAATACTGTCAGCAGTAAAGCACAACAAATGTTATCTGTAGAGTACGAAGGTTTATTTCCGGATGTATGATCTGTGAATTAAGCTGATTTGGACTAGAATTGAAACAACCAATCAAACGGCTTTTTTCTTTGTAGTGCATTATATGACTTTCAATATATTTGTGTGAGTTTGGCGACAGCGGTTCCTTCACTAATGCTGTTGCATTGCACTTCCACTGTTTTTTCTGTTCCGTGCTTAAAACTAGTTTAATAACTTTTTTCTAAAGCAACTAGATGCTAAAACTTGAATTCACCTCCTAGTGTCATGAATTGATATTTTTTTACCAACTGTTGATGCCTAATAATTACTGTACACATATTAAATTGGAGCATTGTCACAAACCTTTGTGGTTTTTAAATGCTAAATACATCTGTATGTATTTATATTAAGTGTTTATGTGATAAATAAATCAGCAAAAAAAACCTAAAATAAGGGATTTCCGAAATATCAGAAACTGAAAACAAATAAAGTAAATGGTAGCAATCCCATATTTGACTATTAAAATGTACAACTGAACGTGTTTAAAATGACTACCCGCAGATAGTTTTGGCTACAGTAAGACAAATATTATGTAGTCCAATTATTGAACTCCTACACATACATGATAGACATGAAAAACACCCATTGCTTGGTAATAGGAGTATTTTAACCATAGGTTTTGAAACTTTCTTGTTGCATTTTTCACTATATTAACACTAAAAACCGGGTTTTCTACAACATTTGAACTACAGTAGAATCCGTTTATTATGACTCCGCCTATATTGACCAACCGGTTATTATGACGTAATTACACTACGAAATTTGGTTTTCATTTAAAATTCTTTATAAAAAAGTCGGATATAATGACTTCCCTTACAGTGACATGTCGCTTATTATGACCCATTTTTAATAAATTATGTCCGGTTATAATGACCGACATGATTCTTTGAAGAAGAGGAAGTCGAGGAAGCACCATTACCTACCTACTGCAGAAGAGGCATTAAAAGCTGCAGAATTATTATCGCGATTTGTTCACAGCAATATTGAAAATGATAATTTGACCATAGCTATGTCCTCTATACACAATAGTATTAGAGACTGCTTTTACAATAAAATGAAAAAACAAAAGCAGACAAAAATTACAGATTACTTACAGTAAAAAATACACTTGTATGTGTTATAATGTACTAATTACGTGCAATTTTGATTTTGATTTAATATGTATGTATACATATTTAATTACTATGTTTCTGTATTAAAATAATTAAGTACATACATATTTACATAAAAAAGATTTTTCATTTCACAAAACGCTTTGTATGACGTCCCCTTATTATGACGTGTTTGTCAATTCCTTTCGATGTCATTATAAACGGACTCTACTGTACATAATATTATATTATATTTTAACCATTATCCTTCACAGAAATGTCAGATTCAAGGATATTGTTCCTTCCCTCTCCTTGACCCTTAAAAGATAATAACTTACTGTTGTAAGGTGGATGTTTCAGCAAAGATGTGACCTCATCAGGGTACATGACTGCTCCCTCAAACTGCTTAATGTACTCCTGGTCGGGGAACCATCTGGATCCATGGCGTTGAGAGCTGAAATCAATGAACAGGTCATAAATTATTGATAGTTCTACTTGATGCTATTGTTTCGGAATAAGAAGAAGGTCATAGAACCAGTATTTGATATGGCTTTCTAATCTATATCCTAAAGCTACTCTTAGGTTTGTATTCTCTGTATTTATTTATTATTTCTATTATTGTATTTAAGTCTATTTTTCTTGGTTTGATTTAGCTCTTGACAATTTGGAAGCACTTGTAACAGGTCTATTTAAAAAAGGATATTTCTGTTCAGATTTTAATATTTGAAAAAAATGACTTCTATTTAGAAATTTTTTCAAACACTTGAGTTGAAGTAACGTTTCGAGTAAAAGTATTGCTTTTACAAATTAAGGAAGCGTCATTTAATTTTTGGTAGTGTACGACATACATTGCGTTTAGCCGAAGAGGTTTATAAATATTAGGCAGCATTTACAAATTATAGGAGTAAAATTCGAGTGATGTTTTGGAAACGGTTTTTACGGGGATATCATAACCTATTTCTATCAACGCTTGTTTATTTACAAAGAGGTTAATTAGGTAATTATACATTTACTAAATGAACAGTAACTTACATGTTTTTGTCAGCAAATTTTACGAAAAAATATAACACAATTGTAACCTCAAATTGTTACATAATTTATTAACCTATTTAACACTGGTTTTAGGCAACTCCTTCAATTATATTAGTAAGGTATACTCACTTTGCATTGTAAACTGCTGGCAGATTAAGTAAAAGGCCCTTATTTTGGGCCAAATTCGCGGATTTTCGCAACAAAACATTCACAAGAGAGGCCATCTTTGACGGGACTGAGATCCGGTACACGCGATTCAAACATAACATAATATTATCCCTGTATGCTTGAACTACAAATTGATAGTTCAAAAGCTGTTACTTTGACCAAATTTAGAAACAACTTGATTTTTTGTAACATTCAAAACTGTAAAACATAAATTATTGTTTCTTAAAACTATAAAGCCCATTTTTTCTTAATTCTACTTCTGCGAGTAATGAAACGTTAAACAAAACGTCAACGAGATTGTCAATCACCACAATGTGTTCCATTACATACCTACGTTTTTCAAATATTTACAAGTAAGCAAAACTGATTTGTGATTGCTATAGCATTTAATCCTTTTTTGACAATTTCATTCACAATAGAACGAACCCCATCGTCAAACAGCGAACATAAACAAGATGGGTGGTCCTAACTCAAATGGTGGATGAGGCAACGGCCTCGGCTTACGTTGTCAGAAATGTAAGGATTGGTTTTTAGCTTGCCAGTGCAGCAGGTTAATTCCACTGGTAATTCCTGCTAAATCAAAGACGTGTATCCCGTACTAAGGTTTATTTCCACACTGCCCTTTGTGCCACAGTGCACGCTCTTATACTCTAATAAACAATGCATGCTCTTATTCTCTTAATACACAACACCTCCACCCTTATTTACTAATTAACTAAACAAAAACAAATACAAAAAAAAACATGGTAGGTACTACTTTGACATTACATAGGTACTAGTTACTATTACAAAATACAAACTAGGTACTACTATAACACTACATACTAGATACTTTAACGTTACACATTAGGTACTATAACATACATACTATGGACTATAACATAACATTAATTATCAAAGCCATAACGCACTGGAGGCTTACGAATCCTTCCAGTACGTGTATCCGATGTACTGAATACTCTATCGGCCGACACATTGGGTGTAGGTGAGGAATGACACGGGCGGGCCTGAATGACCTCTGACTGCGGCGACGACGAAGCCGCCGTTTCCGTATTACTGTTATCACGGGCCGGCGAGCCACTCTCCCCCGCGCTGTTTCCCTCTTGTTGTTGTTCCTCGCCTCTAGTGGTTATAGGAAACGTTAAAGATTGTCGGGATTGTTTACTAGTCTTGTGTCGGACAGGTACGATGTACTATTAGGTTACGTTACCCAACACTGTCCGAAAAGTAACGTTACTGCACGCCAGCTCTTAATCGTACACTCGGACTATTAGTACACCGTCTACTATCACCTATAGCTCTAGATGACGCTGTGTCCGAGAGTAGAAACGCGCGATATAGTCGACGCGAGAGTGAGCGAGACAAGGCCATCTTGTTAATCGGACAGTCGGACTGTGTCCGAGAGTAGAAACGCGCCATATGGTCAACGCGAGAGTGAGCGAGACAAGGCCATCTTGTTAATCGGACACTCGGACAATAGTCCGACTGTCCTAATAAGGACATTTAGTACTCGAGTGCGAAAATCTGTCGAACGTACGATGTCAGACTGTCCGATTGAAGTTGTTTGTTGTCTTCTTTATGTGTTATTGTTTCCCTGTGAGTTAATTTACACGTCGCGTGGTTTCATACATAATCATTATATGGGATTTCTTACTTGAAATCGAACGCCCTTTGTTTGAATATTAGAAACTCGAAAACTACCGACAAATCATGAGCTCGACAATTGCATCAAAATCGAACTGTCGAGCAAAGGGCATTCGATTTCAAGTTAGTAGGAAACCCCTTATAACTACTTCCACTATTAATCTGCTTATTCAAAAAAACCTGAGTAGAAATTGGGAATTCAAGTTGAGCGCGTAGCTTAAGATTCAGTGTACTAAAGTACTACTGTACTGATAAGGTGTACTAGTACACTTTCGGAATTGTACTAGTACGGTGCGAACGCGACAGTGTCCGATTAGGCACAAGACTATTGTTTACTAACAAGTAGCTTGGGTATTTGACTAAGTTGTGTTCTACTTGTTGAAGTGGTTGCTACGTCATTATTGTTACTAATAACCCTTCGCTTTAACTGATCGACATGTCTGTGACTTTCGGTTCCAAAAATAGACTTCACACGATAATCTGTATTTCCTAATTGCTCAACAATAGTACCAGGTATCCATTTATCAGTTCCCCTGTAGTCGCGATACCAGACCTTAGTCCCCGGCTCTAGGTGACGGTGCGCCCCGCCTGCGGCGCTCTCTGCACGCTCCTGACGCGTGATTACGCGAGCATCCCTATCCGGCTTTAAATTGTCTAATCTCATACGAAGATTGCGACCTTGTAATATGTTAGCGGGGCTATCCCCGGTCGTTGCATGTTCGGTGTTTCTGTAAGCTAACAAAAATCTACACAAAGCCGTGTCTACGTCTAGATTTTGTTTAAATGCTTTTTTAATTACACGCTTACAGATTTTAACAGCATTTTCTGCTGCACCGTTTGAAGCTGGATGGTACGGGGCTGAAAAAATATGTTCTATGCCATTGTGACTCAAAAAATGCTCAAATTCTGTACTTGTAAATGGCGGCCCATTATCACTTACAATCTGTTTCGGAAGACCGAATTTTGCCCATAAGTCCCTGAGCACTGCTATTACGGCCGATGCTGTGGTTTTTTTCATGTTTATAGCTTCTATCCATTTTGAAGTAGAATCCACAATGACTAAATATGTTAACCTATTAATTGGCCCTAAGAAATCTAAATGTATCCTAGACCAAGGACGTGAAGGCCAGGGCCACGAGCGCGGCGCGTGCGCTGGCGGCGCGTCCGCCACCGCCGCGCACACGGCGCACGCGCGGCACTCCGCCTCCACTGCCTCGTCGATGCCGGGCCACCACACGTAACTACGAGCAAGGGCCTTTGTTTTTACTATTCCCATATGCGGGTCGTGCAGTTCATAAATTACTTTTGCTCTGCATGAGAATGGAATAACTACACGATGACCCCACATAATACATCCTAATTCGCAGTACAGCTCATTTTTCCTGTTTAAATATGGTTTTAATTCTTTTATATCTACTTCAGAAGGCCAACCGTCCCCTAAGTAGCTTAACACGCGAGCCAAAATAGGGTCAGACCGGGTTTCTTTTTTAAGCTTATTATAATCAAGTAACAAGGCATCCGATGAGAAATGCAAATACGTCTGCTCTGGTAAATCTTCCTCTACCGCTACCACATCGCTTTTTTGAGAACTTATTAAACGTGAAAGAATGTCAGCCGTATTTTTATCTGTTTTAATGTATTCAATTTCAAAATCGTACGCCGATAATTTGATGGCCCAACGTTGTAGGCGACTAGCTGCGGCGCTTGGAATACCCATATTGGGACCAAATATGCTCACTAGAGGTTTGTGATCTGTGCGTAAAATAAATTTCCTTCCAAATAAGTACTGATGAAATTTATCTACTGCAAAAACTATTGCTAATGCCTCCTTGTGAATTTGACTATAATGTATCTCATGGGCGGTGAGCGCCCGCGAGGCATAGGCGACGACGCGCTCGGCTCGGCCGGGCACGCGCTGCGCCAGCACCGCGCCCACGCCCCTCGCGCTCGCGTCTACTGTCAACACCGTCTCATGTTCCATATTGAAGTGTGAGAGGGTACAAGTACTACACAAAAAATTATTTACTTTTGTAAAAGCCGCGCTTTGTTTCATTCCCCAGTGCCAATGTTTACCTTTCTTTAAAAGCTCGTATAGTGGTGATAAGTGAGCGCTCAAATTTTTAATAAACTTCCCATAAAAATTCACCATTCCTAAGAATGATTTTAATTCGCTGACATTATTAGGATGAGTCATGGTAGTGATAGCTTGAATTTTGTCCGGATCTACTCGAACACCCTGTTCATTGATTATGAACCCTAAATACTTAACTTCTTTTGACAAAAATTCGCATTTGCTTTTTTTAATTTTTAACCCATTGCTTTCTAAGATTGACAATACTTTATTGACAGCCTCTATATGACTAGACATGTCTTTATTTTTGATTAAAATGTCATCATAAAACACTATCACATCGGGCATGTTTTCGAATAGATTAACCATAATTTTTTGGAAAATCGCAGGGCTCGATGATAAGCCGTAGACTAGCCGGTAATATTTAAATAGGCCCCTGTGTGTATTAATTACAGTGAACTGTCGTGACTTTTCAGATAACACCACCTGATTATAAGCTTGCGATAAGTCTAACTTTGTGAAAAATTTATTTCCGCTAAGATTACTGAGTAAATCGTCCATTTTTGGAACCGGAAATCTGTCAACTGTCAAAACTCGATTGAGGGTTACCTTATAGTCAGCGCATAATCTTAACGATCCGTCCGCTTTGTGTACCACCACTAGAGGCGTGGCCCAATCGGAATGGTCCACCGGCTCGATGACGCCGGCGCGGAGCATGGAGTCCAGCTCAGCGTCGACGCGCGCGCGCAGCGCGAACGGCACGGGCCGCGCTCGGCAGAACACGGGTTCGGCGCCGACGGGAACAGTTAGCTCCGCCTCGCCTCCCGTATATTTTCCCAATGTGCCGTCGAACAAAGATTCATGCCTAGAAACCATTTCATCAATTAATTCTTTCATCTGTTTTGTCGACATGTGGTCGGCAATGTGATTATTTTGCGTTATTACTTTGGGTATTTCTATATTCAACTCAGCTAACCACTGCCGACCCAACAGATTAGTAGACCCTCTATCTATTACATACAAATCTAAAGTTTTGCTTATGTTGTTATGACTAACAATCGTTTCGATGTAACCTAAAGGTTGGATACTTGAGCCATCATAAAACTTTAAATTTAAACAACACTTATTCAATGGCAAGTCACTAAACAACCTAATGTAAACATTTTTACTAATGCAAGATAAGGCAGACCCCGTATCTACTTCCATATTGAGTAAACAATTATGAACCTTAATGTTTATACAAACCGGCTTGTACTTGCTTAAAGCCATTTGGAACAAAGGCTCTTGTTCGTTCTCTGAGCATGCCTCTTCGACACCGTCGTTATCTTGCTGATCCAGCAAGTTCACCGGAGCCGCATTCGCCCGGCCCCCGCCGCGCTGCCCGCGCCCGCGCCATCCGCGCGCTCCGCGCCCCGCGCCGCTTCCGCCAGCTCTTGCGCCGTGCACCGTTCCGTGCCCACCGCGTGATGATCTCGACCCGAGACCACCATAGGCCGTTTGATGAGTGTGGTTTTGTCTCAGTTTGGGACACATTCTCCTCAGGTGACCGACTTTCTGACATCCACTGCACACATAATCCTTATACAGGCAAACATCCGTCTGGTGTCTCCTGTCTCCACATCGTGAACAGTCGCCAGTGATATACATATTTTGATGTTCCGTCGAGCCCTTATCGTTGTCTACGATATTCGCGTCGCGCTCAGCAGCTTCTAACGATAACGCCAAAGTGACCGCACGAGTGTAAGAAAGGTTTTCTTCCGCAAACAGTCTTTGGCGTATTATTTCACTTCTAAGCCCACACACCAACTGGTCGCGAAGATTCTCGTCCAGTGTAGACTTAAAGTCACAATTCTTCGCTAACTTCTTCAGGTCGGTGATGTAGTCCGCTATTGACTCGTTGTTGAGTTGCCGACGTTGGCGAAATTTATATCTTTCCGCTAGTTTCGATGGCTTTGGTTCCAGGTGTGCGGAAAGTAGCTCCACAGCTCTGTTATATGATAATGCTGATGGCTTAACCGGACTCGCCAGAGTAGATAATAGTTCGTATGCTTCCTCTCCCATCACAGATATAAGTGTAGGAAGTTTTAATAAATCTGACACACTATTAACTAAAAAGTACATTTCTAACCGTTCTATGTAGCTTGTCCAACTTCCCGTTTTCACCATGAATTCACAAACTTTTCCAACCGACATTGTCACAAATTGAATTAACCAAACAATAATTTACTGTAACTTTTATCCTCGTCGCCACTGCTATATCAAAGACGTGTATCCCGTACTAAGGTTTATTTCCACACTGCCCTTTGTGCCACAGTGCACGCTCTTATACTCTAATAAACAATGCATGCTCTTATTCTCTTAATACACAACAATTCCAAATGTCTGCGTTATCGTTCTCACAGAAACAAACAAGACCCTTGCTGATAGCTCGCAAACCGAGTCTGTCAATGGATCAGACTGATATGTCTCATAACGGAATCCACATAACCATACCTTGTAATTAGCTTCGACTATTTCCGTGAGCTATTCATAATTATTATGTTATCCAGAATTAAGCTTCGGGTGCTAGGAAGCCACTGAGTCACCACCCAACGGCAATGTATTTTTCAGACATTTCCGTTCTAGTTTGTTAAGCCTAGTAGTGGGCCTAAGGATGGCATGATAACATCTGACAAAAAGGTTTATCACTGGCTAGTGTAAGGCTTCACATACACCTCCTATAGAGACATATTATCTCGAACATTTTAAGAGGAAAAGGCCGATATTTAGGGGATTTATTTATTTATTTACATTAATTAAAACGGATTAACCAATTACATTAATTAGACAAAATTAAAAATTACTAATACAAAAACAATAATACGATACACATGAGACAAATAATGAAAACAATATACTATAAATATAACCACACATACATCACGCATTTGCTTCACAGTGCTGCAGGCATTCCAACAAGATCAACTTCCATTCGTCCACAAACAGGTCACAGAGAGGAGCAGTGCTTAGGAGGGCATTGAAAGCTGCGAGAGTTCGAGGTATCGGTGATCTATTCCGGGCTACAGTGCGACATATTGGAACAGCAAACAGTTTATGCTTTCTGCAACGACTATAATTATTAGGAACGAATAGCCTACACAACTCACCATGCAAATCCGGCGCATCCACCATTCCTCTAAGAATTTTGGCCATTGTTACCATTTGGTCACTACCCCTTCTAACCTCCAAGGAGTTAAACCCAAGGCTTCCTAAAAGAAACTTGGTAGGGTACATGAATGGGTAATATCCAAAGGCGCGCTTGTACAAATATCTGAGAAAAGCATTTTGCACTTTCTCAAGTTGAAGTGTATACTTGCTCTCATATGGGTGCCATACGCATGCGCTCGCTTCGAGCTTGCTACGGACCAAGGTACTAAATATGAGTTTTATAACTCCAATTTTACTGAAGTCCTTGCAATTACGCAGAACGAAACCTAAGCGTCGGAAGGACTCCTTGGCGAGCAACGTAATGTGATCATGGAAAGTTAGGTGTCTGTCAAATGTTACACCCAGGTCCTTCACCACAGTGGACCTGCCGATTAGATCACGGCCGAGCTTGTAGTGGAATTCCGTTGGGAGTTTCTTTCGGCTAAATGTCATCTGGTAACATTTTCTGGCATTTAGTTCCATTTTATTTTCCACTCCCCACTCAAAAACGGCGTCGATGTTCCCGCTGAAGCCTCAAACAGTTTTCATTGTTTTCAATCTTACCGTACAGTTTCAGATCATCGGCATAAAGAAGACATCTCCCGTGCCTGATCACACGGGGAAGATCGTTGATCATGACAATGAACATGAGAGGACCGAGTATCGATCCCTGACTGACGCCAGAACGGGTGTGGTAGGGATGTGACTCATACATGCCAAGACGGACGAACTGCTGGCGATCACGAAGGTAGTCGGCAAGAAAGTGCAGGAGTCGAGGGGAAAGCCCGAGGGAGCTTAGCTTCGCCAGCAAAATGTCGTTGTTCACCCTGTCAAAAGCCTTACGAAAGTCGAAATACATGACATCCACCTGTCCCCCAACATCCAGCTGGTTGGAAATGAAGTCCACAATGGTTAGAAGATTTGTATTGACTGACCTCTTCCTCCTGAACCCATGTTGCTCATTGCATAAAAACGGCGCAACTTGCCTGTATATCTTGGTATGAAGGATATGCTCGAAAATTTTTGCCAGGGTAGGAAGTATCGCTATAGGTCGATATTCTTCAACCAATGTTTTGTTGGACGTTTTGGGAATAGGGATGACTCTAGAGACCTTCCATTGAGATGGGTATTGGCCGGTACTGAGCGAAACATTAAAAAGATGGCAAAGTGGATCAACAAAAAGGCTCCTCCCCGCCTTGATAAGCCATGGAGGAATACTGTCAGGTCCCACAGAACTACTCGATTTCAGCTTTTTAATAGCTTCTGTAACGTCGCTCGGAGTAATCATGTGTATATCAACACTCCCTCCAGGCGAACAAAGACTCTGACCTTCAATCTTCGACGCATCCAACTCAGGCAATTCAGTTAAAAACACACTAGAAAAGAAATCTGCAAAAGCCTCGGCAGCCTCAATCCCGTTCACAGTAGCGCCCTTGTATACAACATTAGGTTCAAAACCTCCCTTAGACCGTAGGCTAGATATGTGCTGCCAAAATCCACGAGGATCAGCCCCAATATCCTGTTCAAGCTTGGCCATATAGGCGTCATATGCAAGAGCAATACGTTCCTTTATATCAGTCCTCACTTTTGAAAAAGTTTGATAAGCCTCCTCGGACTTAGTTTTTTTCCAAAGACGATGTAATTTCATTTTATGCCTAATACCGGTGATAATCTGTTGCGTGAACCAGACAGGATATCGTGCAGACTTTGAAATTCTACGCTTCTTCTTAGGGATGCAGGTATTAAATATTTGGTATATAATTTCATAGAAATGGTTAGCGCACAAATGAGCATCGCTGAGCTGATAAAGCTCGGACCATGAGATCTCAGACAGCATCACATGCAACATTTCGAGGTCACCCTTTTTGAAGTTCCAGTCCTTAGCGACATCTATGTTACTGGGTTCGATCCGATCCGAGCGACGAGCAACACCTATTCGCACCTGAACCCCAAGAGGAGGGTGATAGGCGTCAGGGTTAACCATTCCCTCTGTCGATTCGACATGCACCTCGCAGATGTCAGTACTCTCCCTCACTAATACTATGTCTAATCTCCCGCCATGGGAATTAGTGACAAAATTATGTTCTGTTAAATTACAATATGTTAAAAAATATCCATAATAATTAGTTATATTCAATGAAGCACTATTTAAGTTAATATCACCAAAAATAAAGACAATTCCTTTCACATTATTAATAAAGCTTTCAATTTTACTGAACCATCTTATATATTCCTCATCACTAGCGGTTGGCTTTATATAAATGACACAAACATAAGCAATACGGCCCTGCCATGAAAAACTAGCCCATAAATCTTCACCGTGGTCGGTCTCCAGATCTCGTCGCCGATGTAGGGCTATAGGAGCACGTGCCGCCAACATGACACCGCCACACGGTGTAGGTCGGTCCCGCCGTAAGACGCTCCAGTCCAAATATATAAGTTCGGAGTCTTCCACCGATGAATCGAGAAATGTCTCAGTAGCAGCGACAAGGTCGTGTTCGAGCAACGCCAGGTTAGTGCGCCATATATTTAGTTTGGTTTTCAGTCCGCGAACGTTTTGATACAGGGTTCGCAAGCACCTACCCCTTTGTAAATGATTACCCTGATGATCCGGCTTAGCCCCGATCCCAGTCAAGGACGCATTAAGACCGATGACCTGGTCTAGTGGGTCTACGAAAGGGCTGCTGGTTTGTAGCCGCAGCAGTTTGCTGTCCCTCAGTTCGTCTCTTCGGATAATGTATCTGTCACCGGAAAATAACAAGAACCGTAAATTTATAAATTTTCTAGGAAATTTATAAACTTTCGTAGGATTCTAAACGAGAGATAAATTGTATTATTTTACGCCCTCATTTCCGGAAATTGATAAACTTTCGGAACGCATCCGTAAAATAATAAGTGGGCGGTAACCAAACGCCATGTGCGCTCTGATTGGTCGAATAAGTCACGTGTCATTCCTCTCCTCCGCCATTTAATTTTGGTAGAAGGCCGGTTCTGATGTTTTATATTTTGTAAGAACAATTCATCTTCGTGTTCATTGTATAATTTGCGGCTAAATCTCCGGCGACGAGAAACACCGATAAAAAATCTAAGCAACCCAGATAACGGCGGTATGCTCGCTTCTTACCACGATGGGTTCAAATTCCCTCGGTGAAATGTGGGCTTCTGAATGTTCCGTTCGTTCACCGTGACGGGAACTCAGTGTGACTCTGACTACCTACCCCATTTGGGATATGATCGAGATGGTATGCCATGTTTTGTATGTTATATTTTATAAGTGTATTTCATTTTTTTATAAACTTTTTGATTTCGTAAAACACGATTTCTGCCGTCTTATATTGATTAAGTAGGTGTTATCAGCCTATTAATTGTAAAAAGTAAACCGTTAAACCTACCCAGTTTTAAAGTAAAAGTCCAGACAGGTAGGTATTCGAAACTGATAAATGTACAGTTTGGCAAGTGTGATTGTACCATAATCTACGAACACAAGCATTGCTACTGTCAACATCGACCAATCAGAGAGCAGTGTGTTATTTTCCGTAATTTATAAAAGCGTAAAATTAAAAGCTCTTCTCTGATTAGTCGAACCGTTTAGAATCTTACGGATAGATATCCGTAAGTTGATAAATTTACCACGAGTCGCCGCAAATTTATAAATTTCCGGAAATGTGGGCGTAAAATAATACAATTTATCTCTCGTTTAGAATCCTACGAAAGTTGATAAATTTCCTAGGAAACTTATAAATTTACGGTTTTTGTTATTTTCCGGTGACATATCCAAGCCTTTAGTTTGGCATTAACAGGCCAGACATCAGAAGCAAAACAGATATCGTAGGCGGCAAGAGGTAGTCCAATTTTGAATGATTTATAGTCCCCTCTTGGCGTCAGCTCATGTACAGTGCACGCCTCCATGGGACATAATTGCTGTAGATATTCTTTGATATCTTCGGCACTAGAATTCATGTTCCATAAGTGCAGGTACTTACGGGGTTCCACAGCTTTCAGGGTAGTTTTACGAGGATCTGCGGTTCCAGATAGTGAGACTGGCCGGCTACTCTTCTTTGGTTTCACTTCCGTCCAATGCTCAGTGGAAACAATTTGTTCGCAGAGGATGGCCGGGCCTTCTTCATCTTCGGTGATAGCGCCTGGTGGTTGAGGTGAATGACATTCGGGGTGTAAGGGTGGGTTTTCTTGCAGGGTGATAGTGCCTTCTTTGGCTGCTTGCGTCGCTTGGGCTTGACGTACAATGACTCGTGAGTGGCGCTCTCGGAAGCCAGAGCCACTTCGCTATCAGGCTTACCCTCCTTCTCTAAGATGGTGTTCTTTGATTTCAACCTTTTTTCCACCGAATTTAATCTGCTGTTTAAAACCTCCACTGTCGACTTCAGGTTCACGTTTTCGTTTTGCAGATTGTGGATAGTATCGACTTCAAGTTGCAGCTCATGTTTCGCCTCCTGGCTTTGGCAAGTAAGAATTTCCATCATCTCCCGGAGATGGCTTAGCTCCGTGACAATAGTGTTTAATGTCACTGTAAAGGAACCGGCAATTTCAACTTTGAGAATTTCCCGTAATTTGTCTTCGGTAATTTCATTGTTGTTATAAGAAGTGACGTTGGGTGTTGGGGAGTCCGTATTTGGTAAGGCGGAAGGTAGCCTCGGCCGGATAGTAACATTCTCACTTTGGAATAGCACACTACCATTGTGAGAAATATCGGTGTTTTTTAACTGAGACCGGTGGTGACGATGGACAGGACACAGGAGTATCAGTATTGTCGGTTTTCCGAATTTTACTACGACACTCAGGGCACTCCCAGTTAATTTTTCTGTCCTGGTCTAATTCATAGAAACTGTGGAACCGTTCAGATGTTATATTCACACATTCGATGTCATATTTCAATCTGCATACTGAACACACCAGGTATTCTTCGTTATCTATTGTTCCCCGGCAACTGGCGCAGCTTCCATAGTTATTCAACGACATCTTATCAGAGTGAATAAATTTAGTAGTACAGTAAGAAAATATAATGTTCTCCAAATCAATTCTCTGAGCGGCGAGTGAATGCACGACGCCGACGCAGCGGTTCTGCGATGCTTGCTCTTTGACTAATCGCACTGCGCATGCGCGAGCCAGCGATGACGACGCGACGAACAGTGGCTACGCGCTAATGAGTCTTACGCGCTGCACGTAACCGCGATTATCGCTAGTACGAGTCCTTGTGCCCATGCGTCGATCTCAATGGCGGCGGACCGGCCGGTCGAGAATTTGCGAGTCACTAATATTGTTACTTAAGTTATTCACTGCTGATCGGCTACACTAATTAGGTAATAATGTCACTGTTATCACTGTTGTTAACTTGTTGTACATTTAGCAGTCCATTATTCAATTTTTCAACACTTTTACAAATAATTCTTGAGAGAATTCCAGTAACACTGGAACGAGAACGAGTAATGGGATGGGGGATTAGAAATTTCGAGCCTTTGTCTTACTTAGAGTAGATAAAAACAAATAAAACTTATTGAAATATAATTTATTTCCTAAACTTAACGACCTAAACTTGTTCATCATCCATTATTTCTGGTAGATCTCTATCAGATTCTTGATCGAAATAATTTTCTGGGGCAACGTAATTCTCCGGTGGTCTCATTGGGCCATACATCTTCTTTTTATCTTCTATTTCAATGTTTTTATCCTTAACTTTCACACTTTTAGCAGTTTTAATAACTTTTTCTTTATCATCTTGACTGATATCTTTATTGATGTCTGGTTTCTTGTCATTATTATGTTGATCATTAATATCAACTATTTCTGCCTTAATTTCTGATCTATGTTCAGGTTTTTCTTCTTCGTCGTCGGAATCCATTTCTTCTACAAATTCTTCTTCTTGTTGCTTTGTTTCTTTCTTCACTTTGGGCTTTCTTTCACTGTCTTCTTTTAAACGAATCCTGGAAACAACAATAAGATGTGTATTAGTATTTGAGTCACTCAAAAACAAGGTGCCAGCGATTTTGTTCACATGAACTTAAAATGTCAGAGTTACATTTACAACTGATAAAAACAGATTTGGATTTTTTAAGAAGGTTTGTGGTGACCTAGTGCCTCAGTAAAAAGAGGTCCTTTTGAGGAAGGTAAGTTATTGAAAAAACGATTTTGATTGCAAGTTCCTTCTTGAAAAGAAATGTTTGTTAACTAACCTCTTTCCATAGACAACAGAGTTGCCCGCCATCTTGACGGCCATTTTGTTTTCTTGTTTCTTGACGAGGGGGGGTAAGTGGGCGGGCCTGGCCAGTTCTGCCAGTCTCGTTGTTTTTGTGAGCTCAGCCTTTAACTTCTGTATTCTCATCTGGAATAGAATATTTATTAGTTTGTACACAAATTATTATTTTTTATACACTGTCGCAACTGAGCAACGGACTCCTCACGAATCGTTAACCTTCCTAATTACAGAATGTCAGAATGTCATACATATTTAAAAGCGCCAGACTGACATTTCGTCTGATAAATTTTATCTGACACATTACAGAAATTATTTATTTTACTTATATTAATTATACTATTCAAGACAAAATTTATAAGCCAAATAACAATGATATTTAAAAGAGTTATGTCAGTACTGATGCGAAGTCGAAAATTGTCCCCTGGCGTACGTCTCTATAATTTGACGTGTGTACAAGATAGTATGATTATTTACTAGAGAGTAAACGACACAGATACATGTTGCGCAGCGTCGTCTCAAACGGTCAATGCTTTGCTCAGGTGGTCGAAGTCCTGATTTTGGTTTTTTTTAGCACAAATAACCTATCTACGTCTTTTTTAGCATAGTATCATTGTCGAATAATGTACAACTTAGCTTAGCATTTAAAACTGAATGTCATTTTGTCATATTATATTAAATGAATCAATCTGCCAGACAGTAATTTCGTCTGATAAACACCTGTCTATTGAAAATGTTCTGTTCAACAATACCTTGGTATTAGATATATCCGCCTTCTGAGCCATGCTCTGCCCCTGGTCCTTCAGCGAGCTCATGAAGGCGTCTAGTTCGTCTTCCTCGCCGTTCCCAGCGGTGGGCTTGCCGACTGCCCGTTGGCGTGTTAGAGTCTTCTCTTCGGAGGATATCTTCGCTTCGATTTCTGATATTTGTTTTACCTGTAACAAAAGTAGTTTTATTTTTATATTTGTTTGATTGCTGGAGTTGATTTTAAATATTTTGGAAGTGTTCTATTTATTTAGCTATACAGTAGTTTAACACATAATTACTGAAATATTTTTCATAATTATTCATAACGTCTTAAGTTTATCTAGAGTGAATAATACACAACATCATAGCTGCTGTCCCGACAGACGTCATTCTGGCAAATGCGATTGGACTTAAAAGAATAAATGACACTAACAAATATTTCCGTCCCGTTAAATAGATACTAAAAGCAAGAACATTTTACTTATTCTGATTTTTATGATTCTATTTTTGATATTTAAATTTATGCGGCTAAAAAACATCGAAATCAATAAACATCACCATTTCAATAAAAACCCCTTTCGAGTTACAAATGCCAACGCCATGACAGGCTACCTATTCCCTGTCAGAATCAAAACCTGATGTGCTGTTAACTGTATCTGCGCATATATTTTTTTTAACAAACACCCATCGTGTTGTTTGTAAAAACTTTTATCACACAATACTCTTAGGCAGGTTATTGTATACTTTTCATTACGCTACGATCAATAGGAGAAGAGCAGTGAGGGGTAATATTGGGAAAACGAGAAAAGTTACTCCATTTTTTACACGTACTAGATGGATTTATATGAAACTCTACAGTAATATAGTTTATGCATCTGAATAAGACATTACCATTACAATTTATAGATGTATCACATTTTTTTAACTCAAGTCCACGCGGACGAAGTCGCGGGCGGCCGCTAGTTGATACATAAATTTCACGAGTTGTATAGGTACATTTAGAATCGTAGTGAATTGACACTTTTAGGGTACATATGCATGCACCAAAAAGGCATCCGCTCAGCATAGTGCTGAAGTATGGAATTATGGATTACACACCTACACCACAACGCTGATATTTTGCGATACCTTAGAACTAAGATATAATTAAATAAAAAATACAATAATAAAAAAAAACATAAAAAACGGTGGCCTGCGTAAATGACAGTCATGTGAATAGCAAGATATCTGTTGTTAAGATATTTGTTAGTATTTTTTACAATTAAACACAAAAAATAACTGAATTAGAATTTCCACCGGCGACTTACCAGATCATCATAAGTCAACGGTTTCTCCTCCCGTGCCTCGATGGCCCCCAACCTCTTCATCCTCTGAGTGCGTTTCCTCTCGACGTGTCCGGTTCGGTCGAGGAACGTCAGTTGTAGTTCAGATGTGGCAAGATAGATGTCACCACAATAATATCATCGTCAACCACTTACCAAATCGTCATAAGTGAACGGTTTCTCCTAACTTAACCTAACGTGAACGGACTATAATTAGAATTGCTACCATATTTTTTTTCTCTAGTGGTCTTCAAGATAACTTCACTCCACCTGATGGGAAGCAGCTGTGAGGTCCATTTATGGGGTTGACAAGCATAGTAATGGAGAACTACTTTGCTGGTCGGTCAATTCACGCCCCGCTTAAAAAACCCGGGATTGTAGGAAGAAGGAAACACATGGAAGAGAAACACATAATGAATGACACATTATGTGTTGTGTTATCCATGTGTGTGTTCTCTATTACTAGACAGAGAAACGAATCACCGTCAACCACTTACCAGATCATCATAAGTCAACGGTTTCTCCTCCCTGGCCTCGATGGCCCCCAACCTCTTCATCCTCTGAGTGCGTTTCCTCTCGACATGTCCGGTTCGGTCGAGGAACGTATCTTCGTCGGAGTCGTAGAAGTCGTCGGCGCTCCAATCACGCTGTTTGCGGCGGCGGGACTCTGTCAGTAGGAGGAAAACATAAAATAATAAAATAAATTTAATTCGGGTAACTAACCCCCGCATTCACAAAACGTCAGTCAACGCTAAGCACGCGCTCACGCTCATACTGTCTCGTAAAATGTAAATAGAACTAAAAGGGACAGCTATATACTTCTGAAGGATGCTCAACGTTGATTTGCGTGGGAGTAAGACCTATAATGATGACCATAAAAAAAACAAATTAAATCATATAAACAACACTTGAAAAATTAGAATGAAAACAATTAAATCATGGAAATTGACTAAAACATTCACGATCTCAATAATTTCCGCCAATTGCTAATGCCACCATTTTTGTGACGCATGTTTTGACATTTCACCGCTCAGTACCATTTGCAACTTAAGCTGTTGACAGCTTAAGTTGCAAACGGTACTGAGCGGTACGGTACGGGAAATCGTTACCTTGTTTTATTTGTTGTTAAGTTTTATTGTTTATCGTTACTGTAGTAATCACGCTTTTTTTTCTTTTCACACATTATAATTTTCACGTTATCCTAACGTTCCAACTTGTTTACTTAAAGTAATGAATAATTGTTAAGAACCATGAAGAAACACATGATTTGACAGCTTAAAATCTTAAATTTCGATTTCCAAAAGGCTTTTGAGTTAGTGAGTAACGACGTTTTGCTGAGTAAGGTGGCAATGGAAGGTTCAGCGCATCATATGCAAGTTTTAAGCATCCTACATAACAGATGGATATCAATATTATGTGAAATGTGCAGGATTTCAGAACTAAATCAGGCGTACGCCAGGGGAGCAATTTGAGCTCTTTGCAATTAATCACAGATAATTGTCGTGGCGTCCAGCCTCCTTTGACTAAGACGTTTTGACAATAATGGAAAAAGACGCTTGACAGGAGACTTCAAAAGGGATAGACGAAATTACAAGGCGAAAAAGACGGGACGACAATAGGTTAGAAAATAGTCTGTTTTTAATTATACCCATTTTTCGTCCTTTCAGATAATGATTGACGATTTACTAGAATTCATCAGACTCCAGAAGAAAAAAGAAAGCTGTTTAACAGCTTTTATTGAATAACTTCAGCTATCACTAAGTTACTGATAGTAACGGTCTACTCACCATGTTTGGTCTGCCTCAGCAGACCAGCTCGGTCCAGTATCCTGCAGCTTCCTTCTTCCTTTTCAATAACTTCAGCTATTACTGGTCTGCTGATAGTAACGGTCTACTCACCATGTTTGGACTGCCTCAGTAGACCAGCTCGGTCCAGTATCCTGCAGTTTCCTTCTTCTTATTGAACAACTTCAGCTATCACTAAGTTACTGATAGTAATGGTCTACTCTAGTGATGGTCTACTCACCATGTTTGGACTGCCTCAGTAGACCAGCTCGGTCCAGTATCCTGCAGTTTCCTTCTTCTTGTTTAATAACTTCAGCTATCACTAAGTTACTGATAGTAATAGTCTACTCTAGTAAAGGTCTACTCACCATGTTTGGACTGCCTCAGTAGACCAGCTCGGTCCAGTATCCTGCAGTTTCCTTCTTCCTATTAAATAACTTCAGCTAAAACTGGTCTACTGATAGTAATGGTCTACTCTAGCAACGGTCTACTCACCATGTTTGGACTGCCTCAGTAGACCAGCTCGGTCCAGTATCCTGCAGTTTCCTTCTTCCTATTAAATAACTTCAGCTAAAACTGGTCTACTGATAGTAATGGTCTACTCTAGCAACGGTCTACTCACCATGTTTGGACTGCCTCAGTAGACCAGCTCGGTCCAGTATCCTGCAGGCTTCCAACGCGCACGCTATGACTGCTTCTTTCTTCTTCCCGCGATGAATAACTTCAGCTATCACTAAGTTACTGATAGTAATGGTCTACTCTAGTAATGGTCTACTCACCATGTTTGGACTGCCTCAGTAGACCAGCTCGGTCCAGTATCCTGCAGGCTTCCAACGCGCACGCTATGACTGCTTCTTTCTTCTTCCCGCGATGAATAACTTCAGCTATCACTAAGTTACTGATAGTAATGGTCTACTCTAGTAATGGTCTACTCACCATGTTTGGACTGCCTCAGTAGACCAGCTCGGTCCAGTATCCTGCAGGCTTCCAACGCGCACGCTATGACTGCTTCTTTCTTCTTCCCGCGATGAATAACTTCAGCTATCACTAAGTTACTGATAGTAATGGTCTACTCTAGTAATGGTCTACTCACCATGTTTGGACTGCCTCAGTAGACCAGCTCGGTCCAGTATCCTGCAGGCTTCCAACGCGCACGCTATGACTGCTTCTTTCTTCTTCCCGCGATGAATAACTTCAGCTATCACTAAGTTACTGATAGTAATGGTCTACTCACCATGTTTGGACTGCCTCAGTAGACCAGCTCGGTCCAGTATCCTGCAGGCTTCCAACGCGCACGCTATGACGGCTTCTTTCTTCTTCCCGCGGTGGATAACTTCGGCTATGACTGGGTTTCCGCGAGTATCGTCTATTGGTAGTTCAACTCTGGTGACAAAGAATAGAGGAGGTTCAGTACAGTCAGTGGCTCATTAGACTACCCATTTTAGTACTTACACTGTGAAATGCAATAAATAATTGAGTATTGAGTACTTTATCTTACTCTTGCGAAAAAAATATTTGCAACAGAGCAAGAAGGAATGGTCGGAAACAGGTAGCTCGTCATGCCGTTGACTGTATGTCGCGTCGGATCGACATACAAATTAACCAAAAAAATAAAAATTCCTAAAATTTCCGGCGAAATGTTATGATGGATAATATTCTTTTGATACTGTGTTTATACTTTCGCTTCGTTAATTAAATGTGAGGTTTTTTATTTATTTGACGATAAGTGAAATAAAATGTGATCGCATAAACGTGTTACAGTAAAAGTTTATTTCAATTCTAACCTTAATACCGCACACTTGACTTTGCAATTCGCATAGATAACGTGCATGACAAACTCTTATTAAGGCAGTGTGTGGAATAATGTCTAATAATGATATTTATTTATAATTAAGTAACAAATACATACGGGAACACATTTCCTCGTTACTTTCACAGCTCTGTCATATTTAAAGGATTACCATCATAAGAATCAGCATTTCGATCAAAATTATAAAACACTAGCTGTCCCAACAGACTTCGTTCTGTTGTCAAACATTTAGTGTCACGTGACAGGTTGTAACAATTACTAAGAGGAAACTAAAATTGTGATTTTACCTATATTCCCAGCATTTTCCATGTTTACTCACCTTTTAAACCTTCCCTGGACCAATACAACTATTTCAAAACCAAAATTAGCTGAATCGGTCCGGCCGTTCTCGAGTTTTAGCGAGACTAACGAACAGCAATCTATTTTTATATTAAGAGATTTAGAAACAAATACATACGGGAACACATTTTCTCGTTACTTTCACAGCTCTGTCATATTTAAAGGATTACCATCATAAGAATCAGCATTACAAAACAACATCATCTTTACCTGCACAAGAACTGCCCAATGCCCCTCTCCTCGCAATCATAGCTGAGCTCATGCCCCTCCCTCTCAAAGTACCCTCGCAGGGTCTTCTTGGGATCATCGAGGAACAGTTCCTCGTTGCCGGTCGAGGCGTAAGGGTTCTCCGCGAGGTCTGGCTCTTCTTCTGCATCCTCGCCTGGTGGACATTGAGAATATAACTACACACATCAAAAGTGTCTAGGGATATCTCAAGCATTTTCATACAAAGTATAGCTATTTGGGAGGCTGTAAAAATTAAAATATTGATACCAACGTAGAAATTTTTAGAACACAGAAACTGCTATATCTGCCCTTTTAGATTGTATAAAGAAATTCATTGTGGTAGCATTATTGTACAATCGTAAGGACGTTAAAAAAAAGACAGATTTTTCTGTTAAAAGGTTTCAAAATTTTAGCAAAATCAAACGGTTTTTTTTATAATATTCTTAACCTTTATCTTATGCCTCTGTCCTCGCGTTATTCTAAGATAATGCTCAACTTGTAAACAAACTTAACTTTATGAAATATTTGAAAAATGATATCCCTATGATATCCCTAGACAGTTTTGATGTGTGTATTATGCTGTATTTTTATCTTCAGTTAAAAGTACAGTCAGAGAAAGAAAGGGTTGACCACCCTAAGATCTGCTTTTGCTTGCTCCATCATGATGACATTGACAGGAACTGTTAATCACATTTGTAGTTTTAATCATTTTATGCAAAGAGGATGTAATAATTTGATTTATCAAACTTGACACTGCAGCTTAATGGCAAGATCAAACAAAAAAAAAGTATTGGTTCAACTGTCAATCGTGAAGGAACATACGTCTAATCAAATTTTAATTTTATTGCCAATCAATAAAGCCTACTTTTCGACACAACACTCTAGCCTGTTACACAGTTTAAAAAGGTAACATGTGTTTGCAACGCGTAAATGAATTTGTTTGAAAACTGGTCAACCCTTACATTCCGCGACTGTACATAGATAGTTAACGTCAATCAGTAACGGTAGTCAGAAGCACACGGTTTGTTGCCGACATGCTGAACGAAATGGAACACGACGTGAGACTACCGTCGTTATCCGGATTGCATGGGTTTTTTTAGGTGTTTTTTATCACCAGAGAGTGAGTTCATTCGTTCATAAGATGAAAATTGTTTGTGAGCTTCAAGTAGGTACTCCGGCCAGGCTTGAACTCGGAATCACCCTGGTTTTGAGCCAGGCGCATTCCTAGATGAGAAGTATCGAATGAATCAGCCTGCATGTTGGAATATGACTCGCACCACCGCATAGTAGAGGTGAGGCCTGAGCCCAGAAGTAGGATTTACATCCTACTACAGGCGGTAAATTAATTGTTTGTACAAAATGCATCAAACAGGGCCGTTTTTGTTAAGAAGTGCCAGACAACACAATTTTGAATCAGCTATCGCCATAGACCACCAATAGTTTAGAACTTAGACTGCTTCCTTGCACAACTCCACTCACCCATCCCCCAGTCGATCCCTTGCGCTTCCTTCTTCCTCTCTTCCTCCAGTCTATCCTTCTCCCTCTGCTCCCTGTCCTCTTCTATCATCCTCTGTCTCTCCAGCTTCATGTTCAACGCGCGTTGCTTTATCTCACTTACAGATAGTTCCGACTCGCCTTCACAGTCGAAATCTGGACCCTGGGAGCAAAGGTTTAAAAAAGAGAGTTACGGTTTTGTTTGTACATCTGTAACTTTAGAACCACTAATCATAATTCAACAAATGCTCAGCCGTTTAAAGAGTCCAAAATTGAAACATGTAATCAAACAAGTATTTTGAACATCCTAGAAGACGTCATTTACAATATTTTGAGACGTATTTACGATAAGTAAACTTTTATTTTTCTTATTTCTTTGAATCATTGCTAAAAGTGGTCACTTCAACTTTTTTTATAACAATAATCTATTTCAGCGTTTCTTAAAAAAATATTTACGTCTCAAATTGTTCAAAATGGACGCTTTTCTAGGAAGGTATCACAGGGTTTTTAAACAGATTTCTTAATTCTGCATTATTTGCTGAAATGTAATGGGAGCGCCAATGGACCAGTTATACATTTTTGAGTTGTGTAGTTTAAGCATTTCCCTTTAAAATAACTAAAATAAATGGTTGATGCGATAAAATAAATAGATTTCCTACCATCATAATATAAGTCCTCGTACTGTTCCCAAACTTGAGCTGATGTCCCACCCTCATCCTTGTGAAATGACTGGGCTTGAGTCTCTGCTTGTTCAGGAATGTGCCGTGGGTGCTGCCCAGCTCGTGGAGGTACCAGCCGCAAGGAGGCTCCCCTTCTTCGGTGAAGGCTTTGTATTGGAGGACGCAGTGGTGCCTGAAACAATGACAAAGCCATTCTAGTTTGGAGTTATAGGTAAATGGAATGTATAATTTTCGATCTATTCCTTTCTAATACCAAAAAGTAATACCAATGGTATTTGTTTGTAATCGTAATAATTTTCTATTCCGGACGAATACCAAAACTACATTGAAATATTTAAAATTTGGTATTCGTTCGGAACAGAAAATTAATTACGATAGCAAACAAATACCATTGGTATTAGTTTTTGGTCTTAGAAAGGAATAGATCTAATTTTCAAAAGACCTGATATTGATAACACATAAACATTGAAAAGTACAACGATAGTCAATCAATGATTCCTGAAAATACTATGGCCATAGGTTGGTGCACAGACTACGTAGGTGATAGTTAATTATCAAAAACAGCCTCATACTCATCTTATACTTACTTTTCATCCCCCAAATGTTTTATTCACGGAATATATTGAAAACAATACAATTAACTCAAATGTAATTAATTGAAGGTTTATCATATTACATAGGCCATCCTCCTTCTCTTTCCATGTGCATCCAAGACATTTTAGCAGCAATTTACAGTAACACTGATAATCTAATTCATCATTTGAAAAAGACAAAGCTGTTGAACAGTACAAATAAGTTACCTGGATATTGTCGGATGAGCCATAAGAACATCACAATTAGCGAGACGTCCAAACACGTAGAAAGGTTTCGTGGTCAGGTCAACCTTGTCCACAATCATGCCAGATTTTAGCACTTCCAATGAATATTCAGTACCTGGAATAACATCAAATATACACTTATGTACTGTTCTTAATCCCACAATATAAAAAGTATGATTGGTGGACCTAATGCCGAGAGGCATTCTCTGCCAGTAAACTGCAATGTATAACAAAGGATTTGAAAAGATTTTGAGCTGTGCAACTTGCAGTTTTGTTGCGAAATAGCAATCTCTTCCAGATTACATACCTAGAAATGGGGAAAAAAGGAACACAGTGACACATCAGATAGTAGCAAACCAAACATAAACACAAAATATCATGTTTGCAAACACAAAGAAAAACCCGGGTCTTCTCAGTAGAAACAACCTTCTGATGCTGGTGGTCGTCATAATTATTTATGTGCATGTATTTTATGAATTGTTGGGTGGGCATTTGAAATTCGCCTCCCGATTTTGGGGTTGTAAGGGGTGTCATTTTAAAGGGGGTGGTTACCCCTTCCATTTAACATCCCCCCCACCGCGCGGAGACGCATGGTTTTTTTTTTATACGTGTTTAAAGTTACGTGTAACGGAACGTTAATTTGCGTTGTTTTAATGACTTTTAGGTTGTTATACTCCTTGTTTTTAGTATTTTCTGTTTATTTATTGATTGTTATTACTCATCATTATTTTTTCAATAAAAATATAATGTAAAATAATAAAAATAACAAAAAATCCTGCTATACCGATTTGCACTTGGCGTGTTTTTTGGACTTTTTGGTGCCTATCGGTTTGGTATTGAAAACGACTTGCCTACACTAGTGTGGGGGCGAAACCGACACGGACAGATTAGGTTAGAAGGTTTAAGGCGGGAGCGAAGCGGAGCGAAGCTCCCGCCTTAAACCTTCGTGGTTATTTTTTTTTTAAACCCAAAAAACGACTGGCCTACACTAGAGTGGGGGCGAAACCGACACGGATAGATTAGGTTAGATTAGTCGTGGTTATTTTTTTTTTAAACCCAAAAAACGACTTGCCTACACTAAGAGTCGGGGCGAAACCGACACGGATAGATTAGGTTAGAAGGTTTAAGGCGGGAGCGAAGCGGAGCGAAGCTCCCGCCTTAAACCTTCGTGGTTATTATTTTTTTTTAAACCCAAAAAACGACTGGCCTACACTAGAGTAGGGGCGAAACCGACACGAATAGATTAGGTTAGGGGATCACCCTCCCTCCCACTCACAATATATGCAAAAATCAATGAAAATTTCTTTTTTTTTAAAATCATAAAAAAAGACTACTGGTTCCCTCACTTTGGAGAGGGGGGGGGGATCCCCCTCCCCCCCCACCCATAATATTCGCAAAAATGAATGAATTTTTTTTAAAAACAAAAAAAAACATTTAAAAAAAACTACTTGTTTCCGCACCTTGGGGGTGGGGGGGAGGGTCCCCATACCCCCCCTCCCCCCTCCCCCACCCCCTCCACTATCAAAATCGGGGGGCGAATATCAAATGCAACCCCGAATTGTTAAAATTAAGATTCTTGACTATTCAAAAGCACTGTATGTTTGTGTGGTCTACTTGAATCCAGTTATTATTGAATGAAGATTTCAGTATTTAGATACAGAAATCATAAATCAAATTATCTTACCATCTGGACATAATCCCGACCACTTAGGCTCTTTGTATGGTATAGGAGTAGATAGTTCTTTCAACAAAACAGCAGGGGGAAGAGTACTTTTGTTTTCAGGAGCAGAATTAGGTTCACTTTTATTTTCACTACTCTCCTGCTCTGGTGGCCTCTCGACGACTTTCTCAACTTCATTTTTAACCTTCTTAGGAAGCTTTCCAATGCGGCCTATGAGCACAGGCTTCTTAAACTCCGTTTGTTCGACTTTTGGTGGAGATTTTCTTTCTTCTTCCATTTTAAGGTTATATTACAGTGCCATGAAATAAATGATAGTAATACTGTTCTGGTGGCCGTGATAACTTAAGTACAACCGCTACTTGATGAAATTAATGATGTTAATTATAACAAAACTGTGAACAAGTAGGATTATTTATAAATATTTTGTTTTGACAGCTGATTGACGTGACACATAAATAATGAATGAACGTGGAAGACCACAGACTAGCAACTATTTTTTTAAAGCATGCTTTTTTTAAGTTTTACCGAGACCATGTTAAGGAAAAGCGATAGAGGGCAGCACTAATAAAAGTATCGACTTACTTACTCGTAGTACAACTGGAGAAGTAAGATCTAGCTATTAAATGCTGCTCTTCATTCGGTCTAACTGGATAAGAAAGAAATAGTGATCAATTAACTACAATCTAGCCCCTCTGATACCTAAACTAGCGCCTCTAGCGGTGAATTCACACGCGACTAAACCGTTTTTGCGAATTCAAAGTAAAAAATTGTCTAGTTTAAAGTAAGTGGTATCTACAAACTCTTGCAGAGGCTCCTCCTTAGCCCACAGTTGGTGTCACTCAATCACACATGCGCTTTTCTTCTGGCAATCATATTGCAGCTGCTCTTCCTGTCCACGGCAATCTGCTTCTGCACAGCGTTTTTTTTGTACCCACCTTATTCAATAGAAAGAAAGAAAGAAAGAAAAATTTATTCGACACATAAAATAGACATACAAGAAAAAAATAAAGAATAATTTGTTGGTCAAACCGCCATCTCTTATCGTAATCCTATAACAAATTCTCAATTAAAATTTCCATAGACAATGCCTTCGGTCGTGAGTGATTGTTAAAATGAAAATGTGAGAACGAGACCTGCCTGCAATGCAAATCAATCAATCAATTCAAACAGCATTTTTGTGTGTGGATTATCAACCGATGTGGAATAAATTTATACGACGATATTTACTTTGAACTGCTTATCTTATTCCTCGTGCGTGCTGTTTATTGTTTTTATACGCATCAGTGTTACTGGACGCGTGAATGGAAGTGTAGTTGTGGCGGACCATATTGTGTGAACTGTGTTCTAAGACATTGTCAACAATATTTATTTTTTATCAGTAATTTATCACACATTCTTATCATAAAACTACCTGTGCAAGTGATTTCACGGCTGTTCTGGCGGTTATGAATACGTAATATCCTGTGGTAAGTAATTTTGGTTCACGTCTTTTTTCTTATTTTTCAGACATGGAGAATCATTGGTTAGATTCGAAAATTTAGTTTCTGAATGACTGCCACTGTGGTGAGTTCACATGAGGATAAATAACTTTATTAAGATACTGTTTAGTTTTTACGATATTACGAATACTATTATTTACCTGTCGAGAGGAAACATTTGTATGACTAACAATAAATATTGGCTAACTTCGTACCCACCTTGGATTGTATTTTCCTGTTTTCATAAAGATAATTCATAGTATTTCGATGGCTGCAGTCCGTTTTGTGATTATAAAAGGGTTGGGCAATGTATGGCATTGAAAATCTTTGAGCTCTTGCTGGTGACAACAAAGCTGAGCCTTTATCCAAGTCAGTTCTTCAATTCATTTATTTATTTTGAACACCAACAAGGCACAGAAACAGTTATATAGAAAATGTAAAAAATTGGAGTACAGTGAACAGCACATCACTCCACCCAGTTCCAGTCAGTCCTCCTGCAATAGCTCTCCTGCTCTATTGCAAAGAAATGACATTTGACAAGACCAGGAAAAAAAAAACAGAAATGGGGTAACCTGATGTGCTGTTGAGTACACTCAAAGAAATAGACAAAGTCTTCTTAGTTTCATGTGAATTAATAGGGGGTTTCGGGGGAGAAGGTAGGGTATTTATTTATGAGACTATCCTCATATTCATATTTATGTTTTATTAGTTGTTTCATTTAACAAGTCTCATATTATAACCAGTGTCGTAGATGTCTGGTTTCCATGGCATCAGAAACTTCCAAACTTTATTGCCAAGTAAGTGTGATTCTCACATATTTGTCTGCCCTTAGCGAGCATTGAATCCATGGCACCTGCATTTGGGGCCATACAAATAATCTTATCTAGTTTGTCCCCTTGTTTAACTATGACACCCCATCTGTAAATGTTATGATTAGCATGTTAATGAACAGACTGGTACTAAATTGAATTTATTTCTTATGAAACTAATTTCTTGTTTACAAAGAAAAAGTACAATTGGCGGACTTAATGCCTAACAGCATTCTTTACCAGACAGTTCTCTGCCAGTTTATGAGCCAGTTGCACCTTATTTTATAATCATAATAAGACTTTTGGTTTAAATATCTTAAATATGCTAGTGGGCAGTGAACTAGCTCAACTAGCTCACAATATTTATTGCAAATGAAAAAAGAAAAAAGTAATGGCAGAGTTTCTGCTAAGAAGTCTTGCAACAATTAAAAAACATTACAGTATTTTCTCAAAGCCACCTTAGCTGTCACAGGTAGCACGAGGCTGGGATACTAGCTGAGGTTCTTGCAACCCTACCTGCTGGCCTAACTCTGCCCACTTGCATCCCAGCCCAGGGTGCAAGCGGAGAAGGCTCTGTCCCCTCACTATCTAAGATATAAAAATTCCCGCGTCACAGTGATTGTTGCCAAACTCCTCCGAAATTTTGATGTTTTTTTTTATATATGTTTGTTAGGTCTGGGAATAGGTCGTGATCTATTTTTTAACCTAAGTCCACGCGGACGAAGTCGCGGGCGGACGTGAGTGTGTTTATATAATTTTGAGGTAGCGTCTTGGAGCAAAGAGAGCTTTCTAGGGAGTGAGTTCCCTGCCGTATCTTATATTCCTGCTCTGTGCGGCCTGGACGCTGTGCAATTCAACCACTCTTTCTGACTGAACAGTCAGGGATACATTTTTTAACATATCAAATCCACAAACTCCGTCTTCGAGTAGAGCGCGGTATACGGGTGTAGCAAAACCGAACTTCCTCTTTAAAAATCTCAGTTGCAAGACGTACAGTATGTCCTTGCCAGCTGACCCAAGTACCCAACCTAAATGAAAGGTTCGCAGGAGTCGCCGTAACTGGATACGGTGTGGACGTCATAACATAATATAACATACCCTCACGACCATATCCCTAATGGGTTAGTCAGAGGCACACTGATTGTTGCCCACATGGTGAACGGAACATTGAGAAAGTCACATTTCGCCATTATAAGCGTAATAAGCCTACCGCCGTTATCCGGGTTGTTTGTGTTTTACATCGGTGTTTTTCATCACCGCAGCCGCAATTTGTACAATGAATACAAAGTGGGTGTGTTCCGGCCAGATTTGATCTCGGGGCCTTCGGGTTCAGAGTGTTTAACCACTGGGTTACATAAACGGCCTATATAATGTCCCAATGCTGGGCACAGGCCTCACCGCAACTATGAGGTGGAACGAGAGTGGAACAAGGTCGTACCCAGGATTTCAGCTAGGGGGGGCAGCTCATACCTGTTTCGTTTTTCGTAGAGAGAGAAATACGTTTTTAATTCCCACTTGTAAGGAAAATTGACTTCTCAGGGGGGGGCAGCTGCCCCCCCCTGCCCCTACCTGGGTACGCCCATGGAGTGGAACATACTCAAACACGCGGGCTCAGTGTGAATTGTTGAAGGGGTGTGAGGTTAGTGAGCAACCTCAATGTCTGATGATATCAAGCCGCCCTAAGGCCTCTGACTAGGCTTGAAGACTGACATCTAGCGAAATCAACCGGGACCATTTAACGTGCCTTCCGAAGCACGGATATGCCCAAATAATACATCAATAAATTTCGGTCAGGGGTGGTCACCCATCATATATGGCATATGCACATGGGTTAGTGTTACCTTTAACTGTGGTTAACTAAATTGACAAATATTGCACATGCACCTAAACGCAACGTGTGTGTGATACGACGCATGTCAAAATACGTCATTGTATGTTATCGGAGTGTTATCATACTTACCTTGCTTGTTTCTTATCAGTCAAGGCACACCTGCTAACTCATTTCGATATTTTCTTCAGATTTAAGCGTTCCCGCACACGTGGAGTTTTGTGGCGCCACAAAACGGTGCCACCGGCGTTTCTACATGATAGGTACAAAGGGAGTTGTGGCGGCGTTTTGTGGCCCGTGTGCAGTGGACTATGAGATGGTGCATCCATTCCGTGATAATGCGTGCTCAGTGCCCACAATGGTGCCCGTGGCGCAGTTGTGACAGTGATCGGCGACGATCTCTGTTGTAAGCAACACACGCACGGTCGGAAATGGGATGGGTGACCACCCCGACCGTAGTTTAGTGATGTGTATTTCGGGCATCTCCGTGCTTCGGAAGGCACGTTAGGCAGTTGGTCCCGGTTTACGTCGCTAGAAGTCAGTCGTTAGTCGGAGGCCTTAGGGCAGCTTGATACCATCTGACATTAAGGTTGCTCACTAACCTTACGCCCCTCCAACAATCCGCACTGAGCCCGCGTGTTGGAGTATGGCTCGTTCCACTTCATAGTTGAGGTGAGGCCTGTGCCCATCAGCGGGCCGTTTATGTTATGTTATATTTTATATTCCACTGCGTCACTTGCAGTGGGACGTATATATTACTGATAATCCTTGCTGTCAGTTTTTAATATCAAGCCTTAATGACCTCACAACGTAGTCGTCTGGTAAAAATCATTCGCTTACTGCTTTGCTTCTAGGAAACAATGATTGACCAACTCGACCCCACAACTCCCGCAAAATCCCGAGATATAAGACAGAATGATTCCACAATAGAAAACAAAAGAAATACGCAATTGAAAACAGAAACAATCGGTATTTATTGAAAACAAACGAAATAGAATAAACATAAGAAACGAGAGGCACTGCTGACATGAGAGGCATGATGACATTAGTCGAAAGGGACACACTCAGCATGATGTCACCATCCTCTGGGAGGTCTTCAGTGCTGCTTTCCTGCACATTCTGAAGGGAAAACATCCTAACCTCAATGTTTTAAAATAATAATTTCTGTCAGACGACTTATCGGTGCATCGGTTATGCATTTAATGTTAGACCAATGTCATCATCATCATTAGCAGCCGCAAGAAGTCCACTGCTGAACATAGGCCTCCCCCATTGATTTCCAGAGCGGTCGGTTGCGTGCGGCTTGCATCCACTGGGATTCCGCGACTTTTATCAGGTCGTCCGTCCGCCTCTCTCTGCCTTTGGCCTCAAATGGTCTCGAGCCCAGTACCTTTCGAACCTTTCAAGACTTATGTATCGCAATGTAATATGCAATTAATAAATAACCTCGGTTGCATGTAGGCATATTTTTTATTATGGTCTTCAAGATGACTTCAGTCCACCTAATGGAAAACAGTCGTTAGTTCCAGATATCGGAAAGACAATTACAGTGATGCCATAACTACTACTGAGCTGGCTGATCTCATCTTGAGGTCCTGCATAAATGCCGTATGCTGCATAATTATTGTACTAAGACTTCCTCTCTCTTAACCCAAAGTTGCGTACCCGACAGGATCCATAACACTGTTCTAACACTACTGTAACATCTAATTTTACATTATGGTTTTGCAATAAATGATTAAGTATTGAGTTAGACGGAAAATCATTATCTGAAAGAGCCTTCCACGTCTAGATAGCACGACACAGGAACGAATGACCGAACCTTTTGTAGGGGACCAACAGCCGCTGGATTGCAGACCAGCGCCAACATCTAATAGCCACATGGTGAGCTGAGCACTTCAGACGCAGTGTGCGTCTTCATCAGCACACTGAAGTGCTCGATTCACCGTGGCTTCAGCTCAGCTCGCCAGAGCTTCACTTTGTACTGTAAAATTTTGGACCTTTGTACTGTGAAACTTTGGACCTCAGTACTGTAAAACTTTGGACCCTGGTACTGTTAAACTTTGGACCGTTGCACTGTGAAACTTTAGACCTTTGTACTGTGAAACTTTGGACCTTTGTACTCTAAAACTTTGGTACTTTGTACTGTGAACCTTTGGACCTTTGCAGTGTAAAACTTTGGACCCTGGTACTGTAAAACTTTGGACCTTTGTACTGTAAAACTTTGGACCCTGGTACTGTAAAACTTTGGGCCCTTGTACTGTGAAACTTTGGACCTTTGTACTGTGAAACTTTGGACCTTTGAATTGTAAAACTTTGGACCTTTGTACTGTAAAACTTTGGACCTTTGTACTGTAAAACTCTGGATGATTTGAAAAGAGTAACTGCTGAATTTCTTGCCGGGTCTTCTCAGTAGAAACAAAAGTATTGTTTATAGTATTATTATGTGTATGTTTATTAGGTGTTTGAAATTAAGATTCTTGACGATTCGAAAGTACTGTGTAACGGTCTACTTGATTAAAGAAATATTGAATTTGAATTTGAACGTACTCCATCGAGTACGCAGTCCAAATGTTCAGAACTCTTTATTAACAAGAGAAAAGTGGGTGTGGCTTGATAGCCCATATCAGGATTAACGCGTAAAGCTGTTCTAATCTGAATAGATAAGTGTTGACACGACGTTTACTATTTGTTAACCGCATGTACATTTGTTTGTTATGGTATTTAGATAAAGATAGGTAAACCAGAAAAAGACATTCGGTCCTTTGGCGTCAGGCGGTAATCGAACCCGTATCTTTCGCGAACCGGGCGACTGCACTAACCACTGTGCTACCGCATGCCGGTAGGTATTAGCCACTTTAGACTACATCATCACTTAAAGTAGTAGTAGAGTAGGCGGGGATTGGACCAGAATCAGATCAACTGATGATCTGATTCTGGTCCAATCCCCGCCTACTCACGCGTTGGCTTAGAAGTTTGATTTTTTCACAGCTTCAAGGGACAGTAGACCTGAGTAATTGTTATAAATTTCAGCTTCATACCTCCACGCGTTCCTGAGAAAAAGGGTCTTGACAGACGGACGGACAGACGGACAACAAAGTGATCCTATAAGGGTTCCGTTTTTTCCTTTTGAGGTACGGAACCCTAAAAACATTAAAACATTTTCGTCTCTTAACATACCCAAGTACACTACGCCTTTCCCTCGTCTTATAAATCTATAAGTCGTAAAAAGACTTAAAATTTTGTCGTAAACAAATTGATTACCTAAGACTTTTGCTACCAAATGTTATACCCTTGATATTTATACGGCTTCGACACTATTTATTTACATAGTTTCGGAATAACTGGTTATATAACGAACTGTGGTCAGCAGGTTCTTACGCGGGAGCAGTGTTCTAACATATACGCTCATGGCTATATCCACCCAAACGGGGTAGACACACTGGCTGTTTTATTTAATTTATTTATTCTGTTTTACAAGCATGCTCACAGAAATACACAATAACAAATTGCATTCAAGTTAAATAATTTATCATAACAAACAAATACTTAATTAATTAGGTAATTCCTCAAAATAACATTTAACAATATTGTATAAAACCAATCAATAATAAAAAAAGAGAACAATAAAAATGTCAAATAAGAAAATTAAAATGCCAAATAATAAACTAAAAATGACAAATAAGAAAATAAAAATGTCAAATAAGAAAGAAAATGTTAAATACATACCTACTACACAACACAGTTCCGCTCATTTCGTTGCCGTCATGGTGAACGGAACAGTCAGAAGTCTATACTTTAACGAGTGAATTTGAACCCTACGTGGTAAGGGGTGAGTCTACCGCCGTTATCCGGGCTGATTGGGGTTTTTATTCGCTGCAAGTTTATTATAAACACAAAGTAAGTGTTCCGGTCAGACATGAACTCGAGACCACTCGAGTTCTGAGCTAGAGTGTTTAACCACTAGGCCACGCTGCTGACCCACTCAATGAGCGTTAAAAAAGTTAAGAACTATTGCGTTATTCAAACAAAAACATTAAGGCTCAATCAAATTCGCTTTTCGAAATACATACATACATACATACATTCCCCCACGACCATATCACTAATGGGTTAGTTAGAGGCGCACTGACTGTTGCCGTCATAGTGAACGGAACATTCAGAAGCCCACATTTCGCCGAGGGAATTTGAACACAACGTGGTAAGGGGCGAGCCTATCGCCGTTATCCGGGTTGCTTGGGTTTCATTTTGGTGGGATTGCTTTTCGAAATGTGGGATTCTGAATACCGCATTTCCTCTGACTTGCTAGTCGCTGACTTGACTTCTCAGCTTGTTGTGTGCCAGTGACAGATTGTCTACAAAATATTTAGGGAATCTGCTATCAACGCTAATAATGACTCTTTAAGCATCATCCTTCTAATTGAGAGTCCATGCTGAGAAATAATCCTAAACCGTATTGTTTTCTCCAAGGCTATTTGCTCCACACAGTTTGCGCGGCTTCGCGTAAAGATGGCGCTGGTTCCGGTGCACACGCAGGCACGAAGGGAGGACACTGGCTGATGAATCTGTAATGAAATAGGGCTGGGGGGTAGCTGAAGCTATGCGAGGATATCTTTATGATGAACTAGCGGCCGTCCGCGACTTCGCCTGCGTGGACTTGAAGTTGAAAACAAAAAGCTATATTATTGTAATGTTTCATTAAAATCCATTCAGTAGTTTTTACGTCAAACAGCACCACAGCACATCCACACATACAAACTTACGCATCTATAATATTAGTAGGATGTTCGGCTAGCTAGTTATACTGTGCGTCTTGCGTCTTACAAAGTTACTAAAATGAAGTTTGGATTTGTCAGCTACATCAAAGCTCTTCGCGAAAAGCCCAACCTGAAAGGTTTGCAGAAGTCTACGTCACCGGATACGAAATCGATTTTAAGAAAAACCAAAAGTTCAAATGCATCACTAACCGAATTCACAAACGCAAATCAAATATGAGCAGCCCTCACAATCAGTACTAAAGCCAAATTAATAATTTGAAAGAAAATGAATTGCTTAACTTGAGCGAAAGTTCGTTCGTTTAGTAACATTTTAAAAAATACCCGGGGAACCGTAAACCGATGATTGACTGAATGGTTTGAGCTCAAGATTTCCTAGAATGGAGGAAGACGGAATAGGCTTACATCCATGTTGAAGCGAAAAATGCCATCAAGAGGATGATGATGCTGATATACGTCCTTTCTATGTGACCGAAACTTATTTCGATTTTAAAAAATTGCAGGCTATATAGTGGTTTTAAGCTTGTAGCTGTGTGTATAACCAATCCTAATCCACTGCTTTGTTAAACCTCGTTCGATTCTATTGCGTCCCCACATACTGCACAGGACGTCTGTCTGTCTGTCTGTGTGTGTAAGACAACAGATGCAATCACAATGGTAATAATGGAATTGGATTGCTATTCTGTGCGGCGGAGTTGAAACTGTGGAGTGGATGTGGTGTGTTTTGTATTTCCTTTGATGGTTCGTTTCATTTAGTAGTCTTCCGATTATCTTACTAGCCTATACGAATATCGGGTGACTTTGGAAATACTTGTCTAATTTCAAAATAAGCTCTAAAGTAAAATATTTATCTACGTCTTTATCAGCAGCAATACGATGTCCACTGCTGAACATAGGCCTCCCCCTTAGATTTCCAGAGCGGCGGTCGTACGCGGCCTGTATCGACCGAAACCTTGCGATTTTTATGGAGCTAACTCTGGTTTCCCTTCAAAACGTATAAATTTTCCGCCTTTTTTTTACTAGACGTAGTATAAAAAGGCGAAATCACCATAGTATTTTTTAAACGTAGTGTTTTTAAATAACCTAAACAGTAAGCCAATGAGGGATTAGGCCAATTTTCGCGCACAAAAATGACTTCTACACTTGTGGTTCAACTCGTGCATTTTTTTAAATACATACTTAATATAGACAGGAAATACCCCGACAAGTACAAACAGACATGTTCATGTACGCAAATGTTCGTACTGTGCGGGGATCGAACCCGCGACCTCTGGTATAATAGCCCACTTCTGAATCATTACACCAAATCGGTCAGTGTATTGACTAGAGTTGTTATCCCAGGTTTTGGCTTTCACAGCTAATCTGAAGGCTCTTAACCTTAATATTTAAATAACTAACCCCCGAATTCACAAACGCAAATCAACTTTAAGCATACCTCAGATGTATAGCTGTCCCTTTCAGTTCTATTGACATTTTATGGGACAGCATGAGCGTGAGCGCGTGCTTAGCGTTGATTGACGTTTGTGACTTCAGATGTAAGTACTTTATAATATGACACAGAATCTCAAATTGTAGCCCTACCATCACAATTACCCACAAGTAGATAACTGCCAACCAAGTAAAAGTGGTCATAACTGCACTTTTCCCACTGGTAGCACCACAAACATACTGACACGGCAACCGACTGTCCGTGGGAAGATATGTATCTAACAGCATAGTTGTTTTCACATGATGTGTGAGGAAATGGCATAGTGGCGACAGTAATAATCGACGATCATTAAGTAGTAATAAAAAATACGTAATATAGCTTATGTTAGTACTGACGCGAAGTCAAAAATTGTCCACGGGGTACGATGTAGTTATATTGGCCGTGGTATAACGTGTGAACAAGACAGACGATTTCACCTTAAACAAGACCGAATGTCTTTTTCTGGTTTTCCTATCTTTAGTAAGATGATAATGCATCTCTAATGCTAAAATAAAATGAGAATATTTTCATTGTTAAGTTAAAGGTCCTTATTAGCGTTAGCGATGCGCGTGCACCACATTATACCCTATTTCGTTCTATTTGCTTGTTGGATGTTGCCAACTCACACTGTGGGTCAACGAACTCGCTCCATTGACTCTCAGGATGCATTTACACAGTATTGACAATCGAGGAACTTTTATAAACAAACATATTGAAAGCAGGGAGGTGCCTGTGGCGCAGTTGTGACAGTGGTCGGTGACGATCGCTGTTGTAAAGCAACACGCCGACCGAAATTTAGTGATATGTATTTCGGGCATCTCCGTTATTCGGAAGACAGGGTAAGCAGTTGGTCCCGGTTGACGTCGCTAGATGTCAGTCGTTAAGCCCAGTCGGAGGCCTTAGGGCGGCTTGGTAACATCTGACATTAAGGGTGCTTATTAACCTTACATCCCTCCAACAATCCGCACTGAGCCCGCGTGTTGGAGTATGACTTGTTCCACCGCATAGTTGAGGTGAAGCCTGTGCCCAGCAGTGGGACGTATATCTATAGGCCGTTAATAAAATATGATATCTAAAGCCTTTATACGTGTCTCTGCTGGGTTCTGGTCTCACCTTAACTTTGACCGCGCGGGGTATACTCCAACACGCGGGCTCTGTGCGGATTGTTGGAGGGGTTTGAAGTTAGTCAGATGTGATTCAGCCACCCTAGGGCCTCCGACTAGGCTTTTGATTAATATCTAGAGACGTCAGCCAACCAACTGCTTATCGTGCTTTTCGAAGCACGGACTATGTCATAAGTCTGGCTATTGCATATTACAAGAGATCATTTTTAACGAACGAGCCCTTTCATGTAGTGTTTTGGTTACTACTGCCCTTCGTAGTTAACTTATTTCAACCCTTTAGCTTATACTTTGCGATAAAAACTATCCTATGTCCTTTCCTAATGTCCTCTCTACCTGCTTACCAAGTTTCGTTAAAATTGGTTTAGTAGTTAAGGCGCGAAAACGTTACAAACACACAAAGACTGAGTTACTTTCGCATTAAATTTAAAACATTACATAAACGGCCTATGTACGTCCCACTGCTGGGCCACGCCTCACCTCAACTATGAGGTGGAACGAGCCATACTCCAACACGCGGGCTCAGTGCGGATTGTTGGAGGGATGTAAGGTTAGTGAGCAACCTTAATGTCAGAAGTTATCAAGCCGCCCTAAGGCTTCTTCTAACTAGGCTTAACGACTGACATCTAGCGACGTCAGCCGGGACCAAATGCTTAACGTGCCTTCCGAAGCAAGTAGATGCCCGATAAATACATCACTAAATTTCGGGGTGGTCACCCATCCCATTTCCGACCCGGCGTGTGCGGCGCTTTACAACTGCCATCGTCGCCGATCACTGTCACAACTGCGCCACGGGCACCTCAACCTCTCCTCATTAAAACATTGATATGATTTAAATGACCGAATGACAAATTCTGACACTAACGAACCATTACCTATAATGTACGACTCTGAGCGGCATTTATCCACTCAATCTGCGAAACCGAAACAAAGACTGAACAATTACTGATTGACACATTTAACCCCTTTCGTATTTTGGTTTGTGACTAACTCGGCTGGCACTCCGCCAGAGGAGGGTTAACCGTCTCGGATTAACAAGTTTCAACTTTAATGCTTTGGGAATACGGTTTCAAATCGCACGTCAGACTTTGTTTGATAGACTTAGTACTGTTGAGGTATTTTGTTTGTTGAGCAGCGGTGTTTGATTCGACTGGTGGTGATTTTTATAGCACCGAATGTGGTAAGTATTCCATTTTCAGGTTCTTACTTCTAATAAAGCTGTGTTCCCACACAAAGCTTTTTCCGCCTTTTTGCAAATGTGAATGTCTTATAAACCTGCAATGCTTTATTTATGATGCTTAGGATGTAGCTGTTATTGAAATTTTCCTATTTGTAACTTTAAAGTTTTATGTATTTTTTTTTCTACGTTATTTACTCGGAGCATTATAAGTAAATAAGCTGTCTCTTTCTAACTTTACCATATTTTTAAGCTTTTGTTTTCTTTCGGGCTTCTCCGTGCTTTTAAAAACACGTTAGTCGTAAAGTAGTGATGTCAGTCGTTAAGCCTAGACTGAGGCCCTTGGGCGGCTTAATAACATTTGACAGTAATTTTTATCACTAACCTTAGGTAGGCCCCTCCAACAATCCACATCGAGTTTGCGTTTTGTATGTATGGCTTGTGCCACCTCATAGTGCGGTCTGAGCCCAGCTGTGGGACGTATTATGGTTTGTTTGTTCGACGTTAAAAGTGTAGCACTCTTTTACTTTTATATCAAGTCTTTTTTTTTTTTTTTAAGTCTAAAACAATGCAACTGGCAATATAAGAAATCGCTTGCTCAGTTTCGTCGGGTTTTCCCGGTCTTGCCCAGAACATCGATACACGGTGAACTATTAAAACTGTACTCTTGAATTATTCGTCTACGCGTAGGGTTGTCCCTCGTTGGTATGGATCATAAAGAAATAAAATACCTACTCATGTTTGACAAATATTTAGCGAAATATCAAACTCTAAAATATCTATATTTGAATAGACTTATAATAGTACTTTTAAATCGTCAAGAACGAATTGAATAAACACAGCATACACTAAATAATAGGTAATAAATACTATGATCGAAATCATTCAAATACACAGTAAATATACAAACGTAACGTGACTCTATCAAAAATTATTCAGTTACAGTAGGACTAAGAAGACTACATTTAAACAAAAATAATTACTTGTTAGCCAGCCATGATCTACTCAACACCATATTTATCACAAGGAACGTCCAGTCAAAATACGATTTCACAAAAATTTCGTGCAAAAGTCTAAAACTGAATAAACATTATCTTAAGGTATATGCCTATACATTAGTGAAACAAACCTGGCTGCCAGGTAAAGTATACCAGAAAAAATCGGCCAGTCTGTTTATGGTCTCGGTATCCCAGTGGTTAGTGCAGTCGCCCGGTTTGCGAAGGACGCGGGTTCGATTCCCGCCTGATGCCAAGAAGACCGAATCTCTTTTTCTGGTTTTCCTATCTTTGTTTCAAAATCAATACAACCGTATATATTTCCTAACATGAACGGGCTAATACGTCCCACTGCTGGGCACAGGCCTCACCTCAACTATGAGGTGGAACAAGCCATACTCCAACACGCTGGTTCAGTGCGGGTTGTTGGAGGGGTAAAAGGTTAGTGAGCAACCTTGATGTCAGATGTTATCAAGCCGCCCTAAGGCCTCTGACTAAGCTTAACGACTGACATCTATCGACGTCAACCGGGACCAACTGCTTAACGTGCCTTCCGAAGCACGGAGATGCTCGAAATACACATCACTAAATTTCGGTCGGGTGGATACATTTCCAAACTCGCCAACCCTATAAAGAATCGATTAAGACGAACGAATCGGCCCAATCGATTGTTCACGGACAATTTGACGCAGTCCGATTGTGAATCGTATTGTGAGGTCTTGCTCTAGTAAGCCTAGACTATTGATTGTCTCTGCCCTTAGGGGCTAGGCTTTTGTTTAAAGTTGATATGAGCAGTTTGCCGTGACGTAACATTCGATTCATCACTACATCTTACTAATATTATAAAGGCGAAAGTTTGTACGTCTGAATGGGCCGTGTTGCTCTTTCACGCACTACACTACAATACAGTGTGTTTGGGAACCGGTGTCCGACCCGTTAAGGTGAAGTAATATGATCTATTTTATGAATAAATCCACCATAATTTTAATTAATTTTTTTAATTTTTTTTTTAAGTTTATTTCAGGTAAATTTTACCTGCGTTTCAAAGGGTCTCTGATGACAGGGTGATATTCAATTTGTCACAACTTCTAAACTATTTTACTTGGAACTTTGATTTTTGCTTCAGTGTTTAGGTGATGTCTTTGGGTATCCAAAAAGTTAAAAATAAATGTATGTTGACAGTTTAGTTTTTCTGAAAAAAAAAATGTAAAAAAAACTAACAAATTCTATCACAATTTTCAAGTTCAAACATTTTTTTGAGGTATTTTAAGGGAGTTATGAAAAAATGTTTTTTTGTCAGCTTATTGCCTACTTTTGTAGCTGTCCAACGATACCACTTTTGTGACTGTAGGACCTCTAAATCGGCAGATATTGCAAACTAAAATAACCCACCCGTACTCCCGAGAAAAAAAAATTAAAATGGCGGCCATTTTAAAACAACTGGGGCAAAGTGCTTAATTTGGTGGATTTATTCATAAAATAGATCATATTACTTCACCTTAACGGGTCGGACACCGGTTCCCAAACACACTGTACATCTTATTCGCACATAGGCTACAATTTCTGAAGAAATATTACTTTTTGTTTTTCAACTTAAGTCCACGCGGACGAAGTCGCGGGCGGCCGCCAGTATGTTAATAACATAACCAACACAACAGTTTAACAAGACATGTTTGCAAAACGCGAGTTAAATTTAAAATCTGTCTCATTTATAACACCGCTTATCTCAAACATGTATCTTCCTATCTCTCAGATCTTTAACCATTTCACCGCCAAAGGTAGAAAGGTGAAATATTGCCTGTTGCCTGTTTGTGGCAGTTAGTTCTTTTTACCAGATTGCGCAACGATAGAAAGATATTGTTTAGTGTACGTAAACATTACAGTGCTATTAAATTTAGGCGGTCATATCGCTAGGGAATCGTTTACAGACAGCCTTCAGGTAGAGGCAGGCGCGGATCCAGCCCTCAAAAAAGGTTGTGGGTACAGCCACCAAAAATTATCAAAGTGAGAGTTGAATGGAGTACTAACTCACTCACAGGGGCGGATCCAGCTTTGCCGCCAGGAGGGGGTCACAAGGTCGTTGTTATTTAATTTTGATTTTAGCCAGAAACAAACTCAAGGAACCTATGACGATACCTAAGCTTCTTTCACCGTCTGGAATTATTATAGACCCAACCGACATTTGTGGGTACTTTAACGGGTACTTCGCAACTATTGGCCAGACACTAGCAAACGAAATACCTCAACGGTATCATGAAAACTCAAGCTATCATGCAGTGCCTCAATTTCCACCTGGAAATCACGGAAACGGACTCTCTGAAATGTCGCCAACCACCCCCGATGAAATAGGTAAAATAATTGACAGGCTCAGTAATAACACTAGCTCGGGTATTGATGGTATAGGTACCAAGTCCTTAAAATGCGTTAAAAAGCTTATACTCCATGAACTTACTGCGAGCATAAACAGATGTTTAGAGCTAGGAGCTTTTCCTGATTGCCTCAAAATTGCAAAAGTGTCACCAATACATAAAACTGGTTGCAAAAGTGATCCAGAAAATTATCGTCCAATATCTGTACTACCCATAGTGTCAAAAGTCTTTGAACGAGTAATTTTCAACCGACTCAATGACTACCTATCCTCCTTTAACTTCTTATATAATAAACAATATGGCTTTAGACCCAAATCTAATACACTTTCCGCAACAATAGATCTAGTTTCACAAATTAAAATCAATATTGATCAGAAAAAGGTAGCTCTTGGTGTTTTCATAGATTTGAGAAAAGCTTTCGACACAGTTAGTCATCGCCTTTTACTAAATAAAATACAAAGCATTGGAATTACTCATAATGCTTACAAAATATTAGAGTCTTATTTGACAAATCGCTGTCAAGTTGTTAAAATTGGTCAATACCAAAGTAATAACATGCCCGTCACCTGTGGGATTCCTCAAGGATCGATTCTGGGACCCCTAATGTTTTTGATATATGTAAATAGTATACAGGGAATCGGCCTTATCGGTGACATCACTCTATACGCTGATGACACCAGCTTATTTTACTATGGGCACTGTATCGGCACCGTCATTGCAGATGCACAAAAAGACTTAGACCTCTTGAACGAATGGTTTCGCCACAATCTTTTAACAATTAACGTGCAAAAAACAAATTATGTTGTCTTTTCAGCTAAAAACAAGAAACTACAAAATTATCTACCTTTGGTAATTAATGGACAAATAATAACAGAAAAAAAGTTTGAAAAATATCTTGGTCTTACTCTTGATAATCAGTTAAATTGGAAAATCCACATTGACAAAATTAAAACGAAACTTACATGCCTGAGTGGTATGCTGCGAAGTATTGCCCGTTATTTGCCACAAAAAGTCCGGTTCTATGTCTACAATTCTTTAGTCAAACCCCACATTGACTACTTGATCGAGGTCTGGGGGGCGGCGGCAAAGAGTAACTTGAAAATTATACAGACCGCTCAAAACAAGCTAATAAAAGCCTTGTTTCATTACGAATTTTTAGAATCTACTGAGAAAATTTACAAGGAAACAAAAATTATGACTATTAAACAGACATATACCTACTACACCTGTATACTAGTTCGAAAAATTTTTAATAAAGAAATTCATAGTCAAATTACTTTTACGCAAAAGAAAAACGTACATAGCAAACTTTTAAGGCGTGCAAACGACTTATGCTTACGGCCTCCTAGAACTAACTATGGAAAAAAAAACATTATATAATGAAGGTGCAATCTTGTATAATCGACTCCCCAAAGATATCAAAGAGGCGAAATCAACACTAATTTTTAAAAAACTTTTAAAATTCTATTTACTTAAAAAATACGATATTTAATAAATAATTATAAAATTACCATATCACTTAAACTCCCATCTTATACACTTAACTTAATACCATGCATCTCTTTTGATTAATACCTAAGTCATTGCCTGAGCGTAGTTGGTAAGGCCACTTCCAGTTTCTTGCGACTAACTCTGCGTTTTTTGCGCGTAATAATTTTGCCGGAATCGGCGGTGGATGGCGATTGGGTTGCTCGGACTTGAACGTGTGTTTCGTTAGTTTTTAATCTAAACTACCCTTGTTTTATGTTTTATTTTTTAAGCTCGATCAAGTTAGCAATTAGTTGTATTGTACACTCTCCTAAATTAAGTTATTGTTAACATTGAAATACTTCTCACGCAAGTGAATTTATTGTAATTCTTGTGAGAAATAAATAAAGATCTTAAACCAGATTTTATAGATACAAGTAAAAAGTAGGTGTTTTATTTATGTACGTAGGTACTCTACTTGAAAAAAAAGGAAAGTGATTTCGACAGTGGCGACGATAGACCACATGTGGACGTTGGCGACATCAAGTTCGCGAGGCCTCTTTTACTCCTCAGTAAAAAACGTTAAATTAGGTGGGCCAGGCAGATCCTAGCAACAACGTTCTCTCAAGACAACTGACCGCGAGCGAAGCGAGCGCTTTTATTTCGATTGTTAATCGACTAGATTATTTTATAGTGAGAGAGACTTGAAAGAAAGACCAATCAAATCTAAAACAAACGCATTTGTTTTTTTTTGCGTTTCTTACGTTTTGCTTAATAAGTAGAAAACTAACTATAAATACCTACCAGATAGTCTTTCTGGGAGGTGGATAAGTCCGTTAGGGCTATCCACGTGTGTCTTTCTCTCAATGAATACTGCCTCCTTTCAAGAAAAATGGAAACAGGAGTAATATAGCGCGAGCGAAGCGAGCGCGGTTTTTTTCCAAAAAATAGCTCTATTTATCAGAAGTTTATTTTATTTCTGTAAAGCTAGAGGCCGCTCAGGAGCGCTGGAACCAGCTCAGGGGTGTCATGACCCCCCCTCTGGTTCCACCGATGCTCACTCATTAGTGACTTAATAGTAACAACAAGCAAATTAAGGTTGTGGGCATGCCCACAGTGCCCACAACGGTGGATTCGCGCCTGGGTAGAGGAAGACATTTGGTTTATTTTTGTTTCCTTAGATGAGAAGGAGAAAAAAAACTTATCTAAACACAAAATTAGCAAAGCTGGTACTAACCCTTGTTTTTACAAGGAAAATCCCGCGAAAGCAATAAAAGTGCCTTAAGCCTTAGTAATGTAATGAACTAGTCTAGATAACCTGGTTTGGTAGACAATCACTTTTATCTCAAATTGAGTCAGTGTGAATCACATGATATTGCATATAAAATGCATCATCCTGTTTTTCTTTGTTTTCATGTTAAACAAATTTTTACGATGCTTATACTCATCTTTGCTTATACTTACTCATCTTTGAATATCAACCGATGTTATGTGTCGAGGTGCCCGTGGCGCAGTTGTGACAGTGATCGGCGACGATCGCTGTTGTAAAGCAACACACGCCGGGTCGGAAAAGGGATGGAAAAGTGATGTGTATTTTCGGGCATATTCGTGCTTTGGAAGCTGTTAAGCTAAGCATGTTAAGCGGTCGCCCTGTGGTCTGGGGCGTAAGAATACAGCCAAGGTCACCCCCGCCTGTCGTAAAAGGCGACTAAAGGGGGGCCCCGGGGTCGCTAGGAGAGTACACGGCGGGGGCTGTGTGCCTTCATTGCACATGCGACCCCGAGGAGGACGGCAGTGTGGGGTGGCCTCACACTGTCGAACACCGGCGGGTGTGTAAGAGGGGAGGTACTACTCCCCTCGAGGTGAGCCGGAACCGGCACAGCGCGCCAGGGTTTTACCGGTAGAGTGCCTCCCTGGGAGAGTCCTCGGTAAACCCTGGTCACGCGCAGAAGAAGGCCGCCCCGGTGTTTTAGTGGGTATTCTCACCCCTTGTAGGGGTGGGCGAGTCCCACACCCCCCCGCTGCCCCCCAAGCAGCGGGATGTGCGTAAAGGCATTTCACCGGGTTAAAAAAAAAAAAAAAAGCATGTTAAGCGGTTGACGTAGCTAGATGTCAGCGTATTGTTCATATACAAACTCTACACTCACTTTTCAGTGCGATAACAGAAATACAAAAACATCGGTATCTTTAATAATCGCTAGACCAGTCGCTCTTGCAATGTTAACACGCTCCAGTTAGCACATAGATGGCGCTACAACGGCATCTAGTGGTTCCCACGCGTGACAGGCTGGGATTGATAACATGGTGTTACTGAAGGTCGAATTTCACCGAAATCGTCAACTAACAGTTTCGGTCTAGTGATGGTTTTTTCTTGACATTTATGTATTATGGACTCTTCGCCCCCTTTAAAGCCTCGCCTGAATAATAGACAGCCTCTAAGTAGGATAGTTTTTACACAGCTGTTATAGCAAATAGCAGTTGTAGTGGAACTGGGCTGGCTACGTCTGCGACATGCGAGGCGAGCAATGGGCAAGAATATCCACCGATTAGGTGCACCAAAACGTAAAGAGGTCTCGCGTCAGACCTAGAAGGCGATGGCGAGATGAATAGAATAGAAAAATCTTTATTTGGCACCACAAAAAATAAAAAAGAAGAGAGACACCTAACTAGAAAACCTTTCAACCATAGCTCTGGACCGTACAAAGTGGAGAAGTGGTGGGGAGGCCTTTTGCCCAGCTGTGGGACTCTACTTTAGGCTAATGTATAGTTATAAATACCAGCTCGCCTATTTCCTTATGGGATAGGCAGAGACCTCATAAGATATTGTCCACTTCCTACGACACTGACATCACTGGACGTCATTCCACATAGCGCCATCTAGCCCCAAACTAGACTTATTAAAATTTGTATTAAGGGATAGTAGACAACGGGTAATCAATCATTCTTGAATACTTTATTCTTGTAAATATATAAGGAACACCCACACCAATACAAATGTTTGTACTGTGCAGGGATCGAACCCGTTACTTCGAGTGCACTAGCTAAGTTCTGAACCATTACACCAAATCGGTCGTCAACCGTCATTCCGTCGTATGACGTACAGTCAACAGCACATCAGGTTACCCCATTTCCGTTTTTTCTCTCGCTCTTGCCAAATGACATTTCTTTGCAATAGAGCAAGGAGGACTGACCGGAAATGGGTAGCGTGTTGTGCCGTCCATCGTACATATACAGTGTGTCTGGTCACCGATGTCCGACCCGTTAAGGTGAAGTAATATGATCTATTTTATGAATAAATCCACCATAATTAAGCACTTTTAATTAATTTTTTTTTTATTTTTTTTTATTTATTTCAGGTAATTTTACCTGCGTTTCAAAGGGTTTCTGATGACAGGGTGATATTCAATTTGTCACAACTTCTAAACTATTTTACTTGGAACTTTGATTTTTGCTTCAGTGTTTAGGTGATGTCTTTGGGTATCCAAAAAGTTAAAAATAAATGTATGTTGACAGTTTAGTTTTTCTGAAAAAAAAAAAATGTAAAAAAAACTAACAAATTCTATCACAATTTTCAAGTTCAAACATTTTTTTGAGGTATTTTAAGGGAGTTATGAAAAAATGCTTTTTTGTCAGCTTATTGCCTACTTTTGTAGCTGTCTAACGATACCACTTTTGTGACTGTAGGACCTCTAAATCGGCAGATATTGCAAACTAAAATAACCCACCCGTACTCCCGAGAAAAAAAAATTAAAATGGCGGCCATTTTAAAACAACTGGGGCAAAGTGCTTAATTATGGTGGATTTATTCATAAAATAGATCATATTACTTCACCTTAACGGGTCGGACACCGGTTCCCAAACACACTGTATATACCTTCGGCCTCTGTCTGATAGAAAAAAACAAAATGCGCTTTTCGATTGAATAATCATATTATTTGTTTTATTCTTATTTCAATCGCAGACGTCTGCAACATCAACATTTTGATATAACCCAACGTCTGAAGATGTTTTATGCAACTATTGAAATTGAAATAATTCAATTGCATACTGAATGCGAATACTGAGTGAACGATAAGGTATGCGTTGAATATTGTTTATTCGTCTGGATGCATCTGAATGCTGCTACTTGAAGTAAATATAATAGGAATATAGATAGACACTATCGAAGGAAGGGAGAGGAAATAATATGAATACCTTATGTAGGTACAGAAGCTAGACAATCAGGTTTCCTTTACTGCATTTTTCTTTACCTAAACTTCAAGTTAACTGTAAGTAAACAAAACCTAGCTATGTCACTTTCATGCAATACGCGACTTCGTCCGCGTGGACTTAAGTGACAAAAAAAGGGTTTTTTTATAAATTGTAGCCTATGTGCTATTCAGATAAATGAGCTATATTATTGCAAAGTTTCATTAAAATCCATTTAGTAGTTTTTACGTAAAAGAGCAACACACCACATCCACACATACAAACTTTAACTTAAAATATTGGTAGGATAGTTACCAGAATGACACTTACAATAAGCGACACTACGAGATGGCACAATAATACAGGCTGGGCTATTTTGTGAAGAACAGGTTCGAATCCCGGCCTCTCTTAGTTTAGGATTTGGTCTACCAAACCAGAAACAAATTTGGGTGCAAACAACACCTTACAACCCGAGAACTTCTGGTCCAATTTTCGGTTCTGGTCCAAGATATGTATCCGCCTTGAATAGGAGAATACATATTTGAAAACAAGAAATAAACATAATATTCCTCATAGGCTCCTGAGTGAACAGAACGGGACTGACAGGGTTAGACAGCCATGTCATGTTTTTATTGAACTGTCATTGACAGAACGACGTATGTCGGGACAACTAATACAAAATTTGTATTAACACAAGGTCTGCTGTCCGCCATTGGCTGACCCAATAGGCCTTATCGTCACAGATGAATCCTCTCTAATTTTCCAAGAAGTCCCCCCCCCCCCTTTTGCGATGTCTCGCGAATTGGAATGTCATGGTTTCACGTCTCGCTTCGACGGACGTCAATCGTTCGATACTGTCTCGACCGAGTGATCCGGTGACATTTGTGTGAGACTGGTGGGCCTGTGAATGGTTTTTAAATTGTGAACGCGTTTTGTGCCAGTGTTGTGTGTACTTTTTAAAGTTTGGAGGTCGTTTGATTATTGCTGGCCAGGTTTGTTTACTTTAATTTTCTGACATAGACTTTGGCTTAAAGTCTATGGCCCGTGTTCAAATCTGACCGGAACACTTCTGTATGGTGTGTTTATTGTACAATTTGCGGCTAACTCTCCGGTGATTGAACCCCTATAAAAACCTAAGCATAAGCATAACGGCAGTGGGTTCACCCAAGTGCCACATGGGTAAAAAATTGCTAGGCGGAGTGTGGGCTTCTGATTGATGCATTATTAGCTCTGACTACCCTGTTTAGGATATAGACTCGGGCGTATGTTATGTTTGAAACTTCTACTTTACTCATAACATTAACCCTCAAATGATAGGTATCAAAGCTTATTTATTGATTCATGTAAATTAGAACAAGCATAATAATTACAGTTAAAAAATTACAACTTAGCCGAGCAAACCTATAAAACCACAAACCGACCCTGATACATGATACAACAAACACAAGTCTAACAATCGCTTACAACATAACAACAAGCACCAAACCATACCTTACGGAAACCTTAAAACTAGGCCTCAATTAGCATAACATTACCGAGAATGTAAGACAACTGTCTGGTGCCATCTCTATACGGCCACAATAGGCTTGTGTAAGTGCAGAAGTGGATGCAACAGATAAGAGTAGATATGAGTCAAACTGTGTTCTTGCAGGCAAGGAAGGTACAGGTCTTAGAGACAATGATAGAGAACAGTGGATTCCGCAACCCATCTTGAAGAGCTTGATGCAAAACGTCAAGTACGGAAGACCAAGCTAAAGCTTCCCATACCAACATACACATTTGGCTCAATGATATTACAAAAAAAACGTAGGTAGGTTATGTCAGTACTGACGTGAAGCCAAAAATTGTCCCCTGGCGTACGTACCTTTTGACCGTGTGTACAAGATAGCATGATTATTTACTAGAGCGTAAACGAGACAGATACATGTTGCGCAGTGTTGTCTCAAACTGTCAATGCTTTGCTCGAGTGGTCGAAAGTCCTGATTTCGGGTGCCACTTTTTTAGCACAAGTAACCATTCTACGTATTTTTATTATAATACCAATGATTTGGCTGGCCAGTTACACTGTGCGTCTTGCAATGGACTTTTTCAGACGAAGTTCACATCAGAGCCCTGCAATAAAGACTCAACCTGAAAGAAGTCCTGCAGGAGTCGCAGCTGCCGCATTCGGTGTGGAAAATTAGACCTACTTATCTGGAACGACTGTCTGTCGTCGTGGCCGTCGACTGTCGAAGGGTCCCCCTTCGAATAGTTCGAGTGCCTTCTGTTCGGCAAGAAGATGCCAGAAATTCATTGCTAAACGATTGGGGCTTCATCCATTGTCATTAGTTATCTTTGGTTCTAGAATTTCGTCTATACACTAAGGTATGTTGGAAGGTAACGTCACACTATATCCTGAATGGTACTGATAAGAGTTGGATTAAATTGCCATATGGTAGAAGTATACTGAGGCGTCAACCGAAGACCAGGGTCGTGGTGCCCTTGTGTCAACCCAAAATATGTTGCATACTTCCCTTTTGGTGCCACAATTTGCAACCCTAGTAAAGTTTGCAAATAGATGTCATATTCAACCTTTCTGACCGATCTTTTGTGTGATTATTTTTCTTCTTTCTTTCCACAGACGTGAAAGAAAGACGGACGGGACATCACACTAAAAAAATGTAAAGGTGCTACAATTTCGTTTGTTGTACACGTCCTGCTACACTCCCTCAAACACAGATGCTACAAACTACGCCATTTTACTCCGTGTGAGAACGCCAATGACACGTGCTAGTCACGCACACACCTAAACTGGCAGCTGATAATATGCTTCACTCATGATTAGACGAGGTGACGTCCATCTTTCTTTTACGTCCGTGTTTCTTTCCAAATGAACTAGGTAAAGCAGCTGTTTTGTCTGATATACCTAAACTCGTATCCTCTTATACTGTGCTAAGTCCATCTCACAATAAGTTTACGCAATGCACGTACGCATATTTGCATACCTGATTGTGTCATGGAGCATAACAATGGCGTTGGCCAAATTCCAATGTAAAGTTTTGGGTTAAACGGTTATCTATCGGAGGTTTTGAAAGATGTGCTATGTTCGATGCTATTGGCAATTTTAGCTGATATACCTTATTTTGGATTTCAATAACGTGTTTAAGTCGTTGAGTCGACGCTTTTCAGCGTTTTAGACTCAAGCCTTAAACGCTTGCGAGCGTTCGAGGCTCAGACTTCCATGCTCGAGTTATGCGCTCAAGCGTCTGAGCGTTGTATTTTTTTAATGCAGGTTAAAGCGGTTTAATGTGCGATTCACGCGTCACTTTTCACCACGTACAGCTAAAATATGGAACGATCTTCCAGCGGCGGTGTTTCCGGAAAAGTATGACATCGGGGCCTTCAAGAAAAGAGCGTACTCATTTTTGAAAGGCAAGCAACGCATCTCGTGACACCTATGGTGTTGCAGTTGTCCATGGGCGGAGGTGATCACTTTCCATCAGGTGACCCTCTGGCTCGTTTGCATAAAACATAAAAAACGTATTACATAAAAAAAAAAAGCTACTTCTGCGGGGCTAGCATGCACGCCGCGAGTAAACCCGAGAGAGCAAATAGCCAATCACAGGTCGCCCTGCAGCCATTTCTCCATTTTCTCTACTGGTGCTAACATGGCCGCTTAATGTCAGATTTGAAATATTGTATGGAAAATACGGATTTCTCGACAAGCCCTAACATGGCACCACTGTTTTATCACGGATTTATCGATTTTTGACATTTCTGTTGGCTTAATTACTCGTCGATCGGAAGGGTGGACGAGAAGTGACGAGACGAGTGAAATTGTATGCGAAACTATTAAAATACAACGCGTGCAGCTTTGTCAAAAAAAGAAAAGGATTAAAATACACGTCAATGCTAAAACGATACGACATAACCTTTTAGATTTCGGAGTAAAAGGACATTCTATTTTTGAAATTTGCTTACCATCATTAGAGTGAATTAAAACGGGGCCGCAATACAATCCAACTCCCATTCGGTGTCACATTCACATCACATCACAATAATTAAAGATAACATTACAAATATTCGTTCAACAACAATAAAATGACAAGACCGGACTACTTTTTTATGGAAAGTAATCTTCACAGATGGCGCCGCTAAGCCGAAATTAAAAGTTCTCCAATTTAAGAAACTTTGATAGGCGTTGTCTAAACACCCTATTACGGTTGCTTTTATACCATTCGTAATTAAAAAGTAATTTTCACATATCAATTTCTTCAATAAACACAAGTTTTATTAATGAATGGCTATGTGAACAAAAAGCAACTGAGATAACAGTGTGCAACTTGATTGTGGCAAGTGGCGACAGATGGCGCACGCGTGCTTGCTTTTTACTTTAGAGTCGAAATTCTCGGCCAATTTTCGTCTCAAACACACAATCAATCTAAAAACAAAATCTTTCTATTTTTTGTTATGAGATAAGCAGTAACAAAATATTTTACTTACTCTTGATTGAGTCTTTGTGTGAATTAATTTTACAAGTGTTACCAGTAAAAAAATGGAGTTACTATTTTTTTTTCTGTAATATGGCAGCACTGTCGAGAAGCAACGAAGTCAAGTCACGCCCTTCGACTCTCTCGAGCGAAAGAGGGGGAGATGGCTATTTTGTCGATGTTGCGCATGCTAGGCCCGCTGGTGTGGTGGTTATGAGGTTGTGTGAAGAATTATGAACTGTTACGCACAATTACTGTTTTATTGGTAATAACTTCATCTTATTCTTACTTCTCAGTCAATAATCAAATTCATTCAAAAGTTAAAATCAAGTCTCAAATAGCGTTGTCTTCTAACTCGTTTAGATTGATATTCTACTCTCCAAGCAAATGGATTCCAATTGCGAATGTTTTATTCAAAAGAATTCTAATGGCCACGACAAGTTATTTATATTTATTCAATGCTTCGGTGTCCAGTGAGAACTTGCTTTGGTTTTTATAAATTAAGTACGTTTTTATTGCTTGTAAAAGCACTGTATATGTCGGAAATATGCTGTTTTAACGCCTTGGCTGTGGAGATATTTGAATACTAGACCAGACTGTAGGTTTTTGTATATGCCTTAAGAAGCGATTGCTAGATTGATAGTGGCAAGAGCTGTGGGCAATGATAGTATAATAAAAAACACGAAGATAGGTTACTTGTGCTAAAAAAGTGGCAACCGAAATCAGGACTTGACCACCTGAGCGAAGCATTGACAGTTTGAGACAACTCTGCGCAACATGTATCTGTTTCGTTTACGCTCTCGTAAATATTCATATCTTGTACACACGGTCAAATTATTGGTACATACGCCAGGGGACAATTTTTGACTTCGCGTCAGTATAACCTATCTACGTCTTTTTTATTGCAATATCATGGTTGTGGGTAATAAGTCGGACCATGATAGCTCAAGAAAGATCAGCCACGAAAAACCGGATAAAAGATGATTGAGATTGTTTTTCTAATTCAACCTGCACTGTGCCACTGCTGGGCAAAGGTCTCCCCCAAAGTTCTCTAAACATCTCTGTCTTGAGCCAAAATCTGCCACTCCCCGGAATAACAGAATATGTCATCGCTCCATCGTTGCCGTAGTCTTCCTCTCCGACACTCTGTGGGGTGCCAAAAGGTGGTCATTTGCGCCCATTTTTGAATGCATTCTGCGTTCATGACCTGCCCAGTTCCACTTTAGATTGGCAGTCGTTTATATTTTAGCTACCTTATTTTATTCAAACGTAGAGCGCTTGATGAAACTTTGTCGCGATCGCGAGTCTTGATAGAATATTACTTAAATTAATATATATTGTAATTCATTCGGTACTGTTATCGCATCTTTATCTATCAATACTTTGGGCATGGATTAAAACTGTGGTTTTGGGGTTGTTCATTGACTTAGGTGATCAGTTGACTCCCAACTCCTTTGTTCTATCTATCACTGACTAATGGCATTCCCTCTTTATCTTTGTTCTTTGTTTATTGACTAACACGAGACTTAAGGTATAAAATGGCACGGAGTAAAATGGCAAACTATGCCATTTTACTCCGTGTGACAGCGCCAATGACACGTGCTAGTCACGCACACACCTAAACTGGCAGCTGATAATATGCTTCACTCATGATTATACGAGGTTACGTCCGTCTTCCTTTTACTTCCGTAGTCTGATTCTCTTGAATTAGTACGGTGTATAACCGTATTTCTCTATTCAACCAACTGACGTTTGATGTCGATTCGCAGGATTAGGCATCTTATTTATCATCTATCTATACCATCAGCTAACCGAGTTAACATATCGGTCAATTGATTGTTATCAATGTATACCCAATTTTCTAAAGAGCTACACGTGTTTCATTCAACGTTAAAGTTATCAGTAGTAGCAAAGAAGGGAATCCAATTGTTATCATACTGACCACTTATCGCGAGCTAATCCCCCCAAAGCTTATTATTCTAACAAGATTATAGGCTTTTAGTTCGAAGATGTTGCGTAAAACACTTGTGTTGGCGCTTTGGGAATAATGCTATTGTAGGTAAGTAGTATTATAAAAGTTCTTTAAAGTACAGAAATAAACTCGACCATGACTTTGAAGCATCCAATTTGCAGCCCTGTACTAAGTAGAAATACTTAGCCTTATGGTTGACTGGTAGAGAATGACTTTTGGCATTAAGTCCGCTTTTTGTACCATTCAATGTTATGCAATAAAGAATAATAAAATAAATAAATTTGACAGACGTCGTTAAAGCTGTAACGGGGTAGTACCGCTAGAGAGACGGTGGGGCCAGTGTGGCGGCTCCTCCTGCCGTCTTCAGCCTACTAAGGGCCAGGGAAGACCGGCACTCGTCGTATAAGTTATTTCAATAAAAATCACATTCCGAGACTTGCTTATTGTTTTGATTTAGTTATCCAACACTTAGGTATCACAATAGATATTCACGATAATTTGGAACGGATGAATGAGTAGAAATAAACGGATTTTCAAAATATAAAGAAATCTGTGATGATGTTGATCTTTCGAAGATTTTTGTAAGACTGTCAAAAAATAAAAGCTCCGCGGACATACGGAACGAAATTTAAATTCAAATTTCAAAAGAACAGATACTTTATATTTTGATGTAGGGTTAAGCTACTACGAAGTTTTCAACCATCGTGGAGGTTGTAACGTCCACGAGGCTGAAAAGAAATGGCATCGTTACAATACGGTAACATTCCACTCAAATCATTCATCAAAACATTCTAAAAATGTGGTTCGTGGAGCAATTTTCTTAATTTTTCTCTCACATAAAATCGTCAGACGGCAACGACATTAAGAAAAAAAAACCCCCATCAATCAAATCATCATTTTATCACAATGACTGACCACTTCGTAACATACACAAGAAATGTAGCTTAACTATGTTCACGACATTGAGTCATTTGCAACATACCGTCATTTAACTTTACAATACAAACTCGGGTGCTAATAGGTCCCACTGGGCTGTCCTGTCCAAAAACCTGTCTATTTTCTTACGGGTTAGGCAAAAAACCTCGTTATTTTCACTTGCTAATATCCTGTCATACAACTTGATTTTCTTCTACTCTCATAGGTCCTTTCATACATGCTCGCCAAACCTGACCCTATCTGAGATCGTCTTGAACTTGTCCAAAAAACGATCGTCTAGTCCTCCCCCTTCCAACAGTTCCATTCACCCTTGCCTTTTCTAATCCGTTTCGTTGGTCTATTTATTTATTTATGAAAGATATACAGCTTTGCAGTCACTTCATGTCCACAATATTTAGAAATATCTTCGGGAAGGCCAGACAGCAATCTAAAGGTACCCACAACGTGATTTACAATGATTGCTTTACTACTAAAACTGACTTAAACTAATTTAGCTTTTCAACAATTTGCGTATTCTGACTACAGTAAAAATAAAAAAACAAAAACACTAACTAAAAACTTACTGAGCTTAGCTTATAGGCTAAAATAGCCGATACAGTTCTCTTAAATAAGCGGAAGTTGCCATTAAATACCTATATCTAGGTCCTTGCTCCCACGCGACAGCTCGTTGTATGATCGACACATTCTGACCAAAGGGTTATAAAACGACGTATGGAGAAAATGTTTTCTTTCTTTCTTTCTTCAACGTTCCTATCTCAATTTTAGTAACAACGTCTTCTTCCACACCTCTTATAACACAGTTTCTTATTCCATCACTCAGTTTTACTCCAGTTTCAAACTTAAGCTCCAAAAATCTAAACCATCGACGAAAAGCAAACTTTTCGTGTTCCAAACTTCAGTCACGCACTTGCCAAGCTTTTATCACTCAGATAAGAACTCAGCAAGAATTCAATAGTCTTGTTTTTGTTTGCGATCAGTATCATGACCTGGATGGGGTCCTGTAAGGGTTTGGATGTTCGCCAATGTTGAAATGACTGTAATAGTTTTGCTGGGGGCGGCTTTTATGGAGATATCTGGAAAAATACTACTGGTATGAATATTTTGGCATATTCTATTTGACATACATAAACCGCCTTAATACGTCTGCTGGGCACAGGCCTCACCTCAACTATGAGGTGGAACGAGCCATACTCCAACACGCGGGCTCAGTGCGGATTGTTGGAGGGGAGTAAGGTTAGTGAGCACCCTCATTGTTAGATGTTACCGCCCTTAGGCCTCTGACGAGGCTTAACGACTGATATCTAGCGACGTCAACCGATACCAACTGTTTAACGTGCCTTCCGAAGCACGGAGATGCCCGAAAAATACATCACTAAATTTCAATCGGGGTGGTCGTCACCGATCCCATTTCCAACCCGGCGTGTGTTGCTTTACAACAGCGATCGTCGCCGATCCGCTGTCACAACTGCGCTACAGGCTATTTGACATATTTGGTGCAAATACGGTCCATTCGCGTGTGAAGGACTTTCCAGCTACCCATACTATGCGTCCTTCCTGGTCTACCGTGATACCGTGAATGACTCTGGATGACAATAACATTAATTTTAACTATCAAAACTAAACTTGATTTGCTCTCAGAAGCCCAGGATCAACTCCTTTACGGACTGGTAGTCTGGGACACATCCAAATTGTCGTTTAAGAAATGTTGATGCCGTCAACATAAAATTTGCAGGGCAGCGGAGATCTAATCTTTCTACACATCCTGCTATTATTACACCCTCATTAATTATTTCGTACATACTTGTCAGTTTAGGGTCGTGACCTTTTCTAAAACTGTCTTGAACTTTTACCAAAGTACGTTCGTCGCTTAATAAATCTGTATAACCTCGTTTTATAAATCTGTTTTACTAATTGTATTTCATTTGTTATCTGTATGTTGTACATCACCAAACCATTAACCTCTGCATCGATTTTAAGTGAAAAAATATTTTACATAACAACGTTCGCTTCATTTACTTGTTAAATGTATGTATTTTCTGCTTATTAAACCTTTGCCGAGACAAGTATACAATTGTTACAAAAACCTTTACCCAAGAAATCCCATTGAAACCGACTCAAATCCAAATGATAGATGATCGAAAGGCTTAGTTAGGACATGTATTGTGCTTCCTTCACCTTGACCTTTGAAAAGAGTTTCAGCAAATAGGTTTGGCAAATTGTAATTACAAAGTTGATAGATTATAGTTTCATTACCTTGCGGATTTTATTTCGGTTTAGGATTTATGGATATACTTTTTGTACAAAGGTGAAAGGACACTGATTACCTTTTAATTCTAATCGTTGTCATCCTCTATCGCAGAGCTTTTGTTAGGCTCCTAGTTTGTGCTTCTTTTGATCACTGTCACAACTGCGCCACGGGCACCTCTGATTACTAGTACTAGTCTAATTGTAAGCTATTATTTGTTCCGGTTGGGGGTGATGGGTCTGCCCACGGAACAGAAAAAACAGTGGAAGTGCAATGCAACAACATTAGTGATTTAGTTTCGATTGCAGAGTTAATTCCGTTGTTCGAACATAGATGGCGGTATTCTCCGTGTTAGCAATTATACATTTAATTGTAAAAGCATTAAGATTGAAATTTGCGTTATAGGTCGATATCTATCTGTCTATTAAAATAAACAAGATTTTTTTAGAAAACAAATAAAATGGTACTTAGCGATAGTAGGAAAGACCTACATTTTCAAGTTTTTTGATCCTACTATCATTTTGGCACTCCAAAATGGAGCAATACGGCATAACATAGTAGTAGTAGGTAGTAGGCCATATACCCATTTCCCCGGGGCTGGAGGGAGCCTGGAGTTGTCACGGCGAATCTTCCCATGGCTTTACAGAGTAGTAATCTGCTCCACCGTCAGTACTCTGAATTTTTCTATGAGCGTATGCTATGTTATTTCTTCGATTCAAGTTCTGCATTTTGATGGCCTATTTTTAGTTTTGCAACTAAAATAAAATCCACGAGCTAAAACTGAATATTTTATAATTGCATAGCTCGGCAAGTGTTGTGTAATAGTGTTTTGCTGTTAGGGCAAACAAACCACAGAGTTTTTGCCAATTTGCATTGCCACAGCTGAGTCGGTATGAGTCCGTTGCCACTATTCGGCGAGCAACAAGCTTGACATTTTTAAAAGCACTCAGTGTTGCTACACTTTCAAAGGTTTTGCCAGCGTTTGCTCACGATCTAAATTAAGATATTCCGTTGGGATTACATTGCTGGCCAAAAGGTCATCTTGGTCATCATGCCATCCTGATCCTATCCTGAGGATAGCTAGGTCGTCGGAGCTGCTATGGTGGTGCCCACTCTTGATGTTTTCGATGGCATTTTTATGACGTAGTGGTAATGAAGTTAAAAATATCGGTAGCTCTAAAAAAATATTGTGATCCATCGATAAATCAAATTGAGTTTAAATGCTTGGTTAATTCCTACTTGTTCCAAGTAGAGAAAGCAAGGAACCCCAATGTCGATCCTCGCTGCACCAAAAATAGACACACAAATACACTACACACCCTCTACACACAACACACTTCATGCACCTTTTATTTTATTTTAGGTAATTATTATTTATTATATGTTTAATTTTTGTAGAGTGAGCCTCAATTGGTGTAAGGTTTCGAATGTCGTCTTACCAATTATAAGTCATGGACTAGTCTGAAAACTAGCGCTGGGCTTTAGTACCATGCTGAAACTGGCACCTATTACCAGCAGGCTTGTATGTCATAGATTTAATTATTTGGAATAGCTTAGGTTTGAAGTTTTTGAGTGGAAATCCAAAGTATGTATTTTGTGTATGTTTATGGTAAATAACAGTTGATTCGTTCAATAGACACCGCCAACAACTTTTCTGCTTCGCCCGATGGTTGACTGGTAGAGAATGCCTTTTCTTTCACTTTCGTGCAATAAATAAAGAAGATCTTGTCGTCAATTCCAAACTATAGATTGTTCTTGAGACCGGCTGTTTCATTCATTCACTAAAAAGAAAAGGACATAAGCCTTTTATTAAAAGACTAGTGCGAGCGAAAAAGACAAAATGTCCTCCAAAGCGAAAACTTCGTCGTCCAAACATGCAAACAAGTTTGACACGCAAATTAGTACGAGAACTAATCTAATCATCAACTACCTGTTTGTGATATACTCCACGAGATAATGAACCTTGATAAAAATTACTATTCATTATGACGAAGATTAGAATGTTGCAGAGGGTCCGCTAATGTGTCTAGCTGTTTCTGCCTATCTTTATGGCGCTGGCGAGCATCGCCTGTCACTTGGTATTAATATAAAAAAAAACATTGTATATATGACTATTTATATACTGAAATGGAGTCTCAAGTGATTTAAGTTGATTAATGCAGTGATTAGGAGAGAATAAGCCGCTTAGATTCGTTGTTACTATCTAACTGTATCGCTGTGTCTTCACTGTTCTTCATTGTTCTTCATAGTACAAGAGAAAACCTTAATTTAAGTTGACAATGCATGTTATCTCTCTCTTAGCCATTTTATTTATAGATTTATTAAGTACTAAGCGTACCTTTAGCATGGGCTTTCTGAGAAGAACTGATCGTTTGGGGCAGAAAAGTTCTGTAATAGTAATGTGTAGGACCAGACAAAGGTATCAAAATTTCGATGAATACAGGTCGCTTACAACCAACTGGTTTGTCAAACTATTGGAAAAAATTCACCAAGATCCTTTGATCCACCTGAGACCTATGTATATTCAGCAACATTGTACAGTCAGCTTGAAAATGGTGTGTGCGTACAGAGTGGTCAAAAAGGTATTAACGGTTTGACAAAAGCAGTTGTACTAATACCGCAATGACAGAGTCGCTTGTCGTTTGAAGCGTTACTCAAAGCTAAAATAAATGAAAAACTACTTTAAGACTGTAGTGATAAGGTTCCTTTCTCAAATATTTCAGACATATTTGACCACTCTGTACGTACACTTCATTTTGGTGCTGATTGTACTTATGTTGATGATGAAAAACTTTTTTAACGAGGTAAACACTAGATGCTGCGATAATTCTCGGCTTTAATCGCCTCTGCAAACTACGTGTGAACCGGACGTTCTGTGTTATCATTCTTTGTCACTTATCGGACTTGAACCTGTTCAACCATGTGAGTTTTGTCAATTATCATTATGACGTGTCTCTCTCTTTCGCAGATCCGCAGAACGAGACGGAAACAACGTCCAAAATGCAGAAAACCTCCAACCGCCAACGCTCTTGCGTGTTTCTACATCTGTGATTATTTAGTGCTAGTTTAAGTGTTAATTAAAAATAAGTGCTTGTTATTCCGTTCCAGAAGTGCTCAAAAATATTTTTAGTGTCTTAAAGTTCCTTGCAATGGTGTCGTCCTACAAGTGAATTGATTAGTGATAATGAGAAAAAGTTTGGAATAGCGCCATCTGTTGTCTAGTGGCGGAAATGCGTAGATGATGGAGGTCGGGTTCATACCGGCGGGCGGCGGTAATGGCGGCGGGAGTCTTCCGCCGCCAGCCGTCGTGGCGCCACCGGCGAATGTCATTCGTGCGCCGGGACTAAAGCGCGGGAAGATGGAGGAAGCTATCTCTGATCGGGTGAGTCTTAATTTAGTCATTTTATTCTCTGAAAAGCAGGGGCTTTTATTTATTTATTTACACTTTAATGCACAAACATGTACAAAAGGCGGACTTAATGCTAAAAGCATTCTCTACCAGTCAACCATTGGGCGAGACAGAAATGCTGTTGGCGGTGCAAAATTAGAAAGAAGTAGAAGACTATAGCCAATAGAAAGAGGAATAAATACTTATAAAATAAACATACTTAAACAATACATACACACACAGGGGCTTTGGATCTGAGGTGACAGCTGTTTGGCGATGATCAGCTATGTTAACGCATTGCATGCTTGGTCGGCCGAAATCGGGCCTTGTTTCGGACTACACGTTAGCCGTTTTGGTAACGGCCACTGTACTCATGGAAACATGCTAACAGAGTCTGTCAATGGATCAGGCTAATCCGTCTTATAACGTTGCTTGACAATGGCGATCTTTGCTGATCTATTGACACAAAACTACTAAGCCTACCTTCTAAAATAACCTGCTAAAATAATCTACCAAATATCACGCATGAAGGTAAAAATCAGCAAGCGAAATGAAATTACCTACTAAACATTACTTTTCCTGCTCTCTGACCCATTTCGGAGGCTCATCCCGAAGAGGACACTTCACCTCTCTGAGTGTCCTCTTAGCGAACGTCTTTTCCCTCTTTTACTTTTTAGTAAAGTGAAGATTCTAAAAAATATGAAAATGAAATTGGAAAAAAAGTTAATATTGTTTAAATATCGTTCTCAAGGTAAAATAAAGATACGTTTTGATCTAAACAATACAAATACATTTATTTCAATAAACAGTTGTAGGTAAATCCAATGTAACAATAAATTAATAAAAAAGTTATGGCTCACACTTTGAAAATACATGTCTGTCCCTAAGCCTAGTGAGAGGTCTTAAAGCGGCTTGATAACATCTGCCACCAAGGTTTATCACTAGCCTTTCACTCCTCAAACAATCCCTCATGCTGCCTATTTTATTTTACTGGCTAGCCCTATAGTTGTCTGGTAGAGAATGCCTTTTCGGCAATAAGTTGGCTAGTTGCGCAATAAATCCTATCTTAATAATTTAACTAACTTAAATATCCACAGCATTTAAGTTTTAGCATAGCATAAACGGCCTATATACGTCTCACTGCTGGGCACAGGCCTCACCTCAACTATGAGGTGGATTAAGCCATACTCCAACCAACACGCGGGCTCAGTGCGGATTGTTGGAGGGGTGTAAGGTTAGTGAGCAACCTTAATGTCAGAAGTTATCCAGCCGCCCTAAGGCCTCTGAGTAGGCTTAACGACTGACATCTAACCACGTCGTGCCATGCGAAGCACGGAGATGCCCGAAATACACATCACTAAATTTCGGTCGGGGTGGTCACCCATCGCATTTCCGACCCGGCGTGTGTTGCTTTACAACAGCGATCGTCGCCGATCACTGTCGCAACTGCGCCACGGGCACCTCAAAAGTTAAAGTTATTTAAGTTTTATCTAAGTAAAAACACTTAGCACTTTTTTAGACTGAATGATTTCGCTAAGTCTGTAATGGGCCAATTACAGCCGTAGAATGTGCTAAGAGCGTCATTTGAATAGTTTAAGTGCTGATTAACTTTAAGAGGGTGTTTAAAAATGTGTGGTAACGTCAGCAAAAAGTTTTAACTGTTTTTGTACAGTCAATTCTTCAGATGCTTTAGATGGCTTGCCTTGTATGGGCCTTGCCACTTTGGTTCTAATTTGGTATGTAACATGTGGGCTTCTGAATGTTCCGGTCACTGACATGTTACCAGTAAACTTGCGTCTGAATATTTATATTATCTCATAACACGTTGGGCTTAGATTCGCTCAGCGAAATGTAGGCTTCTGAATGTTCCGATCACCGACATGGTACAAGTCAGCGTGCATCTGAATATCAAAAGCCTCTCATACTACGTTGGGCTTGAACCCGCTTGCCAAAATGTGGGCATCTGAATGTTCCGATCACCGACATACATAGTCAGCGTGTGTCTGCATATCAATACATTAGGCTCAAAATTGTTTAGTAAAATGGGGGCTTTGACTGTTCCGTAATTTTTTACACCAAGCTAACTTTACAAATCATTCTCAGCACCTAAGACACGTACTCGCCGTAACACTCAAGTGCTAATCGGTGTTTAACTGTCTCTTACAGTTAAGGCTTTTCTCAGAAACAAGTACCGTTCAGAACTGGGTGCTGGGTGTTTATGCTGTCAATAGGAGGTTTAGATGTACCTAGATGAAGAGATTTGTGTCTTACTAAAGTTATACTCATTTATTTTTTTATTCTTTATGGCACAACTTTGAATGGTACGAAAGGCGGACTTAATGCCAAAAAGGCATTCTCTACCAGCCAACCATAAGGCTAAGCAGAAAAGTACAGTAGGCGTTGGATGTATATGTAAATTTATTTATTTATTCTTACTAATAAATATGTACTGACAAACACTACACGCAATGCCTTACACAGAAATACAAACATTCAGAATAAATAGCATTATAAAGTGACGATTTTATAATAAAAAAGAGGTAGATAGATTATGTCAGTACTGACGCGAAGTCAAAAATTGTCCACAGGGTGCAACGTAGTTCATTTGGCCGTGTTATAACGTATGAACAAGTAAGTATGATTATTTACTAGAGCGTAAACGAGACAGATACATGTTGTGCAGTGTCGTCTCAAACGATCTTCTCAAACTGTCAGCAATGCTTTGCTCAGGTTTACGAAAAGTCCTGATTTCGGGTGCCACTTTTTTAGCACTAGTAACCTATAGTTACATCTTTTTTATTATAATATCATTGGCCCCAACAATAAAAAGGACCTTTAACAGTTTCAATCAAAGAAGAATCTTGCTGTTAGATGTCATCATTTAGGACGGCCTAGAGCCTCCGATTAGGCTTAATGACTGGGTTTTTGGGTCGTTGGACGAGCGGTTCGGACCGCGGTGCGAATCGCCCAAGAGCTCTATTTGAAACTAAGCAATACAAAATGAGCATTTGGTCGTTTTAAATGTTTCGGAATCGACACATTCAAAAGATAACTCGGGCCATTCACACTGGACTACTGCGGCCCAATAGGGCGAAAGAACCCATTCAAACAGAGCTTTTGGGCAATTCACACCACGTCATCCGGGACCAACTGCTTGTATGCCCTCCGAAGCGCTGCGTTCAGGCTGGTCACCCATCCCATTTCCGACCTGGCGTAGGCTTCTTTACAATACAAAATATTCTTTAAAAATCTATTTTTAACACACTCAAAATTAAATATCTCTACGCACATGCGCGGTTACGTTCCGTTTTTTGCGTTCGAGAAAAAAACTAATTCGTCTAGTTAGCTCAGTTTTTGCTATAAAAAGCTCTAATGATGTAATGGGATTATCCTTGCGCGTACTGGTATTATGTTTGGTTTGAGATAATCTAGATTTGGCATTGGTTTAAGCCTTATTATGAATTGATTTTTCTATGCAGTTGAATGCGTTTTAACGTATCTTATTCTGTCAATTGTAGGTCATTTTATTTTAGTATAGGGTTTTTGGGATTGATTATATTGATCAAAGCGGCGATGATGCGGCTATGTGTTCCAACTGCTGCTTGGAAAAGCTAGTAACTCTCAGTTGCTAGCCAGCATTGACTTTTGTGTTCCTAACGGTTACGTGGGGCGACGGCTGTTCGCGCTGCCGCGGAGTCGGACCAACCTTCTGGTCTGGGCAAGGCTCCTATGACGCGGACGTTGCACACGCTGAATCTGGTGGCGGACAGAATTGACTTGTTTTCGTGTGCGCTGAGTGAATTCACAAAGCTAACAATGTATGTTCTGTGTTACATAGCATAAGTATGTTTTGTTTTGTACTATGTTATCGCATAAGGGCTTTTCCTGTTATGATAATGTATTTGGTTAAATAATAAATAAATAAATGATCGCTTTTGTAAAGCAACACACACCTGGTCTGAAATGGAATGGGTGACCACTCCGACCGTTATTTAATGATATGTTTTACGGGCATCTCCGTGCTGCGCAAGGCACGTTAAGTAGTTGGTCCCGGTTGACGTCGCTAGATGTCAGTGGTTAAGCCTAGAGGCCTTAGGCCGACTTGATTACATCTACGGAGATCGTTGCTGATCCATTGTCACAAGGGAGTCACGGGCACATGCAGCGGGTAGCGGTACGATAAATATTACCCACTATTATTTGGTACCAAATTCGCTAGTTATACTTTCCCATGCTACCTAGCTAGACCACATAAGAATTTTATTTTATTGTTTTTTGGGACTATTCCAATATAATAATGTTCCAAATGAAGTGGCAACTATTCTGCCACTACTTTATAAAGGGTTTAATAACAAGTTACTACCGATTCACCCGAACAGACATTAAGGTGTCTTCCGACAGTGTGTGTGAATAGCCTTCACAGCTTAGTACTGTATTTAGACGCATATTGGACATTGAGTTTAATCACACTCATGCAATTGTGGGTTTATGACCGTTCTGAGCATTACGACGTTTGGGATAAGGTCGTGAGGGTTCATCATGGTACTATGGATGTTATCATATTACGTATTATTATTATGACTTTGGTATAGAATCTATACAATTTTGCACAGTGTACGCTCGTTAGGATGCGTTGCATTTCGTCTAGATCCTTTAAGAACCAGGTCTCATTAGCGCCTGGCGTTACGCTGCGTCGTCGCAGCTTCAACCGCTATGTTGTTTTACATGTATTTTGATTGACATGCCACATTATGCGTTTCGCTGTCACACGCAATGTTCAAAGCATCTAGGGACGCAACGCAACTCTAACGTAAAGTGGCGCTATTCCACTTGTTTAGCAACGTCAAGCGAAAGACTGAAGACTTCCATCTGTGCGTTTTTATATTTTTGTTCTGTGCTAGCTAACAAAATCCCCTTGATGGCAAATAAAACCAAAGCAAAGCTCGGGTAAATGCTGTAAACTTCGCAACATTCGGACAAATTGTGATGAATTGTTGGCTTCTTAATGTTCCGCTCATGACGGCGACAATCAGTGTCCCTCTAATATCCCAGTCTGGGATATAATCGTGAGCGCTTCTATTTGTTTTCTGAACAAATTATTATTTTTTCTGATCAAAGGCCCTGTTCAAACGTTATCCGCAAAAAAACGCTCTGTGAGAAGCTGCCTTAATTCACCACTCATTGACTCCCACAGACTTAACTATTCAGTTACCGTGAGGCCGCTGTCAGTGACGGTCGCGCGCGGTCCGAAACGAAATTCTCTCGTCAAACGAGAGCAGTTCAACCGACATGATAAAAACCTGTGCTGTGCTTTGGAAAAAGTGTATGTTTACGATTTTATCGAGTGTTCATAGTGCCAGTGATTACTAGTTGGATTTAGGCGAAGGAAAAGCGGATTTTGTGGTATATATCAGTTGGAAAGTGCATTTCTGCGCGTTCTAGCGATACGGGTTGGTGTAACTTGAGCTGAATTTGATCTGAGTTGTGTAGTTGCGCGACTGTGTTTAGGTAAAAGTAGACGCGAGAGCTATGGCCCAGTGGTTAATTGTCCCAATATGGCCGGAACAACTACTTTCTGTTTTAAAGGCGGTAGGCTCACCCCCTTACTGAGTTGGTTTCACAATTGCTTGGCGAAGTGTGAGCTTTTGAGTGTTCCGTTTATTTTCCAATATTTGAGAAAAAACAGGATGTGTTCTTCATATTTGTGGAGTGTCAAATATTGTTTTTTTAACTAGGTATCATGGTCCAATAACATTTTGAAGAACAACGACTGACGGGATGGTTAATACCTTCAAGATAAAATAAACTGAATAAAACAGATAGGTAAATTAATGTATTTAGACTAATTTAATCAAAAACACAAACATTCTCAACCGTTTTATCAGCACGCTTGTATTAATGAATGGTGTATCACTTAGTAACACGATGAACTGTTTGAACCAATGACATTATGAGTTAAAGACACTGATAACACTCTACACGTGCTAAACTACTTGCCAAATTACTAGTTCTCCGTTATTTTTAGCATTTCCAATGCAGCATCTTTACTAAAGATCCTAAAAACAAACAAAAGACATATGGTCTTGGCTTCAGACGGGAATCGTACCCGCGTCATCCGCTAACTGGGCGGCTTCTCTCACCACTGAGCTGCCAAGACCATCAACATTAATACTTACCATTATCATTGTTTACTTTTTTTATGAGAGAGGGAGCGAATGAGCTAGAGGATCACCTGATGGAGAGTGATCACCTGATCACCTCTGCCCATGTACAACCGCAGATGTAAGGAACTTTCAAAAGGGATACGCTCTTTCCCAGAAAGGAAATTTAAGGAAAGTCATAACCTTCGGGAAATACTGCCGCTGGGAAACTGTTCCATAAGAAGTGTCGCGTGAATCGCATAGTTGAAGAGCGCCAGGTGATGACCATCCAGGTGATAGTTAGTATAATTTTGGGAACACGTGAGGCCTCGAGTAGATTCGAACTCGAGGCTAACACTCTCCGGTGATAAAAAACACCGATATTAAACCCAAGTAAGCCTAATAACGACCCTCGGCGGAGGCCCGCCCTCCATTACGTTCATACGTTGGGTTCGAAAAACGCTCCGTAAAAAGTGGGCTTCTAAATGTTTCGTTCAACATGTATTGTACGGCAACAATCTGTGTACCTCTAGCTACACCGTTTGGAATAATATAGTCATGAGCCTATGATATATACCCTCGAATTCAGAAACTTAAGTCGGTTTTTACTAAAAATTACTCCTATACCATCAGAAATCTGAATCCGAATCTATACTTGTAAGAGCTAAGAGTGGAAGAAGAGCAATATGTGAGTTAGGATCGTAGCAAGTGGAAAGATCAGGGGCCTTAGCCAAAGTAACATTTAGAAAACGATAGCGAAGTTAGAAAATAACAAAATGTATGGGATTGACATAAGCCGCGCTAAATCACGTGATCAATCCCATACATTTTGTTCTTTCCTAACTTCGCTATCGTTTTCTAAATGTTACTTTGGCTAAGGCCCCTGGCTCTGCCTACCCCTTGAGATAATAGGCGTGATATTATGTATTTACTAGCGGCCGCCCGCGACTTCGTCTGTGGACTTAGGTTAAAAAAAATGCTATTCAGATGCATAAGCTATATCATTGTGAAGTATCATTGAAATCCATCCAGTAGTTTATACGTGAAAAAGCAACACGGCATATTCACACATTCGCGTTTATAATATTAGTAAGATGTGTTAAGAGGGTTAGGTACTCCAAAGCAGTTTAATGTAACGATATTATGCGCAGATTAGCTAATACTAAATGTATTACATAGCCATATTGAGTTCATGGTCTGTGACCAAAATTTTCGCATCTGTAGGCTGTCGAAGGCCGAATGAATAATTTTATACAGGGTGGGGCGGAATAACCGACAGGGAAAAAAATATCGTGTAAAGAACCTCACATACTTGCGTATTAAGCACTTAATACGTGAATTCAGACCATATTAAAAAAGTCGTAAAAAAACAATTTTGTACGTTGTGACAACCCTATTGACGAAGTACCTATCTGTACTTTCCGCAAAGCCGCGAAACGATCAAGTCGCCACATTTCACTCGTCTCACTTGTGAATAACACAACAGTCACATACCTTAAATACGATGCTCGATGTGCCCACCTCCTCTAAGTAGGCACAGCCGAAGACGTGATCGAGTATGCCTGTGCACACGTGACAGCATTTACGCTCCCACCAAGCAAATTCCAAATAGTCTTGCGCTTGTAAACACATTTTGAAAACTGCCACTCACTCACACAAACACTCGCACTACTTATTATTTGTATAAAAAACTCCACTCAACCACTCGCGCTTTTACGACACCCGATGCACACGCACTCGCTGAAATCTGCGAAGCGACTAAAAAAATAGGGCAGAGCGCGGTCCGGTAGGGAGAAGTAGTCGAGTAGAGCCCTCACCGTTTCCAAGTTTCCAATAATCGACATCGATAAATTGTGTTCTTTTAATAAACACAAAGCTAAGGGCTTTTTTAGTTCGTAGTGTTAAGTTAAGTTTTTGATTATCAACAATTAATAATCGAAAGAATAAACGATAAAAACGCTTTAACAAAGTTATCGATTATTTTGTTAAATCGTGTTTGATCTAAAAACTTATAACCGCTAACAAACCAAACAAGTTACCGGCAGGCCTTCAAGACACCTTTTTCTTTTATCGATTTTAAGTACAATGGCTAAAAGCTTGTCAGAAAAGATAAAAATGTGTGTTAAACAATGTTTTGCATTCAGCTTGCGAGTTCAATTAGTGCTTTTGCTTCCAGTTGTAGTTTTAAGTTCTTTTTGTGATTCACTGTTCACCGTAAAGCAAAATTGTCCCTATTTATTGCAATCAATCAAATCTTGTTGGAACATCATAGGATTTTAGAATTGCAATGAAATGATATTATGATCAATCAGCGGGGTTGGTATCGACAAGTCGACTGTCGACACCTAGCTAAGCGGCTGAGGAGAACACTAGGCGGCACGTAAGCAAAGCGGCGCGGTCTCTTTGTTATCGCCTTTCGGCGTGTGCGCGTCGGTTTGCAAATGTTGAGGGAGACAGGGCCGGATTAAAACTTGAGGTGGATAGTGTAAATTGCTTTTATTATGTTTAATGTAAAGTTGAATTTTAGTTACTTAATTTTATTATGTTGTTATAGCACGAACAATTATGGAACTTGAATTCTTGTTTCAAAAGCTGAACTAATTAGCGTAGGTATTTAAAAAAATGTGCCTTAATTAGGAACTTGAGTTGAGGAGCTGAGATCGTTATTGTATTCCTCAGTTCATACAATCACATTATTATCTTCTCAAAGGCAAATGAGTGCTTAAGTATCATTCTAGAATGCAGTACTATGCAAACCTACTGTATTTTTTTGCTTAGACTAATGGTTGACTTAATGCCGCGACTTAAGTCCGCCTTTTTCATGAGGATCTCCCCACGATAATTAAATGAAAAAAGGTCAACGACTTTTTAAATCTTTTTCCCTAAATACGTCCCAAACAGCTGTTGATTAAGGTTGACAACGCATACTTTTGAAGCAAAACTTTGTCATTCAATAACTCGAAAAGTATCGATCTTAAAAATAAAATAAAAATACCTTAGGTATGTGTATGTGTAGGGCTTTTCATAATTTCAAGGATTGTCGGTCGGAACGCCCCACCCGGTATGTATTCAATTGTATGTTATATGTCTTTGATTGGAACAGGTTGTTTAAAAGATATTTTCGCTATATTTTTGATAGTAATTTAGGTCATGCTTATAAGGTTGTGTTGGTTTATCGCTTTTAAGTAAATAATGTCTTTATTTGTGTTGTTTGTTTAACTTGCACGTTTAGGTATGCGCATAATTTGCATAAATCTAAACAAAATAAATTACTGACTGTGGTTGACTAGTAGTGCCTTCTGGCATTAAGTCCGATATTTGTACCTATTTTGTGTGCAAAAAAATAACAATTATAAACCGTAAGACCGGAAGCCCACATCGATAATTCAAATAATAAATTAAATTTCATACATTTCGTAGTCTTAAGTGCATGGACAAATCTAGTGCGTTCCGTGGAATCCAGTCTTGCTATGATTAGTATGCTAAGCGTACCCTAAGGCTTGGTGCAGGCGCGCGTGGTTCGTTCTTAGTGCGTCATTCGTTCGTTCTGGCTCGAGTGATATTTTGAAGTGGCCTTGCCTTGAGGTACGCAGGCCAAGATTGCTGATTGGATGGGTGGACCCAAAATTTTTGTCTTGCAGTTTTTCAAGGTTTTTGTTGTAAGGCACATTAATCAGTTGCTGCCGGCTGATATTGTCAGGTGTGACTTTTTGACAGCTTACACACCTTGTAGTTGAGGAATGGCCTGAAACCGGCAGTGTTACGCAAAAAGGGTGTTTGTTATTTTGTATTTATTTTTTTATATTGGTCTTCAAGATAACCTCACTCCACCTGATGGGAAGCAGTCGTGAGGTCCAGATATGGGGTTGACAAGCACAGTAATTGAGAACTACTTTGCTGGTCAATCTCATTTTGAAGGCCTCCTTTTGTACAGCTCCAATTGCTTAAAAACCTTTCTAATGACTTCAACTACCTAATTTAAGGTAGTCCGATTGTATACCTTACTTCAAACACTGACGTTAAAGTGCATTGATTTGATAAATCATGTGATTAGATAAAAGTCGACTGATTAGACAATACTAGGGAAACCCGTTCACAGATTGAAAGATAGTTGTGATAATTTTCTTTAAATCTCATTATGACGTATGAGGTCGACTTGATATCTCTTCTGGGTTATCAGTCGAGCTGATAAGAATGAGCTGCACCTCTTTTATTCTAAATACGGCGTGCTAGCTCATATGTTAATAGCACAGTCAGGCTCATTATGTTTATTCAAAGATTTTAACTTACGAATCGGAAAATTACAAAATATTCCATTAATAATCCAACCAACTATTAATATAAATTGAATTTGTCATTTACAACGACTTTTTAGTTAGTTAGATGAGAAGCTTAACCTCTTTTGGATAAAAAACAAACCAACAAAAAATATCATTATTCAAATAGACATGTTACAGAATACAAACCGTCTTATCTAGTTAACCAAACACATAGGTACTTAATATAGTCCAACACAACGTATACCAAGCCAAATCCTACATTCGGAAACCAGACTACTTCAACCATCGGTGTTTCGGCAAATGTGGCCAGCCCACTGCCACTTCAGTGTGCTATCATTCTGAACCATGTCAGTCATTCGGATGACTTAAATCCGCATCTTGTCCTTCAACAACATCCCCATCCCCATCTTCATTCATTCAAAACGTTGAACCTTCCTGTTCTCAGCTTTACAATAGCCCTGTACTTGTAGGACGCCAGCCGTTATACGGAATGTCGTCTATCCGTAGAATAGACTAGCAACAGCGTACAGCGGAACTAATCTATCTGGTCTATGGTCTATCTGTGGATAATCAGCCCTAATCAACATACCGAGGAGTTAGGCTTTTTTGCACATTATGGCCGGATGGGACATTTTTATGTGCAATTTAAGGAATGGATGTGGGAGCGTTGAAGATTTAAGCTGACGGTGTTGTGGTACAATAAATTATGAGCAACAACCTTCATACGTCCCACAGCTGGGCACAGGCCTCACCTGGAGTGGCTCTAGTCACACTCGCAACACTAGGGCTCACGAATTGTGAGGCCAGGGTTAAAAAAAAAAATGTCAGGATAGTGGTCACCCATCTCATTACCCGACATCAACAATCGTTCCCGACCGACCGGGCAATAAATGAACATTCTTAATAAATCATTAATATTATTTATTCATGCTCGAAAGTAAAGTACAAATGGCAGCCTGAATGCCTAGAGGCATTTTACACTAGACTAGGCACCAGACAGTGCACAAAACCGCCGAATTCACAAACGCAAATCAAGAAGTATAGCTATCCCTTTCAGTTCTATTGACATTTTACGGGACAGCAAGAGCGTGCGCGCGTGCTTAGCGTTGATTGACGTTTATGAATTTTTCTTTAAGGAAGGGTAAATTACCTATCCTTGTTCCATACAAACTTAACAAATACTAATATTTACTATTGTAGTAATATTTTTCTGTACGAACGAATAGATAAATGGAATCTCGGAATACGGGGACTAGTGACAAGGTCGCCAGTTCTTGAGATATAAGGTGTCGCCATATTTGAACTTGGATGTCATTATCAGCTGTCGCTTCCTACATCCATCTGGTATGGGTTGATGAAGGTTTTATTTGTATGGATTGTGACACTTATTAGAACTAGGCGTTTTAATACAAGAGGAATTAATTGAATAAAATATTAGGTCTTTATTTATTTTCTGTTAAGCTATCTGTATTTATTTTCTGTTGATCTACTTAAATGATCGCCCTGTGGGCAATTATTTAGGTAGATACGTTATGTCGATGCTGATGTGAAGTCGAAAATTGTCCCCTGGCGTACGTACCTATGATTTGACCGTGTGTACAAGATAGTATGATTATTTACTAGGGCGTACACGAGACAGATACATGTTGCGCAGTGTCGTCTCAAACTGTCAATGCTTTGCTCAGGTGATCTAATTTCGGGTGCCACTTTTTTAGCACAACTTTTTTATTATAATATCTTTGATGTTTTTTCACCGGACCTATTTTTCGAAAGAGATCAAGAAGCAAGCTATAAAGACATACATACCTTCTTTACCTCACTCCTACTTACGTAAATAAACATTATCGGACAAAAATTCACATAGAAAAATCCACACAGCGCTGCGGCCCCGAACTAAGCAAAATGTTGTAGTATTATGAGAACTGTCTAGTTCTTTCTTTCTGTCTTAGTATCTTTTTTACATTAGAGAGCCTTTTTATTATAGCCTATAATGGCTATTCATTTAAGCTACGGGTTAAACCTGGGTTCAGGACTAGTCCTTAACGTGTTAAAACTAAACACAACTTCAGTCTAATCCTTGACAAATATGGAAAGATTAGCCAGCACCAATACCATTGTAAGTACGTATTTACAAACACATGACATCACTCAGACTCAAAGATCACGTTCTTATAGTACAGAGTTCGTACGTATACCGGGTGACACACATTTTGAGACATACGCGTGATGTGTAAGCAATTTTTATTATAATAGGTAATTTTGCTATGTGAAGTCCGTTTTATTAAGATAAGGTAGCTTGTCTTTAAATAAGTGAATGTAATAAAATAAATTCGTATATTGTGTGACCCTAATCGAAAGTTTAATCATTTTTGAACCTAAAACGGACGCAAAAAATCACGGATTTCTAACTAGACTCATTTGACATATTGAAATAAAGATTTCTGATTGGTTAATAAATAATCAATGAAGAAAAAATAAATGAATGCCTTTGAATCATATAATAGGCATATTTAATAAACGAACCGTTACAGTGACTATTTGACACTCAAAAGTACAATTTTCGAGGTTTCTTCTCTTGTGGAGATACTTCACTTTTTTCTCACCTCTGTCTGTAATTTCCGGCAAACAAGCTGTCATTTAGTTTGCAGATCAGGGCCCCAAGTCTGCTAATTTAAGAACGCTTCAATTGAATCCTAATCGTGTCTCAATAGACTGATTTGACGTATTTTTCATTGAAAATGTGTCAAATCAGCCGATTGAGATCTAAAGACAAACGTCAAACATACGTATCTATAAATGCATTTATCCAGAATCATTTTCATACCCCATGTTTGCCCGTCACGCTTTGGCCCGTCCACGTGACTCGCACGTGTGCCACCCTGTATAGAGTACGTGCATATTATAATGTAGTGTTAGTGTTAGACCCCAAGGTTGCAGATGTCGCGTAATTACAGCTCAAAGTGCTATAATGAAGACTTGTAAAGTTATTGCGTTTCTTGTTTCTTGCGCTAAGGTATTATGTAATTGTTTATTATCAATTGGCTGTTTGTTATGTAATGTGTCGAGATTTAATGTTTTTTAGAAAAAACTGGTTTGATTTGAACAGCTTGAAAACAAAAAACGAACTATGTATCAAATATCTTTTTATTGGGCAGATGCTTCAATGAAATACAGTAGAAATCCAGTGGCGTTCTGCCCCTCATTGCATACATAATCGTAAAAAAAATTGAACTTAATCTTACGTTATGTTAAGTGAATTTGCCTTCAAGGAAGGTTGGTACTCTCAACAAAACTAAACCATACTTCCTGCCATCACAGCGCCTTCAACTTTATAAGGCCCAAGTAAGGCCTCACATGGAGTACTGCTGCCATCTTTGGGCTGGGGCACCCCAATGTCTTCTTCTTTCTTTTGTTCAACGCAGGCACAGTATAAACCATACAGTAGGACACACAGACACGCGACACAGCCCGTCCGTACTGCCACAGTAGAACATCTAAATACAAACGTGCCACTCTCGGTTTGAATGTGTGCGTGATCACGCACACGCGATTTCACGCACACGCTAGCATAAAATAGGGAGGCATAGGGAGGCGGCAGTACGGACGGGCTGTGCCGCGTGTCTGTGTGCACGCTAGGCTAATAACTCGGCGGGCGGCCTTAGATAGCCTACTGTATGGTTTATACTGTGGTTACTGCCGCCTGCCTATGTCGCCTATTTTATGCTAGCGTGTGCGTGAAATCGCGTGTGCGTGATATCGCGACACGGCGCGCGACACTCACGCACACATTCAAACCGAGAGTGGCACGTTTGTATTTAGATGTTCTACTGTATGGTTTATACTGTGACGCAGGGCTGCTCGAATTGTCGGCGATCCTGTCATCTCCGACTGTCTAGGCCCTTTGCCTTTACGTTGAGACTTTGCGTCCCTATGTGTTCTGTACCGGATATACAATGGGGAGTGCTCCGAAGAGTTATTCCAAATCGTACATTTTCTCGTTACTTTTACAGCTCTGGTGGAGAATTTTAACATAGGTGCTTAATTTTATCTTGACAACTTTTATGTTTTATCAAAATGAAGTCCTCTGCCATCTTTCCGCTAATCAATTGAAGAATCTTGTAAACTCATTGATTAATATACAGAAATCTTACTTTTTCCTGAACATGCGAACGTCTTCATGAAATCGTGTTTCGTATTCTCACGCACGAGATATGCCGTCGAAATGTGAGTTATAGCACTTAGCACTTTATGGGTGAGAAGTGAGAGCTATTGTTTTAAATTATCTTTTGGGATATTTCTAGTTTATATGATTTGGTCTTTCAGTAACCAACTTCAAAAAATGAAGAGGTCATCAACTTGACGTATTTTTATTTCTCTTATTAGGGATGTTCTCCGATTCTTTGAGCAATCGGAGAACATCCCTAATTAGAGAAAAATGCTTCTATACTGAAAGGGTTATACATACTTTCCAGATGGTCTTTGACGAACGCTACACGCAAGATCTATATTGTGATCCGTCAATATACTGACGTATCAAGATATTTATTTATATTTTATTTATTTATTTATGAAAGGTATACAGACAGATTGCAGTCACTTCATGTTCACAATATTTAGAAATATCCTCTGAAAGGCCAGACAGCAATCCAAAGATTGTACACACAACATGATTAACAATGATTGCGTAACTACTTAAACTAATTGAGCTTTAAACAATTTGCGTTTTCTGACTACAGTAAAAATTTAATAATAAAGAAACAAAAAAAATAACTAAAGATTTACTCAGCTTAGCTTATAGGCCTCAAAATAGCCTACCTTTTTTTTTCTTAAATAAACGGAAGTTGCCATTAAATATATCTAGGTCCTTGCTCTTACGATGTGTATGATCTTATCGATGTGTAGGGTAGTGTATGTATTGACGGATCACACTAATTCACGCTGGATTGTTGATGGTGTAGGGTGTGCTCTGATCCGGCCAAAGATACATCAGTAAATATCATAATATATATTTATTTATTTATTTTGCATGTCACATGGTTTTACAGATGTTATTCAAATAAACAGTACATTGAACACGTGACACCCCGTAGGGGCACCGCAAGAATACAGCAGAGAGAACGTCACATACACACAAAAAATAAAAACAGAGATACATAAATTACACACATATACATATATCGCGATGTTTGTTGACCGTGAAGCTTTCGCCTTATGGTCACCAGGTCAGGATCTGAGGATGAGATGCTAGAAGAATCGAGCGCTTTTAACAGCACATTTAATTAGCTACTAGGTATTTCGTTAATTACTCAACATCAACAGCCACACGACGTCCACTGCTGACCATAGGCCTCCCCCATAGATTTCCAGAGCGTTCAGTTGTAGGCGGCCTGCATCCACCGAAACCCTGCGATCTTTATCAGGTCATCCGTTCACCTTGCCTCCAACCGTTGGACTTCAAGTTCCCACTCGAAAACCCCAAAATGACTAAAAATAACCTAAAATATTAACTAATTCACATCATTAACCATATCACAAGAGCAATGAATGCGAAAGTTTAACAAGATGGCGTCATTTCTATTTAAAGTTGAGATAAGTGGATGAAAAGATGTTAGATCGTATCTCCTGGGAGTTTCTGTATGTGTTGAGATATAATTTTGTTAATTTGAGGTTTTCTTTGAATTAAATGTCGCTAAAACGGTTGAAATAAAATGTCAGCTAATGTAGTTGATACATACATACCATCACGCCTCTTTCCCAACGGGGTAGGCAGAGACCACTTCTTTCCACTTGCTACGGTCCTGACACACATCTTGCGCCTCCTCTACTTTCATGAGTCCTTTCATATATGCTCGTCGGTTAAAGGTACTCCTGACCTGACCCTTTCTGAGAACATCTTGAACTTGTCCAAGAAACGTTCGTCTAGTAGGCCTTCCCCTTCCAACAGTCTCTTTCACCCTTGCCTTATGTAGTTGATGAAAGGAAAAATACCAGATCCTGCTTTTTTAACTCCTTTCACAGCCTTTTCGGGCAGTAAGGTCCTCATCATCTGAGTGAGATCGTGATGAGGGCCCTTGTAATAATCTCACTCAAATGAGTACGGTCACTTCGATCGTCTATTCGCTTCACCTCGCAATTGGTATTCTCACTCATTTGTATGGTTTGAAACCCAAGTTGCTCATTTCGTTTCACTCCTAAAATCTCAGTCGCTCCGCTATCGTTATTATAAGTGTTCCCGCAGACGGGCCACAAAACGTCGCCACAATTCCCTATAGTTCATACCGTTTGGCGTTTTGTGGCCCGTGTGCTTGGACGCTTAAGTTTTAGGATGCCAAAACGAAATCTCCCTTCGAATTCACACTTCGGTTGAATTTTTCGTTGCTCTGCGAGTATCCTAAAAGAGCAAATTTCGCCCGTCTTGAACACCTCCGCAACGTTAGATAACACCCAGACCGTTTGATCTCGGGCCCAGCGAGGCGTGAACTCCTCGTATTGCGTATATAATTGACACAGTCTGATGATACGAAGGTTGATACAGAAGTGTGTCATGCATACGTTTAGTCATTAAGCCTATTTGTGCTCTGAGGGGCAATGGTCTTGCTTTCTTTGGTTGGTTAGTATAGGCATGACGACAGTATCAAATAATCAACGATTTGAATATCTTAGGGGAAAATACATATTAAAAGGATTTAAAAGAGACATTTAGTTTTATTTTAAAATCAGAGATTAATCAGATTTTCGATAAAGTAAAAGGATAAAATACTGCCATTCGCCATTTTGACTCAAACGTCAATAACGCACTATGACGTCACTCTTACGGAAATCAACAAATGTCACTGCCGTATTTCATACAAGTGAGTTTGACAGACACGTGATGTTTACATAAGAGTTACGTCAAACGGACGCCATGACACCTGCGAGCTTTTTCGAGCGCTGTTGATAAAATACTAGAAGAATGTCCTCAAACTTTGTTAAACCGACCTTTGAAACAGAAATAAAGCTTTTTTAGTATACAATACATGTGTACCTACATCACGAAAGAAGATTTCAAAATTGTTCGTCATGCCTATTATCGGGTAGTTTTGCGAGTGTTCCAACACATTTTTCGTCTATGAAAGAAACAGTTTCACTTAGCTCGATTTGTTAGGCACTAACTTCCTTAGTCATAAAAACTGAAACAGCTCTTCAACAACACGTTAACTTTAGTATCGCTTTGTTACTTTCGTTCTTGTTGCTGTGGCCATTTGCGAGTAAGTGATAGAACACGTCAATTGCTTAAACAATGCTTCAGCATTGCGTTCGTTTTTCATGAATATGGGGGTAAGCCTACAGGTAAGGTTTATATTTTATCATTAAACTTATTTGAATATTTCCAATCTAGTTTCACAAAGGTTTCGTGGCCCAGTAGTTGAACGCTAAAGGTTAATAACCTGTTGGTCCTGAGTTTAAATCTTTCCGGAACATCTACTTCGTATTCATTGTAAAAGTTCAACAGCGCTGGGTTCAAAATTGCTTGTAGTAATGTGGGCTTCTGAATGTTCCGTACATCATAATGCTAACATTGAGTGCCTCTAACTACCCCGTTTGGGGTATACTCCTAAGCGCATTTAAATTTAAGCCCATAACTTTATTTAAAACCGGAATCAATACCTAGATCAATGATCGCCATAGCACAGTAAACATAACAGTAGGTTATCTAAGGCCGCCCGCCGAGTTATTAGCCTAGCGTGCTCGCAGACACGCGGCACAGCCCGTCCGTACTGCCGCCACACTATTCCCTCATATTTTATACTAGCGTGTGCGTGAAATCGCGTGCCGATACGACGCGCGACACGCACGCACACATTCGAACCGAGAGCAGCACGTTTAAATAAATAAAAATAAATAAATATTAACTAATTATAATTAGTTACGGACGGACTAATTATAGTCCGTTATTATGGATACTAGACAACGGATAAACATACTTAAATACATTTTCTTTTGTAAATACTCGTACATACTTAATATACATAGGAAACACCCAGACCAATACAAACAGACATGTTCATGCACACAAATGTTTGTACTGTGCGGGGATTGAACTCGCGACCCTTGGTTTAGTAGCCGACTTCTCAACAATTACACCAAGACGGTCGTCAATGTATGTATGGTTTGTATGTAGATATTTTACTGTTCTCTGTTTACTGTGTCGTAACTTAGCAAGCGCAACAAGTCCACATCGGAACAAGCGGAACATTATGCGTCTCCATATATGCGTTTGCGCATTGCAGTTAAACAGGAAAACAGAGCTGAGCTTGTATGTAAACAAACAGAATACGCGATGATGTGTATCTGGGTTTGTAAACTGCGTGGATTTCATACTAATGTTGTTGAAAGATTGCCTGATACCAGGGCCCCAGGTCTGCTATTTTTTTAAGGACGCTTCAATTGAATCGTAATTGAGTGTCAATAGTGTAAATTAACATATTTTTCATAGAAAATGAAAAACCAACCGATTGCGATTTAATTGCTAATTATTTAAAATAAGCAGACTTGGACTTGACTTTTTTCCTACTCGTACTAATTGCCACGCTTCATTAATAAGACATATCAGCTACAAAAGACCTGGGTTAGTTAACCTAAACCTTTACCATCTAACCGCAATCTAACCACAAAAACAAATCAGCTGTTAATATCTCGAAAAATAACCAACTCATTCAGAAGGTCGTTCTATACTCGTTTCTGTCAAAAACCAGTTCTTGACGACGAAATTAATAAACTAGGCATGGTGCAATGGACGAGTGAGTATGTCATATTGCGTACTGGGTTAGGTACTTAGCTCGGGTTAAGTCAATATTTGAGTTGGGTAATGTAGTAAGAGGATTCTGTTGCGAATACTCAGCCGGGCATATCGCACTGATAAAGTTATGTGCAAATGGGGTTTTATCAGGTTTCTGCTGTTGTTACTAACTAAAAAAAAAGCAGGCAAGTGCAAGTTAGGAATCGCTCACGAAGGGTTCCGTAGAAATTGAAAATGCTTAAAAATAATTACGTTTGTTGTTTAACCCCCCAACGTGATGTTTACTTCATTTAAATTGATATATGTATTTGAAAAGGTAACAGACTGATAAACACATTACCCTCCTTTGCGTAGAGCAGTCGGGTAAAAAGGAATAATGCGGCACCTCCAAAAAGTTCCACTATACGAAATGAAGTCATATCCTCATTTAAAGTCTAATGTCACAATCATGCAATCTCGTCCACATTGGACGCCTACATACATTATGCTGTGTTTTCTAGAAGTTTTTACTATGCATATTCATAGTTGGAGGTCGCAAGGACGTTTCTCATTGTCTGGGATGGTAATCAGGTATTCTATGTTATGTTTAGTAATAGTTAAATGAATGGAGATCAAAGATTGCGCAAACGCAGAATGATGTATACAGTTCAATGATATTACAATAAAAAAGACGTAGATCGATTATGTCAGCACTGACGCGAAGTCACTTTGTCTTGAGGCACTGAGGTATGTTGGAACGATCACTAGCTAACATTTAAATTGTAACTGCTTAATTAATTTACCAATAAAAATGACATTAATTGTTTTACCAACGATGCGTAAAAAACAGTACAAAATTCATAGCAAATTATGCAAATTGCAAACCGATTGCATAGTAAATAACTCATGCAATATTGCGAGGTGTGTTATGATTGATTTTTTGCATACCTTATGCAGATGCACGTAATGCGCAATTAATATGCAAGCTAGGTAGCTACCGCCTAGTTACCGAGGACTGGTATTAAATATATCATTTATAACAACAAGAAAAAGCACCAAAATTAGGCAATTATCTTCTTTTTTTTCAAAAAGGGGGGATCTCTTAACGGACTTTACGCCCTGCAGGGGAGAGGCGGGGGTGACTGATGCTCAGCATGAACGGCAGACACTACTTACTAAACCCCCCGGTGATCTGCTTCAGCGCGTATCCAGAGGGGCCCCGTGATCTCTGGTCAAGAACTCGGTACCGGTGGACCCCTGCCGCTGGCATAACCAGCCCAGCTCGGGGAGCTCGAGAAGAGTTATACCTCCCCTCACCCGCCGGAGTGTACGGCGGAGTGAGGTCACACTTACACCGCCACTTGAAATGGAGGCACACAGCTCCCACCGTGTGACCCTCCAGTGAACCCAAAAGCCCCCCTTTAGTCGCCTCTTATGACAGGCGGGGGAAACCGTGGAAGCATTCTAACACCCCATACCACAGAGCGAAGGCAATTACCGTCTAGAACCTAGATCAATCATTACCCTGGTTGGTATAGCAACCGCCGTTCCCTCCGGATTTTGGCAGCAACTCTACTTTTTGGTCGTACCGCTCCTGTCTCCTATTTTCCCTTCTTTTTGTTTTTTGTTCAGAAATAGCACATAATGATTATCTTCGGAGAGCGTCGTAGCCCAGTGGTTAAACACTCTAGCTCGTAACCCGGCGGTCCCGGGATCAAATCTGGCCCGAACACACCTAGTTTGTTCCTTGTACATTACTCCAGTGGCTCTGATACTGACAGTGCAAAGGCTGTTATTTGTTTCTTTTGGGGTTTCATCATGACCGATACATCAACGTGACGTGTACGAACACCGACCTACCATTTACGACAAGCTACCAAAAAGGTCAGCGCGTCGCAAGCGCACACCGTTATGGCCGTACGGTTTCCCGCGTTTTACTCGTTTCCTGCTGTCATCGCGCCGCTTCCGGTCCGGGCGCCATCTAGCGGTCGCTCTGTATATGGAGTTATTTAATGCATTGTGTGGCGTCGGGATTTCCTTGATTATTGATTGACGATTTGATTTCGCCATGGTAACTTCATTTCGCTTAAGGACTAGGTATTTAGGTCATACTGGGCTCTATCAGTCAATAAATATAGCCTGGAAAAGCCTTTCTTTATTGACTTCTTCCCCTTATTCGTGTGCAAAGAATACCTAATCGGTTCAGACCCTGATTTTGCAGTGGGTTAGCTAAGTAAATTGTACGCTAACACCACCTATTTCGAGTGTATAAACATATTGGACTTCATACTTTTGAAATTTCTATTTCACTTGTAGCTTCACTTTCTACAATATTATCCAACACATGAACATAATAATATGGTACTTAGGTTTTGACATAAATGAGCAATCATACCATCGGTAAAGAGCTATCAGATCGACACCGTTGGACGTTAAATAAACGAACTCGACTTTCGATTGGCCCCAGGCGGTTCGCCATATTCTCGGTCCATCAGATTTTAATCACGGAAGTAAAAGAAAGACGGACGTAACCTCGTCTAATCATGAGTGAAGCTTATTATCGGCTGCCAGTTTAGGTGTGTGCGTGACTAGAACGTGTCATTGGCGCTGTAACACGGAGTAGAATGGCGTAATTTGTAGCACCTAGTGACTAGTGTGTTTGTGTGAGCGTAGCAGATCGTGTACAACAAACTTAGAGCATTAAGAACTGGAGATGCCTTACGTGCATTACCCCTCTGCCCACGTTACGATTAAAAATCCGAACGTTGAACAAAACTACTTGAAACTCGGAAATTTTGACATAACGAGTCATACGTCGATGAGTAAAGAGCTCTTCAAAAATGCCGTTTTGTGCTGTAGATAGTTGTAAGAACACTTCGAGAAACTCAAATTGGAAGAAGGAAAATGTTATGTTTCATCCGAATGTATTTTTTTGGTTCAATTTTATGTATCTTTTGCAAAAATCACTAATAAATAAAACACCTGAAACATTGTTTGGAATGACATTTGAGTTTTTTCGTAATCACACTAGTGTTGGGGTTAATGTCAAGAAAAATCGATTGGCAAGTTCCGATTGCACTCGAATAAAATATTTCAATTAGTTCGATTGACGTAAGAATAATGTTTCTAATGATTCATTTATTTATTATCCGACTGCGCTAGAAGGTGGGTTATGTTTTTCGAGTGTATGTATGTATTTAAGTAAGTATGTTTGTATGTAATAGTGTTTGACACGCTCTGCAGCCTGAACGGCTCGATTTATTTCAGCTTGAGATGTGTCGTTAGATTTGTAATTACTGCGAAAGTGATCTGGGCCTAACAATATAAAAAACATTCAAATTCGTTTTGAAAAAAGATTAAATAAAAGGTAATTAAAAATAAAAAAACCACACTGCGGTTCTGTGTAATGTAAATACCGGAAACAGAAAAACAGGAAAGTTGGCATACTCGATGGCACTTAACTTCGGGACTCATTCTAGAATGGGTCGGGAGTCGGGACCCATTATAGAATGGGTCCCCATTGTTACAATTTTTCTTAAATTAAGTGCGATAAGCATTGATATTAACAAAAAGACGAAGATACGACACCCGCGTACCAAAAGTGGCCACACTAAGCTAGGTCCAATGGACCTAACTTTCGAGCCAATATTGCATCAACTTGTTTACGAGCACGTCATTCATATACCATAATGTCATGTGCCAGTTTTCGAATTTGCGAAGTATGGACGTATCGTACTTTTCTTTTTTTGTTGGGCGGGTAAGCCGACTATCTCGTTTTAGGGTTTTTACATTACACATAAACGCAGTTGGGTTGTTTAACTTTTTTTGGCAGTAAATTGACTCGTCATAAGTGTTTGCCTGAAATTAATGCAAAAACTTTTTTTATCGAATGCATACGTCATGTATTCTACAATGTTATATAGACACCATTTGAATCCTTGAGTAGCCGTAAATTCATGAAAAAATCTTTCCCTGACCTTTTATGCAAGCACATATTTTGGCTGTATAACGCAATAGAATACGGGGCTTAGCAACAAAGTTATAAGTCAATATTAGTATTTATAGAATAACAAAAAGTATAGATGTCTTCACTTTGTATATTACGTTTAGATTTCCAAAAGATCCTTCTTTAAAAGAAAAGTGGACCAAGGCTTGCAGCAGGAGTTATTCCTGGATCCCTAAACGCACTAGCGCTATTTGCTCGAATCATTCGAAGGAAATCTTTATGAAGACCTTTCGAACAAAAGAAGAAAATTAGTGGAATATGCCTTACCGACTTTAATGTTACCTAAGATGGTAAGGATGTTTTTTTTATTTGTTAGGAGTTTTGCCTTCGACCTCAGTGTTGCCTGATGGTGAGCGATGACGAGGCTGACAGTGGAATCCTATAGGAAGAATCTGTAGTCTTTCGTATAGCGTTCGTACAAAACTGTTGTTTAACACATATAGCCATATAGCCTACATATGGGCTGCGAACAATTAGCTTTTAATTGTTATATTTGCGGACAGTGAACCTGTTAACTTATCAGACTAATAGGTCTGATAAGTTTTAATCCTCAAAATTGGTCCTTAGTCCAAATTTTTACTCTAATAATTTATTTAATGATTGCTTACTGCTATATTGCTTTAAAAGATTAGAAGAATCTACACGTTTCAATAAGTTTGTAATTTAAAATATTCGTCTAATAGTTTTAAGTAAATATTCATAAAGGTAAAAAGCCTGATTTTAACTGTTTACGTGGACTTCTCTATGTAAACAGTTAAAATCAGGCTCAGAAATTATGGAAAGTGCGTAATTTCCAATACATAATATAATTCACAATTTCTAATCGAAACATTTGTTCAATTTATTTTTGTACATCCAATAGCTGTGTTATGGTCAGCACTAGCCAAGTTGACATAAGTACCGTGTAAAGACATAACTAATGTCAAAAGTTGTGGTAGTGTGAATCATTTTATTGACATGTATGTGTAAAATGTCCCTGTGTTGCTTATTTAGGTTTGTGTGCGATTGTGCCAACAAGCCTCTTCTGTTATAGTAGAGGTAAGTTTCTCTGTGTGAGTGTTCCCCCTGCCCCCGCAAAAAGGGACAGACTTTTTTGCATTGACGGACGGCCCAATCGCGAGTCCATTTCTATATTGTCTAAGACAACAAACGAAATTGTAGCACCTTGCATGCTTCACATTTATTTAGTGTGATGTTCCGTCCGTCTTTCTTTTACGTCCGTGATTTTAATGTGATGCAAGATTCAAGACTATAATTTTAACTGCATGATATTGTATTTATCTAGTGTTAATTTTCTGGTAAGATGTAACTACAAGTCACATAACTTACACATTCTTAATGATTCATTCAAGGATTAATGAAAAGTAAAGGACCGCTGAAAGTGTGACAGAAGGGATCGTACTACCCGGGAATGCGTAAAACCTGTTTTATTGGTTATGGCGAACGAAACATCTAGAAGCCTACATTTCCAGCGAAATTGAACCCATCTTGGAAAAGGCGAGCCTACCGTTGTTATCCAGGTTTCCTGTTTGGTGTTTTCGATCCTCGGAGAGTTGGCAGCAAGTTCTACCATGAACACATATTAAAGGCTCTGGCCACTCTTAAACCTCGCTTGCAACCACTGAACCACGAAGATCTTAAAATTTAAAAGACATAATTCGTCAGAAAGGTCTCCTATCAGCTGAACAGTTGTTTCCGAGAAACAAAGATGTAACGTAATAACACTTAATCCACCAGTTCATAAGACGAAGCAGGCACAATGAAGCACAATGAGTCGTTGTGTGTTTTACCCCACGCAATTATTGCGTACCACAACACCACAGTATATACCATACAGTAGGTTAGTTAAGGCCGCCCGCCGAGTTATTAGCCTAGCGTGCACACAGACACGCGGCACAGCCCGTCCGTACTGCCGCCTCCCTATGCCTCCCTATTTTATGCTAGCGTGAGGTGCCCGTGGCGCAGTTGTGACAGTGATCGGCGACGATTGCTGTTGTAGAGCAACACACGCTGGGTCGGAAATGGGATGGGTGATCACCCCGACCGAAATTTAGTGATGTGTATTTCGGGCATCTCCGTGCTTCGGAAGGCACGTTAAGCAGTTGGCCCCGGCTGACGTCGTTAGATGTCAGTCGTTAAGCCTAGTCGGAGGCCTTAGGGCGGCTTGATAACATCTGACATTAGGGTTGCTCACTAGCCTTACACCCCTCCAACAATCCGCACTGAGCCCGCGTGTTGGAGTATGGCTCAATCCACCTCATAGCTGAGGTGAGGCCTGTGCCCAGCAGTGGGTCGTATATAGGTCGTTTATGTATGTATGTGTTATGTGTGCGTGAAATCGCGACACGGTGCGCGACGCACACTTACACATTCAAACTGAGAGTGGCTCGTTTGTATGTAGATGTTCTACTGTATGGTTTATACTGTGAAACCACGGAGAAAGGAGAGACAAAAGCTTTTAGAACGTAAAGAGATTATGATCCATTGCTAACACAACTGATTCGTAACGAATTGTACGAGTAATAGCAATTCATTGTCTTCCACTCAATGTGATCAATGATATTGCAATAAAAAGAGGTAGATAGGTTATTTCAGTACTGATGCCGATACAGATATAATTCGACCGTGTGCACAAGATAGTTTGATTATTTACTATAGCGTAAACGAGACAGATACTTCGCCCTATGGTTGTGAATGCTTTTAGCATTAAGTCCGCCTTTTGTACTGGTTTGTGCATTGAAGATGAAATACATAAATAGAGATTAAATAAATGTTGCAGTGTCTCAAACTGTCAATGCTTTGCTCAGGGTTTCGAAAGTTATGATTTACGGTGCCACTTCTTTCAAATCAAATCAAATCAAAAATAGCCTTATTTAAATATACCTGTTACAAAGTACTTTTAAATCGTCAAATATAAATAACAAACAAAACATGCTTAATAATAGACATGAATACCATAATATTAAATGTAAACAATAAATATACTGTACTTTAATAAATGTGATGCTACCACCGGATCGGAAAGTTGTTTCTGTACTGAGAAGAACCGGCAAGAAAGCACAAGTGACCTATCTACCTCCTTTTATTATAACATCATTGTCTTCCATTCACATTCACCAAGGCGATATCGTGTCGTGACAAAATAGCCGATATCTCCGCGTGACGCGACACTAGGAATCATGACTGCAACGCCCATCTAATGGGAGCGTACAAAACACGCAACTGTGGGGAAATAATTGAACATCAAAGTATTTATTTAGGTTCAATAAATACACAGACAGATGAGAGCGTTGGCCCAGTGGTTAAACACTAGCTCGGAACCCGATGGTCCCGAGATCAAATCTGGCCGGAGCACACCTACTTTGTGTTCATTGTACTATTTGTGGCTAACTCTCCGGTGATGGAAAAAACCGATATAAAACCCAAGCAGCCCGGATAACGGCGGGAGGCCCTTGCCACGTTGGGTTCAAATTCCCTCGGCGAAATGTGGGCTTCTGAATGTTCCGTTCACCATGACGGCAACAATCAGTGTGCCTCTGACTAACCCATTAGGGATATGGTCGTGAGGGTATGTTATGTTATGTTATAAATACACACTGGACTTTTTTCACTTTCATAAAGAAAATTAATTCCAATAACGACGCTACTAACGCAAGTGAATTCAAAGTCAGCAACAAAATGATTCCAGATAACCAACCGTAAGTCATTACACTTCAGAATTTCATGAATGTTAGCGTAACTCTGTCATTGAAGTCTAACTATTGCATTTTTCAAACCGCCAATACCTTTTTTAACACTCTGTTAGTACACTTAATTTTGATGCTGACTGTACAAGCAAAAGTGGAGGTAGCCAAAATCGAATTCAAATTCATAATTTACATTACCTTCTTCCCAAATGGTTAGGAAAATACTATCTATATGAGAAAACTTCATAATTTGCAACATCCGCAAGAAAGAGGGAAAGTAATTTCCTACCTAAACAACTCAATTTGGATTGCACCCGAGGCTTCTGCCAAATACAAATGAATCCGACTTTGCAATCCTAAGCGCTTTCCGACATAGTACAATAAAACAAGTAGGGCAACCTGGCCGCCGAGCGACCGATAATTGCTTAAACATGTAGGCACGGCTCGGCCGCGAGTGCCACTGGAGTATCATAAACGGCCTATATACGTCCCACTGCTGGGCACAGGCCTCACCTCAACTATGTGGTGGAACGAGCCATACTCCAACACGCGGGCTCAGTGTTGATTGTTGGAGGGGTGTAAGGTTAGTGAGCAACCTTAATGTCAGGCCTCCGACTAGGCTTAACGACTGACATCTACTTTAAACTAAATTTCGGTCGGGGTGGTCACCCATCTCATTTCCGAACCGGCGTGTGTTGCTTTACAACAGCGATCGTCGCCGATCACTGTCACAACTGCGCCACGGGCACCCCGTTCGTTCGGGAGTATCGTTATAATCAGGAAAATCGTCAGTGTGTGCGTGCGATGTCGTATGCTTACAAGCTGCGTGAAAATGAAAGATTGCATTCTGTGTATACTGTGCTTTCCGATATTAAATTGGTGCAATAGTCGGCCAAAGGTCACGGAGAGCGGCATGCCATAGCCCCCGAGGTCGAGTTGGCATGCATTTGTGACTGACTGACTGACAATCTTCTATCAAATGTTGAATCTGGTTTTTGTGGATGACATGTGCGTTTTACTTTCATTTTTTGATTTAACATCTCATATAACCTCATCTAAAAGGTCTTGAAGCCATAGTTCAGCAAAGAAAGATGACATTTTAAGAATGATTGCCAGAGTTTCCATTTGACATCTTAAACTCAGATCATCTGAGCACCAAATAAAATTTACACTATGGTGAAAAAGATACGTATTTAGGAAAATGCATCATGAGTAAACATACTTGAAAAAACGCAGATAAAAAAACAGAAATGTTTGTCAAATGCATACTTGTTAGGGATTGATAGGGATATTAAAAAACCATCAGCCCAGGTCACAAAAAAAAATAGAATTCAGAGATACATTCGGGCTACTTAAAAAACCGTATAAGAAAGCGGATGCATAAGGTTACATATTTCTGGAAAATCACATAATACCTATACTTTGTTAATTTAAAAAAACTGCTTTCATTTCGCCCGAACAAAAGCGGCTCAAACCGGATCGAACCAGCTATAAAGAAAATGTCGCTGTATCCGGCCTGTAGCAGCGGAAACGACCCTGGAGAATGAAATGAACTCGCAAAAGCATTGAAACAATGTAAAAACTTAAGTTATTCGTGTAGCGAGAGCTAAAATACTATGTTCCAGGATTTGCAGACAGTGGAATTTATTTTCAACGAGACGCTCGAGAATTGTCACATAGGAAACAAGTTTCGTCCTTTGAAACAAAGATAAAATGGATTTTCTCGCAAGAAAGCAAATAAAATTTACTAGCGGCCGCCCGCGACTTCGTCCGCGTGGACTTAGTAAGAAAAAAAGTAATATTTTTTTATAAATTGTAGCTCATGTCCTATTCGGATGTATAAGCTATATTCCTGTAAAGTTTCATTTAAATCTATTCAGTAGTTTCTACGTAAAAGAGCAACACGGCATATCCATCCTAACATACAAACTTTGACATTTATAATATTAATAGGATTATAGTCTAGTGGTACATAAAGTGTGTGGTTTTTTTAAATTTTGGTCATTTACTATACTTGTCGGTCCGCCCCTTCAGAAGTTGACATTTTGAGAAATTGGCTTTTCGAGTAGTTTTCATTATGAGAAGTTTTGATTTTATTTATTTATAATTAGGGACAGTACACAGTTCAAAATAATTGCGAATAATAACAATAATAATTGATTGTGCGAAGTTGGCATTATGTGACGACGAGACGATGCATGTGGACTTATGAAGGCTGTTTTTGTTTTCTTGAATTTACATGATTTAATATTTCACTGCGTCATTTCTTCAAAAGAGTATGACGTCATCGAAATCTGTCACAAAGTCTACAACGGATAAACAGTGGCACAGCTCCAAAACATTTAGCGGGTGGAGTCAAGTGTCCGCCATTGTTCGAGGGTGCCTGAACGAGGCGTCGAACCGAGGCTTTTAGTGCCAAACGGACACTTGCCACTTTTATTTTGTGGCTTGTGAAGGCTTTTGTGTTTAGTTCAGTGGAGATAACATAGCATAACATAAACGGCCTATATAAGAAGGATTATCGCTAACCTTACACTCCCCCAACAATGACTACTGAGTCCAGTTGGAGTAGGTAGGACTCACGCCACCTCATAGTTGAGGTGCCACCTGTGTTCGTCTGATCTCACAATGCCAACTTCGCAAAATGACAACTTCTCAGCATGCCAACTTTACATAGTGAACAACTTCTCTAGAATGCCAACTTCTGAAGGGGCAGACTAGCATTGATTCGTCTATAGTTATCCATTCAGAGCGAGTTAGTTAAATTTCACCGTACTCTGAAAAAAATATTTATATTTTATATGTCACTGCGTCATTTCTTCAAAAGAGTATGACGTCATCGAAATCTGTCACAAAGTCTACAATGGCTAAACAGTGGCACAGCTCCAAAACATTTAGCGGGTGGAGTCGAGTGTCCGCCATTGTTCGAGGGTAAGCACCCTCGCGATCCGCGATGAACGCGGAGTCGAACCGAGAACCGATGCTTTTAGTTCCAAACGGACACTTGACACTTTTATTTTGTAGCTTGTAAAGGCTTTTGTGTTCAGTTCAGTGGAGATAAAAGAGATTGAATCTATATCATTACCACTCAATATCTACTTCATTTTCCAGTTTCTCTACCTGAAGGTTGTCTGGAAGAGATCGCTCTTAGCGATAAGACCGCCTGTGTTGTACATTCCAAATATGTTTAAGCATCGTTATTTAATTTGTTTTCTTTGTGCAATGAAGTATATCTTATCTTATTGAAAATTATGTTTAACGTAGCGACCCGCCCTTGCTTCGCACGGGTGCAATGGGTTGTTAGTATACATATAAACTTTCCCTTTCAACCACTCTTATCTATTAAAAAAACCGCATCAAAATCCGTTGCTTAGTTTTAAAGATTTAAGCGAACATAGGGACAGAGAAAGCGACATTGTTTTATATTATGTACTAAAAACGGGAACTTCACGGTTTTGACTTTCCAATATGGAGTGACCATGGCGCTTGTAACAGTGCCGATCAAAATCAAAATCAAAAATAGCTTTATTTAAATAGACCTGTTACAGAGTACTAATTAATATCCGAAATATCGGAATCTCAAAACAAAAAAGGTACACGGTAGCAATCCCGTTTTTAGCGATTGAAGTGCTTGTATCTATTAATAAAACTTCAATAATAAAGACACTCAGACCGACACTATATCTCGCCGGCGCGAAAGCTGCGCTCGATTAGATGGCAGGTTTATATGGAAAGGCTAGTTTCTTTTGGTGACTACTTAAATCCTAAAAAAAAGCATGAAAACATCAAAAACTCACTAGATCTAGTGGAAAAGTCACTAAATCGGCAACACTGCCCATATGACACGCTATGGTTAAGCCGATTCCATATGCCGCGAACCACTTGCCATTATGCTAAATTGTCTACAGTCCGAACCTTAAATCTACTATTAAAACCTCAGTAATAAAGACACCTAGACTAGTGTTGTCGATCGATAGTCGACTATGGATTTAAAATCGAGAGTCTATTGATAGGAAATCAATGGTAATTCTGTCGATCGTAGAAGGGATACTATCGAAACCATCGTTAGCTTTTCGTTCCAATATAATTACAAGTGTCCAACTATAGAATGCAATATATATTTATTATTTATTACACATTCAGAAGACCACAATTCGCCGTGGCAGCTTGAACCCAGCGTGTTAAGGGGCGAGGCTACATCCGTTATCCGAGTTGAGGTGGTTATCGATAATCTAGAACAATCAATAGTATGATACAATATTGACACATTCAAAGCTGTCGATTTTATCGACAAGCCAATCGATAGAACGGCGTTTTAAATAAAAACTATCTATAGTTAAACTCCACAACACTAACCCAGACCGACACTATACCTCGGCGCGAAAGCTGCGCTCGATTAGATGGCAGCTTTAAAGGGAAAGTCTTAGTGCCGCAGGGCTTGGAGAATGCACTAGACGCGACTTGTCTCAGCCCGTTTGGAATGCTGTTGTAGAGGTGCCCGTGGCGCAGTTGTAACAGTGATCGGCGACGATCGCTGTTGTAAAGCAACACACGCCGGGTCGGAAATGGGATGGGAGACCACCCCGACCCACCGGGAAAGTCTCAGCCGCAGGGCTTGGAGAATGCACTAGACGCGACTTGTCTCAGCCCGTTTGGAATGCTGTTGTCACTCGCTGTTACACATTTCTTATGATTACTCTGTTTATTAGGGCAACTTCATGATGAAATTTTGAAGAAAGAGTTTATGTTTTGACATTATTTTTACCAGTTACGCCATAAAATAGTTTAGCTTAACTTGGAAAAGCAAAAGTAAAGTAAAGTAAAAGTAAAGTAAAGTAAAAGTAAAGTAAAAGTAAAGTAAAAGTAAAGTAAAAGTAAAGTAAAAGTAAAGTAAAAGTAAAGTAAAAGTAAAGTAAAAGTAAAGTAAAAGTAAAGTAACAGTAAAGTAAAAGTAAAGTAAAAGTAAAGTAAAAGTAAAGTAAAAGTAAAGTAAAAGTAAAGTAAAAGTAAAGTAAAAGTAAAGTAAAAGTAAAGTAAAAGTAAAGTAAAGTAAAAGTAAAGTAAAAGTAAAGTAAAAGTAAAGTAAAAGTAAAGTAAAGTAAAAAGGAAAGTCTTAGTGCCGCAGGGCCTGGAGAATGCACTAGACGCGACTTGTCTCAGCCCGTTTGGAATGCTGTTGTCACTCGCTGATACATCTTATGATTGCTCTGTTTGTGGGTGCAACTTCATGATGAAGGTTTAAAGGGAAAGTCTTAGTGCCGCAGGGCTTGGAGAATGCACTAGCTGCGACCACTTGTCTCAGCCCGTTTGGAATGCTGTTGTCACTCGCTGATACATCTTATGATTGCTCTGTTTGTTGGTGCAACTTCATGATGGAGGTTTGAAGGGAAAGTCTCAGTGCCGCAGGGCTTGGAGAATGCACTAGCCGCGACCACTTGTCTCAGCCCGTTTGAAATGCTTTTGTCACTCGCTGATACATATTCCTTATGATTGCTCTGTTTGTTGGTGCAACAGCATGATAAAATTAAAAAAAAGAGTTAATGTTTTGACAGTATTTTTAACAGTTACGCAATAAATCGTTTTATTGGAGGTGTCTGTAGCTCAGTTGTAACAGACGATCAGTGATCGGCCTTTAAAAGCAACACACGCCAGCTCGGGATGATTAAAAGTAAAATGAAAGTAAAGTAAAAGTAAAGTAAAAGTAAAGTAAAAATAAAGTAAAAGTAAAGTAAAAGTAAAGTAAAAGTAAAGTAAAAGTAAAGTAAAAGTAAAGTAAAAGTAAAGTAAAAGTAAAGTAAAAGTAAAGTAAAAGTAAAGTAAAAGTAAAGTAAAAGTAAAGTAAAAGTAAAGTAAAAGTAAAGTAAAAGTAAAGTTAAAGTAAAGTAAAAGTAAAGTAAAAGTAAAGTAAAAGTGAAGTAAAAGTAAAGTGAAAGTAAAGTGAAATTTTGCAAAATATACATGTAAGCTATTTGTGCTAGAATCGTTAAGCCTATTCGGAGGCATTGTGGCAGCTTGATAACATCTGACAGGTCCATCAACTAACCACTTACACCCTTTACAACGGCGATTCACAATATTCCTAGCATTTTCTCATGTTTACTCACCTTTTAAACCTTCCCTGGTCCTTCAAAAATATTTCAAAACCTAAATTAGCCAAATCTTTCCAGCCGTTCCCGAGTTTCGGCATGACTAACGTACAGCAATCCATTTTTGTATGTAAAGACATTAAAATCGATCACCAACCACACTTAAAATTTAAATGAAATTACGCACAAACAAGTAACAACAGTTTTTTTAGTATTCACAAGTCATCATCGCTCTTCACGTAGTTACACAGGCAGTGCTAATTCGAGTGACCTTGTGCTTGTGTTACATCAACGGAGGAAACGTGTTTGAGCTGTGGAGTAACTGTGAATTTTATAATCTGTGCGAAATTGCGCGGTAAAGTTTGACGTTTTGAAATTATTTTGTTGAACTGTTACTTTGAGGAAAGGAGTTCAATATTTTTACCCCCTTTTTTTCGACGTTTTTTTTCACATTCGTAGATTCCCATTCCACTAAGACACAAGTTAAAATCAAAAAGCAGTTTGAGAGTTGATATGTTCTAATAATTTGTTATTTGGACACTAAATATAGACTTAATGTTACTGTTTACGCTATTGTACCGAATTCGTCGTGAAAAAAGTTAACACATTCATAGAGATAAGATAAAATGCACTTTATTGCACAACGAAAACAAATTATACAACGATGTTTACATCCATTTAAAATGTACTATTTAGGCGGCCTTATCGCTAAGAGCGATTTCTTCCTGACAACCACAACACACAAGTTTTGCTTAAGTACTTAACGGAACACTCAGGAAACTACACTTTCCCTCGAATTCACGGAATGTCTATCAGAGATAAAAGACGATTTGAGTGGCTGTCTCAAAAGAAAGTGACAGTTAAGAGGGCTCATCACAGTTACCTAACAGCCCTACAGATCCCACGATCAGAAAATAATTGCAGCTAGTAATAACTTCGTAATTACCTGGTGGTTGCAACGGAATAAGTTAAGGTGAGTATAGACTGGGCATTCACTTGTATCAGAACATCGAGCATTCGCCATTTTTAGTCGAACCCTACCGTCGATGTTTTGATACAGCATTTTGATGATTCTGCATAGAAATGCTTAGGGGAACTAGAGCTTTTGCCTGTATTGTAGCATTGGTAAGAACGTGACATTACACTGATACGCTCGAGGAAATGCACAAGTTTATACTAACCTCAACAGTGACGTTTTCTCGCCAACGCGTACCAAATGCTTAGAGTTTGAACCAACTATGGCGAATGTTCGTTGTTCTGATACAAGTAAATGCTCAAGTCTATACTAACCTTTACGTTATTCGTAAAAAGCCGAATGCAGAGGGCGTTAAATATGTTATTGGCCTCTAACCCCGAATTGGATATATAGACAGTCCGCAATCAATATTAAAACATATTGAGGAATCATTGTAATCGCTATTTAAAAAACTACTGTTACTTTGTTAAGCCCGTTTAATTCTGTTCAATGAATAAATAAATAAAAAGAACGGGCAGCCATTGTTATTAAAATTACGCGCCAAAATTGACAAGTCGGCTGCCATTTTGTTTCATCGACCCGTATCGCTAAAGAAGTTCGTATTCAACAGTGACAAGTGCCGTCTAAAAGTGAAGTGTCAACATTGTTCCGACAATCTGTGGCAGCTAATTAGATAATTAGCGAGTTTAGCGGCGAGAATATATAATTATATGTTTTAAAATGAAAATATGGCGCTCATCGGACCGAGAAACAGCGCGCCAGTCATCAGGGACAGTCTGCACACGCCGGCTTATGAGGTTAGTAGCCTTTTAATAATAATAGCAGTGTTATTAGTTTCACGTTTAATTTTATTTTTTTTAACCTATTTTGTCCCACTGCTGAGCAAAGGTCTCTCCCAATTTCCTCCATAGGTCTCTATCCTGTGATATATCACGTTTAATAAAGTGGTTAAAAAACCACTGTGGTTCCGATTCCAAATCTGGCCGAAAAATAACAACAAACCAACAAGGTTTCTGCTTCGCCCGATGGTTGACTGGTAGAGAATGCCTTTTGGCATTAAGTCCGCCGATTGTACTTTTTCTTTGTGCAATAAAGAATAAATAAATCAATAAATAAATAAAAACATTGTTTATTGTATTTTACGGCCGTCCGGATCATCACTACCCATTTCCGGTCAGTCCACCTTGCTCTATTGCAAAGAAATGACATTTGGCAAGAGTGAGAGAAAAAACGAAAATGTAACCTGTTGTGCTGTTGACTGTACAGTTGAAAGAACACCGATGAAAACCCCAGCAACTCGGATAACGGCGGTAGGCTGTCCCCATACCATAGTTGCGGTGAGGTGTGTGCCCAGTAGTGAGACGTAGATAGCCATGAGGACCCCTGGGGTCTGGGGCGTAAGAATGCAGCCAAGGTTCACCCCCCCCCCCCCCCCCTTTTGCTCGTTCGGAGAGCACACGACGGGGGCTGTGTGCTTCCATCGCACGAGTGACCCCGAGGAGGACGGCAGTGTAGAGTGGCCTCGGACGCGTGTAGGAGGGGAGGCACTACTTCCGTCAAAGTGAGCCGGACTGCCGGCACAGCGCGCCAGGTTTTCACCGGTAGAGTTCTCGGGAAACCCTGGTCACTCGCAGAAGCAGGCCGCCCCGGTGTTTTAGTAGGTACTCCCACCCCCTTCCCTGTCCTCCCCCGAGCAGCGGAAAGTACGTAACTAAATAACCGTATTTCCTCCGGGTAAAAATAAAGAAAAAAAAGGTAGCTATGAAGAGGCTGCTCATTCATTATTTGTAGGGTTTCTAAATACAAATATTTTACAGTTTTTTTAAAGTGTGAAAACAGTTTCCTTGAAAATAACATCTATTGATGGAATCTAATGCTGTCAAAAAAATTGCAATTCATTTTGGGTCCCTAACTAGGACAGTCCTGTCTCGTGGCCACCCGATCGATGACAGTTTGAGAAAATAAAATACCAAAATAAGCGACAGTGTCTCTACAGAGTTTTAAATTTAAATAGCACTTAGTTGTAGCACAGTAAAAACCATCCAGTAGAACATCTACATACAAACGCGCTACTCTTTGTTGGAATGTGAGCGTGCGCGTCGCGCGCCGTGTCGCGATATCACGCACATGCTAGCATAAAATAGGGAGGCATAGGGAGGTGGCAGTACGGACGGGCTGTGCCGCGTGTCTGTGTGCACGCTAGGCTAATAACTCGGCGGGCGGCCTTAGATAGCCTACTGTATGGTTTATACTGTGGTTGTAGCCACAAGAGCGCCGAATAACCGAGATTCTATCACGACATGCGGTTTGAGTGCGTTCACCCTGCGCTTGCGCATATAATCGCTTCTGTCTCGACATCTTACCGGAATGGGCACGGGTTTGACTTCAATCTGTATAATTTTAATGGAAAAGCCTGAATGAGAAACAAAGCCAAGAAAAACTAATGAATTCAGACTTTCTGAATGCAAATGCTTGATTTGTTGCTGCTATCTCCCTTATTTATAAGAACTCAAATGATTCAAGAGAGCGTCGTGGCCTAGTGGTTAAACACCCTGGCTCGGATGTTTGGTCCCGATGGTCATGAGATCAAATCTGGCCGGAACACACCTACTTTGTGTTCATTGTACAATTTGCGGCTAACTCTCCGGTGATGGAAAACACCGATATGAAACCCTAATAACCCGGATAACGGCGGTAGGTTCGCCCCTTTACGTTGGATTTCAATACTTCTAATTCCCTCGGCGAAATGTGGGTGTCTGAATGTTCCGTTCACCATGACGGTGTAATGTACCCTGGCAGGGTCGCCATGTAATGTGGGGACCGGGAGTAACACAATAATAGAAGTTGCTTGTAGTCTTCAGTATAGTTTATTACTAACTAATATTACTTAAGCTAAACCTTATTTGGGAGAGGTGCCTCACACACTACAACGGCAACAATCAGTGTGCCTCTGGCTAACCTAACCAATTAGGGATGTGGTCGTGAGGGTATGTATGCTTATGTATGTGAAAAAGTTTAGTCTTTCTAACCTAGAATTTCAGCAAATTTCTTTTTCAGAATCACGCTACCAAAACGAAAAGAATACTTTTGATACAATTAAAACTTCAAATTCGCAGACGTAGAAAGTGATATAAATGAACAGTCAGTAATATAAATATTTATACAGCGAACGAGTTCTCTTAGAGATAATATATCAGATCGGCGTATCTTAGTATTTCTAGTGGATGTGAAAGTTATGATTGATTAAATAATTATTATATAATTATTTCGTTGCATAATTGATTATTATACCGTTCTATAGTGCTCTAGTGTTCTGTGAAAGAATGATGGTCTGTTCACAATCGAAAAGAAATAAAGAAATACAATTAATTATGTACTCAACTTAGCAAGTTTTTTTTTAACCATTTGAGCACAATCTTACTTGATGTGGGTCTGATGGTCTCATTGTGTCAAATAGGCTCACATTTCAGCATATGCCGCGTTGGCCACAAAAACTCCATGCTGCTGGTTTTCAGGGGTCACCTTAAAGAAAAGTGCTTAATACAAGACTCGGGTATTTATTTACCCTCCAAAATACTAGAACAAAAATGCAAACGAGAAACAAACAAAAAACATTTTCAAGAAGAAATACTAATTTCAAATAACAACTTTATTTCACCCTTACAAACCTCTTGAAGAACCCCATGCCATTACTCATCGGGAAAACCTCGTCAGGGAGTTAATTCCACAATTTAAGTGTCCTGCGAAAACACTTCTGTGTTTTGTTTATGTTTATTTATTTATTCGTACACAAGCAGACATTAACAGTGGTATAACATTTAGTACAGAACAAGTACAGGTAAGCTTATCTCTAAAAAGAGATTTCTTCCAGCAGACCATGATGACAGGAGTTATGTAAAAAGAAAAAAGGGTAAGAACAATAACAATGTTATGCATTGATTTAAAAGAAAAGGGGAAGATACGGCACCCACGTGCAAAAAGTGGCCACACAAATGTAGGTCCAATGGACCTACTTCCAAGCCAATATGACAACGACTTTAAGTGCACGTCATTCATACGTCACTGTCATGTGCCAGTTTTCGTATTCGCGAAGAATGAACGTAACGTATCTCTTTTTGTTTATGTTTTTATAAAGCTATTTCAGTTTCGTAACCTGACCTACAAAATGGATGAATGACACTATAAAATTAACGTTATTATTAATATCTGTCTATTTTAGTTCGAATGATATCATATGAGACCAACAACAATCCATAAAACTCTGTGAATGACGGTTTAAATTGACATAAGGAGTGCGTGGGTGGGCTTTGGTCATACTGCAGATGAGGTGGACAGTAAGTTAACTATGAATCTTGAATTAAACTTGGGATAGTTTACTTATGGACCGCGGAAGGTCAACACTAGGGTCAAATACTGCATTGACGGTTCTCCGCATGGATCTAACTATGAAGAACTGTAATCCCAAAGATCTGAAAACCAGAAAAAGACATTTGGTCATGATCCCGCCTGATGCCATCATGACCAAATGTCTTTTTCTGGTTTTTAGATCTTTTGTAATACCTATCTCAATAAATAATAATATACGCAAATAAAAACTATCATTTCACCCATAGATTTGGGGCAAGCCCCAACGCAGTAGAAGCAACGTTAGAGCGCGAAGGCATACACGAAGACGTATCAGGATGGGTCAAAGACATGCTCCAGCACCGCCTGGTAAAAGCGGTGCTAGCAGGTGTCACACACACAATCAGGGCACGCAGAGGATTTCCACAAGGGGGGTGCTTATCGCCCTTATTGTGGTGCCTGCTGATAGACGAATTGGTTAGAAAGCTAAATAGCAGGAACATCTACACGCAAGTCTACTCAGATGACGGTGTGCTTCTTGTGACGGGCAAGGTTCTGAGTGTCATGTGCAATATTATGAACCAGGGACTCAGAGAAGCACTTCTATGGTGCAGAAGTAAAGGTCTAAACCTAAATCCTGAAAAGACCAAACTAGTACTATTTACGAAGAAACGGAAAATAGGAAGGAAAGAACCAGTGAGAATAGACAATTCTGATTTGGAATTGGTAAAGGAAATCAAATACCTCGGAGTCACACTGGATAGCACACTTAATTTTAGAACACACATAGCAAATACATGTGCAAAGGTCAAGATGGCAATGATGCAATGCAAGAGAGCCATAGGCCGTAGCTGGGGAATGAAACCCGCAACGATGCTGTGGATATACAAAGCGATCATCCTACCACGAATCCTGCATGGATCACTGGTGTGGTGGCACAGAGCCGCGATGAGGACAAACAAGCAAGAGTTAGACAAGGTCCAAAGGCTGGCAGCACTGATGACGACAGGGGCAATGAGAACGACACCCACTGCAGCGCTCGAAATCATGCTGGGACTGGCACCTCTGGACCTGGAGATCAAAAGAAGGGCGGCAGAACAATGGTTCAAGCTGAAGAGTACTGGCCTATGGATTGGAAACCATATGGACGAAGGCCACACAAGCATTGGAAAAGAGTTAGACCAGAAAATGTCAATGATCCTAGCAAACAACGACCTCATAAGCAAGGAAAGGAACTTCGACAAAAAATACAGAATCCACATAGGCGAAAGAGACGACTGGAGAATTGATACAGGTGGAGTAGTATGCTACACAGACGGCTCCAGGAAAGAATCAACAGGGCTGTCGGGTGCAGGCGTGCACATACAATGCGACGATGGCACAGTAATAAATAGATCAATACGCCTGGGAAGGCTTGCCAGCGTGTTCCAAACCGAAATTTACGCAATTTTGGATTGCGCTGACATCATGAGTAAGCTAGAAGATGTCACAAAGGTGACAATCTACAGCGACAGCCAGGCAGCATTGAAAGCACTCAATAAAGCAGAGACAACATCAGCAATTGTCAAAGAATGCAAAGCAGCACTGAGGAGACTAGCCGACAAAGCTGAAATCGGATGTGCGTGGGTCCCCGGGCACCAAGGAAATGCTGGCAATGAAATAGCAGATGAACTAGCCAGAGCGGGGGCAGACGAGTGCCCGGAGGGACCGGAGCCCCTATTGCCGATAGCTCACAACATCACCAAGGGAGTGATCAAACGCAGAACAGTCGCAGAGACCAACGACAGGTGGAATGCAACGGCAGGAATGCGACAGTCGAAGATGTTTATCCACGGACTAGACAACTAAAGGACGGGCCAACTGATGAGGCTCTCCAGGAGCAATACCCGCCTAGTAACTGAAATAGTAACGGGACACTCCCGACTAAACAGACACCTGACCCTGATAGGCGTAAAAGACGATCCCATGTGTCCGGAGTGCGGGGAGTGCGAAGAAACAAGTCTCCACCTCATCGCAGAATGCCCTATGTACGCACTGACCAGATGGGAGCTCACAGGATCAGACGAACTCGACATAGAACAGATACGAGCACTGACGGTGGAGTAGATCATCAGACTCTGTAAGGCCACTGGAAGATTCGACGGGACGCCGTGACGATGGGACAACTTAAGGCTCCCACGGAGCCTGGGGAAATGGGTGAAATGGCCCACAACGAGCGGACCGATCACCCGGCTCAACGCCAGCGTCCCCAACCGAAATAATAATAAACCCATAGATTTCCAGAGCGGCCGGTTGCAGGTGGCCTTCGTCTTTCTTAGGTCGTCCGTCCACCTTACGGGTGGACTCCCCTTACTGCGTTCGCTCGCATATGCTCTCCAATCCAGGACCTTTTAGTCTCACCGGCCATCAGTTCTTCGCGGCATGAGTAGGCGCAGTGAAATTTAATGCCAATAAATCGAATCAACGAGGCACATTCACATTATGATATACATTTCATAGAAGAACAAGTCAAGTCAACCTTTCGTCCCGAAAATATGATGTTTTCACGAAATACACGATAAAAACGAAACTTCACCGGAAAAGTCACGACCACACCTAGTAAACATTATACAAGTAGAGAAGAGAGTTTACTCTCACCAACTGACATATTTCGATCATACTCCACTTTTTACATTACAGTTATATCAAGAATTGTCAAACCCTTCCGTACCTAAAATGGCAAAAACGTGAGAGCTAACTCGCTATTGATACGTTGACATCATTAGACTAACATTCTGCACTATACTTTCTAATGTATAGTGCGTGTTTGCTATACTCACAATGGCACAAGCGAGTGTACTTGTGAGAGGATGTGTCGATCTATTTTCTTTGCAACTTGGTAATGATCACTTAGCTTTTAAATATTTTCGGTCAGCACCTTTTTGAAAATATCAAAAACATTCACTGGCCCGGTTATACTTGGAGTATTATGTCCCCAATTAATCAATCAACCAAATCAATCAATCAAGATTTTAAATCCTCAAGATCTGCAAGGGTGAGATAATCGATTCTGTATTAAGCTGGTTATTCCGCTACTAAATTGATTGTTTTTACAAGGACTTCTTTTTTGTACTAACGAACATAACAACGATAAAAATCATACATAACATAATCGGCCTATATACGTCCCACTGCTGGGCACAGGCCTCACCTCAACTATGAGGTGGAACAAGCCATACTCCAACACGCGGGCTCAGTGCGGGTTGTTGGAGGGGTGTAAGGTTAGTGAGCAACCTTAGTGTCAGATGTTATCAAGCCGCCTTAAGGCCTCTGACTAGGCTTAACGACTGACATCTAGCGACGTCAACCGGGACCAACTGCTTAACGTGCCTTCCGAAGCACGGAGATGCCCGAAATACACATCACTAAATTTCGGTCAAAAATCGTATAATATTGGAAAAAGATACCATTATTAAATCTAAAACAATTTGAAAGTTACATAAGTCACTGCCGTCCGATCACACTGTGGCCTTTGACCTTAGATCATATCCCGCCCAGCTGATTGGCATAAACAGTCGTAGGATCATACTTAAACGGTTTTACAGTCGTATACGAGTTTGCTATTAAACGGACTTGCATGTGAGGGCATGCTTTAAGTGGCACTTTTGGTTGAGAGAGGTCCTTGGAATAAATTTGTGTCACTGATTCTGTACCAACTGGAGTAATTTCAATAAATCATTATGAGAAAATGTCTAGAGGGTTTCTTACTCTGTTTAGCAATGGGCTCAGTCTGAACTCTTGTAGTTCCAAGTGACCAAATACTTCTGGGCCCCAAGTCTGCTAATAAAACGCTTCAATTGAATCGTAATGGAGTCTCAATTGTCTAATTTGACATATTTTTTAAAGAGAATGTGTCAAATTAGCCGATTGAGACTCAATTACGATTCAATTAAAGCGTTCCAAAATCAGCAGACTTGGGGCCCTGATTAGTTTCACAACCAATAAGTTCAATTCGCTCCAAAACTCCAAACAAAGAAAAGTGATAGCCACTCTTCTACGGCCTGCCCAAAGTTAAGTGCTGCTTCGAAAAAACCTGCAATTTTCTTTACTCCCGTCTCGTCCCGATTACAAAGTTCAAGAACATTTTATTCTGTAATTGAAAAATAAAGCCTTATAATTACGAACATCAAAGAAACGCTAATTTAAATTTAATAATAGAAATATAATTTTAGTTATTAAATTTATTTTTACTGTAGTAGGCAATTTGACTCGACCCAAAAGATTTGATTGACAGACGCGCGAAGTCATTCTTAGTTTATGTTGTTTTAATATTAGGCCGTGTACTCATTATAGTCATATTTTAATAAAATACGCAAGTTTGCAATGAGGATATAATTTACTTTGTTTTAATTCAAGCGGTGCTTCGGAGACGTTGGGTCCAAATATCTGTCACATGATAAATAAAAGCCTCCCCTATACACTTTCGAGTTGGCCGAAAAGGTCTCATACCTCTTCATTAAAAAAACTCAAGAAGCCTTGCTGCATAACTGCAACTATTAGTACGTTTTGTTTTGTCTTTCATTCTTCTAGATGCTACACCCATATACTTTCAGAGTAGACAAAAAAGTGTAGTATACCATCTTAATCATAAAGCCTTACTGCATAACTGTAACTGCTGGGGCTTTTTGTCTCTTTCATTCTGCTGTAGACATTTGCGAGAAAGTAACAGGGACACGGCCATCGCTGAACTAATTCTGCAACGTCGCTATGGTTTTTTAATATTTTTTTTGGATTATGTTTCTATTAGAATTAATAATGTAAATTGAACCAATATTAATAGAAAGAGAGTTAATTAAATCGGTTCATAAAAAAAAGATATGACGGTTTTTATCATGTATGAAATCAGCGAAAAAAATATGTCGTTACAATACTGCTATTCTTATATGTTAAAGATGTCTTATACCGTTTTATTAAATATCGTCGTCACACAAACGATTAGAATGTAATACGATAGCAAAAAATGCTAATATCCGAAACATGTCAGATTCCTGTAGGATCCTATCATATAACATATATTCCTGACATATATTTATTTTCGTACCCCTCTCTCCTTCCGCCGAAACCTACATCATTCAACGTTATAGCCAGTTCAGTAGACGGAATGTTCAAGATTATGTTAATTAAATTCAGCTATGTGTACTATGCTTAAGATTGCATAAAATAACATAGTGAATGATCGATGCAGTTTTAATGTTAACGCTCTTTGGATACTTACGTAATCATAATCAACGTAGTATATTAAATTTCCTATTGTAAAAACGGCCAAGTTATGTTTTGTTTGACTTATAAAATCCGTTTGAATTCGAGGCTGCACCGTGCTCAAACTTAAGACAATCTGTAAGAATGTTGTCGGACGAGTTGTCGACTTTTATAGCATCTACTTGACTTTTTGAGTCTAGAAGTGGTCTATAAGACTGAGATATAGAACTTATTTGTGCGTTCGAGTCGACACTGGAGCACTTGGGCTCAGAACCCGTGACCTGACTTAAAATCTGACTGCAACACCTTTTTTTTACTAAATGACTACTGCCGTGGGGCCTCAGATGGCCTTGACAGCTTAACCGGACTGTAGCGTGAGCGCTGAGGGCTCTCAACCTCTAATATTTAGAGTAACCAGCTAATAGCAGGCCTGAGTGGGGTTAGAACCCTTGCTTAGGGCGTTACTTGGAGAAGGCAATCGGACATAACTGCAACAACCTTCTTTGTGTTATCACGGCTAGCTCTCCAGTGATGGAAAATACCGATTAAAAACCTAAGCATCCCGGATAGCAGCAAACTTGGCTGGACTCTGTACAGCGCATCTCGCTTTGAGAGCTCACTTCACATGATCATTGAGTATATCTAATCTCGCATTATAGCTCTCAAAAACTATGTGGCTTAGTTACACATTAGAACGTGTGACATAAAGTATTGTGTTGCTATGTTGCATAGTCAGGGAACGTTAATTCTGAGTGTCAAAAATTACGACGAAAACAATTTAAATGGAAACGTAAAACAATTTCAAAATGACCATAAATTACTTTACTAAAATTATTTTCTCACTTTCGACTAGCACTAGCCGTCGAAATATGTTTCGTTCAAGCTCTACTATAACCGATCTAGAATACTGCAGCCGGAAATTCGCAATTTCTCTATATTTTAATTGCTTTACTTTATGAAGAATTCCTTAGTACTTTTAGACTAGTTGTAGTTGACATTAAATCGAATGTACCATACCATACTCGCAATGCAAACCAGTTATTTTAAAGACAACTCACTTTAAATTCTGATTTGAGCACGCATCAAAATACCTAGTATAGCCCTTTACATAGATCGTAATGACGTTACGTAGATTTTTAACCCACACAATTTGTCGTACATCAAAGAAAACATCTGCTTACAAATGTGACATAATCTAACGAGGTAAAGTATGTCAAACGCCTGCGAATAGTCGAAGACGTAAGGCGTAGAAAATTCTTAGAATTTCTTGGGAACGTAGGCAGCTGTGGACGTAGTTAACGTTGCTTGTTATCGGCAGGGCGCAGGCTATGGCCTAGCTACCATGTGGAAGGCTGTGCCACTCACGAATTGGGCTCCAAAGAGTCTTTGGGCTCTTGGAATCGTAATATGTTGATGATGGAGCTAGAAGCTTACGTTAGTGCAATGAAGGATATTTCATCGTATTAAGGACACTGACTTTCATCTTCATGATTTGCAATATGGTTTCCATCAGTTTGCAGTTAACAACAAACTTATCTTAAAAAACATTCAATGTCCTTAAGTTATACGACACGACTTCAGCTTTTAGTAAATGAATTACTTCGTATAATTTCATCGTTCAATATTCAAAACGGTACAAATTCCGTCAACAAATCAGTATCTTGTAGCGAATGTACCTATGTAGACGATTTGCTATGCAGCCGGTGATCGTCCCACGCGAATACCTTCGCCTTATACGGTGCATTACGTTATGGTCACCTTAAAGTGAATTACTGCTTGGCTATAGAATTGGCATTGTTCTTGAGGAATTTGAGCTGTAGAATTGGCAATTTTCAGATATTATTCTGTTTTATTCTAAAAATTAAGAACCAGTCGAAACTCCTGATAAAAGATTTCAAAATCAAGAAAAGGTTCGGCAAAAGAATCAAGGTGATCTAAGCATTCAATTAGCAACTTGAAGTAGCAGTGGGCTGGCCACATGTGACGCATAATCTAATAAGATAAGATAAGATCTAGATAATAAGGCTCTTGAATGGAGGTTTAGTCTCGCAAAAGGTAGTGTAGGGGGATTTCGGTCCAAGTGGCTGGCGAAATACTGTCTGGCTAAGTAGGGATGTCTCACGAAAGACTTAATGGCTGTGCGCGGGCTCAGTGCGGATTGTTGGAGAGGTATAAGGTTAGTGAGCAACCTTGATGCCAGATGTTATCGAGCCGCACTAAGGCCTCTGACTAGGCTTAATCAGTCGTTAAGATAGCGATGTAAACCATTACCAACTGCTTAAGCGTCACCGATCACTGTAACAATTGCGCAACTGAAATAGTTGCGTGAACTAAAAGGAAAACATTGACGTGATCCCATCCTCTCCCTTCCACTCCCGCACCACACGCGCTGGTCTGCGTCAACATCCACACTATCCGGCGACTGTCGGCTCGCACCAAAAGGTTCTGTGATTCGTTCCTGTGTCGTGCTATCCAGACGTGAGACGCTTTTCCAGCGTACGTGTTTCCTTCTTCCTTTGTTATTTATTGGTGGACCAATAAATAGTTTTTCTTTCTTCTTTTCTTTCTTTCTTTCACTTCCTACAATACCGGGTTTTTTAAGCGGGGCGTGAGAAGGCATTTATGCAGGCCTTCAAAATGAGATTGACCAGCAAAGTAGTTCTCTATTACTGTGCTTGCCAACCCCTTAACTGGACCTCACAGCTGCTGCTCTGCTGAAGACCACTATAAAAAAAAGTAAAGAAAAAGTAATTTATTAACCATAACTTTATTCCATTACACCCTGAGCTCACTATTTGATCATAATAATATTCTGAAATCTAAATTCGTGTAATACTTTTGACATAGTAGACATTTCACTAGACATACTTGCATCATTGAGACATTCATGTCAGACTGTTGTAACAACTTTCGACACGATGCCCACGCATGGGAGTGGGATGAGGACCTTTTTAAATGATTGTTTGCCACTTGTAGTTTGGAGAGTGACTTTTGTATAATACCCTGAAGGACTCCGTAGAGAGGTGTTTGAGAAAGGTAAAAGGTGAGTGAGTTCTCTACTGTTGATGAATAATCGAAAGTGTTGACTAACCCCCTTATTCATTACAACGAACGCAACGCTAAAGCATAGTTTAAGCAATTGACGTGTTATGTCGCTTTCTCGCAAATGGCGGCAGCAACAAGAATGAAAGAGACGAAGCGATACAAAAGTTAACGTGTTGTTGAAGAGCTGTTTAGTTTGTCTGAAAAATATTTTTATTTGAAAAAAAAAAGGGTAGCCCTACTATCATAGCCAAATAATATATTGACCTTACTGACAGATGATTTCAAGCCGCCCTAAAGCCTCTGGCTAGGATTAACGACGTCAGTCGGGACCAAATGACTGAAGCACAGAAATGCCCGAAAAATACATCTTTAATTTCGCCACTGAGGCACATGCACCTATAATCGAATAATCAAATGTTATATGAAAATGAAATGAAAATGAATTTGTTTATTTCAGAATACAAGATTCCATACATATAGTTAGTAGAAAACATAAATGCTTAGAGACTACTTGTGTTAGTAAAACTTAAACGTTAACACCAAATAAATACGATAAATTTACTATTCTGGTTCCTTTTCAAGCTATTGAATAATTATCGATACTCAATCGTTATCGATTATCCAACAGCACTATCACGAATGACCTTGAGCTTTCATAACAGGCCATAGACATTTAAAATCATTAAAAGAAATTCAAAATTGGTAGTCATCAAACGATCACCGAAATCGATCAGTTCGATCGATCATTCGTCAAGTGAAAGCGAAAGTGAACCATTTTAATGATTAATTTTTATAGGATAGAAAGTAAGCGGCTTTGGAGTGGAGTCAATATTCAAATTGAAGTGAATTGAGCGATGATCGTCATGATGACGTTAAGGTCCTTTTGTAGTGCAAGCGAGGATATAGTAGGCGATGTAAAAACAAACAAACAATAATAAGTTTATTTAAATAGCCCTGTTACAAAGTACTTTCAAATCGTCAAATACAATTAATAATAGACATGAATACCATAATATTAAATGGACGCTACCACCTGATCGAAAAGTTGTTTCTGTACTGAGAAGAACCGGCAAGAAACTCAGCAGGTACTCTTATCGACTGTTTCTCTTATTTTTAATAGTCGTTAGTAAATTACATTTTTAACTTTGAACAAGACAGCAATTCATAACTAAGAACTAAGAACTGCCATCTCCTTCAGACTCGCCTGATGGCAAGTGATGACGAGGCCGATGGTGGACACGCTTACCCAGAAAATGCCTATTTACTCTTGTCTTAAAGACGCCAAGGTTGTATGTAAGTTGTGAAACACGGACACATGAAGAGTGTTCCACTCCTAAGCGGTGCGGACCAGAAGAGACGCAGCAATTGGGAACTACCTACTAAACTTACTGCGATTTTTTTATAAATACTAGCTGTCCCGACAGACTTCGTTCTGTTGTCAAACATTCAGTGTCATGTAACAGGTAGAAACGGTTGCTAAGGAAAACTAAATTGTTGTTTTTCACTATATCCCTAGCATTTTCCCATGTTTACTTACTTTTTAAACCTCCCTGGACCTTCACAATTATTTCGAGACCAAAATTAGTCAAATCGTTCCAGTGGTTTCTCGAGTTTTAGCGAGACTAACGAACAGCAATCCACTTTTTTTTTTAGTGATTATTTACATTTCATTCACCTTTTGACGATCTCAATATGACTTCATGTAGCGTGACATCATTTAAATTGTAATTTTATGTTAAAAAATAAATAATCTAATCTATAACTCCGGTGGTCATCTCCCGCGTGTGTCCAGTTTTCTCAGAGGGTTTCAAAAAGGAACACAACCGGTGGAACCCTTTCGCGCTATGTTCTCTGTGCACAAAATAAAAAAAATACAATTAGCTGACTTAATGCCTATTCTCTAGTCTAAGTTTGGGCTGTGCAAATTAGCAAGAATATTAATGAGCTGTAAAACACCTGCCAATTGAATCTAAGAATCTGAATTGTTTTGTTTTATTTATTTTAACTCCTGCCGCAAGTTCCCCGTAGCTTTCAGTGTAAGTCGAACCTAATGAACAATTTGTAGCATGAAATAAGTTTTTAACTGCTTTATAAACTCTGTTTTAATTATTCGTTATGCAAGGCAGGTGTATTCGTTATTATTCACAGCACCTGCGTCTGCGTTTAGTAATACTTGCGTTTTATTGGTAAATCCAAATGGTCGCAATTATTGTGGTGGACTGTTGTTAGTGTTATGTTGGTTTTTGCATCTGTCTTTTTATAGTTTTTTACTCTGATCTAGCATGCGGGTTGTCTGATGGTTTACCTAAACATAATTGAACATAACATAACATACCCTCACGACCATATCCCTAATGGGTTAGTCAGAGGCACACTGATTGTTGCCGTCATGGTGAACGCAATATTCAGAAGCCCACATATCACCGAGGTAATTTGAACCCAACGTGGTAAGGGGCGAGCCTACTGCCGTTATCCGAGTTGCTTGGGTTTTATATCGGTGTTTTCCATCACCGGAGAGTTAGCCGCAAATTGTACAATGAACACAAAGTAGGTGTGTTTCGCCAGGATTTGATCTCGGGACCATCCAAGCTCCAAGCCCGAGTGTTTAACCACTGGGCCACGACGCTCTCGACGTATAATTGAACATCCTTGGACATTAATCCACTCAGCGCCATCTAGCCCTAAACTTAGCAAAGCTTGTACTATCGCAACTAGACAACGGGACAAGCGTAATAATTACGTACTGGGTAAAACGCCCAGAGCAATACAAATAGACATGTTCATGCACACGAATGTTTGTACTGTGTGGGGATTGAACCCGCGACTTCTGATGTATTGGCAAACAACCCGTAGAAAATTCTCATACTGACTTCCACTTTAAAGAATCCATTCGAAATCTAAATTAGCCTCTAAGATACCACTGCTGGGCAAAGGCCTCACTTGCCCCCTTCCATGACTGCCTGGCTTGAGTCTTTTCACGCCAGTCCTACGCAAAGACATCCAGAAGAATAACTCTACAGAAAGTTTGAATCCCCCAACAATGATTCACAATCGCAACTCAATGAAACCCAAAGAGGTGTCTCAAGTTACTCCCATAACGAAAAAACCACGCAGCAACCTCGACAAGGTCACTGGACCTGTTCTTTAACGGCCTGCGCGCGCGCATCCTTGCCGGCGCAAGGACGCCGCCATCTTGTGCGTGAAGGTCGCCCGGTTTGCGGCTTCCTATTCAGAATTGTGGTTGTTTGGTTTTTTAGAGTAGATCAGGAGATCTATTCTCGTTACGTACTTACAGTTAAAAGGTTCAGTTTGGTTTTTCGGAATTGTGTTACCCGTGAGGTTAGTGATAAATCTTACTGACAGACGTTATTAAGCCGCCCTAGGGCCTTCGAATAGGCACTGACACAACTTTTGGCTACGGGGACCTCAGTACCGGTCAAGTATTTAAATATTTAGTACAGTTAATGGGAGGTTTGAAATATCCAAAAAATATGATGAATTACGAATTGCTAATTTTTAACACTTAACACTGTTGCCAACCTTGGTAGATCAAGGAACAGCAAGTGACACCTGAAAAAAAAAACACTTAAATGGTATATTGTGTGGGTAGTACCGAAAACTGGAAAACACCAAGGCGTGTAAATGTACATTATAAAAATTGAGGGTAGGAGGGAGAGAACGGAAGAAAAGAGGTTGATAAGTAATTACCAGACGGCCATTTCTTATTACTTACTTTTAATAATGTTAAACGAAAAAGTAAATATGACGTAAAATGAGTTCGCTTTACCAGTACATGCGTATACGCAACTACGCGTCAATGTTAATCTACGAGCAAACAACTGCCTGTATACGAACGAGGTTAGGCTAGTTCTTGTATAAATATGCAAAGGAGATAACGCCGAATTATCTGTCTAGCTTGAAACTGAAAGTTATTTGTCTAGTCTGTGTTAGGGAGATGTTGTAAGTCTTTAAAGTATTGCGGAGAATGGATAACATGAAGAAATGAAGGTATACGAATTTCTGTTTGTAGAGGTGCCCTTGGCCTTACCGATGTAATGCTAAGCTCGCCAGGTCAGGTAGTAAGATAGGTGACCGACCGCCCTGGCTGAAATTTAGTGGTTTTTTGACCCTTTTATTCCTTCCGAACACAATATTTAGCATCCCAAAAACAAACATATACTTCAGAATAGCCTGAATCTTTTTGAAATATTCGTGAGGTTTGAAAATGAGTCAAATGTTTCAGATAATTCTAAAACACACTTCGAGCCAACAACACTCAAGATAAGATTGACCAGCTCTGTAGTAACTGAATAAATGTACTTGTCAACCTTATGTCTGGACTTCACGACTGCTTCTGCTTAAGGAGTAAGGGCAACTTGGAGTGCAAATGCCATCCCTACAAATGCCTATTCACTGACACAGATGGTTAATACTTGTGTTGGTAGATTTTTGTACGTCATACTCTTCGACCAAGTTCCTGATGAAGTGTTTCTCTTGTCCTCAGATCAAATTGGAGAGTGTCCTCGGGCTGACGGTGAGCAGCAATGCAGCATTGGACTGCGATCCCAACACTGAGCTGGTGGCATATCCTGCAGGGTGAGTAGATTCAATCAGTTATAGAATATGAAGAATGTGACCAATGAAATGGGATAGATAATATAAAAAAACTTTGACTTTTAAATAGTTTATTTAGCTTAAAATGTAGAGCCTCGTGGACCAGTGGTTAGACACTCGGGAGTCCACAACGGGCCGGAACACCATGTGTTCATTATACAATTTATGGTTAATTCTTCAGTGATGGAAATCACCGATAAAAACCCCAGCAACCCGTGTTCGGCATTTGAGACGCAGGCGTTTGGTGGCCAGCTTGCCTTTCAATTACTGTAAGTGTTGACTCCATTTGTCCAAAACTAGGACAGATACCGAATGTTCGGTTCTGTTTTGGGCTGAAAATCTATTTGGGTCGGTTACTAGAGTGTAAAACCTTGCTGTGGAGAAGACTGATTCTATAAATATGTTTGAATATTGAAAATCGATGATAAACTTAAACTTAGCTCAGTGGATCTTGAGTACCTCCAAGCGGATTCTAGATTCACCTTTAAAGATTATTAAAATAGCGACCCAGGCTATTTCACCTGAAAATATGAATTTAGAATCTAGGTCGAATGTCAATCTTGTTACGTCCTGAGCCAGTCTGACGTCCACGATATTCGGAGCCAATTTTACGTGCGGTGATGCATAAAATACGAACGAAATTGGTTACCTGGCCCTTATGTAACCTCTTGCTGGAAGCAAGATGGCTTGTTTTTGATCTATTTCTGAATATAGGATATGCACATCTATGTTTGAGGTGAAAGGGAATAGAGACTTATCAAACTTTTGCGTGGCAGAAGTGGCGGAAAGAATACGCTAATTTTTTTAGAAATAATGAGTGAAAGGGTAATTCGACCCATTACGACACCCTTAACATAATAATATGACCAGTCACTTTTTAATCTTTACTAAACACCAAAAGTCTTGCTTAAACCATACGTTCACGGAATGAACATGAAACGAAACCGATTAGTCAGAGACACGCGGACTATTTCCGGATTGTTCAGTAGCTACACTTTGCCGAACGAGTTTCCCCCAATGTGGGATGTGGTGAGCCCACATGTGGTGATGTGGGCCGCTATCCGGACTTGCACAAAGATACAAAATTAGTGTTCTGGCCATATTTAAGCTAACGACCAACCACCTCTTTCTTAAAAACCAAATTCAAAAAAAGGAAGACATTCCTCCCAATATTCTCTCAATATCCTCATAAATTCAGCGTTCAGGTCGCCGATCGTGTGAATGGGGCGTAAAATACGGCCATTTGTGCCACCTGCATCGCATCTGCATGCCATGATGCCACATGCTGGCATTATAGCCGATATTATCTGGGTACACGAAATTGCATGAAGCCTTAATGTCAGTCGAGTGGAGGGAAATTGGCTTTCTAGATCGTATCGGCGTTATTGGATCGGCCTTTTTGGATGTTGAGGGCGCGATGTGGCTTTGAAATAATTAATTCGGAATGCTCTTGTACTAAAGATAGGAAGCTCTATAGGCTTGAACTGTTTCAAAAATTGCGCCGAGTAATGGAACCCTTGTAGGATCACTTTGTTGACTATCCGTTTGTCTATAGTTGAGACTCTTATTCTCAGAAAGACAACGTTTGAGGGATAAAGGTGAAATACGAGTATCAAACACGCAAAAACAAAACAAAACCAATCTTCCAAGTTAACGCATTCAAAGAATAATCGATTATGCCGTTTATTTTAGCGCTTGCTAAAGAATCATAACCTAAATGGTTCGGCAGAGCTCGTCTTAACCGACATCATGTTATCATAGAATTAACTAAAACTAATCAGCATTTCCTTAATAATATCTTCTGGATAGATTCAACTTTCCAACCGGAAGTAGAGTCGCATTATGATTTTTTTAACTTATTTTTACTGTATGTCAATTATCGACGTATCTTAAGTACTTATTTTTAAGTCTACATGAAATAAATGCTTTTGACTTTGATGAGTAGTATCAATTGTTGATCTGAATTGATTAAATTCTTTACCATTACCATTAGTATTAGTAGTATTTAGTATTGACTCAACTAATATTACAATAAAATCCCAAAACGGAGAAATTGAACCATTCTGCTTTCTTATTGCCTAATATGTTGACAGTGTTAGGTACTGTTCAACTGTGGTGAACTGTACGAGAAATGCTTCTAAAACGTTAAAACAACGAGCTATAAAAACCGGAAGTTATAATTACATAATAAACTTAACGATTCGGAAAATGTTTTCCCATTTAGTTGATATAACCTAGACCTCGCCTGACCTTTCACCTTCCACTGGCTTCTGGTTAATGAGTTTTAAACATGGTTAACCTTAGCATTTCCTCCACAAGTCATTTCCTACAAATTGCTTTAGGTTATATGTAGGCGTTTTGCGTATTATAGAGCCCACACTAGCGATTTCATGGCGAGGCGATCTCGCCGCAGCGTACACGCCGCGTTCTCGCGTCGTTTATTTTATCGCGGAAGGTCTAATTCTAAGGCCTCTGACTAGGCTTAGTGACTGACATCTAGCGACGTCAACCGATATCAACTCCTTAACGTGAATTCCGAAGCACGGAGATGCCCGAAATACACATCACTAAATTTCGGTCGGGGTGGTCGCCCATCCCATTTCCCATGTTGCTTCACAACAGCGATCGTCGCCGATCACTGTCACAACTGCGCCACGGGCACCTCCGATAGTCCAAAACTTTTGCCAAATTCAATTTGCTGATGGATATAAACATAGCTTTAAACCGGCCGCTCGTGGCTATCCAATTATTTTAGTTTAATCTCATAGGAGACCGCATGTAGGGCAACGGTTATTTGAATTTTCAGTTCCAATTCAATTTCCTTCAAAATACATATTGTGTTAGCAAAAACACTTATGAGTGGCCCATTGGCGAAATATGGTAGATGATTACTTGTAAAATTGGTAAACAACCTGTTATAAACAGACATATATTCCTTGTCCTCCATTTTTCTTCATAATATATTCGTTATAATAATAGTTATGTAGGTCAGACCTCTTACATTATGTTACATTTTACCTTTTTCAACTTAAATCTCTGTATACAAAAGACCTGTATAATTTAGCAAAAAATCTGTATAATTGGACAAGTGACCTGAAAACCCCAACTCCATCTAATGTCGTTTCATATGCAGCCCCAGATGGTCAGACCTCGCGAAGGACCTCCGACACCTGCCTGTGGCTTCTTCAGGCGGGTTATAACTAAGTTTCAACAAAAGTAGCATCAATGCCCATTCTGAACATAGGTAAATGGACCACATTCCTAGACCTCTGGTTAGCCCGATGGAAGATCACCGTTCTTCCCTGACGTCACTGAATGTCATCAACCTCATTCAAATTTCCCATTCAACCTCAAGTCAGACCACGAATGGGCATCGGTCAGCGAACCCCATTGTCAGGTTGCGCAACGCCTTCCGGTCTACGTAATGGCGGTTGACGTTTATGCAAAATGGCCGACCTTGATTGCACTTGAGCCTTTGACGGTTAAGGTGCCCGTGGTGAAGACCAACTTATTTGTTACTGACCTGACAAGAAGTGGTTAGATGAAGAAAGCTCTCTTAAGAAGGCCTATCTCCAGCAATGAACGGTTACAGGCTGAAGAACAAGAAGTTACTGATAACACAGAAAAAGTGTTTCGCGAACTGTGATGTTACCAATGATATTATAATAAAAAGACGTAGGTTACTTGTGCTAAAAAAGTGGCACCCGAAATCAGGACTTCGACCACCTGAGCAAAGCATTGACAGTTTGAGCTTGTTTATGCTCTAGTAAATAATCATGCTATCTTGTACACACGGTCAAATTATAGGTCCGTGCGCCAGGGGGACAAATGTTGACTTCGCGTCAGTACTGACAAAACAAGTAGTAACCAGACCACGAGTAAATGGGTATATACGAATTACTCGTGGTCTGGTTCGCAGCTTCAGATGATTTAAAGGGGGGGAAGATGCAGAGGTGGTAGTTATTTATCATTTACTTAATTAAATTACTTGTCAAACAGCTAAGTAAAGTTTATTAGGTTTGCAAGTTATGAAAGTAAACAAATAAATAAAACCTAATAGCTCCCAAGGGCGAGGGAATGAACTTTGGAAGCGGTCAAGTGTGAGAATGTCTTAAGTTGAGGGTTCAGTACTTTTTAAATAAATAAATATCATTGAGCATTATTGCACACAGCGCCATCTAGCCCTAATTTAAGCAGAGTTTCTATTATGGAATACTAGACAACGGATAAACAAACTTAAAATCCATTTTTTGTTAAAACATAATTTATGTAAGAAACAACTGGGTACTGGTCTGAACTAATATAAATACCAACAGGCACGTTCATGCACACCAATATTTGTAGTGCGGGGATCAAACCCGCGACCTTTGGTGTAATTTCTGAACCTAAAACAAATAAAATTATTGATTTTACTACATTAACATCATACTTAACCCTCTAAAGGGCAGGCCATGTTGCAATTTTTTATGGTTTTGGACCCTATTCCCATGGAATAGAGTTGAAAATATGGTGTCCAACTTATGTCCGATGTAAGTTTAACCCTTTGGTTAAACTAGATATCTCTTAGTACTCGTACAAGCTTAAATGCTAAGTTAATTGCTTTATGGCACTGCGTGAAATAATTTCCGTCATTGTTTAATTAATAATCGATTATGATAGAGAACAAAGCAGCGGAACTCCAAATTGTGTTGTTGGAAACGAACCGCCGACCCCTAAGGTGCGGCGGTCGCACCTCAAATCGATACTAGCCGCCCGCCCGGCTTTGCATGTATGCAGGTATTTTTAAATTAAGGGAAGTGGCTGGCTAGCATTGTGGATTTTGTCTGGTGTAGGGCTACCTTCTGTGCGGATAAATTCTTTCTACAATACCTGGCTTGACATAACATAAACATACATAACATACCCTCACGACCATATCCCAAATGGGTTAGTCAGAGGCGCACTGATTGTTGCCGTCATGTTGAACGGAACATTTAGAAGCCCAGTTTTCGCCGAGGCAATTTGAACCCAACGTGGTAACAGCCTACCGCCGTTGTCCGGGTTGCCTAGGGTTTATATCGGTGTTTTCCATCACCGGAGAGTTAGCCGCAAATTGTACAATGAACACAAAGTGTGTTCCGGCCAGATTCGATCTCGGGACCATCGGGTTCCGAGTCAGAGTTTTTAACTACTGAGCCACGACGCTCTCCCTGACCTGGCTTGAAAAGGCATTTATCAGGCCGTCAAGATGTGTTTGACCAAAGATAGGAAAACCATAAAAAGTTATTCGGTCGTGGCTACAGGCGGGAATCGAACCTGCGTCTTTCGCAAACCGGCTGCACTGCATATGCCTTAACATTGGTGAAACTGACCTAGCTGCCAGGTAAATATACCAGAAGAAAATCTGCCGGTCTGTTAATGGTCTTATTCTCGCAGGTTCGACTCCCGCCTGAAGCCAAGACCGAATGTCTTTTTCTGGTTTTCGGATCTTGAGCCTGGTATGTTCATCCGAAATCAGCTTTCCAATATTCAGCACTGGTGACCCTAGTCTCGTGTCTGTGTGTAGATACTACACACTGTGTAGTGAACATGAGAGCTCATAGCATTTCACTGTTTATGTAGAACATAAAATGTATGTGTGTGTTGGTTTATAGGCGGTAAAATGTAGAAGTACCTTCTAACCTCTAGCAAAAGCTTTAACTAGTATGCGGCATGAGTCTTCATATTTCTCTGTTTAATTGTGTTCTGTAATGTTCTAAATTCTGAAAAAAAACTCGTTTGGTCCTGTGACGACAGTCTGAATAAAACGGTGTATTTTTCCAACTAAACTATGTATCACAACGAGACAAAGTTCACTATTAACTACTGACAAAAAAACAAAACAAGTAATAAAGCTAATTAAACCCAATTCCCCATAATATATTCCATTCAGAAACAGTACTTAAATTATTCCAAGTCATCACGAGACAATGACATGTCTATCACCGTGAAAAAAAGCGGCCAAGAGCGAATCAGAGTCCTCCTTGAAGGGTTCCGTAGCATCAATTATATAAAACATAAACGGCCTATATACGTCCCACTTCTGGCCACAGGTCTCACCTCAACTATGAGGTGGAACGAGCCATACTCCAACACGCTGGCTCAGTGCGGATTGTTGGAGGTGTGTGAGATTAGTGAGCAACCATAATGACAGATTTTATCAAGCCGCCCTAAGGCATCTGACTAGGCTTAACGACCGCAATTTATTGATGTGGTTTACAGGCATCTTCGTGCTTCGGAAGGCACGTTAGGCAGTTGGTTCCGATTGAGCAAGTAACAAAGGAAATGCAAATTTTAATTGCAGTCTGTGATCTAAGATAGATTTTCTCAGTCTCATATTTCATCCCTTTTTACGTGCGTAAGGAAAGTGTTAAGAGGCTTTTGCCCAGCAGCGGGATCCTTAGGGCTAATTTAGATTAGATAGTTACTGGGTAAGGAGGGGTGAAGAATACCGACAGATATTACGAATCCATAAGAGTTCCGTTTATTTCCACTTGGTTACGGAACCCTAAAAAAACAATGTCACGTCAGTCTGCGGGCAACGGTAGCTCCTGGCCGTTCACCCCAGAGGTGTGTCATATCCCCTTCCTGTTAGTCATCCTATAGTGACGTTTGTTGTTCCCCTATGTTACCTTGAATTCATTAGTAATTGGGTTGGAAGCAACTTGCTGAACTAAGCTGATCTGAAGCTGTTTCTTGAAACATAAACAATAAAATATGGTAGATGCGCGGTTTTGATGTTATTGCTAATGGTTTTTGCTCTGAAATAAGTATAATTTTATTTTTTAATGATATTATTTGCATGCTATACAATTATAGTTAAGTAGGCTAACGAACTTTTTAATAATACCGCATAATATGACATGTACTGTACCCTACCTAAAGCAAATAAAGTATTTGAATTTGAATTTAATAGTTGAGTCTCGGTGTTTAGGGGGATTTGCATAGGAATTATGAGCAAATCAAAGGCATTTATTTAATGTAAACTTTTACAAGTGTTAGTGTAAAGTCGAGAGCGTCGTGGCCCATGGGTAAACACTCTTTCTCGGAACCTGGTGGTCCTGAGATCAAATCTGGCCAGAACACACCTAGTTTGTGTTCATTGTACAATTTGCGGCTAACTCTCCGGTGATGGAAAACACCGATATAAAACACAAGCAAACAGGATAACGGCGGTAGGCTCGCCCCTTATCACGTTGAGTTCAAATTCCTTCGGCGAAATGTGGGCTTTTAAATGTTCCGTTCACCATGACGGCAACAATCAGTGTGCCTCTGACTAACCCATAGGGGTCGTGAGGGTAGGTAATGAAAAGTCAATAAATAATTAACAGAAAAATAAGGTCAAAATAGACACAATGTCACTCTACTACCGGTTCGTGCGTTGTTTCTATCGACAATGTCATTTTAATGAGTCTTATGCTTTAGAGAAGTCGAACTCAAAAGCATTTACTTCATGTAAACGTTTAAAAGTGATTATAAAAGGTCAGCAAATAATTTACACATAGAAAAATACTTAATGTGACTTTACCACCAGTTCGGAAGTTACTTTAGGAACTTCGACAAGAAACTCGATATTATTATTATTTATTTAAGATCACCAACAAGTTTACACTAACATTAAGCTGAAGTTAAACATTTCAAATTGTAAGCATGCTAAGTATAAACTTAATTATAGGTGTGCATGCATGACGACAACAGCAATACTTATTGAAGTTGAAAAGCATAGTCATGACAAAATGTGCAGAGGAGCAGATTATCCTATGATGACCACACTTTTAGATCATTTGAATGATCTTTATCATTATAATTTCCTTTATTAATTTTGACTTGATTGATGTCTACTCAATTTTAAGCAAAGGTAGATTTGACAAGAGTGAAGCATTTTATTGTAAAATTGAACATACTACATTTTCACTTTTGCAGCATCGCTCTTATGTTCTTAAACTGACACCTGCTACATCCAGATGTATAAGTCAATTATTTTCTAGCGAACAATTTGAACTCTTAACCTAAGGTATACTTCAAGCAATCACCTCATTAAACCAATACACCACAGACTATACCGTGTTCGAGACCTTTCACCGCGCATGCGTGTCCCGGCGACTACAGCATGGTGTTTGTCTAAGAGACGCCATGGCATGTGCGCGACCGTGAGAGAGGCCGGTGTGGCCCCATGTTAATATTGATGAGAAGGCTGCGGCTTGGAGCGAGCGGGGCTGGTAGCGGATCTGAGATAAACTTGCGAAGGGCCAAGTGTAAGTTCGTTCGATTACTCGCATCGTGTGAATACACACAAGAGAACCTTACCGTGTTCGAGACCTTTCACCGCGCATGCGTGTCCCGGCGACTACAGCATGGTGTTTGTCTAAGAGACACCATGGCATGTGCGCGACCGTGAGAGAGGCCGGTGTGGCCCCATGTTAATATTGATGAGAAGGCTGCGGCTTGGAGCGAACGGGGCTGGTAGCGGATCTGAGATAAACTTGCGAAGGGCCAAGTGCAAGTTCATTCGATTACTCGCATCGAGCGAATACACATAAGACATAAGTATTACGGTATAAATCAAGTAAACGTCACGTAGCTTTTTATTTATTATCATAGTACGATATTGCCAGGAATCGTAATTCTCGACATGTGCTTGTCTCGTAAAATATCACGATAAGGCTGCGTTGCGTGGGATTTGTTTGTAAAGAACCAACAGAATCGCTTCATTGAGCGAAGCTAGGTAAATTAAATCGCTCATCTCTGGTGGGAATGCAGCCTAAAGCTCCAGATCACATAGCGTCACCCGGAATGTTTCGCAAATTCGTGTTTATGCTCTCTATGCGTATGATCAACTTATACTTGCATTTGCTTCCGCTCACGACTGGGGGTAGTCAAGAGCAGATTTTGCTAGAATTGGCAAGCTACAAGCGCGTTTGATCCCATCGCTGTAGAGCCAAGCCTTCCGCTGTTAATTACGTTTTGACAACAGCTTATGACTAGCATTCACTGTCACTGCTACTCCTGATTGGCTGTCTGCTGAATTTGTTTTTGATAATCAAAAACGTCATTACACTGATAAGTCCAGAAAGGCCCTGAAAAGAGATTTTGCAAATCATTAAGAGCAACCAATTCCGCTATTAGATTCTAACCATTCCTAAGTTGAGTGAAGTTTACATACGTATACGAAAACTCGATACACTTGAGTTTTTGTATTTGACTGTTTTAATTCTGACATTATTCAATACGCCAGGCTTTTCTGTTTCACTTTGGTGAACAAAACATTATGAAAATCACCGCGTCTGCTCAAGCCCCGTCCGATCGCTAATGCGACTGTCAATACCTGCCCACGCGCACGTAGTGTTGTAAAATGAACGCTGAGCGTCAAGCGTTGAGCGCTGAATCGACGCTTTTGAGCGTTTTAGACTCAAGCGTTAAACGCTCAAGCGTTTAACCCTTGCGAGGGTTGGGGGCTCGGACTTTCGTGCTCGAGTTATACGCTCAAGCGTCCGAGCGTTGTAATTTTTAAATGCAGGTAGATGAATGAATTGCAATAGATAAAAAAGACGTATCAACAAGTCTTGTGAGCTATTAACTTTTAATTACACTTGTAATTGAATTTGGGCATTATGGCGTAGGTCATATGGCATATTGTATACTAATAATAAATAAGTACTTTCCTACTATTATAACTACGAGTCAAGCCCTCTTATTTCAAGTATACTATATTTTTTGACATTATCCTACTAGCTTTGTAATCTAAATGAGCACGCTCAAGCTCCAGGCGAGCGTTGAGTCCGGCGCTCGGAATGCGCTTTTCCACTAAAACGCTCGAGCCACTGCTCGAGCGTCGAGCGCTTCATCGAGTTCACGACTTGAGCGTTGGCAATCCGCTTGAGCGTCGACTCAAGCGTTTAAGCGCCGACTCGAGCATTTTTACAACACTACGCGCACGCCTCGGTGAATACTAACGATCGCGCCTCCGCTGATTGTGCGGTAGCCAGGCTTGTGTCAATCTGCAATGGAACTGTTATTCATTCTGCGTTGGTCAAGTGGTTGCTAGCATAGTAATAGACATAACACTGTATGTTAAAAAAAAAAAATTGTTTAACCCAAAATACGAAATCGAAATTTCATTGGTAATATATTATTTGGACGCAAAAGAATCTAGATTAAAACTCTTTTGCCGATCTCGAAATAAGACCTGTTCGTTTTTTCAAGACATGTTAAGGCTGTTGAATTTATGAATTTTGATCACGCTAAAGATTGTTTAAACCACTGCAGATAACGTAAAACTTACAAAACCGACTGTCAATGCCTACTCACTCGAATGCCTCAGTGAATTCTAACGCCCGCTTCTCATTGTAGCATTTGCCATGCTTGTGTCAATATCCAATGCGCCTGATAATACATCTGCGTTAGTTAAACTGTTGTGGGAATTAATATTCATGTTTTGATTGAGAACCATTCCAGCATCTATTTTGCGTGTTGTAATAACATTTGAGATTGAAACTATTGACAATTTAAAACATTCTTTGACAAAAGCCAAAACAAATAATTCGTTTCAAAACTTCAACGTTGTCAGTAATTCATTACTATTGCTTCATAACATTTGTTAGTTTTAAACTTGTCAGAAAACTAGAGAAACGTAAATAAATTACCTTGTTTTCAATCAAGGGTTACACCGTAAGCTTTTGATATATAGCGATAGGTTGGGACAGTTCAGTATGGTGACATTGGAGACCCGACGTAAACAGACTGATCTCATATACCTACATAAAATTGTCAATTCGATATTAGATTCTCCACCACTTCTCTCATCTATTAATTTTAACATTAAGTACAGAATTCGTAATCCAAAATTTTTTACTCGTCAAGTATACCGAAACAACACGTCTTTTTATAACCCCTTAGTCCGTATGTGTCGTCAATACAATGAACTTTCACAAGAGGTAGACATTGATATCTTCGCTGTCAGTCCAAATGCCTTCAAGAGGACCCTCAGAACCTTCTACCAGTGATCACTGATCACTTGTATTCCACGTATTTTTAGTGTATAAAATCGCACTTTAAAACAAATGTGTTTAAGCTTAAGTTTAGTCTTTAAGATAATTAAATTTTGTTTTTCTTTGTCCATCAAGCCAGGGACACATGTTTTTGGGTGATAGTTTAGTCTTTAAGTTACTCGCATGCTTAAATTTTAAAATTGTTCTTTGATTGTTACCTGTTATGTGTTCTTAAATAAATAAATCGTCAAAACATTTGACTCCGAAATACCGTAATGTCTCTTATTTTTGATTTTTATTTTCATAGGTTAGTTAGGCACGCATTTGATCACAATCTCACCTGATCGTAAGTGATGATGTGGCCTAAGGTGGTACATGTCGGCCTAACAAATGGCTGAAGAATGGCTGGCTCTCTTTGAAGAGAGTGAACAGCCATTCCACGCCCTTGCTGTTCGCATTATGAAAGTGTTACCAAAACGGTTGGTTCTTATCTCAGAGTTAATTCCTAAAGTAGCGCAATTTCATTTATTGTGGAAAATGAAATAACTGCCCACCTAGCGGTAGGAATACGATTTGCGAAAAGCCAGCATTAGGGAAAGCATTCTTCCAGCAATGGACCAGTATAAGCCAAGAATAATTAGGCGCAGCTGAGTAATTGTAGCAATCGTTCACTGGACTTGCAGAATCCGGCCACTTTTGTAGACTGACCATCCTGACCAAATTCTCTCCTATTCCAGATGCACAGTAGTCCTGTACAACGTCAGGAAGAACCGTCAGACCCACGTGGTGAACGCGTCAAGGAAGAGTGTGACATGCATCGCGTTCTCGTCGGACGGACGGTACCTGGCGACGGGGGAGTGCGGGCACGCTCCGCAAGTGAGAGTGTGGGACTTGCAGGTCAGTAACGAGAGGAGGTGGTTTCCTTGGCTCTAATGCCTTGAAATTTATGTTGAAGAGAGTAACTATCGAGTCTCTTGCCTGATTCTTCTCGATAGAACTTCCGAACCGGTGGTAGAGTAACATTATGTGTTTCTGACATCATTTTATTTATTTTTTCACTGACTTTTCTGAAACACTTTCATAATATTATCATCATCATCAGTCTCTTGCAGTCCACTGCTGGACTAACACCTCTACAGATTAGGGCACAAACCAGTCCCCCCTTAGACATTTTCTCCGCTATGCATCTGCATACACATATGCGTGAGACATACACAATTGTTGCTGCATTGATGCCCATTCCATCGCACTGCAGCGTCTTGAAGATACTGGAAGATGTCACGCTGGTGAATCTAATCAATATTGATTCTGACGTTGGGTAAGCTTACTGTTACCTCTGGCGGTGCAGCGTTGTAGGGGAACCGAGCTTCGCCGCCCAAGTGCTGATGTAGAGTTCCGTGGGGTTTTAGGTCAGTAGGAGTTAATGTTGGGCAAGCAATTTTGGTGGTCTAAGAACCCAAAGCTTTTCAACGTTTTTTTATACTCTGGTCGTGCCATGTACCTATTCCTCGCGTTAACTGTTACCTTGTTCCACCACTGATCACCCTATGTTTTAGTCTATTTGAGCTCGATTTAATTAATTTTTTATAGTAAACAATCACCTAAATTTTACTGTGAATTATATATGCAGTGATTTAGATTTCAAATAAAAATTGATATTGTTCTTCCTAAAGATTGATGATGTAAAGGAAACCTGTTATAACCTGTTATTAGCCTTACTATTAGGAAATTGCTATTTGTATAAAATAAACTCTGTAACGCCGTTGGTTTCAAATAAATAAATAAAGAAAAGATTGAAGAGGTCACTTCTGGGCGAGCGAGCTCCATAGGAAAATATTCATATGCTGTGTCATACTTCTTTTTGCGTACTTCCAAAGTGGAATAATTCCGTCTGACATGATAACCTCGTAACTTATAGGTATGTGATGCATCGTACGCAACGGAAGATCTCAAAATCTAACCAACAAAGAATCTCCACGGTTTTTCTCATATTTATAGATTGTTTTTGTTCTTCCAGGACCCAACAGCGTCAGGTGCAGTGCAGATAGCAGAATTCCCTGGACACACGCATGGAGTCAGCTGTGTGGTTAGTATCAGCATTGATTTTCATCAATCCTAGCTTATCCATAAATGGGATCTCCTTTGCGAGGGTGATTGGGACGGGGAAGGGGAGGCCTAGACGAACGTTTCTTGGACAAGTTCAAGATGTTCTCCAGAAGGGTCAGGTCAGGAGTACCTTTAACGGACTAGCATGTATGAAAGGACTCATGAAAGTAGAGGAAGCGCAAGGTGTGTGTCAGGACCGTAGCAAGTGAAAAGAAGTGGTATCTGCCTACCCCGTTGGGAAAGAGGCGTGTTCGTATGTATGTATGTATGTATGAGATCTCTTTTGAAATGGTCACACCGGCGTTGGTTGGCTGTTAGCAAAATGGCAATTGAAAGTCAAATCAGGCTACTAACTGTCTACATTGCAGAATTCTGCAAGGTTTTCTCTGCATAGAGCCTGGTTTGCTTTCGCGTTTATTGTGTCGAACCTCCAATGTCAACATCTCCTTTTATTTTCATGCATTGCTTTTAACACTGACCAAAACCCATATACATGTAATAGGCTAGATGTAAACAATCCTCAAAGAATCATTTCATCTGGATCAATACTACCAGAGATATCACAATTTGAAATGCACATTTTTGGACTTGCCCTAAAACGCTCCATACAAACGTGACAGGGAACGTGACGCCACGTTTACTGTTTTTTGTAAGGAGCGCGTAATAAATTTGTTTGAAAGCTATATTAAATATTGCGTTTATGAAAATGGTCTCCTAATATAATTGCTTTACTTCACTGACTGTTTCACTTTATAAATAGACTTTCCCACCCAAGTAGGCCTATTGTGGCCTCATTTTGATATGAACTTCTATTGTGGTTTCACAATAACATTTGAAATCAATTATTATTTTTGGAGAACATAAAAAAACATGCAAAATCAATCATAGTCATCTACCCTATTTGTCTTAGTAACGACTAATGAGTGTAGTTTCTAACTATGATTTTCCTTTGTTTTCCAGGCTTTCTCAACGTCTTCCAAATATCTAGTCTCCGTGGGATCCCAGCATGACATGATAGTTAACGTCTGGGACTGGCGAGCCAATCTTAAATTAGCTAGTAACAAGGTAAATATAAATGACGACGGTTCTTCCTCACACTTGACCTTAGCTGGACCGTAACAATGCTGGCAAATGCTGAGCTGAAATTGCTATTGTCTTGCATACTACGGTGAACATAACATGAACGGCCTAAAATACGCCCTACTGCATTTTTTTCGATGCATTTTTCCATGCTTCAGAAGGCACGTTAAGCACTGGTCCCGGGAGACGTCGCTAGATGTCAGTCGTTAAGCCTAGTCAGAGGTCTTAGGGCGGCTTGAAAACATCTGACTAACCTCACACTCCTCTAACAATTCGTATCCGAGTTGGAGTATGGCTCATTCCACCTCATAGTTGAGGTGAGGCCTGTGACCAGCAGTGAGGCGTAAATAGGCCGTTTATGAATACATACATTTGGTTAAGGCTCTAGTAACATGCCACGTGCTTTCGGCCAGTGAGGGCCTTTGGAGAAGGTTAAATAAATAAATATATTTTCTCTCTTTCTTATCGTGATCATTATGTTTCAGGTTTCCTCTCGAGTGAAAGCTGTTAGTTTCTCCGAAAATGGCAACTACTTCGTCACAGTGGGCTTCCGGCATGTCAAGTTTTGGTATCTCGAGTATTCAAGAAATGCAAAGGTATGAATTTGTTTTTTTGATATTCAGACCGTAACAAAACTCTTTCTGTTTAGTATACGTTCCGAATTGCTGTCGGTCTATTATCGGTCCGAAAATGCGTGATTTCACCGATTAATTTTAATTTTACCTAAGATTCTGATTCTTGATATTTGAATTTTGTGGCGACTAAAGAGTAACTCAGTATATATGGGTGATTATACAACGGACATTTAGCGCCGTTAGTAATGCCTAACACCACCGCTTTAAAAGCACTCAAAGATCAAATCGGACCATATTATCATGTATTCTCAAGTTTCCCTAAAATCTGGTGTATGTACCTGTAGTGTTTAGTCTGTCTCTTCTGACCTTATTTAAGTTATTTTATTAATATAATTATTATTAGCACTTACATGAGTACTCTACTATTTAGCTCACCCACATTTGGTTTATTTTATTCACTTACGTACCTGAAGGTTGTCTGGAAGAGATCTCTCTCTAGCGATAAGACCGCCTAAATTGTACATTGTTCTCTGTAATTTGCTTGAAATGTAATGTTTTTCAGAGAGGCCTTTGCCCAGCAGTAGGATCCTCATGGCTGATTTAGATTAGATTAGTAATGTTTTTGTACAATAAAGATTGAATGAATGAATCTTTATTCGTTTTAAATCGAAGGTTTATGAAGGTGGTACATTGTTTCACTGCGATTAACCTTAAAGGTATACGAATATTACTATTAACAATAACTTAAATTTTTCTAGCACTTATTTAACCCTTTGACCAGTAGAACATGTTGCCATTTTTGTTGGTTTTGGACCCTATTCCAATCGTTTAAGGTTCAAAATATGGTGGCAACTATTCTGCCACTACCGGTTAAAGGGTTAATATCTATGTTTCTGGTTTCAGTTCAAAGAGCCAGTCCCACTGATGGGCCGCTCAGCGATCCTGGGCGAGCAGAAGGACAACGAGTTCTGCGACTGCGTCTGCGGGAGGGGGGAGGCGGCTGATAGCACGTACGCCATCACGAGGGGGGGGCTGCTGTGCGAGTTCAACAGTCGGAGGCTGCTGGACAAGTGGGTGGAGCTCAGGGTGAGTTGGGATACTTGGAATAGACATTTGGTCATGTTGGCATCAGAATCGAACCCGCATCTTTCGCAAACCGGGCGACTGCACTAACCACTATGCTACCGAGACCATTAACAGACCGGCCGAATCTTTCTGGTATATTTACCCCATAAGCCAGGGTGATGATGTGAACATGACCGAATGCCTTTTTCTGGTTTTCTTCATCTTGCATGGATAATGGTAAAACAATAATAAAACATACTTGGAATTTAATAGAATAAAATAATAATTAGAATAAAGAAATAAAATTGATAATTTGGAATAGTTTAACGTCTTTTTAGTTTACGATCCACCTTTGTCTAGATGAAATTGCTTCCAGCGATAAAGTCGCCTCAAGTCTCAATTGCATCTATGTATGAATAGTCACCACTAAAAGATGATGACTGTGCTGATAGAGTGCTTGAAAAGATAAAAGATATTGAAAACAAATGCAAGAAATATCTGTGTCCTTTTCCGTAGAAGTATTTCTGCCAAAAATAAGCAGCAGTACATATAAATACGAATCAAATGCAATGAACCATTGTGTAAGTTTTTTTAAAGCTTTTGTACAGCATAAAACGACTTGAAATAATAGTTGGGAGCGAGTTCTTTTGACATTATTCTTTGAAACGAATGTAAAGAAGTTTGGCAACAGCATAGCCAAGACACCTACTTTTATTTGAAATCGCAGCTTGTTTTGGCATTTCCCCGGTTTTTGGGCTCTCCTTACACCCTGTAGTTTCATCATTGCTTTGTCTATTTATTTTTTATTTTTGTTTTTTTCCTTTTCAAAAAGCGATGGTGTGATGACCTTGTAAACCACTCTAGAGATTCGCGGGTTTTGGCTGTGGATAGGGACCGCTGGAAGAGCTTGGGGGAGACCTTTGCCCAGCAATGGGATCTAAACGATTAGAAAAATTATTTTTATTGATTGTTTTTCTTGATGATGTTATTATTGCTTCCGCAGACGACATCAGCCAACTGCATGGCCATCGGCGCCAACTACATATTTGTTGGCTGCGCAGAAGGTATCGTGCGATGCTTCGCTCCAGACACGCTACAGTACATCACTACGTTACCAAGAACGCACTACTTAGGCGTGGATGTCGCGCAGGGGACCAATATCAGGTGAGTGCTTTAAATTGTGCTCAAACTTAGCCTTGATGCCATTTGGTATTACCTGTCATATTTCGTTAACACATTTATGAATGATTTTGATGAAATTGGCGAAGATGAAACAATCAACTACAATTCTAAACACTAAAACCTTTTATTGTAAAAGAAAAAAAAAGTATAAAAAGACTTGGCAAGATGGTTTACTTCTGCTTCACACCGCAGTTATTCACTGTCATGTTGACCAAATTATTATATGAAGTTTATTAATTTTGAATAACGTACATCCCTATAATTTGACCGTGTGTAAAATCGCGGAATGGAAAGTTTGATCAGTTTTCAAACACATTCATTTACGCGTTGCAAGCACATGTTACCTTTTTAAACTATGTAACAGGCTAGAGTATGCTTTTTTGTCTGACAATAAAACTGAAATTCGATTAGACGTATGTTCCTTCACTATTGACAGTTGAACCAATTGATCTTGTCAATGTCATTATAAAGCAAGCAAAAACAGATTTTAGGGTGGGTAACACTTTCATTCTCCGACTGTTCAAGATAGCATGATTATTTACCAGAGCGTAAACGAGACATGTTGCGCAGTGTTGTCTCAAACTGTCAATGCTTTGCTCAGGTGGTCGATAGTCCGGACTTCGGGTGCCATTTTTTCAGCACAAGTATAATTGTTCTCTTTCTAACTAATATGTTTATTTCCTTTCTTCCAGCCACATGTTCAGCCAGCCTGCGCATGCGCGGTACCCAGACGCGGTGGCGCTCACGTATGACGACCGGAATCACAAGTTGACTTGTGTGTACAACGATCACAGTCTTTATGTGTGGGACGTCAGGGATATTAAACGGGTAAGGAATTTACTTCTGCTTAGCCAAAATCGCAGCTTATGAAGAAAGTATGAAAGCCACAAAAATTTACAGGGGTTAATCATTGAGGAATTGCTGAACTGAAAAGTAAGGCTCTTGAAAAACAAAAAGCAGTGTAACAGCTACATAATCTGCCATCAAGCTGTGTCCATACTTTTGACACCAGCTGTCATATTTCGATTTGAACGTTACCGGGAACCCTATTTCAAAAACTACCATGAATTTGGTAGAAATACACATTCATAGTAATATTTTAGTAAGCTCACGTACGACGACCGAAATCACTAGTTGACTTGCGTGAACAACGATCACAGTCTGTATGTGTGGGACGTCAGGGATATCAAGAGGGTAAGAACCTGTTAGACGTTCAAACTTCAAATAAGTGGTGTTTTACAATGGTGTTATGACTTAGTTAACAAGGCGTTAGGTGACGGTTTCAAGGTTCCAACTAAAAACGCACTGGACGCGTTTGAACCACGTCTGGGGTTACAGGAGAAAAATGGTAGAATGGCGTATTATGTAAGCGGGTTAAAGTGTTGTTTTACGACTGAAAAGTACTTAGACCTCTTGAATAAAACAAGAACTGTTAAAAACAGCCCCATAATCTGCCATCAAACTGCGTCCCAATTTTTGACACCAGATTTTAAAAACTACCATGAATTTGGTAGAAAGAAATACACATTCATAGTAACACTCTTGTAAACTTACTTAGGTCGTGGTGAGTTATTTTTAAAATTCAGTTTCTTAGCGGCTGTAGTCGTTTGAGAGAAAATAAGCCAAATAACATTTTGAATTAAACTGAATATATGTTTTTAATTATTTACATACAAAATGAGAGAAAATACTAATTAAAAGTGAAGCGTATTGATGATTGAAGTAAGCGTGAAGCACCGAGCAGAAGTTGCCTGTTAACATTATTGCCTTCTCCTAATTTGTATATTGTTTGTCCACAGGTGGGCAAGTCCCACTCAGCGCTATACCACTCCGCGTGCATCTGGGGCGTGGACATGGTCACGAGCGAAGCGATTTTGCCACCCGGAACGTTTCTCACTTGTTCCAGTGACGATACAGTCAGAGCGTGGCATTTGAAACCGCCGGCTGGGCCTAATATATATACTAATGTGAGTATTTAGATTATTGGAATAAATGCTTTTTTTACTTTTATTATTGTAATTTTTTTCATATTAAAAAAAAAAGGTTATTTCTTTATCTCAAAGGTAGGATACATGCTGATCGTTGCTGTCATGGTAAACGGAACTTACAGAAGTCCACATTTCTTCGTTTAGGTTCTAACTCCACGTATGTCATTTATAGCAACTTTTCAGGAGAGACAAAAATCGAAATGACTTACGAACTGTTTCCATAGTAAAGTGGCTATCATGCTGTTACTTTTTCGTTATTTTAAGGGATTCTATTGCTCGTATCTGGATTCTGATTGGACTAAACGACGCGTCTTTAGATGCTTTAGCGAAGGGCATCAAAATGTCAAAACCGCCAAAAACTGACATACGTGGTGTTAGAACTTAAACGACGATTTGCAAAATTGAAACCAACGTTAGGGGTTTGCCTACCGCCGTTATACGGGTTGGTTGGGATTTTGACGGTGTTATACAATCAACAACTTAGCAGATAGTTGTGCTATGAGCTGGGAACTAAAATAAAAAACATACAGTCGAATTTATAACCGCCTCCTTTTTTGGAGTCGGTTCAAAATATCTGCTAAAATTAATTAGCCTGCTTATGATTATTGATTCGAGCAATTATAACTTAGAAATCGACAGTCCGTCTTACCGATTTTCTTAGTTTTTTAATTTGTTGGACTTGTGAGGAAGCGGAGGCCTCAAATAGGGAATAATTATTAAAAAATAGGGGAAGGCCACAAAACGTTGGAGTAATGATTTGAGACATCATGAGAAAGATTGGTGGAGCCTGGCACGGGATTGAAATGTTTGGAAAGGATTAGGAGAGACCTTTGCCCAACAGTGGGATGATGTAGATTAGAAAAAAAAGGGTATTAAAAAAAACGATCTTACTTTTAGGCTGTATCAGTTTGGAGGTTTGATTAATAAAATAATTGTCAAGTCAGTAAATCAGTCTTTCTTACAAAACAAACATTCAAAAAATACATTTCAAAAGCGAGATGAAACATTAAATTGGGTGCTCTTGGTACCCTTGGCTCTTGGTTCATAGTTAACAAACTTTGTAGGTGCTTACTTAAAATTAAAAGCATACTTTCATCCAATAAAAGTGTTTTTTTTCATCAAACATATCTATCAGGACACAAACGTCGTCCATTAGAATGCAGCAGCCTGCTATAAGCCTCTCTCAGGTCGGGCGAGGCTTGCTTGTGGAGCACCAGCACTGCTCCGTCGCACAGTCGCGATGACTGACCGCTCTCGAAGCGAGGCGAGTGCACCCGACGGACCTCTAGGGGGCTGTCTAGGGGGGCTGTCTAGGGGGCTGTCTAGGGGGGCTGTCTGGAGGGGCTGTCTAGGGGGGCTGTCTAGGGGGGCTGTCTAGGGGGGCTGTCTAGGGGGTCTGTCTATGGGGGCTGTCTAGGGGGGCTGTCTAGGGGGTCTGTCTAGGGGGTCTGTCTAGGGGGGCTGTCTAGGGGGGCTGTCTAGGGGGTCTGTCTAGGGGGGCTGTCTAGGGGGGCTGTCTAGGGGGGCTGTCTAGGGGGTCTGTCTAGGGGGTCTGTCTAGGGGGGCTGTCTAGGGGGGCTGTCTAGGGGGTCTGTTTAGGGGGGCTGTCTAGGGGGGCTGTCTAGGGGGTCTGTCTAGGGGGTCTGTCTAGGGGGGCTGTCTAGGGGGTCTGTCTAGGGGGTCTGTCTAGGGGGGCTGTCTAGGGGGGCTGTCTAGGGGGGCTGTCTAGGGGGTCTGTCTATGGGGGCTGTCTAGGGGGGCTGTCTAGGGGGGCTGTCTAGGGGGGCTGTCTAGGGGGTCTGTCTAGGGGGTCTGTCTAGGGGGGCTGTCTAGGGGGGCTGTCTAGGGGGGCTGTCTAGGGGGTCTGTCTATGGGGGCTGTCTAGGGGGGCTGTCTAGGGGGGCTGTCTAGTCTAGACGCCCATTAGTAATGCTAATTTGAACTTAATTGCGATTCGGTCCAAACTTGGCTAGATTCGGTCCCCCTTTTTCTAAGCAAGAGGTACAGTCAACAGCATGTCAGGCTACCCTTTTCATGTTTGGTCTTTTTCCTAGCCAAAAAATATGCTAATGAGGTACAGTCAACAGCATGTCAGGCTTACCCATTTCATTTTTCAGCTTTTTCTAAGCAAGAGGTACAGTCAACAGCATGTCACGGTACCCGATTCTGTTTTTGCCTTTTTCTGAAAAAGTTACTTGCGAGGTACAGTCAACAGCATGTCACGCTACCCGATTCTGTTTTTGCCTTTTTCTTAAAAAGTAACTTGCGAGGTACAGTCAACAGCATGTCACGCTACCCATTTCATGTTTGGTCTTTTTCCTAGCAAAAAAATATGCTAATGAGGTATAGTCAACAGCATGTCAGGCCACCCATTTCATGTTTTGTCTTTTTCTAAACAAAAAAAATGATAATGACGTACAGTCAACAGCATGTCAGGCTACCCATTTCATGTTTGGTCTTTTTCCTAGCATAGGATAATGAATGGACCGTATTACCAAATTAAAAAACGTCTTCCTTCATCATACATATCTATCAGGGCACAAACGTCGTCCATTAGAATGCAGCAGCCTGCTATAAGCCTCTCTCAGGTCGGGCGAGGCTTGCTTGTGGAGCACCAGCACTGCTCCGTCGCACAGTCGCGATGACTGACCGCTCTCGAAGCGAGGCGAGTGCACCCGACGGACCTCTAGGGGGCTGTCTAGGGGCCCATTAGTAATACTAACCTCTAGGGGGCTGTCTAGGGGGGCTGTCTAGGGGGTCTGTCTAGGGGGTCTGTCTAGGGGGGCTGTCTAGGGGGGCTGTCTAGGGGGTCTGTCTATGGGGGCTGTCTAGGGGGTCTGTCTAGGGGGGCTGTCTAGGGGGGCTGTCTAGGGGGGCTGTCTAGGGGGGCTGTCTAGGGGGGCTGTCTAGGGGGGCTGTCTAGGGGGGCTGTCTAGGGGGGCTGTCTAGGGGGTCTGTCTATGGGGGCTGTCTAGGGGGGCTGTCTAGGGGGGCTGTCTAGGGGGGCTGTCTAGGGGGTCTGTCTATGGGGGCTGTCTAGGGGGTCTGTCTAGGGGGGCTGTCTAGGGGGGCTGTCTAGGGGGGCTGTCTAGGGGGGCTGTCTAGGGGGCTGTCTAGGGGGGCTGTCTAGGGGGGGCTGTCTAGACGTCCATTTGTAATGCTAATTTGAACTTGATTGCGATTCGGTCCCAACTTGGCTAGATTAGGTCTACCTTTTTCTAAGCAAGAGGTACAGTCAACAGCATGTCAGGCTACCCATTTCATTTTTCAGCTTTTTCTAAGCAAGAGGTACAGTCAACAGCATGTCACGCTACCCATTTCATGTTTGGTCTTTTTCCTAGCATAGGATAATGAATGGACCGTATTTCCAAATTAAAAAGCTTCTTACTTCATCATACATATCGATCAGCACACAAACGTCGTCCATTAGAATGCAGCAGCCTGCTATAAGCCTCTCTCAGGTCGGCCGAGGCTTGCTTGTGGAGCACCAGCACTGCTCCGTCGCACAGTCGCGATGACTGACCGCTCTCGAAGCGAGGGTCGTGGACTCGACGGACCTCTAAAGGAGCTGTCCAGACTCCCATAGTTACGTCTTCGCACATGTATAGGCTGGAAAGAAAACATTGTTATGACAGCTTGAATCTTCAAAAGTTCTGGGCAAGTAATCTTTCAAGCGAACAACAGCCTTCATACATCCCCCTGCTGGGCAATAGCAAGCTAGTGACAAACCTTGCTGTCAACCTCCGACTGGGCTTAACGACTGGCATCCTAGTAATCTTTCAAATTAAAGTTAATTTAACGGCCGCACTTAAAGACAGTTAATGGATCGTAAACTCATCTTCAAGAGGTTCAACACTCTAGCTTGGTGTGGTCACTAGTTTAAGACTTGCCTGAACACATATACGTTGTGTTCATTGTACAATTTGCAGCTAATTCTTTAATGAAAGAAAACATAGAAAGACTTGCAGTTTAAGAAATAAAAAGCAATTTGAATGAATTATATGACGTACGCAAATCAGAGGCAAACAGATTGGTCCCGTTATGTTGGAAACACCGGTAGCAATCCAGATTTTTTGTCTAGACCACATGAGTTCTGATGTTTAACTACTAGGTCAGATCGCTGTTGCATGTCATACCTCAAAATATGCCTATTCAAAGCCACGTAGTCCACCACACTCCTAGACACGACGTACCCTCCCCCCAGGGCGTAGGGCAAGTATGAGGTGCAGAGGAACCATTCACTCTCCGCCCATTTGCCGAAGCGGTATACAGGGGCGAGCTTCACGAAAGAACCCCAGTAGAGGCCGCTGTGGGGTTGGGTTGCTGTTCTGGACTGGAAAAGAGGTTAATTTGAAAGAAAGAAAAAGCTTTTAGAAAAAACCACACAATATAACAACATTTCCACCAGACACACTACAGACTAACATTTAGAAAGAAATAAAGAAAGGACTTGATCAAAATTTCATAGACAAAAAACCTAGAATCGCCAGCAACGAAATGTATAAAAATGGGTTCACTAAAGTAACCCTATTACGTATTCAAAAAATCAACCTCCTAAACCATACAGTATAGAAGTTATTGTACTGTATAACTTCATTAATAAAAACAAAAAGAGGAAGATACGGCATCCACGTACCAACAATGACCACATAAAAAACAGGTCCAATGGACCTGTTTGCAAGTCAATATGGCAGTGACTTTTTTGCATCCCACGTCATTCATACGCCAATGTCATATGCCAGTTTCCGAATATATAAAGAACATAGAATGGAATGGCAATGACAAATAGGATGATGAACATTGACATAAATGAGTAAAAAGTAAAATCACAATGATAAACAAAAGAGACTATTCTACTCTTTAACACTCTTCCTTAAATTCACACGTGTTTTGAGTTTGATCACGATTTTAACATACATTTAAGCAAGGTGAGTTTTTCAAGTGGGCATGGCAGGCGAAATCCTAAACTATAAGGAATTCAGAAAATGGTCAATGTGAATGTAATGAAAATAAATATTTTATTAAAAATGAGACCTTTCCTTCAGTTTGACATATAATGTTACTTCTCATTATTTGACCCTTAGAAGCGAAACTACAAGATGGCATTGTAATACAGGGTGTCATTTTTTTCCAAAAACATCTGGTTCGAACCCAGGCTACGAATGAAGTTTTAAAAAAAAACTGAGTGTACAGTTTTAATTTTTGTCCAAATCGGGCTAAAGACTCCCTCGACAATTTTTCTGAATTCCTCATAGTTTAGGATTTGGCCTACCGCGCCCACTTGAAAAGCTCACCCTGTATAATATTTTCACAGAATATGATATGAAACTTTAAAATAACCACTTTTCTCATCATACCGACCCAAAAGAGTTCATAGATAACGGCTACAATAGATTTTTCAGAACCTAAAAAATACAAATATTGATTTCATTAATCATCAATATCTAGTATACCGCGTAGCTTTTGCAGTAGATTTTTATATATTTTTGATCTACACATTATGCTCGTTAAAATAGCATATATGGCATTTCTGGCGATTCTAGGTTTTTTTTTGATCACGTCCTTTATTAGACACGAAATTAGCATTAACATTTACATCAAAATTGTACAGTATAGTGTCAAAAGGCTCCCACCTCAGCATATGCCGCGTTGGCAACAAAGCCAACACGATGCTGGTTTTCATTTCACCCCTATGTGGCTAATTTTCCACCAACCGTTCCGGTAACTCATTCCTGCTCATTTCCAGAGTGATACAACTTGGGCCCCTCCAAGAAGGTAGGGAAGGGCAATTTGTTAGGTTTACCCTTGTTTGATCGAACAACGTTTCGTCGAAAATCAGTTGGTCGAACAACGTTTGAGAAAATCATCACTTTGTATAATATCATTTGATAGAATTTTCAGTTCGTCGAATGTTTATTTGCTATAACAACGTTTGCACTAATGATCAAAAGGTAGAATGTTCATTTGATGTAATTTTCAGATGGTATACTAGTAACATGCCAAGCAGCATGTAATGAGGCAAGTCGTTTTTTGGGTTTAAGAAAAAAAATAACCACGAAGGCTTAAGGCGGGAGCTACGCTCCGCTTCGCTCCCGCCTTAAACCTTCTAACCTAATCTAACCGAGTCGGTTCCGCCCAAACTATAGTATAGGGCAGTGACGAAATTCGATAATATGAAATTCGTTCAAACAAATAATTACATCAAATAAAAATTTACCAATTAAATATTCGGTCAAATGAATAATTCTACGAACTGATATTATTGCAACTGAAATTCGACCAACTGATTTTCGACGAAACGTTGTTCGATCAAAAAAGGGTAAACCAATTTGTTACACCACCATCTATCTACCTTAGACCAATGAATAGAACCAAATATTACAATAAAAAAGACGTTGATAGCTCATGTCCGTTCTGACGCGAAGTCAAAAATGTACCTATAATTTGACCGTGTGTACAAGATAGCATGATTATTTACTAGACCGTAAATGAGACTGATACATGTTGCGCAGTTTTGTCTCAAACTGTCAATGCTTTGCTCAGGTGGTCGAAGTCCTGATTTCGGGTGCCACTTTTTTCACAAGTTACCTATCTACGTCGTTTAATTATAATATCATAGCCTTAGACCATATCATTGTCAGGCAAGATTGTTGTCAAATGCGCGTCTACTTAAACATAAAATAAAAATACTCACTTTCAAAGTAGCGAAACTCTTAAATCTCTGTGTATCCATATTTGTACCATTCTCAATAAGATCTTTCACTATTAAATCCACTCTAACAAATGAATCATCATCACATTTTATCATATACTTTAAATTCTTCATATTCTCACTCAACCAACTAATAGCTTTAAGCATTTTCAATGCTAAAAATTCGTATTTATCTTCAATATTTTCCAATAATAATAGATCTTCAAATTTATAATCTTCATATTGCAATTTCTGTAATAACTCCACGTTCAAATTCTTCACACCAATTGCGAAGAGAAATACAATTCCGTTATTATTAGACTTCGTTTCATCTAAAACACTTTTTGAACTTAGTTCAGATTCTCCCCTCCATTTGTAAACAAGTTTACCATTTTCTTTATAAATATTAGATGCCAATTTCATCCAAGTGTCTCGGATAGTCATCCTTTCAACTATACCATCAGGATTGCTTAATATCAATACTACATATTCACTGTTATTGAATCTTGAAATTCTTTTAGTATAATACGAAAATAATTTAAAAATGAGAAAGAATATTGCCAATACGAGCACTATGAATAAAAACTTGAACATAACTGTCTTGTGCCTTTTTAGTGGATAAATCATAGCTGATTTTCTTAAAATAAGTGTAGAATTTCAATAAAAACACGTATTATAATTTTTTATTAAAAAAACCTGTAAATTGTTGTGTACATAACTGACTTCAATGTTATGACATGACACATGACTGGGATGTCAGTCTTGACATGTTTTATGTCAATGTTTTGAACTCTAAATTTTTTTTTCTATATATGACAGCATGTAGTAAACACACCTACTTTGTGTTCATTTTACAATTTAACATTTCGCGGCTATGTAGCTTTCCACTAAAGCTTAAAAACACCGATAAAATAAAACCCAACCCCTATAACTGCTGTAGTTTGTACAAAAGTCCCTTAAGTTTCATTCACCATAGTGGCAAAGCTCAGGGGATAAGCGTATGTTAAGTTGAGTATAGTCTGTTCGTGTTAAGACTGCAGTGATTTTTAAACCATTGACCGCCATCACATTCTATTTTAATGTTTTGGACGCGTTAAAACGTCTATGGCGGTCAATGGGTTAATTCTTTTGCACACAAAAAAAGTCATATCCACAACCTTTGCGTTCGAAAGTATGCGTTCAACTGGTCACTATGGACTTGACTTTCTAATTAGGAACGATTTGATTGTTTAGGGGACCTTGTAGGTCAAAGGCCAAGTATAAAATTACTGCTTTATTAACGCGAACGGACTATAGTTTATAACTCCTTTTTTTCAGCACTTTTACAGGCAATCACGTTTTTCGTTCTTCATCATAAATTGTCTTTATCAACTTCTGTTTTCATCACCAGGAGCTGTGTAAGGTGATGTACATCGACCCTGAGATGAAGTTCCTGAAAGACGTCGACCTCACGGTGACGAATGAGAAGGACAAGTCCAAGTCGTATGATGACAAGACTGGAGTCAGGTATGTTTTGAAAAATAGAAATACATTTTCTAACTCAGGATATTGCAACTTACGAAAACCATACTATTATTATAAATGCGAAAGTAACTCTGTCCGTACGTGTGTTTGTCTGCAACGTTTTAACGCGTAAGCCATCAGCCAAATCATAATCGTATGCTGTTATTATTCATTTATATTTTTATATCTATGTTGAAATAGTTATTCGTGTTAACATTAAAATCTAATCAATTCTTTTATTAAAATTCAGTTAAAGTTTCAATCATTTTCTTCAATGAATAGCACATAGGCGACAAATCATTTATTTGGAATAATTACAAACTATTTAAAGAAGATATAGAAACAAATATTTACACCAAAAATAAAAAAATAAAAAACTTAAAAATAAATATTTACAATAAAAAAACATTATCCAAACTGGGCACTTGCGGCATTGACCCCAGGACGCTGGCAGCGTTACCGCGCTGGATGGCCAGCGCCAGGCGCTGAGCAAAGTACGCTCCAGCTCTGGGGTCACCCGAAGCGTGGACTAATTTAGTCGCAATGGTTTTATAAAGTAATTTCGCGTCCGAGCTCCACGGGCCCAGCGTTTCCACCGCAAACGCCGCAAATTCATTGTCACGAAGTAGTGACGAGTATTTGCGGCGCTTGAGGACCTGGGCCTGATCGGCCGCAGCGCCAGCCCTCAATGCTGTGCCATGGACGTGAGACGCTGCCAGGGTATCCACACAAGTGGCATCCCAGATGAGGATGCGTCCCAGCGTCCAAGGCACAAGAGTGGCACCATCAGGTCTCTTGCCATCGTCTCTAAAGATGTTTTATGTTTATTTTATTTTATTTTATTATTTTTTATGTTTTTTTTTTTTTTTTTTTTTTCTCTTCAATAGTTTTTTATTCTTATTATCCATGTTATCATTTTTTTTAAACACAGTTGTACCGCCTACTATATCGTTCTGCTTAGCCCTATGGTTGACTGATAGAGAATGCCTTATTCGGCATCAAGGCCACCATTGGTACCATTCTCATTGTTGTGCAATAAAGAGTAGAATAAATAAAAAAAATCAATTTTAAGTGCTATTTTGTCCTTAGATGTGTCCGAGTATCCCCCGACGGCCAACACATAGCGTCAGGGGACCGCGCCGGCAACATTTGGGTCCACAGCGCGGCTGGAGGACTACTTCATACCTTAGAAGCTCATGATGCAGAGGTTCTGTGCCTGGAGTATGCGGCGAGGCCTAGGCTGCTGGCTAGTGCTTCTAGGGACAGGCTGATTCATGTCTTCCATGTGGAGAAGGTGAGTTAGCAGCAGATCAAACCAGATCAGGAGTTTTAGGCAATTTTGATGCTGAGGTCTTGTGCTTGTGGAGTGGAGATAGACTGATAAATGTCTTCCAAGTGGATAAGGTGAGATTTACTGATTCGAGGGCTTGTAGACAATTATTATTTAGGTCTGGATAGTGATTCTTTAACTCCCAAAAACGGACGGAGCTTAGTTTTCTTCAGAAGTTGAGTAAAATTTTGCATGAGGCGTTTGAAAATGACGCAATTAGTTAGTTAGTTATCTGATAGGTGAATGGGAATTGAGTTCTTAGAATCGCTTTTAGATAGTTCAGATAAGATTAAATCAGAGGTTTCGGTATAACTTGCTACTGGGTATCATAATAGACTCAAAATCAAGGCGAGGCGAGAGTTAGGCTTGGCTGAGGGTTACCGCCAGGTCAGAATGATGGCGTCAAGGGCTTTAAGACAATCATTGCACAACCCAATCAGGCCCTACAGTACATTCAACGGCAAATCAAGCCATCCATTACCCTTTTTTATCTTGTACTGACTTGATTCTGTAGTAAAAAAGAAAGAAAGAAAGAAAAAACGTTTATTGATTCTGAACATCGCAACAGATAAAAACATACAGAACAAGGTGGTTAGGAAAAAAATTCCACCAGGCAGCAGTGTCACGATGTCCAAAATTAAATGGACCCCACTCAAAAATAAAAGTAAAATGTTTCTGTATTTTTTTGTTGCGTTTCGATTGTAAATATGTCACTAAATGTTTTCTATTCTATTGTCTCCAGGGCTACCAGATCCTCCAGACCCTGGACGAGCACTCCTCCTCGATAACCGCGGTGCGGTTCCTCAACAACGGCGGTGGACTGCAGATGGTCTCCTGTGGCGCTGACAAGACTATACTCTTTAGGCAGTTGAGGACGGTATGGGAATTATAGATATAACACACATAAACGGCCTATATACGTCCCACTTCTGGGCACAGGCTTCACCTCAACTATGAGGTGGAACGAGCCATATTCCAAGACGCGGGCTCAGTGCGGATTGTTGGAGGGGTGTAAGGTCAGTGAGCAACCTTAATGTCAGATGTTATCAAGCCTCCGACTAGGCTTAACGACTCACATCTAGCGACGTCAGCCGGGGCCAACTGCTTAACGTGCCTTCTGAAGAACGGAGATGCCCGAAATACACATCGCTAAATTTCGGTCGGTCCGGTCACCCATCCCATTTCCGACCCGGCGTGTGTTGCTTTACAACAGCGATCGTCGCCGATCACTGTCACAACTGCACCACGGGCACCTCGTAGATAATAATAGATATATTTATTTATTAGTTCGTACACAAAAATATAGTTACAATTGAAAATTAATAGAACAAAAAAGTACAGGTGAGCTTATCTCTAATAAGAGATTTCTCACAGCAGACCATAGTGACATTGTTTTCTCTCTCAAGGGTCTCTGTCCATGTAAGGACCCCTAATGTTACTGAATAAAATATTCAACTTTCTTATAAAAACAGAATACCATTGCAAAAACGAAAGACGTGTCATAAAATATAATAACAAACCCTTACGGCCATATCCCTAATGGGTTAGTCAGAGGCACACTGAATGTTGCCGTCATGGTGAACGGAACAGTTAGAAGCCCACATTTTGCCGATTTTGCATTAACAATACAATGAATAACAGTACCTATTAAATAGAGATCGGGGTACCAGATAAATACTAGCCATGAGTAAAAGGCCGCCACGCCATCTGGCGACATGTAGCAAGATTAAAATGACATGAAATGTCATAAAATGACTTCTTGTCGCCGATTTGGCGCATATAAGGTGATATCTTAACAAATGAAGAATAAAATCGATAGATTCGAAATAGAAAAGATTCCCGGGTCGTTCGCTCTCGTACAACCAATGTTAATATAATTAAAAAAGACGTAGATAGGTTACTTGTGCTAAAAAAAGCATTGACAGTGATGACAGTTTGAGACGACACTACGCAACATATATCTGTCTCGTGCTCTATTAAATAATCATACTATCTTGTTCACACGGTCAAATTATAGGTACGTACGTCAGGCGAAAATTGTCTCGTCTTCGCATCAGTACTGACATAACCTATCTACCTCTTATAAATATCATTGGTTGCAACCACTAAAACGCCGCATTGTTTAATTTAACTTCCCCTTTTCCGTTTCAGACACAAGATAGTGGCTACCAGTTCGCCCGCGGTCAGAATGTGTCGGGGCGGACGACGCTATACGATATGGAGGTAGACGCGGGCGGCAGGCATATACTCACTGCTTGTCAGGTAAGACAAATAACTCCATTCAAGTATGAATTATGTTTTATTGTTTATGTATGTTTATTCATGTATATTTATTTATGCATTTTTATTTTCATTTATATTGCCTGTATAAGTTGTTAGTTACATATTAATAATTATTTATATTATTTGCTTATTCTTATGCTCTTTAGCTCATCTTTTTTTTGCACAGCCCAACTCTCTGGTTCCTGCAAAAATCCTCTACCGAAGGTTGTCTGGAAGAGATCGCTTTGTAGCGATAAGACCGCCTGAATTGTACAAATCACGTTCTTTTTACCAAAACCCTGTAAAATGTATTTTTTGTGCAATAAAGATTATTTATTTATTTATTTATTTATTTATAACTAGTTTAAAACATAGGCTCATAGGGTAAATATACCAGAAAGGTTCGGCCGGTCTGTTAATGGTCTCGGTAGCACAGTGGTTAGTGCAGGCGCCCGGTTTGCGAAAGATGCGGGTTCGACTCCTGCCTGATGCCAACGGGACCAAATGTGTTTTTCTGGTTTTCAGATCTTTAGTAAAAAGATACTGCATGGAAAATGCTAAAAATAATAATAACAACCTGGTTTGAAATAGTTCAAGCTAGCCTTAACTCTTGTGTCTGGAAGGTTTTCAATAAAGGACATCATTTTTTAGGATTAATTTCGAAATCGCCAACAAAAACCGGATTGAATTCAACCGTCTGTTTTTCAAAAATCTGTATTATACATTCAATACATATGCCATGTGATGATTTATGAGATTTTTGTTCTTCTAAAACATATAAATCAGTGTAATTAAACATGCACTTATTCACTACACGAACAAAATGACGAATATTTTTCTAACATCCTAACCTAGGTGAGATATAAAAATGCTCAACAGAGTATCCAGATCGATTTTGACAAAAACACATACTCGATTGGATGTTTATTACATATTGGTGTTGTTTTGCCACTAGGATCGCAATGTCCGAGTGTACAGCGCGGTCCAGGGTCGGCATACGAAGACCTTCAGAGGGACTACTGCTGAAGATGGAACCCTGATCAAGGTATGTTTAACTCTTTCAGTCACACTTTCATATATTTCAAATTACATATAAAACAGCACAATATATGGTTTAATCATGCTTTATTTAGCAGGAAAAATGCAATAAAAAAAATCTAATACTTAAGGCTTTCGAGGAATAGGGTGGTTAGTTTACTAACCACTGTGATCATGAGGCAAATAAAAATCAATATTTTCATACAAAACAACGGGAAAATCAATTTTTATGAAAGTCTGAAAAACATGACTTTGTTTTGCGGATGCAAAGAGGTACCTTGCAGGTGCTACACTTCCAGACAGTACGTACTGGACTTTTCTTGGTACTGCATTTTGCAAAATCACACTGCACAATTTTTTTAATCGTTATCAACTATCCAACGACCGCGCGGGGCGCCAAAGTTGCGCTGTCAAAAAGCCAAAGACGATGTAAATATACGACTTAGTACCACTATTCCGCAAAAGAAAGCGCCAAAACGAAGAAAAAAATAAATAAATTTGTGGTTAGTAAACTAACCACCAAGACTGAAAGATTTAACACTTCGTTCTGAATACGAATTAATAATGAATAATTTCCACTGTGGTACCATATTTAGTAGCATTACTATTTTAGTCTAAATTCCAATACGTGGGCTCATTGCGGATTGTTGCAGAAGTGTGAGTTTTGAAGTCCGAATTGGATCAATGGTTGAGAAGTTGGTGGCTACTACACCAGAAGTCGCGGGTTCTATCCCCTCACAGTTCAAACATTTGTGTGCTTGAATATGTTTGTTTGTATTGGTCTGGGTGTTAGATTCAATTCGTATACATGACGTATTTACAAACTTACAAGCTTTCACATGTCCAGGCATATATTTCATTCATTACTTACTAATAAACCTTGACGTCAGAGGTTATCAAGCCGCCCTCAAGTCTTACAAGGCTTAATGCCTAACAGCTGGCGACATCAGCTTAACGAGCCTTCCGAAGTACGAAAATGCCCGAAAATATCACTAAATTTCGGTCGGGCTGGTCACCCATCGAATTTTCAACACATTCCTAACCTTTACCTTTGTATAAATATGTTTTTTCCACCAGGTGGCGCTAGACAACAGCGGGATCTACCTAGCGACTTCGAGTACAGACAAAATACTCAGCGTGTATGATTATTACTCGGGAGAGTGTATGGCTACTATGTATGGACATTCGGAGATCGTCACTGGATTGAAGTAAGTGAAATTACACATACATACAGTTACAACTATAATTCTGTTTGGTATAGTTAGAAACACACTGACTGTAGCCTTGATGATGAGAGCCTGTTCACACCTAGCGTCGGTTGGGCGATTTCACGGCGAGGCGAGAACGCCGCGAGTGCGCCGCGAGCACGCCGCGGTCACGCCGCGAGGCCCGCTTTGAATTGACTGATGGATGTGGTGTTCAACCGATACCGCGCGCGAGTGCGCAGCGATCTCGCGGCGTTTATTTTATTCCGGAACTATGGCCGCGAGATTGGCTCGCCGTAGAATCGCCCAAAAACCGCTACAGGTTCTGAATGAAATGTTCAGAAGTTCAAACTAAAAAAAAAAAAAAAACTAAAAAAAAAAAAAACTTTTTCATTTCATTTCATTTTTTATTTTTTCAAACTTTGCTAAGTGAATTTGAACCCTAGGTGCGAACATTCCGCCACCATCCGGGTTATCTGGTTTCTTTATCGGTATTTTTTCCATCAACTGGTAAAATTGTACGTTTTACAAGAAATGAGCATAAAATAGAATTATTGGATAGAACATTTTGTTGGAATGATGTCGGCCTATCTCTTTTTACATTTTTTATTACATTTATTCGAGATGACGTCGTTTGTCAATGTATCCATCTTGAACCACCGCATCTACTTTTATTTTCTTGTCTAAAAAAGATTCGCTTGAAACGATAAAGCCTACTTTGTTAATTTATGTATCTGTGGTGTAATTGTTTTCTTTGTGAGTAATTAGGTATATCAACATTTTAAAAGCTTTAGAATGTACTTATGTTTTGTGTGCAATAAAGTAGAATCTTACCAGTGTGCAATAATATCTATACTTTATCTGATAGCACGATTATCATTCAATAGTAATTTAAAACAGTACTTATCGGTATTTCTAACAAAATAGATAGATAGATAACACTTTATTGCACACAAAATAACACATTTGTGAGGAAAATATGTTCACATGAATGTAAAATTTAGGCGGTCATAAATGTAAAATAGCTCTAAAATGTCTGTTAATAAGGTTGAATATTGCTTACAGGTTCACCCCAGACTGCCAACACCTGGTATCAGCATCAGGCGATGGTTGTATCTTCGTTTGGAGGGTTCCACATGACATGGTGGTCACGATGCGAGCGAGGTTGGCGCAGCAGGCCATACGGCAGGGGAAGTTAGTATGGAGAATGTTTTGGAGGAATAACAAAAAGCGAGCTGATTGAGCGAAGCGAGCGTGTGTTGGTAGTGGTGACAAAACGCCATCACAAAAACGGCCTATATACGTCCCACTGCTGGGCACAGGCCTCACCTCAACTATGAGGTGGAAAACGCCATCAAACTTGCCTATTTCAATAAGTCTAAAGGGAAAAGTCAAATCCAGTGTGATATTGATTTTTATTTTGACAATAGATTTTAGTGATATTTTCATTTGATGAAATATTTCATGTTGTGCTCCCTTATTGAGCGTGATAATTGTTGTGCCTAATTATTATTTTTGCATACAACAGATTATTATAGTGGCAAACCATGTGAATCAGAGTTTATGCAAATGAAAAGAAAAATTATCAAATTTCAACTGTCTAAAATAAAATAAAACCATAACTAAAATGACTGGGTTGTATGCATAGTAGCTAACATCATTAATATATTGTGAGTAGATAGTTTTTTTGTGGCACTCACAACCTTAACCTAATGAATAAAAGGAAAGTGCAGTCAGTATTCAATAGGAAAACAAAGGTTGTCTAAGTAAATACCTATTATTATGTCCAGCATTTGGGTGTTTTTTTTTGGTATTTTGTTGTTATCGAACACAAGATTTTATACAAAAGTGTTATTTCCAGGAAAGTGTCCGGAGCGTCCAACGGCATGTCAGGTTTGGACAGCGAAGGCGAGTCCCATCCAGGGTCTCCGCCAAGAGAGATACCATACGAAGAGAATAAAGGGTTCACGACCCCTGTGGTGCCCGATTATACGTGAGTAACTTTACTTTGTAAAGCGGAATGAAAAGGTTGACCAGTTTTCAAATAAATTCATTTACGCGTTGCAAGCACATTTTACCTTTTTAAATAGTGTAACAGGCTAGAGTATGTCGAAAAGTATGCTTTATTGTTTGACAATAAAACTAAAATTCGATTAAACGCACTCGTATGTTCCATGACGATTGACAGTTGAACCAATACGCCTTGTTGAGCAAGCAAAAACAGATCTTAGGGTGGTCAACCCTTTCATTGCCGTTTCCGTTTATAGTTTTTTTTCTGAGTATACTGACAGCGTCAGAAAAAAAAGCGGATATGGATTTCGGGATGTATTCACGATATTTCATTAAAAAGCAAACATAAATTCACGAAGCTCGTAATGAATTTAAAAACAGTGTTTCATTCAAGGTTAGGAAAAACATGAAATACATACGGAATGCTAAATAAATGCACCATATAAGGTAATACATACTTCGATAAATAAATAAGTCAAATGAATTTACAGACAAGTATTATTGACGACCGATTTGGTGTAATTGTTGAGAAGTCGGCTACTACACCAAGGGTCGCGGGTTCGATCCCCGCACAGTACAAACATTTGTGTGCATGAACATGTCTGTTTGTATTGGTCTTGGTGTTTCCTATGTATAAATAGGACATAGGATTTAATATATTAAGTACTAACTGCACCACCACCATCTTGCACCACCACATCTATTTTTCTTTCCTTTTTCTCTACCGGAAGGTTGTCTGGAAGAGATCGCTTTTAGCGATAAGGCCGCCTACATTGTACTGTTTTATCTATGTAAGCATTTTTATGTAATTGTTTTCTTTGTGCAATAAAGTATGTCTTATCTTATCTTATCTTAACTGTCCCGACAGACTTCGTACTGTTGCCAACCATTCGGTGTCACTTGACAGGTAGGAACAGTTGCTAAGAGAAAACTTTCTCATGTTAACAAATAATTCAAAACCAAGATTAGCCAAATCGGTCCAGCCGTTCCCGAGTTTTAGCGAGACTAACGAACAGCAATCCATTTTTATTTATAGAGATGTATTTAGAAAAGAAAAGGTAATTTCATCTGTTGTCTAGTATACCAAAAAAAGGGCCTTAAATTGAGCTCAATGGCGCTATGTGGAATAATGTCCAGGGATATTTATTTATGTGATAGATTAACATTATTAAACCTCTCATTACCATCCTCAGACTTCGCATAGGAAGGCTTCCATCCTGGGCCAAGAAAAGCTTAGGAGACGAGCTAGTAGCCCCGGAGACACCAGCCCCAGATCCACCCGCCAGGGGCAAGTGGGCTACCAGGATACAGCCGCCTGCAGGTCAGTTTATATACTACTAGCGACCCGCCCCCGCTTCGCACGGGTGCAATAGGATGTTATTATACATATAAACCTTCCTCTTAAATCACTCTATCTATTAAAAAAAACCGCATCAAAATCCGTTGCGTAGTTTCAAAGATTTAAGCATACAAAGGGACATAGGGACAGAGAAAGCGACTTTGTTTTATACTATGTAGTGATTAGCCCTTAGTATGGTGCTGGCTGAAATGTGGCTATTTCATTTTAAAACTTATGTGATTGGAATAGGGTGCAAAACTAATGAAACCTAACATACTTGCTTTGCCGAATGAACGGTTATTGTTCATTTTCTCAGAGATACTCGAAGTTTTCGAGGTATCCTCAGTGTTTATGGCATTCAAGGCATAATTATTCCCTGTTGGGGACCTACCTCTGTTTACTACTTAGAATAGGGTAGATGACTATGAGTGATTTTGCATGTTTTTTTATGTTCCCCAAAAATAATAATTGATTACAAATGTTATTGTAAAACCACAATCGAAATTCGTTTCAAAATGAGGCTACAATAGGCCTGCAAACTTGGGTGGGCAAGTCCATTTCATATGTGTTAAATTTTTGTAAAACAATATCACTTTTTTGTAACCCAAACTATTATGAAGGAATTATGTTAGGAGACCATTATCATAAACGCAATATTGAATATAGCTGTCGAACAAAGTTATTACGCGCTCCTTACAAAAACAGCGACAGTGACGTCACTGTCGCTGTCACTTTTGTATGGAGCGTTTTTGGGCAAGTCCAAAAATGTGCATTTCAAATTGTGATATCTCTGGTGGTATTGATCCAGATGAAGTGATTCTTTGAGGATTGTTTACATAAATGTAAGGTCTTTCGATAATAAACAAAAAAAAAATACAGTCATCATGCCTATTGTATATTTAGGTTAGGTTTTAAGAATTTATTTCTCATAAAAAGATACTCTTCACTTAGAATGAGATATTGGTAACATTAGAAAATATTTCATCCCCCTGGGCACTAGATACAAAATGAGTTAAATAAAATGAATTTCACAAAATGAAACCTAATAAAATTAATATAAACCAAATAAAAAAATTAAAATATTCAAAATTAAACATTCTAATTAAAATTTCAGAAAAACGCGATTCCGACGGTTCCAAAGACAGTTCGCTAGACAGCGGAACTGACACGAGATACATCGAGAAACGGCAACAGAGTGTCAAACAGGTATGTTATGTTGTGAAGTGACATGTTCAAAATTATGTTCACAAGTGTTGAAAAATTTGTTACATGTTAATAAATGTTCAAAGTTTGGTTACATGTTCAAAATTATGTTCACAACTGTTCAAAGTTTGGCTAAATGTTCACAAATTTTCGCACAAAATGTTCAAATCTTTCAGTGTTCAACATTATGTTCATGTTTGGTATATTTTTTTAATGCAATTTCAGTCTTTTTGTAAGGCAACAATAGAGTTGAGTTATTTTATTAAGAGTTGGTAAACTACATACCTGTTAGCTTAGTCTCAAGTCTCACATAAAAGCATACGCTGAGCCAGATGCCCTTGTCACGTTTAAACAAAAAAATATGTTAAGTCTTTTGTATCTGTTTTTCAGGTGATTATTTATCTGTGACAATAAATGGTTTCTTTCTTTCCTTCTTCCTGAAGTCAAAATTAAGGCTAATAATAGTAATAATAAGACTAAGTTATGTTCAGCTAGAGTCTCTTATAGTCAATTATAATTAGAATTCATTGTTAACAGTTTATTTTGGGGCATTAAATAGTTTTAAACTCAACTACAAACATGAACACAAGTCTGAACACATCTGCAACATTTGACCCTGTTTCACTAATTCGTGTTGTCTAATCACTCACAAAATGGTTTTGGTTTTGTTCTGGTGATGGTTTTCTTTTCAATTAAATGTAAATATTGTTTTATTTTATTTTTTACGGACGGTCAAACACAAGTCAAGCGGTAAGCGTTACTGATTCAATTGGCACTCCAACAATACAAATATGTTGATTTCATATCAAAATAGATAATGTTTTAACAGCTATCGGTTTGGAAATCATTTGTTACGCTTATAAATGAAAACATCAATGATCATTATAATTACGCTTGATTTTTGTCCGACAGTACGTACCAAAATAATTAGTAAAATCTGACGAAAGACCAAATAAAATGATTTTACAATTAAATGTAGTATTTGTTTTGTCAGATTTTGCTAGATCTTCTTATTTTTTTATTTTAAGGATGATACAAATTAGTTTTATTTCTCTAGTAAACACGTTTATATTTTTAGCAATATTTTCAAACAACTTTTTTCCAACTGGCTAATATTAAATATTTTTTGTTTGTATTCATTTAAAAAAAGGTAATTTGGATCATCTCAATGTACCTACACTATCAGCAAATGGTTATGGACTTTATTCCTATTAACAATAGAGGCCGAAATCGCTCAACTTAAGTCAACTGCCCCGGGTCGAAGCGCTCTTCCGCCATTTTGATGCTACGATGAGGAAAACATATGATATATTGACGATATCTCCAAGGGTTGAAAAGGTTTCTTGTTTAATTTTTAGTTTGCATTATGTTTTGAGTTCGTTCGCTATGTTTCTTGCTTTAGTTTGTTTCGCCGTTTCATCTTGTTCATTTTTGTTCAGTGTTCATGTTGTTCTATGTTCATTTTTGTTCAGTGTTCATGTTGTTCTGTGTTCATTTTTGTTCAATATTCATTGTTTGGTCAATGTTCATTTTTGTTCTATGTCTGTTATTGTTAATTTCATTAGTTTATTTAAAGTAGGTAACGTTTAAATAGTAAATAACAATTTAAAAGTAGGTAAGTTTGTTTGATAAATTAATAACGTTTTTATTTCATAAAATAAAGTTACAAATTCGTCTCTTAGTTTATTTAGCTACAGAATTATTTATATTTGTGATGGAATAGTTGTTAAGAAGGTATACTAATGCACACAACATATACTTTAAAATCTTAACGCACGTAACTTTTACGTAACCTTTTGAAAAAGTATTTAGATATGGCGTTTGGGTACTAAATTATGATTATTTCGCTCGCTCCATTTACATTTAACACTTGCATGCATTTTTTTTCACTCACAATCACTTTCCTGCACTTATTTATTAAAATCTCATAACTATAGTTCGTTCGCGTTAAGAATGCAGTGATTTTTGAATTCACTTATTTCACACACATAAAAACTCAGATTCACAACCTTTGCGTTCGAAAGTATGCGTTCAACTGGTCACTGTGGACTTGACTTGCTAATTAGCAACGATTTGATTGTTTAGGGGACGTGCCAGATCGTACAAGTATGAAATTACTGCATTCTTAACGCAAACGGACTATAGCTTTGTTCATCAGCGTTTGCTAACTGCTTCTTTTTAATGTTTACGCTTTTTGTTTTAAGTTATTTCACTTTTGACATTAAAATATTCATATTTTTTTAACGGAATATGATATACATTTTGCGATAGTAGTCTTCTATCAAGAAGGCCGTATGAATGCCTGAGGTTACCATGGTTCAGTTGTTATAATAGATCGGCTACGATCTCTGTTGTAAAACAATTTGACAGGAAATGACAGAACTTCTGTCAAACAACTTTAATTTTATTGTATTCGATTGAAACTCTGAGTATAGTTCGTTTTTTTATTGCAGATAAGGTTCAATTGGTCAGTTATTAAATTTTATTCATTACACAGCACTGCTTATTTTTATTTTTTTGTTGATTTTTATTTATTTCCAAATTAGGTAACGATAAACCTATCGAAAACGCGCGTAACGGAAGCGCGCACGCGACACCACACAGACGACTCGTCTCTCGGCAGTTTTAAGTATGAGGTGCGTTTTTATTTTGTTTTTTCTGTTTATATTTTATTTATTTATCATTATTTATTTACAACAACACTGACAAATTATTAAAGGTTTCCCCAATGCAGTAATGTAGCTAACATTAAACAAAAACAAAGAACCTCAACATAAAATTAAACTTTAAAAATTCCAAACTACTGGCAACACAAAACAAATAATGTAGCCTTTGCGACTTCAGTCATGGAACAACAGAATATGTCCACCTATTAGCGACTTCGTTGAGTGTGATCAAGGTTCGTGTAAAGGCCTCCTTTGTGGATATTAGTTTTATTTTATTTAATTAACAAAATTTACAGCTGTTTTGCAAAAAATTAGAAGCAATTTTGTAGTTTTTAGCAGTTACTCAAACAGTAGCATGGTGGACCTATTTTGTAGTTTACACTAAATAAATTCGGTCTTTGTATACACAAAGATACAATAACTTTTACAACGCCTGTGAAGGATACCCTTCACAGGCGTTGTAAAAGTTATTGAGATATATTGTTTCAACTTTTGAGTCAACTGGTTTGTCGGACAAATACCCATAACCTTATGACAAGTTAAGAAATATTGCAGTCACGTGAATACCACAAAAAACACCTTTTCTTACATGAATTAAACCACTTGCCATTGGCAGAATACTCTCGATAAAAGAGGGTGCAGGCAATGATATTATAATTATACAAAATAGGTAGATAGGTTACTTGTGCTGAAACAGTGGCACCTGAAACCAGAACTTTTCGTAGACCTGAGCAAAGCATTGACAGTGTTGACAGTCTGAGACGACACAGCGTATCATGTATTTGTGTCGTTTACGCTCTAGTAGATAATCGTACTGTCTTGTTCACACGTTATAACACGGTCAAATTAACTCTGTCGTACCCCGTGGACAATTTTTGACTTCGCGTCAGTACTGACATAGCCTATCTACAATTTTTTTATTGTAATATCATTGGGTCAGGTTATTTAAATAGGGTGCTTCGGCATCTCTTCATAGTATGTATCTTTAAAGATATATTTTGTCCCCAGGACCAAGAGTCGACAGAGCACGATGGTGATATAGAAGACATTTCTGACGGAGAGAGGACCTCCTCTTCGGAGAGCAGAAACAGGCCTACCTACTACCCTGGGAATAACGATGAAGACACGCCTGGGTTAGTTGTGTTGTGATTATTTTCATAGCGATTAGTTTATTCTAGAGCAGAGCTAAGCGGAGCGGAGATATTTTAAACCACTCGTCAGATATCGTTATTTACTACGTCAGATGTCAAAATATTTTCGTGGATCAAGCATGCTCAATTGAACCTTTTAAACTGTTTACACTGTGGAAAAGCAAGGTGAAACTGACTGACTGAGTTTTACCAATAAAACGCATCGGAAGAGTTAACGCCGATTTACATTGAAAATAACAGTTACATCTACCCGCCACCAGAGGTTGCTACGACGATGCCAATTAGATACGCGTTAACTTAGAAAGAAAGAAAGAAACTTTCTTGATGCGTTTGACTAAGGCAACACGCGCAAGGCACTGTAAAAATAAATTAGATTATTTGGTTCACCAATATTAGTTCACACTAGTACCCACATGCTTCTAATAATTATGCCAAACCAAGGTTATGACAAACAGTAACTGGCCAACACAGCATGGACAAATTTTCAATATTAAAATTACTTTCCAAAACTAGACAGATTCCCTCTGAATATTTCCTAACTGATTTGCATTAGTTAAAAGTTTTTTTTTATTAGAACGCCTACTATGTGTTCATTGAGCAACTCGCGGCTAACCCCCTTATTCATAAAAACGAACGCACCGCTAAAGCATTGTTTAATTGACGTGTTGTGTCACTTACTCGCAAATGGCGGCAGCAACAAGAATGACAGTTACAAAGCGATACAAAAGTTAAAATGTTGTTGGAGTGCTGTTTAAGTTTTTATGAATAAGGGGGTAAGTCTACGGTAGTAACGTGATAGAGAATCTAAGCCACGCAAATAACGGCCCTCCTACTGTTTGAATTACAAGCTAATTTAAACTACTGTTTACATTACAAGCTAACTTAAACTACTGTTTTAATTACAAGCTAATTTAAACAGTTTTGCGAGCTTCTGAATGTTCCATTCAACGGCAACAGTAACTTTTGTTTTCTGTCACAGGGAATTCATGGTAAACGCAATGGACGCCGAAGAGTTGCGGCAGTCGGTGCGCCGCTCCAAGCGGTGGAAGGCCTCATCGCCCAGACTCGAGATACCTCCGAGCGGCACCGGCACCTCCCTCAGCGGGTCTGGACACGATTCTGATGATGATGAGGTATGGAAATGAGAAAAAACAATCAACTGATTGTGTAAAAGATTACAATAAATCTCAGAACAGGCAGACAAAACAGTTTTGTTTTGTGATTGTGATTTACAAATTCGCCTAATTTTTTTGTAGATATGTTATTTATTGAATATTGCACAAGTAGAGTACACAAGGCGAACTTATTGTCATATGACATTCTCTACCAGCTAGCCTTTGGGTCATGCAGAGATTGAGCAGAAGATTCCGATAAGAAAAATCTGTATACCTACACAACTACTTTGGGTTTTTTCATACCCGTTACTATACCTTTAAATGCAGGTAAAAATTAAAAAATCGAGATCCTAAATATTTCTTAATAATGTTTAAGCATGACAAAATAATATCTGATGTATGGTAAACGGTGGCGACGGGTTTCCCATTTCCGGTCAGTCATTGTAAATAAATGTCATTTCATTTATTTATTGCATATTACATTCCATAAGGTCATTTGGCCCATAACTATACTTAAAGGAAATTTTGTTTGTGGTGAAGTTACCATAAGTAAAATGTGCCAAACCTCTCTCCATAAAAATGGATTGCTGTTCGTTAGTCTCGCTAAAACTCGGGAACGGCTCTACCGATTTGGCTAATTTTGGTTTTGAAACATTTGGAAAGTCCAGGGAAGGTTTCAAAGGTGAGTGAACATAAGAAAATGTTAGGAAAATATTTGGAAAACAACAATAGACTTTTCCTTAGTTAACATATACTTTACTTTTTCATTTCTACCTGTCAATGATTGACAACAGAACAACGTCTGTCGGGACAGCTAGTCTTAAATATTGTTATTTATTGTCCCAAAGAACGGTGTGTCGTGTAACCCGTTCCCGCTCGGCTGATTTTTTTTGTGGTCCAGTGACTACATATATCACTACATAGTATAAAACAAAGTCGCTTTCTCTGTCCCTATGTCTGTTTGTATGCTTAAATCTTTGAAACTACGGAACGCATTTTGATTATCTTTTTAATAGATAGAGTGATTCAAGAGGAAGGTTTATATGTATAATAACATCCTATTGCACCCGTGCGAAGCGGGGGCGGTTCGCTAGTATTTTATAAACCTATTTTTTCCCCAGGTGTCGACCCCATCCGGCGACAACGCGGACCGGAACCCACTGTCCGGCTCGTGCGAGTCGGTGGACACGGCCGGACGCCGCGAGAAGTACATCAAGTCCGCCTTCGATAGTTTGTCCGGGGCTGATCTGGAGAACACTTTGAATGCTGGTAAGTGCCGATTATGCAAGTGAAAAGGTTTAGTTATTTACTCTCAAACGACCACAGTAAAGTTAAGTGAAAATTAAAAATAAAAACACTTAAATGTAGTAGAGAAAAGGAAAAAATCTAGATGATCACAGTGACTTTACCACCAGTCTACACCAAGTGACATATGCTGAGCGTCATTATTTATTTCTTGTACAGTAATACATAGAAAATAATAACAATATACAGGGTGGCCGGGGAGTTGACGTCCAAAGCAAAAATTTAGGTTCCTTATATCAAGGTGTATTCAAATCACCCCATGTATGTTCTACGATTTTGCTGAGATTAGATTAGATAAGTTATTTCTCAAATTAAAGTTCCCTGTAAATTACGTCCGATGTCACAATATAGGTCATTCAAATTGAGATCGTCAGAGAAGTAAAATTACAATAAAATAAATATTTAACGAATTAAAATCAAAATTAAATCGAATAAAAATACAATAACATAAAAGATTAGATTAATGAAAAGTCTCAAATAAAATCAAGATAAACAATGTCAACGGGTTACAATAAAATTAATTAATCATTTATCATGTCAAGGTTTATAAATTCGGCTGTTGAATAAAATGGATTTCCCAATAAAAGGAAGTTAGGAGCTAAAATACATTTTCATGAATTTTTCCTTAATTTTCACCTATCATTGGTTTTTTTCTCAATATGGCGAGTACTTGGTGGTCATACTATCGGTGATAACAACAAGACTCACAAATAGGACTCTTAAAATTACGGTCTTATGTGAACATTGCATATGTAACGATTCCGCGGCACATGCTGAGTACGTGCCGTTTTGGTGCCACAATAATACATATGTTTTTTTATCATGTTTATCTTTGCATTGTATTGTGTCACTAAATAAATTATTTTGCTTTCTTTCTTCCTATATAATGACTTCTAAGCGGTGGTCTACTGATTTTCTTATTTCTCTGGTTTTGCTGTCTATAACGTTTATTTTCCCCCAGGCAACACTTCTCTTTCATCTCAACACCTATCCCGGGGCCCCCAGCCCTTACCGAGGACCCCCGCCAAGCGAGTGGACCCGGAAGCCTTGAGGCGTCGCGAGGAGCTGAACAGGAGGATCCTGGAGACACGGAGACAGCTGGAGAGTGTAAGTCTGTCTGTCTGTCTATACACACTACACCTCAGTATCTGTACACTGGCGCCAAGCGAGTGGATCTGTCTGTCTACACACTACACCTCAGTATCTGTACACTGGCGCCAAGCGAGTGGATCTGTCTGTCTACACACTACACCTCAGTATCTGTACACTGGCGCCAAGCGAGTGGATCTGTCTGTCTACACACTACACCTCAGTATCTGTACACTGGCGCCAAGCGAGTGGATCTGTCTGTCTACACACTACACCTCAGTATCTGTACACTGGCGCCAAGCGAGTGGATCTGTCTGTCTACACACTACACCTCAGTATCTGTACACTGGCGCCAAGCGAGTGGATCTGTCTGTCTACACACTACACCTCAGTATCTGTACACTGGCGCCAAGCGAGTGGATCTGTCTGTCTACACACTACACCTCAGTATCTGTACACTGGCGCCAAGCGAGTGGATCTGTCTGTCTACACACTACACCTCAGTATCTGTACACTGGCGCCAAGCGAGTGGATCTGTCTGTCTACACACTACACCTCAGTATCTGTACACTGGCGCCAAGCGAGTGGATCTGTCTGTCTACACACTACACCTCAGTATCTGTACACTGGCGCCAAGCGAGTGGATCTGTCTGTCTACACACTACACCTCAGTATCTGTACACTGGCGCCAAGCGAGTGGATCTGTCTGTCTACACACTACACCTCAGTATCTGTACACTGGCGCCAAGCGAGTGGATCTGTCTGTCTACACACTACACCTCAGTATCTGTACACTGGCATCAAGCGAATGGATCCTGAGCTGAACAGGAGGATCCTGGAGACACGGAGACAGCTGGAGAGTGTAAGTATTCTATCTGTCTACACTCGACACCTCAGCGACTGTACACTGGCGAGGACCCGGAGTGCACAGCAAGATTCTGGAGACGACGAGACTGCTAAAAAGTGTGACTTTGGTATGATTTAGGTGGCCTCATCGCTAAGAGCAATCTTTACAGATCAACCTAGATAAATTTATTCATATTTGTTCTATATTTGTGCAACAGGATGTCTTTCATAGATAACTATACTCAAACAAGTAGTTTCAATCATTCATATTTTAGTAACTATTTATTTTCTTTACCTGAAATTGCATTTTGCATTAAAATCAAAATATTTTCTTGTAAAATTCTACTCATGATTGCCATATAAATGTTATTTCCTAGAATTTGATTCTATAATAAGCGACACTACAAGATGGCATGATAATATAGGGTGGCATATTTCCTCAAAACCAACCAGCTCGAAACCTGAGTATGGCTTTATATATACAGGGTGTTACAAAAATACCCCTTATAACTAAAGGGTGTTATACAAACTCCTGAAAGGAGTCCCTTGTTCATTTCTTATTAGCTCTTCATTTGAATTTCGAGTAAATTACGTAAAATAAAAACATCGATCATAGAAACACACGGCACTAATTTGGGTTCATGGACCCAAGTTGACCCTAACCGGGAGTGACCAGGAGCGACCTCTTTTGTTCACGCCACTACGTTATAAATCGATAAATCGAATAAATATTGACATTTTGGTAAACGTTTGATGTACGTTTTTATCGAAACCGTTAAAGATATGAAAAAAGGGACAACACCTACTATTTCAGATTCATTCACTTTCTATGCCATATGAGGTGCCCGTGGCGCAGTTGCGACAGTGACTGGCGACGATCGCTGTTGTAAAGCAACTCACGCCGGGTCGGAAATGGGATGGGTGACCACCCCGACCGAAATTTAGTGATGTGTATTTCGGGCATCTCCGTGCCGGTTGACGTCGCTAGATGTCAGTCGTTAAGCCTAATCAGAGGCCTTAGGGCGGCTTGATAACATCTGACAATGAGGTTGCTCACTAACCTTACACCCCTCCAACAATCCGCACTGAGCGTGTGTTGGAGTATGGCTTGTTCCACCTCATAGTTGAGGTGAGGCCTGTGCCCAGCAGTGGGACGTATGTAGGCCGTTTATGTTTCCTACCTAACCATCACCATATAATTCCAGGTGGCATTCCGCTCGAACCTCAAATCGAGTCAGTCTACAAACGACCTCTCCTACATTCCTGAGAAGGATGGGTCACGCCGTAGTCGACCCATCTCTATGGCTGTGCCGAGCAATAGTCGACCTTATGGTGAGTGCAGTTAGGTTTATGGTGCTTGGACGTTGGGTTTAGAGTGTGGTCAATTGGGAGAAAATTTTGAGAAATGTTGATAGATTATGAAGAATCTTTTGAATTCAATATAAGATATTACTACTGTTTTTTATTCTACATGAATTTTTTTTAACTATAGTTTACTATATGTCTGTTACATGCAAGTAAAAAGATAAATATAAATAGAATAGTAGTGAACGGTCAACGGCACTACAGTCTCCTTGCCCTATTTCTAAGAAAACAAGTTTGGTAATGGAATGATGTGCTGTTGACTGTACGCAGGTAATAAAATAGTTACGATTTAGGCGCTTGAGATAAAGTGTTAGAAATTCTGCCAGCGAAAACTCCATGCATAGCAATCATATTGAATTTGAAGAAAATTGTACTAAGTATCTCAATTGACCTACACCTAAAAAACCTAGTATTTGCTAAAGAGTGCCACATCATTAACATCTGCATTTTTTGAAATATTTACTATCAACAATATAAAATGTAGAAAGCAATCCAATTTTGTAAAAAAACTTTTAATTTTTCTCAACCTTGAGACCTGAAAAACTAATAAATCTTTCACTAGTATCATTTTAAATTGTTGATAAAATATAATTTTCATATGTATTGCTATATACTAACATGTTATTAAATTTCCGTCACGCTAACCAGGACATAACCCCACATGCCCAGAAGAGAATCTGGACAGTCTAAACTCGAATTTCTTCGACAGTCTTAACCCTTTCCAAAACGTCGACTATCGGAACAGAAACCCTTACGCCATCCCTGCCAATCTTAATAAACACATGCCCGAATATGTTGATAACACACCACCTTATGTACCCCCTCATGCTAATATACCAATTCCCCAAAATGATAAAAGAAGTATGAATTTTACGCCATATGGAACAAAACCGGTTATATTTAAAGATCAACTACCTCAAAAACAGAATTTAGCCTTTACCGTAGATATGGGTAAGAAACCAGTTGTTCAATCCAAAGTGTTCAATAGATTATTCCCCAATGCGGATGATAAAGAACCGCCTAAAATACCTCCTAGAAACTTCCACCTAAACTTAACTAAACCAGAAGAGAAACCGCAAACTAAACCAAAGCCTAATAGGAGTATTTTCAAAAACTACAAGTCATGTCCTGTCTCGCCTGTTTCTGAGGAATGCAAATGGGCTGATAAGGTTGCCCAAAATAATCAGAATCATAATAAAAACAATCAAAGGCCTCAAACAAATTCTCTAGATCCTAAAAAGAGAAATTCTCTATCTTTCTTCGTCGGTGCTGATGGGAAATGTCTGAAAGATTCAGGAAAAAGTATTGTCGATATCATCAAGAGTGATACTGAGAAAATGATTGCAGAGATCACTAAGAAATATGGTGATCTAGATCAATATGGAACAGTTAGTCATCATGATTTAGATTTGCAGCCGACTAAGGAAGTTGAAGAGAAAGATGATGGTAATTTTTCATCAGATTCTTTAGAAGACTGTAGTTTTAGCCAAGATGCTAGCTGCAAAAATAAACTATACTCAAAGAGAGTCTGTAAGAAACATAACAAATCAAAACCTCGTAGAGCTGTATCTAACTACGAAATATCCTCAACCGATAAGCCTACAGTACCAGCAAAGCCTTCGAATATAAGCCAGAAGAGTTCCACGCTGCCAAGAAATATGCCTTCTAATTTAGAAGATATTCTAGATGAAGTCGATTCTATGAATTATAACTCGAATATGTATAGATGCCAAAGTGTTCTCACCAAAAGATGTGTCACTAGATCCAATGAGTCTGTTCTTAGTGATAATTCTAACTGTTCTAGTGTTTCCAATGAAATATTCCTCAGATATGGTAATGAAGTTGCGTTCCAACAAGCCAAGTTCACAGATAGTAGATACAATTTGAATGACTCTCAGAACTGCTCGTTCGAGAACATAAACGACCCTGACTATTTAGATAACCATAGACACAGCAGTGCTAGTTTCTTCTTAAACCAAAAGAAGTATATGAAGTCGAGCTGTAGTCAGGAATCTATTCTGTCTGATGATATGTTTTTAGAAAACGATAATCAACTTTCTAGAACTAATTGCAATTCCTTAGAAAGTGTGCTATCTGATGATTCGGAATGTACTAAGAGTGCTCCGCTAGAAATGCTATTCGAAGGTACTAAGCCAAAGAAATTGCAAAGAACTCAAACAGGTATACCGAGGAATAGCAAGAGTTGTTACGAGTTTGAAAACGCATCCAAAAGCTATGGTTCTAGTCCGAATAATGCTCCGTACTTTCACGGGTACATGTATAATAATTATTTAGAAGGTACTAGTCCTAATTATAAGGATCCACCTACTAGTGTCAGTCCTAAGCCATCAGCGCCTGTCAGTAAAGTTATCGGCTTTGAAGTACCAACTACAGAGTTTTCTGGTCACAAAACAGTGACCAGATCGAGAAGTCTCTACGATTCGTCATCAAAGCAACCACCTCCTGCTAAGAATATTGCGTATTATTTCGATGGAAATAACATACAGCAGTGTTCTAAAGAGAGGAAGTTGACAGATGAAATCCCTAGATTAACCACGACGGATTATGTTGCTAATACAAAGTCTTTACAACCTAAATTTGTTGAAAAACACAAATATAAGAGTGAAATGGCAGGCTGCGAACAAAACGCTATGGTCAAATCAAAAAGCTGCAGTTTCGAGGTAGTTTTAGAACCTGCGTCGAAACCGAATCCTTTGAAAAATCTAATAGAGAAACGAAATTCTCACGTGCAGAAGAATTTGGAGAAATTTGAAGAGCAAATAAGAAAGAACACTCAAACGAAAATGAGTAAAAATCAACAGAACAAAGATAAAGCAAACGGTGCCAAATATAATAATGCTACAAAAAGTCTAGAGCGAGGATCGCAGAAAAACAATAACGTGAAGGTGACAATGGAATTTGTTCCTCATAAACCACCTAAACCTGTGAAAAGGACTTCGTCAGTAAAAATAAACAATAGATTGAAAGCTGGCATGGAAAAAACGACTCTAAGCTCGTCCATATCCTCTCAATATAAGGCCAAATTAGATGGACTCCAAAACAAGAATTACCTAGCTAATAAAAAGCAAGAGGACAATAATTCTAATAAAGTCGACACGCCAGATAATTCTGAAAAGACATTTGACGTTTTCGTTAAGGAAAAAGATGTGAATGAGAACAAATCTGAAATGCAAATGGATAGTCTAGAAGTCTACGCTATGCAGCGAATGGAACGAATGAAACAAGTGAGCATGGATTCCTTAGATGTTATTGAAGATCAAAATGACTTTGCAAAAGATTCATTAGATTACTACGCTGAGCAAGAAAACAAGTTCTCTTACAAGTCAAAGAAGGATCAGATCAATTCTAGACTATCTAGAAATGACAAAGATCTGGCTATTGCTTGTCACAGTCGTCAACACCAGGAAGCCAAAGAAAACATTGCCCCTGAAAGTGAAGAGATGAAGAAATATAAAGACATTGAACGTAAAATCGAGATTATAAATAAGTTGGTTGAAATGGAAGAACGCAAGATTTTACAAGAGAAAATATTGAAAGAATGGCGAATGAGACCTCTTAAGGCCAATATAAATGACGGATCAGGAGTTGTCAAAGTTTTGTCTAGAAAATTCGAAAAGCTTGCGACTAAACAGACTACAGTTCCTAACTTCGCTTCCCTAACTTTGGAAGAAGCTGAAACAGATACGGAACCTAATTCAGAAAATAAAGAGATAAAACGGAACCTCAGTCTACCTGATATTCTAGACTCAGAACAAATAGGTTTAGTAACAGCTGAATGTATAGAAGTGAGCAATGATGCTGGTAATGATATCATGCAAGAATCACCCGAAACGGAAATGAAACTTAACAACACTGTTAAAGAATTACCAACAGCGCCGAAATCTTTGAAGCAAAGAGTGTACAACGAAATGGTAATACCGAAAACAGACGTCCATTTAGATAGCGAGAACTATGAATCGTCCACAACCAGTTCTAGCTGTACAAATTCTCCAAAGAGAATGTCCATGTATGGTTTCAATCGTGCCAAAACGCCGTTTAGGAAAATAATGAGAGTGCCAACTCCACGTCTTTGTATGGAAAATAGAATGCATGAGCCGACGCTAGGTAGGGTTAGGCCGGTCATATACGGAGGGGGTGTCGTAAGGGCTTGTCTAGCCAAAAGACTGCCGATCCAAGCTCCGATGTTGCCGTCAAAATTCACGCCGCAAGGTTGGCAACGCATGTTTTAAGAAATAAGTGTCGTTAAGTTGCGCTTTTGGAGGCATCATTTCTGTTGATGTTTTGATTTATTCGCTCAGTGACGTGTTTATGACTGGATATTTTAATATCTTTATCAATTTAGAAGTATTTGTAGCACCACGATGCCGACAAAGTCAAATAGAAATTATAATTCAGTTTCGTCATCATTGTCTATTTAAATTCAGAAAAACCCCAGTCATGGATATCACACTCTCTGAGCTTAATTTTTTATTGGAAATTATTTATACCCTTTCTCCGTTCCTTTAAGTTTTAATTAGATGCCTAACGCGACAATAATTTGTGATTAGATTTGTGAAGATGATAGTGGGGTGTGAATTGTTTAAATATCTAAATATATATAAATATTTGAATAACTATCATTATTATTAAGCACTTGCTATTCTTCACAATCCAACACAAATCATGGCTTTTTAAATTTTTCAAATGTTTTTGAAGCATGTGTTTTGACTATGTGATTTGAATCTTTTTACATTTATGCATGCATGTGTTATTTTTGATGTTTATCTATAGATGTTTTGTGCTTCGCCTTATGGCAATCTGAACGATTGCGTTGATAATCATTTATGAAAAAACACCAATAGTTTTCTCTTTTTAACACCAGTATTTTTTTACCATTGGAACAATGAAATGAATCTTTGTTAAAAACTTCATACTGTTGGGCATGGGACCTCAAAGGTTCAACAGTCACCTTGCTTTCGACTACTGAACTATCAGGGTCGTTTTCAACGTCTATTGGGACAAATATCAAAAGGACGACTATTATCAATAATTATTTAAACTCATCACCGTATTTCAGTTTTAACTAACACAGACATGTAGTTATACTCATAGGTAAACAACCAATGATATAACAATAAAAAAAGACGTAGATAAGTTATGTCAGTACTGACCCGAAGTTAGAAATAATCCCCTGGCATAAGTACCTATGATTTGACTGTGTGTACCAGATAGCATGATTATTTACTAGAGCGTAAATGAGACAGATACATGTTGCACAGTGTTTTCTCAAACTATCAATGCTTTGCTCAGATGGTCGGAAGTCCTGATTTCGGGTGCCACTTTTTTAGCACAAGTAACTTATCCCCGTCTTTCATTATAATATCATTATACAACGTTCAGATTGCACAGTCCAGCATGTTAACCCGCCTAATTTATTAGCAAGTCGCACCACCACGAGCGAAGAGGAGGAGACGACCGGCATGCGTCGTGCCATCTCGCTCTCAGACCTCGCCGTCAAACCGACTCCCGCGCCGCGGACTCCGCAAGGTAGGATTCTCGGTCCGATGCTATTGGTTCTCTACAAAGGTGGTGGTCGACTAAAAATCATGGTGGTATTATGGGTATATTATGATAGGAAATCTCGAGAATTATTTTAAGATAGTTAGTATAAGTAGATCCAAAGATACAAGCTTGAAAGTGAAGTAATTTTTTGATAATTGGTTTTTAACTTATTGTTGGCGATTCTATTATGTAATTAAATTTTATTACATGTTTTAGTGAAGTCTTCTAAAAGTTATCTGTGTGAACTAACAACTGCCTCTTTTATTACACTAAGATGAAAGAGAAATAGGTTAATATTTTAGTATTGCTATTGTAATGTTTGAGTTTCATTATATTGTAATAAAGCATGTTTCTCAATTCATTTTCTAAAAGCTTTGCATAACTTGAATGCTGCCTTGCCTCCTATTGTGCTGTCTTTTTACGTATTTTATTATCTATGTTTAGAATAGTATGTGTTTTAAGTATTTACTAGAAACTTATTCTTTCCATTTTACCAATTTATCTTACACGTTCAGTGTCAAGGTTTTTAATTAAATGAAATGCAAATCTTATTCCAACATAGGTTTTTAAACTTTGTTGTTGCATTTCTCACTATATAAACACTAAATTAACCGGGTTTTCTGTAACTTATTCCAACAGTTTTGAAGCCTAGTTTATAATGAATCTAAAGATTACTCCAATAGGTTATACCTTAATTATTTTGAAAGTATGATTATGTAATTTAATGTAATCAATTCTATTCTTTTATATCACGTAGGAAGTCTTTTAGTAACAAATAAATAAAATCAATGCCAACTGGCAAGAGCTTGGCCAAGACCAGCTATGGTATTCCCGTGGGCGCCATAACTCACCTCACTCATGGTGAGTTATCTTTAAAATTAAATTTCATTGCGACTATGGTCGTTTGAGAGAAAAACATTAAGCCAAAAAAAAGTTTTTTTAGTGACATATTCATATTATCATTTTCGTATTAATGATTGAAAGAAAGAAAGAAAAATATTTTACTGTCCCAACAGAACAAATACAAACAAAGGAAATGCAGAACATAAAAACAAAATACAAAATTTGAAAAATAAATAAAAAATACATTCTTAAAATTTTGTAGTAAACATTTCTTTGTTGTGATTGAAGTAAGCGCGAAGCACCGAGATGTAAAGTGATATCCACCGGAATGCCACCCCAGCAGGCGTGACATGCTCCAGATTTATTATGTATAATTGCCTCAAATAGAAAGTAGTATAAACGAAAATTCTATTCAAACTTCTTCCCCAATAAAACAAACATCCCTTAACCACACAGCCTCATCAAAACCAGTCCAGCCATCGAGCGCAGGCGCCAACTCGAGCAAGTCCCCCGGTGGTTTCGCAAGGCCGGCTCCGCGGTACCACGGCAAGTCCAGTATGACTAGGAGTTCTAGTGTTGGCGTGCTGAATAACCAGGTAAGGAATTCATGCTTAAAAATTACAAATACAAATAAAATGTGCGTCCTGCGAAAAGTGGTACATGTCGAAAAAGAAAACTTTACAGTAATGTAGATTTTGTGTTTAAAAATTCATAAACTGAAACTAAAAAAGGTCGACACCTATGAAATAGTATCATTACTATTAAAAAATAATTATTCGAACTCAGTTTATGAATTTTTAAACACAAAACCTACGCTACTGTAAAGTCGTCTTCTTCAACATGTACAGTCAACAGCACATCAGGTTACCCCATTTCCGTTTTTTCTCTCGCTCTTACCAAATGACATTTGTTCGCGATAGAGCAAGGAGGACTGAACGGAAATGGGTAGCGTGATGTGCCGGCCACCGTACCACTTTTCACAGGACGCACAGTATAAATTATTTAGTAACAAAAAGTTCTTGGGTTACATGTTAGCATACTTAATGCCAAACAACATGAGATGATGATGATGATGATGAAATATTCAAAACATATTAAATGTGTGTATCCCACTAATTCCGATTTGTATTTCCATATGGGGCTGTCCATTAATCACGTGAGGCTTGAAAGGGGGGGGAGGGGTTTGATAAAAATCACGAAAATAACACAAGGGTGAGGGGGGGTGTAGTAAGATATCTCGTGTATTTATTTTTTCGTCTAACGCGGGATTTTTAAACAAATATTAAGCGGCACGGCGCGGCGTGTAGTGACCTCGACTCGCCGTCCAGGCAACGGACGGAGGAGGAAAGGATCGTCGGCAACTTTTGGAAAGGACGTGCCAGTGGTGTGGATTGTACTTCTGTACAAAGAAGAAAGTTAAGGAACATGTAAATTCATGTCACAAGCAACCTAATCCGAGCAGTAATAGTGTAGAGATGCACAATGTTCGTCCTTCACGCATCCTCACGCGACGATCAATCGGCAGATCGAAAGAAATTCTCTGCGTTGTGCGCGAAAATGATGACACCGAGTGGCTTGATGAAACCGATGTTGATTTTCAACAAAACACAGTGCCAACAACTGACCTGCAAGATGCTTATCCAGTTGTTAGTGTTGAAGAATGTCTTGCTAATCCGTGGTCCGAGGACAATATATCTTAAATATATTTATGTACTAGTACAATACATGTTTTTCCTATGATTACACTCTTCGTTTATTATTATTGTTATGGCAATAAAAAAAACTTGCAACCTGGTGTAGACATTTTTATTATGGTCCTTAATTTCAGAATAAAATAAGATTATAGTTTATACCTGTATTTAAATTAAGATAATATTCAGAAAATTTTAAGATTCGTTGTAGGTACTAAAAATACACGTGATGTTGAGAAGGGGGAGGGGGGGTGGTCTTGAACCTCACTACGTATCACCAATGGGGGCGGGGGGGTGAAAAAATCCTAAAAAAAGATCACGTGATTAATGGACAACCCCTAGACGGTAAAGTTGGCGTGCACAGAAACTATTTTATGAGTTTCTCTTTAAATAAAACCTTTTATGTGAAAACTAGCTTTTGGCGTTTTTGTCGTCATGGAATTATCGGGATACAAATTGGGATTTGATATTTCAATAGAAATAGTGGATTACGTATTTTAACTGATTCATCCATTGAAATAGTGGGTTACACCCAAAAAACTACTGGACTTACCCACGAATTCACAAAGCAAATCAACGTTGAGCATCCCTCAGAAGTATAGCTGTCCCTTTCAGTCCTATTGACATTTTACAGGACAGCATGAGCGTGAGTGCGTGCTTAGCGTTGATTGACGTTTGTGAATTCGGGGGTTAGTAACTTAAAAACCCATTCAGTACACATTTCGGAACTTTATTTATCCGATCACACAAAGTTTTTTTTCTATCCACAGAGTGATTCAGAATCCGACCCCCAGCCGTCCAGGCCTCAATCGAACCGCATCCAAGGCCTCATGAGGCCTACAATAAGTTCCATGAACAAGGCCGCCGCGAACAACACCAGGAGACGAGGCCTAGCGAACGCTTACAGTGCTGGTGAGTTCTTATAGCCTTGGCCAGTGGTATATGGCCTTCAAATGGCCTGAAGTAGTTGCTTAAAACTAATATAGTGCAGGTTAGGAGTTGCAATCACTAGTAGCTTAAACAAGTAGTGAAATTACATTACTAGTCCGAAATTTTAGTAAATGGCCGCAACTAGTTGCTTGAAACTAATTGAGCTAGTGCAGGTTAAGAGTTGCAATCACTAGTTAGCTGGACAAGTAGTAGAATTGGAGTACTGGTCAGAAATTAGGCTAGTTGGCCTAAACTAGTGGCTATAACGAATGGTACTAGTCGTGACTAGTGCAATCTGAAAGTGGCAATCACTAGTAGTTTAACAAGTAGTAAAATTAGAGTACTATTCCGAAATGATGGTAAATAATATCGGAAATAAATCCAATAAGTCAAAAACTATGAAAATCTATAAGTGTTGGAACAACCCAACTTTGTTTTATCTATATAGATTGCATATTAACAAATGAAAGTACAGTCAACGCCACAACAGGCCACCCATTTCCGGATTTTATTTTGCCCTTGCCAAATGTATTCAAGCAACGGTGTAAGACTGGAAATGTGTCGCCGTAAATTGTACAATTTACGTACAATAATTAAACTCAATGATATTACAATAAAAAAGACGTAGATAGGTTAAGTACTGACGCGAAGGCAAAAATGAAGTCGAACAAGTCGAAAAAGTGGTCGACTTAGTTAATTTGACCGTGTTATACCGTGTGAACAAGATAGTGTGATTAATAACTAAAGCTTAAACTAGACAGATACATGTTGCGAAGTTTCGTCTCAGACTGTCAACACAGTCAATGCTTTGCTCAGTAGGCCTAGCACGATTTGCTATCGTTTTAGTAATTGAAAAGTAAACGATCCCTTTTTTTCTTTTTCCTATGCCTTTAAGAAAAACAACTATCGTTTACTTTTCGATTACCAAAACGTTAGCGGTTCTTGCTAGCCCTACAGGTGTACAAATCGTTCGAATATGGGGTGCCACTTTTCTAGTGGAAAACATTGGATAGCTGTTGACTGTTTACTGCTAAATACTAAATTCAAATGCACAGGCTTTGCCTCTCGTAGCAAATGTAATATCATACCTAACTGCAAGTCTAACCTCACAATAACGCACGCACAGTGAGCCTCTCCACCGGCGCCCCGGAGGAGTCCAGCTCCGAGGCGGAGGACCGTCCACCTGGAGACAAGCCGGCTGTCCCACCTCGGCCTAGGGCTGGATCGGTGGACCATACACAGAGGAGGATTGGTGAGTGGGATTGTATACAGGGTGTTTCAAAAATACCCCTAAAGACTGAAATGGCATAGAAAGTGAATGAATCTGAATTTGCAAAAATGTCGATATTAATTCGATTAATACGATACGATTAATCGATATAAAACGTAGGGGTGTGAACAAAGGAGGTCAACTTCTATGATCGACGTTTTTATTTTACGTTATTTTACTCGAAATTCAAATTAAGAGTTACGACTGTAAGAAATTAACAAGGGACTCCTTTCAGGAGTTTGCATAACCCCCTTCAATTTTTTTTGGTAGGACGTTTTTTTGGTTTTTTAGCTGGCCTTAAATTAGTCTTTATATTTATTGTCTGTGTACCGAATAAGTATATAATAATACATTTTATTTGACATAATACCTCACAGCAACTAAGCAAAGCTTGAATTATGAATTTAAATTCAAAAAATCTTAAAAAAATAAGAAATTATGTTAGTTTATGATGCTTTTTTAATTTGTTTGGACGTATTCATAATGTTAATTGTAATTGATATTGATACCTTAGATTAAAGAAAAAGTGGAAGATACGGTACGCTTTTATAGTTGTCAACTAAAATATGGGCTTTCACGCACACTACATCCATACGAACACACACTACGCAAAATATTAACGAAGTGATAAGACATCAAAAGATAAAGATAGAGCGATGGGCTCCTCAATAGTGCGAGTGAGAAAAGTCTATGTGAGAAAACCTGTTTTTGCTGGAATCTATCGTATCGTGTCTAACGCACACATCCCGTTTAGTCTGTATCTGTCACTCAAAAATGTCGGATTTTATGGAAAATTACAAAAATATTTTCTTTAAAAATATAATTTTGTTGTTCTTACGCATGAAATATGATTTCCTGTGATTTGTTTTTACGCCTTGAATGATTTGTGTACTGAATAAAGGCACAGCCAGGCATTTTTTGCGTTAATTAGATGGACAATTGTATTTCAATGTCAACGAGTTAGACAGCATCACGTCACAGTGTATCAACGCAGACTGAAGCAAACCAAGTACATTGTACTCAGTTTAGTAGGACCGCGCGCGGCTAGCTGTTGCCGCATCTTCCTCTTTTGCTATAATCTAAGATTGATACATTGTAATGAATTTGTAATTACAATTTATTGAATACTAGCCTCCTTGACATGTAATGAATATTATGAACACATATCTTATCTTGACAGTAATAACTAATTATGCTTAGGTCGCAGCGGCAGCGAGAGGGATCTATCAGCGAAGGCGCGCGAAGTGACAGCCAGATTGACAGCTAACACGCGACAGCGGCCGAAGCCTGAACCCGCGCCTGAGGCCAATAGTGAGTTTATTACCCTTCATTACTCTAGTGGGGTATACAGGGTCATTTGTCAGGGATTGAAACAAACGAAATATATTTTATGTTTCCTTTCCACCGTTTAAAAAAAAGATGACGTAGACAATTTACTTTATTTATGGGAAAACGCCCGTGCACGTCTCGATATTTTCGCACGAGTTAAACTACAAGTATACTACGGTAGCACAGTGGTTAGTGCAGTCGCCCGTTTGCAAAAGATGCGGGTTCGATTCCTGCCTGATGCCAAGACGACCAAATGTCTTTAGTAAAAGATACTGTATGGAAAATGCTAAAAACAATAATAACCATACAAGTGTATTATTTGTTAAAATGCTCTTCTTATAATGCTATTTTTACTGACTTAATTTTTAGCATATTCTCAAACTTTTTTCAAAATAAATAAATAAATCCATTACATTTAAAGATAATTACGAATAAGACGTAGTTTTATATAATGCCATGGAAATTATTGAAAAAAAATGACACACAGTTACGAACGCACTAATATGAGTATGCTTCTTGCAATCTAAGTACTAACCACTATGTACAACCATACAACCAAGTTGTACATTCACGTGTTAACTGTATCTATGGCTTGTAACATTGTTGTTGTTTTAGTGTGCAACAAATAATATTTACTTACTTACTTAATTATGTACACGGTTACACTGTAAATTAGCGTTATCGCAAAAATATGCGTAACTTAATTATGCCGAGTGGTTATTGGTTTGGCAACAAAACGAATTTTTGTAATTTGTTTTTGATAATTTTGATCATCTACCAGTATTGTTCATGATCAACCAGCGGCCGCCCGCGACTTCGTCCGCGTGGACTTAAGTTGAAAAACAAAAAGTAATATTTCTTTAAAAATGTTAGCCTATGTGCTATTCAGATGTATTAGCAAAATTATAGTGAAGTTTCACTAAAATTCATCCAGTAGTTTATACCTGAAAGAGCAACACGGCACATCCACACATACAAACTTTCGCATTTACAATATTATACTTCGCACGCCGAATGATGATCCCTATGACAGTTCATTAGCGCTTAACATTGTACTGACGTCCTGTCACAACAAATCCTTTAGAGGTCCTTTAAAAACTAGAAAAAAACATAATTGTGTACATTTGTAGATTAGAAAAATTAATATTAAGGAATTATTACGTAATCTTCGTAAATAATAGATAAAAACTCAATGCAAATGTACATGGTACGCGCTGCAAAAGTTACGTCGTCAAGTTGTTATCGACTAAGAAGGGAAACATCGATAAACAAAATATCGATAGTTTGTTGGAAAAATTTAACAAATGCTTTGAGTTTGTATTTTATTTATATCAATCTGAATCTGATACAGGGCCCAGCGGAACTACAAAATCTGAGTCTAAACTAAACTAAACTTTTCAAATTATGCAATTTGAATGTAAATTAAATTATAGTAAAATAAAATATAATGAGGCTGTTACTTTTTTATCTAGTGTTTTATGTCCACCAATGTGCGTAATCTTTTTAACAAATAAATATTGCTTAATATGTTGAATGACCTGGCTGAATGACATGACATTTGCCTTTAAATAGTATTTTATCGAAATTGTTTGAAATTGTTTCGCATCACTAATACAACTGTCAGTTGAAACGTCATAGGGATCATCATTCGCCGTGCGAACTATAGTAGCATTAATATATTTATTCGTCCCCTAGTGTCGTCGTCCCAGCTGTGTTCAGCTCTGACGGAGCAACTAACGCGCACGGCGTGCAAGGTGGTCCAGTTGTATGCGACGTTGCGGCAGGAGCCCGGCGCCGCGGCTGATATCGGCGGTGAGTGTTGTGAATTAGCTGATATCAGCATTGTATAGTGAAAAGTCATCGACTTGACTTTTAGCCGAAATCAATTTCGGCTTCATACTCGTCTAAGTTTTCGCTTGAGATAAAATAATGTATTAATACAATATAAAAATGTTTGGTAGTTATTTTATTATTATTAATTCATTCAATGAAATTGGTTGAAATGCCCTTACATTGTTATGTACTGGATATGATATTGTAATAAACATCTTCAAATTACTGTAATAGCGAAATGAATATGAAATATAAACCTAAATTAAGTTAGATATACCATTGACTTCCAAGTCCTTATGGTTCACATTTAGGAATGTAAAAAATCGTAACTATTGTTGTGTGATGTTCCGATATGAGTGGTAACTTTGGTGTGTTGAACCTATTGATTGTGAAACTGATTCAATTCAATTCAATTCAATAACAAAGTACATTGTGTTTGAATGTGGTACAATAATTAGAAAAATCAATAGTAAATAATAATAAAGTTAAACATCAAAATTAAGATACCAAACAATAATTATAATCTATTAAATTGGAATAACAATAATAAAAATTTAAAAAGTGATAATAAAATACAATAATAATAGAATGTCAAGAATTACACACCTTTGACCTAAGTAAGACAACCTATAACTCTTCTACAGTATACAAACACCTTTCCAAGAGAAACGATTTGAGGACATCTTTAAAACTAGTGTTGTAGACTAAACTTTTGATTTCCACTGGTAATCTGTTAAACAGTTTAACCGCCTGATAAAGTGCGCATTGTTTCACAATATTAAACTTAGGCCGCAACATATTTTGGAAATCTTTCCTTCTTGTGTTTTCTCTTTTCTGTCTTTCATCCTGTGTTTCAATTTGGTTTATATGTTTCGCAAATTGACACAATACCACAAGAATATACAAGGAGGGTGCCGTTAATGATTTAAGTGTCCTGAAATCAGAATCTGAATTAGAAAGTATTTGATCACCTTGACTACTCCACAATATTCTAATGGCGACAAAAAGATTTATTTTTACAATAAAATGTAACATATTCTCTCAGTATATTTCTTAAAACTTTCATGGTTACTAACATTTAAAAAGTTTTGAGTTTCCGATATTTCGGCACTGTTACAAGCGCCATGGTCACGGAGTAACTGGAGATCTTGCGGGTGAGTTGTTATTGGCAGACATATATCGGTCTACCCTCGAATTCTTTTATTACGTTCGTCGGCGGTACCACTGTTCACAAACTCACTATTGTCTCGCAACTGTTCTCGACACACAACACTCACAGTATCTGCACGCGGAATATCGGAAACTCAAAACAAAAAAAGGTACATGGTAGCAATCCCGTTTTTAATGTTCTAAATATTCTCTCAGGTCTCGAAGCAGCAATCCTAGAGACGCAGAAGGTCCTCCGTGGGGCCCTCCCGCGGACCCCCAACGGCGACGCAAGTTCGTTGTCATCCGCCGACGGGGACCCCCAGCCCGTGGATGCTGCGCGGCAGAAACTTGAACATCTAGTCTCTAAAGGTAACTTTTAAATTTCAATTCTTTATTGCATACCAAGTGTTACATTAAGATGTATAATAACATGATAGTACTTGAAACTTAGTTACCGCTAAGGTATTGCAAATATGCGAGGACAGCAATTTTACATACTAAAGCTAAAACAATTAAAAAATAATAATACTGAATGGCTCAAAAAATGATAAATTTCTACTTTGAAAGATGTATAAAGCAGACTTTGCTAAATTACTACTGATTTTTTAAACAGAGATAAGTAAACATATTTATTAATATCGTTTATCGTGGTATCTTTTGAAGTGACTAGGGTCATTTTGAAGGTAACACACTAGATATTGTAAGCAGTAATGAAATATTTTCAAGGTTTTATTTTCCTAAACCAAGGATAAATAATTAATTCTATTCTAATTTTCTTTTTAAATAAATAAACGGCCTATATTCGTCCCACTGCTGGGCACAGGCCTCACCTCAACTATGAGATGGAACGAGCCATACTCCAACACGCGGGCTCAGTGCGGATTGTTGGAGGGGTGTAAGGTTAGTAAGCAACCTTAGTGTCAGATGTTATCAAGCCGCCCTGAGGCCTCTGACTAGGCTTAACGACTGACATCTAGCGACGTCAACCGGGACCAACTGCATAACCTGCCTTCCGAAGCACGGAGATGCCCGAAATACACATCACTAAATTTCGGTCGGGATGGTCACCCATCCCATTTCCGCCCCGGCGTGTGTTGCTTTACAACAGCGATCGTGGCCGATCACTGTGACAACTGCGCCACAGGCTCCTCCAATCTAATCTAATATGATCTCCGACATTTCCAGAAGCGAGCACAGCCGGGAACCCAGCCATGTCCCTGATAGAGCAGTACTCCGACATCCTCCTCAACATGATGCAGAGCAAGATGGTGAACCAGTTCTCGCCGCAATCCCTCCCCCCTAACCCACGGGAGGGGGGAGACAGCTAGTGAATAGTGACTGTGAACTGGATACAGTGAGTTGAGTGAGTTTTGAGTGGGATTGGTGAGATTGTATGGATAAGACTGGAGGATTTAGTGAAGGAAAGTTTTTTGTCGTTGCTTATAACTATTGTAAGCCTTTGAAAGAGGTGAATTATTTGCGTCTTATGGCCTAAAAAATTACGTTTGAAGGTCTAAAACAGTACCACAAAGTCTATTTTCTTTAAGAGAAGACAATAATGTAAACAATTAACTTCTAATACAAAACAATAGATTGTGGTTCAATCACAATAATAAACCTAATTTCCTATCTAATCGTAAAACGTCCACATGATTTTATTATTCTTCTTTTCTATATTAATTCATTTAAACAATATAATAAAATAATATTGTTCTAAATTGTGACCTAACATACCTCCTCTTAGAGAAAGTGACTTCACATACATTCCATTTTAATATGATACCGTCAAATCAAGCTACCATTAGGCCAGTGATGAAAATATGTACCGTACTAAAGTAGGATGTTTTGTCGATCTTAAACATGATTCCTTGTGAATGAAAATATACATTTACTAAATTTCCAGAGTGGAGTATCCATACAATTCTTAACCATTACCATATTGAAGTCAAACCGTACTAATAAGTCGGAAGAAGTCAAATTGTCTTTAGTCTAAAAATATTGTTATATTCGACCAGTCAAATTACGTTTTCACTTAAAGTGAAGTGCTTGTAAAAGTGAATCACTTTTGAGAAGTGTGATTGGGAAGGTTTAGTAATTATAATGTCGGTTTGCTAAAAAAATATTGAACCGGATATATGATCTTTAGTGGACTTTCAAGGGACTATTAAATACAACCGTTTTAATATTTTTATCCATATTTTTGTTTGTTAAAATCATGGCTTTTTATACGCATTTTAAAATCACAATTTATTTAGTGTTATTTTTAAATTTTAACAGAAGTGAATTTGATTTGTATAAAATACGGGTAATATTTATTTAAAATTGTGTTTCTCATTGATTGACTTTCATATTTGCTTTATAAATGCAAAAAATATGTGTTACTTTGATCCAAACCAAATCCTGAGCCCATATTACGACTTTTTTCTAGAAGAATACAGATAGAAACCACAGACTGGAAATCAATATTGTAATACTACTAAAAAAAATGTGTGTAAAACTCTAATTTTATTCAATAGATAAAATTATTGTGTTTTACAATTATTCAAACTTTTCTGTCTACAAACAATTTGACACTATCTCTTCTAATTCTATCAATAATATTTACATTCCTATTTAAATTCCATTTTCATTTGTTGAATACAAATGTAATTTGTGACAAAAAATTTAAGAAATGATTGACTTACATTTAAAAATCAAATTCCAGATTTTGACTCTGTGATGATGCCATTAGAATAATATTGCATTTAAAATTATCATTCCAAAATCTACATTGTTTTGCCAGACATATCATTGAAAGCAAAAATATAGAAAAACATAAATAAAATAAATATCATCGGAAATATATCCACACAGCGCCCAAAGCGCCCTAGCTCCAAATTAAGCAAAGCTTGTACTATGGGAACTAGACATCGGAGAAACAGATATTTAATAAACATCACACTCGTTTTAATTGGCAATTCAGCCTTTCTTAGTTTTACGAAACTTCGAAAATATCGCACCGGAGTAGGCCGGACAGTTCGCACGGAAGTCTTTGGCAGTGCCATAGCTATTTATAAATAAATAACTATAATTTATTAAAAAATCATTCATTCAACAAAGATTTCAACTGTATTTATTTTTTAGACAGATATTGAAAAAAACACATTCAACTTTCTAAAGATCTGAAAACCAGAAAATGACATTCGGTCATCTTGGCATCAGACGGGAATCGAACCCGCATCTTTCGCAAACCGGGCGACTGCACTAACCACTGTGCTACCGAGAACATTAACAGACCAGCCGTATCTTTCCCTATTTACCCTATGAGCCAGGGCGAATGTCTTTCTGGTTTTCAGATCTTTAGTAAAGATACTGCATGGAAAATGCTGCAAACAAAAATAACCACATTCAACTTAGTTTGATACCTATGGCGGTGCCAATGAGTTGCGCGCAGACAACAAACTCGGACATGTATCAGCGGATTGTGACAGGATTTGATTAACTGCTAACTGTAGAACTGTAAATAGTAGTTGTAAATTACACTATTTTAATGAAAGCGACGTTTGAATGTAAAATTCACCAAAAAACTAGAGATTTTCGAATTTGTAATTTATTTGGAGTTTACCTCTATTTTTAAGTCAATTGAACCAGTGTGCAGTAAAAGTTTGTTACAAGTTTGAACCTTAAACACTGTGTTGACGTTCGAAATTACGTTATCAATTGCAAAAACTTTAACAAACACCCGTTGGTCTAACCGTTAAAAAATGTGACAAATAATTTTGCATTTGAATTAAATGTTTTCATGCTTGATAATTTTCTTTAGTTTTTTGGTGTATTTTGTGGTATCCCTAATGTTAGAATAAGGTAACAAACGGGAAAGTCATTACAGAGTTACGATATGATTAATTCTAGTGATGCTTTGGGAGCTACACAAAAATAATTTAATAAACCTGTAATTAACATTTTAAATTAATAATAATTATTATGAATCGATTAACGTCCGTAGATAATCGTTATAAATTAGTTGTAAGTGTTTTTATTTTGTATTAAAAAACAATTTTTCGTCACAATCTTAGAATTTAAACAATGTTTTTTCACGTTTCTTTTGTATATTCATTTTTAATAATTTTTGAAGTAAAGCTTTTATTTAGAAAGTGTACTTTTTATAGATTTTTTTTTCAATTAAAATTTCAAGCTGTGCTTCAACTGAAAAAAAAAGTGTATAATGTGTATTCAGACAACGATCGCTTCCGTGAAAATGTAAATAATTTTGTTAACGAAGTAAAACTGTAACTGTTTATAAGTATTTTCTTTTCTTTTAAGCAAATACCAATGATTTTCAACATAATGAAGGCCATTTGCTAGCAAAAATATCTATTTATTTTGTTACTTTATACAGGGTATATTTTAAGTGTGCCAACTGTCGTTTGAAAAACAAAAATCATGTTTTAGGAACATCCCTTGATGAGACACACTCTGAAAAATACCTAGTAGATATTTTTGAAAGCATGGTACAGCTTATTTTGTGTGTAGATATTATTTTATAATTTTCAAACTGTCAATCTGTATACTCTAGGCATTTTGAAAATGTTCACATTAATATAAACTTAGAGCTCAAATTGTAGTTACCTTGTGTTCTATGTTAAATACTTTTTATACGTTACTGAGGATAAGGTATTTGACATATACGGGGAGAAAAAATAACGACACTGCTGCTGAAAATATCAAAAATAGTGATTTTAGAACTTTTTATAATTAAAAAATCCAACCATATAAAGTAAGAACCAACCAGCCAAAAGAAATTGGGATTTGCTAACGTAAAGTGACCTAAAATTGTTATTTTAAGTATTTTCTCTTGTGCGAACTATTTTGCTACCCTGTATAGGAAAGATATTCAATAACTAGATGTGAATCTCTGATGAAAGAATACCCATTGCATTGTATAGGACACCTTTTTATTTTTTTATGTTCCACAACGCTCTATAATCGTGATCGAAACTAGAATAAATCAATAAAAACAATCTTTTATAACCGAATTTGTTGATTTTTTCTAAGTCATTGATATAGTAAAATAATAAAAGTATAAAACACTGGTGGAGAAAGTGAAAAAAATGCAATTGGTAATGTTAAATTATATTAATTCTGGTTTATGTTTTAGTTAGTTGAAAACAGGCGACCGGAAAGTTTCAAAAATGACGATATATTTTGATAAAATGGCGTGGAAAAATTTGATGTAACTTTATTATTTTACTTTGTCAGAAAGCTTCGATACACGAATTAAGATACAGGAATGTTGTTTGAGTCTTACACAGCTCAGTGGAAATCAACCTCTTAACTTTAAATGTTTCTTTAAAGTCTGGAATCGACTTACCTTTAGTCAGTTCACCCAGCTGGTGAATTATGAGTTGCAATACTTGCAATCAAAGGAAAAAAAAAAAAATTTTGTGGCTAGAAATATAAAAACAGTTCAGTTTAGTGAAGAATTTAAATTTATAAGTTTTTAGGTTCGATTTCTGTTGAGCTTAGCTTAAATCTTCAAGTCCTGCAGTTTCTATAGCAATGTTTCTAAGTGGCGAAGTCTTCGGTGTGTAGATACTTTTTATTTAATGTTCAAAATTGTATTGCCATTACAGAAAAGACTAATGTTGTTAATGATTACATTACAATTATTCAAGTGATTTCTTTGTTTCATTTATTCACTGAACCAAATTATGTGTAGTGGCAAGGGCCTCAAGGTAAAATAAGGGTAAATCATTATTTTCTTGTATCTCTACCTGAAGGTTGTCCGGAAGAGATCGCTATTAGCGGCAATGGTGTCTTAATTATGCAGAAAGTATCTAAATCTTATCTTATCTTAAATTAACACTTTCCCTTATGGCTTAGCCATAGCCATGGCTATAGCCATAATTGTCTGGCCTGATTAATGATCACGGGTGGAGGGAAAGTGTTAATTTAAGATAAGATAAGATTTAAAAATTAAATACCAGACAAACTGGTACTGTCACTCCCTCATCAAAAAATAAAACAAAGACGTTTTAAACATTTATATCACCATCTTACAATAATTATAGGTAAGTAAATAAATAAACAATACATCTGAAGATTAATACATACACACCTAAAAATTATACGTAAATAGCAGAAACCTAGAAGAAACACAAATACAGGTTGATTGTGCAAACACTTGCCAAATTGATAGGTTATTTTCATTTTTAGCATTAGGGATAATGCATTATCATCTTACTAAAGATAGGGTAATGCCTAAGGTATATGCCTAAACATTGGTGAAACCAACCTGTCTGTCAGGTATAATATACCAGAGAAATTCGTCCGGTCTGTTAATGGTCTCGGTAGCATAATTGGTAGTGCAGTCGCCCGGCTTGCGAAAGACGCGGGTTCGAGTCCCGCCTGATGCCAAGACCGAATGCCTTTTTCCAGGCCCGCCGCTAGCTGTTTCGCCGCCCGCGTGCAATACCAATTATGCCGCCCTACATTATGAGTATTTCCCAAAAAAGGACACTCGAAAAAAATAGGCGAATTTTAAGGCTTTAAGCCTCACCGAACTTTTCCGGATTATGTCGTTGCTAATACTATTGCCATCAGGAGCGCGTTTCAAGAGAGTAGGAGCGAGCGAAGCGAGCGCGAGTTTTTCTAGGTTGAAATGAGCCTTTTTTTAAGATGAGCTTTTAGCTTTCTAGGGAGAAGGCCATTGGTCATTATGGCTATTCAATTCACGTTTGTCCTAATGATCCACAGTAAGCTCTGAATTTGCGCCGATCGGCCCCTTCAAAGAAAAGTGCAAAATGTAGTTGATTAGCGCGAGCGAAGCGAGCGCGATTTTTTTCACGCAAGTGAGGGGTTCTCCCTTCATGGATAAATATTTGAGTAGGCAAGTTGTAAAAAAATTTTTGGGAGGTCACCTTAGGCGTGAGGCCAGCTACGACGCCACTGGCGAGGTACGAAGCGTGCGGTAAGAATCGCTCTTCTGGGCCAAGGGCAGGCATGGAAACTATTTCAGCGCGCGAAACTGTTATATCTGGTGTTTGCGTAAAAACCTTAATAAAAAGAAAATAACTCGAGTGAAAGTGAAGCGAATTCTAAAGTAAAAAATAATATTTACTTAGTTTCAGGAGTAAAAACCGTAAACAATACAATGATGGGTATTGGTACGGGTATGGGTATTACGCGAGCAAAGCGAGCGCGATTTTTTGGTTAAAATCGGTCAGATTAAACTGGTCTGTTGGAACTTGAAACAATTGCCAATAATAGCAAAGTGCGTAAATAATTACAGATAAAATGACGAAATAGGGCGGCCCAAATGTGTTTTTATGCATTTATTTGTGTACAAACCACACCTTAGTGGTGAACTAAATTTGATTTAATCGGGTAATAAATAAAACACCGATATAGTGGTCTGAGAAAGTCAGTATATTAACATAAGTTTGCTGGCCTCTTACTTAATTACAAAAACACATTGATTGCGCGTTTCAGCAACAAACTTATAGCTAGAATTACTAACGCCATCTATTGGTGTCCAGCATGAACTACTACCGGTTCATTAGTAGATCGCTAAGAAAATCTTAACAACGCGATTCAGGATCTTGATCTCCTAAATGGGGTGGCCTAGATGGCGCCGGTAGCGATGGTGACTTAACAATTTGCCGCCCGTAATATCTGGCCGCCGTGGGCCCCGACGCCTGAGTCTAAGACTGGTTTCAGAGTCACGCCATCGCGACGGGCCGGCAGCGCCCGCCAAAACCGCCGAAGCGGCCGCCAGCATGAGTTTCAGCATTCTTATCCCCCTTGGCTTGGTGTTGCATCCTAGTTTTGAAGGATGCCAATAAATGACGGTGTCAACGTAATTCGTTCAGATGTTTTTAGCTGCTATGACTTAATGTTTTTGTCTTAAAACACGTGTCCATTAGCTCAATTTGCCGCCCCCTGTGCGTGCCGCCCGCGTGCAGTGCACGCCTTGCACGCCCGCTTGCGGCGGCCCTGGCCTTAGGGGTAGGCTTGATAACTTCTGACATTAAGGTTGCTCACTAACCTTACACCTCTCAAACAATCCGCACTGAGCCCGCGTGTTGGAGTATGGCTCGTTCCACCTCATAGTTGAGGTGAGGCCTGAACCCAGCAGTGGGACGTATATAGGCCGTTAATGTTATGTTATGTATATTGTGGTAGTAGGAGGTTCTAAATAAATATAGTGATAAGTTCTTAGGGTCATCTAGAAAAATATGCATAATACCTACATAAGTCTTACCGACAACTGACTTTCTTTTCTACGCAATAGTTAATGAAAACAAGTAAGGAGTATTAGAATTTTAAATGACATATTGTTTTTTTACAGCGACATGACAAGTTAACCTTTTGACCTGTATATTGCTCCATTATTCAAAATTATTATGTTGGAAACAGCATGTCAGCATACGGCAACCGTTTAAAAATAGTGGTTAGGTTTAATACTTTTTATGAAATGTTTTCAACCAAAACAACAACTGTTTATGCTGAATATAATAATTCACAACCAAAATCAAATACAATTTCATTTCACGATTTTCTCCAAATCTCAAATCGAAATAACTGGAGAAAATATACACACCTACAAGACATAAATACTATAATATTAGATGTCAACATAATCATATAAATTTGACTCAACCACTAGACCCGAAAGTTGTTTCTGTAGGTAGGTACTCGTATTAAGAAAAACCTACAAGAAACTATTTGAAGCAGAAACAAATGAAAAACTATGAAAATTGGTCTAACAGCTTTCGGTTCATAAGTGTTGTACCTACCTACCAAAGCTCAGTTATAGTAATTAAACAGACTTCTTTTAAATGGCAATATTCTACTCTAAAAATCGTAGTTGCTTTCTAAATAACTAAAAGTCAGCCACATCAACGCGCATCTAAACAATATCATTTTATTCAATATTTATCATCCATGTAAGCCACTCTGATTATAACTCAGCATGGTGGTTATTATTTAGCATCTGAATTTGTGGTCAGCATTCAAGCAATATAGGTAGGTACTTCAAAAATACTAATATTTGGCATCGAAATTATACAAGCAGACAAAATAAATACTTTATTTATGAATACTACAAGTAGGTATGTGAAATTCATATTGAAATGTGAAGATCCAGTTTTTACGATCTTAAAAAAATTTAAAAAAAGAACAAAACAAAAATAATAATAATGTTCCATGTGTGTGTACAGTTGTTAAACACGTCCTATATAAGAACATAATACTTATGGGGATACTAAAAATGTATCGGTACAAGTGTGTGTATAGCTTCGTCAGTGCAATTCAGTATAAGCGACCTAATTCTAGGAAACGACAATAATACCGTAGTTAACGACTTCCCTAAAAGAGTATCAATCATAATAGGTATGACCACAAACATAGTACCTATTTACAGGCCCGCCGCTAGCTGTTTCGCCGCCCGCGTGCAATACCGAAAATGCCGCCCTTTATGAGTTTTGATAAAAAAAGGATATTGAATATTTATTAATGAAATTGTTAAGCGGAGCGAGCGCAGTTTTTTGGCTTAGAATGGGCTGGATTAGGCCGATCAATTGGCTTTTAAGCATTTTTGGATCTGTATAGCAATCCTCGCAAAAAACTGTTCTCATCTCGATGCCCGATGATAGGTGAGGCTCACTTCAACTGATGGTAATCATTTTAAAACCTCACCTCATGCGAGATTGTGTCGTTGCTAAGACTAATTGCCATAAGCGCCAGCCCGAATATTGTTGGAGGAGCGTCTTTTAAGAAAGTCAGAGCGAGCGAAGCGAGCGCGAGTTTTTATAATTCGAAATGAGCCTTTTGTTTAAAGATACACAAATCATTTTTACGTTGCCTACACTAGCTTGAATTATACTAATCTGCTTTTAAGCTGAATCGTCGTGAATTGAAATTGATTTCAATACACGTTTGTCTCCATGATCCACAGTTAAGATAAGAAATTGCGAGAACGGCGCCTTTAAAGAAAATCAATAAAACGTACAAGATTAGCGCGAGCGAACAAGTGTGAGGGTTCACCCGTCATGGATAAAATATATGAGTAGGCAACTTGTAAAACCTTTTGGCGGGGTTCCCTCAGCGTGTGGCCAGCGACGCCACCACTGGCGAGGTGTGAAGCGTGCGTTATAATAGCTATGTTCTCCTGAGCCAATAATAATAATAATAATAATAATAATATCATTTATTTGCTTTAAATAGGGTGTTTACAGAGTAGATCTTACAATATTGTTACGTCCTTAATCCTATTTAACTATACAAAATAGTATGCAAATTTGTACCTTGGAGGTAGGTACATACCTATGTTTGAAGTTTAATTTACAAAAACACATAAGTTAAATAATGAAAAAAATAAAATAAAAAATAACAATACTTAGTTACAAATTATAAATACCTACCTATGTACTTTCACTTATATTTTAAGTTTTTATATTTATTTATATTTTAATAACATTAACACTTAGTATAAATCAAATTGTAAGACAACTTTAAATAATTGGGCAGGTATGGAAACTTGCGTGAGCGCGCGAAACTGTTATATCTCAGTGTATGCATGAAAACCTCAATTAAAAGGAGATAACTCGAGTGAAGCAAAGCTCTGATTCTATAGTAAAAAATCCTATATCCTTAGTTTCGGGGGAAAAAACCGTGAACAGTATTTTGCATTTATTTGCCGCCCCTAATATCTGTCCACCGTAGGTGCCGGCGCCTGAGTCTTAGGCTGGTTTCAGTCACGCCGTCGCGACGGGCCGGCAGCGCCCGCCCGTCTCAGCATTCATATCCCTCTTGGCAAGGCGTCACACGTTTAGGTAAAAATCCGCCACTGCCCCTTACATCATCAGTCCCGTTTTCCATAGGCTGACAGAGATGACGTTTGGTGTTGTATCTTAGTTTTGACGGATGCCAATAGATGACGGTGTTAACTTCATTCGTTCAGATGTTTTACATGCTTTGACTTAATATTTTTTTTTTCCTAAAACAAGTACCTATAAAATTAGCTCAATTTGCCGCCCCCTGTCCGTGCCGCCCGCGTGCGGTGCACGCGTTGCACGCCCGCTTGCGGCGGCCCTGCCTTTTTCTGGTTTTCCTATCACTTGCCAAATTGTTAAAATAAGCAACAATAATGTTGTCATATGTTGTTGTTTTTTTATTTAGTATTTTACTGACTCAATTAAACTAATTTAATTTATTTACTTGTTCCTTTTCTCAGCGATCGCAATATTAATTCTTGTAATTTGACACTATAGTTCGCACGCCGAATGATGATCCCTATGACGTTTCAACTGACAGCTGTATTAGTGATGCGAAACAATTTCAAACAATTTCGATAAAATATGATTTTTTTAGGCAAATGTCTTGTCTTTCAGCCAGGTCATTCAACATAATAAGCAATTTCTATTTATTTTGAAAAAAGCTAACGCGCATTGATGGACATAAAACAATAAGAGTCTAAATTTTATTTTACTATTCTTTAATTTTTATTTAAATTCCATAATTTGAATAAAACGAAAAGTGGTCTAAAGAACGAAGAAAATTTGTTTACAAGACTGGGATCGAGATGTACAATACGACAATATCATTGACCAACCGTTAATATTAAACGTCACGGATAGCTGCAGTTCAGACTCAGATTTTGAAGATTCGCTTGACCTTGTATCAGATTCTAATTGATATAAATAAAATACAAACTTAAAGCATTTGTTAAATTTTTACAACTAATTATCGATATTTTGTTTATCGATGTGTCCCTTCTTAGTCGATAACAGCTTGACGACGTAACTTTTGCAGCACGTACCATGTACATTTGCATTGAGTTTTTTTCCATTATATACGAACATTACGTTATAATTTCTTAATATTCATTTTTATAAGTTGAAAATCTACACAATTATGATTTTTTCGATTTTTTAATGGACCTCTAAAGGATTTGTTGTGACAGGACGTCAGTACAAAGTTAAGCGCTAACGAACTGTCATAGGGATCATCATTCGCCGTGCGGAGTATAAACTGTGATAACAATGTAATGTTTTATTGTGAAGTAAATTAATCTAATCTGATCTATAAAACTACGTCTTTATCGTTTTTTATTAAAGTAGTGGTTTTTCAAGGAAAAAAGTATTAACATATCCTAAAAAGTAAGTCTATAAAGGATTGGGCTCTTCTACTTGCAAAATCACCCTGCATACATCACACTAACATTGAACCTACAATCTAGGGCGCTAATTGGGACCCTGCGCCAACGGGCCAGGGTGATTGGCACTCATCATCTGGGTTCATCATCGCACTGATCGTGTACGATGTCAAATCGGTATGAGGTTTCCTTGAGGATGCCGAGGTTGAGCAGGAACTCCAACAGGGGGCGTCTGCGGACTACCCTCTCGCGGTAAGTGGCGGAACGGACTCCTGCAAAGGGAATTAATAGTGAAGAAAAATATGGGAAGACGTTGATTATCTAGGATATTGTAACTTTGAGAGTGCTGTGGCCCAGTAGTAAAACACTCTGGTTCGGAACCCGGTGGCCTCGAGATTAAACCTGGCCGGAACACACTTACTTTTGTGTTCATTGTACAATTTGTGGCTCTCTCCGGTGACGGAAAAAACCGATATAAAACTCATGCAACCCGGATAACGGCGAAAGGCTCGCCCCCTGGCACGTCGGGTTCAAGTTCTCTCGGCGAAATATGGCCTTCTGAATGTTCCTTTCACCATGACGGCAACAATCAGTGTGCATCTCACTACTCCAATCAGGAAATATGTTTGCCCTGCTGTGGGACGGAATGAGTTCATTAGGATTTAAATTCAGTATCATACGAAAAGCATAGAACAATATTCGAGAATAAAAAACGATCACTCACTGACTGGTTTCAGAGGCTTAGTGTACGTCTGCGGGCCGAGCTCGTACATGACCTGGAAATCAGCCTGGTTGCCGAGGCTGAAGCCAAAACCGAGACGGTGGTCGTTGGCTGCAAACGTCAAGATATGTCATTATTCATGAGTGCCTAGTGCAGGCTTATTCGATCAAATGCACCGAGTAATAATAATTATACCAGTAACTTTATGACATGCTGAGAAGAAAGTCTAAAAACTAAAAATAACAGTAATCAGCGTACACGCTGCGATCTCGCAGCGATAGTTACTCGATAAAATAAACGCTGGGTACTCGCGGGCAGTATGAGCCTGGCAGTACGGCCGGTGAACGCCTCACCCATCAGTCAAATTCAAAGCGGGCTTCGCGGCGATATCGCCTCGCTGTGAAAATGCCCACCAAACCCTAGGCGTGAACAGGCTCATAGAGCGAGGAAGATTGACCGGAACTGTGGAGACTGAATAAAATAAATAAATAAATATCCTTGGACATTATTCCACACAGCGCCATTTAGTCCCAAGTGGGCTAGTTATAGTCCGTTATTTATTATGGGATTCTAGACAACGGATAAACATACTTAAATACTTTATCTTTTGTAAATACATACTTATTAGACATAGGAAACACCCAGACTAAATACAAACAGACATGTTCATGCACACAAATGTTTGTACTGTGCGGGGATCGAACCCGCGACCCTTGGTGTAGTAGCCGACTTCTCAACAGTTACACCAAGACGGTCGACTGATCGCACAGTGATTCGTCCCATACAAGCATGGTGGACAAAATTATTTAGACCCTAAAATTAAGTTTATATGTTGCGTCTTTATGTGGATTATTGTAATGAATAAGAAAAATAACAATATATGTAATAACTACTTCATAAACAAAAACCAACATAACTTGAACTCTTCTTACCTACTTGTACTATGGTAATTGAGGCCAGCTTATAGTGGGTTTTTCAATAACCATTCTTTGTTGATTTTTAAGCATAAATCACTAACTTTTAGCTATTTTTCCTATAGCTAAGTGTGTAACTGCTACAAAACTATGACGAGTTCATAAAATAATAACAGAGATTGAACAAAATAAAATGTAATTCATAGGTATAACCAACCAAGTAACAAGGTGAGTACACATTAATCTGATTCCTCAAAACTAGGTATGCTGATATTTGCTAAGGATTCTTCACCTGGTACTTTCCTTATAAAATCCAATAATTTGGAGCGCGTCATGGTACCTACGCACTATCCAATTCGAATGAGACCAGTTTCGCAAAATCCTGATTTCTTGGGTCCCTGGTAGCTACGCCACCGAATTCAACATTACTCAATGTATTGGTACTTGCACGTACATCAGTGAGGTCCCACTGATCTCTTGCATAAATCAGAGAATCCACAATATGACTTGCTCCGAAACCTGCGTTTCCTTGTCCAACGACAGTGACTCTAGTGCGGGTTTTTCTTGTGAATTGACGACGAAGAAGACTTTCTTTTAAGCAAACCTCGACTTAAAATACTTGGAGAAGGACACTGGTCTTCATTTAGACATTTTCAAAGTATTATTTCCACCTTAGGGCACCTCAATCAAAAACAAAACAATTAGTACACGGGAACACGTATGGCAACTTGTTCATTTAATTTGCTGGAATTCTTAGATATCACCATCTTCAAATACCTAATGGACTCTTCACTAGCATGATTCAAATCAAATTTTAAAAGTAAAATCTTTAATAAACGTTCATTTTTATCCAATTTAGAAGGTTTTATCCATTCTTCAAAAAAATCTTTTTTTGCAAGGTAAATATTATGTTTTGCAAAAAAAATATTATGACCACCTTCCGCTTGAGTCCGCTGCTTGTAATCATTATTTTTATTAAGTACGTTAATGTAGCTACCGTGTTTAAAAAATGCAGCCTAGGTACAAGAGGGTACATGTAAGTTCTAGTCTAACAAACATTAAAAATGTAGGAAAAACCTAGTATCTCTGGAGTTCGACTGTACATATCTCAATAACAAATCACGTATTTGCTTTGGTGTTTTATAGTAAAAATACTACATACCTACTACTTCACGACTCATAACTAATAATTTAACTTTCGCTTTTAATTTAACGTTAAGATGTTGTTAAAGTGACGACCAGGAATCAACTGATTTTGTAATTATTTACCCAACTTCTGACACTAAAATATTTATGTTTTAAAACTTAAAGGTATTTCAACAAAACTTTTATTTAATCCATGTTAGCTAGGATGTTAGCTATCGTTAAAGCTAGTGCTACGGAAGGAACTCGATAACCCTTTTTGTCCACCATGATCGGGAAAACGAATCACTGTGGATCGGTCGGAGACTGTCATGCTTTTGACCGTAAATCTGGTTAAACTTCGTCGATGCGTTTACGTGCGCGAAACTAGGACTAAGCCCAACCAATCAAATGTTCCTAATTAGAAGGACAAGTACAGTACCCAGTTGAACGCATTCTCTCAAACGCAACGGTTTTATACCTGAGTTTTTCTCCGTATAACGAAACTATTTTAAAAACACTGCATTCTTAACGAGAACGGACTATAGTCTTCTCACATACTTGCACATAGCAAAATGAGGATATCAGATTGGTCACATGTTCTGATATGTGAGAAGACTAGCTATCGCCCGAACAGAGAGCTTATTATAGGCTTTACGTTGCTGTCCCGTCGTAGCTCCTAAATAATTATTGCAATTCTAATTAAGTTCCTTTTGTTTGACAGGCAACTTGACCAAGAGTGTGCTTGGCTTAATTCAAATAAGATATTTACTTGAGATGTCTTTAATACCTGTAGCCAGGTCAGGGTTGTAGGTGTGTCAAGGAACTTACCCTTCAGAAATCTTGGCGTGAATCCATAAATGGTTGCAAATCCAGCTGGAACATCATCAGGAACCACGAAAATGATAGCATGAACTGGAATAACTGGGAATGAAGGAAAACGGTTAGAACCTTTTATTGTGTTTATGAGGTTACAAAACAGGTACAGTTGCTTGCAGTGCTCAAAGTGCCGAATAGTTTTGCTATGCACGCGAGATCAGCCACTCATTACTGGTTTGGCCCTCTCCAGATAGTGGTGCATTGGGGCCCCACTTCATGCTGGACCCCACGTTGCACCTGCAGGTGTTACTGTCGGCTTCACTTCTGCTTCAATACTTAGCTCTTAAGTGAATTGTACCTATGCAATGTCTAGTTGGTGAGTAAATTGTCCTAGAGACTATTGCAGTACCCGCAAAGGGTCACTAAGTTATAAGTGCCTAAATTCTTCACAACACCATGTAGGTATCCACTTAGTGCGCAATAAAGTTTTGAAGTTTGAAGCCCTCTTAGCTTCCCAGTGGCTGGACCTCCCACTGATACATAGACTTGTGAGGGGGTAATATTAATGGGACTTCCCACCGAATTCTGTCAGTCCTATTGACATTTTACGGCACAACATGAGCGTGAGAACGTGCTTAGCGTTGATTGAGGTTTTTGAATTTGGGGGTAAGGTCTTTTCAAAGTCTTAAAATAGATCGCGTGAAGGGGGTACAGGGGCAAGGGTGCTAATTATGGAAATTTTAATACAAGGAAACTCATTAATTAAACAAGTTCTTCAAAACTAACTAAATCTGTAACAATGCGTCACTTAATTTCGATTTGAATGATGATCATCCATCTCACTATCTGGTACCCTGACTCAGCTTAACATCCGGCGACAGTCGTGGGTAATGAAACATTTACCTATAAGGTTAAAAACCTTTTTCTAACATATTCCAATCAAACATGATTTTCTTGGGTTTTTTGTGGTGTTTCCCTAAGGGTAAAGTTCCACCATATTTTGCCAGTGGCTTTACCTTTCCAATCACAAACTTTTCTATCCTAACTACATGAGGCTAATCAATCACACAATGAATAATACAATTATCTAGGTACTTATTCACTCAATAATTCACAAAACAGCAAGTAATTAAAATATAAAATAACACTCACATCCTAAGCTGACAACGGCGACGCAGGCCCAAAAAAACTCAGGCGCCATTTTGTAAAAAAACGAAAACAAAATGGCGGGATCGAAGGCGCTAAATTAGGCCCGCGTCCTTTACGAGGTGTAACTACTGAATGGCTGCCTAAAGTTAAGTCTAGGTTCACTGGAATTGGTCAAGTGTGACCGTTAGAATTTATCCTTGGGTTCTGTACAATTTTGTTTGATTGTTGAAGGGAACGGCGTAGATAATAAAGGATTTCGAACAATAATAATAGCAGGAAGAGAAGACAAACCACATAAATACTTAAAACAAAAGATAACATGTCCTCGCCATTTTCCATGGAGCCTGTTAGAGGCCAAATAAGGTCGCGGGTTTGATCCCCGCACAGTACAAACATTCGTGTACATGAACATGTCTGTTTGTATTGATCTGAGTGTTTCCTATGCATGTTATGTATGTGTTACTGTAAAAGCCCGAACTACTGTAAATCCTAAGATTTACCGGTAAAACCTAAGACTTACCAACCCTTAATGGTAAAATGGCAAACAATTACGTGATTCAAGCTTTTACCACCATTCACTTGGTAAATCTTAGGATTTACATCAAAGGCATGGTAAATGTTGAAAAAACATGGTACTTAGTAACGTGGTCGGCGCGTAGTTCATCAGAATTACTTTGTCATTCTAAATGTTATTTGCGAAACTTGCTAGTTAACTCGCCTTGTCATTTTCGGCGTCGTCCGCAGCGACCTCCGCTTGTGTGAGGCGGCGTTTGACGTTACAAATCGCAAAACGCTTACAGAAACGCTTCTCCTTGAATTAAAATTATTTTCTTTTGTTTTTTTTAAATAATTAAATTATCTACTTAGAAACATAAGGGCTCCTTTAATGAGACGCGGAGCGGGCCACGAAGCCTGCAACACAGTTGCCGTGGCGCAGTTGTGACAGTGATCGGCGACGATCGCTGTTGTAAAGCAACCCACGCCGGGTCGGAAATGGGATGGGTGACCACCCCGACCGAAATTTAGTGATGTGTTCATCGGGCATCTCCGTGCTTCGGAAGGCACGTTAAGCAGTTGGTCCCGGCTGACGTCGCTAGAAGTCAGCCGTTAAGCCTAGTCAGACGCCTTAGGGCGGCTTGATAACTTCTGACATTAAGGTTGCTCACTAACCTCAAACCCCTCCAACAATCCGCACTGAGCCCGCGTGTTGGAGTATGGCTCGTTCCACCTCATAATTGAGGTGAGGCCTGTGCCCAGCAGTGGGACGTATATGGGCCGTTTATGTTATGTTATGTAAGGAGAAGCGTTTCTGTAAGCGTTTTGCGATTGCGAACGCCGCCTCACACGAACGGAGGTCGCGGCGGACGACGCCGCAAATGACAAGGCGAGTTAACTAGCAAGTTTCGCAAATAACAATTAGAATGACAAAGTAATCCTTAAGAATTACGCGCCCACCACGTTACCAAGTACCATGTTCTTTCAACATTTACCATGCCTTTGATGTAAATCCTAAGATTTACCAAGTGAATGGTGGTAAAAGCTCGAACCACGTAATTGTTCGCCATTTTACCAATAAGGGTTGGTAAATCTTAGGTTTTACCGGTAAATCTTAGGATTTACCGTAGTTCGGGCTTTTACAGTAGCATATGTATTACAAAAAAAAACCCTTGGAACCCGTGAGGTGCCGAGCCCAAGTCTAGACGAAACACTTACTTTGTGTTCATTGTACAATATAAGTCTTTTTCTTTGGTGATGAAAAAAAAACCGAATAACAGCGATAGGCTCGTCCCAATCTACGTTGGGTTAACATTCACACCGAGAAATGTGGCCTTCTGAATGTTCCGATCACCAGGACAGAAACGCTTCGTGTGCCTCTGACTACCCCGTTTGCGATATGTTATAATACTGGCCGCTCGCGACTTCGTCCGGGTCGACTATGGTTTTAAAATAAGTTATTTTTCATAAATTGTAGCCTATTATTTATTTATTTATTAGTTCGTACACAAAAAGACAATTAAAATGAACAGACAATAGGGAGTTTAAAAGTACAGGTGAGCTTATCTCTAAAAAGAGATTTCTTCCAGCAGACCACGTTCCTATGTTCTATTCAGATGTTAAGCTATATTATTGTACAGTTTTATTAAAATACATCCAGTGGTTTTTACGTGTAAGAGCAACACGGCACATCCACACATACCTACTAACTTTCGCATTTATAATATTAGTAGGATTAGAATATGACCCTCGGAAAATGCTCAAAGGTTTTCTTGTCAGCCTACGGTTCTTCAAATAGCACAATAGTTTTATCTGAATTTTCTTCCCACGAAGTTTCAAAGGAGTTGTAATTGCGGTTTTTAATATCTGACACACTTTTATTAATTACTCATATGTGTGGCTTACTGACTGAATGAACTACTTACTAAGTAACCCCCTTATTCATAAAAACAAACGCAACGCTAAAGCATAGTTTAAGCAATTGACGTGTTGTGTCACTTACTCACAAATGGCGGCAGCAAAAAGGATGAAAGAGATAAAGCGATACAAAAGTTATCGTGTTGTTGAAGAGCTGTTTAAGTTTTAATGAATAACGTAAATCTTGTGCTTTTCAGGTATTGGCAATATCTTTTTTATGGCCTATAATTTTTGAGAGCGTTGCCCTGGCCCAGTGGTTAAACACTGGCTCGAAACCCAATGGTCCCGAGGTCGAATTTGACCGGAAAACACCTACTTTGTGCTCATTGTACAATTTGCGGAGAACTCTCCTAAGATGAAAAAAAAAAGATATAAAACCCAAGCAAACCAGATAACAGTGGCTATTTCGTCCCTTACCACCGAACTGTGGGATTCTGAATGTTCCGTTCACCATGACGGCAACAATCGGTGTGCCTCTGACTACCCCATTTGGTATATAGTCAAGAGCGCATTATGTGTCTTAATAACAAGTTTGAAAAAAAAGATACTTTTGACATTTACATGATCGAGTGGATGAAAAATAATTTGGATGGGATTTTGGTGGAAATGAACTTTTACAAGTCAACCTAGAACATACGAAACCGCAGGGCATACATAGATTTATATTTACTTTCTTGAAGTCACTATAAATAGCTACAGTTAGAGCGAGACAGGACTACATCCGTCTCAGCTATCATACATCCGTCACTTTCAACATTCCCTATCTCTTTTCAATAAATGAAAGTTTCAAAGAAAGTGCTATGCATTTCTTTTGCAAATAATATATTAAATTGCATCAAGATGTTATTCAAATTATATCCTAGGGCATAGGGCATAAGAATCAAATTCGTTTGATAAACTGCTTTGACTAATGATGTGGAAACTTCTCAGTCGTAGAAGTGAATGGGCCTCTCACACATAAACAACATGCGTGGATGAAGTCCAATCAAAATAAACCTTTATCAACAACGTCACAAAGTTTAAAATCAAAAAGATTCACCAACGCAATAATTTATAAACAATTCAAATTTCGAACACACCAATGCAATCGTATTACTCAGTGCATTGGAATTTCTGTCTAAACCTTAACGCAATAAGGTCATAAGTTAATCGTTGACTTTCACTTACTTACATCACGTTGTGGCGGTAGTACGCCAGTCATATGTTTCTCGTTCAGTTTGGCGGTAAAACTCGCAGTGACAGTTGATTTTTTAATGCCTATTTTTTTTTCATTGCAATAAAAAGAAAATAAGAGTGCACCAAGGAAATAAAGTTTATAGTGCAATGTGTTAAAAGTGGTTTACTTGTGAATTTGTGCAACAAAATGATCGTGAAAGTCTTTCCCTTCCTCTTCCTTATATCTTGCGGTAAGTTTTGAATTACTTTGTTAAAGTATATAATTAGAGTAAATTACTTTAAAATTAAGAAATGCTTGGATTAATTTAATGAAAAAGTACTTGACCCGAACAACTATGTTGCTTGCGAAATGTCAATGTTTGTGACTAGTTTAGGTAATACTGGGTAATACCTAAGGCTTGGTTCTCATATGAACTGGTTTTAGTAGTTCTTTTACTAGGAATTTAGGTTCGTCATATCTGCCTGAACTCAGTTCTTAACATTATTGTATCGATTAGTAAAATGAGTAAAAGTTATTTAAATGTTTAAAGCAATTCAGGCAGTTCAATTTATAGCAAACTTTTTAGCTTCTGAAAATAAGCTTATTCGAGAGGAGCTTTGAAAATAAATAAACTAAAGGATACGAGACATGGAATAAACATACTTAAATCGTACAAATATTATAAATATGCGAAAGTTTGGATGTGTTGCTCTTTCACGTAAATGTTTGGATGGATTTCAATGAAACTATATAATAATATAGCTTAAGCATCTGAATAGCACACAAGCTACAATTTATGAAGATACATCACTTTTTAACCTTAGTCTACGCGTACGAAGTCGCGGGTGGCCGCTAGTACCTAATACATAGATACATCCAGAACAAAACAAACAACCATGTTCATGCAAGAAAATGTTTGTAATGTGTTGTGATCGAATCAGAACATGTTACACTGAATCAATCATGTCGTTAAGACTGCTGCTGTCAGTCCACAGGTGAAGTAGTCATCTCGAAAGTGGGAGGGTCTGAATACCGACACAGTCCCTCTGACCCCCGAATTCATAAACGTCAATCAACGCTAAGAACGCTCTCACGCTCATGCTGTCCCTTTCAGTACTATTAACATTTTACGATACAGCATGAGCGTGAGCACGTGCTTAACGTTGATTGTCGCTTGTGAATTCAGGGGGTAGTCTCCCGCCTGACTCAGTGCATAAACCCACATAATGCGACCAGCTATGCTATTCTCGTTAACATCGTATATCATCTCGATCTCCCCAAGGAGAAAACGCTCACTTGAATCGTCTTTGCGCTTCACCTTGAGTATGTATTTTCCCTCATTTGTATGAATTTTACTAGGCTCGGCCCGTGGCTCGGCTCTTTTCACTGAAACGGTCACATTCGCGTAGTTATTGAGTTTTACAAAACGCCAAAACAACTCCTTTCGAATTTACTGTTCGAAAGTTCGATGTTGCATTCTGCACCACCAGTCACCAAAATAACGAGATTGCCATTGATATAAACAAAAAGAAGAAGATAGGGCATCCACGTACCAAAAGTGGCCACCCTAAAACAGGTCCAATGGACCTGTTTGCAAGCTGATATGACAGCAACTTGTTTGCGTGCACGTCATTCTTACGTCAATGTCATGTGCTAGTTTTCAAATTACCGAAATATGAACGTAACGTATCTTTTTGTTAAATCAATGGAGATTACTCATTATTTCGCTTTGCTTTTGTTCCAAGATGACTTTTTGAAGAAATTGCTATACTCAATTGTATACGTCCTCGTAGCAGTTTTGACCGTCACTTCACAAGCAAGATGGCTTCAGCCATAATTTGTGTTAATTTAGTTAGGATTTTCGACAACAGATCTATCTAACTTATAAAGTACAATGAGTTTATCATACGTACGTAACCACTATATGTGGTTATTGAGAATCGCAAGGTTATAACCTTGTTTAATCCATTCACTTCACAAATATGGGAAAGATTTCAATACAAGAATGAAGAATGGACATGTATTTTTTAGTAATTGTCAATACGATGTCTTCTGAAAAGGTTTTGCAACAAAACTTTGTTGACTATTGTCAAATAAACACAATATACATTTTAGAAACAAAATGGACACTTTTAACTGTTTTCTGAAGGTTACAACTCAAGTCTTGAACCTTAGTAATATCTGCAATATCTTATTGCAAGATTGACTTACTAATAAACATTTTGATTGTAGATTGTCTGTACGAGATATCTATTAGCAACAAGACCGCCCACCAATTTGAAAACTATAGTTTATCTATATAGTTTTAAGTCCCACTGTTGGGCACAGGCTTCTCAACTATGAGGGCCGCCTCAAACAAGCCATACTTGAACACGTGGGATTAGTGCAGACTGTTAAAAAGGTGTATCAAGCCACCCTAAAGCCTTCGACTAGGCTTAACGACTGACATTTCTCGACGTCAGCCGGGACCTACATAACCATGCTTTGTACTGGCAAGAAGATGCCTTTAAAATAGCAACGTGACTGAATTTCGGTTAGGGAGGACACCCATCACACAAACCGTCCTGGCGTTTATAGCTATACACCTAAAGTGACTCAGTATTATGTTGTATCATTGCGCATTCGTGCCCAAACAAGTTATTGCAAAATGTTAACTTTATCGTCAGCTGGTTACCTAAGTAACCGGTTATGGAACCAGGAACTTAATGCAACAATGAAGTTAACTCTCGATTATCTTGTACAGTTAAATACAATATTAACTGAGCTATCATTGAGTCATGGGCGACCGATTTGGTGAAGTGGTTAAGAAATGGCTACTACAACTAGAGGTTGCGAGTTCGATCCCGGCACAGTCCAAACATTCATAAACATTATGTTTCTATTGGTCTGGGTGTTTCCTATAGCTACATATACAATGAAAAAGTGTTTATATGTTATTCGCTAAGCTAAGTTAGAGGCCTTCGGGTGGTTTGACAACATTTAACAGGATGATTTATCACTAACCTTGTACCCCTCAAACAATCAACACCGGGCTCCCGTGTTGGAGTATGGCTCGCATCACCTTATAATAAATCCATTTATTTGAAACTAGCTATCCCAACAGACTTCGTTCTGTTGTCAAACATTCAGTGTCACGTGACAGCTAGGAACAGTTGCTATGAGAAAACTAAATTGTGGTTTTTCACTATATTCCTAGCATTTTCTCATGTTTACTCACCTTTTATACCTTCCCTAGACCATCACAAATATTTTAAAACCATGATTAGCCAAATCGGTTCTGCCGTTCCCGAGTTTTAGCGAGACTAACGAACAGCGATCCATTTTTATATAATATATAAAAATATATAGAAGAATATATATAGAATATATATATATATATTTAATATATTATATTCTCTATATTATAGAGAATTAAATAAAAATAAAATATATATATTCAAGCATGTTTACCCGTTATCTAGTATGACAAGCTTTAAAAGCTTTGCTTAGTTTGGGGCTAGATGGCGCTTTATAGTCCTTGAAACAGATCGCATCATTGGCAAAGATGTTGCTTGCATCACATGAGGTCACAGATCACGTTGGCAACAAAGACAGTTTACAAAATCTTGCGCAACACGTGTGGAAACAAGTCCCAGGTTCGATACTCGGGTCGAGTGGTGAAGGTTTATTTGTCACACTGTTAGCAAACACTTTGAAGTACTTATGATGTTACCAGTTTCGTACAAGATGGACTGTCAACGGCTCTTAACCCATTTCCTTTTTTTTATTTTGCTCTCGTCAAATGCCAATTCTTTGCAACAGGGCAAGGACATATGACCAGGCGCGGATCCAGCCCTCAAAAAAGGTTGTGGGCAAGAGCGGATCCAGCTTTGGCGCCAGGAGGGGGTCACATAGTCGTGGTCAAGTCACGAACTTATAATTTAATTTTGATAATTAAAGACAGTGGTGGCGCTAGACCACTTATGTGAGCTTCGGCGACATCATGTTCGCGAGGCCTTGTACTTCGCAGAAAAATAATAACGTGAGTCAAATTATAATCTTTGGTACGAGTGAACGAGTTTGATTGTTCAAAATTAAATAATGGCAAAAAAATATTACAAACAGAAATGAAAATAGGCGAATATCTCGGCTATTGAAGCTTTCAAGGATTGTGATTTAGGTAGTAAAGCGCGAGCGAAGCGAGCGCGATTTTTTTTTTAAGTCATAATGAACTAGATTAATACAGGTAACCTAGAAAACAAGCATATTTTTGTTTTTTTCACTTTGCCTACTACTCGTACTAGCTTGAATTATACTGAACTGCTTTAAGCTGTTTTAATAGTTTTTGAGTCATTGTCATTAGGGCTATTCACATTTGTCTGTCTTAATGATCCAATGTTGGACAAGAAATTGCGCGAACGTCTCCGTTAATGAAAATGAACACAGTGTACTAGACAAGCGCGAGCGAAGCGAGCGCATTTTTTTTCCAAAGTAGAGAAAGGTCCTCGTGATAAATAAGAGTCACTATCATATCAAGTGCTTAGCTTTTTACCTTAATAGTTAGGAGTCTTCTAACTGAGTCAGGTTGTTTGGCGAAGCAAAAATAGGTAGGCAAATTGTTAAACTTTATTGCGAGTCCCCCTGGGCCCGGTAATAGTAACTTTACCGTGCCTTAAATTAAATTAGGTGAGCCAGGAGGACGCGAGTGGAACGACCGCGTTTTTTTTGCGATTGTATAACGACTAGATTATTAAGTGGCGTAAGAGACTTGAAAGAAAGAGCAATACAATCTAGGAGATTCGCAATTTTTTTTTGCATTTCTTATGTTTTGCTTATTTAGTCTAAAATCAATTCTAAATAACAGATTGCCTTTCTGGAAGGTGGACAAGGCCGTAATGGCTATCCACGTGTGTCTGTCTCTGAATGATTTTCAGTTAGAGAAGAAAATGCGCATACAGACTACTTTCAGAACACTGGGAACATTAGTAGTATAGCGCGAGCGGAGCGAGCGCGGTTTTTTCCAAAAAATAGCGTTAGTAATTAGTAGTTAATTTAGTTTCTGTATAGCTAGGGGCCGCTAAGGAGAGCTGGCACCAGCTCCCCCTGGATCCGCCGATGGTTGTGGGCACAGCCACCAAAATTTGGCAAAGTGAAAGTTGGATTAGACTACGAACTTACTCATGAACAATCATGGACTTATTATAATACAACAAGCAAATTAAGGTTGTGGGCATGCCCACAGTGCCCACAACGGTGGATCCGCGCCTGCATATGACAGGATATGTCATGCTGTTGACCGTACGCTGAGAGAAAACCTCCTTATTTTGTATAAGGAGGTTTTCTCCCATCTTGATCTTTGATAATATCAAGTTTCATATTTCATTGTTTATTTATTTATTTTATTTGGTATACATAACATATAACAGTCAACATAAGCACAAAGTTTATTACATAAAAGTTTTGTTCCAGACTGTAATACTAAAACATGTACACACAGCAATACAATTTGAACAATCCGATAACACACCTTGCAACAACTAAGTATTAAGCATTAAAAATGAGTGATATGAAATTGAAATTTAAAAAGAAATTAAAACTAAATAAAACAACAACAAGAAACAGTATACGGTAGGTACATACAAATACTCAAAGAAACGCGCCACTCATGCATTGCAGAACATGTCTTTTAAACATGTTAAGCCCGATAAAATAAATGTCCATTTCCTTATTCGAATTGACTAAATCGTTGTAGGTGCGACACATCCTGATGATAGGATTGTAAAATGATGTGTTGTTGGTATACACTTGCAGGTTAAAAGGTTTAGGGTTACGGGTCCTGTATTTAATATTAAAATTCAAAAGAGAAAGCAGTACAGGAGAATCAATCTTACCATTAACAATTTTGTGTAGGCATATAAGGTCAAAATATTTGCGACGTGACTCTAGAGACTGTATGTTGAACAATCTCAACCTATCCTGGTAACTTCTGACAGTTCTGCGCAATCCACGTCGGTAAGCCAGTATGTTTAAAAACTTTCGCTGTACTTTTTCCAAGCGCTCAATATGAACTTCATAAAAGGGTGACCAGATAACCGTGTTAAACTCCAATACACTCCTGACAAGCGTCTTATACAAATAAACGAAGCTTTTGGACTGTTTGAAGCCTTTAGTATGTCGTGTTATAAAGCCTAGGGTCTTACAACATTTATTTATTACATAATCGTAATGAGATCGAAATGTAAGTTTCTGATCAAAGATAACACCTAGATCCCTAACAACAGTCTTACGCTGCAATGTCTTACCACGAATTGAATAGTCGTGTAAGATTTGGTTGACTTTATTTGTGAAAGATACAACAAAACATTTATCAACATTGAGTTGCATGTGATTGTTTACGCACCAGTTTTCTAGGGTATTTAAATCTGTTTGGAGGTCTTTCACATCATTTTCATTTTTAATTGTTTGGAATATTTTAAGGTCATCAGCGTATAGTAAATTAGGGCACCTTAACAATTCTACAAGGTCATTTATAAAAATCACAAACAAAAGGGGCCCAAGGTGTGAACCTTGAGGCACACCCGACGTCACTACAATCGGTGCAGAAAGATATCCCTTAATTGAAACAAGCTGGCTCCTACGATTCAAGTAAGATTCTAACCAACGATACAAACTACCGTGTATCCCATACGCTTCGAGTTTTTTGCATAATATATTATGGTTAACCTTATCGAAAGCCTTTGCGAAGTCTGTATAGACAGTGTCCACTTGTCCCGTTTTTGCAAATGCAGAGCACAAGTAATTCTTGTATTCCAGCAAATTAGTAGTAGTTGATCTATTGGCCACGAACCCGTGTTGGTTGGGAACTATAAGTTGTTTTAGATGTACATACAGGTTGTCATAAACCAATGATTCAAATAGTTTAGCGCAGCATGAAAGAATACTTATAGGTCTGTAGTTTTCACATCTAGTCCTATCTCCAGCCTTGTGCACGGGAACAATATGTGCCACTTTCCAGACGTCAGGAAAGACGCCAGACGAAATGGACTTGTTGAAAATAATGCAGAGTGGAGTGCTTAGTTCTTTGCCACAAGTTTTAATAAAGGATGGTGGAATACCATCAGGACCACATCCCTTATTTGAATCTATTTTTTTAATTTTGTTAAGCACATCCTGCTCCCGTAATAGCACCTGACCGATAGACGATCCATAACGACACCCCAGATTCACATCAGTACTCCTGCCACCACCCTCATAGACACTTCCAAAATATTGGGAAAAAAGCTCGCATATCCCTTCCGAATCAGACGATTCCGTGTTGTTATATTTAATGTGTAACGGTATAGACGAATTTTTAGACCCCTTGCCCACATATCTCCAAAAATTTTTTATATCTCCAGGCAGAGAATCCTCGACGGATGCGATATAAACCTCATGGCATTGTTTAATTAACCGTTTGCACCTAGATCTCAGTAAACTAAATGTGTCGTAATCCCTAGGATTTCCAAACCTTTTGTAGCGTTTATGGTATTTTGACTTTTCCTTGAGACAGCGTATTAAGGATGGAGCAAACCAGTGCGGATACCCATTGTCTTTGCGGGTGGTAGTTAATGGAGTATGCTTAGCAATTATGTTATTTGTTTCGTCGTAAAAGCATTGTACAGCTACGTTAGGATCCTGTGAGGCAAGAACGGACGACCAGTTTGCAGACCTTAGGTCAGCTTTAATTTTATCGAAATCACACCTACGGAAATTCGGTCTTTTGATGTTATTTGGCTTGATTTGCTTAGTATGGTGAGGTATACCCAGAACGTTAATTACAATAGGAGGATGGTGCACATCCATACGAGACAAAGCGTCAGCTTCACGGACGTTGATACATTCAATATTGGAGAGGACAAGATCCAAGATGCGGTCATTTATATTAGGTATGCTATTGAACTGTCTAAGATTACAAAGAGACATGGTTTCCAAAAGAAGCGAGGGTTTCAGACCTTGAAGTAATAGATTTGGAATCATATATGATGAACCAGGATCGGTATTCCACCCAACGTCAGGGGTGTTAAAATCGCCCAAAAAGATCACATTTTGACCGACAAGAGTTCCCACGAGTAGATTCTGGAATTTTTCATAGAAGCTTCGTATAGTATCTGATCTCAAGTGTTGAGGTAGATAACAGGTACATAAGTGAACATCATTCATTTTCGACACATTAGACACAATAGTAAGCCAAATTTCTTCAATTTCGCCCTCCCACGAAACCTGCCGGACCACCCTTAAACTCTTTTTAACCGCAATTGCAACACCGCCACCATCTTCCTTTCTGACACAGGTTGTATTACGATCTCGCCGGTAGACCGTATAACGATTATCAATATATTCGCTGTCTAGGACACTATCGTTGAAATTAGTCTCGGTCAAGCAAATTATATCATAAGAACAGTTGAGTATTTGCAGATACAAGTCTCTTAACTTACTTCTTATTCTATTCACATTTTGGTAGTAAATAAACATTAAAAAAAAAAATTGAAAGGTTTGAGCTTAGGTAACAAAATATTTTAGTATTCCTATGCTAGATACAAACCGCCTAACTTTACAATTTGTTTAGAGACCCAACGTCTTTTATGTAGATATGGCCACAGTCGTCATTTTTTCGCACGTAGACACGACCATACTTGACCCACACGTACTTGTAGTTTTTATCTTTTGCCGCTTTTCTTGCTTGAGCATATAGTTGCTTACATTCTGGGGACAGATGTTCAGTAACATAGATTTTGCGCGTTTCTCCAGGAATTCCTAGGTGAATGGAGCTCAGCGGTGCTCTCGGGTTAGATTTGTTGTAACGATGTGCGGACGAGAGTATCTCATCACGGAGTCGCGGCGAAGACAATGAGACGAGTATATTTCTTGGCCTGTCAGATTTAGCGTCCATCTTCGCTACTCTTCGGCATGCGTGAGTGCTTGAATCGTCAAGTTTAACATTAATAGTGTCGCACAGCTTTCCGAACATTGCAAGTACGTTCTCGTTGCGAGATTCAGGCACGGCCTGCAACTCAATATTATGATTGCGGGACAGCTTTTCCATTGCCGACAGTCGACTACTTACACTATGAACATCGCTTTGAAGCTTAGCTTTCTCCTTCTCAAGATTTTTTATTGTTTCGTTCTTAGTGTCAATAAGGCACCTCAGCGATGCCTGCTCGTTGCTAATAAAGTTCATAGACTCGTTAAATTCATTCTTTATTTCTTGAACTGTGGCCTTCATTTCGGCTCGTACCATTAATTTTACATCTTCCTTCAGAGCAGCACGGAAATTGTTCATAAAGACAGAGAGGGAAGACTGCAGCTTTTGATCAAGAAGTTGGCTAATTTTATCCATTGTGACGATATCGCCACTTAATGGTGCTCTCTTCGATGAATCAAGGAACGAATCATCTGAACACGAAGCCTCAGACGGAATTCCGCGGTCCAAATTGTCCAATGACATGTCCATATTCTCCTTCACTGAATGTCGGATTTGACTCTGTCTATCAGGTGCGTTTAAGTTACTGCCTCTGCGACGTGTAACATTATTGCATGATAAGCACATCCATGATGCTCGATAGTCTTGATTAAGCGAAGTAAACTGTTCTTTGCTTAAGTGTAAGCAATGTACATGATATTTACCTTTACATTGGTTGCATTGCATAAAAAGTTCAGAGTTGATTGGACCTTTACACGCGTCACAACTCATTCTTGAAAATAATATTTGGAAAAACAAAAAGTTTGCAAAAAGATGATGCCAATGTCAGGGACTGAACACCCCACCAATCTGCTGCTAATGCGGCGTATTGACCAATGCGCCAAACTTGCGTTGAAGTGTGTGACGAAATTACCAGTCCGGTAAAGCTCAACGTACCAATATTGCAATGATCGAGTGTTAGATAAGAGTTCTTTTGTTCACAGGCCCGACGTTAATGATTCACCTCGTTGACCAGATAACTCGATGTTGTTATTGAACAGTCACTTTCGGCATATTTTTGTTAATAACTTCTAATCGCCTGCACTTTTCGCCACGAATATTTCACCGATTTTGAGGCTCACTTTTATGCACAGTTAGGTATGTAAATCACCACAAACAGTTAACTTTTACCACAATAATCATTTATACACTGCGGAGACAAATTGAATGCGTGTTATCGAATCGAAGTACCCACGAGAAAACAAAAAAAATGACACAGATGGGGTTTCACAATTTTCCCCAAACGAATTTTTGAACCCATGGGGCAAGCCTACCGCCGTTATCCGCGTTGCTTGGGTTTTTTTATGGTTGCTATCCCACTGATGAGTTAGCCACATAATGAACACAAACTATGGGTTCTAGGCTTGAGTGACAAACCACTGGGCCACGACCAATGATATCTAAAAGAGTTAAAAGAGAAACGGTATGTCAGTACTGATGCGAAGTCAAAAATTGTCCCCTGGCGTACGTACCTATAATTTGACCGTGTGTACAAGATAGTATGTTTATTATAGTAGGTTTATCACTTCAACTGAAATATTTTAATTTAAATTTTATTTTGTTTTTTTTTCTTTCTTTTCTTTTTGTACACTACTGTCTTAAATTGTCAAACTTATTGAATTCGTATCCTGTCACCATGGTCTGCTGGAAGAAATCTCTTATTAGAGATAAGCTCACCTGTACTTTTTGTATTCTTATTATTTCCAATGTAACTATATTTTTGTGTACGAACTAATAAATAAAAAATAGTATGATTATTTACTAGAGCGTAAACGAGACAGATACATTTGCGCAGTGTTGTCTCAAACTGTCAATGCTTTGCTCAGGTGGGTAAAAGTCCTGATTACGGGTGCCACTCTACGATTACGTCTTTTTATTATAATATCAATGTTTTTAGCGTTTCAAAATTTTACGAAACTTTGTGAATCTTGCAGTAGAGTAGAGATGCTCTTGCAGGTGACGTGATTACTTGTTAATGATTATGTCATTTTGTTTTTTCCAGGATCATGTTCCGTCATCATACCTGAGGAGTTACCATCGTTGCTGTCAGTGGCCTACTCCAACATTCCACCTATCAAAAAAGGTACTTCACACCCTTATTCATAGTAAAGGAAAACTGGTCTGTAACGGGTTACACCGTGATTATAACCCTCAAAATATACAATTTATTATTATTTATTTATTTATTTATTTTACTTTAATTAAAACGGCTTGCGGAGAGCGTTGAGCGATGCGAGGGAGCGCGGTATAGGAGAATTGGCGCGGGCCACTGTGCGGTTCCAGTCCAGAGAAAAGAGTTTGTGCCTCCTGCTTCGAGTGTAATTGTTGGGGGCAAAAAATCGTGCAAGCTCCTCGTGCAGATCTGGTGCATCGACTTTCCCTCATAATATTTTGCACATGACAACTAGTTGGTACAATGTACAGTCAACAGAACATCAGGCTACCCATTTTCGTTTTTTGCCAAATAACATTTGTTTGCAATAGAGCAAGGAGGAGTGATAAGAAATGGGCAGCCTGTCATGCCATTGGCCGTACATAGTAGAAATCTTGTTCCGTACGATTCTGATGTTAGACCATGTATTATTAGAGAAATACTTATGTACGAAATTGTAATCTTTTTTTTGAGCTAAAGTGTCTTGGTAAAATTTATCTAGACGGCACACTTTAGCTCAAGAAAGAGATCGCTGGAAAGATATGGGGGAGGCCTTTGTCCAGCAGTGGGACAGTATAGCCTAAGTAAAAAAATAATAAGTAAAAACTCATTTTCATTTTTTTCATTTTCTGCCTACTCCGTTGGGAAAGAGGCGTGATGGTATGTATGTATCTCATTTTCTAACTGGTGGATCTAACTGGTAAATAATGTAGTTTTTTGCGTTATTTTCAGGGACAGACTCGCGCGTCGGTTTTGGGTTCGCGTTCGGAAATCATGCAGACTTCCAAATTATGTTGGAGCTGGGTCCACAGACGAACACTAAAAACTTGAGTAAGTTTAATTAGTTTCACATATGAGTAATAATCGTCATGAGTAACGGACACAGTTGTGACAGTGGATCAGCAACCGACGCCGCGAAATCAGAAGCGGGTGACTCATGACCTTGAATTTGGTAATGTATTTTTCGGCAGAAGCAGTAGCAGTTGGTCCCGGCTGACGTCGTTAGATGTCAGTCGTTAAGCCTAGTCGGAGGCCTTAGGGCGGTTTGATAACATATGTCATTAGGGTTGCACACTAACCTTACACCCCTCCAACAATCCGCACTGAGCCCACGTGTTGGAGCCACGTGTGGACCCGAGATCAAATCTGTAAACACCCCTATTTTGTGTTAATTGTACAATTTCATGCTAACTCTCCAGTGTTGGAAAACACCGATATAAAACCCAAGCAACCAGGATCACGGTAGGCTCGTTTTTTAATACGTAGGGTTCAAATTCCCTTGGCGAAATTTGAGCCTCTGACTAACCCGTTAGGGTCGTGAGGGTATGTTTTTTTCGGATATCTCTGTGCTTCAGAAGGCACATTATGAAGTTGGTACGGGCTGGGCAGGCGGAAAAAATTACAGTTGTGTACCACTCCAGAAATTCGCCTGGTCGCCGGGTCGCGCATTGGATTATGGCAATGCAAGTTTACCGCCACATCGCAGGGTTTTCCGGATTGCTTAGGTGATTTCATGTTATTTATTTCCATACTCATTTAAGTTATTGTTGGTTTCAGCTGGGACCGGGTTTTCATCGAACAGCAAGCGGCAAGCGCCAGCCCCAGTGCCTCAGAAAATAAACAAAAATAGGGAGAAGGTATATTATTTCATAGTATTCTCGCAACATAACATTATGTTATAATACTTTAAGGATACTGATAGTGGTTCTATGTTTTCTCAAAAGTCAAATTAACTAAGAAAATATATTTTAGTTTTATTACTTTATTTTTAATTGGCCTTAGGCGCCAGAATACTGCCACGGTATTAGTCTGGGTGTTTACTATGTATGTTTTCTATGTATTTACAAAAAAAAACAGTATTTAAGTATGTTTATCCGCCGTCTAGTATCTCATAGCACAAGCATTTAGTTGCTTAGTTTTGGGGCTAGATGGTGCTGTGTGGAATACTGTCCATTGTCCAGTATTTAAGGTTAAGATGAGAACCCCTAACACGAGTATAAGATGGCTATCATGGGCTTTATGAGAACCACTTCTCGGCAGAGAGACCAACACTCCCTTGCCTTTACCTGGAAGGTAGGAAGTCCGCACCAACCGTTTTGGTAACACTTTCATAATGCAAACAGCAAGGGAGTGGAATGAGCTTCCTGCTGAAGTGTTTCCACAGCAATTCAACTTGGGCCTCTTCAAGAAGAGAGTGAGCAGCCATTTGTTAGGCCGACATGTACCATCTTAGACCACATTATCACTTACGATCAGATGGGATTGTGGTCAAATGCGTGCCTAATAACTGCATAGTATAAAACAAAGTCGCTTTCTCTGTCCCTATGTCCCTTTGAATGCTTAAATCTTTGAAACTACGCAACGGATTTTGATGCAGTTTTTTTTAATAGGTAGAGTGATTCAAGAGGAAGGTTTATATCTCTATACATAAAAATGGATTGCTGTTCGTTAGTCTCGCTAAAACTCGGGAATGGCTAAACCAATTTGGTTAATTTTGGTTTTGAATTATTTGTAATGGTCGAGGGAAGGTTTAAAAGGTGAATGAACATGAGAAAATGCTGGGAATATTGTGGAAACAACAATTTTGGTTTCCTCTTAGCAACTGTTCCTACCTGTCACGTGACACTGAATGTTTGACAACAGTACGAAGTCTGTCGGGACAGCTAGTGTATAATAACATCCTATTGCACCCGTGCGAAGCGGGGGCGGGTCGCTAGTCAACCTATAAAAAAAAGTCCAAAAAATGATTTTCCATGTAGATATTCAACTACTTATTGTTTCCAATTCTAGTTCCTCCAATCAGACGGCGGTAATTTCCTTCAGAACTGGGCACAGAAGATGAAGTACCCCAAACCTAAGCCGGCTGCCCCAAAACCAAGACCTGGGGACGTCCCTAACTTGGAGGATTCGGTGGTGGAGCTCATCAAGAACGAGAGGGGGGAGTATGAGATTCACCAGCCCACTCCTGGGAACCTGCCGAAGAATGTTCTGGATGATTTGAAAAGGTGAGTTTGACTGGTCTTGATCATGTATTTGAAGGCGCCCGTGGCGCAGTTGTGACAGTGATCGGCGACGATCGTTGTTGTAAAGCAACACACGCCGAGTTGGAAATGGGATGGGTAACCACCCCGACCGAAATTTAGTGATGTGTATTTCGGGCATCTCATGCTTCGGCAGACACGTTAAGCTGTTGGTCCCGGTTGGTCCCGGCTAGCGACTGCTCATCTTCTAGTTATCTAGATGTCAGTCAGTCGTTAAGCCTAGTCTAAGCCTTCGGGAGGCTTGATAACATCTGACATTAGGATTACTCACTAACCTCACACCCCTCCAACAATCCGCACTGAGCCCGTGTGTTGGAGTATGGCTCGTTCCACCTCATAGTTGAAGTGAGGCCTGTGCCCAGCAGTGGGTCGTTAATAGGCCGTTTATATAATCACGTGCTCGCTCAAGGTACTCTCAATCTGAATTACTAACCCCCAAATACACAAGCGCCACTCAACGCTAAGTACTCGTTCAGGTTCATGCTGTCCCTTTCAGTTCCATTGACATTTTACGGGACAGCTTGAGCGTGAGCGCGTGCTTAGCGTTGATTGTCGTTTGTGTATTTGGGGTTAAATGTCCCTCAAAAATGAGGAAGTCTCCGAATTGGTCATAGTTTCTGGTCAGTGCAATTCGTATTATTAGTATTGATAGTAGCGCCATCTACTGACACGACATTAGTAACACACACTCCGTTCATTGTGTTGCATTTTGCATTTCATCCCATTTTAGAATGTATTGCCTGACTTGATCGATAGATGGCATTTCTGTGCTTGATTACAGTTGGCTATGGGCCGGCGCCGACTATCGGCATCGGCATGCTTCAGGATTTAAAGGTGGCAAATAGCAATATACTTTAACATTATGGCAATAAAGTAGAAATTTCCGTGATGTGTTCTCGTAAAAACAAAATGCATTTGTTCTGTTTCTGTTTCGGCATTTTCTACTTTATTGCCATTATGTTAGAGTATATTACTATCTGCCACCTTAAAAGCCTGAAGCGTGCCGATGCCGATAGTGGGCGCCGGCCCTTAGTCGATTGTAGACAATAGTTACAGATATCTAAATATTAATGTGGTTATCATAATTAGTTTTTTGCTGTTCAGATTGTATGGAACCAAGAGAGAAGAAGCGAAGAAACTGGGAGAGCAGCAGAGAACAGACGAAGAAGTTAAGAAGATAACGGAAGACCTTTCAAACGTAGATCTGGACTAGACTATAATTTAGCTTTAATTAATAAACAAGTGATATTTAGACAAAAATATGTTTTCTTTTAATTAATACTCTGACGTCTCTCGATATCAGTCGGGGGACTTAGGGCTGCTCCATAACATCTGCCGTGCTATTCCGGCGGTGCACATCGAACATCACTACACATCTCGGCGCTTCACGCTCACCTCAATCATCAATACGCTTTACTTTGAATTAGTATTTTCTCTCATTTTGTATGTAAATAATTAAAAAATGATTTTTGGCTTAGTTCTTATCTCTCAAACGACGACCGTCGCGAAGTAATAGAATTTTAAAGTTAACTCGCACAAGCGAAGTGAGTGTCGGCGACCACCGGAATAGCATAGCTGACCGGAAGGTTTATTAATAATCTAAAAACCCTTCAAAAATCTGCACTTAGCACGCGTGTTGGAGTATCGTTCTCTCATAGTCAAAATATTTTTATTCAACAAAATTCTGTTACTTTGAAATCGTCAAATTGTTTCTTGTGCATTTATTTGTCCCAGTTATATATTACTTTCTCTTTTCACTAGTTATTTATTTATTTATTAGGTCACCAACAAGATTTACACTAATACAATGATACAGGATTTTTAATTTCTACAAAAACAATGCTAAATGTAGCCTTACATAAAAGGTAACAACGGCATGCAATAGATTTTATTTGACAACATTAAAGCAACGCAATTTAAAAAGTTCAAATAGTTTTTTTTTATTGCACACTGAATAAACAAAGTTATTATGTAAGTGACCGATTTAAAAAAAGTTAGTTCTTATTGCTAAAAATAATATTATCTTCCAGACAAGCTACGACACTAACCCCCGAATTCACAAGATGCGCTAAGCACGCGCTCACGCTCATGCTCTCCCGTAAAATGTCAATAGAACTGAGAAGGACAGCTATACCTTTGAGGGATGCTCAACGTTGATTTGAATTCGAGGGGTAAGTTAGTCCAAACTGAAAACTGGCTCGTTGATGTCTTTTCATAAATTATTGTAAAAGACATCAACGCCTCACGAAAAACCAAAATCTTTTGTTTGTTTTGGCCTAAAAAACTGTGCATTTGAAAAAAACCTATGCCGTTTCGTCAAATATCTATTGATCTGAAAGTGACGGCATGCCTTCGAAGGCGTTCTCAGCTTTTAATTCGAACTTGACTTCGATTTCACTCAATATTATTAAAACCACAGACGTAAAAGAAAGATGGACGTGACCTCGTCTAATCATGAGTGAAGCATTATTATCAGCTGCCAGTTTAGGTGCGTGCGTGACTAGCATGTGTCATTGGCGCTGTCACACGGAGTACAGACCTACCAACTTATCTGTGAAATGGCGAAAATTGGAACTACGACCGCCATGTTGAAATGTCATACGATTGTCCGTGTCAACTAATTTTGAGTACTATGGTTGTTTTATTGTGATATTTCGGAATTTATGAAGTTGAATATGCGCCGAAAGCCATTAAAAGTGATGCTCGAAACATTATTCTTAAGGTTGAAACCTTTTTCAAAGCAGAAGATCGGGCGAGGTATCCGATTATTCCATTTACCAAAATATACAAACGAATTTCGGCTGCAACAGGTTAGTGTTGTCAACTTTATTTTCATAAATACCTATATACTTAACCAAATATTTAAGTCTACAGAATATTTGTATATATTCTTACTGTAGGATGAAGCAACGGTAACGCATATCTAATATGTTACCTGTTAAATGGGTGAGCCAACTAACCTGCTGGTTTTCAAATTTCGATGAAAAAAATAATCCTATGTTTCAGGTGGGAGTCAAGGACTTATATCAAAAATAGATAAAGACGGGCATGCAGCAGAAGACACTGTTACTATAATTCGGACACCAGGCAAGGAAGGATAGAAGTGGAATCATACACCTTGATAATTTTGACATCGGAGTTATACGGAGGAGAGTAGATGAATTTGATTCTGCTAAAAACGAGGTGCCTACTGTTAAAAACCTTCTAGAGGTCTTAAATACAGAAATAAATTACACAGGACAGCGATGATGATGTCGGTAGTGCAGGTTCATCTAAAGATCATTACTGTAAATCTGGTTTTTAATAAATAATTGTAAAGCAATTTGTTTTTTTTATTACATCCATTAGGTACTTACCACTGCGTATTATTATTAATATATCGTTGTTAGGGGTTAGGTACGGTCTCAACTAAAACCAGCCAATAGTACCAGGTACCTGATGCAGGGAGGGTACATAAATCACATTGAATGAAAGTTTTAAGTGTGGAACATTTAGTATGATTGATAAGTTTTCCAGATTCTAGTTTATCTCTCTATTAACTGTTTTAGCTATCAAACCTTAATATCTGCAGGACTTCCATTTCACTGGATCATTTTCTAAATAAAGCCATTTTTTAATCCTGAAGGACAACTGTTTAGCGTACCTACTTAACTACAAATATATTTCTTTATTATATAATATAATAATTACAATATTTAATTTCATTATTTTTATTTAATACTTATTTCTTGACAAATTACTTACCTACTTCTAAAACTTACACAATTTTGGACACCTTAAATTAATTAGCAACACTGAATCGACGGTGTCGTCCTCTTTCAGTTCACAGATAAGTTGGTAGGACTGTAAATGGTGTAGTTTGTAGCACCTAGTGTGTTTGCTTGAGTGTAGCAGGTCGTGTAAAACAAACGAAATTGTAGCACCGTCCGTCTTTTTTTTTTTTTTTTTTATAACTCAATTAGGCGCGCATTTGACCACAATCTCACCTGATCGTAAGTGATGATGTGGCCTAAGGTGGTACATGCCGGCCTAACAAATGGCTGTTCACTCTCTTCTTGAAGAGGCCCAAGTTATATTGCTGTGGAAACACTTCAGCGGGAAGCCCATTCCACTCCTTTGCTGTTCGCATTATGAATGAGTTACCAAAACGGTTGGTGCGGATTGCCGGGATGTCAACAACATAGGGGTGGAAAGCCAGTCTGTGCCTGGTGGTCCGATGAAGAAAAGGAGCTGGTGGAATTAGGTCATGCAACTCCTTCGCACACTCTCCGAAGTGCAACCTGTAGAAAACCGACAGACAAGCTTCCCTCCGGCGGTGTTCAAGGTCTTGTAGCTTATCTGTGATGTCAGCGTCACCCACAAGCCTCACAGCACGCCTCTCCACCGAGTCTAGAGCGGCCAGCTGGTACTTGGCGGATCCGTCCCAGAGGTGACAGCAGTACTCCATACATGGACGAATTTGCGCTTTGTACAGCTGAAGCAGCATTATCGGTGAGAAGTACCGCCTCACCCTGGACAGGATACCGAGCTTCTTGGCAGCAGTTTTAGCTACAGACTCGATGTACTGGCCGAAGTTTAGCTTGGACGACACTTCCATACCCAGAAGGTGTAGGTGGTCGGTTATTGGTACCGGTGCATCACGAAAAGTTGGAGACTGCTGGAAAGGACTTCGTTTACCAGAAAACAAACACGCCTGCGTCTTGGTAGCGTTGAAACGGACAAGGTTAGCATCACCCCAGTCAGAAACACGCTCCAAAGCCTGATTGAGACGCTCCATCAAACCCTCGCGACAGGACCGGGTATCCTCCGCAGTGGCCCTTGAAGTGGATTCGTATCTGTCCGCTATTGTAGTGTCATCAGCGTACCCAAAGGTACCGGGCACAAGCAGGTCATTTATATGAACTAGAAACAGTGTAGCGGACAGAACCGAACCTTGTGGAACTCCAGCATTGATCGCATACAGGTCGGACGTGTAACCCCCAAAAGTAACCTGTATTTGGCGATCCTCAAGGAAGCTGGAGATCCAGTTACAAAGGCCGGAAGAGATCCCAAGCGAAGAAAGCTTGCCAATCAGGTTTTTATGCCAGACCCTATCAAAAGCCTTCGAGATGTCGAGAGACACAGCTACGGCTTCTCCGTGCCTCTCTATAGCCTCACTCCAAATGTGCGTGGCATACGCTAGAAGGTCTCCAGTAGACCGCCCACGACGGAAGCCAAACTGGCGGTCGCTCAGGAGGTCATTAGCTTCCAGGTATGCCAAGAGGTGGCTATTGAGTACACGTTCCATAATCTTGCAGATTACAGTCGTGACGGATATCGGCCTATAGTTTGAGGGGTCTGACCGACTACCTTTTTTAGGCACGGGCTGCACATTAGCCAGCTTCCACGATTTGGGAACTATGCCGGTCCTTAGCGAAAGGCGATATAGGCGTGTCAGTACGGGGGACAACTCAGGAGCACAGTTACGCAGGACAACCGCTGGTATGCCGTCCGGCCCACTCGCTTTATTCACGTCCAGGGTACACAAGACCTTCAGAACTTCCTTTTGGCGAATTCTTAAATCTGCCATGAAGGCTCTTTCTTTTACGTCCGTGATTAAAACTTATTAAATTCAACATTGAACACTTCTTCATTCTCAAATCTCTTCACATACTTGAGAATCACCAAGAACCATTTATTCTAAAGTGTCATACGAAAGATTACCCTCGCAGATCGATAACTTGCACTAACAAAACAGACAAACACACAGACAGAGCGAGATGGACGAGGGTAAAACAACGAGCGTCAAGTAAGTATTCTTGGGTTATTTATTATGAGATCAATTAGTGGTACAAGGTAAAGATGGAAGCGAGAGTAGAATGACTAGACAAATATCATCACTGGCATGCTGCAGATTGCAGAAGCACGTGGGTGCAAAGAAAGAAAGAAAGAAAGAAAGAAAATAAATTTATTGTCCGATACAGGTTCTTATGAAATCTATAAAACAAAATTGGACAAAAGGTGAAAGGGCTCAGCATATGCTGCCGCGGAAGCATAGATTCCGAGTAGCGCTGGTTTTTAGCCCTGACCTGCTATGCTATTCCGGCGGACGCCAAAACTCCCTTCGCTCGTGTGAGTGAACTTTAAAATTCAATATCTTTGCAACTGTGGTCGTTTGAAAAAAAAGGATTAAGCCAAATAACATTTTTAAATTATTTACATACAAAATGAGGGAAAATACTAATTCAAAGTAAAGCGTATTGATGATTGAGGTAAGCGTGAAGCACCGAGATGTGAAGTGATGTCCGATGTGCACCGCCGGAATAGCACGGATGCTTTACGAGTTCTGTGTGAGAACTAGCATGTACAATATCGGCGTCAATTCCCCTGTACCAACGCCAGCGCTTCTCCCGCCGAGAGATCAAATTATCGCCATAAATAGGAGATTTTTCCACAATGGCCTCTTCAAGTTAAGTAAAGTGCCATTCAACCTACTCATCCACTGGGCTATGCCGCAGTTTTTTTACAGATTCCCTCATTCCTGATTCAATTTCGTAACAAAATGCCGAGCAGAGCATAATCAATCGCACGTTCCGTGACCTTCGGTTTGATGCAGCCCATAGTAGGTGACAACGTCTCAGATCCATAAGTCATTTCAAGACAGAATACCTAATGAAAACGTCAAGGTCAAACAAATAAAATAAAACTATGACGAATTTAGGGAGTTTTTTGAGGGTACTCAAACGGAAAGCACAGTCGATCTATTTTTTAACTTTTCATTAACATTTAGTGGTTTTTAGTGAATAAATTAGGTATCAGTGTATTCAATAAAGTTCCGCAGTGGTGTTAGTTACATAAGTTATTGAAATAAATCGTTTTAACATGACCATTTGAGTCGCATGGTTTGTCGTCAGACAAACCACCACGACCACATGGCATGTTAAGAAGTTGCAGACGCGTGAATAACCTCAAAAACTCCAAGAAGCATTGAAATACATGATACCAGTATTTCAATGAACACATGCAAAGGCATATCACTCGACATTGGCGAAATACCCTCGCCCAAAGAGGCAAAAGGGTGACGCCATTAATAAAAAAAAAAAAAAATGACGAATTTAGAAACATGGTCAAAAAGACTCAAAATCAATTTTGAGAAAACCTAAAACTGCGTACTTACTCAGATTTTGGAAAAAACTTTTTTCTTGGACAGGAACATGTTGGTTTCGGAAAAAAAATACACTGTATTATTGTGTCATCTTGTAGTTTCAATTATACGAATCAAATATTGGAAAGAAAAATTATACACTGCTCAAAAGTGTCTAGGGATATCTCAAGCATTTTCATACAAAGTATAGCTATTTGGGAGGCTGTAAAAATTAAAATACTGATACCAACGTAGACATTTTTAGAACACAGAAACTGCTATATCTGCCCTTTCAGATTGTATAAAGAAATTCATTGTAGTAGCATTATTGTATAATCGTAAGGACGTTAAAAAAAGACAGATTTTTCTTTTCAAAGGTGTCAAAATTTTAGCAAATCAAACGTTTTTTTTTTGTAATATTCTTAACCTTTATCTTATGCCTCTGTCCTCGCGTTATTCTAAGATAATGCTACACTTGTAAAAAGAACTTAACTTTATGAAATATTTGAAAAATTATATCCCTATGATATCCCTAGACAGTTTTGATGTGTGTAGATGAGTATGAAACAGATAGGTATGAAACAGTCATCTACGAAAAAAGAGAGACACACTTTTGTAAAGTACTGGTATTTCGTGACGAAAAACAAATTTTTAACCAACGCGACCATAAAATCAGATATCCTAGACAATTATTGAAAATCAAAAACGCCGCAGCCAACATCTTGCGCCTCTTCGGAAACAAAATAGTTTTTTTGAGCCAGGAATCGTACCGGCGCTAAGCAGCTTACGGCATAATAGAGCCATCGCACCACTGATCCTATCTGACAGGAGTCTAGATGCTGTGAGGACTTTGGACGGCTTAATAAAAGTAGGGTTGGTAAGGGTCCTTGACATGAGAATGTTATACACTGCTCAAAAGTGTGTAGGGATATCTCAAGCATTTCCATACAAAGTATAGCTATTTGGTAGGGTGTAAAAATTAAAATATTGATACCAACGTAGAAATTTTTAGAACACAAAAACTGTTATATCTGCCCTTTCAGATTGTATAAAGAAATTCATTGTAGTAGCATTATTGTACAATCGTAAGGACGTTAAAAAAAGACAGATTTTACTTTTAAAAGGTGTCAAAATTTTAGCAGAACCAAACGTGTTTTTTTGTAATATTCTTAACCTTTATCTTATGCCTCTGTCCTCGCATTATTCTCAGATAATGCTCAACTTGTAAACAAACTTAACTTTATGAAATATTTGAAAAATAATATCCCTATGATATCCCTAGACAGTTTTGATGTGTGTATTTAGTAAGTATGAATTTTGACAAGTTGAGAATCATTTTAAACGTAATTTTCCTATCGAGGTGCCCGAGGCGCAGTTGTGACAGTGATCGGCGACGATCGCTGTTGTAAAGCAACACACGCCGGGTCGGCAATGGAATGGGTGACCATTTCGACCGAAATTTAGTGATGTGTATTTCGGTCATCTCCGTGCTTCGGAAGGCACGTTAAGCAGTTGGTACCGGTTGACGTCGCCAGATGTCAGTCGTTAAGCTCAGTCAGAGGCCCTAGGGCGGCTTGATAACATCTGACATTAAGGTTGCTCACTGACCTTACACCCCTTCAACAATCCGCACTGAGCCCGTGTGTTGGAGTATGGCTTGTTCCACCTCATAGTTGAGGTGAGGCCTGTGCCCATCAGTGGGACGTATATAGGCCGTTTATGTTATGATAAGGGTTCTTTGACATGAGAATGTTATATTTAGTATGGATTTTGACACGTTTTAAGTTTTTTATAAGTCATTTTCCTATGATTAACCACTAGTCCACAGTGGCCTTAAGTGCAGCTATGGTATTCCGCTGGATGCCTAAACTCACTTCGCTCGTGGTGAGTTATCTTTGAAATTCAATTTCTTTGCCACTGTAGTCGTTTGAGAAAAAGGAACTGAGCAATTTTTCTATTATTTACATTCAAAATGAGAGAAAATACTAGTTTAGAGTGAAGCTTATTGATGATTGAAGTAAGCGTGAAGCACGGAGATGTGAAGTGCTGTTAGCCGGAATTGCACCCTTGCATCGAGATGTGAATCCTTATACTGTGTTGGAAAATTTTAAAAGTTATTTGAATTAGTAGGCAAAACTAAGATGGTTTTAAAAAGGATAAAAGTGTAGTTTTCGTTTCCTTTCAATAGCTCTTTGGTCTTTCAATAGCTAATTATTCCCTTTAAGAAGTATATAGCAGGCGAGTGGCATTCTCGTTAGTAAATAAATTATATCCAAGGAAAATTAAAGAATCAAAATCCGATGTTACAAGACTCAAAATGTGCCGTATTCTGATTTTGGCACTTTTGAGAGGGACAGTGAAACATTTTGAGTTTTATTTCTTTAAACTTTAATGGTCACTAACACTTATATAGATAAAAGCGGGATTGGATTGAAGTGTCGTTTTGCGTGCAGATACTGTAAGTGTTGTGTGTCGAGAACAGGTGCGAGTCAATAGTGAGTTGTAAACAGTGGTACCGGGGGCGAACGTAATACAATAATTCGAAAGAGGGTAGACCGATATGTCTGCCAATAACATCTCACCCGCAAGATCTCCAGTTACCCCGTGAACATGGCGCTTGTAACAGTGCCGAGTTATCGGAATCTCAAAACAAAAAAGGTACATGGTAGCAATCCCGTTTTTATCGATATTGAGTTTTGTTTCAAAACTAAACTTGTCCTATTTCTAACAAACGGTACATATTTTCACCTTTATTTTCTAATAAGGGCGCCAAAAAAGGTTATAGTTGCCTAAATCAAAGATTAAGTAAGTGTTAGGAAAATCACATCTATGTTTCTTGCTGCTTCTTTGCAGGTACAGAAACTACTGTAGAGTCACAGTAAGTTTGTATTTCGTGTATATTATATTCATCATATATTTAGACCAATTGCTATTCGGCTAATTCTGATTTTGAAATGTTTGTGGAAGTTCTGGGAAGGTTAGAAAGTTAAGTAAACATGAAGAAAGTACTACTAGGTACTAGTAAACCGTTCCTCCCGTTTCTGCCGTTCCTACTTGACATTGAAGGTTTGACAACAGAACAAAGTCTGTCGGGACAGAGTACATTTTAATATTTGTCATCCTTTATTAGATCCCATGATTATTTTATTAGATTTGACCATTTCAAAGACTTCAAAGGACTTCATGACGATTAGATGATCGATTGAAAGTGTTTCATTATCAAACTATTTGTCATAATTATGACTTGTGATTTCTTGTAAACCCCAAAAATAAGGGTAAACCTTATCATTATAAAGGCGGTTCAAGAATAACCACGCCCAGTTCTTATGCTTTCATGCAAAAACAATTTTGGGCGGAGCTTGAACGCTGTTATTCGTCAACAACGTCTCATTTGCACTCACAAAACTCTTATTTCGTCATGGAATAAAGTCGTAAATGTCAATTGGCGGTGTAATCAATGTTTCCATGTAACAAGTTGTCCTTAATAGCAGGAGTAAAATTATTAAGCCCATTTTGTATGGCATGACAGGCTCTCCATTTGAGGTCATTCTTCCTTGCTTAAGTAAGAGCAGAATTGAAAAAGGAATTTGACAGTACAAATTTTGCGAGGATGGCGCTGCGAGGATTACTGTCCAATGATATATTAGTATTGTTAATAGTCTAAAAGAGGGTAATTTAGGTATACCTTTTATTTTCGGAGGTATTTAGGCGACATAATTATGGTATCCAAAACAGACAACTAAAAGGTTGTTTGCAACTAATCCACAACACTTATTTATAGCTATATTTATAGCTATATATTCTAGCATCCTATCATGGCTTTGTCGCTTCAAGATTGAGGTATGCAATTATATTCTGGGGCAACACCACAAATTGGGAAAGAGTGTTTAAGTGTCAAAAGAGATGCATACGGGCAATGTGCCATCTGAAAAAAACGGACAGCTGTATACCATATTTTCGTGACCTAAAACTACTGACTTTGCCTTCACTCTACATTTTTGAACTGGCTCTTTTCGTTAGACAACACCCAAATCTATTCATCACTGTTAATAAAACGCGTAACCGTACACTGGTACGCACGGCTAACCAAATATCTTTCAAAACGGCATTATACAGTAAAAGTGTTTTCGAAATGGCGCCAAAAGTTTATAATAAGATTCCTACTGCAATTAAAGAATGCGAACATTACATATCTTTTAAACATAAACTGTTTCAATTCTTAAATGATAATGCCTTTTATTCGGTAAGAGAATTTCTGGATTTTAAATAGGGACTAAGTGCAGTAAAGTTCTTACTATGTTATTGTATTTAGGAAATGAATGAGTTTGAGGTTATTAAGTATTTTATGATTGTTTTATACTGTTTTCATCAATTTTATCTTATTTTATTTTATTTTTTTATGACGTAAGCAATGTATTGTTATTATGGTTTTATTGTTAATGACAAGTTGATTTTAATGAATTTGGTTGCAATTAATTTATTTTCTAATTATCTTGACATTTAAGTATTCCCATCTCTGTTTTGACATTCATACGCCAACGAGGCAGAACACAGTGTGACTTTTATAATTTTAATTAAGATCTTTTAATACCTACCTGTGATTCATGAATAAATGATTTGTATTTGTATTTGTATTTGTATTTATAAGTATCAACAGTTAGTAAATATGCTTACCTATGTTAGCATATTTAATCTTCTATTTCTATGTGCTTTTTATCATGGAAATGTTTTATTTTCTTCTTACTTTGGTTTTACTGCCAATTGAGGATTCAAATTGTACATCCTCCCATGATATCACAATTTGAAAGAACAAAAATGTATAATAGATTGTAGGGGTATTGTGTAAGATATCAAGAAATTCCTATGTGCCTGATCCAATTTTAATTATTTTCAGTACATTCGTCCTTTTGGTAAAAACAAAAAAAGGATCGCTTTCAGAATCTCGATTTTGAAAAATTGATTGATGAAATTCTGATTGTATTCTGAAAAATTGATGTAGGTATTTTAATTCTTGAATTACTTACTTCCTATTCTCCCTTCCTTCTTAAGTGCCACCTCCACAACCTTTCGAAGCCTTCTCAACTCCCTGTCCCCTCGTAATACAGTGTATTTAACGGTCACCCAAATTTTTCTGCCGGTTTTTCTTTCTGAGCAAGAAGTCACCTTTTTTGTTCCGAGAACAATTTCTTAAGTACATTTCTCTTTGTTATTTTTCGACAGAGATTTTCTTTAAATTACAATAAATAGGCAGAGCTTCCCAAACGTGGTCGTGGGTTCGGTGCCCGGTGGGCGGTCTTTTCGTGGGAACATATGTGACACTTTCATTGTAATGCTTTATCGTGTGAAATTATTAATGAAACAAGACAGGCTATTGATATTATAATAAGAAAGAAGTAGATAGGTTACTTGTGCTAAAAAAGTGGCACCAGAAATCAGAACGATCGTGCAACTGAGCAAAGCATTGACAGTTTGAGACGACACTGCGCAACAAGCGTCTGTCTCGTTTACGCTCTAGTAAATAATCATACTATCTTGTACAAATAGTCAAATTTTATAGGTACGTACGCCAGGGGACAATTTTTGACTTCGCATTAGTACTGACATAACATATCTACCTCTTTTAAATATCATTGTTCACAGATGTCAAATCTCTTCTTATAACCTGAGTATTTAAATAATTGTGGGCTATAAAACCTCAATACCGTTCACAAAATGCATGACAACCATTATTCACCCATTTTTACCAGTAAGCACTTTCTTGAATAATATTATAATTAATGGACAACATTACTGCAAAAATGACTGCGTTAAAATGCGGACGTAACGTAAAAAAATACTTATAAGGTATTCATGAATGACTATCTGATTAAGTTTACCTTGGGAAATATCTCTTTGAAAATAGTCTTTTAGGGTTCTGTAAGAACATTTCATGTTCAGGATTTGGTCTGTTTAGTCCACTAGTTTTTTGTACAACATGACATGACACAAACGGCCTTTATGCCTCCCACTGCTGGGCACAGGCCCCACCTCAACTATGGTGAGGATCGCCGCATATAATAGTTTGGTGAAGGCCAGTGATCTGTGGCTGATCCCCTCAGCGCCCGATGCCCGGCAGGGCAGTACTGCCGAATGCAAAAGAGAAGCCACTCTTTGGGTGGCTCGGTGGTGCCAGGAGGGACCACGCACGGTAGGAGCAGCCAACTAGCCAGATTGCGAGGGTGCTCTGGCCTGCATTCCTCATCGAACCTGCCTGTACACTCAACGGGCTTAAGTGGCCTCCTTCCTTTGTTAGGTGATTGGCAAGAGAGGGGGCGCCGTCAGGGGTAGGCGCCCTACCGAACTTGGAAAATCCTTCTCAAACTGTTTCAACATTCACTATAAATGTACTGATTCTGATTCTGACTCCTTGGGACAGAAATCTGTGCTTATCAAGAAAACCTTGTCAAGAATTCATCCCACAAACTATTGAGTTTCTTGCCTGAGTCTTCTCGGTACTAGACTCACATTATAACTTATTGATTTATTTTTCATTAAATAATTTAAAAATATAAAACATACATAAACGGCCTATATACGTCCCAATGCTGGGCACAGCCCTCACCTCTACTATGAGATGGAACGAGCCATACTCCAACACGCGGGCTTAGTGCGGATTGTTAGAGGGGTTTAAGGTCAGTGAGCAACCTTAATGTCAGATGTTATCAAGCCGCCCTAAGGCCTCTGATCAGGCATAACGACTGACATCTAGTGACGTCAAACGGGACCAACTGCTTAACATTACATTATGTTACTGGGTTACGCCCGTTTAACTGTGTTCAATAAATAAATAAATAACGTGATTATTAATTTAAAAAATATCAAAAAATCTATTCTTGCAACATACTGAGCCACCGATGCTTGAGTACAACTTATTTTACTCGTATTTATTGCAAATTCCTTACTAAATCGTTCAGTAAGATAAAATAAACGTAGTAGTAGTTTTGTAAAAGGAAAGCTTGAACTAGCACTAGTTTTTACGCCATATTTTTAATCTAGATTATATTTTATCTAAAAGGAGAGCGCTGTGGTCCAGTGGTTAAACACGCTCAGAACCTGTGAGCTCGTGAGTTCAATTCATTGCCCAAAACATAAGTAATATAAACATAAGCGGCCTATATACGTTCCACTGCTAGGCACAGGCCTCACATCAACTATGAGGTGCCGCAAGCCATACTCCAACACCCGGGCTCAGAGCAGATTTTTGGAGGGGTGTAGTAAAGTTACCGATAAACCTAACTGACAGATGTTACCAAGTCATCCCAAGGCAGCGATATAGATATGAACAAAGTAGGACATGGCCAAGCCTGACAACCTGTATAGTTGTTTTTTTTGGTGTTTAGGCGTCCCTTAAAGGACATGAAAGAAACATGAAGACCCATGTCTAGTTTTTCAGTTATAACAGAAGTAAAAACTTATGAATTCTCTAGCATTATGATAAATAGTATAATTGCGACAAATTGCCATAATTACGAAGAGAAATATGCCTTTGTTATAGTTTTTGCGGGTTCTAAATAGATCTAGACTTCAATTAAATACTAGTTTCTGTCTACCAGGTGCAGAATACTGGTTTGTGATTCCAACGATGTGTTTAATGGTCTTGAACTATTTGCGAAGAGAAACCATCACATAGAAAAGCTGAATGATGAGATGGGTGAACACCCTGTATTTTTGGACATCTTCCTGGTTTAGGAGTAAGATAAGATATACTTTATTGCAGAAAGAAAACAGTTTACTCAACAATGCTTACAGATATTTGGAAGGTACAAATTAGGTGGCCTTATCGCTAAGAGCAATTTCTATTTTTTTAATAAGGGTGTTAGCCGTTTGTCTGTGAATTTGATTGGTATCTCGATTTTTAATTATATTGAAGAAATATGTAATGATTAGATTAGATTCATTTATTTCTCAAAATTAAAATAAAATTGAATTATAATGTATTGTATGATCAAATTGGTAATATTCTGTACTCGAGATTGGAAGCCGACTGAACGGGTATCGCGTTCAGTTAAGGCTGCAACAGACCTTAAAATTATTCATTGATAAATATCTTTGGACATTATTCCACACAGCGCCATCTAGTCGCAAGTGGGCTAATTATAGTCCGCTATTATGGATACTAGACAACGGATAAACATACTTAAATACTTTTTCTTTTGTAAATACATACTTAATATACATAGGAAACACCCAGACCAATACAAACAGACATGTTCATGCACACAAATGTTTGTACTGTGCGGGGATTGAACCCGCGATCCTTGGTGTAGTAGCCGACTTCTCAACAATTACACCAAGATGGTCGTCTAAACGTGATAATCTTAGTCAGAGTGCTAAGTATGACAGGCACTTGCCCTGTGGTATAGGCATTTGAATACTGCCAAGGTTTAAAACCCCACCTATTTTGTAAAGGAGTAACAACTGAGTTTTCTTGCCGCAGCTTTTCAGTAGAAGCAACCTTTAGAGGCCGGAGGTAGAGTCACATTAATGTATTAATTAACCCGACTGCACCAAGCTCAACATTTGTTGAGTGATGTATGTATGTAATAGTGTTTGGCACGCTTTATAGTCGGAACGGCTCGATGGAATTTAGCTTGAAATAGTCGTTAGATTCGTAAATATAGATAGATAGATATTCTTCATTGCACACGAAAACAACAGAAATCAACAGCAGAGAAACACAGATTAACGATAATGTACAATTTTGCCGGCTTTATCGCTAAAAAGCGATCTCTTCCAAACAACCCACAAAATATGTACTACAAAAGTACGTACTAGGTGTACCACAGTGAAAAAAAGTTCTCTCTGTTGAAGGAACAGTCAGTACCTAAGTTATGTAGTGTAGTAATATAGTGTTTTTGTATATTGATGTACAAAAACACTACATTTGTGTTAATCTTCAAACTAACTACATTTTAAATTAAACTATTTCGATCTGCAGAGTCAGTCTCCGCCTTAACGCATATAATTCGAAGCAAACCAGCTCATCTGTCCCCGTCACTCGGTCTCTGCCAATTTTTCATTAATTATATTGTAATATAAATTATTTTTCGAACACAAAACGATTTTGATTCTCATAATGAACTCCGTCTCGCAACGAAAGTTTGAAAAATGGGAACGAAATGTTCAAACACTCTCTTTTTAGGGCTTTGTATGAAAATGAACAAAAGGGTAATCGTATTAATAAAATAACAGCAGTCTCTACATATACGTCACACTGCTGGGCAGAGACCTGACCTCAAAAATATGAATATGAGCAACCCGGATAACGGCGGTAGGCTCACCCCTTACCACGTTGGGTTCAAATTCCCTCGGAAAAATGTGGGCTTCTGTATGTTCCTTTCATCATGACGGCAACAATGATATGGTCGTGAGGGTATGTTTTGTTAAGCTAAATAAATAAATGCTATAGCCACTACGACTACGACAGGCTGACGACGACGCCTGTATGACGTTGAAGTATGGCTCGTTCCACCTAATAATTGAAGTGAGGCCTGTGCCCAGCTGTGGGACGTATATAGGCCACTTATGGTTAAGCGCATTTTTCCATGGAAATCACCAACCTACGGATGGTATTTATAAACATGGCTGACGCACTGCAGAAACATGGAAGCCACAGCAAGGCCCTAAAGACGTTGTTGTATTGGACTCGCACGCAGGGCACTGTAAGCTCTCAGTGTAAAATTGGACCATAGAGCAAACGTGTAGAAACGCTGGCAGTATACTCTGAAGAGTGTTAATTCCACTCCTATCGTACAACATAACATAGGTACATAACACATAACACAAACGGCCTATATACGTCCCACTGCTGGGCACAGGCCACACCTCAACTATTAGGTGGATTGAGCCATACTCCAACAGGGCTCAGTGCGGATTGTTGGAGGGGTGTAAGGTTGGTCAGCAACCTTAATGTCAGAGGTTATCAAGCCGCCCTAAGGCCTCCGCCTAGGCTTAACTCTTAACATCTAACGACGTCAGCCAGGACCAACTGCTAGGGTTTCTGCTGCAACGTGCCTTCCGAAGCACGGAGATGCCCGAAATACACATCACTAAATTTCGGTCGGGGTGGTCAACCATCCTATCGCCGACCCGGCGTGTGTTGCTTTACAACAGCGATCGTCACCGTACAACATCACAAAATAAAGGTCACATCTCCAAAATGACACCAAAATAGAAACCAAACCCAAGACTTTGCGTGAGAAGCCAAGTCGACTTACCAATCACTTGAGTCACAAATGTCAATTAATAATGTAATGATTAATATTATTCTATACAAAAAGTTATAAAGATTCCGAACGTGTCCTAGCCAGCAAAGGTTAACCTTCGGATGTAAAAAATCAATTCGGAGCGGTTGGTCCTGAAAGCAAAACGTCCTCTTGTATGAAACGACCATAACGCAGTAAGTCATGGGAGCAAATGGTCCGCAATTGAAAAAGCTTTCGAAGTAAATCGTCACTAATTGAAAATGTCATGCAAGCAAGACGTCCTTAACGCATAAGAACCTTTTTTAACTCGTTAGCTGTAGCGGAAAATAAATAAAACCTATTCGGAAGAAGAATGAGTTTTAAAAACAAACCGTCTGCAATTGACATTTTGATTACATGAAATCTATATTATATCACAAAAGTAGGAAGTGAAACAGTTTGTTTGTTTGTTTGAACTTATCTCAGGAACTATTAGCTCGTTATTAGTGGAGCAGGAATAACAAATGTGGTAAAAACGGTGAATTTTTTTTTTACTTTAGCCGCTTGCGCTGTGTACTTCAAAGGTAATGGTTACGCAAAACTATGTAACTCAAATATAGATTATAGATAATTGTAGATTTAATATGTTTTTCAACATGGCGTAAAAATGCACCAAAAATTAAAAAACAAATTGCGGGGATCGATCCCTTGGCCACTCGTGCAATAGTCCACTTCTCAACCATTACAACCACATCAGTCGTCAATCATATCAAATGAAATCGTTATATATTTCCATTCATTTCATCAGAAGGATTAACATTTAAAAGAACATGTTGGTGCTATCACACTCGTAGATAGAATTGTTGTGATCATTAAGAAATTACTGATAATTTTGATGTAATTGCCTATTTATCAATACCTACTCTGAGTTGCCCCCGTCAGTTTTCTGGAAGAAAAAAATGGAAAATTCGAAACAATTTCTAAACTACTATATAAACTGTCTGTCTACGACAACATATTATATTTCTTAGATTACCTATCTTAAATCCGTAGTATTTTATGGTAGACTCTTTTAAATAAAATATCCACAAAAGTTGTCCAACTTTTGTAGAAACACCCAATTAAGGAAGTAAAGTTAGATGCTATACTACTAAATAATCTGTGAAAATTGTAAGACTACCTGTTACCGTTATTAATATACCGTAAAAATACCCAGAAAAAAAAACACGTTTATTGTATGGGGACGCACCTTTTGAATTGCGGACGTTTTGCTCCCTTGACCATTTCAATTACTGTCATTTGATACTAAGGACGTATTGCTCTATTGACAGATGCCATTTTGAATTACGGACGTTTTGCTCCTATGACATTTTGCTTTCAGGACCACCCGCTCCGAATTGTAAAAAATACACAAGAGATAAAAGAGCGCACGGTAAAAAGACTTCAAGTTCTTACCCCCTTCATAAAAACGTAAACAGCGCTTATCGTATCGCTTTGTGACTGTCTTCTTGTTGCTGTCCCATTTGCGAGTAAGTGACATAACAAGTCAAAAGCTTAAGCTATGCTTTATGCAGCTCTTAAAAATATTACAGGAAGTACTAACTAATTAAACTTAAAGCCAAAAAACGGATTACTTGTGACTTAGTTAAGCACATGGACTTATACTGGTCGGGGAGTGGAAGGGTGAAGAAGATTGAAACCCACTTTACCAATATAGTATTAATAAAGTACTACTTCTAGCATTTCCGCAGTAAGATGTTTCATATTCAATTTTATTTAATGTTTTAATAACGAGGCATCGAAAAATCCGAAATCTTGGCCGTTTTGTACATCAAACCTTTTTCTGTTACAAAAAGTTTAAAAAAGCACAGAAGTATCGTCCGCCACCGCTGTGCATAAGTCACCGTGGAATCCTTTACATGTTTTGACATTAAGAGGTCGTGGCGTTTACATATGACGATCGAGAAAAACATAAATAGGTTAAACTTGAACAAGAACTCGAGGTTTCACGACAGTTTTGGTTGGATGGTCCAGAAATTGGCTACTACACTAACTAGAGGTCACGGGTTTGATGCCTATTTTGAATTTTATGTCTGTTTGTATAGGTCTGGGTGTTTACTATGTATGTTATGCATGTATTTATGAAAAGAAAATGATTTAGTTTGTATTTCAGTTATCGAGTATCCCATTAGAAGGTTTGATTGGTTTACTTTTGGGCTCGAAGACGCTGTAGTTAAAAACGGAAAGCCATATTTTTTATTTAAGGTTTTCTACTGGGGTTTGCCCGATGGGCTTCAGCATGGAGTTCTTCAGGAGGGGTTTGAAAAGGTTTTTACAGGGTCATGGCGATTCATGCCCCTTGTGCTATGCGTGTCCAAAGGTTGCAGTTTCCGTCGCCATCAGTCCACGTAATCTTACCAAATGCTATTTATTGGCTTGTGGTCAATCAATATTAACAAGATGTTGTGTTCTTTTTATGAAATTGCGGCTATCTCTCCGCTGGTAGCAAACATTGATGAATATACCTAGCAGCCCGGATAACGGTGTAGGCTCGATGAGAAAAAGAAACAGTATGCGAAGTCTGGGCTTCCGAATTATCCGTTCACCATTACGGCAACAAACAGCGTGCTGCTGACATACATTTAGGATATAGTCCTGAGCGTAAGTATCAGCTTAGTGTAATGTCCTAGACATAAATCGAATCGCAGTCGGATCGTGTCCATATCGTATGTTGTAAACTAACCATAATAGCTTCTTATTATTGATGACTCTAGGGCAGAAAGCAAAGAGTACAAAAAATAAGCTTTCCAGTACAAGAGTTTAAATATTTAAACGAGCGTTATTGGGTTTGACACTGTTTTTTTACTAAACGTGTTTATTAAATTAATTGTAACTTGTATTTTTATATTTTATTTTGACTGTGTGATTTTGCTGTGTTGGTTTATTGGGTGAGTTTTATACATCCCCTTACTACCAGATCCCTAATGGGTTAGTCAGAGGCACACTGATTATTGCCTTCATGGTGAACGGAACATTCAGAAGCCCACATTTCACCGAGGGAATTCGAACCCAATGTCTTACCACATTGGGTTCAAATTCCTTTTTATATTTTTTTTATATTTGTGGATCAGAAGTCTACATTTCGCCGAGGAAATTTGAACGCAACGTGGTAAGTGGCGAGCCTACCGCCGTTGCTTGAGTTTTATATCGGTGTTTTCCATCACCGGAGAGTCAGCCGCAAATCGTACAATAAACACAAAGAAGGTGTGTTCCGGCCAGATTTGATTTAGGGACCATCGGGTTCCGAGCCAGAGTGTTTAACCACTGGGCCACGACGCTTTCAAAGACATGTTACATAAAAATACAGATGGTACTACACTAAAGTTAGCAATATTAGAGTTAGCTAGAGTTTTAATATTAAACGGTAAGAAAATGTGCTTCTCAGCAGACGTATTGTAATATCACGTTGTTACCCTAAGCGTAAACAAAATCAGAATTAAAAAAACACTAATATCATAACGACACAGATCAATAAAAACTCCTTGGGCATGTGACGTTTTATTTTTTCAATAAAATCCCGCCATTCTTCATTTTAAACATGGCCGCGATAGCATCAAAGGAGTTTATTCAATAAAGTTTTTATTCTGATCATTATCTGCGGAGTAGGACACCCGGATGTCTTGTAGAAATTCCCGGGCCGCTCTATGGGAATTAAAAAAAAACGCCTCAAAGTAAACATTCAAACTATCCAGGGATGTCTTAGTAATATCATTTTTAAATTCTTTATGACCTTTTCTAAAGACAGCTCTCATAACTGGCCAGAAAGAAACGTCCCATCTCATTCTAATGTAGGTCGTTCGAGCGTGAAGGGGATACCGCTTTATGTCGAAGCGCGGGCAAGCGAAAGAGAAACAAAACGGTCGGTTGTTTCTTTTTTTTATTTAAAAAATACCGAAAATGTATTCGTTTTTTAAATAAATAAACGTTCCGGCGCACGCAGGGAGACAAATGTGAGCCATTCGTTCTGTGCATGTATTTAGATGTTCGAAATTCGAAATCCTTTAAAGATTTTTTACTTTTTTCACGTTTATACAAGCTGGAGTCTGCGGTTGTCATAATAATGTAAGGTAAATAATTATGATTTTGCAATGTCTTCTGAAAATAATATTAACATTAATGGATTTATATTAACTGGCTTGGTTAGTGGGTAGTGATGTTGCCTTCTAGGAGTCGTGGGTTCAATTCCACCTAGATTGAATGTGACGAACGTTTTTGTTTATGCTTTTTCTCTGTCTATTAGGGTACGTTTAGAAATGTATTTTAACTGATTATGCCCCCCAAAGATGTTATTAATTAATGTAGAACAAAAAATAAAAAAATTATGACAACAAGATATCTTTGAACTATTGTAGATTGCAACATTAATAATATGTAGATAACTTTTTGAAAGGAATTTCAGACAATTATTTTTACGTCTAAGGAACTTCAATTCTTCAATTATCTTCTCGCTTCAATTAATCTGCAAAAAAAATTAAGACACTGCCATCAAATTATTCAAACACACTCGGATACATTTCAAAAATACTCCACCATTAAAATCCCTAATAAACAGTTCAATGCTAAAACTCTTGATGGCATACTACTAATTTATCGACAATTGTAATTTTGTACTTAAATTTTACCGAGAACGTACCATTGATACCACTGGAACGATCTCCCAACAGATAAAAGTAATTTTCAAGGGGAAATTACAGATTATGACCTGATATAACGCCTCCATAATGTACAAAAATGGCGTCGAACGAATGTGTCAAAAATGCGCGGGAAATGATAACGATCAGAGAGAAAGATTTTTTTTCTCAACGCAAAGAAACTAACGGTGCTGAAGCCTTGCTTGTCAAATTATGTCACCGGTATTTAAGACGAAAAATCATCACGCTAGGTTGATGAAATTTATTTGGAGAACAAAGAAAAACATGTGGCTATGGTTAAAAGGTGTAGGTGTAGTAAGGCTAGTGTCCCCCTCATGGGTTCTCGCCTCGGCGTGGCGAGGGGGCCTAGTACCGGTGGTAGGGGCACCACCGGGAAGCGAAGAGAACCCAGGCGTGGCAGCGTGGTGGACTGGACACCCACCCGCTGTGGCCCGTAAGGGCGGCGTGGGGCTGCGGGGCCAGTGGGGCCTGCAGGCGCCTTGAGGCGCGTGGTTGGGGCCGCGGCGCACAACCGGTTGGTGGGGGCCAGTGATCCGAGGCTGATCCCCCCTGTGCGTCGCGGCCCGGCGAGGCCGTACCGTCGGTTACGGCAGCGGAGCCGCCCTTTGGGTGGCTCGTGGTTGCGGGCCCAGTAGGGTCGCTGCGGCCCGTAAGGGCGACGCGGGGATGCGGGGCCAGTGGGGCCTGCAGGCGCCTTGAGGCGCGTGGTTGGGGCCGCGGCGCACAACCGGTTGGTGGGGGCCAGTGATCCGAGGCTGATCCCCCCTGTGCGTCGCGGCCCGGCGAGGCCGTACCGTCGGTTACGGCAGCGGAGCCGCCCTTTGGGTGGCTCGTGGTTGCGGGCCCAGTAGGGTCGCTGCGGCCCGTAAGGGCGACGCGGGGATGCGGGGCCAGTGGGGCCTGCAGGCGCCTTGAGGCGCGTGGTTGGGGCCGCGGCGTACAACCGGTTGGTGGGGGCCAGTAACCCGAGGCTGACCCCCCTGTGCATCGCGGCCCGGCGGGGCCGTACCGAAGGTTACGGCAGCGGAGCCGCCCTTTGGGTGGCTCGTGGTTGCGGGCCCAGTAGGGCCTGCGTACGGTGGCCAGCTAGCGCGTGGTACGGGGGTGCCGCCGCCAGCATTGCACGGGTTTCACCGCTGCCTGGTAGGGTCGGCTTGACATCCTCGGCTGTCCCTTCTGGCCTCCCCTCACGAAGGGGGGGTCGCTTCCGGCCCGCCGTGAAGGCGGGCTCCGTCCGGGGGAACGCGTAACAGGCAGGCGCTATTCACCGTGTTCCCCCACTAACGGACGATTAGAGGGAGTAGTAGGGGTTTTAGTCGGTAGGGCCACTGGTATACCATCTTTCCAGTGGTGAGTCCGACATAACCCGTCCGTCCCCCGGTGGACGGGTATGCGTAAGGCATTTCCCCTACTTAAAAAAAAAAAAAAAAAAGTAAGGCTAGTGTTCAACCTTTTTTTTTTTTGACTAACGAAAAAAAATCTTTTATAGACTTTACGTGCTTGGGGGAGGCCCGTGGGAGTGTCGGACTCACCAGCGCCCTCTGCGACTTACGGCATACCGACTGAAAAAGACACTGGGGACACCCTCATCTGCTAGTGAACGTCTACGGGATGGAACAAGTCACTCTCCGCAGACGTTCAGCAGTTAGCCGTTGGAGCGGCTTCTCCTCACTAAAGAGAGACGTCAAGTGTCCAAAACGTCTCCCAGACGGGCGAAACCGTGCAATGCAGGTGGCAGGCCCCCCGACCCGCCACTCGCTGGTTCCGCTAGGTCGGTAAGCAAGCTTACCTCCCCCGCCTATGATATGATGGCGGTCCGCCAAGACGCACCACTCGCGGTATACTCCCGCCATCCTACGCCGCCGAAGCGGCCGCTGGGAAAACCTAGCCCGCGCCAAGGGTGCAGAGCGTCCACTGCAGAGAGCGAATCATCTGTCTGGTACGGTGCAGAGCGAGGGACGCGCGCTGAGGTCTCCCCCTCTTCCGGCGAAGTGCCGGCGCAAACCTAGCAGGCTTGCCAACCCTCGCTACCATAGGCAGCCTCTGACTCCGAGGAGTCCCCCAAATAGGACCACGTCCCGTGACTCCGACGGGACTCCACGGAATAAGAACCGTTTCCGGGAGTTATTCCCCGTTGCCCAGGATGCACCGGACCAAAGACCTACTCTTCCCTGCGAAACTAAATTTCAGCAGGGACCAAGGCTAGTGTTCAACCTTGCTGTTAAATAATGTTATCACGCCTCAATAAGGCCCCGACTATTCTTAGCGATTGATATCTAGAGAATCAGCCAAGACCAACTGCTTAACTGCGAGTTAGAATGGTGAAAATACCTAGTTATAGTATTATAGTATCTAATTATATAGTTATAGTGTGGTATCTAATTAATTATTACACAAAGTTAAGTTATCTAGCAAACAAATCAATCAAATGTTGCCTCAAAAAGAAACAGTTTTAACCATCGTGAGTTGAGTAATTAACGAAAACCAAAACCTCACGCTATGTAAAGCTTACAGTAGTATAGTATTGCGATATTAATAAATATCGTTAGACATTATTCCACACAACGCCATCTAGCCTCAAACTAAGCAGCTAAATGTTGATATATGGATACTTAGAAAACACCCAGCCAGTACAAACAGACATGTTCATGCACACAAATGTTTGTACTGAGCGGGGATCGAACTCGCGATCACTGATGTAATAGCCTACTCCTGAACCATTACAACAAATCATTAACAAGCTTGTTTTATGGGAACTAGACAACAGATAAACTTTTTTTTTTTATGTAATTACATAATTTACATAGGAAACACTCAGGCCAGTACTAAGAGACCATGTACATGCACACAAACTAATCTACTAAGCGTGGTCGAACCCGCGACCTTCGGTGTAGTAAGTAAGTAAGCAGTTATATGCAGCTAAGCGACCTTGAACCTTACAAGACCCTAATCAAATCATTTTTATGATTATTTATTACAATTAGGAAAAAGGGATATTTAAGTGCAAGCTTTTATTTATTCATTGTGTATGAAAGCACGAATTTTGTGTTTTGTAGCATTCTTCGCAGGCAGGCGGGGGGTAAAGCTTAATGTGATAAAATAATCGGTTGCACGATATAAGGGCGGGGGTGTACTGAGGTGCAGCTACCATTTTCATCATCATCATCATTAGCAGCCGCAAGAAGTCCACTGGTGAACAAAGGCCTCCCCTACTGATTTCCAGAGCGCCTGGTTGCGTGCGGCATGCATCCACCGAGATTCCGCGACCTTTATCAGGTCGTCTGTCCACCTTGCATTTTGCTCTTCTGATTTTTTTTCTCTTGTCGCATTGTCTTATTCAACTAACGTTCAGATGCTGAGGTCTGTAATATCAAAATATGAGGGTTAAAAGCCTACTTCGCTCACTTCCCAGTCCCATAATGAGAGAAAATACTAATTCAAAGTAAAGCGTATCGATGCTTGAGGTAAGCGTGAAGCACCGAGATGTGAAGTGATGTCCGATGTGCACCGGCGGAATAGCACGGCTGCTATGCTTCTCTGGCTAACATCAAATCTCATCTCGATCGAGATCAGGAAATAACGCCTACTTAAATATTAATATCCTCTCTCATTTGTTTAGAAAAAAAATTAAAATGTTATTTGGCTTAGTCCTTTTCGCTCCAACGATCACATTCTTGTAGTTATTGAGTTTAACAAAACGCCAAAATACAAACTCACTTCATATTCGTTCGATGTCATTTCAATCCAAATCGCTTCACTTAGAATTAGTATTTTCTCGCATTTTCTATGTAGATAATAAAACAATGTTATAAGGCTTAGTTCATTCTCCCAAACAACAAGTTGCAAAGAAACTTAATTTTAAGGATAACTCACCACGACTTCAGTGAGTTTTGGCAACAACCGGAATAGCTTAGCTGATATGGTTGAGTGCCATGATGGCTGGCTTACAAGTCAATTCGTGAACAGGTGTCACCTTCGAGAACTGGTCTCCTCAAGTTAAAAAACATACTTAATTTACTCTGGGAATTTTCTGTTTTATTTTATTCATATCAAAACTATTTATTTGTGCTGAAAAAACATCATTAATTCTAAAAAAGAGTTGCTGAGTTCCTTGCAGGGTGTATTCAGTAGGAACAACCTTTGGACGCCGGTGGTAGAGCTACATGTACATTCATTTATGGTTTATGCATCGAATAACTTGTAAATGCATACGGGCTATCTTATATGTGAGGTACCTATTAAGAAGATCTTAGTAAAGCCTTAAATATCAGCAGTAAATTGCATAATCAACGAACTAGAAAAGTAAAACATGACAATTGCAATTTCGGTGCAAACATTTGCCCTCAGTGCACCTCAGCCGATCTCAAGAATCCAAAATAATAATCGACACGGCATAACATTTTCATATATTTTAATAAGGCCATCCTCCCTCAGTGAATTATCGAGGCGTCTTGCCAATTTATGTATTTATTCAATTAATTATTATTTTTCGACAGCGGGACGCCTTTTGAAGAATTCGTACGTTATATCGCAAAAAAACATCTGACTGTTTCTGTGGTGTAGTGGTTAGAACGGGCCATCAACCTGGAGGTCGTGGGTTCGAATCCTGAGCGGACCAACAAACTTAGTTTTTGTATTTGTGATGTTGTTACGAGGGGAACTGAACACCTCGTGTCCCAAAAATGGGATGATCCATGCTGTCAAATGGTCATTTAAATAGTCGGTCACTTTTCTCCGGTCATGTCGATCGTCCCATTGGGTCATAGAAAGGTGACGGAAGTAGGAGTGCACCCGCTTATTGCGGACTTATGCACTAATACCTCCTGTGTGGTTAATTTTGTTGATATTAGCTGTGATCGAAGTCCAGCGGGCTTTGCTTTATAAGATGTTTATGATGTATAAGATGATGATGTTTTGCTTTGTGGATTGTTGATAAAGGGTTAAAAGGTGTGGACAAGTCAAGTCAGTGCCTTAATAGATCTGAAACGTTTTCTATTACAAAGGGCTTTTTAAGAAAACTTAAGGTTGTCTAACGGTGCTAAAGAGATAATGGTCAGTATAAATACTCTAACAGCCCTGCTCTCTTCAACTACTGAAGAGTTTTTTCTCTGCTTTTTTTTTTTGAGAGTAAGTGAACTAACTTGACACTATTTAAACTTTTATGTACATCACTACAGGCCTTAGGGCGGCTTGATAACATCTGACATTAAGGTTGCGCAGTAACCTTACACCCCTCCAACAATGCGCACTGAGCCCGTATGTTGGAGCATGGCTTGTTCCACCTCATAGTTGAGGTGAGGCCTGTGCCCAGCAGTGAGACGTATATAGGCCGTTTATGTATGTAGGATGAGTATGACAGCATTGGTACGTTGTGAAACATTAGTGAGTCTTGATCCCTGTACAGTATCGTCACACTATTATTAACAGCGAATATTTTGTTATTGTTGGAAAAATAGGACATGTACTGTCAAATAATGTCAAATGTTTGAAGTACTACCCTGTTATTATACATCTTAATTTAACACTTGGTATGCAATAAAGAATTGAAATTGAATTGAAATTGAAATAAATATTATTTGAACCAAGACGTAGTCATAACAAAGCCTAAAGTACCAGAACATGGGACAAATAACCCAAAACAGTAATGTTCTTTGTTTATATATAAACTTTTGAAACGTGTCGTAAAATACATTCGTTTGATTAGGGTGCGATAGTCAGCCAGTGTCACAATGCGCTATTATCTATAACCTAGGGTGGATTGTTTGGAAGAGATCGCTTTATAGCGTTAGAGCCGCCCAAATGGTACATTTACGTTAATCTGTGTTTCTTTGCTGTTGATTTCTGTTGTTATGGTGTACAATAAAGAATATATTTATCTATCTATCTACCCTGGAGACAAGGGCGCACATGATATCAGCACAGAACTTGACTGCTATCCTCTTCCTGGAGTTTCCTGAACAGCTGGTGGTAGAAAGCCTACATATATAACTTGGATCCTGTGACCTGAGTCAGGTCTTCTATTCAAGTTGCAACTTCCTGCTTTTTATATACCTAAACCACGTTAGAAAAAGGTTTGGTAGAAAGTGTATTTTATAACACCAATGGCTGGCAACCTCCTAACTTTTTCTTCTTCTAAGAAAAAAACGCAGAATTGTATTGGTGCGGGAACACATGCACGGGAAGCTAGTACTACTATAAACTAGAACTACTAGAACACTAGAACAAATATAATAATATATTAGTAATTACAAAGAATGATTGCAATAGGATGCTACATTGAACAAATTATCATTTCCTCCTCAGTGCAGATTGAAAAAATCATACCCTCTGCACTTATTTTGTAATGCAATCACCTGAATTGCACATTCAAACTGCCACTTAATAACATACGAATGTCGGATTTCGTACTTTATCGATTACCAATTTAGGAATGTCAAATTTGTATGTAAAGTCGCAGTGAGCGTTGCGCGTCGCACGTATTTCGGTTGAATAGGGTGTATCATGTTATTTATATATCCGATGTGTTTTTCAATTATATCATCCGTTTGTATCGCTCTTTATTTTAGTGTACGAGTATTACATAGAAAGATTACCATGGACATCCCCAATTTTGTAAAAAAACCTAAGTACTCATTTTTAGACATAACTTTAGTGAGAGAGGAATAACTTTTGCAGAATTAGTTTTTTAAGTGATGACAAAGTTCTCGGTAAAGAACTCGGTTAGCAGTTCCAAACCATTTAGTCATGTCCAAATATTTCAACCCCGAAAAAAAACAAAAGCAGTTGCTGGTTGCAATAAAAGATGTTTTCATCGAAATTTAATTACTTACTAAACAAAGTTATTTTTAACTGTTCCTAGTAAATAGCTTGTCATAAAATTAAGCAATCCTAAGCAATGTTTCTGTTTGCACACGGCGCTATTGTCAATCTACCTGGGGTAATATTCCATCTTATTTTTATTACAAACAGTTATAATTGCTAACAGGAGGTTTAAATTTCATAACAAAGCTTTTGAATTCTGTTTACCGTAATTTTATTGTTATATAGGGTTGTAAAATAAAAAGGTTTACTTTCAACCACTTAGTTGTTTATTGTTTTCCGAAGATGACGTTGTTAACAGTTACCTTAACAGTAATTCTTTTCAAAATATGTGTCATTGGAAGTCTTCGTCCATTAGCTGTAGCGAAATAGGGGCCAGCTGATCTTGAAACTTACACGACTACAGTCCAGTTCAAAGTCTAACACAAGCATAATTATTGGCAAGCAAATTTTTTTTGCACAGTGACAATTGTACTCTGAATATAGGTTATACTATGGCACGTTGAACGTACGGAAAATGGCATGTCAGGCTACCCATTTTCAGTCAGCAGTCCTTGCTCTATTGTGAAGAAATATCATTTGTCAACAGCATGATAAAAACGGGAATTGGTAGTCTGTGCTGTTGACTGTATGTGGTTGTTCTATGTCTTTTTATGTAACGCTGTTGCATCGCTAATCAGCTCTGCGGAGCCCTACTGTTGACTGGTAGAGAATGTCTTATTTGCATTAAGTTCGCCATTTGTACAAATTGATTGTTGTGTAGTAAAGAATAAATGAATGCATAAAAAGGTGCGGCGTATTAAACAAATTGGAGGTGCCCGTGGCGCAGTTGTGACAGGTGACGATCGCTGTTGTAAAGCAACACACGCCGGGTCGGAAATGGGATGGGTGACCACTCCGACCGAAATTTAGTGATGTGTATTTCGGGCATCTCCGTGCTTCGGAAGGCACGTTAAGCAGTTGGTCCCGGTTGACGTCGCTAGATGGCAGTCGTTAAGCTTAGTCAGAGGCCTCAGGGCGGCTTGATAACATCTGACATTAAGGTTGCTCACTAACCTTACACCCCTCCAACAATCCGCACTGAGCCCGCAGGTTGGGGTATGGCTCATTCCACCTCATAGTTGAGGTGAGGCCTGTGCCCAGCAGTGGGACGTATATGGGCCGTTTATGTATTAAACAAATTGAGAGTTAGCAATAACCTCTAGAAATCAAAATGCAAAACTGTTCGTAGACCAAACCGAGTTTTGAAAATAAAAATATCAGTCTTATCCACTTTATATCACCTTGCCATTTATTTCGTTGTCAAATTTATTAATGTATATCAATACAGTAAATGTTCGGACCGTTCCCAGTCCTAATTCCAGGCTTTTAAAGTTTATTTTGTTTCGACATTGCCGTGTGACAGGACAACCTGAATATATGTCATAAAAATATATTGCGGTTTTGTGAAAAACCTGCCAAGTTCTTATTACGAATATCCTTTGAGATTTTATTTTTGCACATTCTTAGAGATGATTATCTGACCAGAACAGACAATGTACTATGGGTGTCAAGGACTGATAGATAAACTCATTTAAAAATAAAATTTTATCATGGCTTTAAATTATTATTTCGGGGACACACGTGTTTCCTCAAAATACACCAATTAAAAAGGCTGTTTGCCCGATAATGTATTATTGGTTACAAAATGTGGGTTGTGGTGGTCACCCATCTTACTACTCAAGCTGATAAGCGTAGCTTAATATCGGTGGTTGTTGCTGATATGCTTTCATACACAAACAAACAAATAGTTATTTTCTATACTGCACAAATAATGCCCAACTACCTATTATTGATAAGAATCAACACTAAAAAGGTGGGCTTTGGTTCAGATTCGGAGCGTGGGCTTCTGCATGTTCCGTTCCACCATTACAAATCACGTCCAGCTAACGTAGGTTATCTCATCAACACTTGGACTTGAATTTGACAAGTTTTCACTTCCCTACTGGTGATTTTAACCATTTTGCCCAAACAACAAGCAGGTACCAAAACTTGGCGTTCCCTTTACCGTGCACGCTTCAAAAATAAGGTGTTTTGAAAATCGTAAAAACAGAATGCGGGTCCCTTATGGTCGAGGTGACCATAAAATGGACTGTGGTCGCAGTGGTCAGGAAATATAGACGTCTGTCTCCGCGGTAAGGGTTCCGGGTTCGACCTCCCGTTATTTTGAAAGCGCAGTTTTTAGAAATCATATTTTTATTATTTACTAGCGACCTCGGCTTCGTACGGGTGCAATAGTATGTTATGTTAAGTTTTACATATAAACCTTCCTTTTTAATCACTATCCATCAAAAAATGCTTCAAGGTCCGTTGTGCAGTTTTAAAGATTTAAGCGAACATAGGGACAGGGAAAGCAACTTTGTCTTTTTTTGCTTGTTTTTCACTTCCTTTTTATTGCTTACTAGCTGTCGCGACAGACTACGTTCTGTTGTCACGTGTCATTCAGTGGCACGTGACAGGTAGAAACGATTGCTAAGAGAAAATTTAATTGTGTTTTTTTCTATTTTCCTAGCAATTTGTCATGTTTACTCACTTTTAACCTTCCCTGAACCTTCGCAAATATTTTAAAACCAAAATTAGCCAAAACGGTCAAGCCGTTCCCGAGTTTTAGCGAGAGTAACGAATAGCAATCCATTTTTATGGAGATAATTAGTAGTTGAAGAGTTTCACTATGTATGAATTGTCATCCGTGGGGTGAGTTGGTTCACCACCAACGTACCCTCACGACCATATCCCTAATGGGTTAGTCAGAGGCACACTGACTGTTGCCGTCATGGTGAACGGAACATTCAGGAGCCCACATTTCGCCACCAACTCAAATTCAATTCAAATTCCCTTCACCACCAACGTTTTACAAAAAATACCCTATTTTCACACATAAACATTTCTTTCCCGTTATCCAAATCAAATGCTATTATTTTCAATATGTTTAAGGTCAGTCCACGACATTGAGAATGAAATAACTATAAAATGTTTTGATAAAACTGGTAATGTGTTGGACTCCAGTGAAAGTATTAAGAGGAAACTGTAGAAAGAGTGCTAAGCTACTAATGTCCTGTCGGTACATAGGATGGGTGACCATCACGTATTTGACTGGCTTGTTAGGATAACATAACATAAATGGCCTAGATATGTCCCACTGCTGGGCACAGGCCTCACCTCAACTATTAGGTGAAACATAGTCCAACAGGCGGACTCAGTGCGGATTATTGGAGGGGTGTAAGGTTAGTGAGCAACCTTAATGTCAGATGTTATCGAGCCGCCCTAAGGCCTCTGACTAGGCTTAACGGCTGACATCTAGCGACGTCAAACGGGACCAACTGCTTAACGTGACAACGTAAAGATAGCTAAAAAATGCAGGTTTGATCACTACCCTTGGACATTATTCAACACAACGCCATCTAGCCATAAACTAAGCAACTAAATGCTTGTGTTTCGGGATACTAGACAACGGATAAGGGCCGGCGCCCACTATCGGCATCGGCACGCTTCAGGCTTTTAAGGTGGCAAATAGTAATATACTCTAACATAATGGCAATAAAGTAGAAAATGCCGACACAGAAACAGGACAAATGCATTTTGTTTTTACGAGAACACATCACGGAAATTTCTACTTTATTGCCATAGTGTTAAAGTATATTGCTATTTGCCACCTCAAAATCCTGAAGCATGCCGATGCCGATAGTGGGCGCCGACCCTTAATCTACTCAAGTACTGTTTTTTGTAAATACATACTTAATATACATAAGCACCCAGACCAGCACAATCAGACATGTGGGCTTCTGAATGTCCCAATCCTTACGATGGCAACAGTCCGTTTTCAACAATTTGTTCAAACTTACAAAATTGCTCTGCAGTTAGTCAATAAATATAAACAAAAAGGTGCATTTCCACTTAAAAACATACCTGGTATTAAGCCCAAGCAGATTTGAACACAGTTAAGTGTCATATACAACTGTTTAAGAAATCTTTATGACTTCAAACAATATTGCCCAACGCTGACTCACTTTTGGTGTACATTGTTTATTTTTTGCAAATTATGCTTTTTGTTTTTTTGGCGGACTTAGTTGATTCATATTTTTTATTGTTTGTGTTTTTTTTGACTGATGCATTGATGTCTTTGTTAGACGGCTTTTAAAAATACAACTATTTTTCTGATTTTTGATATTTACATACTTTTTAGTATGCAATGATACCTATTTAAAAGTTACGTTAGTGATGCAAAGTCGAAAATTGCCCCCTGGCGTACGTGCCTATAATTTGACCGTGTGTACAATACAAGATAGTACGATTATTTACTAGAGAGTTAACGAGACAGATACATGTTGCGCTGTGTTGTCTCAAACTATCACTGCTTTGCTCAGATGTCCGAAGTGGCGAGCCTACCGCCGTTATCCGAGTTGTTTGGGTTTTTATCGGTGATTTCCATCACCGGAGAATTAGCCGCAAATTGTACAATGAACACAAAGTAATTTTTCCGGTCAGACTTGCCAGGCGAAAGTGTTAAGAACCACAAATCTATTAGGTTTTTATGTAAACTAAAGAATAAAAAATCGCTAACTAAGGTGAGTGAACAAATCGCCGACGCGCCCCAATTACCGTCACTTAGGGTAAATGCCTCAATATCGGTGTCTCGCCCAATTTTCGACATGTCTTTCCCAGCATTATCTATGGTACAACAAAAAGTGACACACAGACAGACCGGATCATTAACTAGGGGCCGGCGATGCGCATTCTCCAGAAGGAATGTCTTAACATTGTACTGTTAAGGCGAAGACAAGTCAATGAAGGAGGATTTTTTATTTAACTTAACATAAAATGCAAGGTACCCGAAAAAATCTATAATGTAGTTTCGGCTGTGAATTTCAGCTAATTTTATGTACGCCGTAATTGTATAAGATTGATTACTTATTAAATTGTTTTTTGTTATTGTGTTATATATTGTATGATGTGGCTGTGCTTATAAATAAATAAATTCAGCGATTTATTGCGGTAAAAAGAGATTTGGTCTTGTTCTGTTATTTATGTTTTTGTCATCATTATTTTTTAATATCCTATTGTTCTTCCATTTCTTTTTTGTCCATATTTAGACGTCGCTTTGCTTACGCTGCGGCGTTGCTTCGGTTTTTTGAATATTGGGATAAGTTTTATTTTTATCTTTAAAATCTTTTCTACTTCCTCTAGATAAAAGGCTGACCCTCACTTTCGTTCCTAAATTGAGAACTACCTTTAAAAGAAAGAAAGAAAATTCGTTTATTTATTTGCTCAACGTCAATCACTTTACACAGGACCATTCCTATATTATAATTCTCAATGATCTGCTGCATATTTATAAAATGAATAGGAACACCTTTAAAGTAACGCAACTAACTTTACTTTAATTTTTAAGTAAAGTTAAGGAAGTAACTTTAAATTCTGATGCCACTGAAAAAATCCGCAAATTATTAAAAACGTTTTTGGGGGTGCTTATTGTAAGTCTTAATTAAATTCAATGTTTTATAATTTTATTTTGCCGTATCGTTATTTCTCTTGATTTTTTTGTTTCTTTTTTTACTGTTTTTTTCTTCTTTGCTGTACTAATTTTATGACTTAAGACCCATAATTTAGTTTTTTTTTAATGTGTTGATAACCTGAGACACATAATATTTTCATTTGTATGTTAGTTTTAAGTCTTTCTATATTTTATTTTAAATACGATTATTATTAGTTCAATAATTATGTCTTTTTTTGGTAGGCTATCGCACCGCCTACACTTTTCAAGCAGAAAGATTTGACGATTTAAAAGTACTTTGTAACAGGTCTATTTAAATAAAGCTATTTTTGATATTGATTTTGAATACAATACAAAATACTTCTATTTTGTCACCAAAAATACACAAGAAGGAGTCAGTCGCCGCCTTAACGACCGAAGTCGCGGGGCGCAGCGTTGTTCGGTGGGCCTTTGAGTCGCTATCTACTTGATTTATTGTCTGTCCGTATGTCTGTTACGCCCTGTTTACAGTAGAGAGACAAAATTATTGTAGTTTACAAAATACACAAAAAAACTATCAGTATGAAAAATTTTAGCAGTTTTTTTTGCTTCATACGACTTATACGCTTATTTACATAATCTTTATTGCAATTTAAAAAAAAGTTAAAATGATGACCTTTTAAACAATTTGGTAAAAATGGCGGACTTAATGCCAACAGGCATTCTCTTCCAGTCAACCACACGGTCACACCGCTTACTCAAATTTGCCGAAAAAATTCAAAAGCAAAGGGATTGTTGCCGTCGTGGTAAAATGAACCATTTAGAAGCCCACACTTCAACGAGTAAATTAACCCATACAAGCTAGTGGTCTAATGAACAGAATTTGGGTCATCCGGTCTGATTTGAGCTTATTGCACGACATACCGATTTGCTTACTATAGTCCATTCGCGTTAAGAATGCAGTAATTTCATACTTGTCCTTTGATCTAGCACGCCCCCTTAAAAATCAAATCGTTCCTAATTGGAAAGTCAAGCCCACAGTGACCAGCTAAACATATACTTTCGAACGCAAAGGTTGTGGATCTGAGTTTTTTTGCGTGAACAGAATTTAATTTAAAAATCACTGCATTCTTAACGCGAACGGACTATAGTGCAAACAAACAAACAACAGCTTTCATTCCACTAAAGCCTCCAACTAAGCCTAATAAGGCCCAGACTCCACCGGAGCTGAGCGGAGATGTGCGGCGTTGAGCTGTGTTTTCAACAACCAATAGAATCACATCTCCACATCTCCATGTGTGAATAACGCAATTCCATTAGTTGCTGAAAACACAGCTCGACGCCGCACATCTCCGCTCAGCTCTGGTGGAGTCTGGGCGTAATGCCCAAAAACACAAGTGAAAAGCGAATTAAAACCGCTATCCGCTCCGTCTGTGTCCCACCCCTATTGCCATGTCCACTAACACAGTTTTTTGTATGTCCGTTTGTCATAATAGGCGGTTATCTATTTAGTGGCTGGTTCGGGTGTGATTCAGGATTTGGGTTCAGTGGAACGATTGAAAAACGGAAACGATCAAAGAAAATTACAAAAAAATTGGCTTGAAACTGAAATGTTGATGATGAGTATTTATGTATGTATTCCCATTCCTAAAATGTGGTGATCGGGTCAGGAGTGGGATGATGACTAGATAAAACGTCAAGTTGTGAACAGGTGCCACCTTTTAAAGAATAGCGTATTTTAACGTTAGTTGTTAAATTTACATAATTATGTTACTGGGTTAAGCCCGTTTAATTGTGTTTTTTAATAAATAAATAGCCCCCTGATTCTGACCTTAGTGTCGTTTGGTTCGGTGTTTTGATTAAAATAGATTTTTGTAAGTTGTAAGTTAATTTTCAAAAATATTAAAGGTCATAATTATGGTTGCCACTTTTTTTGACAGTTGTCATATTTTGTAATTTCGCCTTTTAGGCCCTACTTCAAAAACTACCATGAATTTCGTAGAAATTCTCATTTTTGGCAATACTCTTGTAAATCACTACCTAACAAGCGCTACACACTTGCAAAAAAGCTCAAGTGTTGCCATCTACCGGAAAAATCACCTTAATCTTGTTTTTTTACATGAATACGCATTATTATTTTTCTATTTAATTACGTTTAAAGACCGAAAAGAAACATAACTACAAATAAGGTTTGTGTCTCCGCAATTTCTAACCAAATATTCATTATACGGAACACAGTAACTTTTTTCTTTCACCTCTCCTCCTGACAAGTTTTTCTAAACGTTCACTGTATACTTTTTTAAGCATCTTAAAAGTTACGTTGGGGTAGGTCTGTTGTTATGATTCGATTTTTGTTTGTCTAACTTTTTGTAGAGTGACGTCACTTGAAAATTTATGTTTTTATTAAAAATTGTTAGGTGACATTTTGTATCGACCACCGTGGTATAAAATAGGTCTAATTATGTGACCGTAGTTTGATAGTGAGAGGTTAGCCGATGTGAGGTTGCAGCATGTAAAGTGAAAAGTATATGAAGAAATAATAAAAAAGCTAAACACTACCCAAATTGAGAAATGTAATTAAAATGAAAAGTAATTTACAGATTCGGTCGACAACGTACTTTAAATAGTTGCTTAGTTGAAAAGTGTCATGGCACAGTGGATAAACACTCTCTGGCTCGGAACCCGGCGGTCCCAAGTTCAAGACTAACCGGAACACCTTCTTTGTGTTCATTGTACAATTTGCGGCTGAGACATAGACGTAACCGTTGGGTTCAACTTCCCACGGTGAAATGTGGGCTTCTGAATGTTCCGTTAACCATGAGGGCAACAATCAATGTGCTTCTGACAACTCCATTTGGCATTATGGTGGTGATTGTATGCTTACCCATAAATGTATATATTTTTTTTTTTTTTTTTTTTTATAGTGGTCTTCAAGATGACCTCACTCCACCTGATGGAAAGCAGTCGTGAGGTCCAGATATGGGGTTGACAAGCAAAGTAATTGAAAACTACTTTGCTGGTCAATCTCATTTTGAAGGCCTGCATAAATGCCTTTTCACGCCCCGCTTAAAAAACCCGGGATTGTAGGAAGAAGGAAACACATGCGCTGGAAGAGCGTTCCACGTCTGGATAGTACGACACAGGAACGAATCACCGAACCTTTTGGTGCGGGCCGACAGTCGCTGGATCGTGTGTGGATGTTGACGCAGACCAGCGCGTGTGGTGCGGGAGTGGAAGGGTGAGGACGGGATCAGTTGGAACAACTCTTCAGAGCATTCGCCGTTGTAAAGGCTTATATGTGCTTTAATTAGCTTACTTTGTGGCTAGATGGCGCTGTGTACCACATTTTTTTTATTTATATAAATTGTTACTTACACATTACTCATACGAAGCAAAGCCAAACAAAGTCATGAAGAAAAATTAAATAAAAAATATTGACTAATTCAACGCGAGAGAAATTCTGAAGAATCCGAAGTAAAAAATAAAAACAAAATGTTTGAGTGAAACTCTATTACGTGAGGTTTTGATGGTCGGCCCGGCTTCGCAAATTACATGGAGGGTTATTCTGAGAGAGATTCGAGCGACTGTAAGAAGTGAGATTTCTAATTATCGCCACACGGAAAAAAAGGCAGAAACCTCAAGTATTTAGGTAGTTTTTGAAAAGACATCTTTTGCATTTTTACAGGTTGCAAGTTTTCTAGTGGTGATTCATTGATAATTTGTACAATTGTTAACAAAAGCAAAATCAAAATGTAGAAATGTAGATTTATTTAAGTTCGGTGTAGTCGTACGCAGTGTATACGTCTACTTACTTCCTCTGATATTCTCGGTGCCCTCTAGGTACTTTGTGATTAAGCTGGGTGGAAACCATTTCAGTATCTACCAAATTTTAGTTTTTAAAAATATTTTATGGACCTTGTTTGTGTGGTCTACAAACCCAATCTATAAATTTATCAACAGCGATTGTTGCCGATACATTGTCACAACTAAGCTACATAATCATACATTACTTGTGAAATAATTTAGCTCACCAGTTTATCTTGTATCTCAATTTTTAATTTTATCATGTAAGTAGTTTAAAGTTTAATTTAAAGTACATAAAAATTAGTTTTTTGACGATTCGAAAGTACTGTGTAATGGTCTACTTGAAAAAAGGTAATATTTAATTTTGAATTCGAAAATTTATTCGTCCCTTGACGATATCGCCCCGCTATCGTTACTCATTCGCGAATGTGAAACGGAATCAGGCGGTTATCGAACTCCCTGCGAGAGGCCGTTGTCAAAATAACATTGTTGTCTCATGATGGATTTCACACCTGGCCGGTAAGGGTGCGGCCAGAAACTGTAAAATACTTACAGTATCGCTAATAGTAGGAAACTAGTCTCAGTTGTATGATTAGATAGGTTACAAAATGAAAAAAACACCTCTAACCTTGTCCGTTTCAACGCTACCAAGACGCAGGCGTGTTTGTTTTCTGGTAAGTGAAGTCTTTTCCAGCTGTCTCCAACTTTCCGTGATGCACCCGTACCAGTAACCAACCACCTACTCCTACCTACCTTCAGGGTATGGAAGTGTCGTCCAAAGTAAACTTTGGCCAGTGCATTGAGTCTGTAGCTAAAACTCCTGCTAAGAAGCTCGGTATCCTGTCAAGGGTAAGGCGGTAATTTTCATTGGCAATGCTGCTTCAGCTATACAAAGCGCAAATTCGTCCATGTATGGAGTACTGCTGTCACCTCTCGGCCGGAACCGCCAAGTTCCAGCTGGCTGCTTTAGACTCCGTGAAAAGGCGTGCTGTGAGGCTTGGGGGGCGGTGACATCACAGATAAGCTACAAGACCTTTGAGCACCGCCGGAGGGTAGCTTGTCTGTTGGTTTTCTACAGGTTGCATTTCGAAGAGTGTGCGTAGGAGTTTTGTGACCTGGTTCCACCAGCTCCGTTTCTTCATAGGACCACTAGGCGCAGACTAGCTTTCCACCCCTATGTTGTTGACATCCCATCGGTTCGCACTAACCGTTTTGGTAACACAATAATACGAACAGCAAAAGAGGGGAATGAGCTTTTGCGAGAGTGTTTCCACAGCAATACAATTGTTGTATTATTTTCATTATTTTAGGTCATCCAACCGAATACCTGATTTCAACAAGAGTTTTATTTAATTAAAAAAGATACGTAATTGAGAGCGTCGTGGCCTAGTGGTTAAATACTCTGGCTTGGAACCCGATGGTCCCGAGATCAAATCTGGCCGGAACACACCTACTTTCTGTTCATTCTACAATTTGCGGCTACCCAGAAAACGTGGGCTCGCCCGTTACCACTTTGGGTTCTAATTCTCTCGGCGAAATGTGGGCTTCTGAATGTTCCGTTCACCATGACGGCAACAAACATTGTGCCTCTAACAACCATTAGGGATGGTCGTGAGGGTATGTTATGTTATGTTTACGTAATTGAGTATCTTAAAATTATTACGTACTTGACTTGAGTACCCTAAAATAATGAAGCTTTATTGGCAATATAACACGATATACACAGCTTTAGTCCCAGCCTCGAACTTTTGGTAATTAGGGCCCCTTGCTACGGCCCCCTCATCAATCACAACTTCCTATAAATTGGAATAATAACATTGCTGAAAATAAATGAAAAAATTCCAGCCAGTGAAAAAATGAAAACCACGTTTGTATTGTAAGGTGATAATGTTAATGATTTTCATTGTGCAATATTAATGAAAATATTCTTTAGAATCGGGAGCGCATGGGAAGGTTTTTAATGAATTGTCAAATATGACAGTTAATTTTGATAAGTACTTTTGGGGGTTCAAAAGAGATGTTGGGGTTTTAATTTAAATTTTGATTGTTGGTGGATAATGTCTTATGAGATTTAGGTAGTGTTCTTGAAATAGTACTGGATACTATATTTCAAGAACACTTGGTTTTTAATATCAGTACGCTTGAACCAATGATATTATGATAAAAAGACGTAGATAGGTTACTTGTGCTAAAAAAGTGGCACCCGAAATCAGGACTTTCGACCACCTGAGCAAAGCACTGACAGTTTGAGACAACACTGCGCGACATATATGTCTCTCGCTTACGCTCTAGTAAATAATCATGCTATCGTTAACACACGGTCAAATTATAGGTACGTATAATTATATGTATCATATTATCATATTGGCATCACAATGGCCGGGCCAACTATTTCGTTCAAATTCTATGTGTTTACTGAGGTAGGTAAAATTATAGCAAAGGCAGCAGATATTCGATCAATGGTAGTAAAGTTTTGTATATGAATAACAGACATACGAGACCTGGTTACTTCATTTTTACGCACGCAAAGTTTGGTCCCTCCATCTTGACGTCATAATGGAGGGACCAACTATTTTGTTGAATTACTTTGTATTTACTGAGGTAGGTAAATTTCAAGCAAAGGTAGGAAATAGTAGAGTTATGGTAGAGTGGTTTTATGTATGTCTCACAGCCATACGTGACTTGGTCCCTTCATCTTGACGCTCACGTACGCCAGGGGACAATGTTTGACTTCGCGTCAGTACTGACATAACGTATCTATACCTCTTTTAAATATCACTGCTGGCAACCATTCCGACCGAAATTTAGTGATGTATTTTTTGGGCATCTCCATGCTTCGGAAGGCACGTTAAGCAGTTGGTCCCAGTTGACGTCTAGATATCAGTTGCTAAGTCAGAGGCAAACATTTTAAAATTATCTACAAACTAGCGGCCACCCGCGACTTTGTCCGCGTGGACTTAGGTTCAAAAAAAGTGACATAATCTTTATAAATTGTGGCCTATGTGCTATTCAGATGCATAAGCTATATTGTAAGAAAGTTTCATTAAACTCCGTCTAGTAGTTTTTACGTGAAAGAGCAACACGGCACATCCAGACATACAAACTTTCGCCTTTATAATATTAGTAGGATTAGGCAGAATACCAATTTAAGGTAACCAATAAACCAATATACGATTGAATATGGCGTTTTTTCCTATTTAAGATCGAGATGAGATTTGGCGAGCCAGATTAGCATAGCTGGGGTGACATTCCGGCGGACATCACTTCACATCTCGGTGCTTCACGTCACTTCAATTATCAATACGCTTTACTCTGAATTAGTATTTTCCCTCATTTTGTATGTAAATAATAAAAAAATGTATTTTGGCTTAGTTATTTTCTCTCAAACGACCATAGCCGCAAAGAAATTGAATTTTAAAGATAACTCACCACGAGCAAAGTGAGCTTTGGCGCCAACTGGAATACCTACCATAGCTGGGTTTGAGTCAGTGTTTAACCACTAGGCCACGAAATTCTACTGAAAACCAGGGATTTTTCACAAAAAAATGTAATACACATAAATAATAACTAAACACACATTTAATCTGGGATTCAAATCCAGGCTTAGAATTTCCAGCCAAACACTCATAGGTCATAACGTCACTGAGGATTTAATATTGAAGTTGTAATTTCCGCCTGCAGACCAGTCATTCACCACTCATCCATCGAGACGTTGGTCTCAAAAAGAGAAAGATTCCATCGCAACAGAATCCCGTCACTCACATTTCAATACTTTTCTAAGAATCAAAGTACAGTCGCTGAATTTGATTCGTGAGCCGTTTTTATATTGTGGGGCTCTATTATTGAGGGTACTCCACCAAAGATAAGTTGGTTATGCGTCTGCATGTAAACATTTGAATATTGTAGTAACCATAAGGTCATGTTAAAACGAGTATTTTAACTAATACCAATGCGCAACTTTACTGAAAACATCCGCTAAAAGTTGAAAACAATAGAGTGACCATGCTTTTTGTTTGTCGACTTTATGAGAAAACTCACTAATTGCGTAAGAAATTAAATCAGCAATTATGGAATCTTACGATCTTCCCGAATTTTTCGTCCAGATTGGAGCTTACAGATTATTGCCCTACAATAAACATAACCATAATGCAAAAAAACCAAATGTTTTTGAACCTCTACAAGTTGTCAAAGAGGAATAAGTAACATTTATTTTTACCTACATTATATCAACCTTATCTACCTCCCTATACCACTCAAGACGGCTCAGAATTCGAAGACAGCGACCGTACCAGTCATCAACTTGAAATGTCAAGTGTTAGTGTAAGGAATATTTTTACTCGCACTGTGAAGTGTTATTTCACGATGTCTCTGCATGTTTAGTGGTGTGAGTACCAGTTTGGGTCTTAAGTTCTTGAGATCACAACGGAGCAGGTTTTTGTACCGGTTTATTTACAAATTGTCAAACAATGGGATTTAGTACTGTTAGATAAGATAAGACATAGGTACTTTAGAAAATAGTTGCAGATACATTACAGGAAACTCATGAAATACAGGTACTATCCAGGCGGCTTTATCGCAAAAGGAAACTCTTCCAGGCAAGATAAGTTAAGCTAGAAGTCAAATGGAAAACAATCAAACGAAATGTTAATCTCATGAAAACTTGTGCTAGATCGGTCTTGAACTAACGACCTTCTGCGCTATAGACAAAGACCCATTGGCTCTACCCATTACTCTTTCAGGCTGATCAAACAACACGAAAATATCTATAACATACGTTAGAAACATTATAACAAACGGGCTAGTCAGAGGCATGCCGACTGTTGTCGTTTTGGTGAACGGAACATTCAGAAGCCTACATTTAGCTTTGAATTTAAAACCCACGAGGTAAGGGGCAAGCTTACAGCGCTGTCTGGGTTGCTTGGGTTTTTTAACGATGTTTTCCAGCACCGGAGAGTTAGTCGCGAGTTAATGAAATGAATACAGTAATGTTTCCGCAAAATTGAATTCGGGACCACACGGTAACAAGCCAGAGTGCTTAACCACTGAGCCACAGCGCTCTCCGATCTATGATCTAAGATGTTTATTCTACCCGAAGGTCATCTGGAAGAGATCGCTTCTAGCGATAAGGCCGCCTAAATTGTATATCCTAAATCTCTGTAAATTTTTGATGTTATTGTTTTCTTTGTGCATTAAAATATCATAAATTTATTTATGCTCTACAATTCTTATAACATAGTTGCTATTTAAAAAAAAAAACATCCCGTTAACTAACTACCGATCAAACATTAACAAAATCAATAAACCATTAAACCAAATGTTTACACAACCAATTAAAAACATCATAAGACTTATAGATAAAAAAATCAAACACTATAATTTTGAAACGGTCCACTTCAATGAATCACTTCGAAACGGAGGCATAACTCACGAGTTTACTATACGATCTATAGATCTATACATCATAATATAGATACCCACTGGATCTTTCAAAGAAATCGAAAAAAAGTCCACAACGACGTGGAACCATAATGCATACCAATATACCTGTCTCTATCACACCGCTGCTACGCCGAAAGCGAGAGCGAGAAAGATATATCTTTTATTCAGTAGTAGCAGAAACGAACTGCCAGTGGCTTACCGAACTCCGTCGAGAGAGGACGTCTCAAAAAATTGAAGTTTTTGCGTAAAAAATACTGACTTTGATTTTTTACGCTAGTTTCGTGAAATTATAATGATAATTTGATCCTTGTGCTATATGAACTGATTTTTAAGTGATAAGTGTTTTGTGTTGTGAATGGCAAGGACTGTTGCGGATATTATATAATGATTGGAATTTTATCAAAGGTTTGTTTTTTTATTATTTTACCGTCTTTAACTTTAGTGAAGTCGAGATTCTTCTGAGTTTTTATGACTGGAGATATTTTTGTGACATATAGACTTGTGTTGTAAGATGTGAATTTTATTATGACTTTTATTGAGGTCGATAATATCATAATAAGTTACAAAGTTGATAAAATATTTTTTATTTAATGCTTGGATAAATAACATTAGGTGATTAATAGTTAAAATTTGTTGATTTTTAAAGTTACGTTAAAAAATAGACTTTTATGTCATTTTGCTGTTTAGGGTTAACGGGTAAAAATGTCATGAAACATTGAGGGCGAGAAAGTTCATTAGCAGTATTTACAAATAATATAGATAGTTTTTGAAATCAAAATTATGCGAATAGGTTTCAATGGTTTAGTTAAGTTTATCATTTTCGTTCACATTTCTATGAATTTTAAGCTCTATGTATCTTTAAAGACACTCTACATTATTTAATGACCTTAAACCAAGTTAGGTTTGTTGTTTGGTATTAATTATAATGTAGAGGTTAACTAGGGTGATGAGACTTTGAGATCACATAATCATAGATAGGTAGGTATTTTGATCAGCATCTAAAACGGAGGTAGAGCGACATTATGATTGTTTTTATATATTTTTATTTAATTACTGCATGCCACATGGTATAAATGAATAGTGTTTTTTGATGTCCTAGACATGAGTGCTTTTGAATTCTATTTAAAATGAATGAAATAGTGCCAAAAAGCCGGAAAAGTTCAGTTGAAACATGTTTGAAAAGAATAACAGCTGAGTTTCTTGCCGGTTCTTCTCAGTACAGACACAACAGTCCGTCACCGGTCACATTATGTTTGTGTACAGTCAACGGCGCATCAGACTACCTATGTTTCGTTCTTTTTCTTGCCAAATGTATTTTTTTTGCAATAGAACTAGAAAGATTGACCGGAACTCACTACTCACTCACTAGCGTGATGTGACGTTGACCGTACACAACGGTAGAGTCACATTATGTTTGTGTACTTTGTACGTGCATGTTAAAACTTTTATGTCTTTTTATAGTACATCTTTCCTTAGTTATTTGAAGACTTTAAAACACTGGCAATAAGTCTATTTAAACCTATTACAATGATTCCTAATTGTACATGAGTTTTTCACCACTTTATCTATTCTATAGCAAAACTATTACAACAAAAAATATGACATGTCTTATCACCTGTATCTATCGCGACCAGTGGGGGGTTAAAATGACGAAGGTTGGTCTCAGACCAACCAAAATGGTCTCCTACTGTGTGAGGTTGGTTTTTTCCTCTTTTTTAACCTTCTGGGCAATAAAAAGCTTGGGTCATTTTTGACATATTTAAAGTCAATAATTTTGTTACGAACACGTTTTTGAATGTTTTAATATCAAGTATTATTACTTGGTTCTTTGGGACGTAGGACAGGTTTTTGTGAATGACGTGTTGGTCCAGTGGCGAGATTGACTTTTCTACGCCAAAGGTCGCGGAATCAATCAATGTGGCGACCGTTTGGTGTAATGGTTAAGTTGGCTACTACACCGGTAGTGGGTTTGGTTCCCGCACAGTACAAACATTTGTGTGCAAGAACATGTCTGTTTGCACTGATCTGGGTTTTTCCTATGTATATTAAGTAATTTACGACCGATTTAGACGACCGATTCGGAGTAATTGTTGAGAAGTCGGCTACTACTCCAAAGGTCGCGGGTTCGTTCCTCGCACAGTACAAACATTTGTGTGCGTGAACATGTCTGTTTTTACAGGTATGTAAAAAAGTATGTTTATTCGTCGTCTTGTATCCCATAGCATTTAGTTCATTAGTTTTGAACTAGATGACGCTGTATGGAATAATGTCCAATGTCCAGTGATTTATCTATATTTGACCACTCTGTATACATTATTCTGTAACCGACTGTACTAAATGGCGTCTATTTCTCAGCTTCGGTCCCACGCAAGTCTCAAAGGACCGTGTACTTATGGATCAGTAAATTACGAATGTACCTATGAGTGTCGGAGATTGATACCTATACATACTTATGAATAAACAGGATGAGTTTTTCAAGTGGGTGTGGTAGGCCAAATCCTAAACTATGCTTTTACACCAGCGACCACTGGTGTAAAAGTCCACTTCTGAACCAATATGTTTAAAATATTTGAGCAACCTTAACGATATAATAATAAGTTTTGTCTCTAGATATTGAAGATGACTATTGAACCTTTGGCCCAGTGGTTAAACAATCTGGTACGAAACTCGTGTGGTCCTGAGTTCAAGACTGGCCAGACCACCTACTTTGTGTTCATTGTACAATTTGCGGCTAACTCTACGTTTATGAAAAATACCGTTAAAAACCCAAACAATCCAGATTATTTTTTATTTATTTTTATTTATTTATTTAACTTACTATTATGGCGGTAGGCTTCCCTCCTATCACGTTGGGTTCAAATTGGGCTCAGCGAAATGTGGGCTTCTAAATGTTCCGTTTGCCAAGACGAAAACAATTAGTGTAGCTCTGAATACCTACCCCGTTTGGGATATAGTCGTGAGCAATGATAGTACAATAAAAAAGACGTAGATAGGTTACTTCTGCTAAAAAAGTAGCACCCAAAATCAGAACTTCGAACACCTGAGCAAAGCATTGACAGTTTGAGACGACCACTGCTCAACATGTATCTGTCTCGTTTACGCTCTAGTAAATAATGATACTATCTTGTACACACGGTCAAATTATAGGTACGTACGCCAGGGGACAATTTTAGACTTCGCATCAGTACTGACATAACGTATCTATACCTCTTTTAAAGTTTTTTAAGTTTAGTTTGCTGCGTTAAGTGACTAAAAATGGCACATAACTGTGTTGTTAATAAAAAACACACCCTTTCAAGGGTCGAGTGTTTGCATGAGTCAATATTGTACAAAATTGCTTTAAAAGTGTGATTTGCTTAACTCAATGACACCACAAAACGGCTTTGTCATCAGATTTACATATATATGTGAAATTTCATGATCCCTCCAGTTAAACTGGTTTGGTATTTACTTGCAAAATTGCATTGCGTTAAGAAAAATATCAAGTGCTAATTTTGTGTTTTAAAAGTGGTCAATGAAATTCGGTATGGACAGTCAGTGTCAAAATTATGTGAACACTTTAGTACTTTGCATTACTGGGTGATTTGACAGCACTGTCGTTGTTCTTATGACATTGTTAACATAGTTAATGTGATATAGTTCGAAAGTGCTTACATATTTTTGACGCAGACTGAACCCATTAAAAAAAAGAATTAATGTGATGTCATACATATAAACTTGACATGTCTAATATATATATATGTCTAATTTCCAATTCTAAAAATATCAAATGTACAGTTAGACATTATCTAGCTTTTTATAATAGGTCTAATATCGTAGATGTTTACAATGTCGAAAGGAGCTGATTTTTTAAATTTGCTAATTGTGTATCAGAAGGTGCTAATTCAACTTAATGTCGTTGATGACCCTTTTATAGAGATGATATTTCTATTTTAGGGATAAAAGTAACCAAATCTTTCGAAAGAGCTCTTAAACCCTTTTTACATTGACTAAAGTTTAATTTAAAATGACACCGAAAGCTGTCAAAATGAACATGTCTTATTATTTTGTACACACACTTGTAACTATTGTATAAATCTTGCTGATGGTGTGCTTAAATAAACAAAAAAATATTTTTAGCTAAAGTGTTTTTGATAAAGGCAATCCCTTATTTTGGTGCCTTTTTAAGGATGACGGGTGGTTTCTAAGGGTTAAATGGACGTATTTATCAATTCTGGTATTCTTTTCATCTTGAGGCATGAGACAAATACCAGTTAGACCGTTGTTATCTTCTTTGGATTTTTCATACTTGAACATTTTCTTCAATATAAGATTTTCTCAAGATCTTTTCATAATCCTAACCTCACAAAATGAACCTTCTACCCGAATTTCATCTCTTCTTAAGCATCTTATCTACAAGAACGAAATAAAAATCAAATAAACATCAAAATAACTATGTAAAAACCATCCAATTACTGAGCGGGCATTCACAAATTTTTAATTAATACGTTTATTAGTTACACTCTGTCCAACAAGATGATATTAGTGAGATAAAAATCTCACGACAATTATGTAAGGCTTAATTATGTTGTTAATTAATAAGGAAAACGTTTGACTGCGTTTAATTTAATTTAGAATGTAACAAGGAGGTTTTAATGTTTGTTTGTGTAATATACCATTCATAATGTGGTATTTTTTTAGGGTTTTTCTAACCACAAGAGGAATAACGGAAGCTTTGTCAATTGTCAATCTGTATGTCGAGACTGCTTTTAACAAAAGAGTGGGGAGATATAAAGCTTAAATTAGTGTTCAATACTCAAAAATAGTATACTCTGGTATCTTTCAACAAAGTAAGGCAATATTTGCATGTATGTATGGAGAGCATCGTGGCCCAGTGGTTTAACACTAGCTCGTAACCCCATGGTCCCGAGATCATATCTGGCCAGAACATACCTACTTTGTGTTCATTGTTCATTTGCAGCTAACTCTCCGGTGATGGAAAACACCGACTTAAAACCCAAGCAACCCGGATAACTGGGTTGGGTTCAAATTCCCTCGACGAAACGTGGGCTTCTGAATATTCCGTTCACCATGAAGGCAACAACCAGTGTGCCTCTAAATAACCCGTTAGGGATATGTTCCTGAGGGTATGTATGTGGTAGTACTCAAAAATCACATTAAAAATAACGTCGAATATTTTCTGTGGTAACGTCTTCTTGTTGTTTCTGTATAATTTTGTTGTAGCAAATTAAACAATAAAAATATCACATAGAATGAAACAAGTCTTCAACTATGTTACGAGTATTTTAAAGTTACGATTACATAAAAGGTTGCAACAAAAAGTTCATAATACAATCATATTGACCGTTCATTAATCTTCCAAGACATAATTATTGTTAGTGGTCATAATGTTGCAATCACAATGATAAATGATTTAAAAACTATTTGATTAGTTTGCAAACTTAATAATTGCGCTGTATTAAGCAAGTCCTATTATTTTGATAAAGATATTAAGTGACATATACCTATACAGTCGCGGAAATTATTTATGTCATACTTTCTAGCGGTAATATACATAGTCCAAGGTTCATTCTTTTATCAAAAATATATTCTTTAATTGTACTAAATTGTACGCTATATATAAAAAAATGTACGTTTCAAAGAAACAGGAGGAGACTATTTGTTAGTTACTGTGAATTTTATTCCAAATTCCTGCTATACGCAACTACCCTGCCTTTCCCTGATCTAATTAGATATTTAACACAGATAACATTTTTACCTCTAAATTCATGGTTGAAGGAATTTCCGAACCATTCTTATCTTTAGTCTGTGATCGGTACAATTGGCGGCCCTACGCTTAAGTCGGCATTCCCTGCCTCTTAGTCATAAGTTTGTCATAAATTCTCTGTTTCTTTTGTTAAATAGTGTTGTTCAATAGATGAACTGTCGATATTCTAACGATACTACTATCACGCCTAATCCCAAACGGGATAAGCAAAGACGACATCTTTTCATTGGCTACTTACCTGACATACATCGGGGCTATAGGATGATAACAGCCTTAAAAGGCTACAAACAAAGCCAAAATTGGCCTACATACGTCCTACTTTTGTGCACAAGCCTAACCTCAACTATGAGGTGGTGCGAGCAATACTCAAACACCCAGGCTCAGTGCGGATAGTTAGTGTACTCCTTCACTGACACACTGACACACTGAGGTTAGTGATAAACCTTAATGTCAGAGGTTATCAAGCCGCCTTAACCTCTTACTAGGCTAAACAACTGACTTCTAACGACACCACACGCCATGCTTAACGTGCCTACCGAAGCACAGAGATGGCACAAAAACGTCAAACATTTTTGTCACAAATTATCTCGTGCGATTGGTATGATGCAGCCATGAAAAAAAGCGCGACAAGAACAAGCGCGAAGACATTTCTTAGCTTGGTGATCACCCATCTCATCATTTCAAATTCACTATCATCATCATCACCTACATAAGAGTCCACTGCTGAACATAGGCGTCCCCCAAACATTTCCAGAGCGGCCGGTTGTATGCGGTCTGCATCCACCGAAACCCTGCGATCTTTATCATTATCATTTTTTTATGAGGTCATCCGTCAACCTGTGACTATAACAACACTAAAACAATGAAAAGGAGTTTACTATTTAGGTTTTCAATAGATTGTATTTTCGAATTTGTAAAGTTGAAGCTTATTGCTAAAGGAATGAAATGGTGGTTATACGCAAACGGAAACCGGTTTTATTATCGGCAGTAACAATCGGTTTGTAATCGATATTAACGATCTTTGGTTAAACTAAAAAACTTTGTCTGTTGTTATGAATAGAGGTTTGTAAACTTAAAGTTGTCTAAATTGACCTAATGTCTATAGTTATAAAATGGTTTGATATAACTGTCAATTAGGTACATCAACTAAAAGTCAATATAACTGAAGAAAAGTGAAATTTTTAGTCAACTTAAAGGGGGAATGTGGTAGGAGTAGAAAGGTTTTGATTTTTGTAATTAGAAACATGATTTATTTTACATTTTTACATACATACCTAATTAGGAATTTCAATTGAGCCCTTCGTAGTAAGGGGCGAGTCTACCGCCGTTATCCGGGTTGCTTGGGTTTTATATCGATGTTTTCCAGATATTAGCCACAATTTGAGCAATGAGCCAAATGGTGTATTGGCCAGATATGAACTGGGGGCCAAAGGACTAAAAACAGGGGCAAGACCGTAATTTTTAACCATTTAATTTCATAAGTACAAAAATCTAATGATAATTGTCAATGAACCAAAAACAAAGAGGCTCTTGGTCAATGAACGAGTTTTATAATCATCTCAAAAGAAACACAATTCCTTGACAAGAAAACATATCTAAAAATATATTGACCAGAGATTCCTGCAACCCGCACGACCGTAGCCGTGTTAAAGGTTAAGAAATTAAAAAATAAAAGGTCATCTGAGGCGGGAGCAAAAAATTGTCTATGTCCAAGATGGCGGTCTTCAACTCTTTTGTATGAATTTTGTTGAGAATTGTCATGCAGCGATTTGAGCCGGTCAAAAGTCACGAGTTGAAATGGATTAGTCTTTCGGTTTTGAATGATCGATTTTCGTTTTTTTTCCCACGATGGTTTAATGTTGGCTTCACGAAGTTTGAAGAAAGTTAAGATAGGTCAATATTCACGGCCTCTTATTCATAAAAAAGCTAAGCCATGAGGACGTTCATGAACATAACATAAACGGCATATATATGTCCCACTGCGAGAGACATACTCCACTACGCGGGCTCAGTGCGGATTGTTGGAGGGGTGTTAGGTTAGTGAGCAACCTTAATGTCAGATGTTATCAAGCCGCCTTAAGGCCTCTGACTAGGCTTAACGACTGACAATTACCGATGTCAACCGAGACCACCTGCTTAACGTGCCTTCCGAAGCACGTAGATGCCCGAAATACCCATCACAAAATTTTGGTCGGGTTGGTCACCCATCCCATTTCCGATCCGACGTGTGTTGCTTTACAACAGCGATCGTCGCCGATCACTGTCACTGTCACAAATGAGCCACGGGCACCATATGAGGACGCTCATTGAATGAAAAATACTTATGCAAAATTGAAAATGAACATCAAAAAAGCCTACAGTACTGTTTGGTTTTCATGACAAAAACTAATAATGTTGGTTTATTAATTACGTAAAGAAAAACATCATGTTTAAATAAAGTAACTGCTGAGTTTCTTTTCAGATCTTCCCAGTAGAATCACACCTCCAACACCTCCATCTATACCTCTTTTAAATATCACTGCATCATTGACAAAACCCATGATCTTTAACGGTTAAGTCAAACGTTTGTTTCTCTAAAGATAATATTGTTCTCACAGTTTTACTGAACCTTCCAGTCTATCTGTTTATCCATCAATGGATAAATATTTCGCTTTAAGCGCCTAGAGATATAACGTCATGATAGCAAAGACCAATGATATTAGAATAAAACAGAGGTAGATAGGTTATGTCAGTACTGATGCGAAGTCGAAAATTGTCCCCTGGCGTACGCACCTATGATTTGACCGTGTGAACAAGATAGCATGATTATTTACTAGAGCGTAAACGAGACAGATACATGCGCAGTGTTGTCTTAAGCTGTCAATGCTTTGCTCAGGTGTTCGAAGTTCTGATTTTGGGTGCCACTATTTTAGCACAAGTAACCTATCCTGGTAACCCGTCCTAACATATTTCCTCTGTCTGTAGGTTGTCTGGAAGAGATTGCTTCTAGAAATAAGACTGCCTAAATTGCACATTCATGTGAACATGTATTAATAACAAATGTGTTATTTTATGTGCAATAAAGTGTTCATTTATTCATTCATTCTTTATAGCACATTAAAAAGTACAAATGGCGGACTTAATGCCAGGAGGAACTCTCTACCAGTCAACCACATGGTAAGACAGAGAAATTAAGGCGGTGCACAAGATAAATGTTAAAACATTTTTCATTAAAATCATTGCAAATATTGAAACTACAATCTATCTACCTCTTTTTTATTATAATATCGTTGAGTCAGACTGTTCTTCTTATCGCAACAATCGGTTTCTTTGATGCGAAATTAGTTTTTTATTCAATGTTGATTCACTAATATGATTGTTATAATGTCACTTTTCATACGAGAAGACATGTGTTTGAGACCAGTCAGATGGAAAATAAAAATGACGGAAGTTCTCATAAATTATCATTTTATGTTGTTCTTTTTCTGAAGGTTTTTCTTAAGGGAAGGAGGTGTGACAGTGATCGGCGACGATCGCTGTTGTAAAGCAACACACGCCGGGTCGGAAATAGGATGGGTGACCACCGCGGGTATTTCGGGCATCTCCGTGCTTCAGAAGGCGCGTTAAGCAGTTGGTCCTGGTTGACGTCGATAGATGTCAGTCGTTAAGCCTAGTCGGAGGCCTTAGGGCGTCTTGATAACATCTGACGTTAAGGTTGCTCACTAACTTAGACCTTAGACCCCTCCAACGATCCGTACTGAGCCTGAGTATGTCTCGTTCCACTTCATAGATGAGGTGAGGCCTGTGCCCAGCAGTGGGACGTATATAGGCCGTTTATGTTATGTATGTTGTTGTTTTTCTGAAGAGCGTCGTGGCCCAGTGGTTTCACACTCTGGCTTGAAACTTGTGTAGTAACGGGTTCAAGTCTGGCAATAACAACTAGTTCGTGTTAATTGTCCAATTTGCTGATATCCCTTAGGTGCAGAAGAAAAGCGATATAAAACTCAAGCAACTCGGAAAGCAGTACGCTTGGCACTTACCACGTTGGGTTCAAAAATTTGTTCGGCATGTGGGCTTCTGAATGGTTCGTTCAAAATGACGGTAACAATTAGTCGTTGATAAGTTCAAAGTGTGTCTGTCTGTGTCATTGTAACTCAGAAATTAATACATTCGTTTGAATTTCATATTTTTTGTTTGAAAGATAATTTAATCATTAAAGTTTTTATGTGTCATTCAAGAAAATAATGCTAAGTGTACATTTTATAATGATTTAACAGCTAACAAGGGTGTTAATTGCAGGCATAAGAGTTTGTTGATATGAAAACAACCATAGTTAAAATTATGTATTCATTTAATTTGTCACAACGCTAAAACCGGCTATTTGTAAAGTTTATTTAGCTATCTCCATTTAATTTATTATTTTAATCGTTTTACAAGCGAACCAATTAGTTTTGAATGCATATAAAACACTCGGTTAGTTTTTTACAAGTAATACAATTCTAAACGGTTGTTACCAACTAGAATTTCTAGAGCCAAATATTAGGGTTGACGAAACGAAAACGAAACTAACAGAATATCTACATCCTATAAAGCTAGTCTCTATAAATAAAAATGGATTGCTGTTCGTTAGTCTCGCTAAAACTCGGGAATGGCTAGACTGATTTGGTTAATTTAGGTTTTGAATTATTTGTAATGGTCCAGGGAAGGTATAAAAGGTGAGTAAACATGAGAAAATGCTGGGAATATAGTGAAAACAATTTTAGTTTCCTCTTAGCAACTGTTCCTACCAGTCACGTGACACTGAATGTTTTACAACAGAACGAAGTCTGTCGGGACAGCTACTGACTGAATAAAAATGAAACATTTCAAAAAAAAGATTTTACATTTCTGCTTAATCTGATGGTTTACTGGTAGATAATGCCTATTTAAAAGAACATTCAAATTTTGTCACATAGACTAAACAGGCTCGCTTTCTAGTGTATGTGCGGTCGAATGCGAATTTCACTAAGTAGACATTATGCCACACAGCGCCATCTAGCCCCAAACTAAGCAACTAAATGCTTGTGCTATGGGATACTAGACAACGGATTAACATACTTAGACATTTTTTTTTTGTAAATACATACATGATATACATTGGAAACACCAGACCAGTACGAACAAACATGTTCATGCACACAAATGTTTGTACTGAGTAAAAATCAAACCTGCGACCACTGGTTGTAATAGCCCGCTGAACTATTACACCAAATCATTGTTAATCATGTTGTGTGTACAATCTTTGGATTGCTGTCTGGCCTTTCAGAAGATATTTCTAAATATTGTGAACATGAAGTATATACCTTTCATAAATAAATAAATTAATAAAAAAATCAGTGGTCAAATAGCCTTTAGGCCTAGACCCGTAAATTGTACTTTACTTGACGCAATATAGCAAAAATATTTGTTACTAGCTGTCCCGACAGACGTTTTTCTGTTGTCAATCATTCACATGTAGAAATGATGCTAAGGAAAACTAAATTGTTGTTTTTCAATATATTCCTAGCATTTTCTCATGTTTACTCACCTTTTAAACTTTACCTGGACCTTCACAAATAATTAAAAATCAAAATTAGCAAATCGGTCCTGCCGTTCCCGAGTTTTAGCGAGACTAACGAACAGCAATCCATTTTTATATATAGAGAAGATTTTTTTACACAGTTTAAACAATATTAAATTACTAACTTTTTGACACAAGATGTTGAAAAATGACAGAAAAGAAGTTTTGTTGTGATTATGTTATTAAATGTCATGTAGGTTTGTTGATTTTAATCTAAACTTTTATTTTAATATTAATTTGGAGAACTGAGAAGCTACGTGTAAAAGTCTTAATAAATTAATAAGTTAATCTTCAAAGTAACTTTTGCATTCAGTAGTCAAAGGAAATATTTGTGTTTATTAACACAAATAATACAAGAAATGCTGAGAAAAAATTAATAAAAGAATTCTTTGCGCACGGGAGGTGTTTTATCATAAAAAATATCGAATTTCAATATTAAAGTTAAGGCTAGGGATGTGACTGTGATGTGAATGTTAATGATAATATCGATATAGCTACAAATATTTAGTATTTGCCTACCAATAGCCCTAACCCAGTCACATTGCTATATTTATTTCCTCACGGAGTAGTCTAATCTAACTCCGGACTAATTTATTTATTTATTCTTTATTGCACAGCAATGAATGGTACAAAAGGCGGACTTAATGCCAATGAGGAATTCTCTACCAGTCAACCATAAGGCTAAGCAGAGAAGTACAGTAGGCGGTGCGACAAAAATTAAATAACTAATCTTTCCACTTACTAAGACCCTGACTTAAAACCTGCTTTTCTTCCACTTTCATCAATCCTGTAAAATTTTCATAGAACGTGTCTCGAATTTGTCCAAGATACGTTCTAGATGATCACCTTTTAACAGATCCCTCTCTCTGCTTTGTTAATAGCCTTTCATGCATTCTCATCATCATTTAAAATCAAGAAAAGACTAAGATACGATAAGAGCACGAGATACGCTTACTACTATATCCGAAACAGGGTGGTTGGAAGCTCATTGATCATAACCTTCATGGACGGAACATTAAAAACTGTGGGCACACTTCATAGAGCTATCTTGAACCGAACACCGTAAGAGATGAGCCCACAGCCATAGCCGTAAGTTTTAGAGTGGACACAAAGTAGGTGTTGGCCAGGCTTGAACTTTGTACCACATGGGTTCCAAGCCAGCGTGCTTAACTACATGACACTCCTTCATCACCATAATTGAAAACATCATCATTAAAAAAGTCGATAAAAAAGTGATTCGATAAAAAATCTATCGCACATTCAAAGCCTATCGATATCCGATGTCCCATCACTAAAAGACGGGTTCGGCAACCGGTCCTATCATAAATCCGATACATTATACAAAGTACAAAATTTGTCTAGCGTTTCCTCTGACCGGCTATAAATCACACTGTTTGTCTGTGGATTCGAGGTGAAAAAACTGTGAGTGTGAATCGAATTATGTTCTAGGCTGTATATTTTGTGTAAATAATATGATAGAGCCATTTTTATTGGCTAGATTGCGGAATTCGACCGCAATTTGTGACAGAGGTAGTTAACCTGGGTGTGAGATAAATAAAAATGTTAAGCTACGTTTGCGATGTCGGGCTATTAGATGGGTGACCGTTTCGGAACTAAGCAAAACTTGTACTATTGGAACTAGACAACTAAATTAGTCGACTTTTTTGTGTTCATATCATTGATATAAACTAACAGGAAGATAGGTATGTTACGTTCATACTTCGTGAATCCGAAAATTTAACATGACAATGACGTGTGAATGACGTGCACGCAAACATGTCGCTGTCATATTGGCTTGAAAGTAGGTCCATTGGCCTACTTTTAGAAAGCGGGTGCCGTATCTTCTTACCCACCGACACCGATATGAAACCCAAGCAACCCGGATAACGGCGGTAAGCTCACCCCTTACTACGTTGGATTCAAATTCCCTCGGCGAAATGTGGACTCCTGAATGTTCCGTTCACCATGATGGCAACAATCAGTGCGCCTCTGACTGACTTATTAAGGATATAGTCGTGAGCGTATGTTCATACAGAAAACACCCAGACTAATACACAAACAGAAATATTCGTTCATGCACAAAAAATGTTTGTACTATCCGGGAATTGAACTCAACTTGATGTAACCAATTTAACCATTACTCTATATCGTCAAAAAACAGTTAAACTCGACGTGGAATGTGTCTCTTATCTTTAAGATCTTCTCACACGAAAGACAAAAACTGACGAAACGCAGTTGCAGCTATTTGCATTATTAATTGCAGCGTTTGCATCACCATTTGGACGTAGTTGGGTAAAAAATTAGGAGTTTGGGAGAATTAGTCAAAGGTTGAGCGCATGCTGAAATATTGATTTTGAGTTATCACAAGCTGACTTGACGTTTTGTCCTATCAAACGTGAAAAGTTTTTAGAAGACAAAGTTCAAGAGCAATTTAAAATAATTTACAGTTAAAAATCATATTATGTAGGTAACATATGATGTCACTCTACCTCCGGATAGGAAGTTGTTTTTATCGGCACGAAACAGTTATTGAACAAAGAACTTAACAACCTTAAACCCACTCTCACTGCTGGGCAAAGGCCTCACCTCAACTATGAGATGGAACGAGCCATAGTTGGAGTAATACGCGGGTTCAGTGCGGACTGTTGGAGGGTGTCAAGGTTACTGATAAAACGTACTGTCCAAAAGTCATTTTTCTAAACTCATAGTGTTTTTGCACTTTTTTGCACAACAATCAAAATGCGTTTTCAACCGTTTTCAATTTACTTACTTAGGGTTTTTTTGTAACAACTAACGAATAAAAATAGACTACCTGTCCCTATGTAAAGATGAGACTGACATTTATAAACCACTGCTGTGGACTTCCCAACAGTTGTTAATTTGCTACTGAAATTGTTAAAATAAATATCAACTAAGCTAATATTATTTTTATTACTTTTTCACTTCTGTCGCAAGTTAGCCCCCAGCCTTATTCTCCTCAATAAACCAAACTCCTCAGTTCGCACTCCTAAATCGTCGTAAACCGACGAATCCGCGTCACATTAATATTTATTTTATCTCTCAATCCGAAAGAAAGCGGTTTACAAATACACTGCTCAAAAGTGTCTAGGGATATCTCAAGCATTTTCATACAAAGTATAGCTATTTGGGAGGCTGTAAAAATTAAAATATTGATACCAACGTAGAAATTTTTAGAACACAGAAACTGCTATATCTGCCCTTTCAGATTGTATAAAGAAATTCATTGTAGTAGCATTATTGTACCATCGTAAGAACGTTAAAAAAAGACAGATTTTTCTTTTAAAAGGTGTCAAAATTTTAGCAATATCAAACGTTTTTTTTTTGTAGTATTCTTAACCTTTATCTTATGCCTCTATCCTCGCGTTATTCTAAGATAATGCTCAACTTGTAAACAAACTTAACTTTATGAAATATTTGAAAAATGATATCTCTATGATATCCCTAGACAGTTTTGATGTGTGTACTAAGTTACTTAGGTCCTTCGTACACAACAGTAACAATACTTAGTAGTTATTGTTAGTTAGAGGGGGCAATCTTATAAAGGTCATTCTTGAGAAGACTCTTACTACTAAAGTAACCTAGCGACCCGCCCCCACTTTGCACGGGTGCAATAGGATGTTATTATACTTGAAAACCTTCCTCTTGAATCACTCCATCTATTTAAAACCGCATCAAAATCCGTTGCGTAGTTTCAAAGATTTAGGCATACAAAGGGACATGGGGACAGAGAAAGCGACTTTGTTTTATACTATGTAGTGAAATATATTAAACTTACCTACATATTAGGGGTTAAAAGCCTTCCTTTCAACTCATGGCCCGGTAAAGCTTTAAAAGCCAATATTTGGGCTAACAGTTAATTGAAAAAGAAGGCGTTTGATGCGTCAACAATATAAAAAAAATATCTCAAATGCTTTGAATACATAATTTTTATGCTGACCATACTTCACAAGGAAACGTCTTCCATCTTGTTAACTTTGAGAATTCCCATAAAGTCACCTTGAATTTTCACATGAGACGCGACGACCTGCGCAGTGTCACATAAACGGAGTTATATTAACACGAGGCGGTTCCAATGCGGAAACGAATGGGCCTAACAATTGTAGGACCTAAAGTATAAGCCCTTTTACATATTACGACTTTTAGACCGAAACACAAGCCAATTCAAGTCAAAAAAATATTTCTCTCCACAAAATAGGGTATAGGGCAAATATTATAAAAAGACGTAGAAATTTACTCGTCTAAAAAATAATGTTGCCCTATGCCCTATGCCAATGATATTACAATAAAAAGACTTAGATAGGTTATGTCAGTACTGACGCAAATCAAAAATTTGAAACCTGGCGTACGTACCTATAATTTGACCGTGTGTACAAGATAGCATGATTATTTACTAGAGCATAAACGAGACAAATAATGTTGCGCAGAGTTGTCTCAAACTGTCAATGCTTTGCTCAGGTGGTCAAAAGTCCTAATTTTGGGTGCCACTTTTTTAGCACAAGTAACCTATCTATGTATTTTTTATGATATCATTGATGGCGACACAGACACAGGCATTATAAAAAGCAGAATAGATATTTGTCGTGTGGTGTAAATGGTGCTAAAAAGGAATTTATAAGAGCGCCTTATTGGGCGATAGTACTGTTAACTTCTAGGGCGTTCAATTTCGATTGAAGAGCCAAGTTCGTAAAATAACTTTGCTTCATCTTGGCATAGCACGTATTTTGATGATGATAATGATGAATGGTGTGAATGTGATCTAAAAATCAATGATATCAAAAAAGGTAGATAGGTTATGTCAGTATTATAGTCCACGTTATAGAGTATGGCTCGAGCCACCTCATAGTTTCTACGTCCGATTGCCAACTCCCAGCTACGCCCTTAGTCGAGGCTCACCCCCCCTGGAGGCACCCTTAGGCACCCTTAGGCACGTTACTTAAATATTAGGGGTTGTGAGCCTTCCGCTCACCCCATTGCCCGGTAAAGCTGAGGAAGTCACAAAAAAAACCTCATAGTTTAGGTGAGCCTTGAGCAGGACGTGTTAGTGTGTTGTCACATTATTCTCAAATCTAGCAAAGTACCAACTGTCCAGCGCCTAGCATTCACCACAAAGCTTCCACAATGTCCAAAAGCCTTATATTGGCTTGATAACATCAGACACGGTTTGCACCCACCAACAATCTCTACTACGCCCTCGTGATAAAGTATGTGTTGCATATGCTAACCATTAGGACGTATAAAGCCAGTAATAAGTTTGTTGTCGCAGTAATTCTCAAAATCTAGCAAACTCCCAACTGCCTAAACGTCTAGCATTCCTCACATAGCTTCCACAATGTCCAAAAGCGTCCTGAACCTCTCAACCAAATGCCGAACCGTTCGAGACCCTCGCAAAAACTCCTCAGTCCACTAATGACGGTGGAATGCCTTTGTCCAGACCAGCGCTTCTGAGAAACCACTGTTGGGAACAATTAGGGCTTTTGCTGGTTCGCTTAAACGCTGTTTTTAGAGCATATCTTTAATTGTGACGTAATTAAAAAATAAGGGAATCGCTGATCAAATTTTGTCGGCGAGACGCTGGCGGATATGTAAAAGTTGAGTTTTTTGATGGGTTATACAAAAATATTGAAAAAGGCTTTATTCAGTGACATAAATCAGACAAACTAAACCATTAGTATATGGCTTGCACCCTCTATTTTTGGGGTTTCTCTAGTATTTTCCATCTCCGAAGAGTCAGCCACAAATTAACAAAACACAAAGTGTAAGAGCCAGGTTTGAACTTACGGTCACACGGAGTTCGAGCCGGAGTGCTTAACCAAAAGGACACGATGCGTTTGAAAACTAAAACTTGAAATCAGATGAAAGTTTGTATAAATAACTCATACTCATAGTTAGAACTATAAATAAATAAATAAATTTGTTCTTCTTGTTTGTCTATAGTTATTGAACCTATTGTCTTCTACCTTGCACATTTTGTCGGGAATATACTCTATAACTTCAACACTATGTAAGCAAACTACTTTGAAAATACTATTTATCGAGTTTCTTGACGAATTCTTTTCCATAGGAACAACGTTGAAACCGGTGGTGGAAGTCACTCGATGTGCTTTTGCCCTTTTTTTACCATAACTGACTTTTCATAAACACTTGTAAAAGTTTACATGAATTTAAAAGCCTTCAAGTTTAAGTTCAAGATTCAACTTATCCCAAATTCAAATTCAAATCCAACCATACTTAAAGGTGCACATTTAAATAGAGACGTCTAGGGACCGGTCTCCGCCGGGAGTCGAACCCGTGTTTGGGGTGAGACTGATACCATCGCGTCGGCGGTATTCCAAAAATTCCAGGCGAGATAGTGGGTACGGTCAGCAGAAAAGCTTTTAAAATCATCATTCAATTTTGTTCGAGGATATTTCCGTCAGCACTGCTTATTTATTATTTTGATGATGTATTTATTGAGTCAGTATTTCTTCCTTTTTTAATCTGTCAAAAACTTGCTAGGCGGATGTCTATAAAAACTGTGTTTGTTCTTTTATGAAAATAATACATGATGTCACGGCTCCTTCCCATCAGGTAAAGTGAGGCCAACATAAAGCGTAAAAAATACAGAAAATTGTTTCTATCAATATGCATGCTGAACCATTCATGGAAAAAGGCTATACAAAGATTGTGTTAGAATTTTTAATGTAAAGATATCAAAGAAATACAATAAAGAAAAGTTAAGCCATATCTCTCTGTGGGCGTTAGAAACTATCTTTTAGAGTTACTTGAAAAAAAACTTGTGCACTGTCTTAATTTCTCAAAATAATCGTCGTCATAGTTAACGGTACATTGAGAAGCCCACATTTCGCCGAACGAATTTGAACCAAACCCGATATAGAATAAATAAATACAATAACTTTGCAGACCGTACCAAGCAGAGTATCACTCATACATAGAAGTATAGCTATATGTTGTATCTACCTGTGTTAGACTTGTTTTTCTCCCGAGAGGAGCCGGGCGCTAAGCTAAGCATGTTGCGGTTAATATATCAAATCGCGGTTTTTGTATTTTGCCTAATTAGTTATTACGTTGATGTCATATTTTATAACATACGCTTACTACTGTACTTCAGATATATTATGGTCGTAAAAAGATTGAGCGAATAAAATGTGACGGAACGAATTTATGCAAATCAAAGTAGCAACTGACAGGCTGTGAATAAATATATATTGAATATATGGTACACCTTTATCAAGGCCGATCTTCATAAGCCGAGTTTGTACTTTGGGTGTCAGACTGATCTAAAGCTTGGTAACAACACCTTAAACTCCAGAACTGCTGTTCCGACATACATAATTTTCCATTTGTTGTACTTATTTGTCTCCGCTTCGAATAGGAGGAAATAAAGGAAAATTTACAAAAACTTCAGGTTGCAAACTTTTTAATTGGGTTGTCACATGTTGTTTTCTTTAAAATGTCTCAGTCCATCAATAGTCAATTCGTGAATATGTACCAATAAACGTTCTTCTATTTTTTTCAATAGCATTGAGATTAAACAATCGGTTGAATAACAAATTGACCGGTTTTCTGTTGCCCCGCAACATGTTTAAGCTTATGTTCGGCCGTAACTTATCGAATGAGGAATCGGTGCCATTTTTACCGAATTAGGGTTCATTCAGTGGTGATATAAAAACCTTTGATTGGATTCTTGATAAGTAAAGTACCTACTATGGTTGCTTTCACAAATTAAATTAAAAAAATGTCCAACACGTTAAAGAAGAGGGCTGCATTCACTGAAATCCTGCGATTTTTTATTACAGTCATAAAATGCGTTTTGACAGCTGCCAGTGTCATTAGAAACTGTACTTTAATCCAATGGAAATACGATTCATGAGCTGTGGCTTGACTTTTGAGTCTGTCAGAAGACTTAAACCCATTTCGCATTGCATAAAGTACAATTTCTAATGACACTGGCAGCTGTCAAAATGTTTTACATATAGCAGTTGGACTATAAGCTATGTCAACTTCCTCGTGGCTTCAGAACCTTTCCGTAATGTATCATTTTACATAATGTGCCATTTTAACTTACTCACCCCCGAATTCACAAACGTCAATTAACGCTAAGCATGCACTTACGCTCATGCTGTCCGGTAAAATGTCAATAGAACTGGAAGGGACAGCATAAGACTAAGCGCGTGCTTAGCGTTGATTGATGTTTCTGAATTTCGCCGTCAGAGACTGGCGCTGTTGGCGACTAAAAGACCGGACGTATAATGGAAAATAATAACATGTATTTGTTTTAATATCACACAGTTAGTAAGTCAAACTAACTCATAAATTGTGTGACGCATGAATCAAAATGGTTACCACATGGTTGTCTGTAGTAACTATAGTCCGTTCGCGTTAAGAATGCAGTGATTTTTAAATTTAATTCTGTCGCACACAAAAAAACTCAGATCCACAACCTTTGCGTTCGAAAGTATGCGTTCAGCTGGTCACTGTGGACTTGGCTTTCTCACTAGGAACGACTTGATTGGTAAGGGTGCTAGGTCGAAGTCAAGTATGAAATCACTGTATCCTTAACATCCTGAAAATTCTCAGTAGAAACAACCTTCCGACGCCGGTTGTAGAGTCGCATTGTTTTGCTACTGATGATAATGGTAAAAAAATGCCAAAAAGGCCTGGTGAATTCTTATTACAGTACAGAACCCATGAGTGAAAGTTCGTCTCAAGCTTTCACTTGTTTTTTGATCCTTTTACGAACTTTCCGACGACGCGTTCGAATTTTTAATTTAACTTCGGAGAAGCTAATTATGTAGCATTGATTTCAGGATATTTGAACTTTCTTTCATCCCTTTTCAACGTTACTGTTAGAGCGAGACGAAAGAGAATAACGACTATTAAAATTTACACAACTAATTTCATTTCTTATCTTGCAGCTGAAGCAGATTTAAGACAGTTAGCAAGTCCACTGCGCACTAAATATTAACCTCTAAACGCCCCACTGCTGGGCATAGACCTTACCTCAACTATGAAGTGGCGCGAGTCATACTTCAACAAGGGTGTAAGGCTAGTAATAAACCCTGCTGTCAGATGTTATCACGCCACCTTAAGGCCTCCGACCATGCTTAAGGACTGACATTCAGAACGTGATTTCCGAAACACGGAGATGCCCGAAAGTAAATCACTAAATCTGTGACGGGGTGGTCACTCATCCCATTGATGCTTCACAGCACTAAACCTCGGTTGGGGTGGTCACCCATCCCATTATTACAACAAAACGTATATTGCTTTACCATGGCGATCGTTGCCAATCCACTGTCACGACTGAGCCACAGGCACCATAAAAATGCTCTTAGCTATTGTTTTTGTATAAAAAAAACTGTTTGCAAGTCAATGATATTTAAAAGAGGTAGGTAGATACGTTATGTCAGTACTGATACAAAGTCTAAAATTGCCCCCTGGCGTACGTACACTATGACTTGACCGTGTGTACAAGACAGTATGATTATTTATAGAGCGTAAACGAGACAGATACATGTTGCGCAGTGTCGTCTCAAAATGTCAATGCTTTGCTCAGCTGTTCGAAGTTCTGATTTCGGGTGCCACTTTTTTAGCACAAGTAATCTATCTCCATTTTTTTAAATATAACCATTGTTGCAAGAACAGTCTTATACCTACCTTACAAGGTTTAAGTACAAACCACACAGTTTATAGTATAAAATGGAAGGACAAATTGTAAATGCCTAAATACAGTAAGAACAAAATAAGCAACGTCGAAGTTACTAGACCAGATTTGCCCATTTTCCTCTAAAAACAAGCCAAAAGCAACTTTACAGTCTTAACAATAAGATTGTGGCGCATTTTCGAGTTGTACATAGAATGTTTTGTAGAAGCATTGACATCACTAGAGGACCTATGAAGTGAAAACCATAAAATTTAGGACCGGTTCCACAACGCAAAGAACTTAACTATCGGTTTAAACTTTTGTTAAACTCACTGTATAGGCGGTACTAAATCACAATCACGTGGATATGTTGAATTTTTGCTGGTTTTCAGTCAAATCAACTTAAAGGTGAAGAAAAGGTTCAGTAAAATTAATAAAACTGAGTTTTTAAATCAGTTTAACTACTTACATAGTGCCAGAAATCTACTTTTGCAGGCCAAAATATGTTCCTGTAGGGCTAGCACGAACCGCTAACGTTTTGGTAATCGAAAAGTAAACGATACCTTTTTTTCTTTTTTCTGTAAGCCTTTCACCGCCGTCGGTCACTTTAACAATCGAATTCCTATTGTTTGTGACCGGCGTGGCGTTCAACGTGTTAAGAAAAAAAAAGTATCGTTTACTGTTCGGTTACCAAAACGTTAGCGGTTCGTGCTAACCCTACTGGTGTTCAATTCAACGATTAGAAGTGCCTACTTTGTAACAGATTTATAAAAATAAAGCTTCAAGTATTTCTGAGTCGGAATTTTAAGCAAATAATTGATAATTATGATAAAAGTTCTGCGTAACGTGATCATTCATAATTCAATTTGGAATCCTGGACCATTGTATTAGTGTAAGTCTTTTTGGTGACCTAATAAATCAATAAATAAAACCAACGCAACGCTAAAGCTAGAAAAAAATAGAATTAGCTATTCACGTGTTTCATTTATTTATTTATAATTAGGGACAGTACACAGTTGACAGCACAGTGTTTTGTCACTTACTGTGCAGAATGCACACATTTACTAGTTAATAGGCATTGTTACTTACTTTTTAACTTAAGAAACTCCTAATTGCGTTCTAAAGAAAGCAACAAGTTTGCTTAAGGCACCTTAATCGTCTATTTGTCTACCTTTAACTTTTACAGTGTTTAAAAACCGTTCGGTTACGGTACCATCATCGCTAAAATACGCTAAGATAAAAAATCGGTATGATTAAAAACTACATACTGGTTGGGTTCTCACAAGGATTGTTGACCAACAACACAAAAAATAACAAGGGGTCAGAAGTTAACCTAACCACTGATTAACCCTACCAGTGCCACCGGCCCGTAATCCGACCACACTCAAGAGCTACAGCTCAAGTTACAACCTTTGTTACCTGTTCCAGCTTTGAAGGGTTAAACCGACGAGTTAAGGCTGACTTCTGATGGGCCCTGTCAAGTAACGCTCTGGATTTGTACAGGATGATTGGACATTTGATACATTCCTTCCCTAGGGCTAACGGCTAAATAGGGTTAAAACTTACTTGAAATTGTATACATTCGAAAAAACCTAGGAAACCCGGTGAAAAACCTACAGTTTAGGTCTTGGTCGGAGCTACCCTTTCAGGCAGTAAATCTAGGTCTGTTTGTTTGAACCTGTTTTTTGGGAGAACTGTTCCCTGAGAGCTACTTGATAAATATTTGAACTTGTACTTGGATTATCGATACAATTTTGACATAACACTATATAAAGACGAAAAAACATAATGCTTGCGCGAGCTATCGGAGGATAACTCCATCTAGCGATGAACAGTTATAAACTAAGGGTTCTAAATACAAATGTGCTAAGTAAGCACGTTAAACACCCGGATAACGGCGCTTAGGCTCGCCCCTTACCACGTTGGGTTCAAATTCCCTCGGCGAAATGTGGGCTTCTGAATGTTCCGTTCACCATGACGGCAACGATCAGTGTGTCTCTGACTAACCCACTAGGGATATGGTCGTGAGGGTATGGTATGTATAAAAACAAAATTATACATTTTGATAGCTGTCAGTGTCATTGGAGATTGGACTTCAATCCAATAGAATTACGATACACTTGATCTCTTTTAGCATTGTTTAAAGTTTAATTTCCAATGACACTGGCAGCTGTCAAAATGTATTTCTTAAATTAGTTGGACAGAAACCGTATTTATAGCCTATGTCACAGTAAATGTTCTCTCTAACTATAGCAAAAAAACTCCATAAGCAACCTGATTCAATAATTACTATACCTTAGCCAAATTAATACTAAAGTATAATAAAAAATGTATATGTCACCGGAAAATAACAAGAACCGTAAATTTATAAATTTCCTAGGAAATTTATAAACTTTCGTAGGATTCTAAACGAGAGATAAATTGTATTATTTTACGCTAACATTTCCGGAAATTTATAAACTTCCGGAACGCATCCGTAAAATAATAAGTAGGCGGTAACCAAACGCCATGTGCGCTCTGATTGGTCGAATTAGTCACGTGTCATTCCTCTCCTCCGCCATTTAATTTTGGTAGAAGGCCTGTTCCAATGTTTAATATTTTGTAAGAACAATTCATCTTCGTGTTCATTGTATAATTTGCGGCTAACTCTCCGGCGATGAGAAACACCGATAAAAAATCTAAGCAACCCAGATAACGGCGGTATGCTCGCTTCTTACCACGATGGAATCAAATTCTCTCGGTGAAATGTGGGCTTCTGAATGTTCCGTTCGTTCACCGTGACGGGTACTCAGTGTGACTCTGACTACCCCATTTGGGATATGATCGAGATGGTATGCCATGTTTTGTATGTTATATTTTATAAGTGTATTTCATTTATTTATAAACTTATTGATATCGTAAAACACGATTTCTGCCGTCTTATTTTGATTAAGTAAACACGAACACTTGTAATAATTGTAAAAAGTAACCCGTTAAACCTACCCAGTTTTAAAGTAAAAGTCCAGACAGGTAGGTATTCGAAACTGATAAATGTACAGTTTGGCAAGTGTGATTGTACCATAATCTACGAACACAAGCATTGCTACTGTCAACATCGACCAATCAGAGAGCAGTGTGTTATTTTCCGTAATTCATAAAAGCGTAAAATTAAAAGCTCTTCTCTGATTAGTCGAACCGTTTAGAATCTTACGGATAGATATCCGTAAGTTGATAAATTTACCACGAGTCGTCGCAAATTTATAAATTTCCGGAAATGTGGGCGTAAAATAATACAATTTATGTCTCGTTTAGAATCCTACGAAAGTTGATAAATTTCCTAGGAAATTTATAAATTTACGGTTTTTGTTATTTTCCGGTGACATATATAAGACACTTTACATCGATCCTGCCTGTCAGTTTGCGATACAAAATCGAAAGTATTCCAAAACATACAAAAACAAACCTTACTTCTCCACATTAACCTCTAAATTCGTCCGCTATCAACCTGTAACACAGCCTTCTTGCCACAAAGATTGCATCAGCGTTACGAATTTCAATCTTATGCGTAGAAAAATAAAGATCTCTTTAGTTTGAGAGGTATTTTTTTGTTTTTTTTTGGTTTTCGAACGATTTACTCCGTGATGCCGTGTATCGGTATGAGACATGACAGTTAACATATTTATACATGTATCGGTTTGTAGTACAAAATACTGTGTGAGAAAATCAATATTAATCAGATCTTATAAATCGGACCAGTTTTATAGGGCGGAGTAGCCATGCGGTATAAAAAAGATAGGTTATGTCAGTACTGATGCGAAGTCAAAAATTGTTCATTGGGTCTTTAACCTATAATTTCGACCGTGTTGTAACGTGTGAACAAGATAGTATGATTATTTACTAGAGCGTAAACGAGACAGATACATGTTGTGCAGTGTCTCAAACTGTCAATGCTTTGCTTAGGTGTTCGAAAGTTATGATTTCGGGTGCCACTTTTTTAGCACAAGTAACCTATCTACGTCTTTCTATCATAATATCATTGCCTACGACTATATACTTTCATAGGTCTTTAATAATTGAAAATCCTAGATTCATAGCAAAAGGCAGATCCCAATAGATCTATTTACAAATCAATAGTAACATCGTTCCGCAAAGACATGACCCCACTATCGAAATGATCCATAGATCCTTGAATCTAGATTGCGCAGATCGATAGAGGGCGCTGAGATCGAAGGTCCACAGTTGAGGTTAAATAGTGTATTGTCTGATATCAATGGATTATCTTACTTTTGTGAATTATTATTGAGGAATAAATCTAGTTGGTTAGAAATAGCTCAATGGCGACAGTGGATATCGCGATAAAAGTTAAGCTACGCTTGTCATGTTGGGTAATTAGATGGTGACCACTCTAACTGAAATTCAGTTATGCTTTTTTCAGCCATCTCTTTACTTTTCCTGATTAGCCTTACTCGGAGGCCTTAGAGCGGCTTGATAATATCTGAGAGCAAGATTTATTATTTGGTGTTATGAACGCTTTCATTGAGAAAGCTCCTGTTAGAGGGGTGTAAGGTCAGTGACGACCTTTATTGTCAGATGTTATCAAGGCTCTCTAAGGCCTCTGACTAGGCTTTGTGTGTGACCTCTAGCAATGCAATGGGATATTATACAATAAACATACTTAAATACTTTTTTTGGTAAATAGATAGTACTCTATGTTTAGTACTAACAACAAACACCTAAACGAATACAAACAGACAATAATGTTCATGCACACAAATGTTTGTACTGTGCGGGGATCAAACCGGGGACCTATGTATGGTATAGTAGCCAATTTCCGTACCGGTCGTCAAAAAAAAGGATAAAATTACTCTTTAAACTAAGTAGTTCCAAACAATGATATTATAATAAAAAAGAGGCAGAAGGCAGAAGGTTATGTCAGTACTAATGCGGAGTCAAAAATTGTCCAATGCGTCCGTGACTCCGTGTCTGGAAGTGAGAACAATATAGTATGATTATTTAATAGAGCGTAAACGAGACAGATACAATATGTTGCGCAATGTCGTCTCAAACTGTACACAAGTAACCTATCAACGACTTTTTTATTATAATATCACTGTTTCGGGTGCCACTTTTTTAGCACTAGTAACCTATCTACCTCTTTTAATTATAATATCATTGGTTTCAAGCCGCGTAGTCGCGTCTATCTCACTCAACGCCTCGCCAAAACTGGATTACTGATAAGTAGTTTCTATCACTTTGCAACTAACTAACGTCAAATTGAAACAAATTAATAATCTGTGGACTGTCATTTTGAAAGTCAAAACTTACTCTGCCCGATCATGTAGTGTCATTAATCATTTGAATTAAGAACGTTGGCCGTCAGCATGACTTTGTTTTTTCAAACGTTTAAAAAAACGGTTGGGCGCCATTTTGTCTCGCGCAATGATGGTTCCGTATAGTCTGTTCAGAATGATTTGTGTTTTCGGAGCTTCTCAAATAAAACCAAAATATCTTTTTTTTTCTTTTAAGCATTTTCCATGTATGTAGTTTCTTTTGTTGAAGGTGTATCTGCCATTGACATTGATGGAATCACCCTGGCTCATAGGGTAAATATACCATGAAGATTCGGCCGGTCTGTAAATGATCTCGGTAGCACAGTGGTTAGTGCAGTTTGCGATAGATGTGGGTTCGATTCCCACCTGAAACCAAGACCGTATTTCTTTTTCTGGCTATCGAATGACCAAAATATTTGAGAAAACAAAGCTTATTTAATTCCTAGAGGTTATCTTTACCAGACAACTGCAAGTTTAACAAAGCATTGAAAAGTTGATCACGGAACCCTAAAATATCAGTTTTTTTATTTGTAATCTATTATCATTGGCCGCCAGTAGATTCTCTAAGAATTGAGCACCTGCTTTGTATCAGTGATATAAAGTGTTATTGTTTGCGAATAAAAAAAATAGTAGGCTGACTCAATTAAAAAAAATGCATCTTTTTGACATGACCATTAATTTGAGTCAGTTGTTTTGTCTAAATCCTCATGATTAAGGTCATAAGGTTAGGAAATTGCAGCCACTAATAGCCACAATACAAATCTACAACGAATAACAATACACGATACTAGCATTGTAATGACAACATCACACATACTTACCATTTAAGATTGGCAGAATAGGTACGTTGACAAAAGAGGATGCAAGCTTCTTTAAAAAAAAGTTTGCTTTTTTTAGGAAAAAATAAAAGTCAATGTTTTGTTATTTTAGCAAAATTGGATATTTTGATGCAGAAGTTATTTGTATGATCTCTAATAAAAATAGACTGGTTAACAATGATATTATTTATAATAAAACAGAGTTAGATAGGTTGTGTACTGATGCGAATACTATAATGTTGTAAACGTGTGAACTAGATTATGATTATTTACTAGAGCGTAAAGACAGATACATGTTGCGCAGTGTTGTCTCAAACTGTCAATGCTTTGCTCAGGTGCACGATAGTTCTAATTTCGGGTGCGACTTTTTTAGCACAAGTAACCCATCTACCTCTTTTTTATTATAATATCATTGTTTATTCATAACTGTCATTCTTCATTCCTCCGCCCACAGAACTGTCACATATCAAAAGGTTTTTAGGTCACAGATTCTAACTCCATTGTTTGAAATTCTAGATTTACCCACCAAAGTTATATAAAGAGGGAAACGCATATTACTTCGATACTAGACAGTTTACGACCTAGCTGGTAGTGGGTGGACAGCGACAGTGTAGAGGCACGGTAGGGCAGAGGCCAAGTCAAAACGATTATGCATGGAATTTGTGTTTTGTTATTTTTTAGACTAGAGCAATTTATGACGTTGCTACTTTTTGTTGTATGTACAGTAGTTAGAATGTTAACTACTCTATAGGGTAAGAGTCAACCATTTTATACACGATTGGCGGTTAAAGGAACTCGACTTGGATAACGATTCAGAAACGCGAGTCAAAAAATGTTTTTTTTTAACCAAAACGAAACTTAACTACTTACCTAAATTGGGAATCTTTATGCGTTCTTCAGAAAACGGTATTTACATAGGTAGGGACGCCTTACATTTAAGTGACCTATGTCACAAGATGTCGCTAGTTAGATGTGTCACGTAATTCTAAAGGCATCTTTAATTGTTATTTTTTCAAACTTGACACCTTTTTTCCCGTTTTTAGAAGGATAAACTAACCAGGTTAGTTTGAAGCCTTATTCAAGATGCTACTAGAATTAGTTTCTAAGTAGGAAATTCCCTCAAGATAGCTTTTAAGCCCTGTCCAAATTGGACAGTATTATTGTCCTCAAAAAGCTTTAGAATCAAATACTCGGTATTGTTAAGAAAATACTATTATAATAACAATGGTTCGATGTCAAATTTATTTATCTAGCTTTAACACTAAGAAATGATAGCTTTAAATCTTTGAGTATCTTTGTGAAGATGTCTTCCTTACATTGCTAAATCGGTTGCATTATTTAAAGAATAAATTGTATGAGAATAACAATAGTTTATTTTGCAATAGTTTCTGATAGTTTCGGTTATTATTTGGAGGTGAATTTGTTATCTTAGACACAAAAGATGTAAAAGATGTGATTCGTCAACCGATTTGGCGTAATTGTTGAGAAGTCAGCTACTACAGCAAAGGTCGCGGGTTCGATCCCCGCACAGTACAAACATTTGTGTGTCAAATGTCTGTGACACATGTCTGTTTGTATTGGTCTGGGTGTTTCCTATGTACATTAAGTATGTATTTACGAAAGAAAAAGTATTTAAGTATGTTTATCCGTTGTCACTGGTTTCCAATAAAGAGGTGCTTTATTCTAGATGGCGCTTGTAGAATAATGTCCAGGGATATTTTTTTATTTTATTTGGCAGATTTAAAACCTAGAGGCATTATTAACCAGTCTACTGCAAAGTTTAGTTAAAGAAATAACTTTACGGCAGCTTAGGCTGTGCTTTGTTGCTTTTTTGCCAAAAGAGAAATATCAGAGAATATACTCTTTTTGGTTGTCAGACTAATAAACATTATTTAATATTTATAAAACAACAACCTAAATTCTTTTCCCACTGCAGCTATGCTATTCCGGTGGTCGTCGACACTCACTTCGTGCGTGCGAGGTAACTTTGAAATTCAATTCCTTCGCGACTGTGGTCGTTTGGGAGAAAAGAACTAAGCCAAATAACATTTTTTAATTATTTACATACAAAATGAGAGAAAATACTAATTCAAAGTAAAGCGTATTGATGATTGAGGTAAGCGTGAAGCACCGAGATGTGAAGTGATGTTCGATGTGCACCGCCGGAATAGCACGGCTGGGCAAAGAGGTTGCGCGAGTCAAACTCCAACATGCAGGCTCAGTTTTTTGGAGGGGTTGTCAGATTTTATTATTTATTTATTTATTTATTTATTTATACAATGGCATTACATGAGACCTTATACTATAGACACATAGGTTTAGCATCAAGAGTACACATGCACCTTGGTAGGCATAGCCGTATGGAGTAGAGAGGGGCAGACATTTATAAATTACACATCACCTAACCTATCACCTATTAAGCCACCCTAAGGCTTCCGTCTACCTTCAATGACTGACATCTGACGTCAGCCAAGGGCCACCTGCTTAACTTCCCTTCCTAAACACGGAGATGTCACAAAAGTGCATTAATGAATTTCCGTCGGGGTGGTCACCCATCCCATTTCCGGCCCGGCGTGAGTTGCTTCACACTGTCACAACTGAGCAACTAGTCACCTTAATATTTTTCAGTTGTTAGGAAGACCCATTTCACCAACTTGCTAGTTATTCACATAGCAATAAGAGCTAAAATTACACTTCAGAGTCTTGATACACTAACGGCTGCCCGCGACTTCGTCCTCGTGGACTTGAGTTTAAAAATAAAAAGTAATATTTCCTTATAAATTGTAGCCTATGAGCGATTCAGATATATCAGCTACATTATTGTAAAGTTTCATTAAAATCCATTCAGTAGTTTTTACGTGAAAGAGCAACACATAATATTAGTAGAATGATGTCACCCTCTCATACAAATATAAAACAGGTCCAAAAAGCTGAGCACGTTAAGCAAAACCTCGTCAAAATTGACTGAACGTGTCAGCTTATTGCAAGTAACCCAAATTATATAGTAGAAGTAATAAAAAAAGATAAAAAAGTATGTGTTTAACAAAATACTTACAAGACAAACTAAAAAACGCAGTCGTAAGGAAAAAGAGAGAAAAAAATTGAGGTCTTCGGTCCCGACACAAAAAGTCTTGTTAGCTGTTAGGGACATCACTCGGAGCGGTTTGCACCTCCTTGAGACTTTAATTTGATATTATTCATATTTTGATAGAACAAGAATCTATTTATAAAATAAAGAAATTAAGTTTTAAATGTGTACAAAATATGATTGCAGAAATTTGAAATCGTATATCTTTTTAGGTATTTTTTAGGTATAAATTTTTAACTTTGTTAGATCTGAGTGACGTTACAAACCATATTATACGACTCTATCAGCGTGAAATTAGAATAGTTTTTAACATACAGTCAATATATTTTTAACCACAAGAGAACACAGTTCTGATGCCGGCACCACACTATTTCTTAGAGGAATTTTAAGCCACAAAATTAATCGTTGCCTGCTGGAGGACCTTAACCAAATATCATCTGATACTAAACAGTTCGTTACGGTTACGTTACCAAACAAAATTAGTTTCACCTAATTTTTACCAAACCAAAGCCAAGCTATGCTTATAACTTTTTTTGCTTCAAAGAAAACCGGTCCGAACGACAGCAACATGGTTATATCAGCTCTATATCCGAGCACGTGTCCCGCCCCAACCACTGTTCTGTACAAAAACAATGATTCAAAGCGATAATTGAATTATTAGTAACCGTGGGCCGTCGTATTAGCCGTAACATATAATTTTCCCGCCTTTTTTGAACAATGGCCGCCTTTTTTTGACATTAAGACCCTTTTTTGAACGAGAACAATAATTTTATTTGTTTTGAAATTCGAAACGCACTGTTACGTATCATTTTAACGCTCAATTTGTGTGGTGTGTAATCTTCTTTAGTTTTTTGGGGTTAAAGGCAGCTTTTGGACGTAAATATGGTTTTGTTCTTATGATTCTAAAATGATAAAGAGGCATGCTTTGTTTGAGACAATACGGCGCAACATGTATTTGTCTCGTTTACGCTCTAGTAAATAATCATGCTATCTTGTACACATGGCCAAAATACTACCTACGTACAGGGGACAATTTTTGACTTCGCGTCAGTACTGACATAACCTATCTACGTCTTTTTTGTAATATCATTGTACTTAGTTATTTCTTATATTCAAATTTTAACTGCCCTTTAGTACTCAATATTCCCAGTTCGTGCTACAGTAATATGTGGAATGCGCCATTTCTCGAAACGTCTAGGTTGGAACAAAGATTGATTATGATTACTCTCGCAGTTCTGTTTGTGGCGAATGTTTAAAATTCTAATTTACTTTAAACGTAAAGTGCATGGTTGAAATGATTATTGAAATTGCCGGTGAGTGATAGTTAAACTCGTTCGGAGATGTTAAAAGAGTGAGAGTTAAGGGAGAAAATTTAAGAATAAGTTGGCAAAAACTAATTTCTTCATGTCTGGCTGTAAAAAAGCCTGGCATAATCAATATTTTGCACTAAAATGAAGTAATATGCAGACCTGATTATCATAATTAATTATAGTATATTTTCTTCAAAATATAAATAATTACGTACATCTTGTGACAGCTATTGGATATCTTAGTATGTGATTAATAAGTGTGTATCCGAACAATATGGTAGTTTGGGCATTTCGAATAATAATAGGTGCCCGTGGCGCAGTTGTGACAGTGATCGGCGACGATCGCTGTTGTAAAGCAACAGACGCCGGGTCGGAAATGGGATAGGTGACCACCTGACCGAAATTTAGTGATGTGTATTTCGGGCATCTCCGTGCTTCGGAAGGCACGATAAGCAGTTGGTCCCGGCTGACATCGTTAGATGCCAGTCGTTAAGCCTAGTCGGAGGCCTTAGGGCGGCTTGATAACATCTGACATTAAGGTTGCTTGCGTGTTGGAGTATGGCTTGATCCACCTCATAGTTGAGGTGAGGCCTGTGCCCAGCAGTGGGACGTATATAGGCCGTTTATGCTTATGCTTATGCTAAATAATAATACGTATCAGAGTTACAGAGCAAAAGTTTAAATCAGGTTTGTGATGCTATAAAAAGTACATACATGGTATTTAAAATATGCTAACATGAGTTCAAACACTCGTAATCTCCTGTTTGACTGACAGTTTCGCTTCCGACTGTTTTATTGGCAACGGGAGTTAATCTGTTAATTACTTGCTATCTATAGTATCTTAATGTGTCTGCCTGTCCGTCTGTCACTTGGATAGCTTGAGTATTCGGGCAAACGGTATATGTTCTGGTTTTGATTTTTGTGTATGTGAGTTGGTAGCAGATTGAACTTTGTATTATTATTCAATATTTTCATCAAATTGAAAATACAAAGCTTTCAGCTACAATAATCACTTCTTAAGCAAACAGACTATCTGTTAGTATGCCTTTATGTAAGATTGAAATTTGATATAGTATTAACTTTGAGGATATTGGAACAAAATGTTATAAAGTTCAATTAACTGCTTTCGTGGTGTAAACAAAAACAAAACAAATAAAAATAACTTTATTCTTAAAGACCTGTTACAAGGTACTTTCAAATCGTCAAATCTAATCGACAAAATACACCAAACTACAGACATGAATACCATAATAATTATGATTAGTATACATTACTAGCACCCGCCCGCGACTTCGTCCGCGTGGACTTAGCTGTATGTGAAAAAAGATTTTCCCGCTTTTTGGTTCAAATTTTCCTGAATTTTCTTTGCTATAAACCTCACGGGGCCCGAGACCTTTCCAACGAATGCAAAACCGTGGAAATCGGTTGGTGCGTTCTGGAGTTATAGCGTCAGGAAGGAAAACCCGACTTATTTTTATATAGTAGATTATATACTGTACTTACTTATATAAATGTGACGCTACCACCAGAGCGTAAAGGTGTTTCTGTACTGAAGAACTGTAGCGATTAGAGTAACACTTTAAAAATTGGACATCTTAATCTAATGTCTGACTTTTTCTTGTTACAGGAATCCACCATGGCTGTTGCATAGAAGTCAGAAAAATGGGAAACATGAATCCTGAAGCAGAAATAAAACCCAACTATGTTGCTGATAGGATACCAAACTTGCAAGAAATCAAACACACTGACGAAGTGAACTCTACCAAACCTCTTGACACTAAAATCAAAATGGTGCTGGACCTCAACAAATTCTGCGTCAATAAGAAACCAAAATATATCCTTTACGACAATTTAAGCTACAGAGAAAATTTATCAAGAAGGATGAAGAAAGAAAATAGTTACTACAATTACTGCTTCATAAGTGTCATTACTAGTTTTATATTTGGACTTGTCATAGGCGTTGTACTTGTTAGTTCTTCTCAGAGTACGTCACCTAGTTTTACACCTAGGAAATTAGTCAAAATTAATAATAGCAGAGAAGTCACTACACGTAATTTAAATTCTCTCAAAGAAAAGACTGATAATGAAATCGAAATAGACATCAAATTAAACGATGAGAAGTTTGCATCAGTATCTTTTACTGGAACTGAAACACATAAATATAAAAAAGATATTTATCCCAAAGGATTAACAGAAGATATGAAAGAAATATTGAAAGACAATAAAATTAGTTATCATAAACATTCAATAGCAAATGTTAAGAATATTACAAATTATGTTCCTAATGATCACACTGTGCTTTATAATAATGTTTATTGGGGTCCTGAAGTTGAAGATTATATGCCTCAAGGATATGGTGAAAATACAGCTGATGTATGGGAAAGATATGTGGAGCAAAGTGAAGTCATCAAGATGGAACCTGGCTGCGGAAGAATGCAGAACCGCCTAGTGACGTTCAAAGATGGAATCCAAGCATGCGTTAGATATCGACAAAACACTGACCAGATACAAGGAGAGATTTTTAGTTTTTACGTAGGAAAGTTGCTAAATTTAACCAACTTAGCACCTTCAGTTGTCAAAGTAGTTGACATGAAAGACAAACTATGGAAAAATGTTGCAAATGATGTAGCAGCAGCACAATGGAATACAAACAGAGCAGTTGTACTAACACAGTACATTCCTAGCTTAGAATCTGCTACAATACCAGAAATATTCAAACCCTCCAGTAGACACTTAAACAAACAAGACGTACTGACGATGTCTATGAAAGAAAATAACACAGTCGATGCTTCCAAGCAAATTTTAATAGAAAAATTAAAGACGAAATCTCTAAAAGCGCCTAAAAACGAAGTTGAAAACTTCGATCATATAGATATGAAATTAAATAGAAAAACTATTGAGTTGTTTGTTGAATTAGCTCAGTGGTCTGATCTCATAATTTTTGACTATTTGACAGCAAATTTAGACAGAATAGTCAATAATCTTTTTAACTATCAGTGGAATATAAACATAATGGATGGTCCAGCACATAATTTAGCCAGAAAAATGGATAGTGGTCTGCTTCTATTTTTAGATAACGAATCTGGATTATTACACGGCTATAGACTTCTGAAAAAGTATAATGTGTACCATAGTTTGATGTTAGACAACTTGTGTGTATTTAGAAAGAAAACAATAGATGCTTTGAAAAGGTTATATGAGCAATCTATTGGCGTCAAACTCAGTGATATATTTCATAAGAAAAATAACGCTGTTATACGAGACATCCTACCTCCATTACCGGAGAAAAATGCAAAAATACTGCACGAAAGAATCGGTAAAGTCCTTAGTCAAGTTGAAAAATGTGAACAGACTTTTAGATAGCTGTCTAAATTATATTAGGCGTTTTAATAAAAGACTTATTTATAATTCTCACGGTGACATCCTCAGTGATATTGTCTATGAGCATTTTGATACCAAATGATTTATTTATTGTACAAAGATAATAATATTTAGATATTTAATGATGTGCCAGTGTATTATTTCAAGTGATATTTAAATTGTTAATTATTAGTAATTTTGTAATTTCACTGTATATACGTAATTAAAAGAAGATTAGCTTTTGTATTCTATTAATGTATAAACTATATTGCGCTTTGAGTTGATATTTATATAAAATTGATGCAAGTGATATCCCTGAATGTTAAAGTTGTGAAAAAAAAATGTTCTAAATGTAACTAAATCAATTTCCACACTACCACACTTATCATCTAATGGCAACATTATGTCAAAAAAAGAATTCCATGTCAAAAATGTCTTTCATGAAGTTATTAGATATCTGTTTAACTTTCCCAAGCCCTAACTAAGGAAAGGCTTTAAATGTAAATAATGTAAAAATATATGTAATTACAATAAATGAATGAACTTTCGAAAGACGTATTATTTTTCATTTATACCTCCACATACCAGTTATGTTTTTCTTTACTTAACCTTACGAAAAGGTTCTTGAATAAAGATAATTTCAATACCAAATTATCGGTAAAAATACTTTGTCTGTTAGTCAAAAAGGATAAGTGAAGAAAAACGTACTGTCATTATTTAAAATGATTTATTTGAATTCAATGTTTGATAATAGTTCAAACAATCTTGGGTTCGATTCCCAGGAAGAACCATATACTGTGACAAGCAAAAATATTTAGACATGTGCATAAATTACGATACTTCCTGAACTAGCTGCGACAAAGGCTTAAAATAAAAAGTATGACAAACAAGCCCCTATACGTCCCACTGCTGGGCACAGGCCTCATCCTAACTATGAGGTGGCGCGAGCCATAATTCAACCGATTGACATTATATAAAATGTGCTATTTGTCATTGATATTAGAATAAAAAGGAGTTAGATAGGTTACTTGTTCTAAAAAAGTGGTAACCCAAATCAGAAGTTTAGCGAACCTAATCCTAACCTAATAAATAATCATACTATCTTCTTCACACGTTGACAACATTATAGGTATGTACGCAGTGGACAATTTTCGACTTCGTATCAGAACTGACATAACCTATCTACCTCTTTCTTATTAAAATATCATGTCACTGCTATATATGCCGCCGAACGTATTAAAACCATGAACATCTTGACAGTTCCTATTGTCATTGGAAATTAAACCTTAAATGTTCAAGTGTCCCAAAGTCCCAAGGGCTTAAAACCACAACTCATCATTTTGTTTTGGTATCGAGATGGCACAAAGACCTACAATTATTTCAACTATAGCGTCACCTGTAGGGGTAATAGGTAATAAACCGAATTGGGAGGTTGGGGACCGTGGCGCAGTTGTGACAGTGATCTGCGACGATCGCTATTGTAAAGCAACACACGCCGGGTCGGAAATGGGATGGGTAACCACACCGACCGAAATTTAGTGATGTGTATTTCGGGCATCTCTATGTTTCGGAAGGCACGTTGAGCAGTTGGTCCCGGTTGACGTTGCTAGATGTCAGTCGTTAAGCCTAGTTAGAGGCCTTAGGGCGGCTTGATAACATCTGACATAAAGGTTTACTAACCATACACCCCTCCAACAATCCGCACTGAGCTCGCGTGTTGGAGTATGGCTCGTTCCACCTCTTAGTTGAGGTGAGGCTTGTGCCCAGCAGTAGGACGTATATAGGCCGTTTATGTATAGTGTCACCTGTAAGGGTAATAGAGAAGAACCCGGAATGGGTAGAGGGGGGGTACTGGAATCATCATTGTTATCAGAGCAACACTACTGCTGAGTCTTCTACATCCAGAGCGTCGCGTCGGTTGCAGGCAGCACCTTATAGTCTAACTAATCTAAGGATAGATGTTTGTTGCTCTTTCACGTAAAAACCACTGAATGGATTTTAATGAAACTTTACAATAATATAGCTTATACATCAGAATAAGACATAGACCATAATTTAGGTATATACTAATATCACTCATTTTTCAACTAAAGTTTACGCGGACGAAGTCGTGGGCGGCCGCTAGATTATCATATTATTTTTTCTAAATGGGGATCGAATTCGAGACCTACCAGTGCAGTGAGTATGATCGTTCCCAACCCAACTAGAACTAGTTTTAAAACAATTTTTAACTAAAATAACTTTTTAAAGAAGCCACTCAGATACTCGTAACATTATCTTTATAAATTATTAATTATTTAAGAAATATTCATAAAATTCACTTTTAAATAAAATTACAGCTTTATTAGGGTCAAAAACGGCAAAATAGAGAATAATTAATATCAAGTAATACGTTATTATGAATAATTTATTATTTTATCAACAAAAATAGGCCAAATTAATAATATCATATATAGGGTGGCTCAAAAGGTGAGACTAAACATTTTTGTTGGCTTCCTGACATATAAAGGTACCCGAAAATGGCCCATGAATGTTAGGCTATTTTTCGTAGTTTTCGAGTTATGATTTTTTGAAAGTAAATTTGTGAATTTTCGACTTGACCTACTTTTTCGTAGCATAGACCTTATTATTTGTACTTTACCCCATGAAATACCTAGCTTTTAACCATCAATTTAAAATACAAAAATATTGACCCACTTTATATGAAAATACAAAAATATTGACCGTAACAACAAAACTGAGGTCAAAGCAAGTAACAGTAAAATTTCTAAATTAAATTAAAGAAAAAAAGGTTTCATGACTTGTGAGTAATTTTAAAAACTGCTCAATACTCTAAGCTTTAATTATGATAGAAAAAAAAGTAGTGCTTGATAGGCCTTTTTAAGCCGAAACATGCCTCCAAGAAAAACATTTTCTTAGTCTCACCTTTTGGGCCACCCTGTATATTAACTCCTTGAATGCCGTAGATCGCCTGAAGCTACATGTTATCTACATAATACATGAAAACCTTGAGAAAAAAATGTTATGCAGTTAATAATATGTTTAGTACTTGAACTATGATATTTAATTTTTAAATAGAGATCCGGTTTTTGTCATAGCTTGTACGTACAAGATTCTGCCTATGAAAAATATACTTAGTTTTGTAAAACTATGAAAGGCTTTAACCGCCGAATTCACAAACGTCACTCAACGCTAACGCGCTCACGCCCATGCTGTCACGTAAAATGTCAATAGATCTGAAAGGGACAGCCATACTTCTGAGGGATGATCAACGTTGACTTGCGTTTGTGAATTCGGGGGTAAATTAGTCAATTATTTGACAGGTGAATTCGAGTGTGACGTCACTTTGAAGGAGTCCTCAACTCTGTGAATTCTGGAACAGCCGCAAGTAGTACACCTACTCTGTTAAGTAAGTTTTTCCGGAAATGGGATGGGTGGCCATTCCGATCGAAATTTTGTTTTTTATTTTTCGAGCATCTCCTTGCTTCGGGAGCCACGTTAAACAGTTGGTCCCGGTTGACGTCGCTAGATGTCAGTCATTAAGCCTAATCATTAAGGTGGCTTGATAACATCTGTTATCAAAGTTGCTCACTAACCTTACACCCCTCCAACAATCCGCACTGAGCCCGCGTGTTGGAGTATGGCTCGTTCCACCTCATAGTTGTGAGCTCAACTGCTGTGCCCAGCAGTGTGACTTAAAGGCCGTTTATGTAAGTAAGTTTGGTTTTAAATGAGTTAGCAGAATCCCAAAGATGTCACAGCGAACAGGTGATGACCAATAATCGTTTATGCATGAATGACTCTACTGTATTTAAAGTTTTTCTCAAAAAAACGTATAAAGGTTACCGAAAGTTATTCCCTTCTTTGACAATGGGTCCACCGGCCCGCCCACCGCCCAACTTTACTATTGTTGGGCGCTTTATGCAAATATACTGTTAATAATTAACTTTAAATGCCACTACATAACCTCTGCGGTCATTGAGGTGGCTGGTGTGTGGTAGATAATGGTTTTAGTTAGACATTTAGACCGACAATAGTAGTATTTTAGTAGTAGTAGTATTTCAGTTATTTTCATAGTGTAATGTCGTATGGACTAATGTTGTGGGGGTCAGCGGCGGACATAAATACTATTTTTGTACTTCAAAAAAGATCCGTTCGCTCCATATACGGCCTTAGACCACGCGACTCGCTCCGAGAAGTATTTAAGGAGATAAATATATTAACTGTACACTCTCAATACATTTATGACAACATAATGTACGTACGCAAAAATTTGCACCTTTTCAAGAAGAATTGTGATAGTCATAAATTCAATACAAGAAACAAGAACAAACTTGTAAATCCTAATCTTAGACTTCATAAAGTAGGAAAATCATTTGTGGGTCAATGTGTAAAATTCTTTAATAAAGTACCTCAAAGTCTTGTTGAACTACCCCTTCACAAGTTTAAATCGCAAATTAAAGAAAAGTTAATGAAACGAGGTTATTACAATGTAAAAGATTACTTGAACGACAAGGATTTGTGGTCATCTCAGAAATAGTCTGCTCCTCTGCACATCATGTATTTTGACTTTACTGTTGTTACTCTGTTATCGCAATTATTGTAAACAAACAAGATTAAAAAAGAGTAACTACCGAGTTTCTTGCCGGTTTCTTCTCGGTAGAATCAACACCTCCGAACCGGTGGTAGAATCACATTATTACTTTTTGATTTTTATGTTATGACTTGTCATAAGTGCTTTTTAATAAGTTTACATGAATAAATACTATTTTTACTTTTTACTTTTAGTACTTTATTTATTTATTTATTTGGTATATACTACAGTTGACAATCATGTGTTAGTAAGACTTAGTCTATGGTGACAACTTAGAGCTAGATTGACAACCTAATTGTATACACACTACATGACTAAAGTGTCCAGAGCCAAAAATACATTACTGGTATTAAACAAAACAAACTTAGCATGTGTTTCAAAGAATAAGTAAACAAAATGCCAATAGCTAAATAACGAAAATGTTATCCCCGAATTCACAAACATAAATCAACGTTGAGGATCTCTCAGAAGTATAGCTGTCTCTTTCAGTTCTATTAGCATTTTACAAGACAGCATGAGCGTGACCGCGTGCTTAGCGTTGATTGACGTTTGTGATTTCAGAGGTTAGTATTGAAAAACAGGTGAAAAGATTTGAATGGTTGTGGGTTCGAATAACGCACTGTAGTTCGTTCGCGTTAAGAATGCAGTGATTTTCAAAGTTAATTCTGTCGCACACAAAAAAACTCCACAACCTTTGCGCTCAAAAGCCTGCGTTCAGCTGGTCACTGTGGACTTGGCTTTCTAATTAGGAACGATTTGATTGGTTAGGGGACGTGCTAGGTCCTAAGACAAGTATGAAATCACTGTATTCTTAACGTGAACGGACTATAGTCCCGATCAGGTGAACAGTGAGCGGTTGACTCTTTGCTTCAAATCCCTTTACATTCCCCTAAAAAAGATATGCATTATGTTATAATAGTGTGGTGTAAAATTCCTTTTTAAATAATGCAGCTTGGATGTGATTATACATTGATGGAATCACCCTTGCACAAAGGGTAAATATACCACAAAGATTCGGCCGGTCTGTTAATGGTCTCGGTAGCACAGTGGTTAGTGCAGTCGCACGACGCGGGTCCGATTGTCTTAGGGTGGGTTGCACCATCTGACTTTAACAATAACAAACACCCAAATAGTTAAATGACGTCATAAGATGACGACGACGACGACGACGACGATGATGACGTCATTTAACTATTAACGGTTAACCGTAACCGCTCAACTTTCACTGGTTACTGTTATAGTTTGTGTTAATTGATCTGTCAATTTGTCCAACGCGTCAACGTATTCAACGTTAATGTTACAGTCAAATTTGACAAAAACTTTAACTTTAACTTCTACTATGGTGCCACTTACCCTTAGTTTTCTGATTTTCAGATCTTTATCAATATTATGGTAGCCTGTAGGCTAAAGTCCAATGAAGGCCGATGTCGTGAAAGCAATTTACGAATTGCTTCTGGACCGAATACTCTCGAAAATAGGGGGTTCAGAACATCAAAAAAAACCTGTGCTCAGTCTAACCTCAGCCATACAAACACGCCATATTCCCTATTGTCCATAAACAACCAAGTCCAGGGTTTTAAGCGTTAAAAATAAGTTGAACGTTCGATAAGATTCAAGGCGAAATAATAAAACTGCGCCCTTACTCCGGCCCCGATTAGGACGACGTGTGGGCAGGGCCGGACTTTGGGTTAAAGGTTTGGGTTCTGTATGAAATTTTAATGGGTGCTAATTTTATTTAATGAAAGAAAGAAAGGAAAAACAGACACAAGACATAGAGGGAAAACAAAAAAAATACAAAAAATAAAGAAAAAATTATAACAAAAACAAAAAAAAGTGTAGTGGGGGCAACCATACTTGGTTGCCCCCACTACACTTTTTTTTGTCTCATTAAGTGTCACCACAGTTTTTCAAAGCTGCAGCGACCTTGGTATTCTCATAGACAAACATACATAGTCCGACATAGACAGTGTGGTAGTGTTCTCAGTGTGGATTGTTGGAGGAGTGTAAGGTTAGTGAGCAACTTTACGTCAGATGTTATCAAGCCACCCTAGGGCCTCTGACTTAGCTTAACGACTGACATCTGGTGACGTCAAGCGGGACCAACTGCTTAACGTGCCTTCCGAAGCTCGAGGATGCCCGAAAAACACATCACTAAATTTCGGTCGGGGTAGTCACCCATCCCATTTCCGACCCGGCGTGTGTTGCTTAACAACAGCGATCGTCGCAGATCACTGTCACACTGCTCCACGGGCACCTCCAAAGCACTGGTATTTTCGAGATCTCTATTCAATTCACCAAGGGTTCCAAATCTCCCATAATCCAGTCTTCAAAAACCTTCCTAAAACAAAAACCACAACAAACCCAAGGTTTTCCTTGTCCCAAGGAACCCCAAAGCTGTTGTCACTCTAAATAGGACACTTAGCGGCCGGTAAGTAAGGCAGAAATGAGAGAGGCCACATGAATCATAGCCGCTATCTCGTGCTTAACCACGAGATAAGTAGGGTATTTTGAGGCAAACACTAAGAGTACAGAAGGAGAGTGGACTACACGAGACTGAACCTATTCCAGTTGGCGCCAAATTTCATCTCGGTCGTGATAAGTTATCTTTAAAAAAATGCTGTGTTATACTAACAAATGAAGGGCTGCTTTTGATTCTATAATTCTCAAATATTGTAAAAAAAAGAGCAACAATTGCAAAGAGTAACTGCTGAGTTACTTTACGATCCGATAGTATATATAATGTATACAATTTATGTTATGGTATTCATGTCTGTTATTAAATATAATTTTGATTAGATTTGACTATTGAAAATACTTTGTAACAGGTCTGTTCGAATAAAGTTATTTATGTTTGTTTGTTTGTTTGTTTTGTTTAATTGAAAAGCTAAGCCAAATAAAATTTTAAAATTACCTACTACTTCCTTACAAAATGAGGGAAAATACTAATTCAAAGTGCAGCGTATCGGTGTTTGAAGTAAGCGTGAAGTACCGATATGGGAGATGAGATTAGTCGGAATGCCACCGCTGATATGTCGTTCTCCATGCACTTCACGCTTACATAATGGCTACTACACCATAGGTCGTGGGTTCGATTCCCGCATAGTACAAACATCCGTGTGCGTGAACATGTCCGTTTGTAATTCTTTGGGTTTTTCCTATGTACACTAAGCATCTAATAACAAAAAGTAATTTGAGTGTGTTTATTCGTTTGTCCAGTATCCATAGCACAAGCAAGCTTAAATGCTTTGCTCGATTAGGGGCTAGGTGGCCCTGTGTGGAATAATTGGCCAATGATTCATTTTTTACATCATAATATGCAACTTTTCCTTCGCGACCATTGTACATAGCATTTAAGCTATTTAATAAAAATACTTTTTTTTAACGCTGGTCTGTCAATGGTCTCGGTAGCACAGTGGTTAGTACAGCAGCCCGGATTGTGGAAGAAGGTAGTTCGAGTCCTGCCTCGAATGTTTTTCTGGATTTTCTTTCTTTGATTAACTACTTAGTCAAAGTTACAATTTGGTAGCAGTTTCAATTGTCCCTTCTGTTTTTACATAATCTCTGCTAAAGACCATATTTGCCGGGAGGTCCTTAGTTTGATGCACCTAAAGACAGACTGAGTGGTCAATATCAAGTATACATACATAACATATACATACATAACACATAACATGCGCTCAAGGCTTTATCCCAAACGGGATAGTCAGAAGCAATCTGATTGTTTTGAAAAAAAGGAGAAAAGGAAAAACCTACTGATATTAAAAATGCGAAAGTTTTTAAGTAGGGATGTTTGTTACTCTTGCACGTTTTAAATACTAGACGGATTTGGTTGAAACTTCATGGCAATGTAGCTTATAAATCAGATTGACAATAAGCTACAATTTAAAAAGATACTGTTTAAAAACTAAAGTCTACGTGGATGAAACCGCTGTCTCTAGTTAAAAAAACAAACAAAAACGAAACAAAATTGTAAGACGATAGAAAAAAAAAAAACAAAAATCTCCACCGGCTAAAATCTCACTGCAGTCGTGGTGAATCTTTAAAAATCAGTTTCTATGCGACTGTAATCGTTAGAGAGAAAAGGACTACTAAGGCAAATATTTTTTAAAATTATTTACATTCAAAATGAGGGAAAATACTAATTCAAATGTGAAGCGTATTGATGATTGAAGTAAGCATGAAGCACCTAGATGTGAAGTGATGTTAGCCGGAATGTCACCCCTGAATCAGATGTTGAGTTTTCATGGTGAACGGAAAATTTAGGCGCTTACATCCATGATTTTAAAATAAAAATAGGTATGGGTTACTTGTGCTTAAAAAGAGGCACCCAAAATCAGAACGATTCGTACACCTCTACGGTGAAGTACGGTGACCCAAACTACCTGGATACTCAATGTAACCCAATGATATTACAATATATAAAAATGGATTGCTGTTCGTTAGTCTCGCTAAAGCTCGGGAACGGCTAGACCGATTTGGTTAATTTAGACCTTCTAGACCTAATTTTGGTTTTACAATATTTGTAATGGTCCAGGGAAGGTTTAAAAGGTGAGCTTACGTGAAAAAAAGCTGGGAATATAGTAAAAACCACCATTTTAGTTTTCTCATAGCAACTGTTACTACCTGCCACGTGACACTGAATGTTTGACAACAGAACGCAGTCTGTCGGGACAGGTAGTAGGTATTACAATAAAAAAGACGTCGATAGGTTATGTCAGTAGGTACTAACGCGAAGTCAAAAATTGTCCACGGGGTACGACATAATTAATTTGACCGTGTTATGACGTGTGAACAAGACAGTACGATTATTTACTAGAGCGTAAACGAGACAGATACATGTTGCAAAGTGTCATCTCAGACTGTCAACACAGTCAATACTTTGCTCAGGTGTATGAATCGTTCGAATTTTGGTGCCACTTTTTTGGCACAAGTTAGGTTACTTGTGCCAAAAAAGTGGCATTTTACTACCTACCTATTTTTATTATAAAATCATAGACCATAGGGATATAAATTAACAACTAAACGAATAAATCTCTAAAAATATACAGGGTGAATATTTATTTCTTGTCATTGATACTTTCCAAAAGAACTCATAATTCATTTTTAATGGATTTTTTATGTTTGAATTTTATTAATTTTACAGTAAACAAGATATAAAAACCTTATCTATACTAGCTCGAAATTAGGCGTCGGGTTTTATTTCATACAAAAGTATGGTCACACATTGATTTATTTTCTACTTTATTAACATTTGGTTTTTCTGTGGTTTTATTACAATGTGTTAAGGGTTATTATCGTCTGGTTGTGGTTTTGAGGCGTTAAAAATAATGTAATCAATTGGACTGGTCAAAAGTGATGCTTTTAGACATTATTTATACAAGATGGTGGTTTGCGACATGTAGACAAATGGCGGCCGTGGATGTGGGAAGGAAATTTTGTTTATTTATGGAGGCGGCATTATAAATCACTTACGGAGCAACTAAACGTATTACTGTACTTGGCAACCACCATTAGAACTTTTAAAAAAGGTGGCAATTAAATCAACCTCAGGAAAGTATCTATTAAATCATAATCGACAAATAATAATTTTCTTTTTTTTGTGAAAATTTAGTTTATCAAAGCTATATCTTAAGATAAGAAGACGCGGGTTCGTTCCCCGCCTGAAGTATCAAAAAAAAGCGTTTATTTGTAAACAGATGTTGCGACATCTGTTTAATTAATTAACGCACAATCTTCACAATTCATCAATGGTTCATAATATCGCGAGACAGTAGAATTCACTCATTTAGAAGTGAGCTAACGAAGATCAGTCTGATGTGGTGATTCAAATGCACTTGAAACTTTTTGTACAATATGATTAAAAAGTCGCGACCCTCAAACTTGATCGCACCCACATCACTCATTATCCTGACGGGCGTCCTTATCATTAGACCACCGAGACAATTCGCCGAATTATTACTTGATATTTGCTAATCGACATAACAAAAGTTAGAGTGACATATTAGAGTTAATCAAAATCCTCAGAACTTCCTATAAAAGCAATACTTTCTTAAATGGGCCAACTGAAAGTAACAATATCTTCTTCAGAAAAATTAAAATCTAACAATATTTTGAATTTGCTACTATACCGAAGATATCCCGGACGTCAGCCTGTACGAGATTAGGATGGCTCTCAAGCAGCTTAAAAACAACAAGGCGGCGGGTGATGACGGAATCACAACAGAGCTTCTGAGAGCGGGCGGTCGGCCGATACTCAAGGTCCTCCAGACGCTCTTCAGTTCTGTCATCCTCGAGGGCAGAACGCCAAAGGCATGGGGCAGGAGCGATGTGATGCTGTTTTTCAAGAAGGGTGACAAAACTCTCTTGAAGAACTACAGACCCATATCGCTTTTGAGCCATATCTATAAGTTGTTTTCGAGAGTCATAACGAATCGTCTCGCTCGCAGGTTCGACGACTTCCAACCTCCCGAACAAGCCGGGTTCCAAAAAGGTTATAGTACCATAGACCACATTCATACGCTGCGGCAAGTGATACAGAAGACCGAAGAGTATAACTTGCCACTTTGCCTAGCGTTCGTGGACAATGAGAAGGCCTTTGATTCGATTGAGACCTGGGCAGTGTTGCAGTCTCTTCAAAGGTGCCAAATAGACTACAGGTACATCGAGGTGCTAAGGTACCTATACCAGAACGCCACCATGTCGGTCCGATTACAGAACCAGAACTCTAATCTCATCCAACTACAGCGAGGCGTGAGACAAGGAGACGTTATTTCTCCGAAATTGTTCACAGCTGCGTTGGAGGATATTTTCAAGCTTCTGGACTGGATAGGACGCGGCATCAACATCAATGGCGAGTACCTAACACACCTACGATTCGCCGATGATGTAGTTCTTATGGCTGAGACCTTGGAAGACCTGAACATAATGCTCGAAGATCTCGGTAATGCTTCCCAAAGAGTGGGTCTTAGGATGAACATGGACAAGACGAAAATCATGTTCAATGCCCATGTTGCACCCGCTCCAGTTAACGTTGGGAACATTGCACTCGAAGTTGTTGACCACTATGTTTACCTGGGACAGGCAGTCCAGTTAGGTAAGTCCAACTTCGAGAAAGAGATCTCTCGTCGAATCCAGCTCGGATGGGCAGCGTTCGGGAAGCTCCGGCATATATTCGCGTCCGAAATTCCTCAATGTCTCAAGACGAAAGTCTTTGACCAGTGTGTGTTGCCAGTAATGACATATGGGAGTGACACGTGGTCGTTTACTATGGGTCTCATAAGAAGGCTCAAAGTCACCCAGCGAGCAATGGAGAGAGCGATGCTTGGTATTTCCTTGCTTGATCGAATTAGAAATGATGAGATCCGCAGGAGAACTAAGACAACCGACATCGCTCGAAGGATTGCATCGCTGAAGTGGCAGTGGGCGGGACACATAGCGCGGAGATCCGATGGCCGTTGGGGCGGAAGGTTCTCGAATGGCGACCGCGTACCGGACGACGTTCCGTGGGCAGGCCCTCCACAAGATGGACCGACGATCTGGTCAAGGTCGCGGGAAGCCGCTGGATGCGGACGGCGCAGGACCGATCGTTGTGGAGATCTTTGGGGGAGGCCTATGCCCAGCAGTGGGCGTCGTTCGGCTGATATGATGATGAATATTTTGCGTCACTTCGGACTAAAAACTCGAAAATCCCCAAAAGTATCTGGACTTCGCAGGAATACCCACGGTAGCTCTACCTCTTTCCGAGAACCAAGTTCAGTGCGTGGTTTTAATTATTTACATCCGAAATGAAAGAAAATACTAATTCAAACTAAAGCGTATTGATGATTGAAGTAAGCGTGAAGATCCCCCCACGAGTTTCATGGCTGTGAAGTTTATAATTTCTTATGTGCTCACCAAAGTGCCGCGTCCACATTTCTCAACTACAAACTCCTTGTCATAGTTATTTTACCTAAGTGTCCAATGTAACTGCGAAATTATTTAAATGAGCGTTATTTATTGTTGAAATCAATGGACTGACTGCGTCTGTGTGTTTTTGGTGGACGGTTTCATGCGATATGTGAACATCATTCAGAAACAGTGGGCTATCGCGTGTGAATGCCACTATAGTCCGTCCCCGTTGAGAATGCAGTGATTTCATTCTAGTCCTTTGATCTAGCACGTCCCCTAACCAAGAAAATTTTGTTCCTAACTAGAAAGTCAAGTTTACAGTGCCCAGTTGAACGCATTTTTTCAAACGCATATGTTTTGTACTTACCTGAGTTTTGCTGTGTGTAACGGAATTAAATTTAAAAAACACTGCATTCTTAACGCGAACCTCCTATAGAGGCACTACTGTAGGAGTGAGGTCTCTGGAATGGACGGAACAAGATAAGATAAGGTATATTTTAATGCACAAATAAAACAAACTACACAACGGTTTTTACAGAGATTAAGAACGTACAATTTAGGCGGCTTTGTCGCTAAAAGTGATCTCTTCCAGACAAAACCTTAGAAACAGGTAAAGGAAAAAAGGATGTAAACAATGGTTAGATATTGAAAGATAAGTTATTTTTGATTGAATGATTGTTGTGAAATTCTCAACTCTCAACTCGTGGGGATATGTGACGAACTGTTGGGACTTTTGTTGTTCGAATCGCGATATGCAGTCTAGTTGTATGAAATGGGATGGGTGACCACCCTGACCACAGGGATGACAGCAAACATAACTTAAAAAAATGTTTTTCATCAGCTGTAAAAAAAAGGACCTTAACCAACTTTTATGAAAAGTAAATAAATTAGAAGTTTCAAAAATATGTCTCCCTTTGCAAATCGAATAAAAAAATATAGATATTGTGTTTAAATTAAAACCAGTTTAAGTTATTATTATTTATAGCATTTTCCATGCAGTATCTTTACCAACGATCCGAAAACCAGGAAAATACATTCGGTATTGGCTTCAGGCGGGAATCGAACCCACGTCCTTCGTAAACCGGGCGACTGCCCTCACTACTGTGCTACCAAGCCCATTAACAGACCGGCCAAATTTTACCTGGCAGCCAGGTTTGTTTCACCAATTTTTAGGCATATATCTTAAAGAAGCTTAACCAAAAGAAACTTGGCTGCTGACTGCTTCCATCCTGCATGAAACCGTCCCAGCGAGCATTAAGCCATTTTTTCGCGGCTCACATAAATTACGTCGTCGCGGTAGGCCAAAAGGCGTTAAATGTGTATACTGCAAGGTTGCTTTAGAAAGGTTTCTGGATGTAGGAAATGTTAAAAAAAGAGATAATTTTCAAAAACTTTTTTTCATAGAAAAAAAATATGTTTTTCATTAAACTTTCATGATCTTGTGTTGAAGTTGCTAGATGTCAGCCGTAAAGCCTAGTCGGAGGCTCTAGGGCGGCTTGAGAACATCTGACATTAAGGTTGCTCACTAACCTTACACCTCTGCAACAATCCGCACTGAGCCCGCGTGTTGGAGTATGGCTTGTTCCACCTCATAGTTGAGGTGAGGCCCGTGCCCACCAGTGGGACGTATATGGGCCATTTATGTTATGTTATGTTATGATCTCACTGCTGGGCGAAGGTCTCCCTCAATTCTTTCCATTGGTCCCTATCTCTTACCTTTTGTTGGCCATCCCCCCGAATAGTGAGTATGACAGTGTGCCAAGTACGGGTTAGACCCAAAAAGATGTAGATAGGTTACTAGTGCTAAAAAAGTGGCACCCGAAATCAGAACTTCAAACACCTGAGCAAAGCATTGACAGTTTGAGACGACACTGCGCAACATATATTGTCTCGTTTACGCTCTAGTTAATAATCATACTATCTTGTACACAGTCAAATTATAGTACCTAACGTACGACAGGGGAAAATTATCGACTTCACATCAGTACCGACAATTTTGCTTGGGGGGTCAACCCAGTAAACGGTCTTACATCGGTTGTCATTGCCGAACCGTAATCTTTAAATCGAACATATAACATTACAAAAACGGCCTATGTACAAGAACGTCCCACTGCTGGGCACAGCAGTGGGACGTGACACCTCAACTATGATGTGGAACAAGCCATACTCCAACACGCGGGCTCAGTGCGGTTCGTTGGAGGGGTGTAAGGTTAGTGAGCAACCTTAATGTCAGATATTATCAAGGCGCCCTAAGGCTTCAGACTAGGCTTAACGACTGACATCTAGCGGAGCCAACCGGGACGTGAGAGAGATGCCCGAAATACACATCACTAAATTTCGGTTGGGGTGGTCACCCATCGCATTTTTGACCCCGTGTGTGTTGCTTTACAACAGCGATCGTCACCGATCACTGTCAAATCGAACATAAAACTTCAGGAAATACATTTATATTCCCACTAAACAAAGTTTGCAAAAAACAGGTATAAGTGTGAATATATTACCAATTTCCTTTAAATAGCCTTTCAAAACCGTGTAAGGAATTTTAAACAATAATTTGTATTTAAATCGCTGTATCGTATCGTTTAAACTCGTCCTATTCATGCGAAAGGCGTGAAATAGCTAATGCGACATGAGCATTCTAGACAAACGTGTTTATTAATCTAAATTACTGAAAACTATGATCTAATAAATATTTTAGATAGTGTTAAGAAGCGCCGGTTGAGAAGACGAAGTACTGATAAAAAATGTATTAACACAATAAAAGCTAATTTGTAATTAAACTCCATTTATAATGATAAACAGAGGTAAAAAAAAGGTTTTTTTAGGGTACACTTTGTGGTAAAAGTGCAATAAATATCATAACTTTAAAAACTATGCCGAACTTATTAAAATCTACGGCTTAAGCCAACTGTCACACCTAATTGATCACATTTGAAGTAAATAACTTCACGATTTATGAGGCTTTTACTAAATTAAATTATTTTAGGTTATTTTATTTTTAGCATTAGGGATAATGCATTATCATCTTACTAAATATAGGAAAACCAGAAATGACCCGAAGATGCCAAGACCGAATGCCTTTTTCTGGTTTTCCTATATTTAGTTAAATTATTTTGTCTTACGTAAAACTACATTATCGATCTCAAAAACCTAAAAGAGTATGTTTATCCAATCGTACTTTTACTGTCATTATAACTCTACCAAATCTAAATGTTACTTAGTCCTTTCATACGTTGCGGCGCAAGGGCTTTTCAATTTTGCCAGCTTATACAAATTTGTCTGCCGGCAAAAGGTTAGTGTCGCCCTAGGCGCACCGGCCAAATTTGATCACGGGCTTTGAGCAAGAGAACCAATGATATTATAATAAAAAAGACGTAGATAGGTTACTTGTGCTAAAAAAGTGATACCCGAAAACAGAACTTCGAACACCTGAGCATTGACAGTTTGAGACAACACTGCGCAACATGTATCTGTCTCGTTTACGCTCTAGTAAATAATCATACTATCATGTACACACGGTCAAATTATAGGTGCGTACGCCAGGGGTCAATTTTCGACTTCGCATCAGTACTGACTCTATTAAATATCATTGAAGAAAACCTAACCAGTCGACGACTTCTCCAAAAAATTCGCTCGGCTTGCTAGTTGGGTAAAACTTGAATCATAGTTTCAATAATAAAATACGATTTAAAATCCTCTCTGGCGCCTCTTAGCTTGTAATAAACGAAATATGTTAAAAATGTGCTCAATAATATATTCTTACAAATGTCATCTCGACCAGTTTTCATAGTGATAAATCAGAATTTATTAGTTTCAGAGGTAGAATAGGAAAATGACGTAACTCTTTTTTGTGTTTTATTAATTTTAGCACGGTATATCTATATTATTTAGTGCTTTTGATTGGTGTTCTTTTGATTTGACTTAAAAGTACATGTAACTTTTTTGTTTCTTGTAAGTACTCGTTTTTGCCGCCTAGTACATAGGTACTAGGCGGCAAAAACAAGTATGTGTGCGCTAAGATTTTTTTAATTTAATGCCGAAAAGCTCAGGTACGCAACGGGGGTTTGAAAGAATGCTTTCAACGGGGCACTGTGATCTTGGCTTTATAATTAGGAACGATTTGATTGGTTAGGGGGCGTGCAAGGTAGAAGGATAAGAATGAAATCACTACTCTCTTAACGCGAACGGACTATATAGCAAAATGTTTTGTTATGCTATTTTAAATTATTACAGGGGTTCCTACGCACTAAAATTTTAATCCCTATGAGGGCAAAGGAACTATAAAATAGGTATAAGTGTCAAAATGCTTCATAGCATTGACGATTGAAGAATGAATTATCTATTTATAACGTATATTTTCAAATAATAAATTTTTGAGTTAGCTGCTTTTAACCTTTACCCTTCGTGGTATTTCCACGTGTATCTAAATTAGCATTAATTTGTGATAACGTTGTTTTTAGCAGCTTTTTCCATATTATGACATAGTATGATTTAGCTTCTGTTGTACACACATATATTTGATTAACGATGTATTTATTACAGTACATTACTTATTTATTAAAGTAAGGTCTGTGTGGGTAGTTTTTAGATTTTCTAACACAAGGGAATTGTAGTTGGGAATGCAGATTCATCTAAAAACACATTTTACTTTAAGTTTCCATGGTTTTCTATGCGATGTACAGAGGCGCACAGATCAACCTTTACAAAACCATTGCAAAATGGGTCTTAAGTCAACAGCATAAAGTGTCCCTATGTAAAGGTTGATGTGAGCGCCTTTAAATAGTGACGTGTTTTAAAAATCTCCTTTAGACAAACAGATTTCTGTGACAATGCCGTGTACCTACTCTATTTATGTCCAACTAGCTGTCCCAACAGACTTCGTTCTGTTCAAACAATCAGTGTCACGTGACAGGTAGGAACAGTTGCTATGAGAAAACTAAATTGTGGTTTTTCACTATATTCCTAGCGTTTTCTCATATTTACCCACCTTTTAAACCTTCCCTGGACCATTACAAATATTTTAAAACCATGATTAGCCAGATTGGTTCTGCTGTTCCCGAGTTTTAGCGAGACTAACGAACAGCGATCCATTTTTATATATAGAGATATAAGGACCAGAGGAGGAAAAGGCTTTTCTGCCTCTCCCAATGGTTGTCTGGTAGAGAGTGCTTTTAGCATTAGATCCGCCTTTTGTTCTTGTTTGTGCAATAAATATTAAATACTGAATGAAGAATGCATATTGAAATCTTCTTAGTTCAAAAAAATATAATCTGTTGCCAAAACGTAGTCAGAAGCAATCTGACTTTTTCTTGCTATCATGGTGAACGGAACACTCAGAAGCCCACACAGTCTGGCGCATACAAAATAAAACACTAAACAAACACTGCTACACGCATCTCTCGTTTTGTGTACGATCGGGTACGCTTCAATAACTTGATGGACAGTAACCAAACGGTTTTGATACTTATCTTTTTGTTTTGGACCTTTTTGGGGACGGACTTGTTGCTGGGAAGTGAATTACGTAATTTTTACTAGTTTTTGTGTTTGGTATTTAAATTTAGGGTTGAAATTAAAACTCTCACTCGCTATTCTTCACTCTGGCCTTGGGTGGTATTCTTTCTAATATCATCTCATATATCGGTGCTTCAATCAACAATACGCTTTATTTTGAATAAGTGTTTTCTCTCATTTTATAGAAAACACTGACAAAAACCCAAGCAGCCTAAATAACAGCGGCTGGCTCACCCCATACCACGTTAATTTTGATTCAAGCGGCAAAGTCCGGCATTCTGAATGTTCTGTTCCCCATGATGGCAACAATTAGTGTGCTTTGGCTCTGTTTGGGGCTTTATCGAAGATTTGATATTTTTAGTGATAGGAACTGATCGCTAATTGGCAGAAAAGAAAGACTATTGATTGCAAACGTACAATGGAGCACCCACCCGTGAGGTGAACCAAGGTCACAGGATTTCAGGATTGTACCTGGTTGAATCAAAATGAGGAATAATTTCAAATTATAATTAATGATGAAGTATGTGTTGAACTTCTAACGATATACGATACTACTATGGTATACAAACGAGAGGCTTACAGCGTGAACTTTACTCAAGTATCAAGACGCTTACATCCTTCTATACAAGTCGCAGCGGTGATTATTTATTTTGATTAATTAGAGTCTGTTTGTGGATTAACAGCGATCCGTCGGGGACCACGCTCTTGCTTTGTGTTTTGGGCAGTTTAGGGGTCCGTAGGAATGGTCTAAATAAACAAACAAAACCGCTTTCCTACAGCTAGGTACGGGCTTCACGTCAACTAAATATGCCACAGACTTTAAAGTTTCCAAAACAGGTCACTTACATAAAAAAAAATTGAAAAAAATATTAACACATTTCAAAAAAAGGACTCTGGTGAAAGCACCATGCAAGACGAAAATAGCAGTATAGCTGTCTCTTTCAGACCTATTGGCATTTTATGGGGCAGCATGAGCGTGAGGGTGAGTCAGTTCGGCGGTTAGTTTAAACCCCTCATCATAAAAACTGAAACAGCTTTTCAACAACATTTTAACTTTTGTGTCGCTTTTCCTCTTTTATTCTTGTTGCTGCCGCCATTTGCGAGTAAGTGACACGACACGTCAATGGCATAAAGTATGCTTTAGCGTTGCGTTCGTTTTTATGAATGAAGTAGTTTTGAAAGATGAAGCGAATAAGCAATTGAAGTGCACATGTTCTCGAGATGTGGTGTGAAATGATGTTAGTGAAAATCGCTGAGCAGATTTCGGACAGTTGTTTCAGTACTGAAAAAACTAGCAAAAAGTTTACAATCGGTAGCGATTCAGAACTTTGCAATCGACCGATATGGTAGGTAATTTTCAATTAGTTTTAGTGAATGCCGTTATGAGTCTAATTTATAAGAGGAAAAAAGCCAATGTCCTCTACTCTACTAACAGAATAATGAAGATAGCACACACAAAAATGGAATAAGAATATTTTTTTTAATAAACAGTCACAGTACCTAAATAACAGAACAAAACGAATACAGAACCCAACTGAAATACAAACCTCGCTCTTGCCACCGCCATTCTCTAAAAGCAATTCCTAAACCCGGATTATTATCTATTACAAATACTTGTAACTCCACATAATTATGATACTTACTCATACAAGTCCATACAACCGTACAATCAATGAATGAATAATCTCAGAGATTGATTTGAGACATTTATACGACTTAAAATGGGTAATGTTTGTCGCCATTCTGTTATCATCATCACTACATGCAATGATATAATAATAAAAGACGTAGATAGGTTACTTGTGCTAAAAATGTGGCACCCAAAATCAACTTTGACCACCTGAGTAAAGCATTGACAGTTTGAGACGACACTGCGTAACATTGTATCTGTCTCGTTTAGGCTCTAGTAAATAATCATACTTACTATCTTGTACACACGGTCAAACTATAGGTACGCACGCCAGGGGATAATTTTTGACTTTGCGTCAGTACTGACATAACCTATATACGTCTTTTATACAAAAAAAAATAAACGACCTATACAGGGTGGCCCAAACGGTGAGGATAAAAATTTTTTTTTGGGTTCCTGACATATAGGCGTACCCGAAAAAACCCCATGTATGTTTGCCGATTTTTTGTAGTTTTCGAGTTATGATTTTTTTTAAGTAAATTTGAGAATAATCGATCTGACCTATTAAAAAAATTTTTTTTTCGGAAAGCATGCATTTTTTATTAATTTATTTTTTTGTTACATAGACCTCATTAGTTGTACTTTTACCCATAAAATTACCAGCTTCATGCCATTAATTAAAGGTACAAATTTATTGACCAAAATAAAAAAACTGGGGTGAATGCGAGTCACGGTAAAATTTTCAAACTTAAATTAAAAATTAAAAAAAAAGTTCCATGACTTTTAAGTAATTTCAAAAACTGCTTAAAACCCTTAGCTTCAATTATAATAAAAAAAACTTGGTGCTTAATAGGCCTTTTTTAGCCGAAACTTGCCTTCAAGTAAACAAAGGTAGAATTTTCTAAGTTAATGATTTGTTGTAAAAACACCTTCTGTTAATTGCTAGGGTTTATGTGGGTTGGACATAACACGGTCAATAAACATAAAGTGAATTAATTTAGGATTACTTATTATTCTAGTATCAGCCCAGTGTCATTTCAACAGCACAAGTCAGCCTTCGTCCCATTAATAGTAGATAGTTATGGATACAAGTGCGGAATGTATGTCGTTTTGCACGCACGAGTCCCGAAGTCAGCCCGAGCTACAGCTCGGGCTGACCTCATCCTCCTTTTCACCATTTTGATCCTCGCCTTACAAGGCGAGGATCAAAAGTTGGGACGAGTGAAAATGAGATACCCGTTCTGTATCGGACAACGATTTTTAATACATTTGCGTTAAAAATCATGATAAAACATGGAAACCTACGTATGATTTACTAAATTAAATCTTGAAGAAAGCGGGCATGAAAAAGCTAGGATTGACAGTTTCCCGGTACAAACGGTAATTTAATTGGTAATAACATTTAAACATGGATTTCATTCAAATCCCAGAAAATCAATAAATGCCTATTATTTTATCTTTGGTAAAGTTTAACTAATCTCAGAAATTAATTTTGACAGCTGCTAGTGTCATTAGAAATTACACTTAATACAATGCTAAAAAGGTTCAGAGGAAGGCCCATTTGAGATTCCATGAGAAATATTGGCAGACCCTTTCACAAGATCGAGATCTATGAAGAACATGGGGAGAGACCTTTGCCCAGTAGTGGGATGAAATGGGATGGAAAAGGGTTCAAGTGTTATGTCCTTGTCAATAGTCAAGCCGTCAGCAATTTAACGTTTATTTAAATAGACGTTTTTTTTTTCTTCCTTTCAAATATCCTTAATAATATTCGATTTTTATTATTTGATACGGGACAAGTGCAAAACGACATAATACATTCCGCACTTGTATCGCAACCTACTTTTCATGGGACAAAGACTGACTTGTGCTGTTGAAATGCCACCGGGCTGATACTAGAATAATGAGAAATCCTAAATTAATTCACTTTATGTTTATTGACCATGTTATGTCCAACCCACATTAACCCTAGCAATTAACAAAAGGTGTTTTTACAACAAATTATTAACTTAGAAAATTCCACCTTTGTTTACTTGAAGGCAAGTTTCGGCTAAAAAAGGCCTATTAAGCACCAAGTTTTTTTTATTATAATTGAAGCTAAGGGTTTTGAGCAGTTTTTGAAAATACTTAAAAGTCATGGAACTTTTTTTAAAATTTTTAATTTAAGTCTGAAAATTTTACTGTGACTCGCATTCACCCCAGTTTTTTTTATTTTGGTCAATAAATTTGTACCTTCAATTAATGGCATGAAGCTGGTATTTTTATGGGTAAAAGTACAACTAATGAGGTCTATGTTACAAAAAAATAAATAAATTAAAAATGCATACTTTCCGAAAAAAAAATTTTTTTAATAGGTCAGATCGATTATTCTCAAATTTACTTTAAAAAATCATAACTCGAAAACTACAAAAATCGGCAAACATACATGGGGTATTTTCGGGTACGCCTATATGTCAGGAACCCAAAAAAAATTTTTTATCCTCACCGTTTGGGCCACCCTGTATACGTCCCACTGCTGGGCACAGGCCTCACCTCAGCTATGAGGTGGAACAAGCCATACTCCAACACGTGGGCACACCGCGGATTGTTGGAGGGGTGTAAGGTTAGTGAGCAACCTTAATGTCAGATGTTATCAAGCCGCCCTAAGACCTCTGACTAGGCTCAACGACTGACATCTGCCGACGTCAACTGGGTTAACGTGCCTTTCGAAGCACAGATATGTTTTGATAAAAGTTAAATTATTCTAACAAGCAATGATATTTAGAACTTGACTATTTTAAAACTAGACTTAATCATTTGAATACTAAAATGGTAATATTAACAGTTCGTTATGTTATAGTACTAGTCTCTCGCTGAAATATATCTTTCTCTACACCTTATTCGATTTTACGACTTACTTGGTCGTAAAATCTTCTCTAGGGCTGTCGAATGCAATAATTAATGTTTTAATTTATTATTACGTCCGCGCTAATAATACAGTAATAATAACACCAATAACTAATGGCGGGTGTTAGTTAACAGGATAGTTAATAATCTTAAGATATAAGTTCAAATTATACTATCATCATTGGATAAAATATCATTAAGTTATTTTTTCATATTATTATTGTTGTACGAAATTTTATATGAAATTTTTCTTATTTATGTAGAGCATCATTTCCCACTTTTAATTTTTCCTCCTGTAGGTTGCCTGGAAGATATCGTGTTTAGCGATGAAGTCGCTTAAATTGTACATAGATTCAAATGTAGGACTTAGCTATATAGCTAAGTAACTCGTCTGAATTCACAAGTACTAAGAATTAAGTTCGTTGCTAAGTAGCTGAACTAACAAGTTTTTTTATTGAGGTGCGTGCAATATTATCTATCAATCATTGGACATTATTCCCCACGGTAAAAGTACTTACAAACGATGAAATTGTTAAGTACCTATAATTGGACCGTATGTACAAGATAGTATGATTATTGCCATAGCGTAAACGAGACGGATACATGTTGAGCAGTGTCCTCTGAAACTGTCAACGGTTTGCTCATGAGTTCGAAGTTCTGATTTCGGGTGCCACTTTTTTGCACATGTAACCTATCTTTTTTATTATAATATCATTGGTTTTATTTGTATAACTACATATAGAAGCAATATTATTGCACTAACGCCCATACTTTACTTCATTGAATTTTCATCCTAAAATATTAGATTTTTAATCAACTGTTAGGTCTTAGAACTAGTGATAATATATCGCCAAAAATCACCAAATTAATTCAAAAACTATTTGGCACAGCCCTATCCCCAAATAACCTACCATGATTAACAATAATAGTAAGGTTTAGTAAACTACCAATTATATTTGACACGTCGTTATGTCTAGTGTATCGCTATTTTTGCAAAAAATACGAAATCAGTAACAAATTCAAAAAAAAAATTGCTAAATTGCTTTCTTTCCTTTTCTTAAGTTACTAAATTACTAACCCTCTTCATTTCAATGAACTGAGAGCATGCTGTGCCCACATGCTAAGAGTTATGGTCTAGCTCTCAAAATGTTGTTTTTTTTTGTGTTGTGCCTTAATGACTGTAACTTGTTTTGTGAGCCTTTAATAAATAAATAAGTAAATAAATAAATTCGGGTTGATTTTAATAATTGTAAAGTGGCTTATCGCAAACAGGATATTCAGAGGGTCACTGATTGTTGCCGCCATGGTAACTGAACCATTCAAAAGCTAACATTTCACCGAGCTCATTTCAATCACTAAACAAAGTGTGGTCTTCTGAATGCTCCATTCGACATGACGGCATCAATTAGTGTGCTTCTGAAGAGTCAGGAATATACTCGTAATTGCGAAGGTATGTTTTTAATCACCTTAATCATAAGAACGAACGATACGCTTAAGGGGCCTTAGTAGGTGAAAACGTCAAAATGGACTGTTTTCTATGAGCTATAATTGAAAATATTGAATGTTTTTCGCACTGAAATTTCTAATATGTATTACAGAACGTATGTGTGATGGGATGACTGTTTCCAAAACACGATTGGAAAAACTTTGCTCGATAGAAAAAAAACCTGAATTTACCTCTAAAATCATATATCATATAAATGCTCATTACAACCGCATTGTACGATAATAATTCGTATAAAATCACAAAAACATAGGTATTTACCTTCTCGATTTCGTGACCGTTTTAAATTTAGGAAATACTAAATATTTTAATTCACATTTTGATAAAAATGTGAATGGCGCTTACGATTTTTAGTTTCGAGTACGTTGATTCCATACTAAACGCGGACGCTCACCTCCTTCCCCACTCCCTTACCCCAGGCGAATTTCGCTGACTGCCTAACCCGCCTTAAGCATATTTTGAGCAATTGACGTGTTTTGTCACTTACTCGCAAATGGCGGCAGCAACAAGAATGATAGGGACAAAGCGGTACAAAAGTTAACGTGTTGTTGAAGCGCTGTTTAAGTTATTATGAATTCGCACTGAGCCAGCGTGTTGGAGCATGGCACGTACCACCTCATATTAAAGGAGAGGCCTGAGTTCAGCAGTGGGTCGTATAAAGACAGTTTAGGTTTTGTTAAACCATTCTGTAAGGTCATTATTATGGTTTTGCGATGCTAATTGTATGTCGAATGGACCCTAAAGTCACCCAAAAGTCCATCTGTCAATCGAATCATTTCGTTTCACTGTTCGCGAAGAAAAAACATTTTTAACAAGATCCTTTTTAGACCGCAGGAAATAAGGTCATTTTCACCTATTGATCCAATCGCCCATATTCGACACATCTGATCTATTTAACATTGGCTACTACGATTTTAAAGGTTATTTCTTTAAATACAAATACGTGCGTAACCGACCATTTATGCTTGAGACCCCACGTCCTCTTTTGCTCTAACTAATTCAGGCCATAAAGGAAATATTCTTTTAAAAAGCAAGGTCTTAACATTTTGGTCATCACAAGGGACTTCACCAGAATTACGTGAGCCCTCATTTCGTTCGCCATCGGTTTAATGTACCAAAACAAAAATGAAGTTTGAAGCTGTGTAGCTCAACGTAAAGTGGTTATCGATTCGAAAATGTGAATCTTACTTCTTTAGAAATGCATTTTTTTCCTTATTCTAGTTTTGACAAAGGTTTTGAATTCAGTTAGTTAAGGCCAGTCACACGCATTGAGGTTTTTTTTCACTTCATTGGTAGTACTCAATAAAAAGGGTTGGTTTAAAAAAAGGTTTTTGAATGAAAGGTGATAGGCTTATTTGTGTGGGCTTGTTAAGTTTGCGTGGATTTTTTTGAATTGGATGCCGATCGTTGTGGTAAATGAGTTTTATCTCAAGGGTGGGAAAAATATCTCACACATTTATTGAACTAAACATCCTTATTAGGCCGTACAAGCAAAAGCCGCCAAGTCGTGCCCTTATTAGATAAATACCGAATCTAGATTACAAGATAAAGATTGAAGGATACTATATCCTGAAATGAAAAATATTTGATGTAGTAAGAAAAAAAATGAAAACGGCCGATTCTTCATAATTTTATTTTATTTATTTATTTACGAACATATAACAGGTAACAGTCAACGAACAATTATACAATTCGAGCATGCAAGTAACTTATGGACATTACAAACATGTGTCCCTGACTTGACAGGTAAAGAAAAACAAAATTTCATAAACTTAAATCCCAAGCTTACTTAACCTTAAACATATTTGTTTTAAATGGAATTTCATATTATCACAATACATGCCTCAGTGATTAGTGATCACTGGTAGAGGGTTTTAGGGCTTCTTTTGGAAGCGTATTCTACATATTTGTAATTTTCTTGTTGCTGTCAGATGTTATCAAGCATCTAAGGCGGTTTACGACTAGGCTTAACGACACACACATTTAGAGACTGCAAACAGTCCGCTGTCTCGTTTTATCTACCTACCTCATTTCGGCAGACACTAGTAAACATATTGGCACAGTATAATATTAGGTACTATGCCTAGTAGCTATGTCACATTTTTTATAGGACACTTGAATAAAAGTTCTATAATCTTTGGCTTTTCTAATAACTTGAAACGTTCAACATTTCGGATAATCTTTTAACAAAAGCCTGCCAGTTACATCTGTCAACAAACACCTTTCCGAATTAAAAGTAGAACGGTTAGGTTCCACAGAATAAGATTCGAATTTCGAATTCTTAAACCAAGTTAGACGCGTCACATGAGATAGCACTACTGTCTATGGAACTCCTGTCAAATTTTGTACAGAAAAATAATGTTCGAATCTTACTGGCCGCAAATTTTAATGTGTGGAACTTTTTACAAAAGGTAGATTTTGACGGGTTTTTCTTTTGTTACCAACTAAAGATTCTATTGAGTCTGTATTTGGAGCTTTTGACAAAGATATCTTAGCTCCTGTTGTGTTGATTCATAGTTCTTATTAAAAGGGTATTAGAGTTTGAAACGGAATGAAACTTCTTGAGGAATATGCATAGAAAAGGTTGTTTTTCAAGAAATTCGACGCGTTGTAGATTGTCAGCGCTAATCCGAAATGAATAGTTTTTTTTTCAACTTTCGCATTGAATTCTTTTGTTCGGCAAATCCAGGTTTTGGGTAACACAACTCGTGTTGAAAACAACATTTTAAAAGATTCTTATTTTAGTTTTTGCAGAGATTTTAATTGAACCTAACAGCCATATTTTCTATTAACATGCTGCATGAGTGTATTCAATGAATTGAATTTAATTTCGAACGATTTCAATTTAGAATGTTTGCAAAAAATACGCCACAGACAAAGTTCACCGCAATACCTAAGTGGCGTCAAGTATTCTCGATAAAGTGTAGGCTTTCGAGTGTTCTGTGGGATTACCTGAAGGAAAAAGAGCCGAGACGACAAATATTTTGATAAAAAATAGGTAGATAGGTTACTTGTGCTAAAAAAAGTGGCACCCGAAATCGGAACTTCGAACAGCTGAGCAGAGCATTGACAGTTTGACAACATGTATCTGTCTCGTTTACGTTCTAGTAAATAATCATACTATCTCATACACACGGTCAAATTATAGGTACGTACGCCTGGGGACAATTTTTGATTTCGCATCAGTACTGACATAACGTATCAACCTCTTTTAAATATCATTGGTCATATACACATACATAACATAAACGGCCTATATACGTCCCACTGCTGGGCACAGGCCTCACCTCAACTATAAGGTGGAACGAGCCATACTCCAACACGCGGGCTCAGTGCGGATTGTTGGAGGGGTGTAAGGTTAGTGAGCAACCTTAATGTCAGATGTTATCGAGCTGCCCTAAGGCCTCCGACTAGGCTTAACGACTGAAAATCTAACGACGTCAGCCGGGACCAACTGCTTAACGTGCCTTCCGAAGCACGGAGATGCCCGAAATACACATCACTAAATCATTGGTCGTCAGCGTATTATTTTCACCTGTCTACCGATCCTATCTCCTGTAGGCTTCTAATACCAGCGTGGATTGAGGTGTGATTCACACCAGTCCGTTTTGTTTTAACTACGAGTTAGTGAGTCGTGCCGGGGGACTGTTTGATGACAAATGTCGCACGTATGCCTTGTTTGGACTAGGCTTAGTTATACAGGGTGAACGAACATTTGGAGTTATTTTTTTAAAAGAGATGTTTTTGGGGCAGTAGTTTTTTGGAGAGATTCTGGGCAGTATTTGTCATAGGACGTCGGTAACATGAAAGTATTTAGTCTATAGTATGTGAAAATGTTGTGTGGCAATTAAATTATTTAAATAAAACAAATTCGTTAGTTCTATCCGAGATTTACACATCGGTATTTTTTAAATCTTTGTTCTCTCCTAACGAGTCCTTTCACCTCAAACAAATTTTGGTGTAAATACGTCTGTGGCTCAGCAAATAGGAGAGTTTTTGGTTGGATAACAAATAGTAGGTTTGTATCACACAAGGAACGATTTTCGAAACAGCGCTTTTCGCAACTTTCTACATCTGAATGATGTAGACGCCACAAGCTTTTTTAAATTTGAGGCAGTGGATACAAAATTCCCATCACCGAGACAGCGTCATTAAAACTAAGTAGGAGACACAATAATCAGTCACCCTGTATAACCATAGCACATAAGTGTCGGTGGTCCTTTTTATTGCAACCATAATCTGTAGAGTTACTTTTAAAATTCCGCTTTACAACCGTGGCAAAAGAAAAAAGGCTCACACTGCCTTCGGTCTATGGTAAATAAGAGTAATTAAAAAAATGTCGTCAAACAATCATTGTTTAAACTTAAACAAGTTTGTTTAAACCACTTGTATTAATATCGACTTTAAAGTATAAGAATAGAGGTGAAAATGGTCTGTTAATAGTTTCACGTATTAAAATTCTCTGCATTGTTAAGCTGTATATTTGTGTTTCCTTTGATCCCTTTCTGATAATTCAACCCGATAAGTTTGTGTTTTATTTTAACACAGATAAAAAATTAAGAGTTTAATGTTGTTTTTTTTATTAAATAATAAAATTTCCTTAATTTTGAACAATGCACATGCTTATGTCAATACGACCATACTTTTTTTTAATTGCACAGTCATTCGCAGAATGTTATGTGCTAACAAAGTGGTCAAAAAGATATGGATGGTTTGACAAAAGCAATAATTGTAGTAAGTGTTAACCGTGACAAAGTCGTATGCAATGATGTTATAATAAAAAAGACGTAGATAGATTACTTGTGCTAAAAAAATGGCGCCCGAAATTCGACCACCTGAGCAAAGCATTGACAGTTTGAGACGACACTGCGCAACATGTATCTGTCTCGTTTACGCTCTATTAAATAATCATACTGTTTTGTACACACGGTCAAATTTAAGGCACGTACGCTAGAGGTAAATTTTTTAGTGTCACGTGACAGGCTAAAATTGAGACTTTTACTATATTCCCAGCATTTTCTCATGTTTTCTCACTTTTTATACCTTCCCTCGACCATTACAAATATTTCAAAACCAAAATTAGCCAAATCGGTCCAGCCATTCCCGAGTTGTAGCGAGACTAACGAACAGCAATCCATTTTTATATATAGAGATCATTGGTTGTATGTCAATTGAACGTAGGCCGTAGGGAACGTAGGCAATAGGTTGTAAGCCAACTATTGTTGTTAATAAAATAAATAAATCAATATAAAATGTCGTTTGAAAAGTCACTAAATTCTAAAGCTGGTGAAGCGCTTTTTTAATTCTGTAGTTGTTGAAACAAGTGTCAAAAAGTTTCGTAGTAGTATCCAAACTTTTTGGCGCAAGTGAAAAATTGAGAGTTCTGTTCCGACAATGCAGATACACTTCATACTGTTTTTTAACAAACTAATAGGATACTTTAATCTATATTTTTAATTCTAGAATGACCTAATTTTCAATGGTTTTTAGTACTCTTTTTATCCAAATTGGTTTTGCCGTTTTTTCGAAGATTCCTCCTTCACCCTAACCTTTCGTGCATTTGAAATAAAATTTGTAGCGTTTATAATTTTTAGAGAAAAGGTGTTCAATTATTTTAAATTCAGCATTCGATCTCAAGTACAACTCTTAGGTTTGAATAAATAGGCACTAAAAGGATTTAGAATCCTACATCTAATATACTATCTTGAATCATTAGCCCAGCAGTGGGACAGACAACGCCAGGCTGCATCGCTGTATACCTACGTTTGTCAATTGGCCGCCGAGGAACCCGAAATATTTGAAACCTTAGTCAAAGAGCAAGTTCATACAGAAGCATGATAAAGTTCCTACGCCCGATTGTCATCTCCCAGTAACAAAACACCGAGTAAGCCGAGGCTCGGCCACCTCTCAAATTCAATGTAAATATTTCTTTATTCAAGTAGACCATTAGTACTTTCGAATCGTCAAGAATCCTAATTTTTACCATTTAGTAAACGTACACATAATAATACGACATATAATATAATGTGACTCTACCACCGGCGTTGGAAGGTTGTTTCTACTGAGAAGACCCGGCAAGAAACTCAACAGTTACTCTTTTATAATCGTCCAATATTTTACAGTAAAAAGTGAATGTTTGAAAAAACCAACAGAGTTTTACAGTTTTGGCATGAAACTAAATAAAACTGAAAGTGAATCGGTCAAGTTGCGGTCTTGGAATTGTACCTTCAGGAGTAGAGTGCCTTCCGCTCCCCTCATTACAGGGTAAAGCTGTGAAAGCCTTCACCGCATTGGATTTAAAACTTCACCACGACGGATTCGCAGTAGGGATGATCGATATTTGAAAAACATCGATGTTGGCATCGATGTCATAATCGAAAGCTAAACATCGATGTTGGGTAACATCGATAATTTTAGAACTGGTAATTAAAAAATACAATAAATACAGTGAAATCATTCGAAATTTCTTAGAAACCGAAAAAAATATTGTATATTCTAATACTGCCTGAAAGAAAAGTAGTGTTGATAAAGAAAAACCATCTTAAAACTTAAAACCATCTTATTTCTTTGATGCTAAAGAGTAGAACCAGCTTTTGAAAAAGTCTTTCGATTATCGATTCTGTTAACATCGATGTTACGATATTTTTCGTTTAGCGACATCGATGTTTTCCTTTCAACGTGATCGATGTTCGATGATCATCGATTATCCCTACTTCGCAGTGTCGATCTGACTGCTGTTTAGGTCATAGTCATGAACGAATGTTATATGACTCCTCTGCACATTCTTTACTCTAAGCCACCACAAACACACAGAGAAATTAACGTATCTTCGTCGGCAGGTTTAATCATACAATTCGACATATGTTAAATGAGACTAAATACATCTCGCTGGCATTTGGTGGTCGCGTCTTTTCTGTCAATTTCGACTTTTTGCTCTTTGGATTTTTTTAATTGGCCCGCTAACTAGTGATGTGCTGTGTTGCAATTACATATGGTGGGTCTGGTATCTAATTTTCTTTCTGGTTTCAATGAAAGTATGTTCACACTTATGGACTGCTAAACATAAGACTTTACTCCTATTCTGTGGTATATTAGGTACTTAACTAGGATGTCTGGTTCTGATTAGGTCAAACATGAGAGCTGCTAGGCGCAAATGTATTCAAGAATATATAAAACAATGAAACTTTACCACACATTAACAGAACTGTTTAGTAATTTAAAAAAGAGTTCTTGGCATGCTTCCTTATTTATTTCTTTAATCGACAGTTACATTGACATTTGTGACATTTTTTTTATTGCAGGTATCTATTGCATTTTCAATTTGTTAAACTGTGTTGCAGTTTATGTTTATAACTAACTAGCAGCCGCCCGCGACTTCGTCCGCGTGGACTTAGTTGTAAGTGAAAAATGATTATTCCAACTTTTCTGTTGAAATTTTCCTGAATTTTCTTTGCTATAAACCTCACGGAGCCCGAGACCTTTCCAACGAATGCAAAACCGTGGAAATCGGTTCGTGCGTTCTGGAGTTATAGCGTCAGGAAGGAAAACCCGACTTATTTTTATATAGTAGATTAAGTTAGTTAAGGTTGGATCATGAAATTTTATAAGAAGTACCTTTACTAAATATCGTTGGATATTATTCCCCACAGCACCAACTATGCAGAGCTAATACTATTTTTTTAATACAAAACTACATAATTAGGGAACACCCAGACCAATACAAACAGTCATGTTCAAGCACATGTCTGTACTGCGCGTGGATTGAAATCACGACCCCTGGTATAGTAGCTAACTTCTTAACCATTAAGCTCGCAAAATCACTCCTCAACCTTTTTTACATAAATTATGAATTTAGGAATAATTAAAATCAAAACTAACACAAAGTGTCCCATCTCTAGTCCTACAACAATTTTGACATTCCACCCCCGCCGTCCCATTCCAAAACCTACCTTATGTCCCCTTATTAGAACTCAAAATAATCCTGCGCCTGACATGAATGCTACTGAGTAGTATTATGTCTGTGGAAGCCTTTTTTTCATCCGCCATTTTGAAAATTTCGGTTCCTTTTCATTTTCAACGGCAATCACCTATTCTTGGTATCGACTCAGGATTGTTTTTTGGCGAAATTATTTTTTAAAGGCTTAATGTCTTCTAATTTATTAACTACAAATTATGTTCTTTATTTAGGTAGAAGGCAATTAGTTGAAATTTAAATCGTTGACTTTTGAAAGAAAGGAAAAAAGTTCGACATTGGTTTTTAAACAAAAAGGTAAGCGTTTGGAAAGAAACACCGAAAAAACCTAACATTTACTACTTTAGTTAGTTACTTGAAGTTATAGAAAGAAAACGAAGATGAAGCCTTTTAGGCGGCCAGTCGTACTATAGGCAGTCATATATCGAGCAATTTACACCCATACCAAAATTTTAATTACACCATTCGCACACTCTGTATAAGACAATAAAATAAATATACAACACAAACTCTAAGAAAATCGTTCCAACCCATAGTGTTTAACCACTGGGCACGACCAATGTTATTACAATAAAAAAAGACGCAGATAGGTTATGTCAGTACTGACGCGAAGTCAAAAATTGTCCCCTGGCGTACGTGCCTATAATTTGACCGTGTGTACAAGATAGCATGATTATTTACTAGAGCGTAAACGAGGCAGATACATGTTGCGCAGTGTCGTCTGAAACTGTCAATGCTTTGCTCAGGTGGTCGAAAGTCCTGATTTTGGGTGCCACTTTTTCAGCACATGTAACCTATCTACGTCTTCTTATTTGAATATCATTGGCTACTAAACTAAACTAATGCAATACGTATTTTATTGCTGTATTGATAAGGAACCTATAACAGACATATTTGACCACTATTTACGCGCACATCAATTTTACGCTGACTGGACAAAGCACACAAAACCTTACAACAATCGAATTATCAGCTTTTTAGCTTCACAAAATTAAAAAAAACTAACATACTGCAGAGTAGCCCACCAGTAGAACAGCTACACTGCCACCAGGGCACCAGTAGTAGCGTCGCGACAAACCACACAATGTCACTATTACAAGAGGCCCGGTCCTGAATAAACACGGGAAGGGGTTCGTACTAGGTAGCGATTCGGACGTTTTTTATTCACTATTAAACTAGCGGCCGCCCGCAACTTCGTCCGCGTGGACTTGAGATAAAAAAAAATTTGTATTTCTTTATAAATTGTAATTGTAATGTCTTATTCAGATGCATAGACTATATTACTGTAGAGTTTCATTGAAATCCATCCAAAAATGGAGTGAATTTTCCCGTTTTCGCAATACTACCTTTCACTGCTCTGCTCCTATTAATCGTAGCGTAATAAAAAGCATACTTTACCTGCCCAAGAGTATAAAAAATAAATGTGCCAAATTTCGTTAAAATCCGTAGAGTAGTTTTTGTTTCTTTAACGAATATACAGCAGACAGACAGAAAGACAGATGGACAGACAAAAATTTTACGTATTGCATTTTTGGCATCAGTAGCGATCCCTAATCACCCCTTGATAGTTATTTTTTAAATATATTTCATGTACAGAATTGGCCTCTGCAGATTTATTATAAGTATAAAAGACTAGCTGTCCCGACAGCCTTCGTTCTATTGTCAAACATTCAGTGTCACGTGACAGGTAGAAGAAATGGTTGCTAAGAGAAAACAAATTGCGTTTCTTACTACACTCATAGCTTTTTCTCATGTTTACTCAGGTTTAAAACCTTCACAAATGTTTCAAAACCAAAATTACGTTTCGACTAATCCAGCCGTTTTCAAGTTTAAGCGAGACGTACGAAAAGCAATCCATTTTTATAAATTGAATAAAAAATTATGACATGACTTTTTTGTGTTTCTGTCACTTAGTTAGGTACAGCATTAAAATGATGTGTAATAACAGATTGGCCAAAAACTTAAAGATGATTTAAAAAAAAAACAATTCTGCAATGACAGAGTCCGAGGCTGGGGTGCGAGGCTAAAGTGCTCTAGCTCACATTGCCCAGCGTCTCAAGTGGCAGCGGAAGTGCCTGCATTCTCCTCTCTAGGCTTTCTCTTGGCCTCCTCTTCCTCCTCCTTTGTTGGGGGGTCGATTGGAGATGGGCCCCGTAAGGAGCAAGCACTGGCGGCAGAGCGTTGTTGTGTGCCAACAAAATAGACTATACCGTGGGATTTTAGTCTGTGTGTTAGGTGGTCGAGATTCCCCCCATGAGGTCTCGCCTTGTCGTGGCTTAGTACCAGTAGTAGGATTCCTACCGTAGGAGGAACCACCAGGCAACCAAAAGAACTCAGGCATAGCAGTGCAGTGGACTGTCTCTAGAAAGTGCCAAAAGTGGATGGCATGGCAATGGATTTGCTATGAATGTTTTCAAAGCTTTTTAGAACGTAGCCACATAATGACGATTAGTTATATTTGTAACAAAATAAACTCAAAAATGTCCGCGTCGCTGCCATGCACGCCAGACCGACTCCTGCGCAACAATACAAGCAAATGAGCGGCCATCTTGGAAACAAATAAAAAAGAAAGTCCGTCATCCCGTATGGCGAAGGAAGTGTTATTTTAATTATCAGAGTAAATATGGGATGGATCGGAGGGAATAAAATACTTTTATTATGTGGACCTGTTTCCGTTTGGTTTTGTTATTTAAAATCAATAATGTAGAACCTGTCTATGTAGCATATATCCTGGAGCTTCAAGTATGCTCAAAAATATGCCTTCAAGACTTAAGTGAATACCCGTTAGGCTACCCATTTCTGTTCTTCGTCTTAACATAAAATACGATACCCTCACGAACATATCCCTAATGGGTTAGTCACAGGCACACTGATTTTTGCCGTCATGGTGAACGGAACATTCAGAAGCCCACATTTTGCCGTCGGAATTTGAACCCTAAATGGTAAGGAGTGAGAATACCAATTCAACCAGATAACGGTCTACCACCGTTTTCGTTATTCTGTTGTACTTATAGTCTAACTAAATTAAGAAATATCTACAATTTGGCAGCTGCCAAATTAGTGTCAAATTAGTTTGACTTTAAGTACAACAGAATACCAATTTAATTAAAAGACCATCAATAAAGATCTTTAAACCAGAAAAATACATTTGGTCGTTTTGGAATCAGGCGGGAATCGAACCCACATCTTTCGCAAACCGGGCGAATGCACTAACCACTGTGCTGCCGAGACTATTAACAGACAAAATGTCTATTTCTGGTTTTAGGTTTATCGATAAATTAATTATTTTGTTTACGTTACCGACAAAGACACAAGTTGCTAATACGAGTGCCACACTAGTTAGTACGAGTTCGGTACACTTTTCTTAAACATGCATTGTCTGTATAAAAACTGTTTCTTCATGTCATTGACTATTCGTAACGAAATCCAACACCTTCGCATAAAAACACAATACGTCGACAACACAAGGGATATCTAAAAGGTACCTTGAAGAATTTTAGCATTATCTAATGCAAAAAAAATGTCAATGCGTGTGTGAGTAAAAGGCGGCCGCATCCGGGTGCTAGAGCTATGCAATAAATTTTCGTATTAGTCATGTGATAGGGCTGTCTTCCAGAGATAGATTGGCTTTAGTTGTAAACTCGGGCATCTCCGTGCTTCGAAGGCACGTTAAGCAGTTGGTCCCGGTTGACGTCGCTAGATGTCAGTCATTAAGCCTAGTCAGATGCCTTAGGGCGGCTTGATAACATCTGACATTAAGGTTGCTCACTAACCTTACACCCCTCCAACAATCTGCACTGAGGCCGCGAGTTGGTGTATGACTTGTTCCACCTCATAGTTGAGGTGAGGCCTGTACCCAGCAGTGGGACGTATATAGGCCGTTTATGTAGTAGGAAACTATTCAAATTCAAAAGCATTTTCACGATAAGTCGTAGTTCACAAGTTCTGATAAACTACTCAGTCCCACGGATCTGAGAAACTGCCGGTGTCATTAAAACACAATTTCCAATGACACTGGCAGCTGTAAAAATGTATTTAACATATTAATTGGACTATAGTGAGATGGTGGTTGAAAGATAAAGTAAAGGCGCGTGTGACTGCGGTGCGGCCTGGAACGGTGTACCTTAAGACCTGCATGGGGACGGATCTAAATACGGATGACGAATGACGCAGTCGAGATCGCCAAGTTTTGGTCGGATTATCAAGTTTGATGCCACACGAAAGAAGATGATAAATCGAGAATTTGATTACAGAGAATAATCCGGCAAAAAACTCAAATATAATTTTAAGTTAGAATATTGAATTGTACAGCGATCACAAAGTGAATGGCCCAACAGATTTGAAATCGGACCCACACCTGTCTTGAGTTACAATGTTTAACCACTGGGCTATGACGCTCTTCCCAGAATCTTGCACATCCAGAAATAGCGAATTGTTGGTAGTTGAGAACCAAAACTAAACTGCCTACATAATTTCCATCATGCAAGTTCTTTAAGACGCTAGCTTTAGTGAATATGAAAGAAAAGTATCGCTTTCTCATCGCTACAGTATTAAAGCTTCCTCTATAACACCACCTTTATGTCAGTGTCAAATTGACAAAAACCTTCTGTAACATAGCGATCGGAAACACCACCCGTGGAGTTAGGTAGGACGATTGCTACAATACGTTTATCGGTCTTTTTTTAAGGTTTTCTATGAAAAAGTGAGTCAGTATGTTGAGGAGTAGGTAGGGGCAGTTGGAATGGTGGTGTTTATTATTAACAGTTAGTTCAATATTAGCAATTTAATTTAAAAAAGTTAACTGCAAGAGATTTTCTAGTATTTCTAGAAATTCCCATAATTATACTCAGGTACTCAATACTCAAGCATTTATTTGCATTCCATTATGTAATGGTATCTAGATGTTACAAACTTGGTATAGGTTTTCTTCATTAAAGACCCTCTTGAGTATACAAAATCTTGAATAGTTATCATATTTGAAACATTTTATTGTTATTTTTTTCTGCACTAAGTTTATTTAAAAACGAGATTATTGTAGTAGATCAAATACTTAGTAGTACATTTTCGAAAACAAAGTGACAGACATATTATGTTAAGATTACTTCAAATATTTATCAGAAAGCTTTAACTTCCGATATATTTCATTTGTCTTAATTTAATTGAAATATTCATATTCCTTCTCTCCTCCTCACTTCCTTGTGTTTAAGCCCAAATAAAGCCAATGTATCTGGATTTTTTCTTCCCTTGTTCTTTTCAGTACTGAAATAGCTGTCAGACGCCTGTGGAATATTTTCTTGAAATTTTGTTTAAATATATCCATCGTACATTTTACTTTCTAAGGTAGATGAAATAAATGTTTTTTCTTTATTTTCTTTCTTTCTTTCAAAATGAAATTGACGGTTTGAAAAAACTATAGAAACTTTGTGACAGGTCTATTTGAATCTAAAGATTCTTGTTATTTTCTAATGATCCAATTATTCAATTAACAAAGAACTCTTAACCCCAGTTTCCTCTCACTGATGGAAAGTAACTTCTGTAGATTTGTGGTGATTTAAGAAACCATCCATAAATAACTATGAACACCGGATGAATGTGACTTGATGTTAATTAGTTTTAATTCGTTTTTAAGGATATAAGTGTGATTAAAAACGAAACTTCTGTATTTTCTCTAAAAAAATACTCAATATTAAACCCTCATGAAAACTGAGTGTAAAAAGCAGAGGTTGAAATCAGGAGGTAAGATGATTGACGACCGTCTTGGTGTAATTGTTGAGAAGCCGGCTACTACACCAAAGGTCGCGGGTTCGATCCCCGCACGGTACAAACATTTGTGTGCATGAACATGTGTGCTTGTACTGGTCTGGTTGTTTCCTATGTATATTAAGTATGTATTTACAAAAAAAAAGTATTCAAGTATTTTTACCCGTTGTCTAGTATCCCATAAAAACGGGCTTTAATAAGCTCACTTTGGGCCAGATGGCGCTGTGTGGAATAATGTACAGGGGTCCAGGGATAGTTGCCGGTGTCATTAGAAATTATACTCCAATCTAATCGGAGTACGATTCATGAGTAATGACTTAACATCCCCCAAGGATCTCCACAACGATCGGTCCTGCGCTGTCCGCATCCAGCGGCTTCCCGCGACCTTGACCAGATCGTCGGTCCACCTTGTGGAGGGCCTGCCCACGAAACGTCGTCCTATGCGCGGTCACGGTAAAGGAATATAACAGTAATATGACTCTGCCCCGTCCTTGAGTTAAGTACCTACAGCCGCGCGGTTCGTCGCCACGCGATAGGGCTGCTGCCTGTAGTACCTATTTTAAAACAGGCGGATAGCTTGTTTCTTTCTTGTCTTGAAATTGTTTTTTGTGATACATATACATCCTCACAAACTTTCGCATTTACAATATTAGTAGGAAGTAAGATTACTTAGAGCGTAAATTTTTTGATAGTCCTCCTATCTTAATGCCTACAATGAAAAATTGTAACAAATTACGTGTTATTATGTAGGTACGTAACAAAACATTTTAAACTTACCTTTCGGAGTTTGTAGGTTATGTAAAGGATGATATCTCTGGGTGCGTTCTTGATGAATTTAAACAACCAAACGCAGCACAATAAAATGTATTACCTTGCCCTGCCATAGTACATTTACAATATGTTCACAAAATGGTACAAAACACACAAAACTATTCGTCCGATACTGCACGGCGCGCGGCGCATTCGCGACTGACAGCCTTCGTATCACCCTCGTAACCCGTGGCACGTAGGTATAACTTGCGTTCCGTCCGCTTTTTCGAAGTCACAATACTGTTACATTCCTTTACCGTGGCGCGGTCGCCATTCCAGAACCTTTCCACCCCAACGGCCATCCGCGCTATGTGTCCCGCTCACTGCCACTTCAAGGATGCATGCAATCCTACGGGTGATATTGGTGGCCTTAGTTCTCCTGCGGATCTCATCATTTTTTACTTGATCAAGCAGCAAACCAAGCACCGCTCTCTGCATTGCTCGCTGGGTGACCTTGAGCGTTGAAAATCAGCGTCTGAGCCTATCAGGTCCAGGCATTAGCTGAGTGGGGTCCATTTCATTTTGGACATGGTGACACTGCTGTTTGGTGGAAATTATTCTTTGTTTTTCTATGTTTTATCTGTTGCGTTGTTCAAAATCAACTGTCACGTAGCAAGAGCAAAACAAAAAAACTGAAATGGCTAGCCAGGTGAGCCGTGGACTGTACCTGTGTCAATAGTAATAAGACCCTAAAAGCCATTAGAAAATACTTAAATAATTAGTATCAAGTTCCTTGAATACCAATAATCCTTCATAACTTAATAATTTACAATATTAGGCGTTTAGAAATAAATAAAATCGCTTTTAGTTTCATTCCTTGAATGTTTTATTGCTTTGCCACAATGGATATTTAAACTGCACGCTAGTTAGTCATGGGTAGTGATGTGCTTTGAATTAGAATTATCGACTATCGATAACAGGTGAATCTGTTATAGCTTCAGACTCGTGCGTCATTCAATACTCAATCATTTATTGCAATTTCACAGTGTTACTTCGGATAAAGGGGTCTAAAAAGGCAACATTTTAGATGTTTTATAAATGAAACATCTAATGACGTTTCATCTAGAGCGCGGTCCGTTTTGAGTCAAAAGTGATCAAAGTGCGCTCACGTCGCTCACGCTCATATAATTTTTCAATTCGGGACGCGTGTGAGCGCGCTATTATCACTTTTGACTCGAAACGGACCGCGCTCTAGATGAAACGTCATTTAGATGTTTCATTTATGAAACCTCTAAAATGTTGCCTTTTTAGACCCCAAGATCTTACAATGTTCATATCCGGTCATGCAATGAGTTTCAAGCACTTCCCCTGCTGTCTAGCCGGGGCAATGTCATTGACATAACATACGCTTATGACTTTATCCCAAAAAGGACCGTCAGACACACACCTATTGGCGTCATGGTGAACGGAATATTCATAAGCCCCAGGTCACTGAGCGAAATATGAACCCAAAGTGTCGTTGTCATTGCGTTGTCTTGGTTGCTTGGGTTTTATATCGCCGCAAATTGTACAATGATTACAAAGCAGGTGTGACAAACACTCTGGCTCAGCCCAGGTCCTCTATCACACACAGTGCTACGAACTGCCTGTGGTGTGAAATGTCCCAAGATCCAACAAACATTTTTGTTGGTTATATGATTTGCGGCTAACACTCAGGTGATAAAGATCACTGACAAAAAAACCAGCTACCCAGTTCAAATTCGCTCAGTAAAGTGTGTGCTTCCAAAAGTTCCGATCACCATGGCAACAAACAGTGTGCCTCTGACTACCCCGTTTTATGTAGAAAAGAAACATCGACATCGACATATATATTTTATCGACACACGTCCAACTCTATGCGAGTTTTAATGTTCCTCATTTAATTCCCAGGACTCACTCGGTGTGTGACGGAAGGTTCCACGAAAATAACAAACATTTTGTAGTCTACCCGCATTATTTAACGATATTTTAGCAGCTAACTCTACATACTAAGATTTAAATGTACGTATACTATGATGTTTTAACCTATTTTTTTGTTTACCACAAACTTTTTACAGGGTCAATGGCAAGTCAGCTTGCGGAGTACCAAATTAAAGCGATAACCGCAGTCTTTGGTAACGTGCAATACTAGAAATATATACGAGTAGGTCTAGCGTGTTGCCACCCAATGGTCTTTTAGGGTTCTGGGGTGACATTCTTCATTGGCATATCACTTCACTTCGAAGTGTTATTGTCGTTTTTTCCTGACCACGATCGAAGTGAGATTTGACGTTAGCCAGAGTAGTTGTTTAAACATTGCGAAATACTTTATCCTACTTCAGTTATTCAGTATACTATAGTTTTAAGCTTAAAGTTAATTACGAGTGCTGAGTTGAAGGCGTCCTCCTCTATCCTATTTGCTGTGCCCGAGAGGGTCTGTAATGAAAATACAAATCAACGTTGAGCATCCCTCAAAAGTATAGCTGTCCCTTTCAGTTCTATTGACATTTTACAGGACAGCATGAGCGTGAGCGCATGCTTGGCGTTGATTGACGTTTGTGAATTCGGGGGTAAGTTTGTAAGATCTACCACTACATTATGGAATGCAAATAAATGATTGAGTAAGTATAGGTATTTGTTACTAACAAAAAGGTATTGAGAGAGTGGTCAAAAAGGTATTGACCATTTATATTCGACCACTCTTTCCGCACACATTTTTGATGTTGACTATAAGAAATCTATGAGAGAGTTATGCTTTTGGACGTCGCTAAGTAGTCACCAATGCGGAACACAGAAACGGGATTCCTCACAGCCATTTCATAATACTTCTCAAGCAATCAGTCTAAAAGAAGAATTGAAACATTTCGAATTAAATTTATTTACTTAATTCCTTTCCACGAAGCGCGCGTGTACGTTCGCAAAAAGGGACGCATGCGCGGTGCAAGGCGCACTGCGACCAATCACAGGGCCTCGTTCGCAAAAAGGCAGTAATTAAAAATTCGTCAGTCAAAATGGCGGAAGGGCGGCTTGTTGCTAAGGAGCGATGCGGACGTTTGTACAAAGGAGGTGTGGTAGTTCCCACTCATGAGTTCTCGCCTTGTCGTGGCGGCTTTGTACCGGTGGTAGCGGCCACAGCCGGGAAGCTAAGAGAACTCAGGCGTGGCAGTGTGGTGGACTTGACACCCACCAGTTGCCGTCCGTGAGGTTGCGGGCCTAGTGGGGCCTGCGAGCGCCTTCAGGCGCGTGGTGTGGCCAGTGAAATCGTGACTGGATGCGGCAGTGGAGCCGCCCTTTGAGTGGCTAGTGGTTGCGGAGTGCGAAGTGCGGGGGCGGGGGTGCATTAGCTCGCATTGCGCGGCGTCTACCGAGACACTGCCATGCCTGAGTTCTCTTGGCTTCCTGGCTGTTGGACCCTACCGCCTGTACTAAGCCCGCTCAAGAAGGCGAGAAGTCATGAACAAATCTGATACAACCCAAGCAACCCGGATAACGGCGGTAGGCTCGCCCCTTACTGCGTTGGGTTCGAATTCCCTCGGCAAAAAGTGGGCTTCTGAATGTTCCGTTCACCCTTTTTTTTTATAGTGGTCTTCAAGATGACCTCACTCCACCTGATGGGAAGCAGCCGTGAGGTCCAGATATGGGGTTGACAAGCACAGTAATGCACAACTACTTTGCTGGTCAATCTCATTTTGAAGGCCTGCATAAATGCCTTTTCACGCCCCGCTTAAAAAACCATGCGGCAACAATCAGTGTGCCTCTGTCTAATCAATTAGGAATATGGTCGTGAGCAATGACATTACAATGAAAAGACGTAGACAGGTTACTTGTGCTAAAAAAGTTTGAGACGACCACTGCGCAACATGTGTCTGCCTCGCTTAAACCTATCTACGTCTTTTAAATATCATTGGTTGTAAGAGTATGCTATGTTGTCGCAGAATTTTGTCCGAATCGTTCCTTAGCTCGCGTCCTCAACGCTTGATTATTATGTACCGCGTCCACTCGGTTTTTGTCCCACGATTTGTGATGTGAAATGTTGGTCTCTAAGTACCTCTGACAGTTCAAGGACTCCCTGCCGATTTTGACTTTGATTGTAATTAACAATGTGCAATAACATTTTGTTAAATCGCCGCAGGAATCACGTTATGTGCGAAGGGTGTGAAAGATGGGAAAAGGAACTTTGGGTTGCGAAACAAGGATGAGAGAAGCACTACGTACCTAAAACTTGATATACAAACTATCAATGATATTTAAAAGAGATACATTATGTCAGTAGGTTCTGATGCGAAGTCGAAAATTGTCCCCTGGCGTACATATCTATGTACGCCCATAATTTGACCGTGTTCACAAGATAGTATGATTATTTACTAGAGCGTACGAGACAGATACATGTTGCGCAGTGTTGTGTCAAACTGTCAATGCTTTGCTCAGGTGTTCGAAGTTGGGATTTCGGGTGCCACTTCTTTATTATAAGTAACCTATCAATTTGTATTATGTAATCATTGACCAACTACGTAAAAAGGTTCATTGATAGCTTAGGCTCTTTATTAGTGCTGGTCTGTCCGTCCGTTCGTCTAGGTTCCCCAATGAGAATAGGCTAGACGACTGTAATTTTTTTTTGTTTATTATCGAAAGACGTTACATTTATGAACGCAATCCTAAAAGAATCACTGCTATAGTATTAATACCTACTACCCGAGATATCACAATTTGAATTGCACATTTTTGGACTTGCCTAAAAACGCTCCATTCAAACGTGTCCTAAATTATGACGTCACACTAACGTAGTTATAAGGAGCGCGTAAGAAGTTTGTACGACAGCTATATTAAATATTGCGTTTATGAAAATGGTCTTTTAACAAAATTGCTTCCTAATAGTCTCTGTTTGAAAATGGTATTATTTTTTTACAAATGTTGTCGACGCCTTGCTTACAACCTCCTTTGATTGGCTCCAGCAGCTTGATTTAAGAAAAAGAAGAGTTTTGACAGTCGCTCGCGTGTCTCTTGTCTTGTCAGCGCGGTAGCGGGAAAAACTATTATGGATTGTAAAAATAAGTATTCTTTGGAAAAGCGCGGGAAACGTGAATCTTGGCGGGCGAGTTTTTTCTGGTTTTCGTGGAAAATTATTAATTTTAACTATTTGTGATCAGTAGAGTACATATTTGTTCTTATATTATTGTATTCCACGTATAATATGTAGAATTAGTGTATTTTTGCTGCATTTTTGGTAAGTTTTTTTGATTAAAATACTTACCTATGGATGAACCTCCCGACCCGGGGGACGCAGTGCCCCCGGCTGGACATTTCGTTACGGTGGCCTCGAATGAGTCTGGAATGGATACGGATGGATCTTATACCACCTACTCCTCTCGGAAGCGTAAGCAACAAGTTTGTAAACATTGCAATAAAAGGCGGAGGAAACATCATAGTGGCGTTGAAAATAAAACTACAGACTGTCGTTGCGATTCTGAACCAAATGAACGTTTACAACCAATAATTTCACCTACTAATTCATCTGCAAATTTGGACACCACCGAAGGCAAAGCTGCGCCGCCTGTCTCTGTTCTCACCACAATAGGCAGAAAACTTTACCACGAGTCAGACATAGCACCTTTCGTAGTACACGTGCAAAAGATACCAAATGATGATAATAAAAACAATACACTACACCCAGTAACATTTGGAAAGTTCTTAAAAAAAAACCATTTCAAAAACATTATAAATGGCAGTGTCAAGATGATATCCCGTGACAAAGTAACTTGTTCTTTTTCTAACTACAATGATGCGAACTCATTCATTTCACATGATAGCCTCCTGACAAGAAATCTTAAAGCATTCATCCCAACATTCAATGTTATTAGGCAGGGTCTTGTGCGGGGTGTACCTGCAGAATGGACTCCAGAGGAAGTCAAAGATAACATTTCTGTACCAACAGGCTGTGGAGAAATAATTTCAGTTAGGCGACTAAATTATAAAAGCTTTGTCAGCGGTTCCCCAGTTTGGAAGCCTTCACAGACAGTGGTTATATCATTTGATGGACAAAAATTACCCGGCCGCATTTATATGTGCTTTAATGCTCTACCAGTTGAACTCTACATTTATCCCACCATACAATGTTATAACTGCTGTCGATATGGGCACACCAAGGCAAAGTGCAGGTCTAAGCCCAGATGTTACAAGTGTGGCCAGGAACATACTGGAGACTCTTGTAGCCTTGATGAGAAAGATGCAACTTGCTTTTTATGTAAAGGACACCATTACGCAACTAACCGATCCTGCTCAGAATTCTCTAGGCAGAAACTAATAAAGACACATATGGCAGAAAAGTGCATTTCTTATGCTGAAGCTTCGAAACTCCAACCACAGGTGACCCGTTCATATGCAAATGTGACTGCACAGCATGTCCCCAATCTAACCCAATATAACAGTGCTCCTCAGTTTAGAAATTCGCATGAGTATAACAGTACCAATCATGTAAATAATAATATTTCTTACAAGAAAACTACTTTTTTGAAACCCCGTGTTCCACCAAAGCCTACAAAAGGCTTTGATAGAAATGCACACAACTTTTTGGTTAAAGAATTCGCCATTCCAGACCTACCCAATGGTTGTGGCTATAGCCAGGACAATCCTCCCTCAGCCCAAACCCAGTCACCATCTCCATTCCAAACAACCATGACAGAGTTAATTGTAGATTTGTGTAAGTTATCCCAATCAGGCCCTTGTTCACCGTCCAACGTTGCCTCTGTTTTAGATAAATATATGTTCTTTTTTAATGATGGGTCAAGAAGCCAAAATAATTTATTGGAATTGTAGAAGCATAAATAATAAGAAGAATGACTTAATTTACTTGTTAAATAAGTTTGAGCCAATTGCCTTTGTCTTGACAGAGACATGGCTCAAACCACATTTTACTTTCAAAGTAAGCGGTTATCACACTATTAGAAAGGATAGATCTGATGGGTATGGTGGTGTAGCTATACTCATAAGAGACTCTATTCCCTTTTCTACTATTACTTTACCTCAATATGATGAAAATTTATCCATAATTGGAATTAAAATTAACAATATTACTTTAGCTTCAATTTATTATACCCGACCCAATACAAATATATTTTCAGATCTCAATAATATTCTGTCCACTCTACCTAAGCCGTTTTTAATCATGGGTGATTTTAATTGTCATCACCAGTCCTGGGGTAGTTCAATTACTAATCACTATGGGCAACTTTTAATTAATATGCTAGATGATAATAACTTGTGTGTTTTAAACAATGGATCTCCTACTCGCCGTACTGCTCCTGACCAAATTATTAGTGCTGTAGACCTGTCCATTTGTTCTCCCTCTTTGGCCAATTCTATGACTTGGGATGCTCTGCACTCCTCTCATGGAAGTGACCACTTCCCTATTAGCATATCATTTCCTTTTAATACACCAAACAGATCTAAACATGTTTCCCACTTGAAACACAAACTACCTGAACAAAATGACAAAAAATGGGAAAAATTTAAAAAAACTGTTGAAATTAAACTTTTATCCCTCCCTGAAAACCCCAATAACAATGAATCACTACGTGCTGAGGCTTTCACATCTCTTTTAATAGAATGTGCAAATGAAGTGTTCCCCATGAAAAATCCAACCTCTCAGAAAATACCATCCCCACCCTGGTGGGATGCTGAATGTACAGAAGCCATCAAAAAAAGGAAATTAGCTGAAACGAATTACAAATCTTGTATGACTGATGAGAACTTTGAAATACTTACGAATATTATGACTGCAACAAGAAAACTATTCAAAAAAAAGAAATTTGAGAGCTGGAGAAGTTTTTGTACATCTCTCTCGCCCAATACCCCTGCTACTCTGGTCTGGCGCAATATTAGAAAATTTAAATCAGCACGCTCTAATTCTAACTTCACAACGATGCCTGATGTTTTAGTTGAGGACTTCTTGGACAAATTGTCACCTCCATGGGTACCTGAAGCGCTCCCAATGTTTTTAAGAGTTCCTTCAAATACCATTTCTCGTCTTGAGCTGCCCTTCTCAATAACGGAGCTGAAATATGTAATTAGCAATACGAGAGATTCCGCCCCTGGTGAAGATGGCATACCATACTCATTTTTCGTTAATTTGGATGAAAAAGCGCTTGTTTACTATCTCAATATTATCAACTCCGTTTTGACAACAGGCAAAGTACCAGAAACTTGGAAACGTCATACAGTGTTGCCAATAATAAAGCCTAATAAAAACCCATCTGATTTTTCTGCTTACAGACCAATAGTGTTATCTTCAGTTGTAGTTAAAATCGCTGAACGTTTAATAAAAAATAGGTTAGAGTGGTTTTTAGAGAATAATGATTTACTGGCTGCATCCCAGTATGGCTTCAGGAAAGGCAAGAGTACTTTAGATGGCATTAGTATATTAACTTCAGATATTCGAATAGCTTTTTCTTCGAATCAATCATTAGTAGCGGTCTTTCTAGATATAAACTCTGCTTATGACAATGTCCTGCTGCCGCTACTAAAAAATAAATTGTATAATTTGGAAGTTCCTACTTTATTAAGTGACTTCATAATGAATATTTTATCAGGACGAACCATAAACATGCTCCGCGTAGATGGTATGACATCTCGAATGATTTGGAAGGGTCTCCCTCAAGGATCCGTCCTTAGTCCTTTACTTTATAATATTTACACCTACGATCTAGATGGTTCTTTATTAAACAGTCCAGTTAAAATACTACAGTATGCGGACGATCTCCTTATATATTATTCCAACAATTCAGTTGATAACGCGTGTACAGTCGTATCTTCTGCCTTAGACTCATTAAAAGAATGGATGGACCTAAATGGGCTTGAATTATCAACTTCTAAAAGTGCCACAGTCTTGTTTAGTAAAAAAAGGATAATACCTAGTGTTCAAGTATTTTATAACGACACCCTCATACCAGTTAAAAACAGTTTCAAGTTTTTGGGTTTAATCTTAGATGCAAAGCTAACAGGAAATGATCATTGTGATTATATAGTAGGCAAAAGTGAATCTATCATAAATATGATGAGGTGTCTTTCAGGAGTGTGGTGGGGTGCCCACCCATACTCACTCAAACTTATTTATAATGCCTTAATCCGGAGTGTCTTGGATTATGGCACCTTTTTATTGGAACCGGGAAACAAATCCGCTTTTAAAAAATTAGACGGTATCCAAGCCAAAGCACTGCGAATTATTACGGGGGCCATGAAGTCGAGCCCTATAAACGCACTCCAAGTGGAGTGTGTGGAACCCCCATTACATCTAAGACGACAATATCTTTCTGATAAATTCTTATTCCGTATCTTGCAATATTCGAACCATCCTCTCTTTCCAAAACTTCATTACCTGTCCGAAATTTCCATTCAGCAAAAATCCCTACCATGCCTGGTAATAAGTTATCGAAAATATGTTGCAATTACTTCGCCAATTCATCGCTCTAGCAAGCTACCTATATTTAACACTATTTATGATTCCCTGGTTCACACTCCAAATATTAGGTATCAAAGCAGCACTGATAAGTATGATCTAAATGCTGATTCTAATTTTAGATATTTTCTAGACACTGAATTCGCTGCTTTTCACCATTTATACAGCGATGCCTCGAAACACACTTCCACTGGTTGTGTAGGTGTAGGAACTTATCATTCACAATACAATATTGTTCAGAAAGTAAAACTCCCCCCGGAATCGTCTGTTTTTACCGGTGAATGCTTGGGATTACTTAAAGCAGTAGAATATGTGTTATTAATGAAGCTGGAAAAAGCAGTTATATGCACTGACGCGAAGAGTGCTCTCCAAGCACTTGAAAAATCGCCTTTCCACCCTAACTCAACTTATCCCATAATTTTTCACCTAAGAACTGCTATTTATAACTGTTTATTGAAAAAATACTCAATAGTATTTCTTTGGATTCCTAGTCACATTGGTATCAAAGGTAACGAAAAAGCAGATCGTCTCGCTAACGAAGCAATCCACTCCGGTGACATGTTTCCCTATTTAACTTATTCCCATGATCTAGCTGCGCTTCCCAAAACTTGTCTCCAAAACTCTTGGAGAGAAGTTTGGGAAGCCAGCTCTCAACTTAAAGGCCGATATTTTGCAAAAATTCAACCGACCATCCCTACCAAACCCTGGTTTTTTAAGGCAAGGTTTGGTAAGACTGAAACATCTATTATCACTCGTTTGAGAATCGGACATGTGTGCACACCAGAACACCTAGCTAAACTGCGAATTATTGCAAGTGCCGAATGTGAGTGCAAAACAGAGACAGGCACCTTAGATCACATATTTTTTGCGTGTCCTCGTTATGACCGTTCCTCCTTCTTAATGAACCTTTTATCCCTCCGTATCCCATTCCCGACATGTATCACATCATTACTTTCAACAAATGATTTTATTGTATACCATTGTTTAGCCAATTTCATCTGTGCAAATAATATAAAATTGTAAATCATTATGTATGTATTATCATGTCTAACCGTGTATGTATATGTTATATTTGTATACATCCTGTGCTCACCTGATCCTTTCCATCCTAAATAATACGGTACCGAAGTAATTCCAACAATTTATTGCTACTATACGTTTCCCCGCTTTTAACTCGACGCTGGCAAAATGCACAAGCCGTGCAATGCCAAAAAGCAAAACAAAAAAAAAAAAAAAGTATTCTTTGTTAATGTTGAATAAAACTTATATTGGTAATATTGGTAAGACGGTAAACCAAACTGTAAGTATAATTGTCTGATGAGCATAGGTGACATGATGATTGATTTACGGTGGTCCATGATAAGTTGATAAATGTCAGTAGAGGTTGTAGATAATGACTGTGACAATAAATATGTTTGTACATTGATTCTAATCTCGAGTCTTATTGTAGCTTCGATTATACAAAATATGTATACTTTCGAAATAGACTTGCCCACCCAACTTTGAAGGCCTATTGTGGCTTCATACTGAATCCAATTTTGATTGTGGTTTCACAAATCCATTTGATTTTAATGATTTTATTTGGTAAACATAAAATAACACGCAAAATGCATCATAATCGTCTACCCTATTGTATAAACAAAATAAGGAAGACACTCACCTTTAGTCCGTCGTCATCAGGCACAGGTGATGCAAGTCAGGACAGGATCTTTAGAAAACTGACACACCGAGAGCTTGGAGAGCCAAGCGAGACCACCACTCAATTCTGACGTCTGTCAATCTCACTAACTGATTGACATTTGGGATATGGTTTACCTAAGACCACTAGTAATTGTGCCTCCATACAATAATACTCAGAAACGAAGTACTGATAAAGGTAGGTAATTCAATAGTAAGTATTGGAAAATAAAGTCAGATTCGCAATGAATTTAAATCGGAAGCCGCAGGTAGTAGTTAAAACTGTCAGTGGTTTTATAATTTGGACCCTAAACACTGCAAGCCACATTCGAGTTGGTGGGAAACTGCAAAACGCACTAAAACACGTACCGCTAGGTCTGATTTAAAAACAAACTAGGTATTCATTTTATTGTCGCTCTCAACAAGGATAGTCAGTTTTATGTTGGTGTCCTTATTTTAAATTGTGAGCAAAATAGCGCTGAGGGAAATTTGCAGTGCATTTTAAATCAGGAGTAATAAATGTCTTTCATCACATGGAAAGAGGATTCAAACCATTGACATGAACAAAAAGAGGACGGCACCCGCGTACCAAAAGTGGCAACACAAAATTAGGTCCAATGAACCTACTTTCAAGCCAGCGACTTGTTTAAGAGCACATCATTCATACGTCATTGTCATGTGCAAGTTTTTGAACGTAACGTGTTTTTTTGCTGTCAGTGATTTCAACACGAATTTATGCTTGTCGGAAAAATCCAAGGCAAAAAACATCAAATAGCCTTATGTCTTTAGCCGAAATTGAACAGATAATTAGTGTACATCAGGATGACGGGTTCTTTACGGTTCCATTTAGCTACCATGAAATTCCCCAATCCATTCCCATGCTACCGAATCCTACAAAAACTCGTACCATTGACTAAATCGACACCTATGGGATGTCATTCACATTTCGTACTCTACAGGGGGCGATGTTGTTCATTAGAAGAGACCATCTTGTGTATCATTAATTGCGCATAATTAGTTTTTGAAGCGATAATGAATAAGCAAAAATACTAACATACGTACCTATTTTTTACCTCAGCCGTGCTATTCCGGCGGTGCACATCGGACATCACTTCACATCTCGGTGCTTCACGCTTACCTCAATCATCAATAAGCTTGACTTTGGAATAGTATTTTCTCTGATTTTGTATGTAAATAATTTTAATATGTTATTATTTTGTTTTAGTCCTTTTTTTCAAACGACCAAAGTTGCAAAGAAATTGAATTTTAAAGTTCACTCACACGAGCGAAGTGTGTTTTGGCGTCTGCCGGAATAGCATAGCAGAGACTAAAGATAGTGATTTACCTACATTGAAGTCCTTAAAACTATCTGTCTGTGGAACAAGATGTCCGTAAAACAAATCAATGAGTGCAAAACAAAATGTATGAAAGTATAACCCCCTTATTCTTAAAAACGAACGCAACGCTAAAGCATAGTTTAAGCAATTGACACTACAAATGACGGCAGCAACAAGAATGAAAGAGGGTTGTTGAATGAAAGTGAGAATACAAAAGCTAACGTGTTGTTGAAGTGCTGTTTAAGTTTTTATGAATAAGGGGGTTGGCAATTAAATTACTGTGTACCTAATTAGTGGTGTTTTGGAAGTTGGTATGTAATAATTGTAAATAAACACAAAGTAAAAAATATTTTTTTATTTCATTGATAATTTTCTTACAATACTTCACGCAATGTGGCAGAATAACGACGACACAAAACTTTTTAAAATTTTACATTTTTTTTTGTTGCTTTTGACAATTTCAATTAAAACACTCAAAAATTTCGATTCCACTATCACTTTCAAACTGGCGAGAATTATTTTTTTTCAGATATACCAACGCAATAAAATTATTTTAAATGAAAAGAAAAAATACAACCGATCAGTTTCTTTCGTCGTCAACAAAGTTAAATTACTATTTAGAAATTCATTTTAAAAAAAGGTCGTTTGAATAAGACTCGAGAATTAGGGAAAAATCTACCAGGCTGGTAATAATAATTTTTGTGTTTTATAAGTTATTTTGAGAAAAAACACAAAAAACCAATGGGTATTCTTCGCCAAAGAATGAAAGCGATATGTTTGGTCTACTCTCATCTATTACTCTATCTTCTATTCTCTATTTCTCGTGTTGGTTCAGTCTTCTTAGGCTGGTGACGTCCATGCCGTATATCGCGAAACCTGCTGGCTCTTCGAAGTGGACCTGAAATTTAAGAATAGTTTAGATAGATATTCTTTATTGCACAAAAACATTACAGTTGTATTAAATTACAAAGACCAATGTACAATTTAGGCGGTCTTATCGCTAGGGAGCGATCTCTTCCAGACAACCTTCCTCCTTAGCGGTGCGGACCAGAAAGGAAGCACCAATCCGCTTAGTTCGGACCGCTGGAAAGTCTACCACATGGGGGTGAAACCCCTCACGGCGTTTAGTGGTCCGGTGGTAGAAAGTGGAGGGGTGGTATTAGGTCATGAAGTTCCTGCGCACACTCTCCGAAATACACCTTATAAAAAAACCGATAGATAGGCAACTCTATGCCGATGCTCCAAACTCTGGAGTTTGGTTCCAAGGAGCGTACGTAATTTGTTGCTAAATGTAGGTGGGTTCGCCTGGCCCTGCCGGGGGGCCATACATAAACGGCCTATATACGTCAATAGAAATAATATTATTCATACCTCTTTCTCACCACCGGATAAATTTGTCAAAGATTTCTTTGATTTGTCAGCTATTACTGTCACCTGTAAGAGATTACAAATATTAAACAATCGAATATAAGAATGGTAGGTACAAAATACACACAAACACAAATAAAATTATGATGTAGGTAGCAAGCAATGATAATTATAATAATATATATTATAGGTTGCTCACTAACCTTACACCCCTCCAATAATCCGCACTGAGCCCGCACGTTGGCGTATGGCTCGTTCCACTAGTTGAGGTGAGGCCTGTGCCCAGCAGTGGGACGTAAATAGGCTGTTTATGTATAATATTATGTTATCTTACCTTCTTGTCATCATCATCTTCCTTCTCTTTCATCACTGGGGGAATGTTCGGTCCTAACTTCTCAGCTAGTGTTTGAACCTAAATTAGAGAGAACAATTCTAACGTTAGTCAAAACATCTCTTTATATTTAAATGGATTGCTGTTCGTCAGTCTCGCTTCAACTCGGGAACGGCTAGACCGATTTGAATAATTTTAATTCTGAAATATTTGTGAAGATCCAGGGAAAGTCTAAAAGGTGAGTAAACACGAGAAAATGCAAGGAATGTCGTGAAAAACAACAGTTTATTTTTCCTTAACAACCATTTCTACCTGTCACTGATTGTCAACAGAACAACATATTCTGTTGGGACAGCTAGTTTAGAATAAAACCGATTTAAGTTCAAGCACTTATCAAAATTTATCGATAATTAATGATCCGACTCTACCACACCGATACGTCGAAATGAAACCCTTAGGGCCGGCGCCCACTATCGGCATCGGCACGCTTCAGGCTTATAAGGTGGCAAATAGTAATATACTCTAACATAATAGCAATAAAGTAGAAAATTCCGAAACAGCAGTACCGAAGCGGTTCTTTTGTTATTACGAGAACACATCACGGAAATTTCTACTTTATTGCCATAATGTTAAAGTATATTGCTATTTGCCACCTTAAAATCCTGAAGCGTGCCGATGCCGATAGTGGGCGCCGGCCCTAACTACTTTCCACCTCGTTATTGACGACTAGTAGTCCCGACAGACGTTGTTCTGTTGTCAAAAATTTAGAAATGGTTGCTAAGAGAAAACTGAAATTGTGGTTTTTTAATATGTCCCTTTTCCGTTTATACATAATGACTTACTTTTCCAACCTTCCCTGAACTTCCACGATTATTTCAAGACCAAAATCAGCAAAATCAAGTGGTTCTCGAGTGTTAGTGGGACTAACGAACACCAACCCATTTTTATTTATAGAGATAATGTTGTTAACAAATAATAGTCAATATACATGATGTGCTAAGGGAGCAGACTTCTTATACCTACGATGACCACAAATTCTTGTTATTCAAGTAATACTTCTCATGAAAAAATTATGATATCGTCACCATGAAACACTAACATTAGGATACTGAGAAAAGCAAGCTCTTGCTCGACCCCAACAAGGGGGGGCCACCGCTCGTCCATATCTGTCTCTATCTGCTGGATCGAAGATGTAGTAGCCTAGAAAGAGAGGGATGGAGGGTTAGAACTAGTGTTGCTGATCGATAGGATACTATCGATATTATCGAACCTGTTTTTACTATAGATACTTGCAATATTATCGGTAGATAGATAGATAGATATATTCTCTATTGTACACCAAAACAACAGAAATCAACAGCAAAGAAACACAGATTAACGTAAATGTACAATTTGGGCGGCTTTATCGCTAAAAAGCGATCTCTTCCAAACAACCCACAGGTAGAGGAATGTTGATGGGAAGGGTAGGCAAGTGCACAAAAAAGTAACCAGTAGAAATGTAAATATAATTACTTCACATTAAATAAATAAAAAAAAAAGATAATATTATTCGGTACTGTCGATACATTCAATACTGTCAATAGCATAGATACTATTGCTACTGTCGATATTATCGTTACTATCGCACTGTCGATAACTTTGGACGTGATAGTATATTTGAAATTGTTCAATACTAAAGATGCTATCAATAATATTGTTGATCGCAAATAGCAAACTATCTATTTTATAATAATAATAATAACGTTTATTTTGCGAAATGAAATTGTACACAAAAAGACTAATGCAGCAGATCAAAATGGATTGGCACAGCGCGATATACACCATAGTCAGTATCTCCGGAGGAGCTGAACGTCTTAGTCCTTTTACTATGTGTAACATTTTCCTAAGTCAGTATCAGTAACATGATGTTTGCGTTGGGTAAGTACTGAAAGGCATAACAGGTCATTGACATAGATGGAGAATAGAGTAGGGCCAAGAATACTTCCTTGTGGAACCCCAGTATCCATCGGGAGAGTGTCACTAGTCGCTTCACCTACTCTGACAGATTGGCATCGGCCAGCAAGATAGCTTTTGAACCAATTTAGTGTAGAGCCTCTAATCCCAAGGCATTCTATTTTCCGAAGCAAAATTTGTGGAGAAACGGTATCGAGTGCCTTGGCTAAATCAATAAAGGCTCCAATACAGCGCTCATTCTCATCCAAAGCGGATGAAATATTTTTAACTAAAGCGGATACTGCATCTTCAGTCGACAATTTTCTTATTTTCTTTTTATCGATACTACCAAATATCGATCTATCGATCATCTGCCAATTTGCAATAGTATTGTTTACAATCTGAGATTTTTGTAACAGTAGCTAACGCAATACCAGTCGATACCAAGGGTATTATCGAAACTAGGTAGATCTAGGTAGATCGACAGAATGGCATTTTTAGATGAAACCATCGATGAATAAACTAACGAAAGTTGGGCAACCCTAATAGGGTACATTGCGACCGGCCTGATATACGACAGGGTTTTTTGTCATGCGTTATCCAGATTTTTATAGCACGAGAAACAGCGTGAGATAATTTTGCGCACATGTAACTTAGGTCTGATTAGGCGGAGTTTTACGGCCTCCTAGCTAGAAAAAATTGAAGGCACAACATTACGCCTCTTTAGGACTTGAAGAGAGAAAATAACTTACCTCTTGGAGTTCTAAAGAGTGCTACTGCGAAATCACCCTTGCCAGCAACAAACACTCCGGATCTCTCTTCTTGGAAGAAGTCGTTTAACTGCAAAACAATTAATAATTAATCTACTATGTTCACCTGGGTGTCTCCATTTCACCATAAAACCATTGCACCTAGGTGATATAAATCGACTTAAATTCTGTTGTTCACCTGGGTGAAATTAGCTCCAAGGTGAAAAATTAAGACACCGAAAATTCCACTTTCTTCAACTGTCCCTACGTATGTACAATCCCGTAAGGGGTATATCTGTGTTTTCCATGTAATTCTATACATTTTGAACATTTATTTATTATTTATTGCACAAATTTACAAAAAAAAAGTACAATTGGCGGACTTAATGCCAGGAGGCATTCTCTACCAGTCAAGGCTCAACAGAGAGTTTAGGGGACTATCGCTTGAAGAAAGTCTTACCCCCGAATTCACAAACGCTAATCTGCGTTGATCATCTTTCAAAAGTATAGCTGTCCCTTTCAGTTCTATTGACATTTTACGGGACAGCATGAGCGTGAGCGTGTGCTTAGCGTTGATTGACGCTTGTGAATTCGGGAGTAAGGCACCTAAAAGTCGAGGTGAGGCCTGTGGCAATCGTTAGTACTTTTACTAAAGTGTAAGTTAGCAAATTCATTCTTCAACCACAAACAATGGTCAAGAGTGGAAGTCATATGGCTGATGATGATGAAGAAACAGAAACTACTTACCCTTTCTTGTAGATCCACATCGACGATGCCTTTCTGTCTGGCCTGGTAAACCACCACGCGGCAGACGCAGTTACCAGGTGTGTAGAACTTTCGCAGGATCTGATTGTAACATAATGTTAATTAAAAAACACTAATATACGTCTTTCTTGAAACAAAATGATAGGAGCATTTGAGAACTTTCCAATCAGTTTACTTATAAACAAAAAAATTAAAAAGAAAAGTTGTTGTTTTTAACAATTGAAGCAAATCAAAAAAAGGAAAATACAAAAAGGAAATACACATTAAGAAACGATAATACCAATGAATAATACTTTAAAATGGTTAGCTTCAAACCGACGGCGCTATCGACATTCTTTAAATCTATTTTTCGTTACTACCTAGTCTCTAGTTTTAATTCAATATTAAACTAGAAGATTGCCTATTCATCAATGAAATATATTTTTACAAGACCTTCGTAGAAAAAAACGTAATTTTAAAATCAAAAGTTCAAACTAAAAATGACAACACTTATTCAGAATCAGAATCAGAAATATCTTCATTCAAATAGACCTGTTACATGTTTTCAAATCGTCAAAAACTTAATCAAACAAACAAAAACTTCACCAAAATTGCCAGCACTCACCTGTTGTATGCTAAGTATCTTCGTCGCCGGCTTGTAGTGCAAGTAGCTATCCTGGTACAGCTGGTCTCCACTCTCCAGGATCTGGTCCAGGGTGGTGGTGCACCAGCGACACACGTCCTCCACTCGGGACATGGCTACCGCCATCACTCACCTGTTGTATGCTAAGTATCTTCGTAGCCGGCTTGTAGTGCAAGTAGCTATCCTGGTACAGCTGGTCTCCACTCTCCAGGATCTGGTCCAGGGTTGTGGTGCACCAGCGACACACATCGCTACCGCCACCACTTACCTGCTGTATGCTAAGTATCTTCGTAGCCGGCTTGTAGTGCAAGTAGCTATCCTGGTACAGCTGGTCTCCACTCTCCAGGATCTGGTCCAGGGTGGTGGTGCACCAGCGACACACGTCCTCCACTCGGGACATGGCTACCACCACCACTTACCTGCTGTATGCTAAGTATCTTCGTCGCCGGCTTGTAGTGCAAGTAGCTATCCTGGTACAGCTGGTCTCCACTCTCCAGGATCTGGTCCAGGGTGGTGGTGCACCAGCGACACACGTCCTCCACTCGGGACATGGCTACCGCCATCACTTACCTGCTGTATGCTGAGTATCTTCGTAGCCGGCTTGTAGTGCAAGTAGCTATCCTGGTACAGCTGGTCTCCACTCTCCAGGATCTGGTCCAGGGTTGTGGTGCACCAGCGACACACATCCTCCACTCGAGACATCGCTAGAGCCATCACTTACCTGCTGTATGCTGAGTATCTTCGTAGCCGGCTTGTAGTGCAAGTAGCTATCCTGGTACAGCTGGTCTCCACTCTCCAGGATCTGGTCCAGGGTGGTGGTGCACCAGCGACACACGTCCTCCACTCGGGACATCGCTACCGCCATCACTGAACACGCGAGGGCCTGGGAAGCGGTCGAATTATTGTGAAAAAGGGAAAATAATAAAGTTAGTGAATTAAAGATAATACCAACATTGACAATTGTCGGTGATCATTGATGAGTATGAATTAGGTATTGAATAGAGACATGCTCGAAAATAGGAAAATTTTAATTAACTCGTTCGAACACATGGATATTTTCGAATCGTAATAAAATGAGAACGGCAATAATAGGTTTTGTGAAAGGTTTAGGCCAAATCGTGTAAAAAATCGGTCGTTTTGTGTCTAAACCTTCAAAACTACGTAGCTGGTTTCCTCTGATGTCATTTACAAGAAGACATCCAACAGTGCTTGCTTGTATGCGTAGATGCAGTGGAGGGGCGCGTCATTTCAGCTTAGACGATCTTTACTAAACTTTTATTCATAAAAACAAACGCAACGCTAAAGCATAGTTTAAGCAATTGTCATGTTGTGTCACTTACTCGCATCAACAAGAATGACAGTGACAGTGACAAAGCGATATTAAAGTTAAAGTGTTGTTGAAGAGCTGTTCAAGTTTTTTATGAATAAGGGGGTTCGACAACAAAGTTATTAGGTAAGAGAGAGGTAATAAAACTACACATTAAGGAACATTTACTTTGTTCTCTGGGTTTACCTGATTACCCCTAGAAGCGTAGGGGAACTTGCGACAAGCCATGGAATGCTGAGCAGACAGGAACTGGGTACCATCGTTCAGGACAAGCCAGCCGCTGGTGTTCCGCTGGCCTGAGAGAGAAAGAAAAAGAGATAACATAAACGGCCTATATACGTCCCATTGGTACGGTCACGTGCAGGCCTCACCTCAACTATGAGGTGGAACGAGTCAGACTCCATCACGCCGGCTCAGTGCAGATTGTTGGAGTGGTGCAAGGTTAGTGAGCAACCTTAATGTCAGATGTTATCAAGCCGCCCTAAGGCCTCTGTCTAGGCTTAACGACTGACATCTAGCGACGTCAACCGGGACCAACTGCTTAATGTGTCTTCCGAAGCACGGAGATGCCCGATAAATAGATCGCTAAATCAAACTTAAGTTTTCACTTAAGAAAACTAAGAGAGATAAAGAGCGTGAAAAAGGAGAAGAGAGAAGGGGAAAAGAGTGAATCATTATTGTGAGAGGTTAGTGAGAAACTTCATTGTGGAATAGACTCCGATCTTTTCAAATATGATGTCCATGAAAAATATAGTGAAGTAGAAAACCTTGTGTAACATGCACAACAAATAAAAAAGAACATTTCTCAATTTTCCAATGCAGCAACATTTAACATACAATTTTGACAAAAACTACCTGTATCTTGTGATGTAGACGCCATTTACAATTTTTGTTCTAAATTATGTGAACCAAAATTTTATTCTATCCATTTTCTTCAAATTGAAATGTAAGCTGTCAAAATTTATGAAGGCAGAAGCATCATTAGGAAAGGAGGTTTTAGCTAGCATGTCAATTTGACACCAAAAATACTCCTTGAAAAAGTTTCAATGGTTTTACCACGGACGTAAAAGAAAGACGGACGTCACCTCGTCTAATCATGAGTGAAGCATATTACCAGCTGCCAGTTTAGGTGTGTGCGTGACTAGCACGTGTCATTGGCGCTGTCACACGGAGTAAAATGGCGTAGTTTGTAGCACCTAGTGTGTTTGTGAAGTGTAGCAGGTTGTGTGCAACAAACGAAATTGTAGCACCTTGCATGCTTCACATTGTTTTAGTGTGATGTTCCGTCTAATCATGATTGAAGCATATTACCAGCTGCCAGTTTAGGTGTACAGTGTGTGTGACTAGCACGTGTCATAGGCGCTGTCACATGGAGTATAATGGCGTAGTTTGTAGCACCTAGTGAGTTTGCGTGAGTGTAGCAAGTCGTGTACAACAAACGAAATTGTAGCACCTTGCATGCTTCACCTTTTTTTTAGTGTGATGTTCCACCCGTTTTTCCTTCACGTCTGTGGGTTTTACTTGTGAAATTGTTTACCTGAAATTCTTCAATAAATAATTTGTCCGTACCTTTAAGTTTCTGCTCTTTATCCATCTTATCGGCAGCCCTCTGAGCGTCCAGGCAAGTGGAGCTACCTGGCGGATGCTTGCGGTCTCTCTCGGAAGCTCTTCGCTTGCTGCCGTCTATGCCGACCTGTGGAGTGTTATGAAAGAGGGAGGGATTTAGAGAAAGGGAATAAATTGGAAATACATGTTGGTGCTATTTACTTTATTCAACTACCTAGACCATTACAAGTTAAGTAGTAGAAGAGAGAGAGTAAGAGCAGCCGCCACGTATGCGGAAAACGCTAGCCTAAATGCTGAACATTTTTTTTCCTGGTGTTCCTACCTTTAGCACGCATGCAGCATTGATAATGCTAAATGTCAGAAAAAACATTACAAAGCGCCTCTGAATCGTCAAAAAAACTATCTTTAACCACATTTTGAACATAAAAGGTCACTCATTATGTTCATAGGACAGTGTGATTTTGAGAGGTCATTGTTTTCTTGCTTTTATTTTTCCAAAGGTCCATAGGAATAAATCTAAAAGGGGTTCAAAATTTTGGTGGAAGCATGTTTGTGCCAGTTTTCTTTTACCGTATTTTTCTGTCTAGCATGAAAGGGTCGTTTTACAATTTAGAATCGGACGTTTTGCGAATAGGCCTTTCTATGTTCCGCAAATTAGACTTTTTTGCACATGACGTTTTTGCACTTTAGCCATCTAGATTACACATCAAGAAGTTTAGTTAATAGTTAAGCATAAAATATACCCTCACGCATATCCCTAATGGGTTAGTTAGAGGCACACTGATTGTTGCCGCATGGTGAACGGAACATTTAGAAGCCCACATTTCGCCGAGGGAATTTGAACCCAACGTGGTAAGGTAAGGGGCGAGCCTACCGCCGTTATCCGGGTGCCACCCGGGCACCCGGATAACGTTTGAGTTTTTAATAGATAAGAACGACAAACAATAAAAATCAATCCAGTAATCTCACCTTGCTGGTAGCTGGTACAAGCGTGACTCCAGGTGGTGCCCTCACCAGCGGAGGTTCAACTCCACCTAACTTCTTGATGGGTTGCACCACGATCGACATGGCGTATAATTGGAAATCATGCTTGGGACGCTCTGTCACTGGTATATTCTGGAGGTAGCTGTTAATAATGAACAAGGAGAGTTATAGACTCTACTCAATAAGGTACTTGACAATCCGGTTAAGTTTGAATAAATGACTTACGCAAAAGCCATCAGTTTGGGCGAAGTAAACGTCAATACACACGCTGCTCCGTCATCCTGAAGTGAAAAATAAAATTAACTTCGTTCACTTAGGGCCTATAGTATGTTCGTGTTTAGAAATCCTTTTTTTAAGTTAATTCTGAAAAACTCAGATATAAGAACACGTGCCGATTTCGAAGAATGCATTTAACTAGGCACTGTGACTTGGCTTTCTAATAAGGAACGATTCTATTGGTTATGGGGCGTGCTAGGTCAAAGGACAAGAATGAAATCACTGCATTCTTAACGTGAACGGACTATAGTGCAAGTTTTCTCAATCAAACGCATCGAAAAAATCAACGCAAATTGATATTTTATCTTTGATACTTTCTAGATGCGCTTGATAGAGGAAACTACCTGTAGACACTCTGTACAACAACAATATTGCATCTGTCGATAAAAAATCAATGGGTATATAACTTTCATTCATATACTAGCTGTCCCGACAGACTTCGTTCTGCTGTTAAACATTCAGTGTCACGTGACAGCTAGAAAAAGTTGCTAAAGGAAAACTAAATTGTTGTTTTTCACTATATTCCTATCATTTTCCCATGTTTACTCAGCTTTTAACTCTTTCCTGGACCTTCACAAAAGTTTCAAAAACAAAATTAGCTAAATAGGTCCAGTGGTTCCCGAGTTTTTATACATGGAGATTATAAGACAGAACATTATCTATATTTGAAGGGCAGTATATTTTAAGTCTGTTATACGATGTATTTCGACTCTGTCATTAATGCCTTACATCAGTAGGCCTAGCATGAACCGCTAATGTTTTGGTAATCGAAAAGTAAATGATACTTTTTCTTCTTTTTCCTATGTCTTCAAGAAAAAAAAGGGTCGTTTACTTTTCGATTACCAAAATGTAAGTAGTTCGTGTTAGCCTTAAAGAAGCAACAACAGTTCCCTGACTAACCTGAGCATCGATCCTCAGCCCAGTGGGCCCGCAGGCATGCGGCTCCATCATGTAATACGCAGGCGAGCCGGCCACGCGCCACACGGCCACCGCGTGCGGGACGGACCACAGTATGCCGTGCGTGTGCGTTTCGAAAAAACGCTCTAGAGCACATCTGGGTGAGATTTAGATAGATAGATATTCGCATTTTTCTTTGATTAAGGAGATTTTCGCAAATTACTGGAATTTCATTTAATTGTAATTTAAAGTGTGTTTTATTCTAACATAACATAACATACCCTCACGAACATATCCCTAATGGGTTAGTCAGAGGCACGATGATTGTTGCCGTCATGGTGAACGGAACATTCAGAAGCCCACATTTCGCCGAGGGAATTCGAACCCAACGTGGTAAGGGGCGAGCCCATCGCCGTTATCCGGGTTGCTTGGGTTTCTTAACGGTGCTTTCCATCACCGGAGAGTTAGCTGCAAATTGTAGAATGAACACAAAGAAGGGTGGGCCAGATTTGATCTCGGGACCACCGGGTTCCGAGCCAGAGTGTTTGACCACTATGCCACGGCGCTCTCGTGTTTTATTCTAATTTCATAGTAATTATGTCGCTATCCATTTCATTGTAATGTTTAGTATCGATCCTCAGCCCAGTAAGCCCGCAGTTTATAGTAAGTAAGCACACGAGATGATCACAATAGATACTGTAATTCTGTTGTTATAATTCGTGTATTGGTTGACCAAGATTCAGGCTGTGCCTAGTTTGGGATCCCCTGTTCAGCTCGGATAACAGTGGTAGAGATGGTCTAAAGTGAAATGACGAGCCCCTCCACTGCATCTACGCATCTTAGATGCGGCCAGTTTAGAGACGAACTCTAACTAAGCTCGCCCCTTACCACGTCGGTTTCGAATTCACTGGGTGAAATGTGAGCTTTTGAATGTTCCGTTCAGCGAAACGGTAATCATCAGTGTGCCTGTTTGTGAAGCGCATTTTTTTTTTAGCTGAACCATACAAATACATACGAGAAGAGATTCTTATATTAATATATTGACTTGTTTTTCTTCATTTGCATGTTTTGATTTAGGAGCATTGTAATTCCTGGAATTTAATTAAATTGTGATTTTAGGTGTGTTTTATTGTAATTTCATAGCTATCCATTTCATTGTAATGCTTAATCTGCATGTGTTTTGGTTATTGTACTGTTAGCAAGCATGGTTATTGAATGACAAATAATAAATAAGTCGCACAAGAGATGCTGCGTTTTTTTTATTTTTTACAGGGAGAATAGGGATAAGAATAATATGCGACAAGTCAATGTGGCAATTGGAGTATGAGGATAGACGGGTCTTACCTCCCCTAAACCTACCTTACCCCAATAAGGGTATTTCATTAGCAAATTCTCATGCACAAGAACTAGCCAGTGAATAATTGAAACACCAAAATAGACCTGAATCTTTAAGGCATTCGTAATGACGCCTTTGGATGTAAATACACGGTTAAGGAGTCTAGATGGAATTGTGACTCACAAATCAAGAAAAACAAACGAACCAACAAATCAAGGAATCTAAATGAGATAAACTCCCACTTAGTTTCCTTGTTGGAAATCCGGAATATAACCAGTAAGTGACTTTCTAGGAAATGGATAGTACTGTATAGGAGTTCATATTACCTCACTGTCAAAGATGATGGATCTGTCTGCTCCAGTTTTCCAGTAGACACTTGATCCAGATCATAACGAACGTAGTTCACACCGAGAACGAATCGCTTCAACACCTGAAAAATATACCTACTTTTAAGATCGTGTCATCAGAAAAGGACAAACTCAAATGGCCCTAGGAAAGATAAGAGCCAGAAAAGCATAATCAGTCTATCTCTGTACATAAAAATGGATTGCTGTTCGTTAGTCTCGCTAAAACTCGGGAATGGCTGGACCGATTTGGCTAATTTTGGTTTTGAAATATTTGTAATGGTCGAGGGAAGGTTTAAAAGGTGAGTAATCATGAGAAAATGCTGGGAATATCGTAAACATTTCAATTTTAGTTTCCTCTTAGTAAATGTTATTACCTGTCACGTGACACTAAGGTTGGGTTGCACCATCTGACTTTAACAATGACAAACATCAAAATTTCAGTTAAAGTTACCGGTTAGGCCCAAAAATGACGTCAAATTGTCAAATTTGACAAAAACTTTAACTTTAACTTCTACTATGGTGCAACTTACCCTAAATGTTTGACAACACAACGAAGTCTGTTGGGACAGCTAGTCATTTATAAAACATATGAAACATAATCACTGCTACGATTACACTCTAGTAAGAATTTAATTGATGCAATGGCAGCATTGCAGCACAGTATAATCTACAACGCCATCTATTGCCGAATAGCCAAACTACCACAAACTTAATTCTCAACGCCATCTATTGCCGAATAGCCAAACTATCAATTCACCTGCAAAGGCAGAAGCACATCTTCTCCGGGCCTAAACTCGTAACCAAGCGAGCCAAGTGATGAAGAGAACAGCTGACAGGCCACAGCCATGACCTCGTCCACTGTGTTCCTTGTCCACAAGTGGGGACGACGGACGAAAGACATGGCGGCTGCGACGATGGCCGCGGCTGATGATTGGAGGAGCGCATCACGGGTGAACCTTGAAGAGAAATGACAGAAATAAGGTCTGTTTTCTATCAGATCTAAGCGGGCAGCTAAGAGATACTGTCCAGAGGGTTTATTTATTTATTTATTCTTCATTGCACAACATTGATTGGTACAAAAGGCGGACTTAATGCCAAAGAGGCATTCTCTACCAGTCAACCATAAGGCTAAACAGAAAAGTACAGTAGGCGGGTTGAGTACGAAACGCACAGAAAAAACGCGGCGAGGAAGTAAACGCGGATTCGTATGGCATCGTGGTTGCGGTGGTGGCGGGTAGAGGTAACCGTTTTTTTCTATGAAACTCCGCGTTTACTTTCTCGTCACGTTTGGACTGCGCATGTCGGAATAGGCACTCAGATAGCGCGTTTTGGACACGAGCGGATCATAAGTGCGATTGAGAGCGAAATACCTCTTTCCTCCTAGCTGTCCTTTTCAACGCACGTAAAAAGTGACATCTAGTCAAGCTGTAAGGCCGGTTTTTTAATAGATCTGAGCGGGTCAGCGAAGGAACTTTCAAACGTCCCAGTGCTGGGCAAAAGCCCCACCTCAACTATGAGATGGTGGCAGCCATACTAAAACACGTGGGTTCAGTGCATGTGCGAGGTGTCAGGTATGTGGCAAGCCTCGCTGTCACATAATAGGTATTATCAAGCCGCCAAACTTCGGCTCCCGGAGATGTCCAAAAAGTACATAGATAAAATGGGCTAAGGTTGTCACCCATCCCATTTCCGACCAAGTGTGGGATGCTATACAGCGGCAATCGTTTCCGATACAGTGCCACTACAGAGCCACAGGCACCTACCTATAAGAATAAATAAACGGCCTTTATTCGTCCCACTGCTGGGCACAGGCTTCCCCTCAATATGAGATTTCTAGTATTTCTTCATAGCACATAGCCAAAACTTACTTGACGAGATCAGGAGGCCTAGTCCCCCTAAGTATCGTCCGGCCTCTAGCGGTCTCCACATAGGCCGTGAGGACCTTCCACTCATATCCTTCATCAGGCACGGCCCCCTGAGGGGTCACTCCTCCTGATGGCTTGGAGATCTCCCAGAATACTTTAACTGATGTTATGCTGTATCTGGCAAGTAGGTAGAAGAAATAGGCTAGATAACTTTGGTTTTTATTCTCGAAAGGCCTTAAATTAAATTAAAATTAAAAATCATTTATTTCGGACCAGTTTCCATAAACTGTTAGTAACAATATTCCTTAAAATCTATGTTAGTAAGTTAATCAGTCAATAATAATTCAATTACATTTATGGAAGCAATCCTTAAATATCACTAAAGTCAGTATCGAGATTTCACAATTCGAAAAACACATTTTTGGACTTGCCCAAAATAACTTCATACAAACTTGACTGTGATTGTGACATTACGATCACTGTTTTTGAATTCGATTGTTATTTTTGTTTAACATGAAATAACATGTCAAATAAAATGTGTTTGCACCAAATAAGACTAGGCTTACAAGTTCTTTTAGGAAGTCAAATCTAATGAACAAAATGTTAAAAAAAAACTGCATGAACGCACCTTTGCTACAGAGAAAAAAATATTACTTTTTGCGTCTATAGTTCACGGTCCGCTTTAAGAATGCAGTGATTTCATACTTGTCCTACGACCTGGCACGTCTCCTAACCAATCAAATCGTTCCTAATTAGGAAGCCAAGTCCACAGTTAACCAGCTGAACGCATACTTTCGAACGCAAAGGTTGTGGATTTGAGTTTTTTTATGTGCGACAGAATTAAATTTAAAAATCACTGCATTCTTAACGCGGAAGAACTATAGAAGGTATAATTTTAACGTTTTACAGCTTTTGAGGTTGAATTTAGTATTTGTTACTCACTTATTAGATCCAGCTCTCCCCAACCCTTCCACATTATCCTTAAACGTCTCAGCCAGGTCATCAATCTCGGAGAACAGCACCAAGGCGGCTGCTCCTCCTGGTGAAGTCTTCCCGTTGGGTCCAACTGAGTGTGGCTCCCAGAGGCAGAAGGCTTTGTCGTCAGCCGCCTTCCAAATGCCTACGCAGTAGTCTTTCGCGCATAGGATGCCGTGTTTGTTCTGGAGAAACATTAAGATTATACACACATCAAAACTGTCTAGGGATATCATAGGGATATCATTTTTCAAATATTTCATAAAATTAAGTTTGTTTACAAGTTGAGCATTATCTTAGAATAAAGCGAGGACAGAGGCATAAGATAAAGGTTAAGAATATTACAAAAAAAACGTTTGATTTTGCTAAAATTTTGACACCTTTAAAAAAAAAAATCTGTCTTTTTATAACGTCCTTACGATTGAACAATAATGCTATTACAATGAATTTCTTTATACAATCTGTAAGGGCAGATAGGTATAGCAGTTTTTGTGTTCTAAAAGTTTTTACGTTGGTATTAATATTGTAATTTTTACAGCCTCCCAAATAGCTATACTTTGTATGAAAATGCTTGAGATGTCCCTAGACACTTTTGAGCAGTGTAGCATCTGTTAACCCCTTGAGTGTCGGAGACGAAATATGAGCTGATTCAGCGTATCAAGAAATTGGTGCAGTTCCAAACGGCAAATTTAGTATAATTATGTCTATCGCGCTGAAAAATTAACCATTTAGGCCATTGGCATTTTGCCATTTTTTGGCATTTGCACCATTTTGGCGCCAAATAATGACGCGCAACGATCTACCGTCATTTTAGTAAGATTCGGCGATAACGCGCCTGACAGCTCGTGTGTCTCCGGCACTTCAAGTGATTAAAGGAACGGTTACGTCTACTGGCCACTACGACGCCAATGATCGATCTCGATGATATATATATATATGTCGTCACGCGCATATTTGGCGACATTGTCAATTCGCGCGCACACCTGGCAACATTACGTTTTTTCACACTTAAGTCCATAGAGTAGAGTAATAGACTGCTTTAGTCTCTGGATGACACGGCACTCTTTTCTGATTGGTCGATTTTGGTGGCAAAGTGCAGTGAACACAGTGTGGTGGCGCTAGTATCGATTTAGCAGTTTTGGCGCGCTTTCACGAGGACAGAGTCGAACAATGGATTCCGATACGCTCAATACTTTTGCTTTGTTTATTATCGAACCTGTCATGTTCACCGTACTCTCCTACCTAAGTGTGTGATTCCAAATTAGTTAGAGTGGATTGCTATTTGAGTTTCTCTGAGTTGCTTACCGACAAGGAAGCCCCCATACAAGATGCCGGTGACGAGTTGCCTACCGCTCGGCCTACCTCGCGCCGACATCAGAAGTGGGATTTGCTCAAGCCCCATCATCGTCGTATTCAAGCACCGTCGTGGAGAACACGGCCACATTGCTTCCCATTGCATCAAAAGAGTAAACAACAGTGCGTAATTGCGTTGCGAGCGGGCGTTGACCCCTGCGCGCGCCAGCGGTTAATAACTAGAGTTACGGGTCAATTTTTGCGAAATATGGTATGATGGTGTCTGAGGTGAGCTCACTCAATCAGGTGAGTCGTACCCTTTTTATTTTGATGTGTTGAATGTTGTCTTGTGAAGCAAAATATAACTAGCCGGTTTTCGGAAGTGCGTATAAACGCGCGTACAAATCGTATGCACCATAGTTGACAGGCATTGTTTACATTTGATATTTCTTATTTTTAGCGCACAAGAGTACCTACCTACCTATGCACCTATGCCGTATGATATTGTGATAAGTGCGGATATTTTAAACTTAGAACTGACTTTAATTTATTGGACGCATAGTCGCGGTAATGATAAAAAAAAATATCATGGCAGTTTTCAATGACCAAAGTTGTAGATTGTTAAATAAAGACATTCCGTTTGCATTACGAGATAACCAATGATATTTTGTTGATGGAGATTTAGTTTGCTTAATAATAGTTTGTCACACGAGGAGGGTGACAAAATAGGTGAATTGAAAAATTACATGAAGGTCTGACATGTTTAGTCCATAATTGTGCCCAACTAACGCCTTACCTCCTTATTCATAAACACTTGAACAGCTCTTTAACAGCACGAAACTTTTGTATCGCTTTGTCGCTTTCATTCTTGTTGCTGCCGCCATTTGCGAGTAAGTGACACAATACGCTAATTGCTTAATTATTAGTCTTCAAGAGCGAGCGAGATATAGGTACCTAGTGCGTATTCATGACCAAATTGCACGTTTGCTTGCATGGTGTGAATTATTTCCCGTGTTGAGATTGTGCTTGTGGATTTAATCAGATACCGAAACCGAGATTGATATTACGGAAGCAAGACAACAAGCGGCTCGCATTATTAAAAGTAGTAGCCTACTATTTAAAAAAAAAAAAAAAAAAGAAGAAATATGAGGTTTTGCTATGTCTTTTGACTGTAATAAATAAGGCAAAATTTGATAAGTGGGTTGTTGATGATTTGGTTCGACTAATCGAAGTTATAAATGTGCTAACTATCGCCTTAGAAGAATGCCTCAAAGTAACGTACCTGATAGTGCCTAATTAGAGATTTCGTTACTTACACACACACTCATGCATGGTGAATTATTTTGAGTTGCGTGTGCGTGCTACATGCTCCAGCGTAGTTGTAACTGCGGTCTACTCATGACCATTCTGGGCGTGATGTGGAACTGGAGCTGTGGCCGTGCAGCGTGAGTGGTCCATGGGGACCTGGTGGTTTGTCCATGGGGACATTGTGGTTGGTCCATGGGGACCTGATTTTTGAGATGCGTGTGCGTGCTACATGGCTCCAGCGTAGTTGTAACTGCGGTCGACTCATGACCATTCTGGGCGTGATGTGGACCTGGAGAGCTGTAGCCGTGCAGCGTGAGTGGTCCATGGGGACCTGATGGTATGTCCATGGGGACATTGTGGTCGGTCCATGGGGACCTGGTGGTATGTCCATGGGGACATTGAAATAAAATGGAAAAAAAAAGATTGTGGTTGGTCCATGGGGACCTGGTGGTTTGTCCATGGGGACATTGTGGTTGGTCCATGGAGACCTGGTGGTTTTTTGGTTGGTCCATGGGGACCTAGTGGTTGATGGTCCATGGGGACCTAGTGAGAAAATGATTGACAATGTATTGAGCTGTGTTTGAGAATTTAAGAGTGTTTGTGTGTAGTTGTTGTTTTGTTTACTATACACGTAGTATGTTTACATTGAGGTTTTCTTTTGATCAATTAATCTTGACATGTGTTTTAACCCTTTAGTCAGGGCTAGCCGAGCGCGCAAATAATGCAAGCTGTGTGTGCGTTTTGTCACAGTATAACCAGTATGGCAACTTCATACATACGCAGCGAGTGCTGCTTGTTTGTGAGTGCGTCTGAGCTGGCTCACGGACGGTTTTATTGATTCTAACGATACTCAAGTCGCGGCACTCGTAGCCGAACCGTATGTAAGTCCGTGCGCACCTAAGTGTTTCGTTTCTCGCGTACCGTTACCGCTCGCGTAGCGACAGCCCTACATGTTCAGGTAATTTTTGCTAACTCGGGGGCCGAGTTGCCCTATTTGTTTTATTGTACTATGTGTCTGTTACAGGTATACACGAGGACGTGTAACTAGTCAGGCTGGCCGTGTCGTCACGCGCATATTTGGCGACATTGTCAATTCGCGCGCACACCTGGCAACATTACGTTTTTTCACACTTAAGTCCATAGAGTAGAGTAATAGACTGCTTTAGTCTCTGGATGACACGGCACTCTTTTCTGATTGGTCGATTTTGGTGGCAAAGTGCAGTGAACACAGTGTGGTGGCGCTAGTATCGATTTAGCAGTTTTGGCGCGCTTTCACGAGGACAGAGTCGAACAATGGATTCCGATACGCTCAATACTTTTGCTTTGTTTATTATCGAACCTGTCATGTTCACCGTACTCTCCTACCTAAGTGTGTGATTCCAAATTAGTTAGAGTGGATTGCTATTTGAGTTTCTCTGAGTTGCTTACCGACAAGGAAGCCCCCATACAAGATGCCGGTGACGAGTTGCCTACCGCTCGGCCTACCTCGCGCCGACATATATATATATATATATGTTGATCACTAAATTTCTGTCGGAGTGGCCTAAGCATTATGATGGTGGTTTATTTTTTTTACAAAGTTGGTAAGCAAACAAGACAGACAAAGAACTGCCTAACACATCTCACTGTTGGGAACAGGCCACACCTTAATTATGAAGTGACTTCAGGCCAGAAAAGACACGGGCTTAAAACGATTGTTAAAGGGGTGCAATGCCAATGAAACACTTTACTATCAAATGTTATCAAGCCCTTTTTTATAGTGGTTTTCAAGATGACCTCACTCCACCTGATGGGAAGCAGTCTTTTGGTCCAGATATGAGGTTGACAAGCTCAGCAATCGAGAACTACTTTGCCAGTCAATCTCATTTTGAAGAGACCCCTTCTGAGATCACTATCAGGACAGTCATTCTGAAAATATGATAAAATGAAAATACTAACCGATTCGAAGAACTTCATCAGTCCACGCCTGAGGTTCAGAACCCCTCCGGTGGGACCAGCTTTTATGTCGCCAGATACTGCATTGGGTTCCATGTCCATTTTCACCTGAAATGGGAAATCATTATTTCAAGCTTTCGTTATTCTGATTTTCCTAAATTGCGATTTTGAAAATAATTGATAACATGTAAAATATGAAAAATTTTTTTTTGGCTATTTTATATCATACAGTTAGGGTAAGTTGCACCATAGTAGAAGTTGAAGTTAAAGTTTTTGTCAAAGGACTTGATCAAAAAAAAACCTAGAATCGCCAGAAATGCCATATATGCTATTTTAACGAGCATAATGTGTAGATCAAAAATATATAAAAATCTACTGCAAAAGCTACGCGGTATACTAGATATTGATGATTAATGAAATCAATATTTGTATTTTTTAGGTTCTGAAAAATCTATTGTAGCCGTTATCTATGAACTCTTTTGGGTCGGTATGATGAGAAAAGTTGTTATTTTAAAGTTTCATATCATATTCTGTGAAAATATTATACAGGGTGAGTTTTTCAAGTGGGCGCGGTAGACCAAATCCTAAACCATGAGGAATTCAGAAAAATTGTCGAGGGAGTCTTTAGCCCGATTTGGACAAAAATTAAAACTGTATACTCAGTTTTTTTTTAAAACTTCATTCGTAGCCTGGGTTCGAACCAGATGTTTTTGGAAAAAAATGACACCCTGTATTACAATGCCATCTTGTAGTTTCGCTTCTAAGGGTCAAATAATGAGAAGTAACATTATATGTCAAACTGAAGGAAAGGTCTCATTTTTAATAAAATAATTATTTTCATTACATTCACATTGACCATTTTCTGAATTCCTTATAGTTTAGGATTTCGCCTGCCATGCCCACTTGAAAAACTCACCTTGCTTAAATGTATGTTAAAATCGTGATCAAACTCAAAACACGTGTGAATTTAAGGAAAGTGTTAAAGAGTAGAATAGTCTCTTTTGTTTATCATTGTGATTTTACTTTTTACTCATTTATGTCAATGTTCATCATCCTATTTGTCATTGCCATTCCAGTCTATGTTCTTTATATATTCGGAAACTGGCATATGACATTGGCGTATGAATGACGTGGGATGCAAAAAAGTCACTGCCATATTGACTTGCGAACAGGTCCATTGGACCTGTTTTTTATGTGGTCATTTTTGGTACGTGGATGCCGTATCTTCCTCTTTTTGTTTATATTAATGAAGTTATACAGTACAATAACTTCTATACTGTATGGTTTAGGAGGTTGATTTTTTGAATACGTAATAGGGTTGCTTTAGTGAACCCATTTTTATACATTTCGTTGCTGGCGATTCTAGGTTTTTTGTCTATGAAATTTTGATCAAGTCCTTTGACAATTTGACGTCATTTTTGGGCCTAACTGGTACTTTAACTGAAATTTGGATGTTTGTTATTGTTAAAGTCAGATGGTGCAACCCACCCTTAATATTTTTTCTTTAATTTAAAACATCTTACAGCGACATCTAACCCGCCACATAGGAACTACAACCCTAAAACGCGCTATCAAAGTTTTCGGAGCGATTACGCATAGATCTATAAGTACAAGAAACCGACAACGTGGGGCAGTAGCCCACCAGACATAACACCCGTCTGGTCGGAGGATCCTCCCTTTTCTATGGTGGATGAGGAACTTCACACAATGTTCCTCACCTTTGGCAAACTTTTATTTGTTTCAGTATGGAGGATGATGGTGAAAAAACCCAGCCTTAAAATAGGCTACATGACTGTATTTTTCTTTGTTCATTATCGAAAGACCTTTCATTTATGTAAACAATCCTGAAAGAATCACGTCATTAGGATCAATACTAAAATGCACATTTTAGGACTTGCCCAAAAACGCGTCATACAAAAGTGACAGGGAACGTGACGTCACGTCCACTGTCTTTGTAAGAAGCGCGTAAGAAATTCGTTCGGCAGCTATATTAAATATTGCGTTTATGAAAATGGTCTCCTATCATAATTGCTTCATAATAGTATGGGTTACCAAAATAGTGATATTGTTTTACAAAAAATTAACACTTTTGAAATGGACTTGCCCACCCAAGTTTGCATGCCTAAATTGTGGCCTCATTTTGAAACAAATTTCGATTGTGGTTCCACAATAACATTTTAAATCAATTATTATTGACGTGATAACGTCTTTAAAATCGTTTTAGTCGGGTGACATGTTCAAAAACTTGTGTCACACCAAAACCTCACGAGCGCGATCGCAGGTATAACGAGAGGGAGACGGACAGATCTCCCGTCTCATCTCGAGCGCTGCCAGTCATTCCGTGAAATGCCGTTATCACGTAAACATCTCGATCGTTAACCTACTTTACAAACAACCCATTTTTTTAGGGAACCTAAAAAACCATGCAAAATGACTCATAGTCATCGACCCTATTGCTAAGTTATCAACTCACATTAAAGCTAGTGACATGGAACTGCTTGTCCACCTCCTGAGGCAACATCCTCGGAGGCCGTGACGCCTTCGGCAGCGACGTCGTGTACAGCCGATCGCCGTACTTCAGCACGGCGTCCACCAGCTCCGGCTTCCAGAACTTGTACGGTTCTATTTGATCTACTACTATGCCCATTGCTAAGTTATCATACACATAACAAAACATAACATACCTTCACGACCATATCCCTAATGGGTTAGTCAGAGGCGCACTGACTGTTGCCGTCATGGTGAACGGAACATTCAGGAGCCCACATTTCGCCGAGGGAATTTGAACCCAACGTGGCAAGGGGCGTGCCTACCGCCGTTATCCGGGTTGCTTGGGTTTTATATCGGTGTTTTCCATCACCGGAGAGTTAGCCGCAAATTTTACAATGAACACAAAATAGGTGTGTTCCGGCCGGATTCGATCTCGGGACCATCGGGTTCCGAGTCGGAGTGTTTAACCACTAGGCCACGACGCTCTCAAGCTAAGTTATCAACTCACATTAAAGCTGGTCACATGGAACTGCTTGTCCACCTCCTGAGGCAACATCCTCGGAGGCCGTGACGCCTTCGGCAGCGACGTCGTGTACAGCCGATCACCGTACTTCAGCACGGCGTCCACCAGCTCTGGCTTCCAGAACTTGTACGGTTCTATCTGGTCTACCACTATGCCAGTTTCTATGCTGATGTTGCTTTGGATAATCCATACACATCCATTTTTTCTATAATCTCATGTATTGTATGTATAATATGTATTATGTATGTATGTATAAATATATATTGTTTATTTTATTGTTTAGGTTTATTTGTGTATTTAAAACATTATGTGTATTTCATTTACCACTTAAAATAAGTATTTTTATGTATTTCGTTTATTATTATTACTTATGTAAACAATTTCCAATGCTGAATTAATTGTGCACTTGCGAACCCGTCCTATCATATTTCCTCTGCCTGTAGGTTGTCTGGAAGAGATTGCTTCTAGCAATAAGACCGCCTAAATTGTACATTTATGAGAACATGTATTCCTTACAAATGTGTTATTTTGTGTGCAATAAAGTGTTTATCTATCTATCTATCTATGCCCATTGCTGAGTTGTCAACTCACATTAAAGCTGGTAACATGGAACTGCTTGTCCACCTCCTGAGGCAACATCCTCGGAGGCCGTGACGCCTTCGGCAGCGACGTCGTGTACAGCCGATCCCCGTACTTCAGCACGGCGTCCACCAGCTCTGGCTTCCAGAACTTGTACGGTTCTATCTGGTCTACTACACACATCAAAACTGTCTAGGGATATCATAAGGATATCATTTTTCAAATATTTCATGAAGTTAAGTTTGTTTACAAGTTGAGCATTATCTCAGAATAACGCGGGGACAGTGGCATAAGATAAAGGTCAGGAATATAACAAAAAAAAACGTTTGATTTTGCTAAAATTTTGACACCTTTTAGAAGAAAAATCTGTCTTTTTTTAACGTCCTTACGATTTTACAATAATGCTATACATTTCTTTATACAATCTGAAAGGGCACATATAGCAGTTTCTTTCTTAAAAAAAATTCTACGTTGGAATCAATATTTTAATTTTTACAGCCTCCCAAATAGCTATTTGTCTACCGCGTAGCATAGCTATGCTTTGTATGAAAATGCTTGAGACATCCCTAGACACTTTTGATGTGTGTACTATGCCCATTGCTGAGTTGTCAACTCACATTGAAGCTGGTGACATGGAACTGCTTGTCCACCTCCTGAGGCAACATCCTCGGAGGCCGTGACGCCTTCGGCAGCGACGTCGTGTACAGCCGATCGCCGTACTTCAGCACGGCGTCCACCAGCTCTGGCTTCCAGAACTTGTACGGTTCTATTTGGTCTACCACTATGCCCATTGCTGAGTTTGCTGCATCCTGGAGGAAAAGACGTTCAAAATTTCATGACTTTCAAAACGCAAAAAAAAAACAGTATACGATACAAAAATATGTACAGTCAGTGCCCTAAGAAATGTATCCAGCACATTCGCTAATTTTAAGTTCTACTAGGCCACAAACCATTCGAAAAGTATAAATTTCATTATGTATAGGTAATCAATACAAATTGAAATTACCACAGTACATAATGTGGAGTTACCACTGGCGTCAGAGGAACAAATAAAACTCTCTTAGCATAATATTTCTCATTTTTCGTGGCAGTTTCCGTTACTCAGCTACAAAGTGCTGGAATAATATTCCTCCCCCTATCAGAAACTCCCGTACAATAGGCTCTTTTAAAATTAATTATAAAAAGTATATTTTAGAGCACCAAAAGAAATGTTAAAACTCATCACGTTCATTGTCACGTTCATCACATTGTGTTACTTTCTCCTCTTTATTGCATTGTATCGCTTGTATGTTTTGTGATATGTCCTATTACCAGTTCTATTTGAAAATGCATGTCTAAATTACTGTTTTATTTGTTTGTTGTTGTTTTTTTTGAATGTTTTATTATCGTTAATTTTGTTGTATTGTTGTTTGTTTGCGTAGAGTAGTACCTAACTCTTGCCTAAAGGTATCCACGGAAGACCAGCGTCAAGAACACCATTAGGTGTACTTGACACATGCTGAGTGGAAACCCTTTTAGCACCACACGCTAGATATATTTTTTGTAAACTCTAAACTATCTTGTGTGGACTAATAAAAATTTTCTTTCTTTCTTTCTTTCTTTCTTTCTTTCAGTGATGTTTCTACTGAGGAGACCCTGCGAGAGATTTTGTTCTGCATGTTGATCTCACTTCACCTGATTAGAAGCATCGGTGTGTGGAACCTACTTTATCCATGAATAATATACAAGATGATTTAGTAAGATAGAGTTTCTTCTGATTATCCACCAACGAAAAAAGAGCCATAGGGTCATTGTGACTTTTTGTAGCCATACAAACGTGGGTTTGTTTCGGAGTTTTATGTTTTCTAATTGCATTTTTTTTTGTTTTGAGACAAGTTGCAATGGATATAGTGGAAAAAGCAATCCCAGATTATCCATCATTGGATAATTGCAATGCACGAAGTGCGATCCTATGAGGTTGGCAAGTAAATTAGCACAGTTATTACTGAGCTGGTCAATCTTATCTTACAGACCAGCACATACGAACTCAGCCTTTACTTCACGCGCACCAACTCTCATATCATCAACATAACATACATAAACGGCCTATACAGGGTGTCCCGAAACGTGACGTCAAGCGGGCACGGGATGATAGGCTAGGTTATACCGGCTCTGGGAAAAATAAAGAAAAAATTTTGTCACTTGTTTTAGTAATAATAATAATATTTTTGAAAATTTGGGAAATCGACACCTTTGACTATGTTTTCATGTACTGTACTCACAAATGACCAAATTTTGCAGAGTTTTATTTTTTTATGTTATTCTAGAAAACTATGCTTTTGATTGCAATCACTTTTATGATGATCAATATTGGATATTTAGTAAAAAAAAATAAAGTTCGACTGAGTCATGGTCAAGAATTTTTATGTCAGCTAACTTCATCCCTTATTTTCTTTAAAAAACATTCCTAAAGCATCCTTAGCAAGTTGTCTAGAAAAATAGCCCATTTAATCAAGATTTCAAAAAGGTGAAATAATAACTATTTCCTTGTCTTATGTTTCCATGAAAAATATTATGATCCATAATGGGTCGTTCAAAACTTGAACTAGGTTAAGTCTAAAGTATGCTATTGTTGGTTATTGAAACAAAAAGTGATCGTAGGTTAGTAGCGGTAGCAAATAAGATATGATTGCTGTTGCTAAGCATTCCATGCCTGGTCGGTTAACCCATTCGCTGCCAATCAAAAATTACAATAGAAAATAAATTGTTAAAACGCACCGGTGCGTGCTGTGGCATTGAACCAGTTAATGTGATGGGTGACCACTCCGAACATTTTTTTAAATATCTTTTATAACTTCTCCGTCCCTCGAAGGCACGTTAAGCGGTTGGTCCCGGAAGACGTGTGCCCAGTATTGAGCATAAGTGTCTCTACTTATGCTCAACGTTCACGCTTAAGGTCAACGCAACTATCCCGTATTGCTACAACGTCATACTCTAACATGTTGGCACAATGAGCTAAGTGTGGATCGTGGTACAGTCACCGGCATCTCAGGCTACCTATTTCCATTTTTTATCTTGCTCTTGCTGAATGACATTTCTTTGCAATAGAGCAAGGAAGACTAGTAATGTATTTTTCCGACATTTCCGTACTTCGGAAGGCACGTTAAGCAGTTCGTCCCGATTGACATCGCTAGCTGCCAGTCGTAAAGCTTAGTCGGGGGCCTTTGGGCGGCTTGATGACATCTGAGATTTTTTTTTTCACTACAACAATCCGCACTGAGCCTGCGTGTTAGAGTATGCGTAGCGCCCACCCTTGTAGTTGAGGTGAGGCCTAACTGTGGGACGGATATAGGCCGTTTATCTATGTATGTATGTAAGGAGGACTGAACGAAAATGGTAAGCGTAATGTGGCATTTACCGTAAAAGTAAGATACCAGAGCTTCTATTGAGCCATGTAGTCAGATGTTATTAAGGCGCCCTGAGGCCTCTGAATAAATTTCGCGGCTGACTTCTACTAGCAACGTCAGCTGGTAACAACTGCTTAATGTCATGTGTACGAAGATACTATGAAAAAAAAAGAAGTGGTTAACCGACCAGGCATGGAATGCTTAGCAACAGCAATCATATCTTATTTGCTACCGCTACTAACCTACGATCACTTTTTGTTTCATTAACCAACAATAGCATACTTTAGACTTCACCTAGTTCAAGTTTTGAACGACCCATTATGGTTCATAATATTTTTCATGGAAACATAAGACAAGGAAATAGTTATTATTTCACCTTTTTGAAATCTTGATTAAATGGGCTATTTTTCTAGACAACTTGCCAAGGATGCTTTAGTAATGTTTTTTAAAGAAAATAAGGGATGAAGTTAGCTGACAAAAAAAATCTTGACCATGACTCAGTCGAACTTTATTTTTTTTTACTAAATGTCCAATATTGATCATCATAAAAGTGACGACAATCAAAAGCATAGTTTTCTGGGATAACATAAGAAATAAAACTCTGCAAAATTTGGTCATTTGTGAGTACAGTACATGAAAACATAGTCAAGGGTGTCGATTTCCCAAATTTTCAAAAATATTATTATTATTACCAAACCAAGTGACATAGATTTTTTTCTTTATTTTTCCCAGAGCCGGTATAACCTAGCCTATCATCCCGTGCCCGCTTGACGTCACGTTTCGGGACACCCTGTATACGTCCCACTGCTGGGCACAGGCCCTACCTTAACTATGAGGTGGAACAAGCCATACTCCAACACGCGGGCTCAGTGCGGATTGTTGGAGGGGTGTAAGGTTAGTGAGCAACCTTAATGTCAGATGTTATCAAGCTGCCTTAAGGCCTCTGGCTAGGCTTAACGACTGACATCTAGCGACGTCAACCGGGACCAACTGCTTAACGTGCACGGCTATGCCCGTAAATACATCACTAAATTTCGGTCGGGGTGGTCAAACTAAACTACCCTAGAGCTAAAGACAGTTTCTTCCATGACTACCTGATTGTTCCTATTGGGCATGTCCATGAAGTAACTTTCGTTCTGCGCAACGTTCCCGCGCAGAGAAGCGATGGCGCGACCGAGACGGGTGAAGTGCTTGCCGATCAGTATCAGTATCCCGCACAGTACAAACATTTGTGTGCATGAACATGTCTGTTTGTATTGGTCTGGATGTTTCCTATGTATATTAAGTATGTATTTACAAAAGAAAAAGTATTTAAGTATGTTTATCCGTTGTCTAGTATCCATAATAACGGACTATAATTAGCCCACTTGGGACTAGATGGCGCTGTGTGGAATAAATATATTATAAGTATAGACGACCACAGTTGCAAAGAAATTGAATTTTAAAGTTCACTCACCCGAGGGAAGGGAGTTTTGGCGTCCGCCGGAATAGTATAGCTAAACTACCCTAGGGCTAAGAGCATTTTTTTCCATGAGTCATACTCCGATATCTAGAAGTACTTACCTGATTGTTCCTATTAGGCATGTCCATGAAATAGCTCTCGTTCTGCGCAACGTTCCCGCGCAGAGAAGCGATGGCTCTACCTAGACGGGTGAAGTGCTTGCCGATCGCGTCTTCTTCTAGAGGCTCTACTAGTGCTTCGGACTCTGTAAACAAACAAACAAACAATAATAACTTTATTTAAATAAACCTGTTTGAAGTACTTTCAAATCGTCAAATCTATTTAACAAACAAAATACCATTAATAACAGACATGAATACCATAATATTAAATGTATACAATAAATATACTGTACTTAAATAAATGTGATGCTACCACCGGATCGGAAAGTTGTTTCTGTACTGAGAAGAACCGGCAAGAAACTCAGCAGTTACTCTTTTTACAATAGTTGTTAGTAAATTACAATATGAACTTTGAACAAAATAGCATAAATGTATGAGAATGAGATGGAAAGAAGCTAGTTTCGGTACCAAAGTCATAGGCACTGCCACGACGCTTGGTTTCTGACTAGCTCACAAATGTGTACTACTTTAAGCGTCTTCGTTTTTTTAGCGTTGTTTTCTTTTTTTTTAGTCTTTTTTGTGGAGATCTTTGGTGGAGGCCTATGCCCAGCAGTGGGCGTCGTTCGGCTGATATGATGATGATGATAATATAATGATGATGATGATAATAAAATGATGATGATGAAAATAGCGTCTTTTGTTCTGGGTCGAAAATGGATGCTCAACCCTGAAACCTGTTATGTTCTTTTCTGCTATTTCTACCTTTAGTTTGTTGAACTTGTTAGGTAACATGAAATTTCGATCTTTGTTTCTACTTTATAGAGCGAGGAATTTCCTATAACAATTAAACATAAAGAATCTTAGTTGCCATGAAGAAACCAGCTTAGTGAAAACTTGTTTAAGTCTGATACCTAGTTAGGTTTAGTTAGTAGTAAGGTTCAAATTCTAATTTCATTCAAAAATTTGAATTTTAATATGAATTTGAAAAACGTGTAGTACCTAAGTAGGTATATAAGTTTCCATAAAGAAACCAGCTTAGTGAAAACTGCTTTAAGGCTATTATTAAGGTTTTAGTTTTGGTTAAAATTTAGGCTTCAGCAAAAAACTCCATTTTCGTTCAGTCATTGGACAAAATGCAACCGAAAACTATTGTAAAAGAATTCAAAAGTCAAACGCTGTCAAAAGACTAAATCCTTACCTTCCTCATCACCAGCTCCCTCATCACCCTCTCCTTTAGGAGTGGATCCCTTCTTCTCCTTCAGAACTGACGTGAGCTCGTTGATAACCTTCACAGGATACAACTTGTACGGAGCAAGGCATTGCTTCTTATCCAGTGGACCTTGGAGAGCTATGGATAAAAACATAGCTTTATAGGAAAGGTTTTGGAAAAAAAAACGGTTGTGTGTGAAGTCGGTTCACTGACGATAGTTGAACGTGACAATGCCATAAATGGAACGCCTCAGAGTGAGGCAACGCTACATCGAATTATAGGATGTTGTCGAATTATAAGTCGTCTAAAATTACGAAATGTTGTTTTGGAAATTGGGTTTGGATTTTTGGCTTGGAACAAGAGTCTGAGCCTTCTCAACAAGTCTGTGGGCTCAATGCTCTTGTACGATAAAGGTAGGGTGTTCCATGGTCTTAAGGTCAGTCTCTATTCAATAGGTACACATACACGATACATGTATTATTATTAAGGTGCAATGTATAACTTTCAAATTTCTGGGCCTGTTTAGAAATTGTGATTTGAAGGCAATGTTTTTTACAATCTACAAGAACAAACCCTACAAAACTAGATTCAAAAATAATCAGGATCATAAAAAAAAACGCATGCTTGCTTACAACTGCTCTAAACAAACTGTTTACTCAGTCATTACTTACTCAGTTTGTCAATAAATTCTCCAGGACTTGAGAAGACCATCAGCGCTGGGCTTGATTCTGGTGGAACGAACTCTGGCTCCGGTTCAGGTTTCTCTTCACCCTCTGGAATTAATAAATTAGTTAGTAGACCATGCCTTTTTGAAGGCATTTTAGTTCTTCTGTTTAAGATCTTGCGCAGAAAAAATTGGTTGAATCTTTAGGAATACATAACACATATCATAACATAACCTCACGACCATATCCCTAATGGGTTAGTCAGAGACACACTGGTTATTACCGCATGGTGAACGGAACATTCAGAAGACCACATTTCGCAAAGAGAATTTGAACCCAACGTGGTAAGGGCCTACTGCCGTTATCCGCGTCGCTTGGGTTTATAACAGTGTTTTCTATCAACGTTATCAGAGTTAGCCGTAAATTGAATAATGAACACAAAGTAGGTGTGTTCCGGCCAGATTTGATATAGGGACCATCGGGTTCCGAGCCAAAGTGTTTAACCACTGGGCCACGAGGCTCACAGGAGTACACTTTTAGCTTAGTACATGGAAACATTTGAATAAGGTCTCAAAAAGATATTAAATATGTTCTCACCACCACCAGCCTCTTCGTCTTCACCTTCTTCATCACCACCACCTCCTTCTCCAGACATTTCGTCTTTTATACGCTGAAGACGGATTTCATCACCTGAAGTCATACGAAATAAATTAAAAATTAAATAACATACCAAACGCTGTGGATTATATTTTAAGACGGGTTGTCAGAGGCACACTAATTGTTGCCGTCATGGAAAGCAGAACATTCAGAAGCCCACATTTTGCCGAGAGAATTCAAACCCAACCAGATAAAGGGCAACACTACCGCCGGATTATTCTGATTGTTTGGGTTTGATATCCGTATTTTCCATGACCGGAGAGTAGCCACAAATTGTAAAATTAAATAGGGAGTAGGTGTTCCGGTCCGGAGTATTTAACCACTGGACCTTTCAAACCCTTTTCACTTTGGTTTTCGATGATCCTAAAAAATAGACCTACAAACGATTTTCCTACCTTATTACCACTAAGACTATGATTAACGAGTTTATTTCTGTAGGCCTAGCACGACCCGCTAATGTTATGGTAATCGAAAAGCAAACGAAACTTTTTTTAAGCCGTAGGAAAAAGAAAAAAAACAGTATCGTTTACTTTTCGATTACCAAAACGTTAGCGGTTCGTGCTAGGCCTACTTGTTTCAATCAGATCTTACCTTTCGTGATCCTCTGCCTAGTCAGCATCCCCTTAGCCATGGTTGGCGCCGGATCGAAAGCCACCACTTTCCCCCCCACTGCCATCCAAACACCAATCTGGTGGTAATCTCCCACCAAGAGGGTCACGTGGCTTGGCTTACTTTGGTCGTACCAGAGTTTGAAGAGGGCATCTTTTATTTCTGTGAGAGGATATGTAACATTATAAAATGATGTATTGTTTTGGATCAAAGTATTTATGAGTAAACTACAGGAAATTAAAACCAGTGATGAAGTTTCAATTTTCTCAAAAATATTCCTATTTTCGACTTTCATCCAATCAATAACTATTATTGTATATTTATATTAATTGATAATAGTTTTGTTCGCACAGTGTGAACGCCTTTGGTTTGATGCAACTCAGTGCCATGGTCCGTATACTTTCATGGGTATATATTCTTTGGATATATATAGTGTTCCTATTTTTGTTTTTAGGATGTTCCTTGCTAATACTTGACTTACATACTTAACTTAAGTTTTTTTTAAATTTTTCTTCTTGTTCCTTTTTCATTTTGCTACACCCCTATGGGGTCATGTATATTTTAGTTTTATACTTGTATAAATGTAAATGTATATGGTGCATTAAACAATATGAATATGAATATCCGCCGATTCCTTAAAAGTAAGTACTTTATTTATTTATTTATTTATTTATTAAGAAAACCAACGGCGTGTTTACAAAAGAAATTACATACAGTACTTAACCACTAGTAAGGCTAATAAAAGGTTTCCCTTAACTAACTAAGAGTACAAAGTGTCGTGAGCTATTAATGAAGGTATGAATACAATTCAATTACAATTCAGTTTTAGAACATTAAATGCATTGACAATGACAAAGTACCTGAAAGTAAATTAAATTAACCTTGAAAGTTAAAGAATAATTTTAATTTTAAAGAAAACAATTTAACTCAGTTGCATCACATGGAATGCGTTAACATCAACAAGTAAATTTTGAAAAATGAAAATACCTACATTGAAAAACAAAGAAAGGCAAAAAAAAAAATGATATTGATATTTATAACTGACTAGTGTTTTAGGTGCTTAAATTACCTATAATTATTTCCAACTTTTATGCTTTAGTGTTTATTTATTTTACAATAGTGAAAAAGTGGCGAAACATTGCGTAATTTTATTATTACAAAAACAAATAAAACTGCAAAAACAAACATGATTCAGCTTATAATAAATGTCCACGAGTTTACGAGTCCGGGGCGTAATACTTAATAATGCTTCACAGAAAGAAAGTTAAAAATAATGAAGTTATCGTGAACCAAATTCCTACCTATATCATGTCATACATGAAGTAAAAACTACTCCTTAAATGTGTCCTGCCCTTTAAGACACCTCACAATGTGTGCTTTAAATGTATTTTTCGAACAGTTAAAAGGGTCTATGTCACTAAATTTGGTATTGTATGCACGTGCAATACGCGTGAGAACCGAGTTGCTACAGTAGTTAGATGAGTACCGCGGGACGTGCAGCAGTGGCGTGTGGCGCGTGCGGCGCCGCGGAGTGCGCAGAGTCAAGCCCGCCACTAGATTCGTGCAGTCTATTTGTCCGTTAAGTATATCGTGTAGCAAGCACATGTCCAAGAACTCGCGCCTCTCGTCGAGTCTCAAAAGTCCATGGTGACGACAGCTGTCTAAGTAAGAGCCAGGATTTGCTCGCAGCCGGTAATTCAGATGATTTATGAACTTCTTCTGAATACGTTCCAGGCGATCGGTATAAACTTTATATTGAGGTGACCAAATAGGACTGGCATATTCTAATATGCTGCGTACATAAGCAAAGTAGACTGATTTAATCGCGCCAATATCATTGAAAGGTTTACACGCGCGCAAAACAAACCCCAAATTTTTAAAAGCCTTGTCCTGAATGATGTCTATATGATTACACATTACGAATTTATCGTCGAAGACCACTCCAAGATCTCTGATGGTGTCTACTTTTGTAATTGGAACGTTATTAATGGAGTATGTGCTGAGTACAGATTTTCTTTTTCTAGTATATGTGATACACTGACACTTGTTTACATTTATAGTTATTTTGTTTTTAATATAATAGTTGTTAAGATTGGTGAGATTTTGTTGTAATAATTTACAATCGTTTGAATTCTTGATTTTTAAAAATATTTTTTTATCGTCTGCGTACATTAAATGTTCAGCGCGATCAAAACAGTCCACAATGTCAAAAAGATACGCGTTGTAAAATAGGGGTCCAAGATGTGAGCCTTGTGGCACGCCAGTAGGCACGTTCACAAAGTTTGACCTAAAGCCACCAACAACGACCGCCTGAGAGCGATTAGCTAAATATGACTGAATCCAGCGCAACAAGTCTCCGTGTATTCCCAGCCTCTGAAGCTTATCGAGAAGGATGATGTGATCCACGCGGTCGAATGCTTTTTCGAAATCCGTGTAAATCACATCAACCTGTCCTCCGCCGTCCATACTCTTAAGAACGTACTCCGTAAAGCATGAGAGATTAGTGATCGTTGAACGTCTCCGGAGAAAACCGTGCTGGTTGTTGGACATGCCCTTGTGGATAATGGGATAGATTGCGTTGTACACGTTTTTTTCAAAAACTAAAAAACATTTACAGCTAGGATTTGTAGAATTAACATCGTTTGTGAATAAGAAAATGTTTTCGCTTACGTTTCATAGTTTCCTTCTTTTCTTCTTCTTCCAATTCTTCTCCAGTTTCATCATTGCCTCCTCCTTCTTCTTCTTCTTCTCCACCCTCCTTTTAGAAAGCAGAAGACACTTTATAAATAAAAGTTTTATAACAAAAACATTGGCACTGAAAGTCTGAGTTTTTCAATCTGTGTTTCCCATAACCGTAGAGTTTGCAAATGTACAATGAACGCAAAGTTCAGCCAGCGAGTCTTGACGTTTACTCGTTAATAAGTTGGCTACTACACAAAAGGTCGCAGCTTCGATCCCCACACAGCACACACATTCGTATTCATGAACATGTCTGTTTGTTCTAGTCTGGGTGTTTCTTATGTAAAACTAGCAGCCGCCCGCGACTTCGTCCGCGTGGACTTAGCTGTATTGTGAAAAAAGATTTTCCCACTTTTCTGTTGAAATTTTCTTGAATTTTCTTAGCTATAAACCTCACGGAGCCCGAGACCTTTCGAACGAATGCAAAACCGTGGAAATCGGTTCGTGCGTTCTGGAGTTATAGCGTCAGGAAGGAAAACCCGACTTATTTTTATATAGTAGATATGACATGTGTGTATTTATAAAAACACGTATTTAAGTACATGTTTTTATCTAGTACGGTCGCCTTAATACTTAAGTTACCCATCTTAGTAGCGAAATTGCGGATTGTGCTTTCGGTTTTCTTGTAGGTCTGTAGCCAAGAAGATTCCCACCAACGATCAAGGTTAACACTAGAGTACCCGCGCGGGGTACATATGTCACCCAGGGTGTAATTTTGCTTTATAATTTTTGAATCAGACGCGCTTCAGTGCTGCCCTTCCAGGTATTCCTCAAGTATATATCATGCCACGTGTCAGTAGTCCACCATCACTCTAGGTGCGTCGGCTTATGCATAGTGCGTTCATAAAAGTGCGCGGGTGACACATGTACCCCGCGCGGGCACTCAGGAAGTTTTTGAAACCATGTCGTTAACTCTTTATTTTTCACTACTCATACTCTGAAAGTAGGTCATTACTGACCTGAGAAGCGGGCTGAAAGTAATACTTTTCATCCCTAGGGAGAATCACTTTCAACTGACAGCTGTCAAAGTATTTTTAAAAAAACTAGTTCTTTTTCACATACAGCCACGATATAAAATTGAAATAACTTAAAGTTACGTATTGATTAGAGAAAATATATTTTTTAAATAACTTTATTATATTTAGTTTCAACAATTTCTTTAAAATAACTTAGCTTTGAGCAAAATATTTACCATTTTTCCAATGATGAGAACAAAAAATAATGGCTTAATAGTGGGCCGGCCACGGATAAAAAACAAACAAAATAGCTAATTCATGTTTTTATTATTACTTTCCCCGTATTTGTAATGAAAAGCACAGTGTTTACCTCGGGTTAAAGACTTATTTAGTCCCTCGAACTATTGGCGCCCTCACTTCGTTCCGGGCGCCAAACCCCGTCTCGGGACTAAATAAGTTACTTTCACCCCTAGGGTAACAATGTACTATTACTCATTTCATGATCAACAAAGTATATATGCCCAAGAATATCTATCAACTTACTCCAACAGGCGCGTCAGGCAACCTCAGCGGCAGTTTGATCGGTTCTCCAAGTTCAATGGAGAAGGTGTTCGCTCCCATCGCGAACTTCTCCGTCAGGTCCTCGGGAAGAATCTCCTTGCGACCCGTCTGCTTCACGTGTTGCAGGTAGTAGTCAGCTCCGGCATCTGTATGTTAGTGACAAATTGAGGAGGTCAGGAACAAAAGGCGACATTTACACTTTTTCTTTTTTTCCAGGAAACAAGAAAAATGTAATTTGGGTATGCACATGGAATATATCACATATTTTATTGGGGACAGCAACAGTTTTAATAGCCAATTATATGTATTAAGTTATTCAAAAAAATACTGATAAATATAGGTAATATTCAATGAAATAATTTTCAAATGTCACCTTTAGATTGTACAAAGTAAATGTACAAAGTAAATGTCGCTATTTGATTCAATCTAGTGATAAATGGAACCTTTTGTAATTTTTTTATTGTTCCCAAAGGTACCCATTTATCGAATAACAAATTGATTTTGAAAAAAGATCGACAAAATGTACTGTATTTGATTTAAATTGGACATTATTGGACTTTTTATCTACAAATTGAATGTAAATGTTACCTTTTGAACAGAATGCCTCTTTTAAACGCTGTTTTTTTCGTGAAATAAGTCACTAATTAAACCAAATCAGTTTAGAAATTGATAAAATTCTAGGTTTAGAGCCCGAAGCAAAAAAAAAGCAATCGAGCCGGATGCGTAAATGTCACCTTTTGTTCTTGACCTCCTCAATTGTAGTTTGAGCTTGTATTGCATTGTGGTATAGAATTTAAAACATAGCTCAAAAAGGTGGAACTAAGCCAAGAAAATTAGAGTAAGGGAGACAGTCGGGGGTTTACAAATTAAGCTTACAAGAACGATTTCAAGGCAGAATTTCTGGCTGGATATCCTGGCACCTTGATCTGCTAGACGAAAACTCTTTTTGGAAATAAGCAAATCTGTACTGTCTAATGTAATTGCCTTCGTGTGTACGAACAAGGAAAAAAATCTCGTCAACCAAGGGGGAATCTCACTTAACATCATAAACAGCCTATATACGTCCCACTGCTGGGCACAGGCCTCACCTCAACTATGAGGTGGAACGAGCCATACTCCAACACGCGGGCTCAGTGCGGATTGTTGGAGGGGTGTAAGGTTAGTGAGCAACTTTAATGTCAGAAGTTATCAAGCCGCCCTAAGGCCTCTGACTAGTCTTAACGACTGAAATCTAGCGACGTCAGCCGGGACCAACTACTTAACGTGCCTCCCGAAGCACGGAGATGCCCAATAATTACATCACTAAATTTCGGTCGGGGTGGTCACCCATCCCATTTCCGACCCGGCGTGTGTTGCTTTACAACAGCGATCGTCGCCGATCACTGTCGCAACTGCGCCACGGGCACGGAAGATTTTTAAGAAACTTACCCAGAAAGTTGTACATATGGTCCTGGTGCATATGAGGAGGTGGAACTGACTCTGTGGCTGCTGCGAAGGCGGCGACAGCTGGCAATGCGAAGGACCGACCCGCCATGTCTTCTTCCTATAGTCCGGTCAAATTAGACCAAAAAATAAGAGTGAAGTTACATTAATTCCCACCAAGCTGAAAATCGGTAAGATTGTTTGAAATATCATTAAAAACAAAATTAGAAAGTTCCCCATCTTTCCCCTGTAAGGAAAAAAATTTATTCAAGGTCAAAGGTAAAAAAAATGAGTTTTTCGCGATTTTCAGCAAAACGGTAAGTTTTATCATAAAAATATCACAGATAAAAATTGTAGATAATAAAAATAATCTACAAAAAATTAATTAATACTTTTTTTCTACGAGCCACCGTTTTTGAGATATAACGATTCAAAAAGCTGTAAAAGTTGCGCTAAGTACACTACCTCAGTTACCACCGGGAAGCGAAGAGAACCCAGGCGTGGCAGCGTGGTGGACTGGACACCCGCCCGCTGCGGCCCGCAAGGGCGACGGGCTGCGGGGCCAGTGGGGCCTGCAGGCGCCTTTGAGGCGCGTGGTAGGGGCCGCGGCGCACAACCGGTTGGTGGGGGCCAGTGATCCGAGGCTGATCCCCCTGTGCGTCGCGGCCCGGCGGGGCCGTACCGTCGGTTACGGCAGCGGAGCCGTCCTTTGGGTGGCTCGTGGTTGCGGGCCCAGTAGGGTCGCTGCGGCCCGTAAGGGCGACGTGGGGCTGCGGGGCCAGTGGGGCCTGCAGGCGCCTTGAGGCGCGTGGTTGGGGCCGCGGCGCACAACCGGTTGGTGGGGGCCAGTGATCCGAGGCTGATCCCCCCTGTGCGTCGCGGCCCGGCGGGGCCGTACCGAAGGTTACGGCAGCGGAGCCGCCCTTTGGGTGGCTCGTGGTTGCGGGCCCAGTAGGGCCTGCGTACGGTGGCCAGCTGGCGCGTGGTACGGGGGTGCCGCCGCCAGCATTGCACGGGTCACCGCTGCCTGGTAGGGACGGCTTGACATCCTCGGCTGTCCCTTCTGGCCTCCCCTCACGATGGGGGGGGGGTCGCTTCCGGCCCGCCGTCCAGGCGGGCTCCGTCCGGGGGAACGCGTAACAGGCTTCGCGCTACTCACCGTGTTCCCCCACTATACGGACGATAAGAGGGAGTAGTAGGGGTTTTAGTCGGTAGGGCCACTGGTATACCACCTTTCCAGTGGAGAGTCCGACATAACCCGTCCGTCCCCCGGTGGACGGGTATGCGTAAGGCATTTCCCCTACTTTAAAAAAAAAAAAAAAAAAAAAAAAAAAAAGTACACTACCTCATGGTGGCGTGGAAACGTGTGCATATTATGACGAATACAACTTTTACAACTTTTTGAATCGTTATATCTCAAAAACGGTGGCTCGTAGAAAAAAAAAGTATTAATTAATTTTTTGTAGATAATTTTATGATCTACAATTTTTGTCTGAGATATTTTTATGATAAAACTTACCGTTTTGCTAAAAATCGCGAAAAACTCATTTTTTTTACCTTTGACCTTGAATATATTTTTTTTTCCTTACAGGGGAAATATGGGGAACTTTCAAATTTTGTTTTTAATGATATTTCAAACAATCTTACCGATTTTCAGCTTGGTGGGAATTTAGGTAACTTTGAATGTCTAATTTGACCGGATTACTATTGTGATAAACACGTTATTATCATTGAACAAAAACAGGAGCATTGTGATTGAATCAGGAATGAAAAAATTTGATGTAAAACTTGAGTTATCCACGTAACCAAACTGTAGAACTATTCTGAAACTGCCTTCGATCCAAAACTTGGATTCCCCTGCCAGTTAACTTAACAGAATTCTATTTTTCACAGCTGTTAAAAGTTTTTCTGAATATCTGACAGCAGAATGTAAGTGCTGGGTTATTCATAAGAAGAATGAGGTTTTAACACCACGCGTCAAAAATGACGAAAGTAATAAGTTTTCCGATGAGGTAAGTTCGAATTTAATTATATCCCTCAATGAATTGAAAATTAAGTACTGTTTAAAAAAAAAGGAAACAAAAGGATCAAGACTGCGTTTAGGAGATATTTAGAGAGTTCTTGTAATGCTCCTCAAATATGATATTCTTAGATATCGATTGTGCGAAGTTCAGGCTGGTAAATGAGTTAAAGTGGTAGTGGAAAGGATGAATGGCAATAGAAATGGTGAAGGTCTTCTACTTTCAAGTAGGAGTGAAACGCTGTTTGAAAAACCTGCAGATTAGGTCTTGGTCGGAGCTACCCTTTCAAGCAGTACAACTAGATCACTTGAAGATCTGTGAATCCACGAGAGCTTCTTCAATACATCAAATGACATAAGGCTATATACAATCAAGAAAACGCAATGCTTGCGCGAGCTAATGGAGGATAACTCCATCTAGCGGTGAGCAGTTGAGCTAAGTTATAAATGAAGGGTTCTAATCACATGTGCTAAGTAAGCATGGTCAACACTGTTGCTAATGATGATGATGATGACGAAAGAGTTTTTGCTCACCCCGACTCCAGCCTTTTCAGCAGCTTTTCCGATGGCAGTATTCTCTCCGCGAGGACCCATCATAACGGCTGCCGTGCCCTTGGTGATCCACTCGAAGGCTTTGCTCTGGAAGATGAAATAACACAGGATATACTCTATTGCACAAGGAAAACAATTACAATGGAAATTGGACAAAGTGAGACAAAAAAATAGCCAGAAAGAAAGATTACTAATTCTGCTTTATTTTTATTAGATGGACCTTATGAGAATTACTTGATTTTGAATGCAAAAATGCCATGGGTATTCCAAGAGTTTAGCAAAAAATCTAAATTGGTTGGTTTGGTTTGTCGCGCTTGTTATTCATGTTCTTTTGGTTTCCAAAGTTCCTTTTGTTTAACTTATTAAATTTTCTCATGTTTTAATGACTATTTCGAAACATCAAAATGTTACAAACGCAAATTAAACCTTTATTGGGAATTAGACCAAACGCTGGAGGAGTTGATTAGACAAAAGGAAGGGAAAAAATGAAAAATGAAAAAATGGTTTACTTATGTCGATAATTCTAGTGTTTCGAATATATTTCTTTCAGTATATATTGCATTTCAGCAATAAAAATGCCCTAAAGTAATTGAATGTGCGACCATTTCAATGAAATTTGACCATTTTCATCAAAATCAACTGGCAACACTGGAAATGAGAATTGAAACTATTTTTTGGAAGGGGTCACACTTTTGACCTGCCATACTAAGTCATCCCATAGTAAATTTACTGAGAGTCACTGAAAATGCTACTTTGTATGAAAAAAAATGTGAAGTTCGCAACAATCATTGAAAAATTGCGAGGCCAGAGGCCGAACTCCGCGTAGGGCGAAGCCGAGCGTCCATCATCGACCTTCAAGTAACTTCGCGAAGCCGTAGGCTGAGCTTCCGCACTAGGATCCTTTTATTTATTTATTTATTTATTTATTTCTTAAGGACAACTTACAAAACATACACCAGGTAAATTACAGTAGTACATTCTTGGGTAGTTCTAGTTACAGTGTTGTTGTTTTTTTGCTAAAACAACAACCACCCAGAAAAGGACGAGAGCTTTGCTCCGGAACAGTGAACCCAACTACAAGCAATTGCGAGCGCGGGATTGGCGAAGCGATACAGTCAACAGCAGGACAGGCTACCTGTTTCATGTTTGTTTTTTTTCCTAGCAAAGAAGATTCTAATGAGGTACAGTCAACAGCATGTCAGGTTACCCATTTCATTTATACCTTGTTACAGTTTTTGCCTCGTCCTTAGAAGCTACTTTCGAGGTACAGGCAACAACACGTAAGGCTACCCGATTCAGTTTTTGCCTTTTTCTTGGCAAAAAAGATACTAATGAGGTACAGTCAACAGCATGTCATGCTACCCGTTTAATTTTTTAATCTTTTCCTAAAAAGTTACTCGCGGGGTACAGTCAACAGCATGTCAGGCTACCCGTTTCATGTTTTGTCTTTTTCCTAGCAAGAAAGATTCTAATGAAGAACAGTCAACAGCATGTCAGGCTACCCATTTCTTTTTTTACCTTTTTCTTAAAAAGTTACTTTCGAGGTACAGTCAACAGCATGTCAAACTACCCAGTTCACTTTTTACCTTTTGCTTAAAAAGTAACTTGCGAGGTACAGTCAAAAGCATGTCAGGCTACCCGCTTCATTTTTTAATCTTTTCTTAAAAAGTTACTCGCGGGGTAAAGTCAACAGCATGTCAGGCTACCCGTTTCATGTTTTATCTTTTTCTTAGCAAAAAAGATTCAAATGAGGTACAGTCAACAGCATGTCAGGTTGCCAGTTTCTTTTATACCTTTTTCTTAAAAAGTTACTTTCGAGGTACAGTCAACAGCATGTCAAACTACCCAGTTCACTTTTTGCCTTTTTCTTAAAAAGTTACTTTCGAGGTACAGTCAACAGCATCTCAGGTTCCACCTAGTTAGTATGTATGTATGTATGTATGGTCGTACGTCTAGCTTGGTCTCCGGCGCCACTTTCTAATAAGCTACTTTCGAGGTACAGTCAACAGCATGTCAAACTACCCAGTTCACTTTTTGCCTTTTTCTTAAAATGTTACTTTCGAGGTGCAGTCAACAGCATGTCAAACTACCCAGTTCACTTTTTGCCTTTTTCTTAAAAAGTTACTTTCGAGGTACAGTCAACAGCATCTCAGGTTCCACCTAGTTAGTATGTATGTATGTATGTATGGTCGTACGTCAAGCTTGCTCTCCGGCACCACTTTCTAATAAGCTACTTTCGAGGTACAGTCAACAGCATGCCAGGCTAGCCATTTCATTCTTTAACCTTCTTCCAAGCAAAAGTGAATTGCGAGGTACAGTCAACAGCATGTCAGGCTACCCGTTTCTTTTTTTTACCTTTTTCTTAAAAAGTTACTTTCGAGGTACAGTCAACAGCATGTCAGGTTGCCAGTTTCATTTTTTACCTTTTTCCTAAAATGTTACTTTCGAGGTACAGTCAACAGCATGTCAGGCTACCCTTTTTTTTGCCTTTTTCTTAAAAAGTTACTTTCGAGGTACAGTCAACGGCATCTCAGGTTCCACCTAGTTAGTATGTATGTATGTATGTATGGTCGTACGTCAAGCTTGCTCTCCGGCACCACTTTCTAATAAGCTACTTTCGAGGTACAGTCAACAGCATGTCAAACTACCCGTTTCACTTTTTACCTTTTGCCACTATAGACACTCACCTGAGTCACTATAGACACTAACCTGAGTCACTATAGACACTCACCTGAGTCACTATAGACACCAACCTGAGTCGCTATAGACACTAACCTTAGTCACTATAGACACTCACCTGAGTCACTATAGACACCAACCTGAGTCGCTATAGACACTAACCTGAGTCACTATAGACACTCACCTGAGTCACTATAGACACTAACCTGAGTCACTATAGACACTAACCTGAGTCACTATAGACACTCACCTGAGTCACTATAGACACTAACCTGAGTCACTTTAGACACTCACCTGAGTCACTATAGACACCAACCTGAGTCGCTATAGACACTTACCTGAGTCACTATAGACACTCACCTGAGTCACTATAGACACCAACCTGAGTCGCTATAGACACTAACCTGAGTCACTATAGACACTCACCTGAGTCACTATAGACACTAACCTGAGTCACTTTAGACACTCACCTGAGTCACTATAGACACCAACCTGAGTCGCTATAGACACTTACCTGAGTCACTATAGACACTCACCTGAGTCACTATAGACACCAACCTGAGTCGCTATAGACACTAACCTGAGTCACTATAGACACTCACCTGAGTCACTATAGACACCAACCTGAGTCACTATAGACACTCACCTGAGTCACTAAAAGCAACTTTCGAGGTACAGTCAACAGCATGTCAGGTTGCCAGTTTCATTTTTTCAGCGAAAGTAACTTGCGAGGTACAGTCAACAGCATGTCAGGCTACCCGTTTCTTTTTTTACTTTTTTCTTAAAAAATTACTTTCGAGGTACAGTCAACAGCATCTCAGGTTCCACCTAGTTAGTATGTATGTATGTATGTATGGTCGTACGTCTAGCTTGGTCTCCGGCGCGCCCAGCTCCGGCACCAGGCGTGTGGCGGTGACGCAGACAGGCGAGATGTTGAAGCTGTCATCAGCTCCAACAGACAGGTTGTTCAGGATCAGACCTAGTTAGTATGTATGTATGTATGTATGGTCGTACGTCAAGCTTGCTCTCCGGCACCACTTTCTAATAAGCTACTTTCGATGTACAGTCAACAGCATGTCAAACTACCCGTTTCACTTTTTACCTTTTGCCACTATAGACACTCACCTGAGTCACTATAGACACCAACCTGAGTCGCTATAGACACTAACCTGAGTCACTATAGACACTCACCTGAGTCACTATAGACACCAACCTGAGTCGCTATAGACACTAACCTGAGTCACTATAGACACTCACCTGAGTCACTATAGACACTCACCTGAGTCACTATAGACACCAACCTGAGTCACTATAGACACTCACCTGAGTCACTAAAAGCAACTTTCGAGGTACAGTCAACAGCATGTCAGGTTGCCAGTTTCATTTTTTCAGCGAAAGTAACTTGCGAGGTACAGTCAACAGCATGTCAGGCTACCCGTTTCTTTTTTTACTTTTTTCTTAAAAAATTACTTTCGAGGTACAGTCAACAGCATCTCAGGTTCCACCTAGTTAGTATGTATGTATGTATGTATGGTCGTACGTCTAGCTTGGTCTCCGGCGCGCCCAGCTCCGGCACCAGGCGTGTGGCGGTGACGCAGACAGGCGAGATGTTGAAGCTGTCATCAGCTCCAACAGACAGGTTGTTCAGGATCAGACCTAGTTAGTATGTATGTATGTATGTATGGTCGTACGTCAAGCTTGCTCTCCGGCACCACTTTCTAATAAGCTACTTTCGATGTACAGTCAACAGCATGTCAAACTACCCGTTTCACTTTTTACCTTTTGCCACTATAGACACTCACCTGAGTCACTATAGACACCAACCTGAGTCGCTATAGACACTAACCTGAGTCACTATAGACACTCACCTGAGTCACTATAGACACCAACCTGAGTCGCTATAGACACTAACCTGAGTCACTATAGACACTCACCTGAGTCACTATAGACACTCACCTGAGTCACTATAGACACCAACCTGAGTCGCTATAGACACTAACCTGAGTCACTATAGACACTCATCTGAGTCACTATAGACACCAACCTGAGTCGCTATAGACACTAACCTGAGTCACTATAGACACTCACCTGAGTCACTATAGACACTCACCTGAGTCACTATAGACACCAACCTGAGTCGCTATAGACACTAACCTGAGTCACTATAGACACTCATCTGAGTCACTATAGACACCAACCTGAGTCGCTATAGACACTAACCTGAGTCACTAAAAGCAACTTGCGAGGTACAGTCAACAGCATCTCAGGTTACCCGATTCAGTTTTTGCCTCTATTTTAGAAGCTACTTACGAGGTACAGTCAACAGCATGTCAGGCTACCCGTTTTTTTTTACCTTTTTCTTAAAAAGTTACTTTCGAGGTACAGTCAACAGCATCTCAGGTTCCACCTAGTTAGTATGTATGTATGTATGTATGGTCGTACGTCAAGCTTGCTCTCCGGCACCACTTTCTAATAAGCTACTTTCGAGGTACAGTCAACAGCATGTCGGGCTAGCCATTTCATTTTTTACCTTTTTCCTAGCAAAAAAGATTTTTATGAGGTACAGTCAGCAGCATGTCAGGCCACCGTTTTTTTTTACCTTTTTCTTAAAAAGTTACTTTCGAGGTACAGTCAACAGCATGTCAAATTACCCGTTTCATATTTAACCTTTTTTAAAAAAGTAACTTTCGAGGTACAGTCAACAGCATGTCAGGCTACCCGTTTCTTTTTTCACTTTTTTCTTAAAAAGTTACTTTCGAGGTACAGTCAACAGCATCTCAGGTTCCACCTAGTTAGTATGTATGTATGTATGTATGGTCGTACGTCAAGCTTGCTCTCCGGCACCACTTTCTAATAAGCTACTTTCGAGGTACAGTCAACAGCATGTCGGGCTAGCCATTTCATTTTTTACCTTTTTCCTAGCAAAAAAGATTCTTATGAGGTACAGTCAGCAGCATGTCAGGCTACCGTTTTTTTACCTTTTTCTTAAAAAGTTACTTTCGAGGTACAGTCAACAGCATCTCAGGTTCCACATAGTTAGTATGTATGTATGTATGTATGGTCGTACGTCAAGCTTGCTCTCCGGCACCACTTTCTAATAAGCTACTTTCGAGGTACAGTCAACAGCATGTCAAACTACCCGTTTCACTTTTTACCTTTTGCTTAAAAAGTAATGCGAGGTACAGTCAACAGCATGTCAGGTTACCCGATTCAGTTTTTGCCTCTATTTTAGAAGCTACTTTCGAGGTACAGTCAACAGCATGTAAGGCTACAAGTTTCATGTTTTGTTTTTTTTCTAGCAAGAAAGATTCTAATGAGGTACAGTCAACAGCATATCAGGTTGCCAGTTTCATTTTTTCAGCGAAATTAACTTGCGAGGTACAGTCAACAGCATGTCAGGCTACCCGTTTTTTTTACCTCGAGGTACAGTCAACAGCATGTCAAATTACCCGTTTCATATTTAACCTTTTTTAAAAAAGTTACTTTCGAGGTACAGTCAACAGCATGTCAGGCTACCCATTTCTTTTTTCACTTTTTTCTAAAAAAGTTACTTTCGAGGTACAGTCAACAGCATCTCAGGTTCCACCTAGTTAGTATGTATGTATGTATGTATGGTCGTACGTCTAGCTTGGTCTCCGGCGCGCCCAGCTCCGGCACCAGGCGTGTGGCGGTGACGCAGACAGGCGAGATGTTGAAGCTGTCATCAGCTCCAACAGACAGGTTGTTCAGGATCAGACCTAGTTAGTATGTATGTATGTATGTATGGTCGTACGTCAAGCTTGCTCTCCGGCACCACTTTCTAATAAGCTACTTTCGATGTACAGTCAACAGCATGTCAAACTACCCAGTTCACTTTTTGCCTTTTTCTTAAAAAGTTACTTTCGAGGTACAGTCAACAGCATGTCAAACTACCCAGTTCACTTTTTACCTTTTGCTTAAAAAGCAACTTGTGAGGTACAATCAACAGCATGTCAGGCTACCCATTTCATTTTTTACCTTTTTCTTAAAAAGTTTCTTTCGAGGTACAGTCAACAGCATGTCAGGCTACCCGTTTCTCTTTAACCTTTTTCTTAAAATGGTACTTTCGAGGTACAGTCAACAGCATGTCAGGCTACCCGTTTCTTTTTAACCTTTTTCTTAAAATGTTACTTTCGAGGTACAGTCAACAGCATGTCAAACTACCCATTTCATTTTTTAACCTTCTTCCAAGCGAAAGTTACTTTCGAGGTACAGTCAACAGCATGTTAGGCTACCCGTTTTTTTTTTTACCTTTTTCTTTAAAAGTTACTTTCGAGGTACAGTCAACAGCATCTCAGGTTCCACCTAGTTAGTATGTATGTATGTATGTATGGTCGTACGTCTAGCTTGGTCTCCGGCGCGCCCAGCTCCGGCACCAGGCGTGTGGCGGTGACGCAGACAGGCGAGATGTTGAAGCTGTCATCAGCTCCAGGAGACAGGTTGTTCAGGATCAGACCTAGTTAGTATGTATGTATGTATGTATGGTCGTACGTCAAGCTTGCTCTCCGGCACCACTTTCTAATAAGCTACTTTCGAGGTACAGTCAACAGCATGTCAAACTACCCGTTTCACTTTTTACCTTTTGCCACTATAGACACTCACCTGAGTCACTATAGACACCAACCTGAGTCGCTATAGACACTAACCTGAGTCACTATAGACACTCACCTGAGTCACTATAGACACCAACCTGAGTCGCTATAGACACTAACCTGAGTCACTATAGACACTCACCTGAGTCACTATAGACACCAACCTGAGTCGCTATAGACACTAACCTGAGTCACTATAGACACTCACCTGAGTCACTATAGACACCAACCTGAGTCGCTATAGACACTAACCTGAGTCACTATAGACACTCACCTGAGTCACTATAGACACTCACCTGAGTCACTATAGACACCAACCTGAGTCGCTATAGACACTAACCTGAGTCACTATAGACACTCACCTGAGTCACTATAGACACTCACCTGAGTCACTATAGACACTAACCTGAGTCACTATAGACACTCACCTGAGTCACTATAGACACCAACCTGAGTCGCTATAGACACTAACCTGAGTCACTAAAAGCAACTTGCGAGGTACAGTCAACAGCATCTCAGGTTCCACCTAGTTAGTATGTATGTATGTATGTATGGTCGTACGTCAAGCTTGCTCTCCGGCACCACTTTCTAATAAGCTACTTTCGAGGTACAGTCAACAGCATGCCAGGCTAGCCATTTCATTCTTTAACCTTCTTCCAAGCAAAAGTGATTTGCGAGGTACAGTCAACAGCATGTCAGGCTACCCGTTTTATTTTACCTTTTTCTTAAAATGTTACTTTCGAGGTACAGTCAACAGCATGTCAAACTACCCGGTTCACTTTTTGCGTTTTTCTTAAAAAGATACTTTCGAGGTACAGTCAACAGCATGTCAGGTCATTTGCGAGGTACAGTCAACAGCATGTCAGGTTACCCGATTCAGTTTTTGCCTTTTTCCTTGCAAAAAAGATTCTAATGAGGTACAGTCAACAGCATGTCAGGCTACCCGTTTCTTTTTTACCTTTTTCTTAAAATGTTACTTTCGAGGTACAGTCAACAGCATCTCAGGTTCCACCTAGTTAGTATGTATGTATGTATGTATGGTCGTACGTCTAGCTTGGTCTCCGGCGCGCCCAGCTCCGGCACCAGGCGTGTGGCGGTGACGCAGACAGGCGAGATGTTGAAGCTGTCATCAGCTCCAACAGACAGGTTGTTCAGGATCAGACCTAGTTAGTATGTATGTATGTATGTATGGTCGTACGTCAAGCTTGCTCTCCGGCACCACTTTCTAATAAGCTACTTTCGAGGTACAGTCAACAGCATGTCAAACTACCCGTTTCATTTTTTACCTTTTGCCACTATAGACACTCACCTGAGTCACTATAGACACTAACCTGAGTCACTATAGACACTCACCTGAGTCACTAAAGACACTAACCTGAGTCGCTATAGACACTCACCTGAGTCACTATAGACACTAACCTGAGTCACTATAGACACTCACCTGAGTCACTATAGACACCGACCTGAGTCGCTATAGACACTCACCTGAGTCACTATAGACACTCACCTGAGTCACTATAGACACTCACCTGAGTCACTATAGACACTCACCTGAGTCACTATAGACACTCACCTGAGTCACTATAGACACTCACCTGAGTCACTTTAGACACAAACCTGAGTCACTATAGACACTCACCTGAGTCACTATAGACACTAACCTGAGTCACTTTAGACACAAACCTGAGTCACTATAGACACTAACCTGAGTCACTATAGACACTAACCTGAGTCACTATAGACACTCACCTGAGTCACTATAGACACTATCCTGAGTCACTATAGACACTAACCTGAGTCACTATAGACACTAACCTGAGTCACTATAGACACTCACCTGAGTCACTATAGACACTAACCTGAGTCACTATAGACACTCACCTGAGTCACTATAGACACCGACCTGAGTCGCTATAGACACTCACCTGAGTCACTATAGACACTAACCTGAGTCACTATAGACACTAACCTGAGTCACTATAGACACTCACCTGAGTCGCTATAGACACTAACCTGAGTCACTATAGACACTCACCTGAGTCACTATAGACACTCACCTGAGTCACTATAGACACTCACCTGAGTCACTATAGACACTCACCTGAGTCACTATAGACACCAACCTGAGTCGCTATAGACACTCACCTGAGTCACTATAGACACTAACCTGAGTCACTATAGACACTCACCTGAGTCACTATAGACACTAACCTGAGTCACTATAGACACTCACCTGAGTCACTATAGACACCGACCTGAGTCGCTATAGACACTCACCTGAGTCACTATAGACACTCACCTGAGTCACTATAGACACTCACCTGAGTCACTATAGACACTCACCTGAGTCACTATAGACACTCACCTGAGTCACTATAGACACTCACCTGAGTCACTATAGACACTCACCTGAGTCACTATAGACACTCACCTGAGTCACTATAGACACTCACCTGAGTCACTATAGACACTCACCTGAGTCACTATAGACACTAACCTGAGTCACTATAGACACTAACCTGAGTCACTATAGACACTCACCTGAGTCACTATAGACACTAACCTGAGTCACTGTAGACACTAACCTGAGTCACTATAGACACTAACCTGAGTCACTATAGACACTCACCTGAGTCACTATAGACACTAACCTGAGTCACTATAGACACTCACCTGAGTCACTATAGACACCGACCTGAGTCGCTATAGACACTCACCTGAGTCACTATAGACACTCACCTGAGTCACTATAGACACTCACCTGAGTCACTATAGACACTCACCTGAGTCACTATAGACACTCACCTGAGTCACTATAGACACTCACCTGAGTCACTATAGACACTCACCTGAGTCACTATAGACACTCACCTGAGTCACTATAGACACTCACCTGAGTCACTATAGACACTCACCTGAGTCACTATAGACACTCACCTGAGTCACTATAGACACCAACCTGAGTCGCTATAGACACTAACCTGAGTCACTAAAAGCAACTTGCGAGGTACAGTCAACAGCATCTCAGGTTCCACCTAGTTAGTATGTATGTATGTATGTATGGTCGTACGTCTAGCTTGGTCTCCGGCGCGCCCAGCTCCGGCACCAGGCGTGTGGCGGTGACGCAGACAGGCGAGATGTTGAAGCTGTCATCAGCTCCAACAGACAGGTTGTTCAGGATCAGACCTAGTTAGTATGTATGTATGTATGTATGGTCGTACGTCTAGCTTGCTCTCCGGCACCACTTTCTAATAAGCTACTTTCGAGGTACAGTCAACAGCATGCCAGGCTAGCCATTTCATTCTTTAACCTTCTTTCAAGCAAAAGTAAATTGCGAGGTACAGTCAACAGCATGTCAGGCTACCCGTTTCTTTTTTTACCTTTTTCTTAAAAATTTACTTTCGAGGTACAGTCAACAGCATGTCAGGCTACCCATTTCATTTTTTACCTTTTTCTTAAAATGTTACTTTCGAGGTACAGTCAACAGCATGTCAAACTACCCGTTTCACTTTTTACCTTTTGCTTAAAAAGTAATTTGCGAGGTACAGTCAACAGCATGTCAGGCTACCCATTTCATTTTTTACCTTTTTCTTAAAATGTTACTTTCGAGGTACAGTCAACAGCATGTCAAACTACCCGTTTCACTTTTTACCTTTTGCTTAAAAAGTAATTTGCGAGGTACAGTCAACAGCATGTCAGGCTACCCGATTCAATTTTTACCTTTTTCCTTGCAAAAAAGATTCTTATGAGGTACAGTCAACAGCATGTCAGGTTGCCAGTTTCATTTTTTCAGCGAAAGTAACTTGCGAGGTACAGTCAACAGCATGTCAGGCTACCCTTTTTTTTTTTACCTTTTTCTTTAAAAGTTACTTTCGAGGTACAGTCAACAGCATGTCAGGTTCCACCTAGTTAGTATGTATGTATGTATGTATGGTCGTACGTCAAGCTTGGTCTCCGGCGCGCCCAGCTCCGGCACCAGGCGTGTGGCGGTGACGCAGACAGGCGAGATGTTGAAGCTGTCATCAGCTCCAACAGACAGGTTGTTCAGGATCAGACCTAGTTAGTATGTATGTATGTATGTATGGTCGTACGTCAAGCTTGGTCTCCGGCGCGCCCAGCTCCGGCACCAGGCGTGTGGCGGTGACGCAGACAGGCGAGATGTTGAAGCTGTCATCAGCTCCAACAGACAGGTTGTTCAGGATCAGACCTAGTTAGTATGTATGTATGTATGTATGGTCGTACGTCAAGCTTGGTCTCCGGCGCGCCCAGCTCCGGCACCAGGCGTGTGGCGGTGACGCAGACAGGCGAGATGTTGAAGCTGTCATCAGCTCCAGGAGACAGGTTGTTCAGGATCACGTCGGCTAGCTGGTCTACGCCGCCCTTGATGCGAATTAGGGCTGCGGCTGCTCTGGGCTCTTCGGATGGAGCACCTGGTTAGAAGAAAAGGTGGTTTTAAGGACACTGTAATGGTTTGTTGGAAGAAATCTCTACTTCTTTCTAATTTCAAATTTTGCACCGCCAACAGCATTTCTGTCTCGCCCAATGGTTGGCTGGTAGATAATGTTTTCAGCATTAAGTCACAAAGTTTAATGCCCAAACAATAAAAGGCGGACTTAATGCTAAAAGCATTCTCTACCATTGGGCGAGACAGAAATGCTGTTGGCGGTGCAAAATTCGAAATTAGAAATAAGTAGTAGATAGATAGTAGGTTGTTCAGGATCACGTTGGCTAGCTCGTCTACTCCGCCCTTGATGCGGATTAGAGCTGCTGCTGCTCTGGGCTCTTCGGATGGTGCACCTAGGTGAAAAGAAAAGATGGTTTCAAGTAGACTTTCATAGTTTGTTAGAAGAAATATGTACTTCTTTCAAATTTTAAATTTTGCACCACCAACAGTATTTCTGTCAACCCCGATGGTTGACTGGTAGAGAATGCTTTTAGCATTAAGTCCGCCTTTTGTACTTGTTTGTGCATATAACTAAACAAATAAATCTGCGGACTAAGGCTGCTGCTGCTCTGGGCTCTTCGGATGGAGCGCCTGGTTAGAGGAAAAGGTGGATTTAAGGACGCTGTAGTGGTTTGTTGGAAGAATCTCTACTTCTTTCTAATTTCAAATTTTGAACCGCCAACAGCATTTTTGTCTTGCTCAATGGTTGACTGGTAGAGAATGCTTTTAGCATTAAGTCCGCCTTTTGTACTTGTTTGTGCACTTACTTATTTATTTATTTATACTTTAATGCACAAACAAGTATAAAAGGCAGACTTAATGCTAAAAGCATTATCTACCAGTCAACCATTGGGCAAGACAGAAATGGAAGAAAGGTTTGAAAGGTTCACCCACTTGAAAGGTGGATTCAAAGACAGTGTCGTAGTTTGTTAGAAGATATCTCTACTTCTTTCTAATTTTGAATTTTGCACCACCAACAGTATTTCTGTCTCGCCCAATGGTCGACTTGTAGAGAATGCTTTTAGCATTAAGTCCGCTTTGTGTGCATAAAGTAGAAAAAATGCTGTCCTCAAATATTTGCAATACCTTAGCGGTAACTAAGTTGTAAGTACTTTCCTGATAATTATACACAATAATGTAACACAGAATGCCTTTTTCGGCGTTAAGTCCGCCATTTGTAACAATCTCATTGTTGTGCAATAAAGTTTATATAAATAAATAAATAACATTTGGAATGCAATAAAGAATTGAATTGAATAGGCATGATGACTGATTTTGAAAAACTGTCCTAAACTATTCCTTATCATACAGTTAAATCATAAAATGTAATATTTCTGCATTAATCGACGGATTATTTAGGAAAATTGAGATTTTAATTCAAAAATTTTAAAAATGCGGCAAAACGGAAGTCAAGTGTCATGGCGTCTGCGTGACGTCGCTGTCGTATAAATATGTCATGTCATTGTCAATTAGTCAGTATGAGCTATGGTAGGACTCTAAACACTAATATTCGGATTTAAACATGAATACCAAAGTCTATAAGAGCTGTGGGGTCCCTCAGTGCCTCAGTTCATCACTTAGGGACCCAAATAAATTATTCGTACACGTACCAAACGACAAAAAGACGAGATTTATGTGGTTGAAACTTGCCGGGCGAAATCCAAAAGAAATAAGTCTAAAAACTCATATGTACTTCTGTGAGGATCATTTTGATGTAAGTTTTCACTTAAATGCGTAAATTTATAAGGTGTGTGACTTTGTTTACTTTTTAACATCTAATACGAACCTTTTGAGGTTATATTTATGTTCGAAAGAACATGCAAGTTGAAGTTTATCTTTACGAAATTGAATCAACTTTTATTCCTTTTCTAGTTACCAAATGATATGGACAACTTTACAGAGTATCATATTATGGGTTTCGTGTCACGAGTTTGCATAAAACCAGGATGTTTACCCTCAAAATTTCACTGCCAACCAGATAGAAGAAAACGAATATCTGAGACCACAGAACAATATTGTCAGAAAAAACAAAAAACGACCCTAATTGAGGAATGCCTAAAAGAAAGAAATAATACTCCAAATCCTTTGGAGCTTGGAGAGACATCATCTGGAAGTGCTGCAGGTACCTACCTAGGGTTGTGGTTGTTGTACTTACTACAGCATAGTGGAGCACCCCCTCATGGGTTCTCGCCTCGGCGTGGCGAGGGGGCCTAGTACCGGTGGTAGGGGCACCACCGGGAAGCAAAGAGAACCCAGGCGTGGCAGCGTGTTGGACTGGACACCCACCCGCTGCGCCGCACGCGTAACAGGCCTCGCGCTACTCACCGTGTTCCCCCACTACGGACGATTAGAGGGAGTAGTAGGGGTTTTAGTCGGTAGGGCCACTGGTTTACCACCTTTCCAGTGGAGAGTCCGACATAACCCGTCCGTCCCCCGATGGACCGGTACGCGTAAGGCATTTCCCCTACTTAGAGCAACTAGTGGGCCTGTTGTTGATACTAATGACATTGCTGTGGTGATGAATAAAAATAGAAGCGATGTAAAGATAACAAATGTTGATATCAATCCATATTGCTAAATTAATGTATTGAGTATTTTTCTTAATTACATTTTACCATGCTTCTTACCTCTTTGTGGAAAATGCATTGTATAACAAGAAAGTGTAATCTCAATATCACATTTTTATTTAATGATAAGCCTTTTATTTTCCTATTTTGATTATTATTTAATCAATGTGGTTGCTTTTGCAGTTCTACATGAAGACAAAGAAAACCTTACTCAAAGGAAACGACAAAGTGCAGACAAATCAATCCAGGTTTACATGACACATAAGTTCAGAAGTAAAACAACGAACACAGAAGTTAAAGTTAGAAATCAGATGACATCACCAATGAAACCTAATCTCCAATCTGTTTCTACATCACCATTTAAGATTTCAAAAAACACTACCCATGCTAAGCCAACAACATCAATCGTACCTTCAAGGATTTTTTTTGCAACAGAAGATAAATCCGATAGTGACATTTCTTATACACCATCAACAAGGCACAGAGAATCATCACCTGCAACATCTCTTCAAATGGTATCAACATCAGATTGCAGTGAGTTAATACAAGATGATAGAAAGCAAGAAGCATCTCAAATTTTGCAGTGCACCTTACTTAAAATTTCCAGGAATCCACGTTCTTACATTGGTGTCCCTAAAGATTGTTATTTTTTAATAGATATTCTTGAAAAAAATACAAATATACCTGCTACTCATATACTGATGTGTTTAAAAAAAATAAGATTAAATAACTCATTTAGAGAACTTGGTGATGATTTTTCTATGGCTCAGAGTTATGCTAGCAAGATTTTTTTTAAACATATTCCCTTGTTAACTAGCGTAATGCGTCCTTTTATTGTTAATCTAGATAGAGATAGCATTAAAAACCATTTACCCATGGCTTTTAGACATAAATATCATCATGTAAGTTGCATTATTGATTGTTTGGAAATTGAGATACAAAAGCCTTCAAAAGCGGTGAATCAGGCTCTCTCCTGGTCAGAATATAAAAAAGCTAACACCATTAAATATCTTGTGTCATGTACACCAAATGGTTCCTTTGTTCCCGTTGAGTAACACCCCAATGTGTAACACTGTGACACATCGGTAAAAAAATTACCGATGAGTCACACTGTTACACATTGCCACTTTTTTTTGCCCGTTGAGTGCCAGTGTTAATTTAACAGACCTAATACAAATATTAACCCACAAATACGAGTATTTCTTGAACCAACTGAACGTAAAGATACGTTAAGTAAAATAAATCACGAATCACATAATGTTTTGATTTTTTTTAAAGATTAAGATTATTGTGATATTTTTAAATGATTGACCAACAGAAATATTCAATTATGATTTAAGAAAACAGTATATTTATTTATTTATTTATTCTTTATTGCACAAAAAAGTACAATTGGCGGACTTAATGCCAAGAGGCATTCTCTACCAGGCAACCGCAAGGCTTAACAGAGAGTTTAGGGAGTTTGGGTTGTGCAACATGCTAGAAAAACGAAGATATTTCAATTAATGATCTAAATACGTACTATGAGATAATACATAAAACAGACAAAAAATAACATAAATAATTACATACAATACATATATAAATAATATACAATGCATACTATATTATATAATATATATTTAATGATATAAATATATTTATTGCCAAAATAATAAAATCAAATGACCGTTTAAAAGTGCGTGGGTGCCACTCGAAAATCCAAAATCCACTTCCAAATTTACACTAAAGAGGTCGTTACGACAACATTTTAAGTAAGACTGCTTACTTAAAATGTTGTCGTAACGACCTCTTCGAATCGTGGTAGGTAGAGAATTCCAGAGACGCATTGAGGTTAGCCCAAAGGAGTTCGACATCATGGATGATGAGAAAAGGGGAGTACAAAGAGCAAGAGTGCTGCGCGAACGAAGGTCTTTCAAGTGGGAAGAATGAAGATATTGAGGTCGTGAAATTAATGAGGGCGCCACTTTCGTTAATGTGGTCACCCCGTATACTACGACACGAACAGTTTTGTTAATTTACTAATTCAACTTATTTTTTAGAGAGAATGGCTATCTCGTTGTCCCTATACAATCTCCCCACTACCTATTCGCCTGACGCGTTATATTATTGAAACGCGTTAAATTTCTTTAATCCCACATTATCCAGTAGAATAATGGAATTAGTCATACAGGTACAAAGCAACAAAAGATATGCTTATTCAAAGTTTGTCCCCGTTGGTAATAACCATTTTCTATTTTAATGACGTGTTATCATGATTTTCTCCTTTCTTCGGTATATTCTCAAAAACTGGCCCAGCAGCTGCTTTGAAAATTAAATTAAAATTAAAACCTAAAATCAATAAAAAAGTATCAATTGGCTAAAATGTGCTAACTTCCCGATTTGCTTTTTTTAAACACAGTATTGCCAGTGATAATATTTTTTAGTTCCCTTTCAGGACTTTTTTGCCAAGCTATAAACTGTTTTCTTAAATCATAATTGAATATTTCTGTTGGTCAATAATTTAAAAATATCACAATAATCATAATCATTAAAAAAAATTAAAACATTATGTGATTCGTGATTTATTTTACTTAACGAATCTTTACGTTCAGTTGGTTCAAGAAATACTCGTATTTGTGGGTTAATATTTGTATTAAGTCTGTTAAATTAACACTGGCACTCAACGGGCAAAAAAAAGTGGCAATGTGTAACAGTGTGACTCATTGGTAATTTTTTTACCGATGTGTCACAGTGTTACACATTGGGGTGTTACTCAACGGGAACAAAGGAAATGGTTTAGTGAACTACATCTCACCAGGATATGGAGGAAGAATTACAGATACATGTTTGGTAGAATCTTGTGATTTTATTAAGTGTTTACAGCCAGGTATGCATGTCATGGCAGACAGAGGTTTCAAGCATGTAGAGTCATTTTTACTGAAACATGGAGTAAAGCTAGTACGACCTCCAAGTGTTACAACTGGGGTTAAACTTTCGAAAACTGAGGCAAGAGAAACTAAACAGATTGCTAGTCTGAGAATTCACATCGAGAGAGTGATTCGCCGCTTAAGAGAATTTAGTTTTTTAAAGCCTCATGCTTGTGTGAACCTTAATCTGGTTAAAGTACTTGATGAAGTAATCACTATTGCTTGTGGTTTAATAAACTTACAAGATTCTTTGATTAAATAAAAAATATTAGTTTTATATATGTCTGTTTTATTTACATAATTTGTTGGCATAACAGTGGATACACTTTATCTTTCCATGAAGATACTATAACTTCCAAAAACTCAAAAACATATTTATCATCAAACGTGACACATATGACTTCCACTTTTTTATTACTGTTAAAGTTATAATCTGCAACACAGAAGTAGCCGTTGTGAAGGCCTGTCAAACTCATTTGCAGTTGCATCTGCCCGTAATATTTAGGTGCTGGTTTCCCATTTGAAATATAAGTTTTATAGGTTTTAGCACTCATTGGACATTTTATTTCGATAATACTGTCTCCACAGATTCCATCTGGTGATCCTGCTATCACTGGATACTTTTTTGAAATAAATAAGCCACATTTTGATATTTTCTTTCCGAGTTTCTTACTTACAGTTTGCCTAACTTCCTCCTCCAATAATCGGCCACGTTTCATAGCTGGTGTATCGGGGATTTTACCTCCCATTATTAACGCAATCAATGTTCCATCATTTGTCTGACACCTGGAGAACTCATATGCTCGAGAAGCCGTCACCCTCCCATATCTTAGTTCATGCCACAGGCTACTTTGGTGCTGGTTTCTTGTATATTCCTCAGCTTTCATAACATCTTCGTTGGTTAAAATAATTTTCTTTAAGAAATCTTCACCTGAGTTTCCCTTGTACTTTAAGGCCAACTTGTGCATGGATAATGAATTTAATGTGTCACTAACATAATCACTTTGAAATTTGATTACCTCACAGTTAGAGAGTTTCCGTTTCTTGCCTTCTTGAAGAAATTTTTCAAAAACATCCGTATTTGATGCCAAACAAGGCTTGCCATTTGATAAATCCTTAGCTGTTATATATTTCAAGCTAGTTCCAACCCGGGATAACTTAGACTTAACCCAATAGCACTCTATTGATGTAACAGGAGGCTCTTCACTCCTTCGATGGACCCACATAAGGAATGCTATGGCATGTTTACAGCCTCCTTGTGATGCAACACAGTCTCGGCATTGTACTGACACAACTGCTTCATTCACTTCATCAACCACTAAGGTCACTCCGTATAATTTTGCATGGACCTTGTGTTCTGGGCAGATTTTACATTGCACAGTGCAGAGATCTCCCTCTCGTTTTAACTGTACATAACTAACAGCATCATCACCATAAGATGGTCTGGAAGATCTACAACAAAGTGGTTAGGGAAACATTAGTACATTTATTGTATGATAACATAACCTCTAACATTAGTCATCAAGTGGTTTTGTTGCAAAAACAACATTGAAATTTTCAAATTGCAGTTTTGTCGATCATTCAAGTATTATTACACTTACATTGCAGTTTTAACATTCCGGAATTCTGCCGAACAGAAATCTTTGTTGGATGCTAAAAACTCTCCCAACATTAACAAATCAACTTTAGGTAAATTGGAGCTGTTTGCCTTGATGAATCCTTGTTCCATGACTTTATTCATTTACCCAACACAAAACTGATCAATTATTCACCTAAATAACCAGGTTATAATAGTTTTAAAGCGCTCTGCCGAAAGAAATTCTCAAAAATCCATATGAAATTTAGGTTAGGTGACAGCGCAATGTTTGTTTTTACGACAGCGACGTAATCGACTGTGATTGGTGTTCATTTAAAATGGCGGAATGCTGTATTTTGGAGTAACTTTTCATCAAATAATTAAATAATCTCGTGTTTAAACTTAAAACAAACATATATATCTGAATGTGAATCTTCTATTTTATTAATTGAATGCATTATTTTAAGGATTCACGCCTACAGTCATCATGCCTATTGAAATAAATAAATAAATCTCATAACCGTACTCAGACTGTAAAGCTTAGAGGCTTCAGCGTGGCTTGAGAACATTCAACCTCAAACAATCCCTACTGAGAAAGTTGGAGAGTATGGTTTTTCTACCTCATAGTTCTGGTGTGGCCTCTGTCCAGTAGTGAAACGTATGAAGGCTGTTGCTTATTCGTATGTTTCGATGTCAGCTTTTAGAAGCCGACCATACTACTACTACTGTTCGTGGTTAGGGGCAGTCGCGGGCATCACAGGGCAGGTGTGGTCTTTATTACATCGCGGACAAAAATACCTCCTAGCTCCGTCGTCAGAATAGCACCGAAGGTTGCGTTTCCACCAGAAATGCGTTGCGAGGGATGTGTTTTTATGAACCAATAGAATCCTTCCATTTACCGAGCTTCATCTCGCAACTCATCTCTGATGGAAACGCAGCCTAACAGGGGGCAGGAGTGCGACAAATACCACACAATGTTTTGATGCTGGCTGTGCAAAAGCCAGTCAATCTTTAGATACCTAATGATAGCTACACTACGTAATTATGTATTTTTTGAATGAGTCAGTCCAAATTTTAATAGTTGAGGAATCATTGTAGACGCTAGTTATCAAACTACATAATTATGTTACTGGGTTAAGCCCGTTTGTGTTCAATAAATAAATACATAAAATGTCACCTCTAAAACCTTGAGAGACAAAAACTCACCATTCTCATCACATCCATGGGGGTCAAAGAAGTACAAGTGCTTGTCGTGCATCCAAACTGCCGTGGAGCCTCCTCGAGCGGTCACCACTCCGTGGGTGTACTCTTTGAACAGTTGCTTGAGAGAATCCTTGAGGGAGAGGATGCCAGAGCCTTTCTCGGGGTTTAGTTGTCCTGAAAGAGAAACAGTCTTGATTCAAATATTTATTCGTTTTATACAATTACAGTCAATTATATTATGATAAAAAGACGTAGATAGAAAACCAGAAAAAGACATTTGGTCATGTTGGCATCAGGCAGGACTTGAACCCGCATCTTTCGCAAGCCGGGCGACTGCACTACCAATTATGCTACCGAGACCATTAACTGACCGGCCGAATCTTTCTGGTATATTTTGCCCTATGAGCCAGGGTGATTTCATCAATGTTATAGGCATCTACCTCTAACACTCGGAAGAAATATTTTTTCAAATATTTAACTCCCGATTAAGATGAAAAAGCTATTACTATATTTTATTATTGTTTTTAGCATTTTCCATGCAGTATCTTTCTAAAGAAAACCAGAAAAAGACATTTGGTCATGTTGGCATCAGGCAGGACTTGAACCCGCATCTTTCGCAAGCCGGGCGACTGCACTACCAATTATGCTACCGAGACCATTAACTGACCGGCCGAATCTTTCTGGTATATTTTGCCCTATGAGCCAGGGTGATTTCATCAGTTAATGGTCTCGGTAGCATAATTGGTAGTGCAGTCGCCCGGCTTGCGAAAGATGCGGGTTCAAGTCCTGCCTGATGCCAACATGACCAAATGTCTTTTTCTGGTTTTCTTTAGAAAGATACTGCATGGAAAATGCTAAAAACAATAATAAAATATAGTAATAGCTTTTTCATCTTAATCGGGAGTTAAATATTTGGAAAAAATATTTCTTCCGAGTGTTAGAGGTAGATGCCTATAACATTGATGAAATCACCCTGGCTCATAGGGCAAAATATACCAGAAAGATTCGGCCGGTCAGTTAATGGTCTCGGTAGCATAATTGGTAGTGCAGTCGCCCGGCTTGCGAAAGATGCGGGTTCAAGTCCTGCCTGATGCCAACATGACCAAATGTCTTTTTCTGGTTTTCTTTAGAAAGATACTGCATGGAAAATGCTAAAAACAATAATAAAATATAGACGTAGATAGGTTATTTGTGCTAAAAAAGTGGCAAACGAAATCAGAACGTCGAACACCTGTAGGTATACACTTGGTGTCTCGTTTACACTCTAGTAAATAATCATACTGTCTTGTACACTTACTTACTGTACTTACTGTACTTGGTTGTCAAATTATAGGTACGTACGACAGGGGACAATTTTCGACTTCGCTGACTGACATAACCTATCTACCCCTTAAATACCTAGTTTAATAGTTTATCCAATGCATTCATGAATGTTACACTTACAAGATGTTACTTTATATCATTGACTACAGTGGCAATCAAGAATTCGGATTGCCTGATGATGAGTGGCTACTGCAGCCTATGGAGAGATTTAATACAAGGGCATCACTCGCAAAAGGCTTTTTAAGCCCCTCTTAAAGAACTCTGCGTTAAGATTCATCAGGAAAACCTTTACAGGATAACTCCTCCTCCTCTTCTGCAACCTGGCATGTTTTCCGATCGATAATGGTTGAGAAATTGGCTACTACTACATTATTGGTTGTTAGTTTAAGTCCCGTACAGTAAAAACGTGTGCATGAACATCTCTTTGAACGGCTCTGTAGATTCAGAAAAAAGTAGCAAAAAAAAGATTGGGATTAAAAGTTTAGAGGAGACCTCTTCCCAGCAATGTGATTTTGAAAGGTTATAGAAAAACGATGAATTCAAGGGTCATTACCGCTTAGAGCACTGTCCATAACCTCGGTCTCTATGCAGTCATAGTCCGAGATCTTGAACGTGTTGAGGACATCAGCGGCAGCCAACGTCCCGCTGGGGCTCTGTAACATATTACATTAGTTAAGACTTATATAAAATAGTGATCATACCTGCCATTTATATATTTATACTTCAATTATAACGTTATCATAACAATTACAATAATTAAAGTTTATAATTTATTCGGGACACACAGTCATGCAGATCTCTCACAGAACATCAAACACACCGACAATATATCTTTCCATTCATCAACAAACAAATCACATTCAGGATTCTTATCCAGCAGGGATACTGAAGTCAAGGTCAAAAGCAAAAGACTTCTCCATCATAATCTCTATATATAAAAATGGATTGCTGTTCGTTAGTCTCGCTAAAACTCGGGAATGGCTGGACCGATTTGGTTAATTTTGGTTTTGTAATGGTCGAGGGAAGGTATAAAAGGTAAGTAATCATGAGGAAATGCTGGGAATATAGTAAAAATGTCAATTTAGTTTCCTCTTAGTTAATGTTACTACCTGTCACGTGACACTTAATGTTTGACAACAGAACGAAGTCTGTTGGGACAGCTAGCAGGATATACTTTGCAAATCCAACTTGTGGCTCAGATAGGATTCAAACAGCAAACAAAAGAGGTCAAAACCGGATAAATTTTCAACTAGCTATGGTAATAAAATATCTGTATCAATAGAAACTGTAGCGCATATTATTATGCGGAAAAGGAGAAGTAAGGACCGTCACGCGATTCGTTCAATTTTTGACCAGCTTTCCTTCACTGGGTTCATTCCCGTTCCAAGCAAGATACTCCCACAAGTCAAAGTCAATATTACGGGCATCAACCAAGTAATTTTTTAAGGGTTAGTTGCACCATAGTAGAAGTTAAAGTTAGAGTTAAAGTTTTTGTCAAATTTGACAATTTGACGTAATTTTTGGGCCTAACATTGTCAAATTTGACAATAACTTTAACTTTAACTATAACTTCTACTATGGTGCAACTTACCCTAAGTGTTCAAAAGCTAATACAAAGCTTCAAATACCTGTTCTTCCTCTTCCCCTGCTTCTTCCTCGTTCTTAGGCGACTCCAGGCTGATGCCCATCCTTTCGAGGTGTTCTATTGTGTTCTGGTAGAGGATGTCGCCTCTTATCAGGGTCTGAAAGAAACAAAACACATAATTTGCGACTATATCCTCGACAAAGTAGTCAGAGCAAACTGATTGCTGCTATTATGGTGAGCAGAACATTCCAAAGCATTTTGCCGAGTGACTTCCGAACCCATAGGTAAGCGGGTGAGCCTTTCGCTTTTGACCGGGTAGCTTGGGTTCACTTACGGTGGTTTCTTCCACCGGAAAGTTAGCCAAAAAATTTGAAATGAACATTTAAAATCGATTTTTCGGCCACGCTAGAAACCAGGACCAGACGGATTCCACGCTAAAGTGTTTAACCACTATCCCTAGTTAGGAACTCTGCGTTCTTTCCGTACTAATAAAAATTCTACTAAAAATAAGTAGTATGTGAGTCTTTCAGTTATTTCAGACCTAAAATTTTTGAAGTTGCTCATAAAAAGACTCAGTCTAGAAATTATGATGGAAATACTCAGTTCTTTCACAACCCTAACTGGGACATGACGCTCTCTCAGAAAAGAGTTGCTTTCACTCAGAAATGTTTGGATGTAGGCTGAAATGATGAGGATGGAAATACTCGTCACCGTCAGAATGGCTGGTTGCCTATGTCCTTTGGTTGTGAGAGTTAATTTTAAAATTGCTACATAATTGCTTATATTTGCTTCATACACTAAATAATTGCTACATGTGATAGATATTTAGGAATCCGCTTATTTTTTTGACCAGCGGTTCTGATATCAGGTTGGCTGGTTACCTACTAGTTGAACATTAATCACGCAGAGATTGTTTAAATATTTAGCGTTAATAATTGCTACATAATTGCTTCATTAACATATGTTTGTATTATTTTGCTACAAATAGTATTTAAGAAGATATAGCATATTTAAAATTTGTTCGGGGAAAAGCGCCTGACCAATTGAAAAGGCAGAAGTTTTTTCCCTCGTCTTAGCTGTTTAGGAGATACAAGTAAAACAAAATGTAATACGGTGATATAATTAATTACTCGGAGTAAAATGTCCCTACCCTCAATAATGGAATATCATTGTCCTTGTTTATTTTTCGCTGCACTGCAGGCGGATTTATTATTGAAGACGGCTTTCGTTATTTCCTTGTGTTTCCCGTTACGTTTCTGATGATTGTTAGATTATTAAAAATATAAATGATTGGCTCTATGTATTCAACCTCCTTGGTTTGTCTTTTTTTTCGACTAGCGCGTCATCAGACTATTTTGTTTGTAATTAAATCCAATATTATTGAGGACTTTATTTTAAGGGGCCTTAGTAGGTGAAAACAGCAAAATAGACTGTTATCTATGAGCTATATATTTTTAGTTTCGAGCACGTTGATTCCATAATGAACGCGGACAATCACCTCCTCCCCCACTCCCTTACCTCAGGCGCGAAGAGCTACGAAATCTGAATTTTCGCTGACCGCCGAACCCCTCTTAAATGGTTTCATTTGTTTAATTTATTTTGTAAATGCATTTGTATGTGTTTAAATAATAGATCTTTTATAATGTAATTTATGTTTATAAAAAGATGGTCAATACTGTTATTAAGAACTATGGATGTTAATTCCTTAGACCATATTAAGCCAATAATTTGGAGAAATATAAAAAAAAAACCAAGAGGAAAAAGGATTAGCGTGAATATGGTCGAAGAGAAAGGGTCGATGAAAAATTGTGTTTGGATTTGAAAACAATATACGAAGTTTATAATTATCGGACTTTAATAAATGCTACATACTTGCTTCATTTACATATGTTTGTATTATTTTCCTACAAATAGTACATAAGAAGATACAGCATTTATACAATTTATTCCGGCAAAAGCTCCTGGATGTTACAAAGGCAAATATTTTTCGCAGCCATCTAGTTGTCTAGTTTGTTAAGGCGTCTAACTCAAATAATAAATTAGATCTTTATGTTAGGATTATTATACATAATTATAATAGAATAATAAAAGGCGTGTCAGTATTATGTGAGATTATTTAGATTTAAAACTTATTTAAATCTAAATAATAAGCAAGAATGTAGCAATTATTAAAGTCCGATAATTATAAACTTCGTGTATTGTTTTCAAATCAATATGTTGTACAGAACATATTGAAAAGAGTAACTGCTGAGTTTCTTGCCGGTTCTTCTCAGTACAGAAACAACTTTCCGACACCGGTGGTTGAGTCACATTATGTTTGTATACTGTGTATTTATTTATTATTTCTATTATAGTATTTAAGTCTATTATTAAGTGTATTTTTGTTTGTTTGATTAAGTTTTTGACGATTTGAAAGCACTTGTAACAGGTCTATTTAAATAAAGATATTTCCGATTTCCGATTTCCGAAATCCAAATATAATTTTTCATTGACCCTTTTTCTTCGATCATATTCACGCCAATCCTTTTTCCTCTTGGTTTTTTTTATATTTCTCCAAATTATTGGCTGAATAATATGGTCTAAGGAATTGACATCCATAGTTCCTAATAACAGTATTGAATATCTTTTTATAAACATAAATTACATTATAAAAGATCTATTAATTTAAAGACATACAAATGCATTTACAAAATAAATTAAACCAAATGAAACCATTTAAGAGGGGTTCGGCGGTCAGCGAAAATTCAGATTTCGTAGCTCTTCGCGCCTGAGGTAAGGGAGTGGGGGAGCAGGTGATTGTCCGCGTTTAGTATGGAATCAACGTGCTCGAAACTAAAAATCGTAAGCGCCATTCACATTTTTATCAAAAAGTGAATGAAAATATTTAGTATTTTCTAAATCTAAAACAGTCACGAAATCGAATAGGTAAATAACTATGTTTTTCTGATTTTATACGAATTATTATCGTATAATGCGGTTGTAATGAGCATTTATAAGATATTTTAGAGGTAACTTCAGGATTTTTTTCTATCGAGCACAGTTTTTCCAATCGTGTTTTGGAAACAGTCATCCCATCACACATACGTTCTGTGATACATATTAGAAATTTCAGTGCGAAAAACATTCAATATTTTCAATTATAGCTCATAGATAACAGTCCATTTTGCCGTTTTCGCCTACTAAGGCCCCTTAAAATAAAGTCCTCAATAATATTGGATTTAATTACAAACAAAATAGTCTGATGACGCGCGAGTCGATAAAAAAGACAAACCAAGGAGGTTAAATACATAGAGCCAATCATTTATATTTTTAATAATCTAACAATCATCAGAAACGTAACGGGAAACACAAGGATATAACGAAAGCCGTCTTCAATAATAAATCCGCCTGCAGTGCAGCGAAAAATAAACAAAGACAATGATATTCCATTATTGAGGGTAGGGACATTTTACTCCGAGCAATTAATTATATCACCGTATTACATTTTGTTTTACTTGTATCTCCTAAACAGCTAAGACGAGGGAAAAAACTTCTGCCTTTTCAATTGGTCAGGCGCTTTTCCCCGAACAAATTTTAAATATGCTATATCTTCTTAAATACTATTTGTAGCAAAATAATACAAACATATGTTAATGAAGCAATTATGTAGCAATTATTAACGCTAAATATTTAAACAATCTCTGCGTGATTAATGTTCAACTAGTAGGTAACCAGCCAACCTGATATCAGAACCGCTGGTCAAAAAAATAAGCGGATTCCTAAATATCTATCACATGTAGCAATTATTTATTGTATGAAGCAAATATAAGCAATTATGTAGCAATTTTAAAATTAACTCTCACAACCAAAGGACATAGGCAACCAGCCATTCTGACGGTGACAAATACTCAGTTCTTTCGGAACCCTAACTGGGACAAGAGGCTCTCTCAGAAAAGAGTGGCTTTTAGTCAGAAATGGTTGGATGTAGGCTGAAATGATGAAACAGTAATCTCTATATATAAAAATGGATTGCTGTTCGTTAGTCCCGCTAAAATGCGAAGGGAAGGTTTAAAAGGTGAGGTAACATGATAAAATGCTAGGAATTTAGTGAAAAACGACAATTTAGATTTCGCTTATTAACTGTTCCCACCTGTCACGTGACAGTGAATGTTTGACAACACAACGAAGTCTGTCGAGACAGCTAGTCATTTTATGTTTATTTGACAATCTCAATATTAATCTCATATGTATGGACATTTATGTTATGTATAATATCATTTCAATATTGAGTAATAAAGAATCTAATCTAATCCAATCAGTGACCAAGGTAGAACTAACCTCGTCAATATCATTGGCTGTCCACGCAGAAGGCTCGATGATATGAGCCATGGCGATGGCGGCGATCGACGCAGGAGTCGCTTGTCTTCCGCGGTGGTCTTCAGGGAATCTCTCGTCAGCTTCGTGGAAACGGCCTCTGACCACCCATCGGTTTGGTGCTACCGCTGAAAAAGTAACAAGAGACTTACCCCCGAATTCACAAACGGAAGTCAAGGTTGAGCACCCATCAGAAGAATAGTTGTTCTGACGTCTGTTGACGTTTCACGGGACAGTATGAGCGAGTGCTTAGCGTTGATTGACGTTTGTGAATTCGGGGGTGAATAAAGAGTTCTCATCAGTAGATATTTTACTTAAGAACCTATTAATAGTCAGTCAGTTAACCTATAGGTAGTCAGTTAGATCCAAAGCGGTAGAGAAAACTCAACGTCTAGCAACGACTCTACGCCATTGGAGGGGGGTTCAAGGTTAGTTGTTGCCAATGTGTCTTCAATGTTCTAAATAGTACACAACAGCAGAACCACTGCAACCTGTCAGATCTTCGAAGAAGTGCTTGGATAAGTTCTCTTTTTGCATCAAAAAGTCACACCCTGATTTAGAAGAGCGAGAACTCAGCTAGTCTATCCCTATATGCAAGTAAAAACCATCAATTTACTAACGCTTCAACTTATTCAGAGGCTCCGGCATCTCCCCCTGTTCGAACACGTTCACATCAGATATGCTGAACGGCTTCCTCTTCAGGTCGGAGGCACTGTCCATGAAGTGTTCGCAGAGACGGGAGATACGAGTGAAGTACATCAGACAGGCTTTGCCGCCGTCGCGGAGGCCGACCTATGAGGAGATTTTAGATTTGAACCTTAACAACCGCTTAAGACAAACAACAAGAAATAACAGCATTTTTACGTCATACCTCAACTACGGCTGTCAGATATTCAAAGTCAAAGTCAAAGTCAAAGCATTTATTCGCAAACTAAGTGTAACATAATAGCTGGAAGATACATAATAGGTTCTTATAACTTAGTCGCCCTTTTCGAGCACAGCAAAAATAGTACTATCATAAAATTAAATTAAACTTCTTTAGAAGTTTAATAGGTAATTTCAATATTACAGGTAATTTTTATTTTTAAGACTAACATAATTCTTTTATATGTTTAGTTATATTAACATTGTTGTAGTACCTAAGCTTATAGAATAAATCAAGCCGTTCTAAGGTCTCCATTGATATTTAGTGACGTCAGTCGGATCCAGCTGCTTATCAAGCCTTCCGAAGCCTCACTAGATTTCAGTAGGAATAGTCACTTTTCCCATTTCCGATCCGGCATGTTTGAGTACAACGCTGATGGATGCTGATGCGCTGTTGCCACCGCGCCACAGGCCACCAAAGTAATAATGCCTGAATATTTGTAACAACATACTGTGATGTCTCATTTTGGGTGGTGATGACTCTAGGAGTGTTCCATTGATTTTTCTTTCAAAAGCAGCAAAAATTTTGCTAGTTCTTCAACTAGCAAATCTTTGCTAACTATTAACTAGTATTACTTGACTATTCAAGATCCAAAATGGAACTTTAGTTCCAGTATTAATTATTGTCTCCCACCCCACCTTGTTCATACCCTTGATTATTATAATCACTACAAAATGATGAATAAAGACTTACCCTATACCCTGAGCGGTCAGCAGGCCAGGGGTGGTAGATGTAGTACCTGCCACCTTCGTTCCAGATCGCTGTTTCATATTCGCCTGGAATCTTCAAAAGTAAGTATAGCCGTTAGGTAAAGTCATATAAATTTACAGTGTTACATACATACCCTCACGAACATATCCCTAATGGGTTAGTCAGAGGCGCACTGATTGTTGCCGTCATGGTGAACGGAACATTCAGAAGCCACCATTTCGCCGAGGGAATTTGAACCCAACGTGGCAAGGGGCGAGCCTACCGCCGTTATCCGGGTTGCTCAGGTTGTATATCGGTGTTTTCCATCACCGGAGAGTTAGCCGCAAATTGGACAATAAACACAAAGTAGGTGTGTTCCGGCCAGATTTGATCTCGGGACCATATGGTTCCGAGCCAGAGTGTTTAACCACTGGGCCACGACACTCTTCAGTGTTGCAGTGTTTCTATTAGAAAATCTGTCAAATTCGCAATGGATACTCAAAATAATCCGTTGCGAATTTTATTGAATATTAAACTGTTTAACTGTGAACCTGTTGTATACTTACTTGCAAAACTCCAGAGTCAGCCTCCTTGAAGAAGTTCTCAAGACCTCGACACAAGTCCAGAACCTTCGGGTTTGAGGACACCAGCTTACCCCACACGGCAATTCCTCGTAACTGTAGGCAAATACGTAACATAACATATTATGCTCACGACTATATCCTGAAAGGGGCAGTCAGAACCATTTACTGCAACTACAGCCCGTACGCATTTGATGACCGTCTTGGTGTGATTGTTGAGAACTACACCAAGGGTCGCGGGTTCGATCCTCACACAGTACAAACATTTGTGTGCATGAACATTGTCTGTTTGTATTGGTCTGGGTGTTTCATATGTATATTAAGTATGTATTTACAAAAGAAAAAGTATTTAAGTATGTTTATCCGTTATCTAGTATCCCATAAAAACGGACTATACTTGGGGGGGACTCACTTGGGGCTAGATGGCGCTGTGTGGAACAATGTCCAGGGATATTTGTCCAGGGATATTTATTTAGAATGCAGTGATTTTGAACTTTAATTCCGTTTCCCACAAGAAAAACATATGAACACAACCATTGCGTTCGAAAGTACGTGTTGGACACTGTGAATTTGACTTTCTAATTAGGGATGATTTGATTGGTTAGGGCCGTCCTAGGTAGAAAGACAAAAGTATGAAATCACTGCATTCTTAACGAGAACGGACTATAGTTCCCTGATTTTGTTCTATGATGAAACTATTCAGGTGTCCCGTAGATCTACTGATTCCATCATAACTACCAGCGTCTTCAACGTGGGTCCTTCTAACCTTATGCTTGTATTCAACGTCTCTTATCCGGAAGGATTCCTTCAATTCGCCAAGTACCAATCTCCTGATGGGGCCACCACGTTCTAATAGAGACTCCTGTGGAGAAGAAAAATACATTTAAAATCCTTTACTGACAAAACCAACTATGAACCTCCATGAATAGTACAGTCAGCATAGCGTCAAACAATACCCTTACACGTCCTAAAGCAGGGCTCAAGGCTTAGCTCAACTTTGAGGAGGCGCGAGCCATACACCAACACGAGGGCTCAGTGCGGATTGTTGGAGGAGTGTAAGGTTCGTGATATTATACCTTACTGTAAGATGTTATCTAGCCGTTCTAAGGCTGACCAGGCTTTACGATGGACCAACTGGGTGCCTAGTGTTAGTTTCGTTGATGGAAAGCTAACACGAGAAAAAACAGGTTACGTCAACCCTCCACTAGAGGTCAAGACCTCGCCTTGTGGTATGGGGCATAAGAATACTGCTACGGTTCCCTCCCACCTCTCGTAAAAGCCGAATAAAAGGGGGACCCTCGGGGCCGCTGGGTGTGCTCACGGCGGGGGCTGTATGTCTCCATTCCAGGCAACGAGGATGTGCTATCACATCCTCGGGGCCTGGCTGGTGTCCTCGGTCACTATTGACCTCACACTGCCGTACACCGAGAGTCACGAGTCTCACACATCCTAACCCTACTCCTTAATAGAGGAAAGTGCATTAATTCAATACCCCGTAAAAAAAGAGGTCTGGACCTTGCTTTCTTGATGAACTTGATCAAGGAAACTTGCACTATACTTAACGTGCCTTCCTTGCCCTCAAAATTCCTCTTTTACAACAGTGATTGTGGCCAATCCACTTCCACACCTAAGTCTTTCCTGAAGGCCACCAGTCTCACTGTGTGCGGGAAGTCCATCTAGAGTCCATATAAAATGTATGAAAACTACAGGAAATAATTAAGCCAGTGGCCAATGATATTATAATAAAAACTAGCTCACCCGGCGAACTTTGTTCCGCCTTAAGGGCAATAAATAAAAAAAAAGTGAAAAAATAAAATAAATAAAAGTATCCTATGTCCTTCTCCTGGCTCTAAACTACCTCCATGCCAATTTTCAGCTAAATCGGTTCAGCCGTTCTTGAGTTTTAAGTGGAGTAACTAACACGACTTTCTTTTATATATATAGAAGATAGGTCATAGGTAGTCATAGTCATAGCACTTTATTAGGTTTTTTTTTTTCTTTTTTTTTAGGTAGATATATTACCTGTGCTAAAAATTGGGCATCCGAAATCAGAACTTTTCGTGTACCTGAGCAAAGCATAGACAGAGTTGCAGTTTGAGACGACACTCCGCAACAAGTATCTGTCTTGTTCACACGTCATAACACGGTCAAATTATCAACATAGTACGCCAGTGACAATTTTTGACTTCGCGTCAGTTCTGACTTAACCTATCTATACGTCTTTTTATTGTAATACTAGCAGCCGCCCGCGACTTCGTCCGCATGGACTTCCATTTTCCCGCTTTTCTATTGAAATTTTCCTGAATTTTCCTTGCTACAAACCTCACGGAGCCCAAGACCTTTCCAACGAATGCAAAACCTTGTAAATCGGTTCGTGCGCTCTGGAGTTATAGCGTCAGGAAGGAAAACTTATTTTTATATAGTAGACTAGCAGCCGCCCGCGACTTCGTCCGCGTGGACTTAGCTGTATGTGAAAAAAGATTTTTCTGTTGAAATTTTCCTGAATTTTCTTTGCTATAAACCTCACGGAGCCCGAGACCTTTCCAACGAATGCAAAACCGTGGAAATCGGTTCGTGCGTTCTGGAGTTATAGCGTCCGGAAGGAAAACCCGACTTATTTTTATATAGTAGATTATTGCCATTAGTGGCAGCGTTTTGTGGCGCTAAAGAAGTTCTAAACCATCACCTACCCTATAGAGATTGTACCCAATATCCAGTGTCTCATCCAGTGTGTCTTCGTTCCATGCGCGCGCTCGAAGCCTCCGAAGCATAGCCAGCGCGGCCACGCAGCAAGGGATCGCCGTGTATGACTTGAAGGTTTGGTATCTGGAGGTGCCAATGTTGTTAGGACTCGTTTATATTCATATTCATTTATTGACTATAAATTTGTAACAGAAGGTACAAGGATAACAGTATAATTGTAGATGGTGGGCATAGTGTTACAAGTTCACCTTTTCAAGGTATTTATTGTTCAATTCAATTCAAATATATTAATTCATCTATCACAATGGATAGGTACAGATGCCTAGACAATAAATGCTCTTAAGTACAGACGCCTTAGCGGCAGAATCGCGTATCATGCTTTCAGTTTCCTTGTAGGTAAGTACCTATGAAGCCGTGAAGATTCCTACTTACATTCTCGCGGTAATGAATATCTATTTCGTCCGTGTAGCAACAAGCCGCTTAGTTCAGCTGTGCAGGCGCCAGTCTCAGATTATGTTGTACTCAATACTCAATTATTTATTGCGTTGCACAGGGTTACTTAAAGATCTTACATTTGTAACTCAGTGGCGTAATGAAGTTGACATAAACGGCCTATATACGTCTCACTGCTGGGCACAGGCCTCACCTCAACTATTAGGTGGATTGAGCCATACTCCAACACGCGGGCTCAGTGCAGATTGTTGTAGGGGTGTAAGGTTAGTGAGCAGCCTTAATGTCAGATGTTATCAAGCCACCCTAGGGCCTCTGACTGAGCTTAACGACTGACCAACTGTTTATAACGTGCCTTCCGTAGCATGGAGATGCCCGAAATACACATCACTAAATTTCAATCGGATGGTCACCCATCCCATTTCCGACCCGGCGTGTGTTGCTTTACAACAGCGATCGTCGCCGATCACTGTCACAACTGCGCCACAGGCACCTCACAAGTTGAACTGACCTGTAACTGGCCATGTGCCTCGTCCCCCTCATAATCCACTTCTCCACATCAAGCTGAGAGAACTGCGAGTGGTAGTTCTTGTTGGCAATCTCCACAGGACTGTGGATCACTGTTTCTGACTTCGGCTGAGGTATCATGTCATCTCTGTTGAGTTGGTTAAGAATTAGCGTTATGAGAAAAAAAGGGACTTACAAAAAACTATCGATTACAGCATCAACAATATTAAACCAATTATTAAGGATCGCTATGCAGCCAAAATGCTTGCCACACGGCATATGTAACGCTGTTTTTCAGTGGTATCATTTCCGGTCAGACATCCCTGCTCTTTGGCAAGAAAAAATCATCATGTTTTGTCTTGGGTCACTCCATAGGTCACTTTTTTTGTCCCAGGCTTTTAAAATACACGGCAAAATAGTTGCCAAAAAAAGAAATCTAGAAGCCCATATTTCACAGAGTGATTATGAACTCATGCACCAAATGCCTTCAAGAGGAGCCTCAGAACCCTCTACCAGTGATCACTGATCACTTGTATTGCATGTATTTTTATGATATAAAATCGCACATTAAAACAAATGTGTTTAAGGTTCAGTTTGGTCTTAAAGTTAATTAAATGTTGTTTTTCTTTATCCGTCAAGTCAGGGACACATGTTTTTGGGTGATAGTTTAGTCTTTAAGTTACTCGCATGCTTAAATTTTAAAATTGTTCTTTGACTGTTACCTGTTATGTGTTCTTAAATAAATAAATAAAAATAAACTCACTAACGTAAGGGGCGAGCCTACTATCCGTTATCCAAGTTTTTCATCACCGTAGAGTTAATATTATGATAAATGCTTAAACAGCAACACAGGGGATAGATTGTACCTGCCATAATTGTGACCGTCACTTCTTGGGCAATAAAGGAAGAAGTCTTCTCCCCGATTCGCCATTATCTGATCTAGAGTGGGAGCTGGTGGCGCTCTTTCTGGAGCCATCGGGAGTTGCGGAAGGGGCTGGAATGACAATTTATTATTAATTTGACAGTTTTCCTCATAGATGGAATCAAATCTTGAAATTGTGGAATCCAAAGAATAACTCTTCCACAGCGTTGAATAAAACTGACCTCAGTGTGAATAATAATATGTGTTAGTAGTGGTCAGCCAAAAAATTCAGCTGTCTATGACAAAACTACTGACTATCAGCTTACCTCTTTGGGTGTTTTTTGATAGAAGTCACGCACTTTCTTCCTAGAAGTAGCTCTTGAAGTCGCCAAGCTAACGGCACTCAGTGAACAAAGTGGATATTGACCCTAAAAATAACAAAAGTTAAATTACAGCCAATTTTAGAAGCACTAACACAGTTCAGAAGTAATAATACAAAAATACCTTTTTCTTCTTCTGAATTGTACTATTTTATGTTCTTGGAGCAACATGGTTTACCCTAAAACAATGTTTTAATAATCGTTCCTCGATGAACTATAAGTCATATCAGTGCAACGAAGACGAAAACAGCATTAGGTGTTATACCCAGGTATCGTATTAAATTTATTTAACATGACTTTTCTTACCTATTACTGATAATGATAGTAAATGCCTCTTCGGCATCAAGGCCACAATTTGTACAATCATTACCGAGCTAAAAACAAATTGAATAATTCGTGTCCTTGCTTACCTGCTTAGCTTTCTTCTCGATGAGAGCATTGATGTTGATGCTGTCCCACTCACTCTTGCAGTGGATCTTCAGAGCCTTCAGGTCCAGCTCGTAGTTGGGCTCACGGATCAAGGGTTCTTTTTGAACCACCTAAAAAGAAACGATATCTCTAAAAACTATCATTGATTTTGAACGCCTTTTATAAAAAACCTTTTAGACCAAAATAAACATAACATTGCAAAACTTAGTTGAAATCCATTCTAATCTTTCCATCCTCACAAATTTTGGAGTTTATACAAGAGCTTTGTGCTTAGTTTGGGTGTGTATATGTTACTGTAAAAGCCCGCACTACGGCAAATCCTAAGATTTTCTTACAACAACAAGGTAATCCTGATGACTTACGCGCCGACCACGTTACTAAGTACCATGTTTTTTCAACATTTACCATGCCTTTGATGTAAATCCTAAGATTTACCAAGTGAATGGTGGTAAAAGCTCGAATCACTTCATTGATCGGTATTTTACAAATAAGAGTTGGTAAATCTTAGGTTTTACTAGAAAATCTTAGGATTTACCGTAGTTCGGGTTTTTACAGTAACATATACAAGCAAGCACTTTTGTTAGCGCAGATGCGGTGGAGGGGCGCGTCAATTCAGCTAAGACAATCTCTACTGACGTGTTGAAATTACTTACTTCAATGTTGGTAAGAGTGATGTAAGGCTTCGGAGTCCCTTTCTTAGCAGCGTCCAAGTTGCCATAGTTGGCCAAGAAGTCCAGAACGAATGATGTGATGCCCGCGTAGCGAAGAAAGGCGCCCGCGCCGCTTCTACGATACATTTTAGCAGGTGAATATTTACTTAGCTATTATTTATTTAGTTATGTACACAACAATTTAGTGACATTGAAAATAATTAGAACACAAAAAGTACAGGTGAGCTTATCACTAATAAGAGATTTCTTCCAGCAGACCATGTGACAGGATATGATACAAAAAGTTTGACAATTTAAGACAGTAGCGTACACAGATATATCGTCGCAGGAAAGGCAGAATTACTGAAGCGCCAAAATAGGCATATTGAGTTATATATATATTGGGAATCATCGTTTTTTTCTGCGTCGATCAGTCTGGGTCTCATAGCGATACGAGCACTTTTTTGGCGTTTAAGTAAATGGAAAAAAGAGGGATTTTTCATCAGCCCGAGTTCTTAAGAGACACTTTTTTGGCATTTTATTTGTGCCTGTCTTATGAGCATTTTTCGACTACTCTGAAAAAACTTAAAAGTTGGTATAAGTAATTTTGAATTGCTGTATTTTTACTAAGTGAGGCTTGTAGGAATATTAGTTTTTCCATTTTTATGCAGGAAGTGGCGTATAAGTAATTTTGCCTTACTGTTATTGAGCAAGTTTTTGACTTTAAGTATCTTTATTGTGAAGTAATATTTTAGCAAAAGTTATAGAAGTAAAAATAGAAAGCTGGCCAAAACCCCATTTACGTCGCTAAAGTAAAAAATATGGAGCTACAATACTTAAAAATCTGATTATTATCGGCGCGTACGCCGGGTATCAGTCAGTCTGCTCTACAGAGCCACTGAGAATACATGTTTGTCGCTCAAATAGATCGAGAAGATAAGAGAATATTGGTGATAATAATGCAATAACGAACGCCTTAATCGGTTAGTCAGCTATTTATTAGTAATAATTTTAGTAATTCACATTAGTAGATATAATTATTAGTAAAGTCACCTTGGGTAAGTACCTTAATGTCTAATAATTTATGAAATTTGCCTAATTGTCATTTGACGCTGGGATGTTAGGGGGCGAACCTCCATCTATCGCCCCAAGCCAACCTCACCACAACTGACTGACCCTGGCAACGCACGCTGCGGCTGACTCGCATCTGACGCAACTTGAAGAGGAACTTGGGAATATCAGGTGGCACATACTAGCGTTATGAGAAGTCCGAAGAGAGGGAGAGGACACCATAGCGCTCAATTCAGGCCACCTGATGTACTTCCGAGAGGGATACCAAAAAACCCAAGGTGGCGTTGGATATCTGGTTAATAAGTCCCTAGCTAACAACGTTGTGGTAATGTCCAGTGTGTCGAACAGGGTGGCGTACATCATCATCAAGCCCACCGAGAGGTATAGCCTCAAGGTGGTGCAAGTGTACGCACCGTCCTCGTCACACTTGGACGATGAGGTGGAGGATATGTTCGATGACATATCGAGGGCCCTCCACTCTACTACCAAGACCCATTTCACCGTTGCTATGGGGGATTTCAACGCTGCAGTGGGAGTACAAAATTGCAATGAATCGGTAGTACAATCCCATGAATATGGAAACCACGTCTAAAAGCTGTTCTAAAGGGTGATCACGAACCGCCTTGCGCGAAGACTCGACCAATTTCAACCACCGGAACAGGCTGCGTTTCGGAGTTCCGGATACGGCACCTTAGACCTCATCCACACAGTGCGGCAGATTGAACAGAAAACTGCAGAGAGTAATCAGCCCCTGTGTCTGTGTCATTTGTGGACTTCGAGAAGGCCTTTAACTCGATTGGAATTGGGTCTGTTCCGAAGTCTCTGCAGCGATGCCAAGTAGATTAGCGATACATCCAAGAGATGAGATGTCTTTACAAAGCCGCCACTATGTCCGTCCAAGTACAGAATCAGCAAACAAGTCCTATACCGTTTGCATCGAGATGTGAGACTAGGGGATGTTATCTCCCCGAAATTGTTCTCAAATGCAATGGAGGATATGTTCAAGATGCTGAACTGGAAAGGACGTGGCATCAACATCAATGGCGAGTACATCGGTCTACGGATGAACTTGGACAAAACCAAGGTTCAATGAACATGTCCTACCGGAACTGGATTACGGTAGACGGTGCCGTACTCGAAGTTGTTCATAAATATGTATACCTCGGGCAGACACTGCAGTTAGGTAGAAACAACTTCGAGGACGAGGTAAATAGAAGAATTCAACTGAGTTGGGCAGCTTTTGGAAAGCAGCGTCGAGTCCTCACATCGTCGATCCCGCAGTCCCAAAACGCTAACACTAACACTAACGGCACGGCTGGTCCACAAATTTTAAGTCCTCAGCGGGCTATTATGGAGAGGACTTTGTTCGGCGTTTCTCTGCGGGATTGCGGGAAATTAGAAATAAGGTGATACGGCAGAGAAGCAAGATTATCGACATAGTACACCGAATTATCAAGCTGAAGTGGCAGTGGGCTGGCCATATTAGCCGTAGAACCAACCACCATTGTAGTAATCGTGTTCTTGAGTGGAGACAGCGTCTCGGCAAGCGTAGTGTAGGACGTTCTCAGGCAAGGTGGAGTGATGATTTACTCAGGATGGTTGGCAGGAGCTGGATGCAAGCAGCCAAAGATCGAGTTCCGTTGCGTGTAATAGGAGAGGCCTATGTCCAGCAGTGGACTGCAACAGGCTGATGATGATGATGTTATTTGACGCTGGTTCTATCCGTTGTAAAATTATGTTACATAGAGGTGTAAAGGTTAATTTGAGATTACCCAGCTAATGTTAAGATTATTTCTGAAGAGTGTGTAATGTTGGTTTCATTGTTGAAAATGGCTTGTTACCATGTGGTGTCGGTCGAGATATAGTACCACACTATTTACGAAACTGGCAGAGTCGTTATTGCCAACCTGAGTTGATTTCTTTGGGCAAAATTGCGGGCCAGACTTATTTTTTAACCTATTATGTGCCACTGCCGGGCAAAAATCTCACCTAAATGCATCCACTCTTTACGATCAAGTGATTTATTCGGCTATGAATACTAGCAAATAAGACTTTACTCTTACATGTTGGCAATGGAGTATACGTTATTATTTATGGTTCAAGTAACTTTAATTTTGGCACTTCAGTATCTAAGTAGCTTTTATTGTGTATAAACTGGAGTAACAAGTAGTTTCAAAGGTATGATTAGACAAAAAAGGTTATCTCTTACGTCGTTTTACTCGAAATAACTAAAACAATAACCTACTGTTGAGGATTTTTAGTGATTCAACATGATGAGCCGATCACTTTATAAGTCGTTTTGACACGATGACACCAGACTTTCAAAAGTCCTTTGAGTAATTTAGGATAGCAAACATTAGATTATGGTTATAGTTCCAGAAAATTTGCCGTCTTCCATTTTATATACGTAAGAGTTTTAAGTCATTTTGGTCGCTATAAATATTTGACTCAAATGGCGGTTGAGAAATTTTGCTCTACTGTAAATTGGAGTCATTTTTACTTAAGCGCCACTATATCGCAAACCAGCCCTTTGTTACCGTTGTGTCACACCCTTTTGTGTAACACTGTTACCCATTGGTAAAAAAATTACCGATAAGTAACACTGTTACACATTGCCACTTTATTTTCTCCCGTTGAGTAACAGCTTAACTCCACCACGACAATTCAGGCCCAATATTGAAAGTATGTTATCTGTAACCTAATACTTAGTACATAAACAGGGTTACTTATCAGGAACAAAATGTGCCATAGACTTCATTGTTCAACTAAATATTAAATAAAACCGCCGAAATCAATAATTATAATAATTTGTTATTAAGTGTACCAAACTTTTATAAAACCTGTTCACATTTAGCGTTTGTTGGGCGATTTCACAGCGAGGCGATCTCGCAGAGTACCTACTCGACGCGATAGGTAAAAATTAATCGGAAACAACCCCGGAACCACAACAATCCAGGCTCATTATTGATTAGTCGACAATATGTGGTTTTAGTTGCACCGCAGCTTCGATGTTGCAGTACAGGTATTCAGCGGGTAGATATGTTTATTTTGTTGGTAATGCCAAAATATTTTTAACTACCTGTCCACGAATGGACCATTTTTGGAGTAGTTTTACTTTTCGCCAACATATGTGCGGTCATCTGCCATGTCGGCAATTGCTAGTGGTAGTTCATTTAGTGGTCATGAGTTTGTATATATTAAAAGAAGAGGAGGAACTATTCTTTTGCGTGGAGGACATCAATATTATGCCCGAAGAAAACATGATAGTGGGTTAACAGTGTGGACGTGCATACAACGAAAGATATGCAAAGGGCTCATGAGAATAAAAGTGAGTACCTACCTACTTATCATGGAATTTAAACGAAACATTGCTTCATTCAGAATTTAAATAATTAAGTTTGACGACCTGTTTGGTTTAGTAGTATTAGACGCTGCTTCATAACCAAGGGTGGCGCGGGTTCGAATCTGTTCTGTAATGGTCTGGGTGCTTTCTATGTATGAAACGTATTTAAGTAATGAACAAAATATACTAGGTCACTGAGCGGCATGTCTAGAATTATTATTATTACTCGTTATGTCCTTTGGGATAATCACGGGAACGTTATCCTTATTATTATTGTTATTATTACTCATATGTTTCTATTTTTCTCTTACTCCATTAATTTTTATTACAACATAATAATATGTACAGATGACCACACATCAACCTACCCAAATCGGTGTTAATTCCTCAGTTGATATTGAACTCTATGTTTGGAGCGTTAAGTTGAAAATTGGTTAAGGAAATTTGACAGATTTGGGTAGGTTGATTTGTGGCCGCGTGTACTTATGCCAAGTTACTCGGAACCTAATATGCTTAGGTTAAGTTTTACAATAATTGGCCCCAATAGGCGGCGCTACAATTGTCTTTTAGTTTGAGCGTATAACTACACTTCTGTTAGGCCTTCTAATCATAATGTGTATAATTATTTTGTTCATTTTGTTTTAGGATCAACGAATATTAGAAGAATGTGCTCATTCCTCATTATGTGAGCCAAATTTTGCCAAGAACGAAATTGATGAATCGCTCTATAAATTGAAACAGAAACTTACGCAACCGGAATGCCCCAACGTTCCAACATGTTACAATAGTATGGTTGGAAATTTAAAAGACTCAGGCTTAGATATTATAACAAAAATTCCGAATTTCGATAGCATTAAGAACTCTTTATACCGACATCGAAATGGTGTAGCACAAGTGTCAACGCTGCAAAGTAAAAAGGCACAAGAAGTCGAGGTGCCATTTGGATACAAAGATTTTATATTAGCCGATTATTCAGACAATAACAAACGAATTTTGGTTTTTGCTGCACAAGAATCGAGGCAAACCATGAGTGAATTAACAGATTTTTTTGGTGATGGCACTTTTAGAAGTTGTCCCACTCCATTTGCTGAGGTGTACACGATACATGGAGATATAGGTAGCAACGTCGACCACACAAACATTATACCTTTGGTATATGCTTTGTTAAGTGACCGGACTACATCTACTTACGTTAAATTATTTAGACTTATATTAGCCCAAATACCTAATTGGCTCCCTACTACATTCAAAGTGGACTACGAAAACTCAATGATGAAGGCTATTGGTATCGTTTTTCCTTCGGCTACTATGAAAGGATGTTATTTCCACTATAATAAAGCAATTTTTAAAAAAGGTAAAGAGATGAATCGACTGAATCCAAAACAAATGCGGCTAGTAGGGCTCTGCGCTGTTTTACCATTGTTACCCGAAGAAAAAATTCTGGAGGGATGGGCTTACATTTACAAGAGATATGGTATTGGCGGAGATAAACATATCAAAAAATTCATCAAATACATGGAGAAGCAGTGGTTACGCGATGATTTTATGAAAGTTTGGTGTGTCTATGGTGATACTCATCGTACCACCAACTTTCTGGAAGGGTGGCATAACAAACTAAATAAAGCCGTTGGAAAAAAAACACCGAATTTGATGCAACTATTGCACGTGCTTAAAGAAGATTCCTCGCTTTACACTGTACGTAATATTCAAAAAAAGAATAATGTGACGCCAAAAAGAAAACGGGCTCGGAACATTGTACTCAATGATGAGTTCATACAAGAGGCTCAGCTGGAATTAATAGAAGGTTCTGTGACAGTTGGCCACGTTCTAGAGATTTTGCGGCATTGAAAGAATATTCATCTACGATTTAAGTTTGATTATAGTGATTACACGATAGCACACAGAACCCATTTGGAACTGACATTTCAATTAAGATTATGATTAACTGTTAATTTTTAAATAAGGTCCACAGACATATTTTCATATTGTTTATTTTAGGAGGAGTTATATTATAATTTTAGGAGGAGTTATATTATGTGGCATAAATTTGATTATGATTTCTGCAATGACTTATGTGTATAAATATTATTATTAGTGTTTTCAGTGACATTCAAAATACTCTCAATGGTTGTACTTATTAAAAAATGGTTTTTGATTTCTTTTATTTTAATGACTCTTTATTGAACAATAAACTCCTTGACACATTTTGTTTTCTATAAGTAACCCCTATTATTTACGTAATAGGTTGCAGACAACAGACTATAAATATTGAGCCTAGATTGCTGTGGTCCCACCGCGTATTTAGTCACAATGTATAGAACAATGATTTTATACATCGAGACTTTATACTAAACGGGAATACAGCGTTTTGTTGAGTAACACTGTTACTCAAAGGGAAAAAAAATGTGGCATTGAGTAACAGTGTGACTTATCGGGATTATTTTTCCCAATGTGTCACAGTGTTACACATTGGGGTGTTACTCAACGGTAACAAAGGAAACCAGCTGTCTCAGTAATATGGTTTGTACTTCTGGACATAGAAAATGACATATTAATAAAAGTTTACCTTGACGTCATCGAAATTCGAATGCTGGGAAAAAAGTTAGGAATTAAAAACGAAAAAAAAAAACTTTAAACGGCTTTTTCTCGAAATGGCCATTTGGCGCTTCAGTAAAGTTGCCTTTCCTGCGACGATATGTTTTTTTCGTCAAAACAAGCCAATAAAAATAAAAAAGATGAAAACAACATAAAGAAAATCTACCTCTACCTTACAAAAAAGCAAATTAAAAAGGGAAAATACAGGTAAGTAGGTATTCCTCAAATATATGAATATAAATTGCCACTATAGGTACGTCCCACAGCTGGGCACGGGCCTCGCCTCAACTATGAGGTGGATTGAGCCATACTCCAAAACGCGGACTCAGTGCGGATTATTGGAGGGGTGTAAGGTTAGTGAGCAACCTTTATGTCAGATGTGATCAAGCCACCCTAAGGCCTCCGACTACGCTTAACGACTGACATCTAGCGACGTAAACCAACTGCTTAACGTGCCTTCCGAAGCACGGAGATGCCCGAAAATTACATCACTAAATTTCGGTCGGGGTGGTCACCCATCCCATTTCCGACCCAGCGTGTGTTGCTTAACAATAGCAATCGTTGCCAATCCACTGCCACAACTGCGCCACGGGCACATCTAGAAGACACTACTTATTCTTTTGCAGCGCGTCAAGGAGTTATAATTTTTCTTTACCCGTCGACCTACCAGTGGGAGAGTCCTCTAGTTTTGAACCACAACGGACCATGTTAATTACATACATAGATACCCTGATGACCATATCCAAGAAAATTTAATCTAGTTATAATCAACGGTCACATTTACGCTTTACACACGGACGTAAAAGAAAGACGGACTGAACATCACACTAAAAAAATGTGAAGCATGCAAGATGCTACAATTTCATTTGTTGTACACGACCTGCTACTTACACTCACACAAACACACTAGGTGCGACAAACTACGCCATTTTACTCCGTGTGACAGCGCCAATGACACGTGCTAGTCACGCACACACCTAAACTGGCAGCTGATAATATATATGCTTCACTCATGATTAGACGAGGTGACGTCCATCTTTCTTTTACGTCCGTGGCTTTACTATTCACTTATCAGACTCACATAACATTAGGCTGTCCATTCCGATTCAACGAGTGAGGGTCGAATATGTAGCAGACGGTCTTGCATGCAGACCCAGCTTCAGGTGGATGTCCCCACAGCAGGAAGTGACGCGTCCCACCAATGGAGAGGATCGTCATGAAGGTTTGGCCGACTCGCTTCTCCATTAGGCTAGAGTGGAGAAAATAAAAAATACCTGTTACTATACTACGCACGCTGAATGATGATCCCTATGACAGTTCGTTAGCGCTTAACATTGTACAGACGTCCTGTCACAACAAATCCTTTAGAGGTCCATTAAAAAATGGAAAAAATCATAATTGTGTACATTTGTAAATTATAAAGATGAATATTAAGAAAATATTACTAAATGTTCGTGAATAATGGAAAAAAGATCAATGCAAGTATACATGGTACGTGCTGCAAAAGTTACGTCGGCCAGCTGTTATCGACTAAGAAGGGACACATCGATAAACAAAATATCGATAATTTGTTGGAAAAATTTAACAAATGCTTTGAGTTTGTATATTATTTATATCAATCTAAATCTGATACAGGCTCAAGCGGATCTTCAAAATCTGAGTCTGAACTGCAGCTATCCGTGACAAGACGTGACAGACTGAATTAAAAAAATACGGTAGGTCTGTGGCCTCCTTTTGAATATTTTCCATGAAGCTGGCAATTATGAATTCTTTAAAATTCAAATCAAAAAGAATTCTAAACTCATTAAATTATGCAATTTGAATTAAACTATAGCAAAATAAAATATAATAAGTCTGTTACTTTTGTTCATCAATGCACGTAATCTTTTTTTCAAAATAAATAAATATTGTTTATTATGTTGAATGACTTGACATTTGCCTAAAAAAGTAGTATTTTATCGAAATTGTTTGAAATACTTTCGCATCACTATTACAACTGTCAGTTGAAACGTCATAGGGATCATCATTCGCCGTGCGAACTATAACAGGTTCGAATCCTGGCAAGTTTGGTCTCCAGACTCGAGAAACTCTTACAACCGACTACATTTTTTTGCTTAGCCCTGTGGTTGACTGGTAGAGAATGCCTTATCGGCATTAAGTCAGCCATTTAAAACAACTTCATTTTTGTGAAATAAATAATTAACTAAAGATAAGAAACCCAGAAAAAACAGGTCTTGGGATCAGGTGGAACTCGAACCATCGTCTTCCGTAGTCCGGGCGACTGCACTAACTACTGTGCTACTGAGACCATTAACAGACCGGCCAATTTTTTCTAGTATATTTCACCTGGCAGCCAGGTTTGTTTCTCTAAAGATTAGAGATTAGGCACTCAAAAGACTTCGAGAAAAAAGCGTATTTATTCCTTAAAAGGTAAGCAAAACAATTTTGGATAAATTCGCAGTATGGGTTGACAGCAATATATATATTTTTAATAATGTTTACTAACGCCATCAAGTCTGCCTCAGCCTGTATATTATCAGGATGCTTCGCGAGCAGACCCTTGTCAGTCTCCATCATCTTGACAGTATACTTTGTGTCGTGAAGGAAGAACGACGTCAGGAGCTGGTTCAGTTGTAGCTGAGGTCTACCTGAAGGTGGAATGAATACGCAAATTATCGCAAAGTGATAATAATGTCCATATCATAAGTGAGATTAACCAGCAAAGTAGTTGTCCATTACTGTGCTTGTCAACCCCAATGGGCAACGGCTGCTTCCCATGAGGTGGAGTGAGGTCATCTTGAAGACCACTATAAAAATATATATATACGAGTATATATATATATCCCACCCCCGTGTTTCCACCCACATATGGGGGAACTGTCAGCTATTCTCACTAAGGGGTTGCTCTGTTCTTCCTGGTCAGTCCTGTTAAGGAGAGTAATGATATCACTATGTCTTTATTTTCGGATACATACAACCTTGGTGTCTCCGAGGCAAGTGTGAATAGGCATTACCTGGGTAAGCGTGTTAAACCATTATCATCGCTTGCCACCAGACGAGACAGAGAAAAAAAGGTGGATAGGTATGAAGAGGGATAAATACATTTTGTAAACCACCAATATACATAAAGCAGCTCAAATTCTATGGATGCCATTTTTACTTGCCGCGGAGCTCGTGGCTTCTAATTTGATCACAATATTTTTGGTGCTGGCTACTGGTGGAAATTGCTCTTCTTTTCAAAAACCTATGAAACAATTTTTTCCTAATATGGAGAAAATCAAACCAAGTATTTTCCTCCATAAAAATCAAACTTGTATAATCAAATATTTACAACAAAACTAAAAACATTAAGTAAAATGAATTATTTACATTAATTAAAAGTTTGAAACAATAATACCAACAAATAATTTTCCGGTACTTAGGTATCTGACAGTCCTTTGTTTTCTTTTCTTTTTCGCGCGCTCCAGATTTTGTTAGTGGCCAGGCGCACACAAGGAGTTTGTATGCACCTTGCCGCCACACTAATATGAGTAATTATATTTAACGAAAATTTGACTTCATAATACGGCCGTATTATGAAGTCAAATTTATACGGCTACGAAGATGAAGATTACTCGTAGCCCAACTGGTTGTTATTTCTATGATAGATATCGTGCATGTTGATTTTCATCGAAGCCTGAGGTGAAAAGCCTCCGCGCATTCAGTATACTATGTTCTTGACGTGCTAAAAAGAGTCGTGTGGAAAAAGGTTAAAATCCTTACCTTTATAGCACTTCATGGCTAACAAGCACTGCTTGTAATACCGGTCGCCGGTGAGTATCAGATCGTCTACGTCACGCCTCGTCAGCTGGGCAGGAGTCTTCTCCTCGAGGAGTGCTCGGCATACCACCGCTATGCAGCCACTTTGGGAGCCTGGGTGATATAGTAAGGCTGTTAATCGTATGCTGATTGTTGTCGTCATGGTAGACGGATGAAAAATTATTAAATTTTCCAGGGTTTTGCTGTCAAACGGGACAATATCGACAGTTACTAACGGATTATTGTACAGAACATATTGAAAAGAGTAACTGCTGAGTTTCTTGCCAGTTCTTCTCAGTACAGAAACAACTTTCCGACACCGGTGGTTGAGTCACATTATGTTTGTATACTGTGTATTTATTTATTATTTCTATTATAGTATTTAAGTCTATTATTAAGTGTATTTTTGTTTGTTTGATTAAGTTTTTGACGATTTGAAAGCACTTGTAACAGGTCTATTTAAATAAAGATATTTCTGATTCTGATTCTGAGTCGCAGTTGTAATGAAACAGCTACTAATAATTCAAATTGAAAGAAAGAAAGAAAGAATAAAAAATATTCGGCTGAGAAATTGAGATGGGAATAGGTTGTAAACTTTCTTGTTGCATTTTTCACTATATAAACACTTAAAAACGGGTTTTCTGCAACCGTTACCGGTACTAATGATGTTGGAAATGTGCGGGTGGATGAAGATTTTCCTCCGCGCACCGTCAGACGGCGCCACGCGTCGCCAGCGCGCTCGTGACCACGGCACATGCAATAGGGTAGACGATTATGATGCATTTTGCGTGTTATTTTATGTTTACCAAATAAAATCATTAAAATCAAATGGATTTGTGAAACCACAATCAAGATTTGATTCAGTATGAAGCCACAATAGGCCTTCAAAGTTGGGTGGGCAAGTCCATTTCAAAAGTATACATATTTTGTAAAAAAATAATACCATTTTCAAACAGAGACTATTAGGAAGCAATTTTGTTAAGATACCATTTTCATAAACGCAATATTTAATATAGCTGTCGTACAAACTTCTTACGCGCTCCTTATAACTACGTTGGTGTGACGTCATAATTTAGGACACGTTTGAATGGAGCGTTTTTGGGCAAGTCCAAAAATGTGCAATTCAAATTGTGATATCTCGGGTAGTATTGATACTATAGCAGTAATTATTTTAGGATTGCGTTCATAAATGTAACGTCTTTCGATAGTAAACAAAAAAAATTACAGTCGTCTAGCCTAACGTCGGGCAAATACAGGTAAAATATAAGTGTTTACCGTAGTTTAAATGTTGCAGAAAACCCGTTTTTTAGTGTTTATGAGATGGGAATGCTTAGATGGGCTGAAAAATGATTGATGAAACAGATCTACAGGGCAAGGATGAATGGAACAGACAAGCATGGACAAGTTCAACATCTTCTCTGAAAGGGTCTAGTCTCAGAGGTGCCTTTTCTACTGACTAGCGTGTATGAATGAACTAATTACACACATCAAAACTGTCTAGGGATATCATTTTTCAAATATTTCATAAAGTTAAGTTTGTTTACAAGTTGAGCATTATCTTAAAATAACGCGAGGACATAGGCATAAGATACAAGGTTAAGAATATTACAAAAAAACGTTTGATTTTGCAAAAATTTTGACACCTTTTAAAAGTAAAATCTGTCTTTTTTTTAACGTCCTTACGATTGTACAATAATGCTACTACAATGAATTTCTTTATACAATCTGAAAGGGCAGATATAGCAGTTTCTGTGTTCTAAAAATTTCTACGTTGGTATCAATATTTGAATTTTTACAGCCTCCTAAATAGCTATACTATGTATGAAAATGCTTGAGATATCCCTAGACACTTTTGAGCAGTGTAGTTTGGAAGAAGCACAAGATGTTTTAATACGATCGTAGCAAGTAGAAAGATAATGTCTGCCAGTCCCATGAGTAATAAGCGTGATGGTATGTATGAATGTTAATAACGTACCAGAGGCAGTTGACGAGTACTTCTTGTTGTTAGACGCGAGGCTGCCTTGCAGTATCATCTTATTCTTCTCAACTTGACTGAAGTTGTGCCATATCTAGAACAATAACAGTATATTACCCGTTGGAAATATCTGTGCACCTCCTTGGACCCTGGCCTACTGTAGGTAAGCAAGAACGGGGCGAGGTGGTTGGAGGGGTGTAAGGTTAGTGAGCACCCTTAATGTCAGATGCTGTCAAGCCGCAAAAAGGCCTCTGACTAAGCTTAACGACTGACATCTAGCCACATCAACCGGGACCAACTGCTTAATTTCTGTCGGGCTGGTCACCCATCCTATTTCCGACCCGAGGTGTGTTGCTTTACAACAGCGATCGCCGCCGATCACTGTCACAACTGCGCCACGGGCACCTCAAAAATGAAAAATGATAGGAAATAAAAAGAGTGACATAGTTGAGAGTTGGTCCCACTGAATATCAGCGTCTAAGCCTATCAGGTCCTAGCATTAGCTGAGTGGGGTCCATTTAATTTTGGACATCGTGACACTGCTGCCTGGTGGAAATATTCTTTGTTTTTCTATTGCTTGTTTTTTCCTTACCACCTTGTTTTGTATAATCTTTGTCTGTTGCGATGTTCAAAATCAATAAACGTTTTTACTTTCTTCTTCTTTCTAAATACTAAAGTCACAGCCACAGTATAAACCATACAGAAGGCTATCTAAGGCCATCCGCCGAGTTATTAGCCTAGCCTAGCGTCCGTACTGCCGCCTCCCTATGCCTCCCTATTTTATGCTAGCGTGTGCGTGATATCGCAACACGGCGCGCGACACTCACGCACACATTCATACCGACACAGTGGCACGTTTGTATTTAGATGTTCTACTGTATGGTTTATACTGTGTCACAACTCACCTTCCTAAGCTTGCTGGACTCAGTCAGCGGCTGACAGTTTTTTATCTGTTGCAATGTTCAGAATCAATAAACGATCTTTCTTCTTCTTTCTAAATACTAAAGTCCCAACTCAGCTTCCTAAGCTTGCTGGACTCAGTCAGCGGCTGACAGTTTTTTATCTGTTGCAATGTTCAGAATCAATAAACGTTCTTTCTTTCTTTCTAAATACGAAAGTCACAACTTACCTTCCTAAGCTATTATCTGATGCAGGATAGACACAACTCACCTTTCTTAGTTATTATCTGATGCAGGATAGACACAACTCACCTTCCTTAGCTATTATCTGATGCAGGATAGACACAACTCACCTTCCTTAGCTATTATCTGATGCAGGATAGACACAACTCACCTTCCTTAGCTATTATCTGATGCAGGATAGACACAACTCACCTTCCTTAGCTATTATCTGATGCAGGATAGACACAACTCACCTTCCTTAGCTATTATCTGATGCAGGATAGACACAACTCACCTTCCTTAGCTATTATCTGATGCAGGATAGACACAACTCACCTTCCTTAGCTATTATCTGATGCAGGATAGACACAACTCACCTTCCTTAGCTATTATCTGATGCAGGATAGACACAACTCACCTTCCTTAGCTATTATCTGATGCAGGATAGACACAACTCACCTTCCTTAGCTATTATCTGATGCAGGATAGACACAACTCACCTTCCTTAGCTATTATCTGATGCAGGATAGACACAACTCACCTTCCTTAGCTATTATCTGATGCAGGATAGACACAACTCACCTTCCTTAGCTATTATCTGATGCAGGATAGACACAACTCATCTTCCTTAGCTATTATCTGATGCAGGATAGACACAACTCACCTTCCTTAGCTATTATCTGATGCAGGATAGACACAACTCACCTTCCTTAGCTATTATCTGATGCAGGATAGACACAACTCACCTTCCTTAGATATTATCTGATGCAGGATAGACACAACTCATCTTCCTTAGCTATTATCTGATGCAGGATAGACACAACTCACCTTCCTTAGCTATTATCTGATGCAGGATAGACACAACTCACCTTCCTTAGCTATTATCTGATGCAGGATAGACACAACTCACCTTCCTTAGATATTATCTGATGCAGGATAGACACAACTCACCTTCCTTAGATATTATCTGATGCAGGATAGACACAACTCACCTTCCTAAGCTTGCTGGAGTCAGTCAGCGGCTGCGTGAGCTCCTCCGCCGGGATGCGCAGACGCTTCGGGCGCGCGCGGCGCCGTCGCCTATAGGGGGGCACCCAGCGGCGGGTCTGCATCTCTGGACGCTCGATTATCTGGTGCAGGATAGACACAACTCACCTTCCTAAGCGCCCTGGACTCACAGTCGATAGTGCGTCACCCACGACAGTCGATGGAGCGTCACCCACGACAGTCGATGGAGCGTCACGCCAGACAGTCGATGGAGCGTCACGCCAGACAGTCGATGGAGCGTCACTAAAGTCACAACTCACCTTCCTAAGCTTGCTGGAGTCAGTCAGCGGCTGCGTGAGCTCCTCCGCCGGGATGCGCAGACGCTTCGGGCGCGCGCGGCGCCGTCGCCTATAGGGGGGCACCCAGCGGCGGGTCTGCATCTCTGGACGCTCGATTATCTGGTGCAGGATAGACACAACTCACCTTCCTAAGCGCCCTGGACTCACAGTCGATAGTGCGTCACCCACGACAGTCGATGGAGCGTCACGCCAGACAGTCGATGGAGCGTCACGCCAGACAGTCGATGGAGCGTCACGCCAGACAGTCGATGGAGCGTCACGCCAGACAGTCGATGGAGCGTCACGCCAGACAGTCGATGGAGCGTCACGCCAGACAGTCGATGGAGCGTCACGCCAGACAGTCGATGGAGCGTCACGCCAGACAGTCGATGGAGCGTCACGCCAGACAGTCGATGGAGCGTCACGCCAGACAGTCGATGGAGCGTCACGCCAGACAGTCGATGGAGCGTCACGCCAGACAGTCGATGGAGCGTCACGCCAGACAGTCGATGGAGCGTCACTAAAGTCACAACTCACCTTCCTAAGCTTGCTGGAGTCAGTCAGCGGCTGCGTGAGCTCCTCCGCCGGGATGCGCAGACGCTTCGGGCGCGCGCGGCGCCGTCGCCTATAGGGGGGCACCCAGCGGCGGGTCTGCATCTCTGGACGCTCGATTATCTGGTGCAGGATAGACACAACTCACCTTCCTAAGCGCCCTGGACTCACAGTCGATAGTGCGTCACCCACGACAGTCGATGGAGCGTCACGCCAGACAGTCGATGGAGCGTCACGCCAGACAGTCGATGGAGCGTCACGCCAGACAGTCGATGGAGCGTCACGCCAGACAGTCGATGGAGCGTCACTAAAGTCACAACTCACCTTCCTAAGCTTGCTGGAGTCAGTCAGCGGCTGCGTGAGCTCCTCCGCCGGGATGCGCAGACGCTTCGGGCGCGCGCGACGTCGTCGCCTATAGGGGGGCACCCAGCGGCGGGTCTTCATTTCTGGACGCTCGATTATCTGATGCAGGAATAGTAAGATTATTAGCCAAGGGGATAAAGCAGTGTCTTAACTCCCGAGCGTAGCAAGGGTATCGAAAACTTAAATCACGAGCGAAGCGAGGGAAACCGTTTGAAATCTTACTCTTTCGATTGACCTGCATTTCATGACTTGACACGGAAACATTTTTTTTTCAAAATAGCGGACAAGTAGGTATGCCAAACAGGTAGCATGCTCTTTCCTGTCAAATGCTACCAAGCACACATACACCTTACAAAATGACAAATGCTACTTTTAACATTGGCGATCGGCGACCGGCGATCAGCGATTTCGCTACTGTATCCATGCTGAAGCATAATTTAACGATCCTCTGCGTTCGATCGCAATAAAATCGTGGCTTTGCATCAATGCAGTGTCGCGATTCCGTGGTTGCGTGCCGAGACTGCTTTGTTTCCGAAAAGTGACTAGGTAGTTAAATCGCCGCGTTCAGCGTTTTTAAGTGTGCAGTGTGGAACGTTTGGTCACTGCATTCAGCTTCTAAAAGCGACTAAGGCGTGGCAAAAAGCATGTCTGTTGTTCCTCTTAGTGGACTACGAGTCTCGAACCGTTAAAACATAGACTAAAGTAATAAAACTCACAATAGGAGGTATCTTCTGCGGTGGTGGGGGCGGGTACCACGGTTGAGTACGTATCTTCACTTTAGTGATCTCTGGCCAACGCCTCTTGAACTTTGCTCTTCTGAGCTGGGCCCGGTATTCAGCCTCTCTGTAAAATGAAGTAGAAGAAACGGATTCTTATACAGGGTGTCTCGAAACTTGATGTCAAGCGGGCCTGTGCCCGCTATATTAGCCCGGCATATTTAGTCTACCGCCCTGTGGCGGTAGACTAAATATGCCTTTCACTTTGATTCAGTTCTTCGGTAAAACTCAGTAACGTTTGGTCAATTGAAAACAACATTTGCCCCATAACATTTTAAAATGAATTGCATACAAATGAGGAGGAATACTACTACCTACTATAATCAAGATAAAGCGAATATATGTTTAAAGTGAGCACGCTCTTCTGAGGGAAATCGAGATGTGGAACGATGTTAGTGTGGATCACTAGGTGGTTCTGGTAAAACGACCAGCTAGTTGGTTCATATAAAAAAAATACGGAAGGTGGCAAAAATATTTGAGGATATGGCTTACTCTCTGGCAATTTGTGATGGAGTCTTGACCACTTCATCTTCAGGCTCAATCTCGACGAGTTGTTTCTTCGATTTGGCGCCCTTTTTTATGTCTTTTCCCTTGTCATCATCTTTCTTATCTGCATTGTCACCGGAAGCTGACACACTGGAAATAGTCAAAATAATACCAACGGTCATGAAAAAATTGAGTAAACTTGGAGAAGTTCACAACATTTTAAGGGCGTAACTGTTCGTCCGTCCGGCCCTTAATTCAAACATGTATTTAAATTGAATTGCAACTGTAAAACTAGTTTCAAGGAAAACAAAGAAATAAATAAATAACTGTTCGTCCGAATACCGAATAAAGATCTACCCTAACTTTTGAAAGCTAAACACAGAATTCAATGGCAAAACCAATTTCTCAGCAGCAGTGACCTTTGCTGAATGGCGGTACCCCAAATTGTTTGTTGCTAACTAAAGGTAGAATTCTAAGACTCAACCGCAAACTCCAAGCGACTTTACTGGTTTCTATGAATCTCTATGAAAGTGGTTCCAAGCGTGGCCGCACTGCAGCGCCGCGTTCAGAACAAAAATGTGTTGCTTGCAGTTTGCAGTCTGCAATCCGTCTTGGAATTGTACCCTTGGTGTAGGGGTATGGGCATGGGTATGATGGTAAAATACAGGAGATGCTCATCAAATCAATAAAAATTGGAGTTTGGCGCGAAGGTTCCATTCGAAAGATTCAAGCTCAGCTATGCTATTCCGGTACTAAAACTCACTTCGGTCGTGGTGAGTTATCTTTAAAATTCAACATCTTTGCAGCTGGTGTTAGTTTGAGGGAATAGAACTAAGCCAAATAACATTTTTTGATTATTTTCATCCAAAATGAGAGAAAATACTAGGTAATTCAACGTAAAGCGTATTGATGATTGAGGTAAGCGTGAAGCACCGAGATGTGAAGTGATGTCTGCCGGAATAGCACCACAGCTATGCTATTCCGGTTGCCGCCAAAAGTCACTTCGGTCGTAGTGAGTTATTTTTAAAATTCAACATCTTTGCAGCCGGTGGTAGTTTGAGAAAATAGAACTAAGCCAAATAACATTTTATAATTATTTGAATACAAAATAGAGAGAATGCTAATTCAAAGTGAATCGTATTGATGATTGAAGTAAACACGAAGCACCGAAGTGATGTCAGCCGGAATGCCACCACTGATGGCTAGGACAAAAACAAGAGATTAAAAAAAACTCACACTAGAGCACGACCTTTGTTCGGATATTTTTCTCCAGCGTATCCACTTGCAGGCTTGGACATTTTTATCCGTTATTATTATCCTACCTACAGGAAAGAAACAGAAATATCAAATAAACTCACGTCGTCTTCCTAGAAGGGGCACCTCCTGGTGGGGGCGCTATAGTAGCTTTTCGATCAGGCATTTTGATGTATTTGAGTTACAAAATACCAAGAATCATGTAGCCCTAGGAAAGAAAGAAAAAATGGCATGTTTGCTAACAAAATCGTATACAGGGTGTCCCGAAACTCATCGTGGAGTTTTTTGAGGGTACTCGAACGGAAAACATGTTCAATTTATTTTTTTGACTATAAATCACTTAAGTGGTTTTTAGAGAACAAATTATTATCAGTGTATTCAGTTAAGTTCCGCAGTTATTTTAAGTAATTGCAGGTAGACTTACTTCTTATTATAATCCATTAAAAGTAGACAAAGTTTCTTGTTTTTCCTTATTTTCTTTGTATTAACTTACACAATAATCTGCAACAAAGATAACAGCATAAACACGCGATAAAAACGTACTTGAGCCTGGTTACACCAAGATAGGTACGGTCAAAGGCACAATGTCACGCTACCCATTTCCGGTCAGTCTTCTTTGTTTTATTGCAGAGAAATATAATAAAATTTGGCTAGCAAAATAAAGAAACGGAAATGGATAGACTTTACCGTCAAGTTTATCGAGCATAAACTACCAAGCCGACCAAATACAGAAAGTCATTATTTATTGGTAGATTACTCGATGTAGATGACTTTCAAACTCGTCAGGGTCTTGGCTTAACGCTTCGCAATAGTACATTGTTACCCTAGGGGTGAAAGCAACTTATTTAGTCCCGAGACGGGGTTTGGCGCCCGGAACGAAGTGAGGGCGCCAATAGTTCGAGGGACTAAATAAGTCTTTAACCCGAGGTAAACACTGTGCTTTTCATTACGAATACAAGGAAAGTAGAATCAGAATCAGAATCAGAAATATCTTTATTTAAATAGACCTGTTACAAGTGCTTTCAAATCGTCAAAAACTTAATCAAACAAACAAAAATACACTTAATAATAGACTTAAATACTATAATAGAAATAATAAATAAATACACAGTATACAAACATAATGTGACTCAACCACCGGTGTCGGAAAGTTGTTTCTGTACTGAGAAGAACCGGCAAGAAACTCAGCAGTTACTCTTTTCAATATGTTCTGTACAATAATCCGTTAGTAAATTACAATTTTATTAAGTACACATACAGTTATACAATTTCAAGAAAATGGTTAGTGCACAAAATAATGTTAAATTATTAAAAGCAATTAACAATATTGTTTAGTAAAAATAAAAACATGAATTAGCTAAGGAAAAAATCAGAAAAATAAATGAAGATCGAATTGCCGCCTTCCCGCCTATTTTGTTTGTTTTTTTTCTGTGGCCGGCCCGCTATTCAGCCATAATTTATTTTTTCATCATTGGAAAAATGGTAAATATTTTGCTCAAAGCTAATTTATTTTAAAGAAATTGTTGAAACAGAATTATAATAAAGTTATTTAAAAAATATATACTTAACTTTAAGTTATTTCAATTGTACATCGTGGCTGTATAGAAAGTGGGAACATGGTTCAATAGATATGTGAAAAATAACTAGTTTTACTTTTTAATAATTTGACAGCTGTCAGTTGAAAGTGATTCTCCCTAGGGATGAAAAGTATTACTTTCAGCCCGCTTCTCAGATCAGTAATGACCTACTTTCAGAGTATGAGTAAAGAAAACGTTATTTCTCCTACTCGCCACTAGATTGCAGTGCTTTAACGCTATGCAAATTCACGTTTACCGACTCGGGACAATATAGTGAGCAAAAGCGGTGTGCCTGTCGTACTCAACACTCAGATGTGCCATTGACTGTTACTAAACTATGGGAAAGTGTTAACGAAAAGACCTGACAAAGATTCACTGTACACACCTTACAAACACCTTTATTCTTCTGTAGTGCCAATGCCCGGTGAACATGTCGGGCAGGCAGCTTCAAGCTCAACATTTTCGTACGACATGCACAGACCAAACGCGGCGAGGAAGTAAACAGTACGGACTTGCATGGAATCGTGGTCGCGGCCTCTGGTGGCAGGTATACGTAACCGTTTTTCTTTTTTATGCAAATCCGCGTTTACCATCTCGTCGCGTTTGGTCTGTGCATGTCGGAATAAGCACTCTGTTCTGATGTCCTGGATTATGAATCAAGGGTACCTACATCTCCGTTGGAAACGAGAGTGTACCAGGCTCCCTGAGGGACACTAACCAATGCCCTTCTTTAAGGTTTTTATAGGTCAAAGCCAGAACATCACAAGACGTGAAAATACAGTAACTGCAAATATTATGGCTAGTGCAAACAAACATCAAAGTCTTACCTTTTTTTCAATTTTTTTTTGGTATTTTTACGATATTTTTTTACTGAAACGTATGCCACATCGCATGACGCATGTTCGTAGATTATAAGTTTTATTTTTTATTTATTTATTCATAAACGTCATCATTTGAATTGCGAATTTATATCGAAACGAGGTTTATTTCTATAGTATGTGGGCATTTGGGCAACGACCACACAGCCTAAGGGTATGAGGTCGTTATATGTGGGTGAATAACTTCAAAAATATTTAGGTATTCTAAAGTGTATCCGAATACTGTGATATGACCTATAATTATGTACCGACTCGAGTTTTAGGCTGGTTTTAGAGTCACGCGGACCGCGGCTCGTCCGTGCGTGTGCGAGCATGCATTGCTGGCTTCCTTTCTGGCCTAAGCCGACGACGCCTTACCAAAAGGGATATGAATACCGAACCGCGCGCGGACGGCCGGCTCATCCGCGTGACTCTAAAACCCGCCTTAGTGTTCCGAGTGCGCTTCAAAAGAACATTCGTATGGAATAGAACTTTATCCAAATCAGTGACTTAATCTCGAATATTTTTTTACCGCACTTCATGAGTTGTGTCGTGACGACCAGGCCCGCCGCTAGCTGTTTCGCCGCCCGCGTGCAATACCAAAAATGCCGCCCTTTATGAGTAATGAAATTGATAAGCGGAGCTAGCGCAATTTTTTGGTTTAGAATGGACTGGATTAAGCCGATCTAATGGCTTTTAAACACTGGCGTACCTACCCAGTCTTTGGATCTGTATAGCAATGCTCACAAAAATCTGTTCTTATCTCGATGCCCCTTAGGTGAGGCTCACTTCGATTTGTGGTAATCATTTTAAAACCTCACCTCATGCGGGATTGTGTCGTTGCTAAGACTAATCGCCATAAGCGCTAGCCCGAATAATGCTGGAAGAGCGTCTATTAAGAAAGTCAGAGCGAGCGAAGCGAGCGCGAGTTTTTAAGAGTTTGAAATGAGCCTTTTTTTAAGATACAGAAAACTGTTTTACGTTGCCCACACTAGCTTTAATTATACTTAAGTGCTTTTAAGCTGTTTTAATAGCTTTTCAGGGAGGAGGCCATGCTTGTTTTGGCAATTCAATTCACGTTTGTCTCAATGATCCACACTTAAGATAAGAAATTGCGCGAACGGCTCCTTTAAAGAAAAACAATAAAACGTAGGAGTTTAGCGCGAGCGAAGCGAGCGCGTTTTTTTTAAGCAAGTGAGGGGGTTCACCCTTCATGGAAGAAAATATGAGTAGGCAACTTGTAAAACCTTTTAGCGGGGTTCCCTCAGGCGCAAGGCCAGCGACGCCGCCACTGGCAAGGTGCGAAGCGTGCGTTATGAGAGCTATGCTCTTTTGAGCCAAGGGCAGGTATGGAAACTGCGTGAGCGCACGAAACTGTTATATCTCAGTGTATGCATAAAAAAATTCAATTAAAAGAAGATAACTCGAGTGAAGCAAAGCTCTGATTCAATAGTAAAAAATCCTATATCCTTAGTTTCGGGGGAGAAAACCCTAAACAGTAGAATAATGGGCGAATATAATAAATAAGCGAGCGTGTTTTTTTTGGTTAAAATGGGCCTGATTAAACTAACCAGTGCGTAAATAAGGGGCGCCGCGGCGGGTTAAAGTGTTTTTTTCCATTTATTTGCCGCCCCTAATATCTGGCAGCCGTAGGCTCCGGCGCCTGGGTCTTAGGCTGGTTTCATAGTCACGCCATCGCGACGGGCTGGCAGCGCCCGCGCGTTCCAGCATTCATATCCCCCTTGGCAAGGCGTCACCCGTTTAGGTAAATCCGCCACTGCCCCTAACATCATCAGTCCCGTTTTCCATAGGCTGACAGAGACGACGTTTGGTGTTGTATCTTGGTTTTGACGGATGCCAATAGATGACGGTGTTATCTTCATTCGTTCAGATGTTTTTACATGCTATTTACTTATATTTTTTTCTTAAAACAAGTACCTATATATTAGCTCAATTTGCCGCCCCCTGTGCGTGCCGCCCGCGTGCGGTGCACGCGTTGCACGCCCGCTTGCGGCGGTTCTGGTGACGACTGCCCTAGAACGGATCTAGGGCCTCAAATACTGATACTTACACGACAAATGAATTCAGGGGGGTGTATCGAGAAATTTTCATCTTATATTTATTATACGATTCTGGTGCCATTAACAAGCCCGAGAGCTACCTAGGTGGTATGTACCTCTCACTATGAACAGGCTAGTCACCATCATCGTTCTAACTCACATTCTAGACTGAAGGTCTCTTAAGAGAGGACCCATCTTGGGCCCCCACAGGCCTCCATTACCACCCCTCACAGCCTGCCCTTTCCACTCGGCAAGGTATTATTCTTACTCGTCATCTCTCGATATATACCTCTGTCTATTTAACTCTTATAATCTTTGTGCAACTCACCCGGGGGTCAGGTTCATCTTATCAACTTTGTGCAACTCACCAAAGGGCCAGCTTACTCTTATGGTTACCTCCTCTTGTAACTACCTCCACTCGCCCTCCGCGTGCCGTTCACTTACACATTCACTCTAGCTAAAAACTTGTGCTAAAACTATCTCTTTTCCTTTTATTAACCTTTTTCATCACCTCTTACATTTCCCTCCAAATCTATCATAGAGTAGAGCTCTCTCCTCTACTTTTTTAATCATAAGTCACGACCATAGACAAGCAGATGTTACTAACTATAATCATTCGATTTCGATTCACTCACCTCACGTTCGGATAATCGCGTCTTTCGCGACGAGTTGTTTATAAAACATCAGAGAAAAACACAACGTTTTTTTTGTAAATGCTTCTACTTTCTAAAAGACCATCAATCATCATCAGCCTGTCATAGTCCACCGCTGGACATAGGCCTCTCCCAAAGTGCGCCACAACTCCCGGTTCTGAGCCTTCCGCATCCAGTCCGATCCCGCCACCGTTCGTAGGTCATCGGCACGGTAAAGTAATATAACAGTATTGTGACTTCGAACAAGCGGACGGAACGCAAGTTATACCTACGCGCCCCGGCGATGTCGTTCATAGATCAGCTGTCAGTCGTAAATGCGCCGTGCAGTGTCGGACGGACAGTTTTGTGTGTTTTGTACCATTTTGTGAACATAATATTGTAAATGTACTATGGTAGGGCAAGGTATTTTTTTTATTGTGCTGTGTTGGGTTGTTTAAATTCATCAAGAACGCACCCAGAGTTATCATGCTTTACATTACCTACAAACTCCGAAACGTAAGTTCAAAATATTTTGTTACGTACCTACATAATAGCACGTTATTTGTTACAATATTTAGAAAGACAGGTATTTCGCTTTATCCTCCGAGTACCTAATACTCCTAGATTATTGAATAAATGAGTTGACAGGGTGAAGGATAGTGACAGACAAAGGAAATACTTAGGTGGTTCATCGGTAGATTGAATAGGTAGGTTGGATAAGTTAGTAAGTAATTCGTGAAGTACGCTTGCATTAAAATTTGCGGGTTTACGGTTTAATTTCACCACACCGGGTGAATGACCTTAGGTCGGAAATCCTTTGCGCGCACGATAAGTGCTTCTCAAGTAAGGGATTTCCTAACGCAATAGTTTTATAGCTAGTCCGCCGCAAAATTTGGTTCATTGTAGGTATTAAGAGAAGGTATTTCAAAAAAATTTACGCTCTAAGAAATCTTACTTCCTACTAATATTGTAAATGCGAAAGTTTGTGAGGATGTATGTATGATATTTTTTTTTACATCAATACATCTTTTTTTATTCACTTACGAATTTCATTTATTTAAATAGAAATACAAAATTTACCATCACAAAAAACAATTTCAAAACAAGAAAGAAACAAGTATCCGGATGTTTTAAAATACTACAGGCGGCAGCCCTATCGCGTGGCGACGAACCGCGCGGCTGTAGGCACTTAACTCAAGGACGGGGCCAAGTCATATTACTGTTATATTTCTTTACCGTGTCATCGGTCCATCTCACTGGAGGGCGCCCTACACTGCGTAGAAAAAGACTGAATGTGCTGTTCAATTCGAATTTCTATTGTTTCGATTTGTTTTCGATTGAAATTGCCTCGGTACATCCCTAAAGTGACACGTCAAACGTCAATTTGACAGTGACATTTCCAACACATCGCATCCTCTCCGCTGATACCTATTGTGTTTATTTACAGTTTTTACTGTAAAAGTATGGTTTAAAGTATTAAAAATCAATCAAAATGGTAGATGAGGGCACTAGAAAAACTCTCAGTAGCATTCCATTGCTCCAAACTAAAGCTGGCCCAAGAGAAAAGGAGTTATGGGTCAACAGATTAAAGGAAGAATATCAAGCCCTAATCAAGGTAAAAACCCTATAAATTTATTAAAATCATTAAATACATCATATATCCATTAGTTCAGTTTGAGATTTTATCCAAATTTGCTAAAATTTAACACCAAAAAGCAGTTTTTAGAATGAAGAATAACAACTTTCACTTACTTTATCTCTTTTAAAACTGCTTCAAACTGTGATTATTCTTTGTAATTGAACTAATTAGACGTTGTTGTCAAGTAATTATAATCATATGCTATTTATTTTGTTTATTATTTACATTAGTCTTCTGGAGGTTTTTCATTGTTTTCTCTCTTGCTTCCTGTCCTAAGGACTATCTATCAATCTATTACTGTACAGTGACTTGTTATCTGAACACGATATGTCTCTCAGTCTTGCAGGGCTAAGATGAGCACCAGGACAAAATTATGTTGCTATATTACACTCTTTTCTCGAATTACAATCGCACAAATAGCTTGACAAAATTTTGACACAGTCTGTATCTCAGCCAGCTTGGACCAGCTATTGGTGACATCTTCTTAATTACCTTACCTTAATGTACATCCCAGGAAAATCATAGTTTATGGAAGCTGTAGGCCTGGAAAGTGATTGCTTACGGGATGAAGGCCACAATAGATAATAAAAGACTCTTCACTGCACACTCCCCACCCATCCTCTTATACCTTGATATCTTTTACCACAATGGATTCAGACACTTAGTTATAAATCTTTAAGGCTGTCCATATCCCTGCCTATCTATGAATCCCATTTAAGAGCTCACTTTTTATCGCTCTGACACTATTTTCTCCTTCTCGAATCACTGCTATCATCCAGTCCATACCTAATTGTATGTATTCAAATGTATGTGTAAGTAAGTTTACTAATACACTCAGAGTATTGTATGTATGTATGTCTATTTTTATAATTAAAATTCAACTTATTAATATATTTCAATTATGCTCTGGCACCACATACACTTACATTTCTTTCCTTGTATCTCTACCTGAAGGTTGTCTGGAAGAGATAGCGATAAGGCCACCTGAATTGTACATCCTAAATTTCTGTAAAGTATATCTTATCTTATCTAATTTCAGTATGTCCAGAACAATAAAGCAGCGGACAATGACTGGTTCCGCCTAGAATCAGACAAAACAGGCACAAAATGGTTCGGAAAATGCTGGTTCGTACACAACCTGCTAAAGTATGAATTTGACCTCGAATTTGATGTAAGTGTGAAGTATTCTTTAATAACTGACTCCTAAAATTTGTAAAAAAAGCTTAACTTGCTTAGTAGTAAGCTCACTGATTAAATGTAAATCCTAGTATATAATATTATTTCATTGCCATATTATGTCTAGCCCCCTTATTCATAAAAACTTAAACAGCTCTTCAACAATACTCTAACTTTTGTATCGCTTTGTCACTGTCATTCTTGTTGCTGCCGCCATTTGCGAATAAGTGACATAAAACTAGAGATGCCACGAATATTCGGCTACTATTCGGTATTCGGCCGAATAATAGGTACTACTCGGCCGAATACCGAATACCAAATTATGGACAAAAAGACATATCATATTAATCAAGATATGTATTTATTATCAAATTACAATATTTTAATTAGTAAAATTAATCAACGGTAAGTTGTGATGGATAAAAACAAGCTTTTCAGCATTTGACGGTAGCAAAGGATTACGCTTTTCGTTGTTAATGGTACCAGCTTCAGAAAATATCCTCTCACTATACACGCTACTCCTGGGAGAAGAAAGATAAACTTTAGCAAATTTCGAGAGGTTTGGGTATTGTTTTTCATTTGCTGATCTCCACTTGTAAGGATCAGCTTTCCGATCTAGGCGAATTGATTTCAAATAAAAATCCATCTCATTTGCCACAGTATTCTTCTCCACGTTCTCCTTATCATTACTATTTCGCATTATTATCTTTAGCAACTTCCTCAAAGCAGTTCCAGAAACTGTCGTGTATTTCAAATGTCTTATCATTTTCGTTCAAGTTTCTTTTCTTACGAAGTGGAGAAAAATCGTCATCAGTACTACTCTAGACTCATCATTACAACTTAGTTTCAGAGCTTACGCGCTCGACTAACATGTACCTACTTAGTGCCGAATATTCGGCCGCCTATTATTCGGCGCTTCGGCCGACAGCATTGCCGAATATTCGGTATTAGGTATTCGGCCAAATCACTATTCGTGGCAACTCTACATAAAACGTCCATTGCTTAAACTATGCTTTAGCGTTGCGTGCGTTTTTATGAATAAGGGTAAAATTCTAAATTATCATCTTATGACTCCATTGTATATTTTGCTAATGAATGTTTTGTTTGTTTGAAGATTCCAATAACATATCCAACAACGGCACCGGAGTTGGCATTGCCAGGACTTGATGGAAAGACAGCTAAGATGTACCGAGGAGGCAAGATATGCCTGACAGACCACTTCAAACCTCTCTGGGCAAGGAATGTTCCTAAATTCGGTATTGCACATGCCATGGCTCTTGGGGTTAGCATTTTTATTAATAACTTACTTTTCATCAATGATATTACAATAAAAAAGACGTAGATAGGTTATGTCAGTACTGACGCGAAGTCAAAATTGTCCCCTGGCGTACATGCCTATAATTTGAGCGTGTGTACAAGATAGCATGATTATTTACTAAAGCGTAAATGAGACAGATACATGTTGCACATTGTCATCTCAAACTGTCAATGATTTGCTCAGGTGGTCGAAGTTCTGATTTCGGGTGCCACTTTTTTAGTACAAATAACCTATCTTACGTATTTTTATTATAATGTCATTGGCACTAACAAATAATAACCAAACGTAATATTCAAAGAACTCTTATTGTTGCCGCCATTGTGAAGCCCACAGCTTGCATAGTGAACTTAACGCTTCTACGGCAGAGCATGTTCAATCATTGGTTTCGAACCCTATTCAGATCATTTATGGGTTAAAAAAAGGTGGTAACACACGCCGGGTCGGAAATGGGATGGGTGACCACTCCGACCGAAATTTCGGAAGGCACGTTGAGCAGTTGGTCCCGGTTGACGTTACTAGATGTCAGTCGTTAAGCCTAGTCAGAGGCCTTAGGGCGGCTAGATAACATCTGACATTAGGTAGCTCACTAACCTTACACCCCTCCTCGTTCCTCCTCATAGTTGAGACTAGAGTTAAGGTGAGGTCTGCGCCCAGGTCTTTTCCAACGGGGTAGTCAGAGACCACTTATTTTCACTTGCTACGATCCTGACACACACCTTGCGCTTCCTTTCCTTTCAATAGTACATTGTTATCCTAGGGGTGAAAGTAACTTATTTAGTCCCGAGACGGGGTTTGGCGCCCGGAACGAAGTGAGGGCGCCAATAGTTCGAGGGACTAAATAAGTCTTTAACCCGAGGTAAACACTGTGCTTTTCATTACAAATACGAGGAAAGTAAAAATAAAAACATGAATTAATTCATGAAGATCGAATTGCCGCTTTCCCGCCTATTTTGTTTGTTTTTTTTCTGTGGCCGGCCCGCTATTCAGCCATTATTTTTTATTTTCATCATTGGAAAAATGGTAAATATTTTGCTCAAAGATAAGTTATTTTAAAGAAATTGTTGAAACTTAATTATAATAAAGTTATTTAAAAAATAAATATTCTTGAGTATTGAGTATTGATTATTGAGGTAAGCGCGAAGCAACGAGATGTGAAGTGATGTCCGCCGGAATAGCACCCCAGATCTTTAGTAAAGAAACTGCATGGAAAATGCCAAAATAATGATAACATCTTGAACTTGTCCCAAAAACGTTCTTGTTGTTTGTTTGTTTGTCTTGATTTTTTTGTAAATAAAATCTTTTTTTACAGCTTGGACCATGGCTAGCAGTAGAGATTCCAGACCTAATTGAAAAAGGAGTTATCACCTACCAGGAGAAAACGGAAGATGCAAAATGATGAAAGGATATAAATGATGTACATAGTATAATTTCGTTTTTCAAAATATATGTATCAATATTTTTAAATTATTTCGTTTTATTTGAAAAATGATTATCCTATTTTGTATCATAATATAACTAAAGATAATCAATGAAATAATAAAAAAAACATTAAATCCTCATATTTGAATACATACGTAACATAGATAATATGAAACACCTAGACCAATACAAACAGACATAATATTCATACACAAAATGTTTTCAAATTAAATATTTCTTTATTCAAGCAGACCATTACACAGTACTTTCGAATCGTCAAGAATAATCATTTTAACTACTTAATGAACACACACATAATAATACAATACATAAACAATACTTAAAATACATGTACATAATGAGACTACCACCGGCGTCGTAAGGTTGTTTCTACTGAGAAGATCCGGCACGAAAAAAAGTTTTTACTGTGCGGGGATCGAACCCGCGACCTTGTAATAGCCAGCTTCTGAACCACCAGACCAAATCGGTCGCCATACTGTGTATGGTCGGTACTTTTATAGGTATTCTCCTTTCGTCATAATTTTATTTATGATAAGTTTTACTATGTCATTTTATTACTTTGCAGTTATAGTTTGAAGCACTTCTCGGAAATATTATTTCAAGGCGACAATACCAGTCTAGTTTTTAAAAATGAGGATTTTTCTATTTCAGTAAGTTGAGTTTTTGTTTGTGATATTGACTTTTTTTTCGCAATGGTTTAAGCTCTGGCTTATAACGCCGAAGATAGCAGGTTTGAGTCTCACCCGAAACAGACATTTGTGTGGCAAAAGTGTATGTATGTTCTTTTCCTAGGTGTTACATCAATTTATTAATATTTAGGTAATGTTTAACAGTCTCTGACACCCAAAGTACCTACGAACTCTGCTTAGTTTAGGGTCAGAATATCTTTGTAAAGATGTATGGAAGCTGGTAGGGACGCCTTCACAATTAGGTGACCTATGTCGCTACTAAGATGGGTCACTTAAATTTGAAGGCGTCTTACATCTTACACATTGTACGTTTACTCATTTACTGATTACTCAGCTCCAATTTAAAGGCATTTATTTCATGTAAACTTTTACTAGTGCTAATGATAATTACAGGAATAAAATAAGTGACAGTGTCACTACTGAGCCATAGGCACCTCTATTTTATTACTGTATCCACTGGGATCCGCAACGATGGCCGTTGTAAAGCAACACACGCCGATTCAGAAATGGGATGGGTGACCACCCTATCGAAATTCGATGTATATCACTAAATTTCGGTCACACGTCATCACTTTTCGGGAATATTCGTGCTGCTTAGCCACGTTAAGCATTTGGTCCCGACTGACGTCAGTCCTTGAGCCTCGTTGGAGCCCTTAGGGCGGCTTGATAACATCAGTCAGAATGGTTTATGTTTAACCTTGCACGCCTCCAACAATTTGCACTGAGCCCGCGTGCAAATAATAATAAATTCATTTATTTCGACCAGCAAGGGATCATTATACAAAATCATTAAACATCATTATTACCAATTCATTACAAACCACAATACATTACAAATACAAATCATTACATTACATTACAAATCTCAGCACTCAAGTGGTAGTCAAAACTACATATTAGGTAGTACCTACCTGAATCATATAACTATGGTTTATGTACAGACATGACAGTCAAAACGCTCAGAAAAGATCCTCAGGATGCCGCTCGAGCTCGCCCGGACCAGTGTATAAACCATACAGCAGGCTATCTAAGGCCGCCCGCCGAGATATTTGCCTAGCGTGCACACAGACACGCGGCACAGCCCGTCCGCACTGCCGCCTCCCTATGCCTCCCTATTTTATGCTAGCGTGTGCGTGATATCGCGACACGGCGCGCGACGCGCACGTACACATTCAAACCGAGAGTGGCACGTTTGTATGTAGATAGCTTACTGTAAGATTATACTGTGCCCGGACTATGCGCACCGCTTGCGCATGATTGTGTGAAAACAATCAACGCGATATTCGGCGAACATCCCCGAAGCACTGCAGAAACGAGGCAACCCCAGCAGCACCCTAAAGGCGTTATTGAACTGGACGCGCAGAGCACTGTATTGCTTTTTTGTATAACTGATCCATAGGCTACCCGTGTAAAGAGACGTACCTACAAAAAGCTCTGAAGAGAGTTATTTTGACGCAAAGAGGCCTCTGCCTAGCAGTCGGACGTATGAATACTGTTGTTTGCTCAGACGGTGTTGTCAATAGTACATTGTTATCCTAGGGGTGAAAGTAACTTATTTAGTCCCGAGACGGGGCTTGGCGCCCGGAACGAAGTGAGGGCGCCAATAGTTCGAGGGACTGAATAAGTCTTTAACCCGAGGTAAACACTGTGCTTTTCATTACGAATACAAGGAAAGTAAAAATAAAAACATGAATTAGCTAAAGAAAAAAAGAATAAAATAAATGACGATCGAATTGCCGCCTTCCCGCCTATTTTGTTTGTTTTTTTTTCTGTGGCCGGCCCGCTATTCAGCCATTATTTTTTATTTTTATCATCGGAAAAATGATAAATATTTTGCTCAAAGCTAAGTTATTTTAAAGGAATTGTTGAAACTGAATTATAATAAAGTTATTTAAAAAATATATATTCCCTAATCAATACTTAACTTTAAGTTATTTAAATTTTACATCGTGGCTGTATAGAAAGTTAGAACATGGTTCAATAGATATGTGAAAAATAACTAGTTTTACTTTTTAATAATTTGACAGCTGTCAGTTGAAAGTGATTCTCCCTAGGGATGAAAAGTATTACTTTCAGCCCGCTTCTCAGGTCAGTAATGACCTACTTTCAGAGTATGAGTAATGAAAAATACTTTGAATCTTTTCCAGAATGCCTAGAGGAGTGAACTTCTGTTGGATTTCCTCGGTGATCATTGCTCTAACATGGACGTTTGTGTCATCATCATCAGCGGTGAGTTGAACTAAAAACCTCACCTTTTGCTACGATACGAACGTTCAACAGTCGCGCGACTGTATCGCGTCACAGCGATCAACAAATATTTGCAGCGATCGAGAGTGTATCATTGACGACCGTCTTGGTGTAATTGTTGAGAAGTCGGCTATTACACCAAGGGTCGCGGGTTCGATCCCCGCACAGTACAAACATTTGTGTGTCTGTTTGTATTGGTCTGGGTGTTTCCTATGTATATTAAACATACTTAAATACTTTTTCTTTTGTAAATACAAAAGAAAAAGTATTTAAGGCGCGATACCAGGAAAACGGCTCTCGGGAAAACTAAAGTTTTATATAGAAAATATGAAGTGTGAGGCACGAAAAAAATCGTCATAGTAGTCAAAGAGTTGCACAATCAGCTCAAACTTCCAGTATATGGATCAACTTACTAGATTAATGTGAAAAAAAATCAGAATATCGCTAAAAACGTGCAAAACGCACTCCCGTATTTCAAAAGTTTAGGCATCATATAAACTAACAACTTACGTGTTTTAAATAACGTGTAAAGATCAGATATCAAAGAAGCATTGCCAATCAGTTGTTTTTCATTGCTTTATTTCAGTTTTGTGCAAAAAATTCCCAAACATTCCGAATTTTTCGCTTGAAATCTCCATACAAATTACTATGGAGTGAGTGAAGTTTCTATGATAGCTGTCCGCGCACCGTCGCAGCTCACTCCCCCTCATGTCCCCAAGGTGAACGCACGTCGCTTTTGACGAAAATGACATTTATAATTACGCGGATAATTTACACGAAATAGGCGCACATAGGGTCTTTTGTTGAAAATAGTACAACTTTGTTTTTTTTTCCTCCGTACTGTTTGTTCATATGCATTATGCATAATTTATCAAACGTATGATTTTATCATGATTCACCATGAGAGTAATATGGTAGGTTTATATTTATAAGTACACTTGATTAAAAGCTCACTTGGGTTTAACAATTTGGTACTAGTTGCCATTTCATTTTCCTATTTTTTCTTGTAAATTTTTACTATTTGTAACTTATACTGAAAGTTTTTACCTATTGGTATTTGAAAAACAATCTATGTATTTACTTTTAGCATGGTGTCAATCTGCAGCATCATCGGTTAATGCCAATACGGGATCTGCCTAAAATATTCAAGCAAAACAAGGGAACGAAGTAAGAACGCAAATAGCTTTGATTGCTTTCAAATCGAATTGATTAAAACTATGTTATTTGTGTGGTCTAAGCTACTATGTTATCTGATCATGAAAGCTTGATTAAGGTGTCTGAATAGATTAAAGGTTCTTTTTTGAACAATATTTTTTACTAAATTAATTTTGGAGGCCTCTATCATAACTGAAATTGTTCGACAAAGAAATTTGACGAAACATAAAGATACAAAGTTATAGAGCAGAAATCAAAGTTAATACTTACGTTAAGTTAAGTCTTTGAAAAAATGCGAACAGAAAACTATGCATCGAGTTCGTGTACTTACACACGCCGTATTTTTATGCTTGTTTGTATTCTTCACGCAGTGACGTGCACTCACCCGGCGTCATGTGGAAGACAGAGTCGCGGGACTGCGCAGACGGCTGTCAAAGAAACTTCACTCGTTCCATAGTAATTAGCATGGAGATCTCGAGCAAAAAAAAATGAAAGTTTGCGTTTGCTTAAACGAAACAGAAATAGTTATTGCAATAGAACATAATGACAAGTTATTCGAAATGGAAACACACTTCACACCGGAACAGCTTTTACAATTGTACCAAGCACAAATTCGGTTGTGTATGGAGTACTTCTGCCACCACTGGGATCGCTCTGCCAAGTATCAGCTGGATGCACTGGACTCAGTAGACCGAAGAGCCAGGAGACAGATAGGTGACGAGACGCTCGTTGGAACCAAACTCGAGTTTGGAGCATCGGCGTAGAGTTGCCTGTCTATCGGTTTTTCATAAGGTGTATTGCGGAGAGTGTGCGCAAGAACTTCATGACCTGATACCACCCTCTACTTTATACTACCGGACCACAAGTCGCCGTGAGGGCTTTCACCTCCATGTGGTCGACTTTCCAGCGGTCCGAACTAAGCGGTTTGGTGCTTCCTTTCTGGTCCGCACCGCTAAGGAGTGGAACGCCCTCCCTGCGTCTGTGTTTCCGGATACATACGACCTTGGTGTCTTCAAGGCAAGAGTGAATAAGCATTTTTTGGGTCCACGCTTACCCAAAAAATGCTAGCGAGACTGAGGTCAAACGCAAACCCATTTTAAATTTAAAAAAATGGATCAGATAGAACTTTGATATAAATATGAATTATCATATTTACGTCAGCCATGGAAAAATGGCAGTGCAAGCATTTTTATCTCTAACTGGCTATTTGCACACAGCTTTTCCCTGTAGTAATTTGAATGAACTATACAGACAAACGTTCTAGAAAATATAATTAGCATCAACTATCATTTAGATAGTGAAAGCTTATGTAAAAACAGACAGAAAAACGCGGAGGGTGACTTCCTTTCATACTATGCTCTACTCGTAGATCAATTCCAGTAAGATGAAGATCACGGTGTATTCTGTATTAAATTCAGCGTAAAAAGCCTGAAATACGATGGCCTCTACAGGAGACTAAAGGTATTATACTGAAGTGTTATTATCTAAAATAAATTATCCACTAAAAGTGTCTCAACTGTTGACAACTGTTAAATTCCTCGTTTTAGTTAGTAACAAGATAGCTCCCTTTAATGCTTCTTGCAGCTTTTCATTACAAGTAAGACCAATTTATTAGTGGGTTCTTCTGCATGTTACTAGAAATGGCTCCGTGTAAGACATATTTTGTGTTGATGATGATCGAACGGATAAACCAAGTTACAACTAAATCTCGATGGAATCGTCAAGTACCAGATATAACATTGTGCAAATAACGTGGTCACGAGAATAGATTGCAAATAATAGTGTAAAAAAATAATTGGCTAAACCGCTTGTTAGTATGTTTAATAAAATAAAATTTTTGGTTAGTTTCTTTTGTTTGCCCTATATCCTGAAATATTTTGAGTGGCGAAATAAAAATATCTTTGGTGAACGCATCAAATGATTATCATGCCGCGATTTATAATAATAATAAATAAATAAATATCCCGTGACATTATTCCACACAGCGCCATCTAGCCCCAAGTGAGCTAATTATACTCCGTTTTTATGGGATACTAGACAACGGATAAACATACTTAAATACTTTTTCTTTTGTAAATACATACTTATTATACATAGGAAACACCCAGACCAATACAAACAGACATGTTCATGCACACAAATGTTTGTACTGTGCGGGGATCGAACCCGCGACCTTTGGTGTAGTAGCCGACTTCTAAACAATTACACCAAGACGGTCGTCCGGATTTATGCATTGCATTTATGCACGGATTGCACGGCCCAACCACTGTGCGACCATAGCTGTCACGATCGCTTTCAAATTTGACAGATTTTCTCTCCGGCCGACCTTAGTATGGACCCTTAAGTATGTTTATCCGTTGTCTAGTATCCATAATAACGGACTATAATTAGCCCACTTGGGACTAGATGGCGCTGTGTGGAATAATGTCCAAGGATATTTATTATTATTATTATTGCCTGTAAGGGCGCTCGCCCGCGGCGACTTTTCATAGCGATTCAGTAGCGATACTGTCGCTACCAGTGATATTATAATAAAAAAGACGTAGATAGGTAACTTGTGCTAAAATAGTGGCACCTGAAATCAAAATGTCGAAGACCTGGGCAAAGCATTGACAGTTGGAGACGACACTGCGCAACGTGTATCTGTCTCGTTTACGCTCCAGTAAATAATCATACCATCTTGTTCACACGGTCAAATTATAGATACGTACGTATCTATCTATAATTTGACCGTAGGGACCAGGGACCAGGGGACAATTTTCGACTTCGCATCAGTACTCTACCTCTTTTATATATCATTGGTCGCTACTGTCTGTATCAATACGGTCTCAAAGAGTCTCACCCCCTTATTCATAAAAACGAACGCAACGCCAAAGCATAGCTTAAGCTATTGACGTGTTGTGTCACTTACTCGCAAATGGCGGCAGCAACAAGAATAACAGTGACAAAGCGATACAAAAGTTAATGTGTTGTTGAAGAGCTGTTTAAGTTTTTATGAATTAGGGGGTTAGGCGTTATCCACAAAGCAATAAAACCATAGCGTTTATAGACAACGGCTGTTTTTTTCGGATAATCTGAAACATTTTTAAACTTCGTTTAATAAAATACGATGAAGACGTAGACCTATATTGTTATACAGGCTGTTTCAAAAATAGCATAGAAAGTGAATGAATCTGAAATAGTAGGTGTTGTCCCTTTTTTCATATCTTTAAGGGATTCGAGAAAAAACGTACATCAAATGTTTACAAAAATGACGATATAAAACGTAGGGGCGTGAACAAAGGAGGTCGCTCCAGGTCATTCACGGTTAGGGTCAACTTGGGTCCGTGAACCCAAATTAGTGCTAGGTGTTTCTATGATGTTTTTATTTTTCGTTAATTTACTCGAAATTCAAATTAGGACTGTAAGAAATTAACAAGTGACTCCTTTCAGGAGTTTGTATAACCCTCTTCAGTTATTGGGGGTATTTTTGTAACACCCTGTATAGAGCTTATTTTAGATATTTGGCAAGTACTTGCAAAGTCAGCCTGTATATAAACTATTGCACAATGTAACTGTTACTTACTTGCTTACTTACTATTTGCAGCTGAGGGTGACACAACCAGCAGTGCCCGCGCTCCAACCCCCGATCCTTCGAGAAGATGTAATGTATTTTACTTCAAAACTTGATTAGATTCTAGTCATTCTTGGCAAAATATTAATAAGCTGTAGGTATGCTACGAGTATACTCTGGTACATAATAATTAATTACTATGGCATCTCGTAGCGCCGCTTATAAGAACCGAATTTTGGGAAGTAACATCTTTATTGAAAACTGAAGTTTCTCTCAGTTCAGCTTCAGTGTCATTTCCAATATAGCATTTTATTTTTTGTAAAAACATGTATTCTGAAGTCCGGTTCCGGTTGACGTCGGTTGATGTCAGTCGTTAAGCCCAGTCGGAGGCCTTAGGGTGGCTTGATAACATCTGACGTCAAGGTTTTTCATAGACCTTACACCCTTCTTCCAACAATCCGCACTAAGCCCGCGTGTTGGAGTATAGCTCGCACCTCATAGTTGAGTTGAGGCCTGTGCCTAGCAGTAGGACGTATGTATAGGCCGTTTATGTTTATTCTAAAGCCGTCATCCGGGTTGTTTGGGTTTTATGTCAGTGTTGTCCATCACCGGAGAGTAAGCGGAAAATTGTACAATGAACACAAAGTAGGCGTGTTCTGGCCGGATTTGATCTCGGGACCTCTGGGTTCCGAGCCAGAGTGTTTAACCACTGGGCCACGACGCTCTCGACTACATTAATATGTCGAGACGACGTATTATATACATATAGGTACATAACGATTATAACGATCTAACGATAACGATATTGTACATAATACGACATGACCTACGACATAAAACTTTCTTTTGCTAATCTTCTTTGAAGCATTATGTAATATAATCATATTTCTTTTTACATTACTGCTAGGAAGCAGCTGCAGATGTAAGTACCTTTATTTAAAAGCTTGCTAATTTATAAATATCTGATAGATGAATGCCTTTTTCTGGTTTTCCTATCTTTAGTAAGATGATAATGCATTATCCCTAATGCTAAAAATTAAATAACCTATCTGATAGATATTGACTTACCCCCTTATTCATAAAAACGAACGCAACGCTAACGCATTGTTTAAGCTATTGACGCGTTCTGTCACTTACTCGCAAATGGCGGCAGCAACAAGAATGACAGTGACAAAGCGATACAAAAGTTATCGTGTTCTATAAGAGCTGTTTAAGTTATTATGAATAAGGGGGTTAGTAGGTACTTAGAATTATTTATAATCCAACAATAAGCAGCAGAAAAATAGAAAATCGTAGATTGTGTGTTTAAATGAACTATTTAGCAGTATGTACAGTCGAGGAATAAAAAGTTTGACCACCCTAAGATCCGTTTTTGCTTGCTCAATGGTGACATTGACAGGAACTGTTAATCACATTTGTAGTTTTAATCATTTTAAGGAGGATGTAATTATTCGATTTATCAAACTTGACACAGCGTAATGGCAAGATCAGACCAAAAAAAAGTATTGGTTCAACTGTCAATCGTGAAGGAACATACGTCTAATCGAATTTTAATTTTACCGTCAAAAAATAAAGCATGCTTTTCGACACAACACTCTAGCCTGTTACACAGTTTAAAAAGGTTACATGTGCTTGAAACGCGTAAATGAATTTATTTGAAAACTGGTCAACCTTTTCATTCCGCGACTGCACATTGAACACAAAGTAGGTGCGTTCCGGCCAGATTTGATCTCGTGACCTTTGGGATCCGAGCCAGAGTGTTTAACCACTGGGCCACGACGCTATCGACTACATTAATATGTCGAGACGACATATTATACATACATAACGTTATAAGGATCTAACGATAACGATATTGTACATATAACTACGACATAAAAGTTTATTTTGTTAATTTACTTTGAAGCATTATGGAATGTAATAATATTTCTTTTTACATTACTGCTAGGAAGCACCTGCAGATGTAAGTACCTTTATTTAAAAGCTTACTAATTTATAAATATCTGGTAGTTAACGATATAGTAATTATAATTATTCATAACCCAACAAGAAGCAGCAGAAAGATAGAAAATCATAGATTGTGTGTTTAAGGCCCAGACTCCACCAGAGCTGAGCGGAGATGTGCGGCGTCGAGCTGTGTTTTATATAACATATAGCATTATATAACATAATTATTGTTTTACATTAATACTAGGAAGCAGCAGATGTAAGTACCTTCAATTTAAATCTTGCTAATTTTATAAATGTCTGGTAGATATGATATAGTATTAATTTTATTATTTATAACCCAATTATTCATAACCCAACAGAAAGCAGCAGCTTGATAGAAAATCATAGATGTTAGTCGTTATGCGTAGTCGGAGGCCTTAGGGCGGCTTGATAACATCTGACATTAAGGTTGCTCACTAACCTTACACCCCTCCAACAATCCGCACTGAGCCCGCGTGTTGGAGTATGGCTCGTTACACCTCATAGTTGAGTTGAGGCCTGTGCCCAGTAGTTAGTTAAGTTTATAGAAGGTCGCTAACGTCGTTCTTAATCACTAACGTAAACCAAACTGGTTGACTGGTAGAGAATGCCTTATCGGCATTAAGTCCGCCATTTGTACCAATTGTTTATGTGCAATAAAGAATAAATAAATAAATAAACCAAAAGAACCCTCTGTGATTAAATAACAAGAATTTTTCACTCAACTATTTAGAAACCAGAAGAGGTGAGTACCTTTATTTTGTAGTTTTTAACAGAAATATCTACTAAAATTGGTGTTTGAGATACCAGAATGATGGTCTTTTTAAAACAGGGGTGGTGGTATTCTTGTAGGTTAATTAACTAAGCTACATGGTACAAACAAACTATTGAGCGGTAAAGTAAATCAGTATATTAAATAATATACAAGAGCGTACAAGACATGCAATTACAAAGACACACACATGACAATCAACTTCTTCATAAACAGAGTAAGTGTCAATGGTTACCGTAGAGGTTCAATACCTCAACACCCTCCCATAACCAAGACATCTTACAAGACTCCAAGATCCTCTGTGAAGTAGTCATGTTTCACACGCCCGCAGGGCTACGTGAAAACATCCGCCACTATTTGACCGGTCAGCAGATATAACAGCTCAACGTGAGGACTATTTCTCTAAATGCTAAAACTTTGTGACAAGTACACATAAGACAATACCATAGTAAACGTTGAGCTTAGTTTAAGGATTGTACAGTATAGCAACGATTGAACTGGCTCATGATATGACACAGAAAAATAAAATATCAGGTCGAGTGGTAACACACAAATACATCAAACTACCTAAGTTTTACCTCAACATTATTCTTAATAGTAGAACTACCTGAAGAATTACTAATGTTAGTAATCATAGGAGAGTTGACAGACTTGCAATCGCGTTCAACTTTTATCCCCAGCATATTTCTTACCAGGCCTAAGTTCTTAACTTTAAAATGTTTAAATTAAAAAAAAAACCTTAAAGTTATTGCTAAAAAAAACTGTCATGAAATCATACGCACTCCGCCTCAACTGGAGTATCTGACGAACGACACGATACGAACAGGTGATAGCTCCGCCTCATTAGGCATGACTTCTAGATCGTCGTTATCAGTACCTTCTATGGTCTCCAGGAGAGGTGGTCGGCAACGGCCCACAGACATCTTTTTGAATCAGGCGTGCCTCAGCCACCTGCTTTCTGGGTTTACCCACAAAACGAGCTCGGGTTTGTTCACTTTTACAGCAAACATCACAAACTTCTTTCTTAGAATCAACCTGAAAATCAATGTGATTAGCAACACGTTTTAAAGGCTTTAAGCTTTTAACGTTAAGGTGTCTTAACCTCTGAAGCCTGATTTTCATATCGTCTGAACCTGACTGAATTAAGTTGGCCCTACCGACGGTTGCAAGTCTGTAAACCCTCCCAGATCGCCTAGCTCTTAAGACTATTACACCAGTCTTAGAAATATTACATTCTGTCTTAGAAAACACAACATTGTAGCCTTTTTGTGTCAAACTACGAACAGAACACAAGTTAACAGCAAGTTTCGGTACGAACATCACATCAGTTAAAGTAATATTGACAATTTTACCGTTAAACTCCACTGAAAATTGAACATCACCGATACCACTCACATCTAACTTCTTGCCGTTAGCAACACGCACCTCCTTCGTCGTAGACGGTTTCAGTGTATCAAACCACTCACGACATCCTGTCATATGGTTAGTTGCACCACTGTCAATAAACCAAGAACCGTTGTCAGTACTTGTACTGAGTGCCGATAATACCAGATTACTCAATATATTCTTCTGAGTACAATCTTTCTTCAAGTGACCTTTTGACTGACACTTCCAGCACCACAACTTCTTTGTCTTATTCGGCGAATCGGTTCGTTTCGTTTCTGTGCTAGGATTGTTGCTATCGCACATGCTGCGCTTGTTCTCAACACGCTGTCGTGTAAACAAACAGTCATTGCCAACATCTTCGCTACTTTTCCACCGCTTGTCTTGCAATAGCTTCAGTTTGACCATATCCGTCGAGATCACTATACCAGAGTGCTCTAATGCCATAATCATCGGCTCATATTCTTGCGGTAAACCTTGAAGCATAATGGCAGCCAGGAATTCATCATCAAGTGGTTTATCCATAACTCGCAGTTGACTTGCTATCGATAAAACTTTATTGACGTAAGACTCCATGCAGTCGTAATCAACCAGCTTGATCATACACAAACGACGAAGTAACTTTAACCTTATGTTCAATCCCCTGACATCAAAAGCCTTTTGTAAGGACTCCCATACTTCTCGTGCAGTTTTCGCATGAATTATATGAGAATAACATGATTTGTCTACAGACAGACAAAGCATAGACCGAGCTCTCTCCTCTCTACGAGTAGCCTGCTCTACAGTCTCTCCTTGTACAACCTCTCCGGTCACACTGCTCCACAAATTCTCAAATACCAACAGATTTTTCACCTGAAAACTCCAGTCTCTGTAGTTGGACGCGCCATTCAGTTTTTCAGTCAAAACAATTGCGCCGCCGCCAACCATATTTGAATTTGTAAGGAACGTATGAAAAATTAAACCTTATTATTGCCGCGTCCTGGGCCCATAACCTCTTGTCGGTTAATTAACTAAGCTGCATGGTACAAACAAACTATTGAGCGGTAAAGTAAATCAGTATCTATACAAATATTATAAAGAGGAAAGGTTTGATTTTTTGTTTGTTTGTTTGTTTGTATGAATTGAATAGGCTCCGAAACTACTTGGCAGATTTGAAAAATTCTTTCACTGTTGGAAAGCTACATCATTCCTGAGTGACATAGGCTATATTTCATTTTCAAAAAAAATAGGCATCCTTACTAAAATTACGATAACGTTGGTCCACGCGGACGAAGTCGCGGGCGGCTGCTAGTATTAAATAATATACAAGAGCGTACAAGACATGCAATTACAAAGACACACACATGACAATCAACTTCTTCATAAACAGAGTAAGTGTCAATGGTTACCGTAGAGGTTCAATACCTCAACAGGTATTCAGGCTGTCATCACTTCACATCTCGGTGCTTCACGCTTACTTCAATCACCAATACGATTCACTCTGAATTACATTTTTTTCTTATCTACTATATAAAAATAAGTCGGGTTTTCCTTCCTGATGCTTTAACTCCAGAACGCACCAACCGATTTCCACGGTTCTGCATTCATTGGAAAGGTCTCGGGCTCCGTAAGGTTTATAGCAAAGAAAATTCAGGAATACTTCAACAGAAAAGCGGGAAAATCCTTTTTCACATACAGCTAAGTCCACGCAGACGAAGTCGCGGGCGCCTGCTAGTTTTGTATGTAAATAATTAAAAAATGTTATTTGGCTTAGTTCTTTTCTCTCAAACGAACACAGTCGCAAAGAAATTGAATTTTAAAGATAACTTACCACGAGTGAAGTGAGTTTTGGCGCCAACCAGAATACCTACCATATGATAGCTGGGACCACGAAATTCTAGGACCACGGTCCCAGTTTTCTTCTTGAGGAATCACACTAGGAAACTTGTTCTTAAACAGGGCCCCAAGTCTGCTGCTAATTCAAGAACGCTTCAATTGAATCGTAATTGAGTCTCAATATTCAAATTTGACATATTTTTCATAGAAAATGTGTCAAATTAGCCGATTAAGAATCAATTACGATTCAATTGAAGCGTTATAAAATTAGCAGACTTAGGGCCCTGGTTGTGGTTAATGAATTAAGCCTTGAAGCGATTTTTAATGAATTTGCAAATTTAATTTTTTTTTTTTAAAAAATCTACTTTAATTTGTTCTGACTTCAAACTTAAAATCATCTTTATTACGGCCTTCTCATCGTGGCGTAATACTGTAAACTTAATTTCCTAAGGCTGTTATTACTAAGTCATCATCATCATCATCTTCAGCCTGTCATAGTCCACTGCTGGACATAGGCCTCTCCCAAAGTAAGTAATAAGTACCTACTTATAATCAAAATAATTGTTTTATTACTTTACGTACTATTATTACTTAGAATCAAGAAGCTCCAGAAGAAGTAAGTACCTACCTAATTAAATCCTTTAAAGTAAAGTAAAGTAAAAAAATCGGGTCCTGCCATCTGACCAAAAGTCATTTGGCAAAATTACACTTGACAAACAACGTTTGCCAAAAAAATGGTTGGCCAATTGATCATTTTACCGCCAATCATTTTACAAATGACTCACTTAACCTTATGAACAGTTAAATAAATATCTCCTTAAATAAGGCAGTAAATAGAGCGGATGGCCTTTTTTGAAGAACAAAAATGGTGTTAAGATCTGCCGCTGAGCCCCACAGCAGCTACTGTAGACCACACGACATAATACTATAGAAGTAGTTGAAATAAACTAATCTAGCAGTTTCAGCATTCGTCAAGAGCCTTATCTTTCTCACTGCAAAAGCAGCTGAACTAAGTCCCTGCCAGGGTTGTAATATGCGGATCCCACTTTAACTCAGAATCCACAGTAATTTCCAAAAATACTGTGGAATCCGTGAGTTCTAAAGGTTTACCAATCATATTTACAAAAGTATCTGCCTGTTTCACGTTTTTACCTTTTGGGTACGGAACCCTAAAAAAGCACTACTGGTCCATATAAATCCGACATTATCCTTTGTTACATCTTTAATTATTATCATCATTTCTTTAGTAACATCATACAAAATATCGACTTTGTAAGGACTTAATGTAACACTTGGTATGCAATAAAGAATTGAATTGAATTGACTAAAGCCAATTTCTTAAAATTACAGAATAAAGAAACTGAAAATAAGGAAGAAAACCAGGACGAAAATAAGGAAGAAAATCAGGACGAAAATAAGGACGAAAATAAGGACGAAAATAAAGACGAAAATAAGGACGAAAATAAGGAAGATGAAAATAAGGAAGACGAAAAAAAGGACGACGAAAATAAGGAGGACGACAAGAAGGACGACGACAAGAAAGACGACGAAAAGAAAGACGAAGAAAAGAAGGAGGAAGAAAAAAAAGACGATAAGGTGACGTCATTGTATTTTTAATTTAGAAAATAGAAAATTTATTTATGATGGAATGGACAATATTTTTGGATCTTTTTATCAGGAGAGCTCATGCAGCAAGTTAGTTAGAATAACAAAAGATGAACCAACGGGCCGCGACGTTTATGGACAGACGATGGACAATGAGAGGGAGTCGCTGAGGTTTTTAGTCGGCAGGCCACTTTCTTTTTTTTTTTTGTTAAGTAGCGGAAATGCCTTACGCATACCCGTCCACCGGGGGACGGACGGGTTATGTCGGACTCTCCACTGGAAAGGTGGTATACCAGTGGCCCTATCGACTAAAACCCCTACTACTCCCTCTAATCGTCCGTAGGGGGGGAACACGGCGGGCCGGAAGCGACCCCCCCTTCGTGAGGGGAGGCCAGAAGGGACAGTCGAGGATGTCAAGCCGTCCCTACCAGGCAGTGATGAAGCCCATGCAATGCCGGCGACGGCACCCCCGTACCGCGCGCCAGCTGGCCACCGTACGCAGACCCTACTGGGCCCGCAACCACGAGCCACCTAAAGGGCGGCTCCGCTGCCGTAACCGGCGGTACGGCCCCGCCGGGCCGCGACGTACAGGGGGGATCAGCCTGGCCCCGCAGCCCCACGCCGCCCTTACGGGCCGCAGCGGGTGGGTGTCCAGTCCACCACGCTGCCACGCCTGGGTTCTCTTTGCTTCCCCGTGGTGCCCCTACCACCGGTATTAGCCCCCCTCGCCACGCCGAGGCGAGAACCCATGAGGGGGAGTCGGTAGGCCACTGGGTTAACCTTCTCAGTAGGAGAGTCCGACAAAGTCGTCCGCCCCCGGTGGACGTAAACAAAAAACGAAAAAAAGGACTCAACATTTTTTTTATTTAGGAACGAACATTGTTAAAATGGTTTTACTCTTTTTATTAATCTTTGCTGTCCTCTTCCTGTGCTTGGTAAGATTCAAGGTTGATTTAACTTTTCATCTTTTTTCAGACTGAAAAAGTGGAGGTAAGCTTACATTTAATGATTGTGATGACGCAGTTGTCTGAAAATAGTCAACACATATTTCTGATCACATTTTTGAGATGTTATTTAGTGAACTTGTAAAAGTTGTAATTATTTTCTAAAGTGCAGAGGATTTTTAAAATGAGAGTGAGAGATGACAGTTGTACATTTTATTCCATAGTACCTACTTTTTTTTTTTTAAAAGTGGAACATGACCAACCGATTTTCTTCTGTTTCAGCTGAAAGTAAGTCTAAATATTTAATAAAGCTGTTTTTTCAATACTTTTTTACTCAATCTACGAGTGCATTTTAATAATTTTAAATTTTAATAACAAAACAACTATTTTTCAATCAGTGTTATATTTAGAATAATTATATTTAGAATAATAGGATTATTCCTAATACAAATGGTTACTATAATTGAAACCATTTGTATTAGGAATAATCCTGACTTAGTTCCGTGCGACCAAACCTTCGCCATAGGAACTTTCAACTTTACATTAACTTATGAAAGGGTGGCCTTTTGGGGGTAAACCACGACTCTTTTCTTAGGGTCTTTAATGAATATTTTATCAGTAAACAAAGTTTCACTGATTTCAGTTGTCGGTATGTATCTTAAACTTTGAATGTCTTGGCGGAAGGGTTTCTAGTAAGAAATTTCGAAGTGAAGTCATCATCACAGGTCATGAAGAACAGACTGAGAAAAGGCTCTTTTATGTTCATACACAATAATACAGACAACCCTACCGCCCACAGTTTTTCAGTGTATGTTATCATTGTGTGTAAAAAATGTTATACACATTCTTTGCCCAGCTATAACTAGAATGCATCTTTAATATGAACTGAAAAAATTGGCATAAATGACAGAAATAAATATACAATAAAATCTAAAATACAAATGAAATATATCTAGTAATTTAGATATCACTAGCTAAATCATAAAAGTGCTAAAAGGCTCAGCATTTGTCGAAGCAGAATAATTATGTAATTATATGCTGTAATTTGTGTTCTGTTACTGTACCTTACTTAAATAAATATAAATATTTTCAAAGCAGTTTTAAATTATTTATGTACAAACTGTACGAATGAGGGCGTATGTATAACTAATTAGAAAAATAAATCTATCTGTTCTTTTATTCAGGAATCTGATGTAAGTTACAAAAAAACTATTTATTCTTATTAATATAATTCTTCTTCGTCGGTTTCACTCTTGACAGAGTGATCGTTGTCATCACTTCAAGCGTTGGCACGCCGCCACTCCTCTCTGATGGCTGTCCTCCTCGTGCATTCATACTAATATAAATATAATGTTGAACAAAAATTCACTTAAAAACGAATTAATCTTTTTTTCAGACACCAGTAAGTCTTTCACAGTTAACATTGTGTGCGCTGTTATTTACAGTTTTTGGTTTATCATATTGACTTTTAAAATATTTTAGACAAATTGTGTTAACCTTTCCTAATTTTGTAATAATTTGATGTCAAGATAGCTTTTTTTTTTTTTATTAAATAATTCAAAGTAACTTTTTAAACATTTAAGAAATAATTGTGTAAATATACAATTTCATCTTATATTTCACAGCCAGAGGTAAGTTAAAAAGAAAATTGGTTGTCAGCTCGCAAGCGAATATAAAAATTTAAAATAAAATGTTATTTTAAGTTATGGCCAGTAGCCCGTGGCTCAGCTGTGACAGTTGATTGGCAACGATTGCAGTTGTAAAACAACGCACGCCATTGCTCTTTTTACACTTGGCAACCTAAGCGTTTTTGCTTGTGTTGGCATTAGTAAAAAATAAATTAATAAAAATGAACCATCTTATGATAAATAATCCGAAAATTATTTTTGCAGAATGTTGTAAGTATTAGATGCTAATTAATTATACAAAAGATTTGACTCAAATGCCTAATAACAAGAATAATAATATAGTCACTTAAGCCAACAGCAACTTCTGCGGACCATTAGAAAGAGAAACAGCACTCATGAAGCTGAATTATTCAATCCCTAAGCTTGATAAATGACCTAACCACAGTTAACAAAAAAAAAATAACTTTAAAAAAATATATCAGCAATTTGTTGTTGGTTGTAAATAAACTAAGATGAGATTGTAAGCTTTGTATTTTTTTTTTAATTTGTAACTGTCATAAACTATAAAAAAGGAACATATGAAATAATCTTTTCGACACGTTAAGGGAAAACAAAAAGGGTTGTTTCGTTGCATACAGATTTTTAATTTCATTTAAATTATTTCATATGATTTTTTAAAGTAATTAAATAAACATAACTAATAATTATATTTTTTTTCAGGAAAAGGTAAAAATTACAAACGATTCTAGTTCCTACCCTAAAAAATATCTGACTTAATTGTTAATTTCTTTGCCTGTTTTTATTTAGGACCATTACGTAAGTACTCTTTTTGTACGCCGAAAAAAAAGTAGCAAGCTTATTATTGTCTAAGCGGTTAACTACATGGTTTTTGATGTTTAAGTATAAAACCACTAGTAGAATCCGCGAATTTGTTTTATTAGAAGCATTAAATATTAGTTAACTCTATTTTTATTTTACTTTCATGTTTCTTCTCGGCGTTTGGGCAATGAGTAAGTATTGATTACCGTCATAACTAAAGCTATTTTATTAAAAAATTAAAATCAGAATAAATCACAAAGTAACATAACAAACATAAGCTCTACTACACTTTACACATTCTAAGCCCCTATCAACATAAAATATTTTTCCTTACAGCATGATACCAGGGAGTAAGTAAAAACGTTTGATTTTTGTTTCACTACTTAATGTCATTTGACACTAATCCCCGCACGGCGCCATCTATCCTCAAACTGCGCAAAGCTTGTACCGTGGCAACTAGACAATGGTTACGTACTGCAATGCCTTTTTTTGTAATATTAACATATTGTAGATAGTTAAATAATACGAAGTTGAATGCAAATTAAGCATTTATTTATCATAGTAATCACGTTTTTGAATGGTAATACTAACACATGTTTTATTTCCTTATAGAATCCAGTAAGTAAAAATAATTTGATTGTTTTTGTTGCCTAAACATTTCATCATCAGCCTGTTGCAGTCAACTGCTGGACATAGGCCTCTCCCATTACACGCCACTGAACTCTATCTTCGGCTGCTCGCCTAAACATTTAAAAAAAGAAAATAAAATTAGCGGACTTAATGCCCAAAGCCATTCAATACCAGACCAACTCAAGGATTAAAAGCAAGTGTACAGAATTTTGGTAGTCCATCTTGCTACAACAATAATGATAAGAGAAAACATAGTAACTGTATAAGTAACTTTAACCTAATATAAAGTTTTACTACATAATTTTTTCAGAAGCTATAGTGTAGTGATGAGCAACGATGAATCTAAAAAATTATTTTTAACTATTTGTACGTTAATAATTTCAGAAAAAGGTATGATGCACCTATACCTAAAAAATATTAGATACTCAATCATAAAATCTGCTTAAAAGGTTTTTTTTGTGAACCAACAGATTTTTTCATTTGTCATATACTTACTTGAATTGTTGAAAAAAAGTTTTTCTCTTTTCTTTCAGACAACTGTAAATATATTTTGACAATATCCTTTCTTTATTCAATAAGTTGAACAATTTATTGGTTTTATCTAAATAGTTCATCTGTTTATTTTAGGAAAGCGTAAGTAATATTTATTTCAGTTTAAGTTATGTTAAATATTGTTAACAAACTACAATTACTTAATAGTAACATATTACTTTTTTTTCAACAGATAGATGTAAGTATTTTTTTTGTAGTTTCAGTACTTAATTATTTTCATTTTTTATAAATGGTTATCCGATCCTCAGTTTTTCCTTTATTGTCAGACCACCAAATAATATTTTAATGACTTATTTTATTAATTTACAGTTCACGGTAAGCAATTAAGACATTAAAAACTATTTAATTATATCTCGTCAATGATGTACTTTTATTAACATGCATTATTTTTTTTAATTAGCTAGCGGTAAGTATTGCACTACTAAGGTTAACGTTATTGAATATTAGGTTGTGGTAGATAATAAATCATAAATTATATTTGTGAACGTAATGAAATAATGTATCACAAATCTCGTGAAATGTATGTGAGGTGTAATTTTATCGAATGTTTTAGAATTATGCTAATGGACATTTTAACTTCAGGATTAAATATTCATTCCAAACCATTATTTATAATTATTATAAAGCAGGACATTAAATGTCTTTTTTCTTTTTACCATCATAGAGCGGATCTGTGAGTACAAACTAAAATTATTCTTGTTACGAAAATAAAAGTAATTTAATAACATATCTTTGATGCATGATAAAAGTTTTGAAACTTTGAATTAATATTCTTTTATTTTAATTTACTTTGTAATATTTTTTTTTAATTACAGAAAGTGGTAAGCATACATTTTGTTATGGCAATAATGACATAATCAGTAAAATTGCAAATTCATATTTTTTAAACTGATAATTTGTTCCTAACAGAATCTTTTGGTAAGTTTTTGATTTTATATAATTTATTTGTTAATTTTATCATCAACGTTGCTTAATTTTTATTTGAAGATAGGAAAAGGCGTTTATTAAAAAAACAAGACTCCGTCACCGTTGTCAACATACCTACATGGAGATGTACTCCTTTTTAAATGGTATTCAAAACCTAGGAAGCCATTTCAATAGTTACTTTCAATTGTTCGTTATTATCTGTATTGTTATATTTTATGCTATTTTTATGATTTACAGACTGAGGTAAGCCTTTTCTCTGTTTTTCTCACTATTTACAGTGGATTCATTCGCATACGATTGAATAAAAATACAAGCAATTATCAACAAATTAGTTTATTTCAGCCTTTTATTTTAATTGATTTTGAATTTGATTATTTTATGGTTTTAATTGGTTTTGGTTTTTAGAGTTGGGTAAGTGCCCTTAATGTTTAAGATTTTTTGCTTCTTTTTTCCTAACTAGTCAAATCTTTTGGCCTGCTGTCAGAGTCATCTATTTCCAAACCTTTTTTTGTAAAAATTGAATTTTGAACAAAAGGCAAAACATAAAGTTTTATTATTTAACCTTGGTCTTCTTTTTGAATTTGTGAATATTGTTTGAAATGCAGTTATTTTACATTCAATTATTCGTTTTTTTTTCTTTTCATGCTTTCTGAAGAAAACGGTAAGTTTTGTTCCTATTTTTTTGCATTTAAAATCTCTTGGAATTACTACTTTATTACTGTTTATTAATTTCCGTGCTATACCAGGGTTACATGTCTTGGGCCGCTGAAATGTGAAGATTTCTTTTACCACATGTGTGCAATAAATATTTGAGGATGTTGACAGAATTTATACAGTGTGTCTGGTCACCGATGTCCGACCCGTTAAGGTGAAGTAATATGATCTATTTTATGAATAAATCCACCATAATTAAGCACTTTTAATTAATTTTTTTTTAAAAAAAATTTAATTTATTTCAGGTAAATTTTACCTGCGTTTCAAAGGGTCTCTGATGACAGGGTGATATTCAATTTGTCACAACTTCTAAACTATTTTACTTGGAACTTTGATTTTTGCTTCAGTGTTTAGGTGATGTCTTTGGGTATCCAAAAAGTTAAAAATAAATGTATGTTGACAGTTTAGTTTTTCTGAAAAAAAAAAATGTAAAAAAAACTAACAAATTCTATCACAATTTTCAAGTTCAAACATTTTTTTGAGGTATTTTAAGGGAGTTATGAAAAAATGCTTTTTTGTCAGCTTATTGCCTACTTTTGTAGCTGTCCAACGATACCACTTTTGTGACTGTAGGACCTCTAAATCGGCAGATATTGCAAACTAAAATAACACACCCGTACTCCCGAGAAAAAAAAATTAAAATGGCGGCCATTTTAAAACAACTGGGGCAAAGTGCTTAATTATGGTGGATTTATTCATAAAATAGATCATATTACTTCACCTTAACGGGTCGGACACCGGTTCCCAAACACACTGTATAATATGTTTAGGTGATGATAGAAAAAAAAAATGTTGTGGTCTAATAAAGGCAGTAACTACATAACATGACAGTGTTATTAAAGAGGCCCAAGTTGTATTTTCCTGGTTTTGTATCAATATAAGTAACTTAAACAGTTGATTTGGATTGTTAAAATATTGACAACATAGTTGATTAAGCTAGACTGCATCTAGTGCGTTCATCGGATGTTGAAGAAAAGGAGCTAGTGGAATCAGGACATGCAACTCCTCAGCACACTAGCATCAGCGATGATAATTAGGATGACTAGCCATATAATGATGTCCATTCGAGTTTTTCCTCCCCAAGAGCCAACACTGTTCATGCTCCTTCATAACAATTTCAAAGTAATATTTAAATGATCGTTTACTTTTTGCAGCTTCGGGTAAGAATGCAATATTTAAAAAATATTGTTAAACTCATACTCACAATGCACGTTATCCTGAAATAAACAGGTTCTCCTATTTTACTGGCACTGAAATGTAATTATTTTCAAGTAGCCTGTATGTTTTAGTAATTGGTCTTTGTAAGCCATCGCTTTCACTGTCAAGTAACATAATATTTCAGTATTTATTGTACAAATTAATTATGCTGTTGAAATACTGTAAAATAAAAATACAATTATTTTTTTTTGTCTTTTCAGACTAGGGTTAGTAATATTAATAATCTTTAACATATTCAGAGGACAAATAGAGTTTAAAATATTGCACACTAAACAAGGAAACCTACTTTCATCTATGTTGTATATTCGACGACCGTCTTGGTGTAATTGTTGAGAAGTCGGCTACTACACCAAGGGTCGCGGGTTCGATCCCCGCACAGTACAAACATTATTTTGAGTGCATGAACATGTCTGTTTGTATTGGTCTGGGTGTTTTCTATGTATGTATTTACAAAAGAAAAAGTATTTAAGTATGTTTATCCGTTGTCTAGTATCCATAATAACGGTCTATAATTAGCCCACTGGAACTGTGGAATAATGTCCAAGGATATTTATTTTTTATTATTTTATATTAAAGGCAATGTATCTACAAAACTATTTCAATTTGTTGCACAATTTGGTTCATATTATTATCAAATAAAAAATAATAAATATCTTTGGACATTATTCCACACAAATACCTAGTTGTAAATCACTTATCTGATATAATTGTACTATAATTCTAGCAAGCAACTGTAAGTTTGGAAGTGACTCTTTTAATTAAGTATTGTATCATATTTTTTTACTTTTAAGTAAATAAAAAACATTATTTTCATAAATACCTAGTTCAAAACCAAAATGAAATCTATCTTAGACCAGTTTCTCAAGACCATAAAAATTACATTTATCTGCCATTCGGACTTTCTTATCAGATTTTTTATTTTCATTAAAAAATTAAGATTGTCATTAATTTTTACAAAATGTTGCAGATAGTAAGTATTTTCTTTATGTTTATACTTAATTGTAAATTTAATTTCAAGATAGCACTTCTGTATTGTGTGAAGAAAAATAATATGCCTAACTTACTATTTTTGATTGTCGGTACCTATACCGAAAATGTACCTTTAAGGTATTTTTTAATAAAAATAATTGATGATTGAAAAGTTTATTGTTTCATTTTTTAATATGAGTAAGTGAAGTTAAGAGTAAGTCCCTTGCCAAATAACAAGTAAAGGTACATCGCGCCTTAGGATCAAAATGTCCAATACGCAGATTGTGCAATTCGCGAATTGTCCAATGCGCAGGTTGTCCAACTCGCCGAATGTCTAATTCGCAGAATGTCCAAAAGTCATGATAAAAAAGTGATCACCACCAATCACTGTCTGAGATATTAGTCGAGTTATAAGTTCCGAATCACTTTATTTTTTGTCACTTAAGATAATATTATAAACTTCATTTACAATGACATAATTTTAACTTGACAGAACTTTCCTTTGGCATAGGTATTTTCGTTTGCAGAATTTTACTTTTTGCGTCCAATGTTGAATAATGTTTTGTTTTGTAACACAGCCAGGTGTAAGTATACTTATTAAACATTACTAGTCTTCCTTGAGATGAGAATGATAACATTGGGTGCAAATTAGGAAGGTCCCATAGCGAGGTGGCACCAATCGCCGTAGTACAGTAACCATTGAAAATGCGATGGGTGACCCACCTGTATGAAATTAATTTATTGAAAAATATGCCTAGAGCTTAAGGTGCCCGTGGCGCAGTTGTGACGGTGATCGGCGACGATCGCTGTTGTAAAGCAACACACGCCGGGTCGGAAATGGGATGGGTGACCACCCAGACCGAAATTTAGTGATGTGTATTTCGGGCATCTCCGTGCTTTGGAAGGCACGTTATGCAGTTGGCCCCGGTTGACGTCGCCAGATGTCAGTCATTAGGCCTAGTCAGAGACCCTAGGGCGGCTTGATAACATCTGACACTGAAGTTGCTCACTAACCTTACACCCCTCCAACAATCCCCACTGAACCCGCGTGTTGGAGTATGGCTCATTCCACCTCATAGTTACGGTGAGGCCTGTGCCCAGCAGTGGGACGTATATAGGCCGTTTGTGTTATGCTTAGAGAAGCTGTTGGTCCCGGTTGAGACGTCGCTAGATGTCAGCCATTCAACCTAGTTGGAGGTCTTAGGACGACTTGAAAACATTTGAGAGTTAGGTTGATCACTAAATTTACACCCCTCCAACAATCCGCACTGAGATTGCGTATTGACGCAACCCTCGCGCAACTTCATGGATAAGCTTAGGTCTGTGTCCAGCTGTGGGATGTAGAAAGTCTGTTTGTTAAATACACTGCTCAAAAGTGTCTAGGGATATCTCAAGCATTTTCATACAAAGCATAGCTATTTGGGAGGCTGTAAAAATTAAAATATTGATACCAACGTAGAAATTTTTAAAACACAGAAACTGCTATATCTGCCTATTCAGATTGTATAAAGAAATTCATTGTAGTAGCATTATTGTACAATCGTAAGGACGTTCAAAAAAGACAGATTTTTCTTTTAAAAGGTGTCAAAATTTTAGCAAAATCAAAGGTTTTTTTTTGTAATATTCTTAACCTTTATCCTATGCCTCTGTCCTCGCGTTATTCTAAGATAATGCTCAACTTGTAAACAAATTTAACTTTATGAAATATTTGAAAAATGATATCCGACAGTTTTGATGTGTGTAGATTATTCAGCACCATTATTTTTATGAAACTAGGATAGGAGAAAAGTTTTTGAAGAATATAGTGCAGTTTTACTTAAAACTATTTCATGTTGCCAATTTTTACGAAAACTACTTTATTACAACATTTTCAGTGTCATTGCATAACGAGAGGTCCCATATCAGATTTCAAGAAAAAGGGGAATATTCACTTCCCCCATATCAAAGTGAGTGCATGTTATTAAATATTACGAATTCTATTCTGTTATTTTCAAGAGCTGTGAATTTTATTTTAATAAATAAATAAATTGAGAGTGACCCACCCCGACCGAAATTTAGTGATATATTTTTCGGGCATCTCGGTGCTTTAGAAGGCACGTTAAGCTGTTGGTCCCGGCTGACGTCGTAGATGGCAGTCGTTAAGCCTAGTCGGAGGCCTTAGGGCGGCTTAATAACATCTGATATTAAGGTTGCGCACTAACCTTACACCCCTCCAACAATCCGCACTGAGCCCGCATATTAGAGTATAGCTCAATCCACCTCATAGTTGAGATGAGGCTTGTGCCCAGCAGTGGGACGTAAATTAGGCCGTTTATGTTTTATGTTAATATGCTATGTTACTTTTTTTGTAGGTAAAACCTCCTCAACACGTGACTCCGAGCACCGAGCCTACTTCCACCGTCTGCCCTCCGTGTGAATGCCCACCTTGTCCTACGACGTTTTTGTAGATGAAAAATAAAGCAAGCAGAAAATAACCTCTATTTTAATAGCCTGAAAATTTGCTAATTTGAGAATGAAGTTTGCTAGTTCGAGTTTAAATCGTCTAACTTGGCACATTCATCATACCATAATATGTGACAAAATAGACGATTTAGACTCAATTACGATTCTATCGAAGCATTTCTAAATTAGCAGACCTGAGGCCCTGGGTTGTATGCTACTTTTGAGCATGTTTAATAATAAGTGCTCTGCAGGTTTTACTACATGCTAGCAATAAGCATTTGAAACTAACCTAACAAACTGGCCCAAGTATTCAAAAGAGAAAACAAAATCAAATGATGGGTGGGTGCTGAAAAATGCTCGCGAAAACGAGCTCAATATACCTATGTACAGTCAACAGCACATCAGGCTACCCCATTTCCGTTTTGTCTCTCGCTCTTGCCAAATGTCATTTCTTTGCAATAGAGCAAGGAGGACTGACCGGAAATAGGTAGAGTGATGTGCCGCCCACCGTACTTGATTAATTTTTTAAGGATATTTACTACACGGCTTTGTTTTTTTCAAGGCTCCACCTAGCGTCAAACCCAAAAAAGCTATGGTTAAAGAAAAATATACATTTATTTAATATTAAATTAAAAACTACTAACAAAGTGATAAAACCTAAATTACAACGAACTACGTGAATCCTTGGGAACATTTGAGTTTTTATAAACGAGTATATCCGAACTTCTATTGGATGAGTTCAGCGATACATTGGACATATGAATAACTTTTAGATCTGAATCAGCCTGAACTCCAGGGTCAGATGATGGACTTGACTTTTTGTGCATTAACTTTATAATGTTCTTTACCACATTGTTTTTAGACGTCTTACTTGATATTTCCGAAGACGACGACGATTTGGCATCGTTCGAGTGACTAGAAAATGAATACTTCGATAAATTTTCATTAGCCAGAAATATCAAGCCCCTTTCGGATAAATAATCGTCTATTGAGTCATTGGAGAAAGAAGCTTGTGTACCTTTTTCTGTAGATATTGTAGTGCCTTTTTTACTTTTCTTTGTTTGGAAAAATCCCGTTCTTTTGCTATCAGAGCTCGGCTTAAAACCTGTTATATTTGCGCTCTCTACATCATTATTGTAACTGTGGCACTTTATTTCTTTCTCTGATAATTTATAACTTAGTTGGTCAAAATTTTTGCTGTCTCTTTTGTTGTTTCGGCTTTCAATTTTTTTGACAATGCTCTTTATAATCTTGCTCTGTTTTTTCTCTTTTATAGGTTTACTTGGTTTTTCGTTTTCAAAATTCACTTTTGTGTCACTAGCTTCTTTTGTTTGAACACTGGCATTTGCTGCAACTGTAGATTTTGGACTAACTGCTTCTAAAATATCATCTCTCCTGTACTCTTCAAGATTTATTTCCGGTATAGCATTTGATTGTGCAGGTTTACTATTCCAATCTCTTCTAGTCAAGCATTTTGATAGTATGCCATCGGACATGCTCATTTTCATGTTATGTTTTCTCTCTTTCTGACACGTATTATAGCATTTTGTCTTCATTTTCATATTTGAGGAATCGCTCAAATATTGAAAATCTGTTGTTTCAGTATTGATGTTACTAGTGCGTATCAAAGGCGTAGTAACCGATACATCCTGGCGATAGTTGAAAAATTTCCTAACAACCTTCTGTTTCTTCGTACTACTGCATTTATTCGTAAGACAAAGAGCCATAGTGCACATAAAAAAACACTGTACCAGTATTATACTACCAAAAACTAGGAAAGTCCATTTGTTCTCTAAAATAAACTGAGGACTTAGAAACTTCTTTCCAGTCTTTTTTACCATTTCAATTTTATTCTTATCACGTTCCAGCTTGTAATCCATAAGGTCCAACTGTGAAATTTTATTGCTAAGTTTCTTGGTATCCAATTGTATCTTGTAATCCTTGCCTTTGAATATCTTTTTAGCTTGATTACGAATATTATTAATAGCCTTATTAATAACTTTATTAGAAGGTTTTTTAGAAGTTTCACTAGAAGTTTTTATAGGAGTTTTATTTTTATCTTTACTAGAAGTTTTAACTTCACTAGTTTTATTCATCGTTGAATTTTGCTGCTTACTCTTTTTAGCATGGTTCTTAGGAATAGTTCTTACTATAAGTATATCTTTTGCGTTTCTGCTTTTAACACCAGTAAGATCTTTTATGAATTTAATGTCACTGTCTGTAATTGAATTTCCTACTGTACATTTGTTTCTTGTGTGATCGTAAATAGCATTAGGTATTTCTTCATCCTTGTCAGAAACGCATCTAGGTACACGTAGACATCTTTTATTTCTTTCATCAAAATAAGATCTCTTTCCATTGTAATAAATTTCACAATTCACTGGTTTACAGTCATTAAAAGGATCTTCATCAGTTGTTTGACAAGCAGTAACATTCTCTGGTATTTCCATCGATTGCTTGGAATTTTTAAATCTAGTATTGACAGTAATATGCATCTTGATAGGGTTTCGCATAGTGCCTCTCTGTCTATTCTTAGGCTTTGAATTGAGATAGACAGTACAGTAACCGGTTCTTTCATATGGATCTATAAGTGGTGCCACTAATTCTAAAGTCTTCGTTGTACCTTCAAGAGAAAAAAATTACATTATTATTGCAAGCTATTTTTAGATCAAATGGGTTATTCCCAATGATATTCAAAAGACTGATAGGTTATGTCAGTACTGACGCAAAGTCATAAATTATCCCCTGGCGTACATACTTTAGTTTAACCGTGTAGCGTGTATACAAGACATTACGATTATTTACTAGAGCGTAAACGAGACAGATACATGTTGCGAAGTGTCGTCTCAGACTGTCAAAACATGACTGTGTTGACAGTGCTTTGCTCAGGTGTACAAATAGTTCGAATTTAGGGTGCCACTTTTTTAGCACAAGTAACCTATCTACCTATTTTTTTCATAAAATCATTGCCTTCTGTAGTATTTTTTGTAATTTGGATTAGTTTAAGAATACGTGGAAAAGTCTTTTTGCGTATTTTGATTCCAACTTCTTTTACATCGAGCATCTTACTTTAATTCCTTTTTTGTCCGATATAGGTACTACCATAGGTACCACCATAGGTAGGTGGAAGAGGCAATTGGTAAGTTACATTGGGATATCATTGGGTTATCTGAAGTCCGAAGAGAGGGGGAGGACTCGATAACCCTGCAATCCGGTAACTTACTATACCACCGGGAGGGCGATCAACAGTCAGTAGGTGGTGTCGGGTTCATCGTCCACAAGTCCCTTGTCAACAACGTGATCACTATCGGAAGTGTTTCGAGCAGGGTAGCGTACCTGATACTCAGGATATCGAAACGATATTCGCTGAATGTCATTCAGGTCTACGCTCCGACCTCGAAACATGACGATGTCGAAGTGGAGGCTATGTATGAGGAGATCTCTAAAGCCATGCATAGCCATAAAACCCACTACACAGTTGTGATGGGGGATTTCAATGCGAAGTTGGGGCAACGTTGCGGTGATGAGCTGAGAGTGGGGCAATTTGGATTTGGGCAACGGAACAACAGGGGCCAGATGCTGGCAGACTTCATGGAGAAGGAGAACCTCTTTATGATGAACTCCTTCTTCAAGAAGCCCGTAAGCCGCAAATGGACCTGGATCAGTCCGGACGGTAGGGTCAAAAACGAGATCGATTTTATCATGTCGACGAAGAAGCATATATTCAATGATGTCGCTGTGATCAACGCTGTTAAGACAGGAAGCGATCACCGCCTGGTCAGAGGCACATTGAATATCGACATAAAGCTTGAGAGAGCGCGACTGATAAAATCCACGCTCCGACCAATACCGGCTCAGATTCAAAACCCCGAGTGCTTTCAGCTCGAGCTTCAAAACCGCTTCGAAGCCCTTGAGAACTGCATCGATGTGGACGATCAATACAACATGGTGGTGGATACCGTCCGTACGGTAGGGTCCAAGTACTTTAAAACCCGCCGTCCAAAGTCAAAGAAACTCTCCAGCCAGACTCTCCTACTCATGGATCAGAGAAACGCAATGCGGCTACAGAACTCAGCGGATGCCCATCGTTATCGGCAACTCAATAGACAGATATCTAAGTCTTTGACGAGCGACCTTCGCCAATTTAATACCCAGTGTATTAAAGAGGCCATTGAGCGGAACAAAGGCTCCAAAGTGTTCGCCAGAGATCTGTCTATTGGGCAAAGCCAACTGACGAGGCTGAAAACTGAGGCAGGTAGCATCATTACGTCAACACCTGAAATCCTGAGGGAGATTGAGAGTTTCTATGGACAGCTGTATTCCACTCAAACACCGGTTGAAAGCAAGGCTAAAGACCCTAGAGCCAAGCTTACCCGACACTATACCGAAGATATCCCGGACGTCAGCCTGTACGAGATTAGGATGGCTCTCAAGCAGCTTAAAAACAACAAGGCGGCGGGTGATGACGGAATCACAACAGAGCTTCTGAGAGCGGGCGGTCGGCCGATACTCAAAGTCCTCCAGACGCTCTTCAGTTCTGTCATCCTCGAGGGCAGAACGCCAAAGGCATGGGGCAGGAGCGATGTGATGCTGTTTTTCAAGAAGGGTGACAAAACTCTCTTGAAGAACTACAGACCCATATCGCTTCTGAGCCATATCTATAAGCTGTTTTCGAGAGTCATTACGAATCGTCTCGCTCGCAGGTTCGACGACTTCCAACCTCCCGAACAAGCCGGGTTCCGAAAAGGCTATAGTACCATAGACCACATTCATACGCTGCGGCAGTTATACAGAAGACCGAAGAGTATAACTTGCCACTTTGCCTAGCGTTCGTGGACTATGAGAAGGCCTTTGATTCGATTGAGACCTGGGCAGTGTTGCAGTCTCTCCAAAGGTGCCAAATAGATTACAGGTACATCGAGGTGCTAAGGTAACTATACCAGAATGCCACCAAATTGACCACTATGTTTACCTGGGACAGGCAGTCCAGTTAGGTAAGTCCAACTTCAAGAAAGAGATCTCTCGTCGAATCCAGCTCGGATGGGCAGCGTTCGGGAAGCTCCGGCATATATTCGCGTCCGAAATACCTCAGTGTCTCAAGACGAAAGTCTTTGACCAGTGTGTGTTGCCAGTAATGACATATGGGAGTGAGACGTGGTCGTTTACTATGGGTCTCATAAGAAGGCTCAAAGTCACCCAGCGAGCAATGGAGAGAGCGATGCTTGGTATTTCCCTGCTTGATCGAATCAGAAATGATGAAATCCGCAGGAGAACTAAGACAACCGACATCGCTCGAAGGATTGCATCGCTGAAGTGGCAGTGGGCGGGACACATAGCGCGGAGAACCGATGGCCGTTGGGGCGGAAAGGTTCTCGAATGGCGACCGCGTACCGGACGACGTTCCGTGGGCAGGCCCTCCACAAGGTGGACCGACGATCTGGTCAAGGTCGCGGGAAGCCGCTGGATGCGGACAGCGCAGGACCGATCGTTGTGGAGATCTTTGGGGGAGGCCTATGCCCAGCAGTGGGCGTCGTTCGGCTGATATGATGATGATGATGATAGGTACCACCCTTCCACTTCCGTACCACACGCGCTGGTATGCGTCAACATCCACACACGATCCAGCGACTGTCGGCCCGCACCAAAAGGTTCGGTGACTCGTTCCTGTGTCGTGCTATCCAGACGTGGAACGCTCTTCCAGCGCATGTGTTTCCTTCTTCCTACAATCCCGGGTTTTTTAAGCGGGGCGTGAAAAGGCATTTATGCAGGCCTCCAAAATGAGATTGACCAGCAGAGTAGTTGTCGATTACTGTGCTTGTCAACCCCATATCTGTACCTCACGGCTGCTTCCCATCAGCCGTGCTATTCCGGCGGTGCACATCGAACATCACTTCACATCCCGGTGCTTCACGCTTACCTCAATCATCAATATGCTTTACTTTGAATTAGTATTTTCTCTCATTTTGTATGTAAATAATTAAAAAATGTTATTTGGCTTAGTTCTTTCCTCTCAAACGACCACAGTCGCGAAGGAATTGAATTTCAAAGTTACCTCGCACGAGCGAAGTGAGTTTTGGCGACCACCGGAATAGCATAGCAGGTGGCGTGAGGTCATCTTGAAGACCACTATTAAAAAAAAAAAAAAAACGTTCCCTTGAAGTTTTCCTTTGGTCAAAGTAACTACGTCGTTTCCCGTGGACAATTTTTGACTTCGCATCAGTACTGACATAACCTATCTACGTCTTTTTTATTCTTATATCATTGTCATTGTCATTATTCTGTAAACTTCTTACGACTTTGAATTTGAATTCACGTGACAGAGAACTTGATACCTACTTAGTTATATCCTAACACTTATTATGAGTAACTCAGTATACCTAGGTTACTTTTATATTTTAGCACTAAGGATAATGCATTATTATCTTACCAAAGTTAGGAAAACCAGAAAAAGACATTCGGTCTACTTGGCAATATTTGCAATAATGTTTCTTTCGAGTGTTTAAGGTATATTCCTAAAACATTGTTGAAACAAACCTGGCTGCCAGGTATAATATACCAGAAAAATTCGACCGGCCTGTGAATGGTCTCGGTAGCAGTGGTTAGTGCAGTCGCCTGGTTTACGAAAGATGCGGGTTCGATTCCCGCCTGATGCCAAGTAGACCGAATGTCTTTTTCTGGTTTTCCTATCTTTAGTAACTGAGTATATTCTGCTGTCCGATATTCTAAACACTTCGCTTTTCTGGCAGAGGAATTCAAGTTTGGATTCTGAAGGAGGTACCAGAATTGCTATTACCTACAGGACTGTAAATAAATTATCAATTTGAAATACCTCTACTGACAGTGCTGACGCAATCTCCTATTATTTCAATCACATTACAATCACTGTTATCTCCCACATCAATACAGCATTCGTCAGGAGTCAACTCCACTTCATAATCATCATCAGTTGAAGTATTATTGACATCAACGAAGAACACCAGACCAGCAGAAGAAGGAACTATGGTTTTAATGCCTTGTTTCTTGATGACCAACTCTTTATTTCCAACCGTTGTTTTTTGCAGGTTTGAAATGGTAAAAATCATACATAAAAAATATTTGTAAAAAGACATCAGGGTAAAAGGAGTTTACAAATGTCATCTTTGATCTGACTGAATGTGTCAGTAGAGTTATTGTCAATGGCTTGGTTTGTTTTGTCAAGATTGGTAGAGCAAAGATTTCATAAAAAAAGGTTTATTTTCTGAAGGTTTAGGTTTTAAATTAGAGGTGCCTGTGGCGCAGTTGTGACAGTGATCGGCGACGATCCCTGTTGTAAAGCAACACACGCCGGGTCGGAAATGGGATGGGTGACCACCCCGACCGTAATTTAGTGATGTATTCATAAATTCTAAATGTCAGTCGTTAAGCCTAGTCAGAGGCCTTAGGGCGGCTTGATAACTTCTGACATTAAGGTTGCTCACTAACCTTACACCCTTTCAACAATCCGCACTGAGCCCGCGTGTTGGAGAATGGCTCAATCCACCTCATAGTTGAGGTGAGGCCTGTGCCCAGCAGTGGGACGTATATAGGCCGTTAATGTTATGTTATGTATTTTTATAACATTTTGGAAGCTACTTTAAAATCATCCTTCTTATACTTTCTTATGCCTTTTTACTGTAACACGAGTCAACAACGCTCTCATTTAAATAATCTGTTATTTATATCGGTAACAAGAATTTATTTTGCGTTGGTGCTAGAATCAAAAGCCATGACTCTTGATATCAAAACTATTCAAAACTGAACTAGTAAGTATATATTTGCGCTAGATGGCGTTGTTTAACTCCTGTTATACGCCAATAATAGCAATAAAAATAGCGCTGAAAAATATTCAACAAAAGACAAAACCGTTGTTTATATAAATTTATTCAATTTAATACTTATCGTATAAATGGCATCTATCTCATATTTGTACAAAAATATAACCTTAAACACAACTGAGCAAAACCGTATTATTATCACAATTAATTAATTAAATTATATTAAGTCCGATAACTTAGTACCAGTCTATTTATTTCACGAAGAATGTTATTTCTATAAAAATATATAATTTATTATTAACAAATCTAAGTAGTAAACCAACTGTATCATTTTCAAAATAAAAATATTCTCAAAAAGAATATTCAAAAATAAATTTGACTCTGAATTAGTATCTTTAATTAAATAATTCATTTTGAGGAATATTATAAGAATATTATGTAAATTTAAAGTAAAAAAATTAGGTGATTAGATTCTAATCAAAAGGGAAACTTCAGAAAGAAAATAGAGAGAGAAAAGGAAAATTATAGGTACATACATGATACCTACCAATATTTGTACGGATACATAAATAAATACAAATTTTCTTTAAACTATAAAAACTAAGGAATATAAATTAGGTTGTTTAAAGTTAAGCTCTTTCAAGAAAGAATGTATCAGAAACTAAACAAAGTTTGAGCAAAAATCATCAGAGAAAGTATCTTTGAAGCAAAATTCACTCTCTCTTTTTTATTATTTTGTCCTTTTCTTTTCAACCTGTTTAGCGTCCAGAGAGCATATAGGTAGTACACATTATTATTACTCACACTTTAGGTGTTTTGCGAATTTTTGTGACATTCCTTGTGGCGCCTCTGGTGGCGGGAGGACCTAACTTTTTTATATGTAAAACCGCGTTTACGCAGTCGCTTTCGAATAGACACTACTTGTGTGAGTTTAAGAATAAACAATTGAGGTACAAAACTAGACTATCACCTGTTTCAAATGAAATGTTGCATATTTCATAAAACTAACTTATTCTGACAGTTAATTCAAATTGTGACGTTTGACATTCGCGCTACAGATAAAAAATTGCTACCTGCCCAAAATAAATTAAAAAAACAATCATTTAAACAAACAGACTTATACAATAGCTCAAAAAACTCCAGATTAACCTTAAAACTCCTAAAGATAGGAGCATACAGCAGAAATAGTGCAAGTATCGGAGTCTTGTGTGCTTAGTAAGGGACTTGGGGACAGTTTCCAATGGGTCTTTGAGGAGGTATACTCTGATTCCTCTGACGTAGCTGAAGAAGTAGTCGTTCCAGTCCAACTGTGCCATGTCAAAGTCGAAGAGATGTTTGTCGGCGTTGCAAAGCTCACTATGTAGATTTTGAGTGTTCTTGTTATGGAATTTCCATTGTTTCAGAGCGAAGTAAGCGAGGACGTCGGAGAATTTTGCTATTTTCGTATAGGCTTTTCTTAACCTGGAAATAATAACAGTATTGTTAAATTGTGACTTAGATCGCTGACGATTGAATTACCTATCAAACAGAAGAAATTTCATTAAATTAGGTTCATTTGATAAGGAGATAGGAGGCCACAGACAGATCAACATTTTGAACCCTTCTGTGGGTATTCCATGAACTCTTAATGCATACAATTAAAATATGCTCACAAGTTACGACTATCTCAAGACGGTAGAGTCAGAGGCAATGCTGACTTTTGCAGTCACTGTGAACGGAACAGTTACAAGCCCACTTGGAAACTGTAACTCACATTATAACTCGATCAAACTCATCGAGGATGTTAATGCAGATTTGCATGGCATTCTTAGTGGCGCCTCTGGTGGCGAGTAGACAAACTTAACCGTTTTTTACCTTCTCAATCCGCGGTGACTTCTTTTAGCATTTAACGGAGAAAACTCACACTAGGCCTCTTTATTTATTATTTATTTACTAATTCTAGCATATGCTGTCCCACTGCAGGGCAAAGGCCTCCTCTCCCACTTTCCACTTCTTGCAATCCAAAGCTACTTTCGGCTAGGCCTCTTTAAATAACTTTCCATAGCAAGAAATATTTCTTATCTATAGTCCGTTCGCGTTAAGAATGCAGTGATTTCATTCTTGTCCTTCGACCTAGCACGTCCCCTAACCAATCAAATCGTTCCTAATTAGAAAGCCAAGTTCACAGTGCCCAGTTGAGCGCATTTTTTCGAACGCAAAGATTTTGCACCTGAGTTTTTCTCCGTTAGACAGAATTGAATTAACAATTACTACTATAAATACTTACATAGGTTTCTTGCCAATAAGTATAGTGATCCCATCAATGATATAGGCAGGTATCCAATGCAGCAAGAAGCAGTATATGGTATAAAGCAGCCGCGAGGGGGTAAGCCGGAACAGGTAATAGTACATCGCTTGCATGGGGGGGACGTCGAGGCCGTAGGTTTCCGTGTATGACATGAACTTTTCTGCAAAGGTAAGGGTTGAGTTAATGATGTTCCACAACAGATCTTATCGATAACTTATTCTATTTTGTAAAAAACAGCGCAACTGGCGCAATTGTTTCATATAGACCTTCTCTACTTGTTTATGTAAGGCACTGATACCATCCCACCGCTGGGCAAACAAAAAACAGTCAAGGTATGAGGTGGAATAAACCATACTTTAACATGTGGGCTCAGTGCGGATTGTTGGAGAGGTCTAAGGCTAGTGAGAAACCTTACTGTCACATGTTTAAGCTTGGGCTTCCAACGACTGACATATAGGGATATCATTAATTCACTTCTACAGACGTGAAACGCATGTGTTTCCTTCATCCTACAATCGCAGGTCTTTCAAGCTGGGCGTAAAAAGGCATTTATGCAGGTCTTCAAGATGAGATTGACCAGCACAGTATTTACTGAATTACAGTACTTGTGAACTCCACATCTAGGCCTGACGGCTGCTTCCCATCAGGTCAAGAAGACCACAATAAAAAAAACTGCTAAAAAGTCAAACTTACCCCAAGTCAGGGGTTTCTGTTCCGAAGACACAAAGTTATAAACTGGAGGGGGCAGATCTTGTGGTGGTGCGTCCTCATGATTCCCAGGGTATTCCTTCGCCGTCTTCCAAGCAGTGGCGATGCAGGCATTCACCACCATGTCTCCTGGGACCAGGTCGGCGATGGCCTTCGGGTTGCAGTGGAGGACGTGGAGTAAGCCGACTGCTGCGCCTACTACCACCTGGGGAATGGTGTTTTTTATTTATGAGGTTGATATAAGTGTTGTGAAACTACTATCACAAAAATAATATCGATAACTATTAAAGATAATTCACGTCAATACAGCATTACAGCTATAGTATCGATACCAATGACATTTTAAAGAGATATAGATACGTTATGTCAGTAATTGTCCCCTGGAGAGCGTACCTGTGATTTGACCGTGTGTACAAGATAGTATGATTATTTACTAGAGCGAGCGTTAACGAGACGGATACATGTTGCGCAGTGTTGTCTCAAACTGTCAATGCTTTGCTCAGGTGGTCTAAAGTCCTGATTTCGGGTGCCACTTTTGTAGCACAAGTAACCTATCTACGTAATTTTATTATAATATCATTGATCGATACTCATTTAAAAGTAAGTGAATCGACAGTTTCTAGTAACTTTGATCTTCGTTCTGTCAATTGCTTATGGAGATAGTTCAAAAAAAAATTATGTTATAACCACCAATATCACAAACCCGTCCTGTTTGACAAGAAAGAGTTTATTTTGCAAATATTTTTTATTTTGGCAATTGTAAAGAAACCCAAGTCTTTGTTTTATGTTCATAGTTTTAACAAATAGGTACTTACACCAGTTGGTCCATATACGTTGTCAATCCAACCGGACACCGGCTCTTTTACTGTTGCGATAACTGTAAGAAAGAAATATAAATAATGAAAATTTATGAAAACAGGAAAATCACCCTTTCAACGCCGCCTGTTGTAGGTTCTTAAACCTGAGAGATAGTTACCGCGGATTGAAAAGTAAAAAAAAACGGTTAAGTTCGTCTACTCGCCACTAGAGGCTCTACTAAGAAAGCCATAAAAATCCGCATTAACTTTCTCGATGATTTTGATCAAGGTAACTCGCACTTAGCACTCAGGTAAGTTTCGCCAATCAAACGTATTGAGGAAGTTTTCGCGGATCTATGTATATCCAAAGGAACGATTACGTCTACTCGCCACCAGAGGCGCCACCACGAATGCCATACAAATCCGTTTTAACCGTTAATTGTTCATTGGTTTTCGCCGCTAAGTCGAGGAATTAAGGTTCAAATTCTGGTGGGAGCACTCTGCGTTTTATTAAGAATGAACTTTTTCAGTGTGTTTGGTCGAGGAAACTGGCACTCAGTTTTGTTTGAAGTTATATTGAATAGGTGTGATCTTACCTATGGATGGTCTGAATACTGCTACAGGTAGACCCTTCGAGTACTTAGCAACAATATCTTCAGCAACAGATTTTGTGTAAGCATACGTATTTGGATAATCGCCCAAGAGCCTGCAATGAATAAAATATAAAATGGATTAATTTAAAATGGATTAATTCGAAATAAGCTTTGATTAAAACCAAAAAAGCTCTTCCCTATTTTGGCTATCCACTGTCGATACTTTCGTTAACCAAGATAGCGTAAACACTATCTATATACAACAGTACTATTGTTGGCAATTCGACTGTCAGCGCTACTTTGTTGGAAGAATCGTGCGTGAACAGCCAAAGCGATGTCAGCGCCTCAGCGGAGGTTTGCAATACTAGCAAGCTGCAAGCTTCTTTAGTCCAAGGAAGAGAGCGCCACAGGAAAAAAAAGGATGTCGTCAGAAAAAAACATCGGATTATCAATTTGGGTTTTGTTTTAAGAATTGTTAATTTGTTACATTTCAAGTGGAGAGGGGTTTTCCAACCAGTTTCACTATCTGGATTTTGAGGATCTGTTAGAGGAAAATATATTAGAGTTGTTTTAAAGTACCTTGACTTGTTATTTCAGGATAGCGTTTATACTATCGGAAGTACCGATATGCCTATGGATATTATAGATGATTCTTGAGGTCAAATATCGATGGTCAAACTACCTATAGTTTGGCAACACTACATACAACGCCTCATTCCCAACGAACTAGGCAGTGACCACTTCTTCCCACTTGCTACGATCCTGTCACACACCTTGCGCTTCCTCTACTTTCATGAGTCCTTTCATACACGCTCATTAGTCTATGGTACAAGACCCACCCCAAAGAGGCGTGGGCATACCCACTAAACTCCGCGGGGGCCATCTTTTGCGCAGTATCGGAAATCCCCGAGGACCCCGTTAAGGACTATCAGTAGACCCCTGCCGCGCTGTGCCGGCAACCCAGCTCCTTACAAGGGGAGTTATGCCTCCCTTAATACAGCCGCCCTCCACAGGATCGCCTGTGCAATGGAAGCACACAGTCTTCACCATGTGCATTCCTGGCGACCCCGGGGCCCCCTTTAGTCGCCTCTTACGGCAGGCGGGGGGGAACCTTGGCCGACTTACACATTCATAATGCGAACAGCAAGGGAATGAAATGAGCTTCCCGCTGAAGTGTTTCCACAGCAATACAACTTGGGTCTCTTCAAAAAGAGAGTGAACAGCCATTTGTGAGGCCGGCATGTACCACCTTAGGCCACATCATCACTTACGATCAGGTGAGGTTGTGGTCAAATGCGCGCCTAACTAAGCTATAAAAAAAAGAATTATAACTAGCCGAACCACAGGGCAAGTTAAAGGTACTCCTGGCCAGACCTTATAATCACAAAACGTTAAGTACTAACCCTGGAGTAATGTTGTTGATAATCTTCTCATCCATGGTCTCCACCAGGTCTATCAGCTTTTCCCCGTTCATCTGGCTGTCGTAGAACTTCTCTTCAATGGTGTTCAGTCTGCAGTTACTGTAATCAAAATAATAAGATGCTGCATTGAAAGGCTATAGGATTGATATCAAAATTGATAAGTCAATTAATAATTCTCGCCAACAGCATTTGTACCTCGACCGATGATTGACTGGAGGAGAAGGCTTTAAGCATAAAGTCCGCCTTTTTTTGCTCTAAAGCTAATAGGAAGTTTGTCAATCTTTGGAAACGTCACGCCAATTACCACAGTATAGACATAAATAGATACATACTCGTACATTCATACGCTCACTATATGTCTGACAAGTTAGTCAGCGGAACGCAGAATGTTGCTGTCATTGGGAACGGAACATGTAGAAGCCCACATTTCACCGAGCGACACATTTCCGGCCAGACTTAAACTCGAGACCCACTACTTTGTTTGAAAGTACCTACATTGGTCTCTGTCATCCGGTTAAGCTTTCCGTGCAATTAACAATATCTATAAACCTACAGGTGTTTCAAAAATACCCCTAAAGGCTGAAATGGCATAGAAAGTGAATGAATCTGAAATAGTAGGTTTTGTCCCTTTTGTCATATCTTTATAACGGTTTCAATAAAAACGTACCTACATCAAATGTTACCAAAAATGACGATATTAGTTCGATTTTTCGATATAAAACGTAATGAACAAAGGAGGTCGCTCCTGGTCACTCCCGGTTAGAGTCAACTTCGGTCCATGAACCCAAATTAGTGCTGGGTGTTTCGATGTTTTTATTTTACGTTAATTTACTCGAAATTCAAATTAAGACCTATGACTGTAAGAAATTAACAAGGGACTCCTTTCAGGAGTTTGAATAACCCCCTTCAGTTATTAGGGGTTTTTTTGTAACAACCTGTATAAACCAAGAAATAGCCTAAAGGTGTGTATAAAATAGAAACAACTTAGGCGCAGGTTATAGCTAGCTAATAAACAATATTGCATCAACAGACAGACAAGTTCTAGGCAGAGCAATATTCCGGACGTGTAGACCAACAGTAAAATTGCGAGAGTTTTACCAAACCAACAAGTTTGTTATTATAACTAAAACAGGTTATATGTTATGGAAACTTTTTGCTTAAATTAAGCAAGATCGCAAGCTTTGCGTTCACAGTAAACATTGAGGAAAAGGAGACTAAGTTCATGAACGGCCTATACTCATACGTCCCACTGCTGGGCACAGGTCTCACCTCAACTATGAGGTGGATTGAGCCATACTCCAACAGGCGGGCTTAGTGCGGATTGTTGGAGGGGTGTAAGGTTAGTGAGCAACTTTAATGTCAGATGTTATCAAGCCTAAGGCCTCTGACTTGGCTTAACGACTGACATCTAACGACGTCAACCGGGACCAACTGCTTAACATGCCTTCCGAAGCACGAAGATGCCCGAAATACACATCACTTAATTTCTTTCGGCGTGGTTTCCCATCCCATTTCCGGCCCGGCATGTGCTGCTTTACAACAGCGATCGTCGCCGATCACTGTCACAACTGCGCCACGGGCACCTCTCGCTGTTCTATTGAATTTATTAGTAATAAATAATGTATACCTGTAAGCCGTAGAAATGTGCACCATAGCCTTCAGTTTCCCGCAAGCCCTGGCCAGCTGGAACATCTCCCGGGTTCCTCTGACGTTGATCTCAACTGCAGTCTTGAGAGGCTCGTCAAATCTGACAGTTGCTGCTCCATGGATTATGAACTCCACCTGGAAAGCAGGTTAATTACAATGTTATTTGGTTCAACAACAGCGGCAGTAGTATATACTAGGTCACAGGGAATACCTTCATAGGAACTCACACGTTCTAAGATGTTCTGCGCGGGCTAGGGCATGAGCTTCCAGTCTTACCGCATGATGAGGTAAGGCTGAATGAAAGGCTTTCAACATTTAGGTAAGGGTGCCTCCAGGGAGAGCGGAACCTTCGCTTACATTTCAATTCATTTTCTGGCTTCTACTTTAAAGGGGAGACCCCCCTAAAATTTGAAGCAGTGCCTGTGGTGCACCGAGTAAGTCACGTAGTCTACCCAGGCCAAATACGGGTAGGGAATGTTCAGAACAAAGGCTGTTGTGAAGGTAGAAAGCTCAAAAATACTTTACTCATTGAGCTAGAAGTCTCTACTCGAACTAAAATTATTTCAAGCCTTGTCAGCTTGAGATCGCAGACTATGGCTGGACATTCCTGCACCTAGTCAAAAAGACCTGTCAAGGCTACAACAAGTAGATTCAGGTTACTACTGGTGTAAACCTACTTGCGAAGGAGATCATAGAACACCGCACATGATCCGCTTAGAGTGCCTATTCCGACAAGCAAAGACCAAACGCGGATTTCCAGAGAAAAAGACGGTTACGTCTATCAGCCACCAGAGGCCATACAAATTCGCGTTTACTTCCTCGCAGCGTTTGGTCTGTGCAAGTCGAACTTAGCACTCAGATCCCTTTGTATGCTGAAATTCGGATGATGATGAGACTTACCTCATTCATCAACTTGATCCTGTCCTGTTCGTTCATACCCAGCCCGATGTGTCCGACATCTCCTTCCACGACAGCTATCTTCTGCATGAAGTTCGGTCTTTCTTTCTTTAATTTGTCGTAGAGCTGAAACAAAAAAACATGGTTTTTACTGACAAAGCGATAAAATCTAACAAACAGTGATTTGGACCTAAGCAAATTTACTTTATTATTTGTTTATTTACCACCTTTTTCATAAAAAGTAAAGCAACGCATTAATTCAGCGATTGACGTGTCCGGTAACTTAGAGTCCCCGCACACGGGCCACAAAACGCCGCCCCCTGTCTTAATCCTACATTTTGTAAAATCGATCTTTATGAATATGACAGGTGGACGCGTTTTAGGACCCATGTGCGGGGACGCTTACGATGCAAATATTGACAGCATTAGGAATGAAAGAGCAACTGTTGTTGTAGTTACTGAAAGGAATAGATGAAAGGAGATTTTAACAAAACGGTTATAAGGCAAGGGTGAATTAAACTATTGGAAGGTAGAGGCTTGGACGAACGTTTCTTGGACAAGTTGAAGATGTCCTTAGAAAGGGTCAGATAGGTACTCTTAAACCTTGAACCGACGAGAATGTATGAAAGGATTGATGAGAGAGGACATGTCAGGATCGTAGCAAGTGGAAAGATCTGATTTCCGCCTACCTCTTGAGGAAATAGGCGTTTGTATGATCAAGCTGATGCGTTTGTATGACGTGATGGGATGTATGTGAACCATTATAGTTGATGTGGAACATGCTGCGGCTAGACTCTAGGGATTCAACGAATTGGACGTCTCTGAAATGACCTAAGACAGGCAGATATGAAGAGGGGAAGAGAGGCCTTTGTCCAGCAGTGGGATACCAGGACAAAGTGACTTACCGGGTCGTCAAACTGTTCTTGTATTCTCTTGGCAGTATCTTTGTTCTTCTTTGGCCGAGCTAGCAGGTACAGCTTTTTTACTTCTGGACATGATCTGCAGAGGAAAGAAAACATGATATAGTTGGATAGATAATATCATAAAGTCATTCTTAATGCGAACAGCACAGGAGTGGAATGAGCTTCCTCCTTAAGTGACATCATTTAGTGTTAACCACTAATAACTTAGAAAAACCGTTTTGGTAACACATTCAAAATGCGAACAGCAAGGGAGTGGAATTAGCGTCCCGCTAAAGTGTTACCACAGCAATACAACTTGGGCCTCTTGAAGAAGAGAGTGAACAGCCATTTGTTAGGCCGGCATGTATCACCTTAGGCCACATCCTCATTTACGATCAGGTGAGATTGTGGTCAAATGCGCCTAACTAAGCTATAAAAAAAACTTTACAGTGATGGTGGGTGGTCATCGATAGTTTTCCTATCGATCTAGCGATCAACATTTCGATTTGTCAATTGAGCAATATTGTCGTAGTGTGTCTTCGTCTCCAGAAAGAGGTAACCACTAAAATCCAGGAGAAAGATGGTAAGATAAGATAAGATATACTTTATTGTACAAATAAAACTAATTAAATTACACAACGATGCTTACAGATATATATCTATATTCTAGATGAAAGTATTTTATTATTTTTATATTGTTCCTGGGTTTTTGAACAGAAAGCCGCTTGTTAAGAAATTACTAGTAAATAAATAAAATATATAAAATTGAAGCAATAAAATATAAATGCAGAATTGCAAAAAAAACATTACAGTAAATCTTAACCGATCAGTCCCAGACATACAGTCGGTGTGGACATACCTATATGTTGTGCGCGTAACGGATTAACATACAGACGTGTCCAGCCTACGCATTCGTAGAGGATTCTACTTTCACGATTTAGGTTTTAATAGGTCGTGGAGTAACAGGTTTTGGCCGGTCAAAGACCTGGATTGATTAGCTGTCACGTGTTGAAGTCACGTTAGTGATATACAGGATGTTTTTCTTTAAAACCAATGAAATTTTAATGTAAAAGGTAGATTGTGTTAAAAAAGTGGCACCCGAAATCAAAACTTTTCGTGTACCTGAGCGAAGCATTGACAGTGTTGACAGTTTGAGGCGATACTGCGCAACATGTATCTGTCTCGTTTACGCTCTAGTAAATATTCGTACTGACTTGTTCGCACGTTTTATCACGTAAAAATAACTACGTCGTACTCCGTGGACAATTTTTGACTACGCGTCAGTACTGACATAACCTATCTACGTCTTTTTTATTGTAATATCATTTATGTCTTCAAACAATCTTCTCTGAAGTCTGTTATAGCCCCTCTTAGAGCCTGTTCACACTAGCGTTTGTTGGGCGATTTCACAGCGTGGCGTGCTCGCAGCGTACACGCCGCGATAGTTCCGTGATAGAATGAATGCCGTGAGAACGCCGCAAGAACGCCACGAGCTCGCCGCGAAGCCCGCTTTGAATTTGACTGATGGATGAGGCGTTCATCGTCCGTGATACCGCCCGCGAGTGCACAGCAATCTCGCGGCGTTCTCTCATTCTCTCTCGTCTATTTTATCGCGGTAGGTACTATCGCTGCGAGATCGCCTCGCCGTGAAATCGACCAATCACCGCTAGGTTTGAAGCCTCTCTTATAAAACTCGCTCTACTCCCAGCCCGTAGCCACTGCCCATGCGCTACGTGACGGCATTGAGACGTGTCCTGACTGCGCGCGCGCAGGTCTACCACTTTCTACGGATTACGGGGCATTCTAGGCACAGGTTTTATGCAATCGCTGATTTAACACTTGCCCTGGCTTGGAAGATGTTACTTAAGTTAAAGAAAGAAAGAAAAAAATAGTTTATTTGGTGACACAAAACAATACAATTAAAATGATGAAAACTGATTAATTGTAAAAAAACCCGGCACGACCATATCCGTTACAAGGTTGATTGTTGCCGTCATGGTGAACGGTACATTCAGAAGCCCACATTTGTCAGAGGAAATTTGACCACAACGTGCTTAGGGGCCAGCCTACTGCCACTATTCGGGTTGCTTGGGGTTTTTATTGGTGTTTTTCATCTTCGTAAAGTTAAGGTACAGTTCCAAGAGGAACCGCAGACCACAAACTGCAAGCAACACTACTGGTTTCTATGAATCTCTATGAAAATGATTCCAAGCGTAGCAGGACTGCAGAGCCGCGTTTGGGAACAAAAGTGTGTCGCTTGCAGTTTGCGGTCTGCGGTCCGTCTTGAAATTGTACCTTTAGTCGCAACTTACACTATGTTTGTATACTATGAATTTATTTATTGTTTCTATTATAGTATTCAAGTCTATTATTAAGTGTTATTTTTGTTTGTTTGATTAAGTTCTTGACGATTTGAAAGCACTTGTAACAGGTCTATTTAAATAAAAGTATTTCTGATTCTGATGAGATAAAGAAAGCAAAGTAGCTATTACGACTAGATTTCGGAAATGCACTAAATAGTAGCCTAACTAATTTAGGTACAATTCAAATATTTAAAAACCTAACTGTCTCCAAGTCCGGCTTATTTGACTAAATAATTTAGGCTGACCGTTACTCTCACAGAACAATCGATTCTAACAATAAATATTAACTAATGCAAGTCCACAACTTTCAATAGAAATACATAATTAATTAATTGAGCTAATTTGCCGATTCACGAAAGGTTCATAGTGTAATAATATGCGCAGGATTCATTCTAATGTATGTATTCAGCAGTCTGATTAGCAGGTGCTAATTACCATTTCAATGAGGACTGATGTAGATAGTGAAAAACCGGCTAAGTGTGAGTCGGACCCGCGTGCGAAGGGTTTCGTACCATCATCGAAATAATTGCTTCAAAATTACGTTCGTTTTTATTTACTTAAATAAACGGCCTATAAACGTCCCAATGCTGGGCACAGGCCTCACCTCAACTATGAGGTGGAACGAGCCATACTCCAACATGCGGGCTCAGTGCGGATTGTTGGAGGGGTGTAAGGTTAGTGAGCAGCCCTTATGTTACCCTTAGATCAAGTTATCAAGCCGCCCTAAGGCCTCTGACTAGGCTTAACGACTGACATCTGACGACGTCAACTGGGACCTGGGACTGCTTAACGTGCCTTCCGAAGCACGGAGATGCCCGGAATAAACATTACTAAATTTCGGTCGGGGTGATCACCCATTCCATTTCCGACCCAGCGTGTGTTGCTTTACAACGGCGATCGTCGCCGATCACTGTCACAACCGCGCCACGGGCACCTCTCATTTACTTATTTTATTATTAACATTGAACGGTAATTTACATACATAATATTATGAGCAAAAACACGAGAAATAACCACGTTCATTGTGTATATGGGGACCTACCTTATACAAAAAGTTTTTCAAGTATTTGTTGTAACAGCGGCAACGGATATACATAATTCGTGAAAATTTCAGCTTTCTCACAAACACGGTTCAGGAGATACAGCCTGGTGACAGACAGGCAGACAGACAGACAGACAGCGGAGCCGCTTGTAATAGTGCCGAAATATCGGAAACTCATAAGAAATAAGGTACCTACATGGTAGCAATCCCGTACTTCACGATTTAAAAGACATTGGAGGCTTAGTAATAGGATTCCGTTTTTACCTTTTAGCTAAGGTACCCTAAAAAGAAAGCAATACCAGTCCATCGATCAATCAAAATTTTGGCAAACAACAATTTTCCTAACAGGGTAGACTGAATCACTGACTGCTGTCGTCATGGTGAGCGGAACATTCAGAAGCCTACATTGCGCCATGTGTATTCAAACCCAACATGTTAATGTATTTTTCGAGCATCTCTGTGCTTCGGAAGGCACATTATACAATTGGTCCCGGTTGAGGTTGGTCGGTAAGCCTTCGCCCTGTGGTCTGGGGCGTAAGAATACAGCCAAGGTCACCTCCGCCTGTCGTAAGAGGCGACTAAAGGGGGCCCCCGGGGTCGCTAGGAGAGTACACGGCGGGGGCTGTGTGCCTTCATTGCACAAGCGACCCCGAGGAGGACGGCAGTGTGGGGTGGCCTCGCACTGTCGAACACCGGCAGGTGTGTAAGAGGGGAGGCACTACTCCCCTCGAGGTGAGCCGGAACCGGCACAGCGCGCCAGGGTTTTACCGGTAGAGTGCCTCCGTGGGAGAGTCCTCGGTAAACCCTGGTCACGCGCAGAAGAAGGCCGCCCCGGTGTTTTAGTGGGTATTCTCACCCCTTGAAGGGGTGGGCGAGTCCCACACCCCCCCGCTACCCCCCCCAAGCAGCGGAAAGTGCGTAAAGGCATTTCAACGGGTTAAAAAAAAAAAAAAAAAAAATATGGTCGGTAAGCCTAGTCGGAGGCCTTAGGGTGGCTTGATAACATCTAACATCAAAGTTTCCCACTAATCTTACACTCCTGCAACAATCCGCACTGAGTCCGCGTGTTGGAGTATGACTCGTTCCACCTCATAGTTGAGGTGAGTCCTGAGCCCAGCAGTGGGGCGTATGAAATACAACATTTTCTTCGTTATCTTCGAGAAACAGCGAGCTAATTTTATTACTTGCAAGAGTGGCACAGTTTGGGTCAAGACAGATATTGCTGAAGGCATATAGGGAAAGTCTTGTGTCCAGCAGTGGGACGTATATGATGATGAATAAGGCACAAGAAACAGCTGACAGCGTGGCCCAGTGGTTAACACTCTCGGAACCCGGTGGTCCAGAGATCAAATCTATTTCTGGGTGCCATTTTTTTAGCACAAGTAACCTATCTACGTCTTCTTTATTATAACATCATTGGCTGAAGGAGTTTAAGGTAGCCCTGAGTCCAGCAGTGGGACACAAATGATGATGAATAAGGACAAGAAATAGCTACTTATAGGTTCCTGTGGGTGATCAACAGATGCTATCATAATAGTTAATAATACATGAAGAGCTCTCATTTGCTATTCTGTGGCAGTATGCTATACTTAGAGATTGAATGTGTGATATGAATGGCTATTGCTCATTTTGTATGATGTTGTATGATAGCCCACAATGGGTTGTGATACCTCACCAGTAGTGAGACACGACAGAAATGTTGTATAGGCAAGCAGCATGTAAACATAACATACCCTCACGACCATTTTCCCTAATACGGATTGCTGCTGTCATAATGAACGGAACATTCGGGAGCCCACATTTCGCCAGGGAATTTGAACCCCAAGCAGCAGCAGCTTACCTTTTAATTTGACTTACAAAATATGTAGATATGGATATGTCTGTTTATATTGGTCTGGGTGTTTCCTATGTATATTCAGTATGTCTTTAAAGAAAAAGCATTTGAGTATGTTTATCCGTTGTTTGGTATGCTTGGTTTTGTATCAGATGGCGTTGCGTGTATTTATATATAAATAATAAAAAATAAATAAGATAACTTTATTACACTATATTGGCATGCCCGAAATAAATGTTTTTTTTATTACTTAATATTCAGTATTTAAATTATTGAGACACCCATACTTTAGACACTTTCCAATGATATTTATCATACCTCAGGAGCATATTCCAAACGGGGTAGTAACTGGCACACTGATTGTTGCCATCGTGACGAACGAAACATTTACCGCCGCACTCAGAGACGTCAATTAACGTTAATGGTTCATTAGACTCAAAATTCCATTTTTCAAAAGAGACTTTAATACGTGCACTCGCAGTCAAATTCGCGCGTTTACTGGACGCAACCCAGTGGTCCCTAGTATCTCGACTCGCGCGTAATACGCGCGAGTCGAGAGTCTAGCGTATTGCACGCGATTTACGCGCGAACTTTCAACTGTCGCGCGTTTTGTTGACGCAATGTATTGGCTGCTAGTATCTCGCCAACGCGCGTATGATTTTACGCGCGTAGGATTCGCGGCGAATTCGCCTTCCTGGACAAGGCCTTTATAACAAATTGAATAAAGAACTTTTAAGAAAGTACAATTTTGACTCTAATGAACCATTCACGTTAATTGACGTCTCTGAGTACGGCAATTAGAAGTCCACATTTTGCCGAGCGAATTTAAACCCAACGTGGTTTTGTTTTTGTTTGTTATGTATTATGTATTTGTGTCATTTATTTAGTAAAACACATTTCAATCCTGTCATATTTGTGCACTTGCTTACTCTTTCTGTGTTCTTTCCTTTACCTCTGGGTTGTCTGGGAGAGATTGCTTTTAGCAATAAGACCGCCTAAATTGTGCATTAGCTCTTGAATGTTTTCTTCTTTGATAATTTCTCTGTTGTGTTTGTGTGCAATAAAGTGTTTCTTATTTTATCTTATCATATCTTTGTTCTGTTTGTTTTTGGTAAAGGGCGAGTCTGTTATTCGGGTTGCTTGGGTTTTTCATCGGTATTTTCCACCACCGGAGAGTCAGTATTCGGTACAATATTCGGTCAAAAAAGTTAGTAGTTGAATATTTATTTGGTCTTTCTATCAAGTTATATCTATTAGTAAAATGTTGTTATAACTAAGCAAGAAGATCCATTTTATCCACTCGAGCGATAATACAATTGTTTTAACCAGGAACTATGTCTGTTTCTTATTCCGATTCAGTATGCGATACAGAATGGCTGGTTTATGTTGGAAAGCCCAGGTTTCTTGAGAATCATAATGTGAGGAAAATGCTAATAAATATATTTTGCATTATATTTTTTATGATAAATTAGACTGAGAGTGATCTTTAGAATAATTGAGTGGCGGTATGTCTGACAGAACTAGATTGTATTGAAATCTGCCTATATCGAGTAAGACATAAACAAAACAAATGTAACTCAAGAGAGTGTCTGTGGCCCAGTGGTAAACACTCTGCCTCGGATACCGATAGTCCCGAGTTTAAGACTGGGCGGAACACCTACTTTGTGTTCATTGTACAATTTGCGGCTAACTCTCCGGTGATCTTAACCTATAAACCCAAGTAACCCGGATAGCGGTGGTAACCTCTCGCCTTACCACGTAGTGTTCAAACTACCTCTGCAAAATGTGGACTTCTGAATGTTCCGTTCCCATATTTACGGCAACAATCAGCGAACCTTTGCCTACCTCGTTTTTTGATATGATCATGAGGCTCAGGCGCAGAATGTCTCTTTCGCAAAATGTCCTTTTCTCACAATGTCTCTTTCGCAAAATGTCCTTTTCGCAGAATGTCTCTTTCTCAGAATGTCCCTTTCGCACAATGTCTCCTTTTATTTCTAACTAACTTTAATCATAATTCATTTAGCAAATCGGCTTAGACACACATCATGTTTGATGTGTATAATATTTTTTTAGATATAGGTAAGCAAATAAAATAAAGATATAGTATGAATCATATTTATTTCTGTTCAATCATAATCATAACACAAAAATAAAATTATACATTGGTATCAAGTAAAAATCATAAAAAATTAAAATGGGAACACACAAAAAAAATACCCTTTTTTTATCAAGTCAAAAATTGAAAATGGAAACACTTCAATGTGTTATTTTACTCTTTATAAAACTATTTCAAAAGCTGTAAAAATATAACTTTTTTAATAAATTGTGGCAATGTCAAATGATTTTGTTCTAATTGAACTAACAATGCCCTATACTTTTTATCAAAATGTATGTCATGTTTTCTTCTATTGCTCAGCACATTTTTACGAAGACTGTTTTTTATTCGCCTATCGTACTATATCTTTATTTTATTTGCCTACCTATATCTAAAAAAATATTACACACATCAAACATGACGTGTGCCTAAGCCGATTTGCTAAATGAATTATGATTGAAGTTAGTTAGAAATAAAAGGAGACATTGTGCGAAAGGGACATTCTGAGAAAGAGACATTCTGCGAAAAGGACATTTTGCGAAAGAGACATTGTGAGAAAAGGACATTCTGCGAAAGAGACATTCTGCGAAAGGGACCTTTTGCGACCAGAGGACATTTTGCGAAAGAGACATTCTGCGCCTGAGCCGATCATGAGGGTACGTATATGTTGGTTCGTTTGTAAACAGTTTTTGACTAGTCCGTGCATGAAGTGGCAGTGAGCTGGTCACGTCTGTAGAAGGACCGATGGCCGTTGGAGCAGACGAGTCCTTGAGTGGAGACAGATCGGCAAAAGCAGTGTAGGGCCACAGTATAAACATACAGTAGGTTATCTAAAGCCCCCCGCCGAGTTATTAGCCCAGCGTGCACACAGACACGCGGCGTAGCCCGTCCGTACTGCCATGCCGCCTCCCTATGCCTCCCTATTTTATGCTAGCGTGTGCGTGAAATCGCGACACGACGCGCGACGCGCACGCACACATTCAAGTGAGTTGTGGCGCACTTTGGGAGAGGCCTATGTCCAGCAGTGGACTATGACAGGCTGATGATGATGATGCAAAACCAGGGTTTGTCGCCATTTCACGCTAATTCATTCGTTAAATAAGGATATAGAATTTCATAAAATCATCATTGTTTGTGATACGTCAGTCGATCTGTGAAAATATTTGTATAAGACGTTTTTGAAGTTCTGATGTGTTGAATAAATAGATTTTTAACGGAAATATAATGACTTGTAAGCTTAGACGATTTAGGAAGTGTAGTTTGACCTTGTCTAATGACAAAGTCCGAATTTATGTATGTACACCTATTTATAATTAAATAATTATGCAATGAGAAACCGGAAAGTGAGTGAATATGCAGGCGGCAGGTTTTTTACATTCTATATTTTTAAATGCAAAGTTTTGTACCAAAAAAAAGGTGTTATCAAAGGGTCTGTAGTGGCATTCTGCATCTGCATATCACTTCAATTCGAAGTGAGATTGTATTTTGTCGTTTTGTATAACTCAATAGCTACCTACGCAAAAGTGATCATTTGAGTGAAAAGAACTAAGAAACAAGAACTAAGTAAGAAGAAAAAAGTCGTAAAACATTTAATATTATTTCCAATTAGCCAATAAAACAGGGGTGCTATTCCGGCGGACATCACTTCACATCTCGGTGCTTCACGCTTACCTCAATCATCAATACGCTTTACTTTGAATTAGTATTTTCCCTCATTTTGTGTGTAAATAATTTAAAAATGTTATTTGTCTTAGTCCTTTTTTTCAAACGACCACAGTTACAAAGAAATTGAATTTTAAAGTTCACTCACACGAGCGAAGGGAGTTTTTGCGTCCGCCGGAATAGCATAGCAGTAGTCAAAACTCATTTTTCTAACATTAAAACTAAAAAGTATTAATCAAAGGACATTTATAAGATGATGACGTCACCTCGCCTACCCCACTGCGTCCTGCGCGCGCATTGCGCAAGACCGAGGACGTTGCGCGACTTTGAGCGCACGTACGAAAACTATTAATGAAGATGGACTAATTTTAATTGTTGTGAGAGGACGCTTGTTCTAATCGGAATGTGTCAATGAAAATATTTGCTTTTTTGTTCGACATTCGATGTTTCAACTGGCACATCGATGTTACAGCGACTAGACGCCTGGGCCCCAAGTCTGCTAATTTAAGAAAGCTTCAATTTAATCGCAATTGAGTCTCAATCGGCTGATTTGATACATTTTCAATAAAAAATACGTCACATTAGACTATTGAGACTCAATTACGATTCGAATGAAAGTTTCTAATATTTGGAGACTTGGGGCCCTTATGTTTGATTTCTTTTATGAAATTTAACCTCTCAACTACCTAAAGGCCGGAGGCAATGTCACAAAAAACGGTCAGTACGCTTATTGTCCAATCAGTAACGTTGTCCCTTGACAGCTCACGAAGATGGTGGAGATACTTTAGGTGGTACCTAGGTTCCGTTGATAGTCCGTAATAAGCTGACTTTGTAACCATAGCCTTTTGCCTGATATTAGGATAAGGAGTCTATTGGTTATGAGGTCGATGAACTTGCATTTGAAACCTCACTAGACTAATTATACCAAACAATATAGTAAGACGCACACTGATTGCACTATTGACGGAACATTTAGAAGCTACCATTTCGAATCCCAAGCTAATTAGGATCCAACGAGGTGAAGGGCGAGCCTACTGCCATTATCCAGGGGATACTAATAATGTCTTCTTACTATTACTTGATTAAGGCGCTATTATGCAATAAAGTTTTTTATCGATGTTTTCCATCACATGTTATTATATTCATCTTGAGGTATTAGAAAAGCTAAACCACTATTTGGGCTATTTCCTTTCGCACAAATACATACTATTTTAAATGTAACACTCTGTATCTATCTCCACTAACCTCAAGAGCTTTTCCACCATCAGCTTCCCCAGAAAGCCAGTCCCTCCAGTCAGGAACACTGAACTCCCAGCGAACATCTTCTGTATCTGGGACTCTCCCAGGGACTCCTTCTCTTCCACCATATCCATGTAGGTGATGTCTCCTCCTTGCTTCGGCTCGAAGATCTTGGTGTGCACTTGCTGAACGTCAAACGTCATGGCTGGAAAGAAAGAGAGTTTAAGAATGCTTAAAAACAAGTGATGTCATTCAAGGATATAATAAAAAGAAGATAGGTTACTTGTGTATGTGCCGTGTAGTGCCGGCACGTAAATAGAATAGCACTACCCCCTCTCTTCCCGTGGGTGTCGTAAGAGCCGACTGAGGGAAAACTGCCATAAGGAGATGGGCAGCAGCGTCTCCGCATAACAATAGGCCTCACTGCGATCGCCAACCCGCCTGCCAAGCGTGGCGATTATGGCAAACACCCCCCTAATGATGGCACAACCTAAAAAATGGCCCCCAGTCCCCGGCGGCCCCGCTATTCCTGGCTACGGCAGCGGCTATGGTAACGGCGGGGCAGGGGGTGCGAGGAATCCCCGGGTGAGATCCGGCTGCCAACACCGACGACTCGACCTGGCAACATTTAACGCGCGCACACTGAGGCTTGACGCGAAGCTCGTGGAATTGGAAGAGGCAATTGGTAAGTTACATTGGGATATCATTGGGTTATCTGAAGTCCGAAGAGAGGGGGAGGACTCGATAACCCTGCAATCCGGTAACTTACTATACCACCGGGAGGGCGATCAACAGTCAGTAGGTGGTGTCGGGTTCATCGTCCACAAGTCCCTTGTCAACAACGTGATCACTATCTGAAGTGTTTCGAGCAGGGTAGCGTACCTGATACTCAGAATATCGAAACGATATTCGCTGAATGTCATTCAGGTCTACGCTCCGACCTCGAAACATGACGATGTCGAAGTGGAGGCTATGTATGAGGAGATCTCTAAAGCCATGCATAGCCATAAAACCCACTACACAGTTGTGATGGGGGATTTCAATGCGAAGCTGGGGCAACGTTGCGGTGATGAGCTGAGAGTGGGGCAATTTGGGTTTGGGCAACGGAACAATAGGGGCCAGATGCGGGCAGACTTCATGGAGAAGGAGAAACTCTTTATGATGAACTCCTTCTTCAAGAAGCCCGTAAGCCGCAAATGGACCTGGATCAGTCCGGACGGTAGGGTCAAAAACGAGATCGATTTTATCATGTCGACGAAGAAGCATATATTCAATGATGTCGCTGTGATCAACGCTGTTAAGACAGGAAGCGATCACCGCATGGTCAGAGGCACATTGAATATCGACATAAAGCTTGAGAGAGCGCGACTGATAAAATCCACGCTCCGACCAATACCGGCTCAGATTCAAAACCCCGAGTGCTTTCAGCTCGAGCTTCAAAACCGCTTCGAAGCCCTTGAGAACAGCATCGATGTGGACGATCAATACAACATGGTGGTGGATACTGTCCGTACGGTAGGGTCCAAGTACTTTAAAACCCGCCGTCCGAAGTCAAAGAAACTCTCCAGCCAGACTCTCCTACTCATGGATCAGAGAAACGCAATGCGGCTACAGAACTCAGCGGATGCCCATCGTTATCGGCAACTCAATAGACAGATATCTAAGTCTTTGACGAGCGACCTTCGCCAATTAAATACCCAGTGTATTAAAGAGGCCATTGAGCGGAACAAAGGCTCCAAAGTGTTCGCCAGAGATCTGTCTATTGGGCAAAGCCAACTGACGAGGCTGAAAACTGAGGCAGGTAGCATCATTACGTCAACACCTGAAATCCTGAGGGAGATTGAGAGTTTCTATGGACAGCTGTATTCCACTCAAACACCTGTTGAAAGCAAGGCTAAAGACCCTAGAGCCAAGCTTACCCGACACTATACCGAAGATATCCCGGACGTCAGCCTGTACGAGATTAGGATGGCTCTCAAGCAGTTGAAAAACAACAAGGCGGCGGGTGATGACGGAATCACAACAGAGCTTCTGAGAGCGGGCGGTCGGCCGATACTCAAGGTCCTCCAGACGCTCTTCAGTTCTGTCATCCTCGAGGGCAGAACGCCAAAGGCATGGGGCAGGAGCGATGTGATGCTGTTTTTCAAGAAGGGTGACAAAACTCTCTTGAAGAACTACAGACCCATATCGCTTCTGAGCCATATCTATAAGTTGTTTTCGAGAGTCATTACGAATCGTCTCGCTCGCAGGTTCGACGACTTCCAACCTCCCGAACAAGCCGGGTTCCGAAAAGGCTATAGTACCATAGACCACATTCATACGCTGCGGCAAGCTATACAGAAGACCGAAGAGTATAACTTGCCACTTTGCCTAGCGTTCGTGGACTATGAGAAGGCCTTTGATTCGATCGAGACCTGGGCAGTGTTGCAGTCTCTCCAAAGGTGCCAAATAGACTACAGGTACATCGAGGTGCTAAGGTACCTATACCAGAACGCCACCATGTCGGTCCGATTACAGAACCAGAACTCTAATCCGATCCAACTACAGCGAGGCGTGAGACAAGGAGACGTTATTTCTCCGAAATTGTTCACAGCTGCGTTGGAGGATATTTTCAAGCTTCTGGACTGGAAAGGACGCGGCATCAACATCAATGGCGAGTACCTAACACACCTACGATTCGCCGATGATGTAGTTCTTATGGCTGAGACCTTGGAAGACCTGAACATAATGCTCGAAGATCTCGGTAATGCTTCTCAAAGAGTGGGTCTTAGGATGAACATGGACAAGACGAAAATCATGTTCAATGCCCATGTTGCACCCGCTCCAGTTAACGTTGGGAACATTACACTCGAAGTTGTTGACCACTATGTTTACCTGGGACAGGCAGTCCAGTTAGGTAAGTCCAACTTCGAGAAAGAGATCTCTCGTCGAATCCAGCTCGGATGGGCAGCGTTCGGGAAGCTCCGGCATATATTCGCGTCCGAAATTCCTCAGTGTCTCAAGACGAAAGTCTTTGACCAGTGTGTGTTGCCAGTAATGACATATGGGAGTGAGACGTGGTCGTCTACTATGGGTCTCATAAGAAGGCTCAAAGTCACCCAGCGAGCAATGGAGAGAGCGATGCTTGGTATTTCCCTGCTTGATCGAATCAGAAATGATGAGATCCGCAGGAGAACTAAGACAACCGACATCGCTCGAAGGATTGCATCGCTGAAGTGGCAGTGGGCGGGACACATAGCGCGGAGAACCGATGGCCGTTGGGGCGGAAAGGTTCTCGAATGGCGACCACGTACCGGACGACGTTCCGTGGGCAGGCCCTCCACAAGGTGGACCGACGATCTTGTCAAGGTCGCGGGAAGCCGCTGGATGCGGACAGCGCAGGACCGATCGTTGTGGAGATCTTTGGGGGAGGCCTATGCCCAGCAGTGGGCGTCGTTCGGCTGATATGATGATGATGAGGTTACTTGTGCTGAAAAAGTGGCACCCGAAATCAGGACTTCGAACACCTGAGCTAAGCATTGACAGTTTGGGACAACACTGCGCAACATGTATCTGTCTCGATAACGCTCTAGTAAATAATCATGCTTTTTTGTACACACGGTCAAATTTAATGATAGGTACGTACGACGGAGGTAAATTTTTGACTTCACGTCAGTACTGACATAACCTTTCTACGTCTTTCTATTGTGATATCATTGATGTCACTCAGTGTGTTTGTTGTAAAGGTATGCTAAGGTTTTCCTTAATCTTAAAGTTTTCTTCGACAGTCATTTCTCCGATTTAATCTTCATCGACATAATCTGTCACTCACGAACGAATTGCCTACAGAACTAAGTATTCGCTTATTAAAGTTTGGACAACATAACCTTACACTTATGAACGATTCCCCAAAATACCCTGCCACGGGTCATCCTTGGTGTCTTCAAGGCAAGAGTGAATAGGCATTTTCTGGGTTAGCGTGTTACACCTTCGACCTCGTCATCGCTTACCATCAGGCGAGACTGAGGTCAAACGCAAACCCATTTTAAATTTTAAAAAAACCTACGAATGATTTGCCGACAGACCTATTGCTTCTGAACGTTTGGATAACAGAACCTTTTATCTATGAAGGATTCGCCAGCAGAACCTTCCACTTACTAATGATTCGCCGACAAAACTATCGCTTCCGAATGTTTCGACGACGGAATCTTTCACTGACAGAACGATGACTAAAGATTGTGGATATGAAAAGTAAGCCAAAAACCATTGCACCTATCTGTTAACTGCAGAAAAAGGTTAGTCCAGTGACTCTTCAGAATTCCCACAAGGGGCGGTGGTTACGGTACCAAAGTAATGTGACCTTCAGGTTGCTAAGTCACCTCGTCCGGTGGGCGGAAAGCATTTTGCAAATTTTCGAAATGTTTCTGCCCCAACGACCATCAACTGTTTGTTGTATGTAAATAATAATATGTAACATGCATAATACTGATCTAAATTTTTTGTTCTCTTCAACATAACCTCAATTCACCTGATGGGAAGCCTCCGTAAGGTCCTCGGAGGGTAGATTTTATTTTGGTACCTATACTGTAAACCTAATGAGGTTTACAGTATAGGTACCAAAATAAAATCTACCATCAACGATCATACCGAAATCACCGTACTTAGTTAATGAACTAAGTACGGTGATTTCGGTATGATCGTGGAGTGAAACACAAATGGCGTGAAAACGCACACACGAATAGACGATGGAGTGACCCTGCTTAGGCTGATAATAGGCAAAACTGAACACATGTGCTGGTGTAGCCTTCCAAGTCTTGACGACATTGATTGATTTATTTATTTATGGAACCCAATTAAACGGGCTTAACCCAGTAACATAATTATGTTGCTTAACAACTAGCGATTGCAATAATTCCTCAACATGCTTTAATATTGATTGCGGACTGTCTGCGAATATATCCAATTCGGGGTTAGAGGCCAATAACATATTTTTCATTACTCATACTCTGAAAGTAGGTCATTACTGACCTGAGAAGCGGGCTGAAAGTAACACTTTTCATCCCTATGGAGAATCACTTTCAACTGACAGGTGTCAAATTATTTTAAAAAAAACTAGTTCTTTTTCACATATCTATTGAACCATGTTCCAACTTTCTACACAGCCACGATGTAAAATTTGAAATAACTTAAAGTTAAGTACTGATCAGAGAATATTATATGTTTTAAATAACTTTATTATAATTTAGTTTCAACAATTTCTTTAAAATAACTTAGCTTTGAGTAAAATATTTACCATTTTTCTAATGATGAAAATAAAAAATAATGGCTGAATAGCGGGCCGGCCACAGAAAAAAAACAAACAAAATAGGCGGGAAAGCGGCAATTCGATCTTCATTTATTTTCCTCATTTTTTCTTAAGCTAATTCATGTTTTTATTTTTACTTTCCTCGTATTTGTAATGAAAAGCACAGTGTTTCCCTCGGGTGAAAGACTTATTTAGTCCCTCGAACTATTGGCGCCCTCACTTCGTTCGGGGCGCCAAACCCCGTCTCGGGACTAAATAAGTAACTTTCACCCCTAGGATAACAATGTACTATTTCATTACTCATACTCTGAAAGTAGGTCATTACTGACCTGAGAAGCGGGCTGAAAGTAATACTTTTCATCCCTAGGGAGAATCACTTTCAACTGACAGCTGTCAAATTATTAAGAAGAAAACTAGTTCTTTTTCACATATCTATTGAACCATGTTCCAACTTTCTATACAGCCAGGATGTTAAATTGAAATAACTTAAAGTTAAGTATTGATTAGAGAATATATATTTTTTAAATAACTTCATTATAATTTAGTTTTCGTTACAATTTCTTAAAATAATTTAGCTTTGAACAAAATATTTACCATTTATGCAATGATGAAAATAAAAAATAATGGCTGAATAGCGGGCTGGCCACAGAAAAAAAACAAACAAAATAGGTGGGAAAGCGGCAATTCGATCTTCATTTTTTTTCTCATTTGTTCTTTAGCTAATTCATGTTTTTATTTTTACTTTCCTCGTATTCGTAATGAAAAGCACAGTGTTTACCTCGGGTGAAAGACTTATTTAGTCCCTCGAACTATTGGCGCCCTCACTTCGTTCCGGGCGCCAAACCCCGTCTCGGGACTAAATAAGTTACTTTCACCCCTAAGGTAACAATGTACTATTTTATACTACCTGCTCGTCAATGCCACATTATGTGTCATGTAAAGCTGTCCTAAAGTAAGTCATTATAGCCCTATGGTCTAGCCGGGACATAATGTTGTACTGAATTTCATTAATCCCCAGGGATTAAAGTGATTTGAATTTGGAATGCAACCGTGTAGTCAAAAATGTTTAGGTGCAATGAGTTCTGAGTTCGAATGTCGTACTGGCCACTAACAAAATAGATGCCAGAGAAAGAAAAAAGGCGCCAACCGCTCAAATAGCTCCTGAGTCTTATGCTGATAAAATAAATGTACCAAAGATTGTAACTCATCTTTCCAATGTCTTCGCACAACTGTCATATGTTTCTAACATCACATTTAATTTTTGATAATTACCTAATTTCTCATATTTAATTACCTACCTACCTATTTTCATTTGAAATAAATATTTAAGCACTTACTTTTTTCGGCCACTAATTTCGATTGCCTCGCAGAAAGTATAAAAAGTAGAGTATGCATCGCGGGCTTAAAAGTGTATTTGTCTTGGGCGGTCTTGAACGGTTTTGGCGGTTCAATATCACGCCCGGGACATAATACACTTCTTTAAGCCCTTGTGGCATAATCTACTATAACGCCCTCTGCATTCGGCACAGCGGGGATTGTTCACGTGCTACTGTACGACACGGTGGAATAGCCAACAGCCGATGCCTCCGTCCAGAGCGTATACGTAAATACTTATGAGGCACATACAAAGGAGATAACCGCTCCACACACTCATAACACATGGCTTGAAGTTGGGCATATTGACGAGCACATTGGCGCGATAGGACGGTGCGCTGGTTTGATGCTCGCCCAGGACAAATACTCATATTATGATGGATATTTGACATCCAATGTGTTGGTTTTAATGTGCTATTTACTTTACCAGAGCTCACCGGCCACATTACAGACATTCGTGGTCTGGGTATTTCCTGTCAGTATGTATTTAAAAAAATACTCAATCGCTTGATAATAAAAATCAAAGAAAAGTTTTGACATTATTAGATACAATTTTTAAGGACACGTTTAAAAGCCACGTGTTAATAAAATCCCTACCCATACATCACAATTTATATGTAAAATAACTGGAAACATGTTTTATCTCAACAGGTTTTTCTGCTTAATAAAAGATGCTCCGACAATAATATTAAAAGACAAAGCTGGCTTGTTTTATTTTATATACTTTTACCATTCTGCAACCACGTGGACAGCCTGTATATTTCTTCAAAATGACTACCTACCGTTCTTTAGCCACTGATGATTTTGACAACTCTCATGGACTTTAAGATAAGATATACTTTATTGCACAAAGAAAACAAGTTACATAACGATGCTTAAAGATATTTGGAATGTACAATACAGGCGGTCTTATCGCTAAGAGCGATCTCTTCTAGACAACCTTCAGGTAGAGAAACTTTACTTAACTTTAGGATAAGTGCTGAGGGTTCTGAACACTAAAATTTGAAGTAACGTGTCTTATTGAATAACAGATAGCCGTTGGGACCGAAAGGTTCTAGATTCGAAACCATTTGAAGGCAAACGCAGTCTGGGACGCCCCCCTGCAAGGTTGACGGATGGCCTCATAAAGATTGCGGAGTTTCGGTAGATGAGGGCCCCCTGCTACCTGCCGCTCTTGAAATCTATGGGGGAGGCCTATTTTCAGCAGTGGACGTCTTGTGGCTGATGATGATGATGTTTGGCAGTGGACTTTTGATAAAATGATTATTTTGTATATCGATCGAAATAATAGAACCAGTGCAATAAACCTGTAGTAGGCTTAAGTACCTATATTACAAACAAGAATACAGAATTTAATCAATAAAATCTACATCGCCTTCTTAGAACTGTTATGTTACCGAACACTTATGTTGATCAAGGTATATTGACGTAATGATACCTGATCGTTGCTGATTCGGTAGAAAATCATTGGTTTTCTAGTAAGCAGGTAAACGTATTCGTATGTATAAAAGGTGTTCCTACTGCCCATCAGGTTATCCCAACTAGGGATGTACCAATAACCGAAACTATCGGATATCCGATATAAAAATCTATCCGTAACCACATCCGATAAAGATGTTCCGGATAATTTCGGTTATGGGTAGAGTCTGAATTAGACACGTTTTAATAAGTTTTTTTTTCATTTACAAATACTAAGTTCGATAAACTGATAGAAGAAAAAACCTCTTCCATATAATATTCATAACCGAAACCAAAATTGACGGTTATTCCGAAATCATTTCATATCCGGTATCATAATAAATTATTCCTATATCCGTATCCGCAATTTCATATCCTTAACATCCCTGATTCTAACGTGGTTAGGACATAATCTTTAACCAGTTCTGGGTAGGGTTACCACATCGCCGAGTTGTCCTAAGATTTTTTTAGATCTTTTCGATCTTCAATAAAATTGAGTTGATTTTCATTGATTGATTTATTCTTTATTTTATTTTTAGCATTAGGGATAATGCATTATCATCTTACTAAAGATAGGAAAACCAGAAAAAGTCATTCGGTCCTGGTATCAGGCGGGACTCGAACCCGCGTCTTTCGCAAGCTGGGCGACTGCACTACCAATTATGCTACCGAGACCATTAACAGACCGAACGAATTTCTCTGGTATGTTATACCTGACAGCCAGGTTGGTTTCACCAATGTTTAGGCATATACCTTAAACACTCGAAAGAAACATTATTGCAAATATTTGACTTTCGATTAAGATGAAACTACGATTTTGATAGGTTATTTTATTTTTAGCATTAGGGATAATGCATTATCATCTTACTAAAGATAGGAAAACCAGAAAAAGTCATTCGGTCCTGGTATCAGGCGGGACTCGAACCCGCGTCTTTCGCAAGCCGGGCGACTGCACTACCAATTATGCTACCGAGACCATTAACAGACCGAACGAATTTCTCTGGTATGTTATACCTGACAGCCAGGTTGGTTTTCACCAATGTTTAGGCATATACCTTAAACGGTAGCATAATTGGTAGTGCAGTCGCCCGGCTTGCGAAAGACGCGGGTTCGAGTCTCGCCTGATACCAGGACCGAATGACTTTTTCTGGTTTTCCTATCTTTAGTAAGATGATAATGCATTATCCCTAATGCTAAAAATAAAATAACCTATCAAAATCGTAGTTTCATCTTAATCGAAAGTCAAATATTTGCAATAATGTTTCTTTCGAGTGTTTAAGGTATATGCCTAAACATTGGTGAAACCAACCTGGCTGTCAGGTATAACATACCAGAGAAATTCGTTTGGTCTGTTAATGGTCTCGGTAGCATAATTGGTAGTGCAGTCGCCCGGCTTGCGAAAGACGCGGGTTCGAGTCCCGCCTGATACCAGGACCGAATGACTTTTTCTGGTTTTCCTATCTTTGATTTATTCTTTGGCACAAATAGAACTGTTTGAGAAAAAAAATATGGACGTGTACTATATTTACGTTTATAGGTACGATCATTATTTTATTTTATGTATTTAAGTATTGTGTATTACAAGTGGTTATCATAACATACCCTCACGACCATATCCCTAATGGGTTAGTCAGAGGCACACTGACTGTTGCCGTCATGGTGAACGGAACATTCAGGAGCCCACATTTCGCCGAGGGAATTTGAACCCAACGTGGCAAGGGGCGAGCCTACCGCCGTTATCCGGGTTGCTTGGGTTTTATATCGGTGTTTTCCATCACCGGAGAGTTAGCCGCAAATTATACAATGAACACAAAGTAGGTGTGTTCCGGCCGGATTCGATCTCGGGACCATCGGGTTCCGAGTCGGAGTGTTTAACCACTAGGCCACGACGCTCTCAGTGTTGTCTCTGCTCTGAAGTGGTTATCTCTTTTAGAATTTATCTAGTCTGTACCCTGCTCTGAGTCTATTCCTAACTACCTTGTTATTGAACCTCCTGACAAAATATCTTTACTGCACTTGTTCTTTTTCAAATGTTTACTTTTGTCAATAGGGACCTATCTGATTTCGTACGCATTAATAAATAGAATAAATAAATATAAACCTCCCTTTTATCCGGAATATATTTATTAAATGGCGACCCTACTTGTATGAATTGCGGAAAGTCATAATTATAATACGCAACATAGTTCTAGTATATTGCAAAACGTACTAGAAACTTGCACTCTCGGAAATTATAATAATTCAATGACCACCTCAACCGGTAAATGTTAGGGTGCAACGAGTCCAGGAGGATCATAGGTACCTCGCTTAAAGCACAGTTTTGAATAGCACAATCGCGAATAGCATAAATTAAGTAATACTTACTTACTTAAGTAAGTTCTTTACATATATAACAAACGGCCTTTAAACGACCGACTGCTGGGCACAGGCCTCACCTCAACTGTGAGGTGGACTGAGCCATACTCCAACACGCGAGCTTAGTGCGGATTGTTGGAGGGGTGTAAAGTAAGTGAGCAACCCTAATGTCAGATTATTTTACCGAGGCGCCCTAAGGCCTCTGACTAGGCTTAACGACTGAGATCTAGCGAAGCACGGAGATGCCCGAAATACACATCACTAAATTTCGGTCAGGGTGGTCGCCCATCCCATTTCCAACACGGCGTCTGTTGCTTTACAACAGCGATCGTCACCGATCACTGCCACAACTGCGCCACGGGCACCTCCTAACAATTCATTCGATTTGTTAGGCTGTGTAGTTAGAATAGAGTAGTTGCAAAAATGCTTCAAGGTGATGGATTTCATTCAATCAATTCTTCAAAGACGATTGTTTTTATTTTGTATTTATACGGACACATACATTAATATCTGACATTGTACTGTGTTTGTATGACTTCATTGTAGATGACATCATCTAATGAAAATAAAATGATATTTTATTGAATGAATTTTATTCTCAAATTTATTACGTTGCTATTAATTAATGTTTTAGCAAAAAATTGACATACGTTTTGAATGTATGATTTAGTTAAATTATGACATATTGCTAATTTTAATTTTTAATATTGTTTTTACGATACCTACCTACTGCATTGAAGAAGGTAAATCGAAGAAAAATATTATTTAATCGATGAAAATCTTTATGGTACAATTCCAAGACGGACCGCAGACCGCAAGCGACATTACTGGTTTCTATGAATCGCTATGAAAGTGATTCCAAGCGTGGCGGCACTGCAGCGCCGCGCTTGGGAACAAAAGTGTGTCGCTTGCAGTTTGCGGTCTGCGGTCCGTCTTAGAATAGTACCTTTACATCGAAATGATAATGCTCAACAAAACCATTATATATTTTTAAACCAAACGTGACAAGGGGCAATCCTACCACCGTTATCCGGGTTGTTTGGGTTTTATATCGGTGTTTTCCGTCTCCGAAGATTTAGTATCTATAGACACCAAGTAGCTGTTCCGGCCATGTTTGAACTCCGGACCACAGGGGTTTCAAACTAGAGTGCTTAAACCACTGGGCCAGGACACTCGACCTACACAGGTTAAAAATAAACAGATTGTGTATGGGAGCCTGACACTTAAATTAACGGAAACCTGCTATTTTAAATACAAAAACAGCTCAAGACATTTATGCGCAAAAAGTTGTCCCAAAACGCGAACTCTTGATCAAATTCCACGATAGCGGTTAGGTCGAAACCTCCATTACTTTTATTACAGCCATTGACATCCTTTGAGGTCGAAACAGGTAGTTTAGCGGACATGTGGCCAATTATGTAATATGTTTTTGGTCTATCATACAAGACCTCAACACAGATGTTATTTGGCTCATTCTGTTGAACTTCTGTTGGTAACTTGTCTGTGGTCTCCCGCAATACATCATATCAGCAGAAAGACGCCCACTGCTGGACATAGGCCTCCCCAACGACCGCATCCAGCGGCTTCCCACGACCTTGACAAGATCGTCGGTCCACCTTGTGGAGGGCCAGCCCACGGAACGTCGTCCGGCACGCGGTCGCCATTCTCGAACCTTTCCGCCCCAACGGCCATCGGTTCTCCGCGCTATGTGCCCCGCCCACTGCCACTTCAACGATGCAATCCTTCGATGTCGGTTGTCCTAGTTCTCCTGCGGATCTCATCATTTCTGATTCGATCAAGCAGGGAAATACCAAGCATCGCTATCTCCATTGCTCGCTGGGTGACCTTGAGCCTTCTTATGAAACCCATGGTGAACGACCACGTCTCACTCCACCCTCCGAAATACAGGATAAAGGTAATTTTCAATTTAATTGGGCATCTACGTACTCTGGAAAGCACGTTAAGCAGGCTGGTAGACACCAGTAGTATATACTGAACTAATTAAAGTTTGTTTTATAGGATACTAGCGACCCGCCCCCGCTTCGCACGGATGCAATAGGATGTTATCATACAAATAAACCTTCCTCTTGAATCACTCTATCTATTAAAAAAACCGCATCAAAATCCGTTGCGTAGTTTCAAAGATTTAAGCATTGAAAGGGACATAGGGACAGAGAAAGCGACATTGTTTTATACTATGTAGTGACTATACAACGGATAAACCAACTTAAATACTATTTTTCAAAATATCTGTCGAAACTTAGTTTGAACTACTATGTTCTTTGTGTTAGCTGATTATATTCATTTAAAACTAGCTGTCCCGACAGACGTTGTTCTGTTGTAAAACATTCAGTGTAACGTTACAGGTAGGAACAGTTGCTAAGGAAAACTAAATTGTTGTTTTTTTACCATATTCCTAGCATTTTCCTATGTTTTCTCACCTTGCCTGGACCTTCAAAATTATTTAAGGATCAAAATGACCCGAGTCGGTCCAGTGGTTCTCGAGTTTTAGCAAGACCTTTCCAACGAATGCAAAACCGTGGAAATCGGTTCGTGCGTTCTGGAGTTATAGCGTCAGGAAGGAAAACCCGACTTATTTTTATATAGGTAGTAGAAGTAGATTGTTATTGTAATAGTCTTTTGTGTATAAACTAATTAAAACAAGATCGTTAACACCAATTACCACCTGTATTCCATAGATAACGAATGTTGATAAAATAGTTACATATTTCAACTTTCTAATCACCTCGTACACAATTTACATCATCGGTTAGTTTGTCTACATGTATAATAAATTAATATCACTGAATATGATTCCACAAAGCACCTACCTCCCTAGGTACCTACATCCCCTGTAAAGCTAAGGTTGAGGTCACCTTATCCCGCAGACAAAAGACCCAAACCAAGCTAAGATTTTGTAAAGGTTGAAAGGTCTTTGTACTATGGGATACCTACCCACTGTCTAGACTGCTGAAAATATTGATTTACAATACTTATTTTCCTAAACCCATTAAATCTACATAGGAAACCAACAGACATTTAATGCACAAAAAAAATATTCTGTGCGGAAATCGAACTCTCTGGTGTATTAGCTCTTTAAAGTATGTGTGTATTTTTAAAATAAAAGTAATGAAGAATTTTGATCCTTTGTCCACAATACATGCTTCGCATAGTTAGTCGCTAGATGGCGCTTTGTCGATCAATATCCAATGATGATATGTCAAGGTTGTTACAGATTCAATCAAATAAAGAAAACAATAATATTTTAATTGTAAGGATAATATTAACGGAAACGTAATTTAAGAACTTATCCTTGCCAGTGACCTTATCTTGAGATCGGATGATAAATGCCAAAACAGTATAGATCGGTTTACAAGTGCTATACAGGAACTTCCGTATTTAAGTGTCTAGTCTAGATAATGACTTTAGTAGGTACATAAATCATCATATACTTAGGTCAATAATCTCTATATATGAAAAATGGATTGCTGTTAGTCTCCCTAAAACTCGGGAATGGCTGGACCGATTTGACTTATTTTGGTTTTAAAATATTTGTAATGGTCCAGGGAAGGTATAAAAGGTGAGTAAATATGGGAAAATGCTGGGAATATATCTGAAATCACAATTTTAGTTTCCTCTTAGTAAATGTTACTACCTGTCACGTGACACTTAATGTTTGACAACAGAACGAAGTCTGTTGGGACAGCTATATTACAATAAAAAAGGCGAAGATAGGTTATGTCTGTACTGACGTGGAGTCAAAAATTGTCCACGGGGTACGACGTTGTTAGTTTGACCGTGTTATAACGTGTTAACAAGATAATAAGATTATTTAGGTACTAGAGCGTCAACGAGACAAAAACATGTTGTGCCGAGTCGTCTTAAAATGTCAACACTGTCAATGCTTTGCTCAGGTGCACGATCGTTCTGATGTCACTATTTTAGCACAAGTGATCTCTTTTTTTATTATAATATCATTGTCACAAACATAATAAATACAAGAAAATGTATGCAGAATTTAAAAACTTGCTATTAAGACAAGTAATTTGGACAGGCATGATGACTGTATTTTTTTTTTGTTTATTATCGAAAGACCTTACATTTATGTAAACAATCCTCAAAGAATCACTTCATCTGGATCAATACCACCAGAGATATCACAATTTGAAATGCACATTTTTGGACTTGCCCAAAAACGCTCCATACAAAAGTGACAGCGATAGTGACGTCACTGTCGCTTTTGTATGGAGCGTTTTTGGGCAAGTCCAAAAAATGTGCATTTCAAATTGTGATATCTCTGGTGGTATTGATCCAGATGAAGTGATTCTTTGAGGATTGTTTACATAAATGTAAGGTCTTTCGATAATAAACAAAAAAAAAATACAGTCATCATGCCTAAGGTCAGGTCAAGACTACCTTTAACTGACGAGCGAGTTAACAAAACAAGAATTAAATAGAGAGAGAAAAGGGGTGGTATGGTAATCCGGCTAATATCACTTCACATCTCGGTGCTTCACGCTTACTTCAATCATCAATACGCTTCACTTTGAATCAGTATTTTCACTCATTTTTGTGGTGAATAATTGAAAAATGTTATTCGGCTTAGTTATTAACTCTCAAACGACCTCAGTCGCAAAGAAACTGAATTTTTAAGATAACTCACCATGAGCGAAGGGAGTTTTGGCGTCCGCCGGAATAGCATAGCAGGTCAAGACTACTTTTAACTGACGAGCAAGTTTATATGCAAGAATAGGCATGATGACTGTATTTTTTTTTTGTTTATTATCGAAAGACCTTACATTTATGTAAACAATCCTCAAAGAATCACTTCATCTGGATCAATACCACCAGAGATATCACAATTTGAAATGCACATTTTTGGACTTGCCCAAAAACGCTCCATACAAAAGTGACAGCGACAGTGACGTCACTGTCGCTGTTTTTGTAAGGAGCGCGTATAACTTTGTTCGACAGCTATATTCAATATTGCGTTTATGATAATGGTCTCCTAACATAATTCCTTCATAATAGTTTGGGTTACAAAAAAGTGATATTGTTTTACAAAAATTTAACACATATGAAATGGACTTGCCCACCCAAGTTTGCAGGCCTATTGTAGCCTCATTTTGAAACGAATTTCGATTGTGGTTTTACAATAACATTTGTAATCAATTATTATTTTTGGGGAACATAAAAAAACATGCAAAATCACTCATAGTCATCTACCCTATTAATGAGAGTGGATACTGGGGTGACATTCCGGCTAACATTACTTCACATCTCGGTGCTTCACGCTTACTTCAATTATTGATGCGCTTCACTCTAAATTCGTTTTTTTTTTCATTAGGACAACTGTTGGTTGTCCTAATGAAAAAGAAGCGAATTTAGAGTATCATTAGGACAACCAACAAGACACATACAATTTAGATAATTTTTGAACAATAGGACTTAAAGCTTGGTGTCGTCTTAATTAGGATCTATTCCTTTCTAATACCAAAAAGTAATACCAATGGTATTTGTTTGTAATCGTAATTAACTTCTATTCCGGACGAATACCAAAACTACATTGAAATATTTAAAATTTGGTATTCGTTCGGAACAGAAAATTATTTACGATAGCAAACAAATACCATTGTTATTAGTTTTTGGTATTAGAAAGGAATAGATCTTAATTAGGCTGCCACGGCATGCAATGTGGACTACCGATTTTTATAATTATTTTAAAGTTACGAGTTTAACTTAATAAATTAGTTACAGTGAATAATTTAAAAAAGGTTATTTGGCAGTTCTTTTCTCTCAAACGACCTCAGTCGCAAAGAAATTGAATTTTAAAGATAACTCACCACGAGCGAAGTGAGTTTTGGCGCAAACCGGAATACCATAGCAGGATGCATTTGGATTCAGGAAACGGTCGTGATGATATGTTCAGCCTATTTCTTTTCAGAGAATACAACGTGTTTTATTTATAAGAAGTTAAAATCACCATCTGACACTCAAAATACAAGATCTGCTTACCTTGAGGGGTGATATTTGTGTGAGATTTCCATGATTTTTGTGTATAGTATTCATTATCTTGTATCATCTTTATGTACTTTCTGCTGTAATTTTTCAAAGCAAAATGCAAATAATATTACATGTTGTGAACGGATATGACTCGAATCGCAACCAGTTTCAGAACGTACCCTTGGCACTGACCTTACTGCACTGGTTTTATAATCCAGTTCATATAATTTTTGGTACTTTTACAATTTATTACCAACTGGGACCAACTGCTTTACGTGCCTTTCGGAAGCCTTTCGTGCACGGAGATGGCCAAAAATAACATCATTTTTCAGTCGGGGTGATCACCCCATCCCATTTCCAACCCGGATGCCCGGAACGATGTACATTTGATGGAACCCGAATGCGATAGCGATCGTCGCCGATCCACTTTTTTTTTTTTTTTTCGGGGGGAATCCTTTTACGGACGTCCCGCCCTTTGGGGGAAGGGCGGGGATGTGTCAGACTCGTCTGCCGTGAAGCGGCAGACACTACTGACTAAACCCCCCGGTGACCATCTTCAGCGCGTACCCAGAGGATCTCCGTGATCTCAGGTCGTGAACTCCACCGGCGGACCCCTGGCGCACTATGCCGGCATAACCGGCCCAGCTCGAGGGGAGTGATACCTCCCCTCTACACTCGCCGTGTGTACGGCGGTGTGAGGTCACTCCCACACCACCGACCTCCCTCGGGGCCGCTTGAGATGGAGGCACACAGCCCCCGCCGTGTGCACTCCCAGGGACCCCGAAGGCCCCCCTTTAGTCGCCTCTTACGATAGGCGGGGGGGAACCGTGGCAGTATGCCACAACTACGCCACGGGCACTGTTACAGAGTGAAGACTCCTTTGTAACATAAAAACGTTTTGACTGTCATTTGTCTTTTTTCACTGGCTGACATTAGAGTTATCACTCTCTTTTTATTTATCTGCGAATTGGTATGTTTCCTGATTTTAGTATTACTTTGTTTTTATTCAATATACTTCTATTCACCTATTAATATATAGTCCACTTATTTCCGCTCCCCCTCCGTAACAGGCACCTCAAGGCCTAATTCTGGATAAAAATGTACATCATTCATTTTTTTAATCCTTTTTACTATGCATACATTTAGAGGCCACAAATCTCAAATTTTAAATCCTAGGTGAAACAGAGTATAATATAGTGTCCGGTTTTTAGATACACAACATACTTAGTTAGCGTACTTAGTTTCGTGGGTGCCTATGACCAGTTCCTGCAAAATGTACCATTTTTCAATGAGGTACACGTTATTTCACATATTAAACTATGTTCAAAATAGCAAGTCAGACTCGCGCACACAGGGTTCCGTACCATCATCAAGTAAAAATTTGCTTAATCGTTTGTTGTATGGGAGCCCACTTTTGTATTGACTTTATTCTTATTCCAGTATTAATTTTAAAAGGTAGTTTAAAATTACATTTTCTGTGAAATTTCTAAGCGTGTACCTGTTACCGTTATTAATATTGAGCAAAAATCAAAGAAAAACACGTTTATTGTATGGGGACCTCCCTTTTTTTATTTTTAGTATTCGTTGTTATAGCGGCAACGAAAATACATAATTTGTGATAATTTCAGCTTTTAGCTGATTCGATACGATACGAGCCTGATATGACGGATTTACCCCCGAATACACAAACGCCAATCAACGCTAAGCACACGCTCACGCTCATGCTGTCCAGTAAAATGTCAATAGAACTGAAAGGGACAGCATAAGAATGAGCGCGTTTTTAGCGTTGATTGTCGTCTGTGAATTCGGGGGTTAGTAAATAGGGTTCTGTTTTTACCCTTCAGGTACGGAACCACAAAAACGATACTAGATATTTTTTCTCCCTGTCCACGCAAACAGTTCAAAATGGACGTCACTATACCTCACGTGTTAACTGGTCAACATTATGTCATAAAACAAACAGGAATTCTTCAACTGCGTATTTCGCGACTTGGCGTTAGATTCGGCAGGTACTTACATACTTGTGTATTTGATGGTATTCTGAATATTGTCGCTTCAAAAGCCTTTAAATTTAATAGTAACGAACTAAGCAACTAAGTTTATTAGAAACTTAGTAAGCAATGAATTAGTTTCAGCAGAGGTACTGCAAAATAAATATATTGAAACATACAAACAAAAATCTTGCCTACTCCCTTTTAGTCGAAAGTATTCATTTGCGTTATGTGTTAAATAGCTGGGAGGAACATTATTGTTCAGAACCTATAACTTACGTATACGGTATACGTCCCACTGCTGGGCACAGGCCTTACCTAAACTATGAGGTGGAGTGAGCCATACTCCAACACGCGGGCTCAGTGCGGATTATTGGAGGATGTAAGGTTAGTGGGCACCTTTAATGTCAGATATTATCAAGCTGCCCTAAGATCTCGGACTGGGCTTAACGACTGACATCTAGTGATGTCAACCGGGACGAACTGCTTAATCTTTCGAAGCACGCAGATGCCCGAAAAATGCATCACTAAATATCGGTCGGAATGGCCACCCATCCCATTTCCGACCCGGCGTGTGTTGCTTTGCAACAGCGATCGTTGCCGATCCACTGTCGCAACTGCGCCACGGGCACCTCATGCATTTTAAACTTTTTTAGATAGCTATTTATAGGTATGTGGTGGTGGTCATTGGGGCCGAAAAAATCAATGAACATGACTATGAGTTTCCGTTTAAAATGCAAATTAAATTAGTGTGCATATTTACTTGTCATTATTTGTATAAGATTACGTATACCGTACTTAATCTCATACAAACAATTTACGCATACGATAGTGACTGCGAAAACTCATGGTAGGCCTTCAGATATATTCAAAGGACGCAGAAGCAAAGAAATAAATAAAAACAGCATTTATACGTCCCACTGTTGGGCATAAGGCTCATCTCAACTTCTCCAACATGCAGGCTAAGTACGGATCGTTGGAGGTGTGTAAATTTTACTGTCAGGTGTTACCACGCCACCGTAAGGCCTCCGAATAAGCTTGACGACTGAGATCTAACCACGACGAGACTAACTGCTTTACTGCTTCATACACTGCGATCCCTGAAAACTACATCTAGTGATTTCGACCAAGGTGGTCACCCATCTCATTGAACAACCAGGCATGCGTAGCTCAACAACAGCGAATTCAAAGATACCGGATTATAAGCCATCTATATCCATCTACGTAAGTAGGTAATATAAAAACTGATTTACTTCAAAACATCATTAATAAGTAGAACTGGATTAATACTAAGAATAGCTGGATTTCCGATGGTCAACGGTAAATAACTAGAATTTATTTACATACTATGACATCAGTAGGACTGGATAACTAGTTAATATGTACAATACACATTGAAAGTACCTATATCTATGTGTTTTATATCATTACACTTACAAAATATTATCTAGGTACAGTCAACGGCACATCAGGCTTGTGTGCCTGGTGAGCGAGAAAACATATCTTTCTCCTACCAAAAGTCATTTCGTAGCAAAAGAACAAGGAGGACTGACCGGAAATAGATGATACCCATTTCCGGTCCATGCACAAAACTGTTTGTGCGGGGATCGAACTCGCGATCGCTGGTGTAAAAGTTCACTTCTGAACCATTACAACAAACCGTCAACCAGAGAGTGTTTAACCACTAAGCCAACGGTGCATTTAAACTAAGAATTATACACTGCTTAAAAGTGTCTAGGGATATCTCAAGCATTTTCATACAAAGTATAGCTATTTGGGAGGCTGTAAAAATTAAAACATTGATACCAACGTAGAAAATTTTAGAACACAGAAACCTTACAGAAACTGCTATACCTATCTGCCCTTTCAGATTGTATAAAGAAATTCATTGTAGTAGTATTATTGTACAATCGTAAGGACGTTAAAAAAAGCCTGATTTTTCCTTAAAAGGTGTCAAAATTTGAGCAAAATCAAACGTTTTTTTTTTGTAATATTCTTAACCTTTATCTTATGCCTCTGTCCTCGCGTTATTCTAAGATAATGCTCAACTTGTAATATTTGAAAAATGATATCCCTATGATATCCCTAGACAGTTTTGATGTGTGTGTATTTTATCTCAAAAACTACCGTTTGCCAAAATTAAATGCTCTCGTTCAAAGAGCCATGACAGACCGCGGAAGTTAGACACTTATCAATATTTAAAAAACCTGTTTGACAGAATCACACGTCTCAAACCAAGGTTTATTCGAGTCAACATAATGTGCTTACTATGCTAAAACTGACGCCTTAATGTTTTAGAGTGTCGCGGCCATTTTGTTAAATACATTATTATGTTTAATTAACAGTTTAAATGTAGGAAGCTTGGTTCTTTAGGGAATATGTATCGATGCTTTAACTATAGCATATTTGGCGATGGTTAAAACAATTATTTGAATATCTGTATAAACGCATCATTAGGGCATTGTCTTGCGACAACGAAACGGAACGGTATATCAGTTCCTGGTCTGTGGTAAGGGGTTTTCTACGCCATATCGAAATACTATCCACAGAAACAGGGTTCCTGCCCGACATTTCATATAAAGATCGGTTTGCGGAATATTTGTTTCCTGTAAGATTCATTAGACCGATGCATCGTTTCCTCGAATTTCGAATGACCGAAGCTCATCATCCCGAAAACCTTCTAGCTTAAAAGCTGTCCTACACCAAAATAGATTATTCCTGTGGAAAGTAATCCTAATTGCCTAGATTAATAATTTTATTTTCTTATTTCATAACAAAATATTTTTTTTGCTTATTTATGGTGGTAACCCCGGAATTCACTAACGTCAATCCTCGTCTAGATACGAGGCTTACCCCCTAATTCAACAAGTACGTTACCTACCTAGTACCGAAGAGGCCTAATCGCTTAAGGTTGGCTGCTAAGCTTCTTTCTCGCTTTTAGGTCCAAGCAAAGACATCCACCGTCAAATTTTAGTAGAAAAGGATGAGGATATTAATGTCCTGTTTATTTAAACACCTTCGCTAAGAACGTCGAGTGAGTTCATTCGGACGATCAAAAAACTTAAAAAAAAAACTGTAGAACAAAAATATTCAATCATTTTCTCACCGGTAACTTTATAAAATTTAATAAAAATGTTTATGTAGGTACCATCACTATCATCAGCCTAATGGCTTTACGTCAAAACGAGTTCTAATTACAATGACGTCATAGAACGGACTATATTTTAACGATCATCCGCTACATACTCAAATTCATTAATTAGAAAAGTAATTGGTTTAAACAGCAACAAATATCAATAAAAAGTTGTTTATTAACTGATGTAAAGGTATGGAAATAAATTCTATGTTTTAATGTCAATGACTCAAGCTAGTCTAAATGCGTCACTAAGTTTTGCTGTCTAACCCCCTTATTTGAAACTTAAACAGCGCTTCAACAACACGTTAACTTTTGTATCGCTTTGTCAATTGAATTCTTGTTACTGCCATTTGCGAGTAAGTGACAAAACACTTCAATTGCTTGAACTATGCTATTATTTTTTACCTCTCCTGTCACCTTGGTCTGCTGGAAGAAATCGCTTTTTGGAGATAAGCTCACCTGTAATTTTGCTGTCTAAAATATTGTCTTTTGTAAGTTGGTTTTTATGTACAAACTTGTAATCCTACTAATACACACATCAAAAGTGTCTAGGGATCAGGCATTTTCATGCGGATATCTTGAGATTGAGGTGTGGCTTTGTAATAAATTTATGATTTTATAAATTTATATGGATCCTTTTTGGTGCATTTCATAATTTGAAACAGGAACTGTCGATCAAATTCGAGTAAAAGATGAAAATCAGCTGTCAATATTTTCCCTATAAAAACATACAACGCAGTGAAGACATTATTAGTGCTACCTACTGTTTCCCTACTACTGATTAAAACGTTATTATGGAGCGGCGACGTCATTTAAGCAGGGAAGAAATGCTCAGAGCCGTGGGAATGATAGAAGCTGGTTCCCGGCAACGTACTGTGGCTTTAGCTCTGAATACAAGTCAGAGTGTTATCAGTCGACTTTGGACACGTTACCGAAGCACTGGTACCGTGGCTGAGCGCCATGGAGGACGGTATCGCTGCACCACACGGAGACAAGACCGATACATTCAAATCACAGCTCGAAGAGCTCCAACAATAACCGCCATGATGTTAGCCGTGAGGCTTCATCACTCTTCAGGGAACTTAATTAGCGACCAAACAGTCAGAAACCGCTTGCATGAAGTGAACCTTCATTCTCGAAGACCGCTAAGGGTACCACCTATAGCAATGCACAATCGTAGGATTCGATATCAATGGGCTCTTGAACACAGAAATTGGGCAGAAGAACAATGGCGTTTCGTGTGCTTTTCTGATGAGTCTCGTTTTGGTATGAGACCGGATACAAGACGTATACGACACTGGAGAACCCTTGGACGCCAACAGCGATTAAAATCCTGCCAGGAAGTCCATCCTTATAGTGCTGGAACCATCATGGTATGGGCGGGTATTTGGATCGGCGGAAGAACTGAGTTGATTTGGATCAGAGGCAACCTCAACGCTCAAATTTATGCTGCGACGATTGTATCAGACGTCATCGTTCCTCTACAAGTGCAAATCGGTCCCTTATTTCAGTTAATGCATGATAATGCACGACCGCACACCGCAAGAGTTGTAAGACAGACTCTCGCCGCAGCTAACATCGATGTCCTGCCCTGGCCTGCTCAGTCGCCAGACTTGAACCCGATTGAGAAAGCATGGGATATGCTACAGAGAAGAGCTCTGCCGAATATGGAGGGTATCCAGTCGCAAGAAGACCTTTTTTTGATGTTGCAACGAACATGGGCGGCCATTCCACAGCGTGATTTGGATGAACTCATTTTGAGTATGCCGAACCGATGTTCTTGGGTTGTTAGTGTTCGCGGCAGAAACACGGATTATTAATTGTTTAAGTTACCCAATAAAATTTTAAAGAAAACTGTTATTTCAGTCTTTTTTTCGAACTTTAATGTTAGTGGTTCAAATGTCAAAAATCCCTTTATTAGGAAAATGCCAAATTTCTTTATTAATGCAAAGGTGACTTGGTTTGTCGTTACTGTAGACAAACGAAAACACTTTATTTGATGAATCCTTAAAGAAAATTTTAATTAATATTAATCAGTAGAAAAGTTTTTGCAAAAATATATGTTGATCCCTAGACACTTTTGATGTGTGTATTATAAAGGCGAAAGTTTGTATGTGTGGATGTGCTGTGTTGCTCTTTCACGCAAAAACTACTTAAATAAATATAATCAGTTTTGAGTCAGTTCATATCAGAACTGGGGTATTTGTGTGGTGTGTCCATGATTTTCGAGCGTGTTAATATTTACCATGTATTGTGGTAGTAGGTTCTAAATGAATATAAAGTGCTTAGGGTCATCTAGAAAAATATGCTTATTACCTAAGGCTAACTGACAGTTGACTTTCTTTTCTTCGTAATAGTTAATGAAAACAAGTAAGGAGTATTAGAATTTTAAATGACATATTGTTTTTTACAGCGACATGACAAGTCAACCTTTTGACCTGTATATTGCTCCATTATTCAAAATTATTATGTTGAAAACAGCATGTCAGCATACGGCCACCGTTGTATAGTGGTGTAGGTACATACTTTTTACAATGTTTTTTAACAAAACAAGACGGGTTTATACTGAATATAATAATTACTGATTCACAAACGAAATCAAATTATTATTTTCCACAAATTTCATCTAATCTCCAATCGAATTGACTGGAGAAAATATACTTAAAAGACATGAATACTATATTATTATATGTTAACATGATTACATACTGTACTTAGATAAATTTGACTCAACCACTAGACAGGTGTTTCTATAAGTACTACTTAATATTGAGAAGAACCTACAAGAAACTATTCGTAGCAGAAACAAACAAAAAACCCATAAAAATCGGTCTAGTATTAGTTTTTGTTTCGTAAGTGTTGTACTAAACCTTAGTTCTATTTAAATAGATAATAACATATGAAAAAAGAAATTTTTTTCATTATTCACTAAAACACACTTTTTACCTTATCAAGTGACTGGGGCCTCCTTGTGAGTACATGTACCTGTGTTAGGAGACCCCACTCATTCTAATGTTCCAAAGATAGGTACCTCTCAAATTACAGATTGCTTGACACTATTTATTGTACATTTTTACATATACGTTATTTTAGTAGTATGTATTTAATTAGGGAAACTGAACATCCAGTTTATACGAATCTTAAATAAAATATTTAAAAAAAGAACAAAACAATAACAATAATAATTTTCTATGTGTGTACAGTTGTTAAACACGTGTATATAAGAACATAGTACTTATGGGGATACTAAAAGTGTATAGGTAGGTATGGGTGTGTGCTTTGTCAGTGCAATTCTGTATAAGCGACCTAATTCTAGGAAATGACATTAATACCATAGTTAACGACTTCCCTAAAAGAGTATCAATCATAATGGGTATGACCACAAACATAGTATTTATGCCTTAGTTCGCAATCTTGTGTATAGTTTTAATTTCTTGCTATTAAGTACAGGACAATTGTAGTTAACCTTTTACAACTGTACTGTAATAGGTTTAATATGTAATGTCCGGTTTGTTTGTTCACAAAACATGCAATAGTATAAAGCCTTGTTCATACACACACAATACTGTGAAGATTCACTGTCCTAGAGAACGCTTAAGAACGAATAAACAACTGCCTATACAGGGTGACTGCAAGCACTTGCCAAATTTTTAGTATTACGCCTTTTTCCCAGCGGGGTAGGCAGAGACCACTTCTTTCCACTTGCTACGATCTTGACACACACCTTGCGCCGCCTCTACTTTCATGAGGTCTTTCAATGCTCGTTGGTTAAAGGTGCTCCTGACCTGACTCTTTCTGAGAACATCTTGAACTTGTCCAAGAAAATTTTAAGAAATTTTTAGTGGGTCAAAACAACCCTAAAAAGTAAGTCAATAAAGGATTGGGCTTATTTTCGCGCAAAAATGACTTCTACACTTGTAGTTCAATTAGTGCAATAATAACGTGATGTGCTCTGGCGTGTTCTCTCATTACCGAAGCATTTTTTTTTGAATACACAGAATAAAACCTAAAATATGAGAAAAAAAATAACGGGAATCTATTCAGTTTCTGATACCGCTCAGCCAACTTGAACTTCTCGCTAAAACTTTGGCGAGTTCTTGCAGAATCAGTAATCACCCTGTATAGGTGTCACTGCTGGGCACAGGCGTCACAACTATTTATTTATTTAATTAATACGGTACATACCAATTACATTAATTAAAAGAACAGAGAACACAACTATGACAGAGGGTGGATGTTGTTGGGAGGGTGTATGATATGAAGCCACCCTTATCCCTTTGACTAGACTTAACGACTGGCTTAGCGACGTCAGCTGGGACCAACAGCTTTAAATGCCTTCCGAAGCACGAAGATGTTCGAAAAATACATCACTATTTACCTAAAACTTGCAACTAATTCTCCATAGATGGAAAATACCGATAAAAACCCGAGCAACCCGAATAACAGTGGAGAGCTCACACTTTACCACATCATCATCATCATCATATCAGCCAAACGACGCCCACTGCTGGGCATAGACCTCCCCTCGAGGATCTCCACAACGATCGGTCAGAGATCGCTTTCCCACATTGTGCTTGAATTCACTTAGCGCAGTGTGGGCATCTGTTACGTCCGATTACCACCTCCCAGTAAACCCCTCAGCCGAGACACAATTGAGTAGGAGCTACCTACTTGAATCTTAGGGGTTGATGAGAGCTTTCAAACGCCCCATTTTTATTTCTCGAACATTCCCCTTATTTTATTTCATTTAAAAACACTGTTTAGCGATCTAAGACAACAATATTTTGTCGTTTTGTTTGTGTAGTGCAGAAATGCGTGTTTATGATACTGCTTTTGTTTATATTTGCAGAGAATCAACCCAAAATATATTTTTTTTCAAAATCGTCTTGGGTTTACAGCTTTGATGCCATAGTAATGAATGCTAAGACAGTTTTAGGTGCCTAGGTAGGTATCCGGTAATAGTATTTTTGTCTATTGGCCGGCATTTTGGCATTTGGACCAAAAATGATGAAAGACCATCCAAATCCATCAGGCCAAAGGCCTTTAAAATCCGCTAAGTCTCAATTCTATGGTCGGTCAAGTTTTATCTTACAATTGTAAAATCATTAAGTAACGGAGATAAAAACTTATCAACAAATCTAAAAGACAGTGGAAAACCAACACAATGTTACATCGGAAAGTAAATTATCTTATAATTTTATCTTATTAAAGATAATCTGTAATCTGACCAATGTAAGAAGATAAACAAGAAATTCTCATATTTTTTATGATCACAGATTTGTTTTTGTCTTGAATGGGAATCGAATTAGGGATCCTCGGTGGTGAAAACAGAACATTAAACTATTAACAAGCCAATAAAAAGCCCAAATTAGAGAACTACATACTTAATTAATTACCTATTATAAATTCATTAAAAGCTGCTCAATTTACCAAAAAAAGTAAATATAAAACACTGCAAAAACAAGACGCATTCACGACAGAAAAATAAAAAACAAATAAAATAAACCTTAGAAAAAATACCGCCTTACCGATAAAACAAACTTTTTAATGTAAAACACCAAAAAATTCTCACGCTCCGTCAAACGCGATAGAACTACCAAAAAATGTACACTCACCTTTTTAGAACACTTTTGACGTTTCTCCGAAAAAAAAAGCACTTAGCACACACTTTACGCGGGAACACGCGACACCCGCAAAGATTGCGGACGGACTGAACGAAACGCGACGGACACAGGTTACCCAATATGCGGTATTGGTCGTGTGGTCATTTTATGGAGACGGGCACAGTGCAAGCGAGGCGGTTAGATGCTAATGAGTGCAGAAAAGTAAAAAAACCCAAATTAATTTGTTTTTTCGTTCCGTCATAATGTAGGAAGTTAATAACAGGTGTTTGACCTTAAAATGTTACTTAAGTACACCATACTGACCATACTGCCGTCACTAAAAACATGAATAAAGTGAATTCACATGAAAGCTAGAACGCTAAGAAATATAACTAAGACCATAAAATGATTACAAAATATAACCAACGCAATGTGTAATTTAGTGGCTATTCAGAGCTTAAAGTAATGGAAATTGAATGAGACAATGCTTCAAAATCAAGATTTCAGAAAGGCCTATCCCATATCAGCATAGTAACACACTTCAGGAACTAACAAGTTAATATTATTTGAATTCCTTCCAACAAATTATCGATAATCACATTGAAAAATTTTGGCAATTTACTTCTACACTTGAATCTTACAAAAAACATCAACGCGTTCCGAAAACTACATGTTTTTAATTTCCCTGGAAAAATATTCATTTCTGTAAACTTATGTTTTTGATCTTATGTTATAATAATTTTTAGCATTTTTTATGAGATACTGAAGTTTTTTTTCTTTTTTTCGGATCTTTAGCCCTCACTAAAGCTTTTTCATCTAAATCGGAAGTTAAATATTTGAAATAATATTTCTTCCGAGTGTTGAAGGTGTATCTGCTTTTTAACATTGATGGAATCATCCTGGCTCATAGGGTAAATATACCAGAAAGATTCGGCCGGTCTATCAATGGTCTCGGTAGCTCAATGGTAAGAGCCTTCAGCCGGTTTGCGGAATGTCTTTTTCTAGTTCTGGTATCTTCATTATTTTTATGTGCACTAATTGCACAAATACAGGTAGCACCAACGCAATTGAACGATACAAACAAAACCATACAATTGTAAACTTAATTGTATCGTCGACTAAATATGCCCATTTTATTATTTAAAAACCGAAAAATCAGGGCATTTATCACAACCAAATCACCCAGATACCCTAACCAAGCGATGCTATGGATTAGTTGCCATTTTATTTTTTAGTCTATTGTATTTAAATTGTGTAAAATGAGTACCTATTAATACTAAAATTTTGGTTTTTTTTAGGGGGTTCCTTGTTCTTCATTCAACTGTTTCAATTATTCTTCTTTTTTTATGTTTTGTGATTTTTTGGACTACCCTTATGGGGTAAAATGTATATTTCAGTTACATAATTTCTTGTATAACTTTATATTTTCGTAGTGCGAATAAATAAATATGAATATGAATATATCGGCAGCATAGCTCTAACCGGACGCTAGCCTAAGATGCAGGAGAGTGTCGTCACAACGCGACACAAGTGCGTAAGCGGGAAAAATGACGGTGTGGTAGACTAACTCGGCCATTAGCCCTTAATCGAAGCCATTGGGGTTATTTCTTTTGGTGATCCGGTCAAGCGTGTGTTTGGCTATTATTTTGGAATTTAAAAATAGGGTAATGTCAAACAGCATGGTAGGCAAACGCCTCCCATTCCATTCCCAATGTAATGTCGCTAATTTTGTGCCAATTTCAGACAAATACATAATGTGGTTCGTCCCGATAATACCCGAGGCCTACGTCACAGTCGAGCCGTGGACTAAGTGGGTAGTATAGGGCAATGATAAAGATGATTTTGCATTGATTCAGTTAACATAAATCCATGTACGAGTACCTTTGACGAGTTGATGGGAAATTTCGCTTTTCATTATTCAAGTCAACAAAAACAAAGATAGAATTAAGAGCCCCGTGAAAATGAAAAAATATTTAAAAATCATTTCACTGTGTGAATCACTACAGAGTGTAAAACAAAGTCGCTATTTCTGTCCCTATGTCCCTTTGTATGCTTAAATCTTTGAAACTACGCAACGGATTTTGATGCGGTTTTTTTAATAGATAGAGTGATTCAAGATGAAGGTTTAGATGTATAATAACATCCTATTGCACCCGTGCGAAGCGGGGGCGGGTCGCTAGTAAGAAATAAAGAAAGAAAAATTCGTTAATTGATTAACAATTGTGCAAAACACAACGAACTTCTACACAACGTTTTTTATCGTGTCAAAAAAAACGAACCAAACAAAACGAGACAAATAATAACAAGAAAAAACAAGAAAAATCAATGAAAAATCTAATGTTTTGTAGCAAAAGTTGTTTGTTTACATTTTTGAAAAAAATAACTTTATTGACATAAGTATATTAACTGGACAAATATAAAACAGTTTGTGTGCTTCGTTTAGTTATATTTAGACATCTTTAGCGAAAGTCATAATATCTACATTTCGCTATGGCAACCAGTAAATACAACGGTTTATTATTGCGAACTAGCGGCCGCCCGCGACTTTAAAAAAAATATATGTCGCATTAATTTATAAATTGAAGCCTATGTGTTATTTAGATGTATGATTGCCGTTCTCAGAGACGTCAATTAACGATAATGGTTCATTAGAGTCAAAATTTGACATTCTTAAAAGTTCTTTATTCAATTTGTTATAAAGTCTCTTTTGAAAAATTGAATTTTGACTCTAATGAACCATTAACGTTCATTGACGTCTCTGGGTGCGGCAGGAAGCAACATTATTGTAAAGTTTCATTAAAAGAGAGTGCGTGGCCCAGTGGTTAAAGACTCTGGCTCGGAACCCGATGGATGATGATGGCTAACTCTCCGGTGATGAGAAACACCGTTGAGAAACCCAAGCAATCCGGATAACGGCGGTAGGCTCGCCCCTTACCGCGTTTAGTTCAAATTCACTTGGTGAAATGTGGGCTTCTGAATGTTCTGTTTACCATGACGGCAACAATCAGTGTGCCCTGACTAACCCATTAGGGATATGTTCGTGAGGGTATGTTATGTTATGTTCATTAAAATCCATGCAGTAGTTTTTACGTGAAAGAGCAACACGGCACATCCACATATACAAACTTTCGCATTTATAATTTTAGTAGGATAAAGGTTCTCTAATATGTAACTTTATGGCAACACTTTCTCTAACCATAAACGTAGACCATTCTGCGTCTGCGCAAGGCTTTACGAAAGTTGGCATTAATTATTATAATACTTCTTGTGTTGTTTTTATTGTGTTGCTAAAAACAATTAATTTCCACAAGTACACACATCAAAAGTGTCTAGGGATATCTCAAGCATTTTCATACAAAGTATAGCTATTTGGGAGGCTGTAAAAATTAAATTATTGATACCAACGTAGAAATTTTTAGAACACAGAAACTGCTATATCTGCCCTTTCAGATTGTATATTTTTTTTTATTGTAGTAGCATTATTGTACAATCGTAAGGACGTTAAAAAAAGACAGATTTTTCTTTTAAAAGGTGTCAAAATTTTTTTGTTGATTGATCGACACCAACTGTAGATAATCACATTTATGCACAAATCCTCGAAGTATTCCTTCATTCGGTTCTTATGTACATTACACTTGAAAATAGTGAAAGATATTAATAACTCGTTAATAACTTTGATGTTTGATTTGATACGAGTATCATTCAAACTTATTTTTAATGTTTTCGCAACGTTATTTTGTATTTCGATGAAGCATTGTATTAGTTCTTCAGAGGGATAGCAGAGCCATTTCTTTCCATCATACTCTTTTGCTCGCAGCAATGCATGCACTGAACTGTCTGACAACGCATTCATATTTATTTTACATTCATGGCACCCTTTGGCTACTTTTTGAAAACATTTTCGGAGGACCCATCCGCAAACAAAATATCGATTTTGCGTAGGTCATTGCGCCCTGCCATTTTACTTTTCGAAACCGGCGTACGCGCTGTATTTCCAAATATCTTAAACCCCTGATACCGGTAAGTTGCAGCTCGAAGACCAGGATTAGTGGAATCCATCGTGGTTGTGGTGTGCTGATTAATCAGTGTCGCTTTTTTCCAGCTCGTGATGTGCTTGGTGTAGACGTGACCGATGACGTGGTCTACGTGAAAGTGTTAGTTTTTTCTCAACCCGGAACAATGCCCCGGAGTTGAATTGCTGGAGAAAGCATTGAGCGTCAGCATTAACCTCCAATAGGAGGTGTTCAGTACGGGCGAAGGCTGCCCGTAAGGTGCTAAGTACAGGCAAAGGCTGCCCGTCCATGCCAGTGTCCTGACTGTCTCCGTGGAGTGGCCGAAAACATTCCCCGGGCTGTCCGGACCTGCATGCTGCAGCCCTCAGTGCAGTAATCAAACGTTTTTTTTGTAATATTCTTAACCTTTATCTAATGCCACTGTTCTCGCGTTATTCTGAGATAATGCTCAACTTGTAAACCAACTTAACTTTATGAAATATTTGAAAAATGATATCCCTATGATATCCCTAGACACTTTTGATGTGTGTAGTTAGGTAGGTACAAATTTAGTGCGTAGAAGGCTTCGTGCCAGTCACCGCAGTTTCCCCCAACATGGACGATGTGAGGGAGTACCGGAGTTTTTAGTGGGTATGCCACTGGGTGTCCAGTGGTGAGCCACACATAACCCGTTCGCCCCCCGGTGAACGGGTATGCGTAACGTCATTTCCTCCGGGTCAAAAAAAAAGAAAAAGGTAGTTACAAATTTTGTTTCAAAGGCTATATTCCAAACGGGGGTTAGTCAGAAAAACGCCTTATTTTGCCGTCATGGTTAACGGAACGCTCAGAAGCCGACAACATACCCTCACGACCATATCCCTAGTGGGTTAGTTAGAGGACCACTGATTGTTGCCGTCATGGTGAACGGAACATTCAGAAGCCCACATTTAGCCGAGGGAATTTGAACCCAACATGGTAAGGGGCAAGACTACCACCGTTATTCGGGTTGCTTGGGTTTCTCAACGGTGTTTCCCATCACCGGAGAGTTAGCTGCAAATTGTAGAATGAACACAAAGTAGTTGTGTTCCGGCCAGATTTGATCGCGGGACCATCGGGTTCCGAGCCAGAGTGTTTAACCACTGGGCCACGACGCTTTCCGACAGCCGACATTTGCTTGGGTTTTTAATGTTTCCTTGTCGATATTCTTGTTAGATTTCAATGGTTTCAACTAAAATCTGTTTTTGGCACATGCCCCAAAATTAAAGTACTTAATACTTATTGTATAAGTTGTCCGGTCATCTAAATAGTCCCCCACCCTAGGGATGATCGATATTCATCGATGTTGAATAAACATCGATGTTTAACTATAAAACATCGATGTTTTAACATCGATGGGTTGACTTCGATATCATCGAAACATCGATGTTACCTGAATAAAATATCGAAACGTCGATTATTATCCACCTGCCCTAATTTAAAGAAAATAGCTCTAAAATATTTGTGTTGCACAGCAACATCTACAGCCTCGGAAAGGCTTTTTTCCAAAGCTGGTCACCTTCTGTACCAGCAACGAAACAGACTGAAAGGAAAACACCTGTCAAAGTTATTTTTTTTACAAAGTGTCCCTAAAAAATACTGGGAATGTTAATTATTTCTTATTATTGTGTTTCAGTAAAAGTGCATTCATTTGATAAATAAAACTTTTCGTAAATATAATAGACAGTTTTATTTGTTTCCAAAAACATCGATGTTTTAGAAATATCGATGTTTTTCGATCGATATTTATCGTACATCGATACTTTTGATTCGATGTTAACATCGATGTCAACATCGATGATTTTCTAATATCGATCATCCCTACCCCACCCCCCCCTTCGCAGTAAAACAAACCACAAACACAAACAAATAATTTGGTTAATTAGGTCGCCTTAATAAAACATCATAATGGTTCTTTTTCCAAAAGCATCGTCTAATGTATCAGTATGCTTATATAGTTTGACAAAAAAATCTAAATACCGCGTTTCAGGAATAATGCATTTCTATTTTTACTAGCGCCATCTATTGACACTTTTGGGAACTTATCTCTACTAAAGGATTGTACAGCCTGCGTGTTAGAGTGCGACGTATATCTTTTTTTTTTTTTTTTTTTTTTTTGTTTGGGTGTGACTACTGCTGTTTAGCCTCAGATGGCTTTGACAGCTTTGCCGGACTGTAGGGTGAGCGCAGAAGGCTCTCAACCCTAATATTTAAAGTAACGAGCTAAGGGCCCCCATAGTGGGGTAGACCTCGGCTTAGGGCGTTACTTGGAGAGGGCAATCGGACATATTTTGGGGGAGAAAAACGACCTGGCACGTGCCGGTATCTATTATAGGGACGAAAAGGTTGGGGGCGCGACGCGGGCCCGCGCCGGCGCGGACGGAAAGTCGGTTGTGTGGAGTGTCTTTGCGCGAGTTGTCGGGCGTTGGCGATGGAGAAGGTAATGACGTCGTCCGGGACGTGAAGTACGTCCCTCGGACGGCGTGCCCGCTTTGAGGCGGTATTGGAAGTGCCTAAGTTTGGCCAATAGTTAGCCGCTTGGACTACTAGGGGATTCGGGTGATTGAGAGCAGAGTCAAAATATTTGGTGGAGCATTGCTTAAGATACTGACTAATAGTAGGCAGTTCCAAGTCAATGTGAAGATTTTCATTACGTAAGTACCACGGGGCACCCGTGGCCTTACGCATGAACCTATTCTGGAGTGTCTGTAGCCTATGGATATGGCAATGGGCAGCCTGTGCAAAGACAGGGCTAGCGTAGGTCATAATGGGGCGGATGCAAGCCAGGTAAAGTCTCACCTTATGTCTAAGGGATAGTTTACTGCGCTTGTTTAGAAGGCAAGATAGACGGCCTAACACAAATGCGGCGCGATCTCTAACTATTTTGATATGGTCTCTGAAAGTCAGACCGTTATCAAGGTGGACACCTAAATATCGGACTTTCCTTTCCCAAGGGATTTGGAGTCCGGACATGGTGATAGGGACGAAGAGGGGCATTGGAGGACGCTTTCTATAGAATAGAATAGCGGCGCTCTTTGAAGGGTTGACTTCAATCCTCCACTTGCTAAACCATTCCGCTAGGGAGTCGGCCGCAAGTTGGAGAGATTTACGAATTTTTGGGAGTTCACGGTCCGAACAGAACAAAGCTGTGTCGTCCGCAAATAGGGCTACTTTAGGCTTCGGCCGTAGGCGCGACTCCTTAAAGTCTGGGATATCACTAGTATATAGTGAGAAGAGGAGGGGTGAAAGCACGGATCCTTGAGGGACCCCGGCTGTGATAGAGTGGGGGGGGGGACAGTGTCCCCTCCACTCGGTAACGAAAACTTCGATTGGAGAGGTAGTCACGTATTATGAGTACGAGACCATCAGGCACTCCTAGTTTGTATAGCTTGTAGACTAAGCCAGAATGCCAAACTTTATCGAAAGCTTTCGCCACATCGAAGAATAGGGCGCCGGTTTTTTGGGGCCTACGGGATCTAGTAAAACCGGTCAGGACGTGCTCGACAATGCGATGCACCTGTTGGACGCAAGAGTGTTTGGTTCGAAAACCAAACTGCTCGTTAGGAATTAGACTCTTAGACTCTACATAGTCTTTGAGCCGCTTATAGAGTAACCTCTCATAAACTTTCCCAATCGAGTTGAGTAGGCTTATGGGTCGGTAGCGACGTATATCGCTATTGTTTGTGTAGTTCCTGAGTGTCTGTAGAAGGTTTTTTGTTAATTTTATAAATAACTATTGCGAAAACAAGCATTCATGCATTTCCGCAAGTATAAGGAAAGAAGATTACAGTTTCTCAATGACTAAGTATAATGTACTTAAGTGTGATCTAGTTATTATAACTTATCTTTTTAACTGAGTGGCGCAGTTGTGACAGTGATCGGCGACGATCGCTGTTGTAAAGCAACACACGCCGGGTCGGAAATGGGATGGGTGACCCCGACTGAGTGATGTGTATTTCGGGCATCTCTGTGCTTCGGAAGGCACGTTAATCAGTTGGTCCCGATTGAGGTCGCTAGATGACCGTCGTTAAGCCTAGTTAGAGGCCTTATGGGGCGGCTTGATAACCTCTGACATTAAGGTTGCTCAATAACCTTACACCCCTTCAACAATCCGCACTGAGTTCGCGTGTTGGAGTATGGCTCGTTCCACCTCGTAGTTGAGGTGAGACCTGTGCCCAGCAGTGGGACGTATATAGGCCGTTTATGTTTTATGTTATGTTGTGCAATCTATACTTACCTAATAATAGCTGTAGAGTTTGTTTGTTTAAACGCGCTAATCTCGAGAACAACTGGTTCGAGTTGAAAAAAACTTTTTGTGTTGCATAGTCCATTTTTTGAGAAAGGCAATAGGCTATAATATTCTTTATAACATATTTCGTTGGTAGTAACAAAATTTTAAATTAGGAACTACTACAACAATGTAGTTTGTTTAGTGAGTGTTTATGTAAGTAGTTTGTTTTGGGTACAATGTAAAAATACCCAAGCAACCCGGATAGCGCTCAACCTTTACCACGTTTTGTTGAAATTAGTTAGGCGAAATGTGGACTTCTGAATGTTCCGTCGAATATGATAACTTCAATCGGTTTTTGGGATATGACCGTAAGTATGTTATGTTATGATTAGTGATTGATTAACCTTCTAAAACACAGATCTTAGATTCAATAAAATTAGCAGAATTTCCACCGAATAATATCATAATGAATGTTAACTGACCTTAATAAGAATTAAAAGTTATTAGTAAATGAGCTCATTTAATAAACCTACTTATTATGAAGAAAATAATTAGGTTTATTCCGTGATTCATAAACTGCTCTTGAAATCTCAAGGTAACCGAGGTGAGCTATGAAAGGCTTTTCTTGGTATTTTGCTACAATTTCGAATCTGAAATGAGGAAACTCATTTGTTTATTATATTCAAACTAGCTGCCACCCGCGACTTCGTCTGCGTGGACTTAGGTTACAAAAAGTGATATAATATCTTTATAAATTGTAGCCTATGTCGTATTCATATGCATAAGCTATATTATGGTAGAGTTTCATTAAAATCCATCCAGTAGTTTTTACATGAAAGAGCAACGCAGCACGTCCACACATACAAACTTTCGCATTTATTACATTAGTAGGATCAATGTGATAAAGTACCAATATCGGCCTGTTGTCAAAACTTGTAAACAACACCGAGAACGGAATGCAAGAATACGAATTTTCGTTCCTTCCACAGAATCTTTAGAATACAAACCCTGTTGGTTAACTTTAACTTCTCGGCAATGATATTACAGTAAAAAAGACGTAGAAAGGTTATGTTAGTACTGACGCGAAGTCAAAAAATTACCCCTGGCGTACCTACGTACCTATAATTTGACCGTTTGTACAAGATAGGATAGCATGATTATTTACTAGAGCGTAAACGAGACGGATACATGTTGCGCAGTGTTGTCCCAAACTGTCAATGCTTTGCTAAGGTGGTCGAAGTCCTGATTTCAGATGCTACTTTTTTAGCACAAGTAACCTATCTACGTCTTTTTATTTTAATATCCTTGAAAACAAACCCTGTTGGTTAACTATAGCTTCTCGGGACATTCCCCAGCAGGTAATGAGGTAAACTAAAAATACATAAACTAGCTAATATACACACGTCAAGCACAGATCTAGAATTTTAACTTATTTGTATTCTTTTTAGGATTTGCAAATAAAGTTATACATTTTTACGACTTGTGACATGTATTGTAGGTATGTTTTCACAGTCTAGTGCATTCCCGCCATGTTGATGCAAGCATACTTTTCATTAATGATATTTAAAAGAGGTATCTACACACATCAAAACTGTCTAGGGATATCTAGGGATATCATTTTTCAAATATTTCATAAAGTTAAGTTTGTTTACAAGTTGAGCATTATCTTAGAATAACGCGAGGACAGAGGCATAAGATAAAGGTTAAGAATATTACAAAAAAACGTTTGATTTTGCTAAAATTTTGACACCTTTTAAAAGAAAAATCAGTCTTTTTTTAACGTCCTTACGATTGTACAGTAATGCTACTACAATGAATTTCTTTAAAAATCTGAAAGGGCAGATAAGCAGTTTCTGTGTTCTAAAAATTTCTACGTTGGTATCAATATTTTAATTTTTACAGCCTCCCAAATAGCTATACTTTGTATGAAAATGCTGGAGATATCCCTAGACACTTTTGAGCAGTGTAGATGCCTTATTCAAAAAATATCCTTTGGCGTACGTACAGTCAACAGCACATTAGGTTACCCCATTTCCGTTTTTTCTCTCGCTCTAGCCAAATGTCATTCCTTTGCAATAGAGCAAGGATGACTGACCGGAAATGGGTAGAGTAATGTGCCGTCCACCGTACCTATGATTTGACCATGTCTAGAAGATAGTATGATTATTTACTAGAGCGTAAACGAGAAAGATACATACCTATTGCACAGTGTCACCTCAAACTGTCAATGCTTTGCTCTGGTGTTCGAAGTTATGATTTCGGGTGTCAATTTTTCAGCACAAGAGTAACCTACCCAAGTAACATTTTATTCGGGCCTGGGTTGTAAAAAATGCCTTTTGGTTTTATATTAGTCCTAAAAAGGTTAACGTTATGCTATCTGATCATTTTAAGTACTTGAGAATGATTAGTAAGTTTTAAAACTAATTGTTTATTTTTGCAACCTCGGAGCCGCTGACAAGAGTTTATATTAACGTTATGTTGACTTGTGTTTCAAGAGCATATAATCCTAGGGTCTTATAGTTTTCATAAACTCCTGAATAGGTTCTAAAAAGGCTAGCAAAATGCTTAAGTTAGACCTGAAGGTTTAAATTTAAACTTTGATGCAACCATAAAGTTATGAAATGTTGAAATCGCTTATAAGCTATTTCTTAAACCCAATTTTAACCTTTAGGCTTTATGAGAGTTGCCTAAATAAACAAATTAGGAAATCGTAGTGAACAACCAAACCAATAAGCTATTTTCATAAGTTAAAGGCATGTTTACAGTTCTACAAGAATATTTTAAAGCTTTAAAGGCATCTCTAAAAATTATCAGTTGCCTCCGTGACTTCTCCATGAACCGATACAGGGTGATATCGAAACAACGGAGCGGAAGTTTTCAACGTAAAGTACGAAAGAATCTCTGAAGCCAACAGATTAATCTAAACTAAATATTTATTGTGTCACTGCATCTACTGTCAATTAAAATAATTTAATGTCTTATGAAACTATCTTCTAATGGGACCTACAAGTGAAAGCTAATCTTAGATGGCGGCACCATAGCATGAACCCTTGTTCATCTGTGGCAGTGCGATAAACAATAAAAATTGCCCCATTTCTTAATAATTCCCCACCTTTAAACATGTATTCCACTTGAAAAACAAGAAGCAAGTTGAAAGAAGAACTAAGAAAAAGAGGCGCCTCTTTCCGTGGAAGGAAAGCAATAATTAAATGGAAATTTGTGTTCCATGAATTCCTTCTTATTTTTTCAATTTAAGGTCTTGGAACTTGCTTTTAAGTTTATTAAATGTTAACCTATGACAGACTAGCCAGTGTGTTACCATTTTATCGTTTAAGTAGGAATGAACAAAACACGAAACTTCATACTACCTAGTTTTAAAGAGTTTGAGGTATTATAATAGAAGGCTCGAACTTTACTTTCCTTATTGCTTTGGGCCACATTTTTTTAAGTTGCTCATCTCGGGGAAACTAGTGGCTTCTAGTTTCTTTGCAATTTGGAACACATCACCCGGGAATTTATGTGTTATTCGTCCTCAATTATGAATTCTCTACAAAATTCATACAAAAACGTCTTTGTTATTGGTCTTTGCTCTACTAGCGCCACTTTGACAGTTGCACGAACCATTGTCAGACATGAAATGCAAACTGGTCAGGGTTTCATGCAATGATTATACTGTGTTTATTCCACTACTACAAACTTTATGCCCATAAAAATAAATTCTTTTGAAAGTATTCTCATAATCTTTTTATTCATAAATATTATCATAATAAAGCTTAATAGTCACTTTAACACAACAAATACAGCCTGTATGAGCTGTTTGTGCTCGGGCGCGGCGGGGAAGTCTTGAACTACTCTTGGTAATAACCTTATAGCTAAATCTCATAACGGAAAAAGCTTTGTAATCTTAATTAGCTCCGCACATTTACCTTTAGCTCTTATTTTGGACAAAATTAAGAGCTACCAGCTATTACAGTTCTGGAAAGGTTATTCTTAGGTTAGTCTAATGCTTTCTAAAATTTCTTTACGCCGGCCATATTTTTTTCACTGAAATAAAAAAAAAACTAACCAAAAAGCAATATTTTCATTCATTAAGCCAACATTAGGTATCGTTTGCTATACAGTTTAAAATTAATGTTTTTCAAATAAACTAAAGCTTTATTTCTAATGCGATTACCTAATTTCATCATTTTTTTTTCATTGAAAAATCTTCGAAATTCTAAACTTACGAAAGGCCCGTTTTGTATACAGCACTATTAACCTAAAGTTTCACGATGAAGTGCCGGCCGCACGTTTTTTTTCCATTTATCCTGACTTTACTTTTAATTTTTAACTCTGCCATTTTGTAATTTGGTATAACGGTAGGATGGCGCCATTAAAAATATGTTTCAAGTCCACAATGGATGTTTCTGTGTAAAAAAATCTTACGCAGAAACATTTTAAAACCCGAGAGTCCTGGAAAGGCATTTATTCATGTCTATGTAAAACGTTTTAGGTTGTGATAGGGTTAAATCAAGTTACTAATTGAGAGCTTAAAGGCTGCCTTACAAGGTTATATTAACGTTAAATTATAGTTGTGAAGGTTATATTTAGGTTCTGTGCAAATACTTCGAAAGGTTCTGGATTTGAGCTTCAGGTTTGGCTGTAGCTCTCCGAATGGTTCTGAAACGTGGGCCCTTTTTGCACACAGGAGGTTAATACAAGGTTAATTTAACGTTACTGAGCTTAGTAAGACTTACGAGAAAATTTCCATACAAAGGTTTTAGAACCTTTTCAAAACCTTTTTAAAACCCAAAATGTTACTTGGGTATCTACGTATTTTTTATTATAATATCATTGTTAATACTAGCTTTTGTGGGTAAGATTGGGCATTCATGTTTACCTACTTTTTATTATTAGCGACAGGAAAACCCTTTTGAACTTGCACTTCCGCCAAAAAACTGTAATTTTCCATACAATACAATATTTATCCTCAATTCAAATGCACTTAGGCTATATTTAAATTTGGTTTTTCCAAAGTATCTTAAAAAACCGGTCGGGTTATTCAAAAGGGACGCAGGGACTTAGTGGTTAAAAGTACTGGTTTGGAATCACTGATCACTGGATCAAATTTGGGCGGAACACCTAAGGTAGGTAAATTAGTAGTAACTAAAAACACTTTGTTTTCGTTATACAATTTCCGGCTAACTCAACGGTGAAGGGAAAATATCTATCAAAAAAGAAATGGAGATGGACGGAAATGTGGGCTTCTGAATGTTCCGTTCATCATGTCGGCTACAATGAGTGCCTCAGACTATCTACAAAGTCTAGAATATACACACATCAAAAGTGTCTAGGGATATCTCAAGCATTTTCATACAAAGTATAGCTATTTGGGAGGCTGTAAAAATTAAAATAATGCCACCAACGTAGAAATTTTTAGAACGCAGAAAGTGCTATATCTGCCCTTTCAGATTATATAAAAAAATATATTGTAGTAGCATTATTGTAAAATCGTAAGGACGTTAAAAAAAGACAGATTTTTCTTTTAAAAGGTGTCAAAATTTAAGCAAAATCATACGTTTTTTTTTTGTAATATTCTTAACCTTTATCTTATGCCACTGTCCTCGCGTTATTCTGAGATAATGCTCAACTTGTAAACCAACTTAACTTTATGAAATATTTGAAAAATGATATCCCTATGATATCCCTAGACACTTTTGATGTGTGTACTACACACATCAAAAGTCCCGTATATATTTTTAAGTTACGTCTTAAGTTGTAGGAGCTCTCAAAATCATGTTAGTCAGTGGTCACCCATCCCACTTCACAACATGGTGTGCGTAGCTTAACATATATCATCGCTGAATCTCCGTCGGTAGTAAGTCACGGCTTATAAACAAATCTAAGAACAATAAAGATATAATTTAAGCCAATTAATGGGTGGAATTTTTAAAAGTAAAACTATACAACAACAAGAAGGCTATTTATAAACTAATGCAAAGTATAAAAATAGAATAATTACCTTCAAAACGGCGCAGACGCCAAGAGTAACATACCTAACGTGCAAAACAATATAGGTACATACAATTAAGTATGTCAGACGAAGATAAACTAGCTAGTTTTTGCCGGTGACTTTGTCCACTAATAATAGGTGTTATTTACAATACACACTTCACTTTGATTTTGGCCTACTGCAAAACTAAATAACTTCGCGACTGTGATTAAGTGAAAAGAACATTTTAAAAATCTTATTTGGCTTAAGATAGGAAAACCAGAAAAAACATTCTGTCTTGGCTTCAGGCGGAAATAGAACCCGCGTCTTTGGCAAACCGGGCGACTGTACTAACCACTGTGCTACTGAGACCATTAACAGACCGGCCGAATTTTTGTGGTATATTTTACCTAAAAACCCCGAAAGACGCGGGACTATCACACCAGTGGTCGCGGGTTCCACTCCCGCACATCCAGTCTGGGTGTTTTCTATGTTTTCTATGTGTATATGTATTTACGAGATAAATAGTTGTTAAGTATGTATATCCGTTGTCTAGTATCCCACAGCACAAGCATCTAGTTGCTTAGTTTGGGGCTAGGTGGCGCTGTGTGGAATAATGTGAAGTGATATTTATCCCTAGGCAGTAAACAAAGCTATAATCGCAAATCCAGGCATATCGAATAGACGATCGAAGTAAGCTCTCGAGTGAGTTGAGTTCATCAAAATGATAAGTAAGACGTTTGCGAGAATCTGTAGTGCGAGTTACATTTTTGTGAATTCTTAATTCCATTGAAGTAGGATTAGTAAGTTACAACAAAACAGTATTTTTCCACAGTTCCCAAGAAAATTACCTTTATTAAATGAGTCGTGTGAACATAAAATAAGGTTTGCGGTGAGACTGTATAATATGGTCACAGTACTTATAAACCATACAGTAGAACATCTACATACAAACGTGCCGCTCTCGGTTTGAATGTGTGCGTGAGCGTCGCGCGCCGTGTCGCGATATCACGCACACGCTAGCATAAAATAGGAAGGCATAAGGAAGGAGGCGGCAGTACGGACGGGCTGTGCCGCGTGTCTGTGTGCACGCTAGGCTAATAACTCGGCGGGCGGCCTTAGATAACCTACTGTATGGTTTATACTGTGATATGGCCTTGATTCTAGGCTCGTGACGTCAGAACCTTAAGGGGTTTTACGCCTGTAGGTAAGGCAATAAAAATGTGGTTGTTTTTGAAAAAGTTGATTTTGTAAGAGGCCTTGATAGCAGGACGTTCTATTGAGTCACCGTCTTGGAAATAAGGAATTTGCACTTGAAACAGATGAACGTCATATTATTTTTTCGAGTATTTTGAATTTTTATTACCTACGTCTCTATTAATTTTTCCTAATTTTATTTCTTTTTAGATGTAAAAATAATTATCGAAAAATGCAAAAAAATGTTGGAAATTCAAAATGGTTGAAACAGAGTGGGTCGAGTGTGACGTCACGGTCCAGGCGTAGGTATATCACTGTCAAAATCGAGAATTCAATAGTTTGTAGGTTACATTTCTGTTCTCATAGACTCGCGTGACGTCCAAGTCCATGACAACAGAGCGCGCCATAATGGCGGCGTTTGCACGCCTGCAAATTTTTTGAAATTTGTAACACTTTATAAATATACTACATTTTGCATTTTTTTTAATGAATAGTAAGTAAAAATAATTTTTAATCGTGTAAACTTATTAAACAGCACTTAAGACCAATCATAACATAAAAATTAAAAAGTAATAATGTGATTCTACCACCGGTTCAGACGTGTTTATTCTACCTAGAAGAAACCGGCAAGAAACTCGGTACCCTTATCCTTTTTTAATATTATTGATCAGTCATAAAACGATTTAAGCTATCATAAAAAAATATGAAAAAGAACAGTGCATAATATATTGGTGATAATGAAAGCAAGTAGGTACACAACGAAATTGCTGACATACAAATTCAGTGTTGTTTTTGAGGGAAAAAAACTAACCAAAGGATATTTAAAAAGTCACTGGAAATTGAGAAAATCAATCTTCAAGAAGTAACTACTCGTAGCAAAATGTATGCAGAATAATTACCTAGTCCGAAATCCATTTCATGGAACGTAGATAAACTTGAACTAAAAGCACTATTTGAGTTTTCACAAAACAAAAAGATTTCTCTAATAGTCATTTAGGCTGAATCATTTCCACATCAAGTAAAATACAGAAACTACTTACTTGAAACAGCCAAAGTCCAAATTTTCAAGGCAGCCTAAACATCTCAATTTTTCTTTTATTTATTTATCAAAGCTACACTATACAACTTTGTAAGGGGAGCGCTTTTGAATCGTCACGTCAGGAACTCAAAACCAAATTTCGCTAAGGTTACGTATGAAAACTCAGGGTAAGTCGTAAAACAATCAACCTTGGAATCTTCAATGCAAGAGTGAATAGGCTTTTTCTGGGTAAGCGCCACCTGAGCACAAAGCTTTGTGTTGTTAAAAAGGTCTCAAAATATTTGGATATTATTAATAGTATTCGTAATAACCAATAGTTTCCATGAAGGCCAATTTTAGTACTTTTGGGATACTGCAGTGGAAGTAAAACATTGAGTTCTGTTCCAACAATGTTAAGCTACTTTACCCCATACTCTGATGCCATCTTTAAAGGATTCTTTAATCTACAATTTAAAAATAGTCGGGTTTTCCTTCCTGACGCTATAACTCCAGAAGGCACGAACCGATTTCTACGATTTTGCATTCGTTCAAAAGGTCTCGGGCTCCGTGAGGTTCATAGCTAAAAAATCAGGTTAATTTCAACAGAAAAGCGGGAAAATCTTTTTTCACATACAGCTAAGTCCACGCGGACGAAGTCGCGGGCTAATAAAAAAGACGTAGATAGGTTACTTGTGCTATAAAACCCGAAATCAGAACTTCGAACACCTGAGCAAAGCATTGACAGTTTGAGACGACACTGCGCCACATGTATCTGTCTCGTTTACGCTCTAGTAAATAATCATAGTATCTTGTACACACGGTCAAATTATAGGTTCGTAAACCAGGGGACCATTTTTGACTTCGCATGAGTTAGTACTAACATAACGTATCAACCTCTTTTATTATCATTGGGGCTAACTATATGAGCCTTAAGCATTGTGAGTGAGATTCTAAGCCCTTGCAAACTTTTCCGCTTACAAAAAAAAAAGGAAAAAGAGTGTCATGTATTTATAAACTCGTCTTGAGATGCAGTATCCTGGGAATACCCCTTGTGTGAGGTGTAGGGTTGACAACTTCTTTCACAGAAATAAAGTATATTTAGGTCTATGAAGGAAATTAAACAGTAGTTTGAGTAGAGGTGCCCGTGGCGCAGCTGTGACAGTGACCGGCGACGATCGCTGTTGTAAAGCAACACAAGCCGGGTCGGAAACGGGATGGGTGACCACTCCGACCGAAATTTAGTGATGTATATTTCGGGCATCTCCGTGCTTCGGAAGGCACGTTAAGCAGTTGGTCCCGGTTGACGTCGATAGATGTCAATCGTTAAGCTTAGTCAGAGGCCCTAGGGCGGCTTGATAACAGCTGACAGTAAGGTTGCTCACTAACCTTACACCCCTCCAACAATCCGCACTGAGCCCATGTGTTGGAGTATGGCTCATTCCACCTCATAGCTGAGGTGAGGCCTGTGCCCAGCAGTGGGACAGTATTAAACAGTATTTTAGTAAAATACAAATTAACTTATATATTACATTTTAACAGCTTTTCGAACTTTTACACATAATAATGTGTTTGCACATTTTGATGCTGAAAACAGTATTTTTTTTGCATACTTTATTTTTTTCAACAGGAAAAAGTATAATTCGGCAAAAAACAGTATAATACTGTTTAAAACAGTTTGGTTGGCAATCCTGGTGAGGTGATTGACCTCGTGTATTTAATGAGAGCATGATTTCTTTATGGTCGGAGGTAGAAGGCTATTTTTAGCTTTTTTCCGATCATAATGTAACTGGTTGTATTGGAGTTGGCTGTCTAAGAAAAAAGTTTAAAAATATAGGTATCTAAGTATGCAGTATGGAACTTTTGTCTGGGGTGGCATTCCGATGTTGACTTCTCATCTCGGTGCTTCACGCTTACTTCAATCATCAATATGCTTCACTCTGAATTAGTATTTTCACAGTTGCAAAGAAATTGATTTTTTCACTCACACGAGCGAAGGGAGTTTTGGCGTCCGCCGGAATAGCATAGCTTTACGCTTACTTCAATCATCAATATGCTTCACTCTGAATTAGTATTTTCTCTCATTTTGTATGTAAATAACTAAAAAATGGTATTTGGCTTAGTTCTTCTCTCTCAAACGACCACATTCGCAAAGAAAGATAACTCAACACGATTCTAATTCATTTTTAAACAGCCTATTAATTTTACTGTCTTAATAGCGGCCGCCCGCGATTTCGTCCGCGTGGACTTAAGTAAGAAAAAAGTGATATTTTTTTACAAATTGTAGCCTATGTTCTATTCAGATGTATAAGCTATATAGCTTATACATCTGTTCAGATATCTGTTCAGATGTATAAGCTATATAGCTTATACATCTGAATGAAACTTTACAATAACATTATTGTAAAGTTTCATTCAAATCCGTTTTTTACGTGAAAGAGCACACATACAAACTTACTCACACATTTATGATATTAGTAGGATACATTCTTAATTTGAGGAGTTCTGTTGTAGATAGTAGCCTGCGCCACAGGCACCTCACCAACATTTTCAAGCTCAAAAAACAGCTTGTTTAGATTTTAAAGCACTAATGACCAAGGCTATAATGTTTTGCTATCACAAAAACACATTTTGAACTCTTAATCGGCAAAATATCTATAAATCGTTTTTTCCTTCTTTTACATTTGACTTTTTGCGCGACCATATTTAGCGCGTCTTCGAGTACACAGGAATGAAATACCTACGCAAAATACATAAAAAAACACAATAATGGACACTAATTGTGTACGTTTTTATCTAACACGGATAAGGTATCGAATGATTGTGCTTGAGTGTGCTTAATGGCGTTCAAAATTAAAATAACAAACATTTCGATTCAATTATCACGTTGAAATTTACTTAATCAATTAGATTGATATTTTGCGCCGTAAGTTTATGATTTTTGGTCTACACCTTCCGTCCTTCCACTTAACATAATACCTTGAGCTTAGGTAAACTTTTCGACAACCTTGGCCTTAGCCATCTACAAAGACCTACCTGTGTTTTAATATTACAAGTAATTTAAAGAAAACAAAGCCGACTTTGAATAATTGGCCTTATAATGAACTGGTTTCGTTTTTTTTTATGTTTAAGTAGGCGCGCATTTGACCACAATATCACCTGCTATGCTATTCCGGCGGACGCCAAAACTCCCTTCGCTTGTGTGAGTGAACTTTAAAATTCAATTTCTTTGCAACTGTGGTCGTTTGAAAGAAAAGGACTAAGAGAATTAACATTTTTAAATTATTTACATATTAAATGAGGGTAAATACTAATTCAAAGTAAAGCGTATTGATGATTGAGGTAAGCGATGATGAAGATGGCACCGAGATGTGAAGTGATGTCCGATGTGCACCGCCGGAATAGCACGGCTGATCCTAAGTGATGATTTGGTTTAAATTGGTACATGCCGGCCTAACAAATGGCTGTACACTCTCTTCTTGAAGAGGCCCAAGTTGTATTGCTGTAGAAACACTTCAGCAGGAAGCTCATTCCACTCCCCTGCTGTTCGCATTATGAAGGAATATCTAAAACGGTTGGTGCGGATTGCCAGGATATCAACAATATAGGAATGAAAGGCTTACCTGCGCCTAGTGGTCCGATGCAGAAAGCGAGCTGTTGGAATTAAATTTTCGTGTAAATTTTTAGTACCTACTAGCTGTCCCAACAGACTTCGTTCTGTTGTCAAACATTTAGTGTCACGTGACAGGTAGTAACATTTACTAAGAGGAAACTAACATTGAGATTTTTACTATATTCCCAGCATTTTCTCATGATTTTTCACCTTTTATACCTTCCCTCGACCATTACAAATATTTCAAAACCAAAATTAGACAAATCGGTCCAGCCATTCCCGAGTTTTAGCGAGACTTATAAACATCAATCCATTTTTATTTATAGAGATTACAAATGACATGGTCTGCGCAAAGAGAACCACAAATATTATTACTTTATACAGGGTGAATTTGTCTTCTGAGCAACGTGGGCCAATTCCTAAACTTTGGAAGTTATAGTAAAATGCTCGAAGTAGTCATGGGGTGCTATACCGGCGGACATCACTTCACATCTCGGTGCTCCACGCTTACTTGTACAATCAATACGCTTCACTCTGAATTAGTATAACCCAACACGAGCGAAGTGACTTAAAACTTAATAATATCTTGCAAAAAGAAAACTAAGTGCTATTTATTATATTGTAGAATATCAATCAGTTAGTCAACTCTTATAACTATAAAGACAGAAAACTTATAAAAAATATGCGGTCTTCATACCTTGGCTCTAAATACAGCTATGGTATTCCGGTTAGCAGCAAAACTCACTTCGCCGGTGGTGGTATATCCTTGAAATTCAATTTCGTCGTTGGAGAAAAAAAGAACTGAGCCATTTTTTTTAAATTATTTTCCTACAAAATGATAGAAGATATTAATTCATAGTAAAGCGTATTGATGATTGAAGCAAGCGTGAAGCACCGAGATGTGAAGTGATTAATTATTTATTCTTTATTGCACATAAAGAGTACAAATGGCGGACTTAATGCCAGGAGGCATTCTCTACCAGTCAACCACATGGTAAGGGAGAGAAATTAAAACGATGCACAAGATGAATGTTACAACATTCTTCATTCGAATTATTACAAAAAATATTTAAGTAATGTTAGGCGGAATGCCACCCCAGAGCAACTAGCTGCTACCAGCGACCTTATCCGCGTGGACTTTTTGAATTAGTTTTTTTGCAACTAGGGAACATTGCGTGATGTTGAATAGCCCAGAATAGCCTTCCTTATTAAATGGTCTTTTCAATACCCACCTTTTTTTCAATTTCAAACAGTACTTCCTGGGATTAGCGTGTTCGGACAAACAAACTCATGAATGAATGAATGATTTATTTCGTCATCATTGGTACATTATTATGGTGTTAGGTACAGTTATCTAGTATCACTATGATCCATCTTAGAGTGGACATACGAATAATATCTACTAGTGACCAAAACTAAAAAATCAATACTAAAAGTCAATACTCATGCTGTCCCATAACATGTCATCATCATGTCAGCCGAACGACGCCCACTGCTGAGCATAGGCCTCCCCCAAGGATCTCCACAACGATCGGTCCTGCGCTGTCCGCATCCAGCGGCTTCCCGCGACCTTAACCAGATCGTCGGTCCACCTTGTGGAGGGCCTGCCCACGGAACGTCGTCCGGTACGCGGTCGCCATTCGAGAACCTTTCCGCCCCAACGGCCATCGGTTCTCCGCGCTATGTGTCCCGCCCACTGCCACTTCAACGATGCAATCCTTCGAGCGATGTCGGTTGCCTTAGTTCTCCTGCGGATCTCATCATTCCTGATTCGATCAAGCAGGGAAACACCAAGCATCGCTCTCTCCATTGCTCGCTGGGTGACTTTGAGCCTTCTTATGAGACCCATAGTGAACGACCACGTCTCACTCCCGTATGTCATCACTGGCAACACACACTGGTCAAAGACTTTCGTCTTGAGGCACTGAGGTATTTCGGACGCGAAAATATGCCGGAGCTTCCCGAACGCTGCCCATCCGAGCTGGATTCGACGAGAGATCTCTTTCTCGAAGTTGGACTTACCTAACTGGACTGCCTGTCCCAGGTAAACATAGTGGTCAACAACTTCGAGTGTAATGTTCCCAACGTTAACTGGAGCGGGTGCAACATGGGCATTGAACATGATTTTCGTCTTGTCCATGTTCATCCTAAGACCCACTCTTTGAGAAGCATTACCGAGATCTTCGAGCATTATGTTCAGGTCTTCCAAGGTCTCAGCCATAAGAACTACATCATCGGCAAATCGCAGGTGTGTTAGGTACTCGCCATTGATGTTGATGCCGCGTCCTTTCCAGTCCAGAAGCTTGAAAATATCCTCCAACGCAGCTGTGAACAATTTTGGAGAGATAACGTCTCCTTGTCTCACGCCTCGCTGTAGTTGGATCGGATTAGAGCTCTGGTTCTGTAATCGGACCGACATGGTGGCGTTTTGGTATAGGTACCTAAGAACCTCGATGTACCTGTAGTCTATTTGGCACCTTTGGAGAGACTGCAACACTGCCCAGGTCTCAATCGAATCAAAGGCCTTCTCATAGTCCACGAACGCTAGGCAAAGTGGCAAGTTATACTCTTCGGTCTTCTGTATAACTTGCCGCAGCGTATGAATGTGGTCTATGGTACTATAGCCTTTTCGGAACCCGGCTTGTTCGGGAGGTTGGAAGTCGTCAAACCTGCGGGCATAACATGTCAATAGTACTGAAAGTTACAGCTTTATTTCTGAGGGATGCTCAACTTTGATTCGTGTTTGTGAATTTTGGGGTAAGTAAACCACATGTTTTAATAATTTAATTAGTATGAATATGTATTTAAATAAATAATTTAGGCTAGTATGACAAACTGTTACACAGTTTGGCAGAAAATAATATTGTAATTAGCTTAGCGAATATCCTGAATAAATGAATTAAAAAAAATAAAAAATAAGTAGCTTTAGACAAAGGTCCGGTTTTGGGTGACCAACCTTCAACTTGAATTTGTCAAGAGCTTATTTCGCAAAGTGTTGCTCAGATCAAGGTACTTCCGTTTGTATTTCGGTTTATTTGTTGATATGCCTAATGCGAATATTTGTGTATGAGAGGAGTGTTTTGTTGTTATTTCATCATCATCATCGTCATAAGCAAACACGTCTTTAGCTAGGCGTAGGCCAATCCTGTTGATTCTAAACTAACTCGCTTTTGAATGGAACTTGTTGAAATGAGCAACTGCTGAGTTTCTTGCTGGTTCTTCTCAGTAGAGAAACAACTTTCATACGCCAGTGGTGGGTACTGATTTTATATTATTTTCATGATAGTCATGTCTATTATTTAGTATATCTTTTATTGGTAAGTTAGTTTTTGACGATTTGAAAGTATTTTTAAATATTTTTGATTTGATTGTGACCTCGGAATCTCTCAAAATGTAAACTTCTTTCTGGGTCTTCTCTCTCTAGTTATGACATCCGATCAAACGCATCGTGTGCGTTAAAGTGGGGGGTTTTCTTAATCACTTTTCTGCATGTGTCGAGGAAACTCGTTAAAGACCTGAAAAGTTTACATGGTTAAATAGGAAGTGATTTATAAATTTTCAAGGTACTGCAAAACGAATTTCATCGTCTATTTACCTCTAAACCTTGTAATTGACCGATACAGTAATTTTCTTTTAATTTTAGTAAAAGTGCTCACTCACCAAAAGCGCTTGATTTTTATAATTGAGAAAGCTATTAATCTAGGTAATTGGAAGAAAGGATCATTCACATAAAAAAATGGATTCATATTAAAACGTAATTTATCACATTAAATGAGAATAAATGTTTAAATAGCCCCAATTCTTTAAACCAGTAGCCCTTCAACCAAAGCTTATCGTAGACTGACCACTTTTTCTCCGTCTACGCATTTTGACCAACATAGCAAAAAATACATACTATACAAACAAGTTGTGACGTACGATAGGTGCGTCAGCTAGCCGAGCGAGGTCAGGAGGTATCTATTAGAGGTCATAAACAAGAATTTATACATTTACATACATAATTTACAATGCGCCCACTTGAAAATATACCATTAACTAGGTAATCATCAATAGACGCATGACGTCCACTGCTGAACATAGGCCTCCCCTAATACAGGTAGAGTTTTTAAAGTGGGCGTGGTAAGCCAGATCCTAAACTATGAGGACAGGAGAAAAACGGTGGAACGCTCTTCCAGCGCATGTGTTTCCTTCTTCCTACAATGCCAGGTTTTTAAAGCGGGGATAGGCATTTATGCAGGCCTTCAATAGTACATTGTTACCCGAGGGGTGAAAGTAACTTATTTAGTCCCGAGACGGGGTTAGGCGCCCGGAACGAAGTGAGGGCGCCAATAGTTCGAGGGACTTAATTAGTCTTTAACCCGAGGTAAACACTGTGCTTTTCATTACGAATACAAGGAAAGTAAAAATAAAAACATGAATTAGCTAAAGAAAAAATGAGAAAAATAAATGAAGATCGAATTGCCGCCTTCCCGCCTATTTGGTTTGTTTTTTTTCTGTGGCCGGCCCGCTATTCAGCCATTATTTTTTATTTTCATCATTAGAAAAATGGTAAATATTTTGTTCAAAGCTAAGTTATTTTAAAGAAATTGTTGAAACTGAATTATAGTAAAGTTATTCAAAAAATATATATTCTCATATCAATACTTAACTTTAAGTTATTTCAATTTTACATCGTGGCTGTATAGAAAGTTGGAACATGTTTCAATAGTTAAGTGAAAAATAACTGGTTTTACTTTTTAATAATTTGACAGCTGTCAGTTGAAAGTGATTCTCCCTAGGGATGAAAAGTACAACTTTCAGCCCGCTTCTCAGGTCAGTAATGACCTACTTTCAAAGTATGAGTAATGAAAAATAAGATTGACCAGCAGTGGAGAACTGCTGTGCTTGTGAACCCCATATCTGGACCTCACGGCTGCTTCCCATCAGGTGGTGTGAGGTCATCTTGAAGACCACTATAAAATAAGAGAGAAAAAAACGGTCAAAGGACTCTCGAGACTGATTTTGACAAAAATGAAAACTGTATAGTATCTACTCCAATTTTTGAAAACCAAAAAAAAATAGGTTAGAATCGAACCTTTTGGTTTTATAAACTTCAAATTTGTTGGTTTGTTTGGTCTGGGTTCCTTTGACCATTTATCTAAATTTCTCATAGTTTAAGACTTGGACTATCACGCCAACTTGGAAACTCAGCCTGTTTTGTGTAGTTAACCCTACCCTAATCGGGGTGACATTCTCGAATTCGAGGTGAAGCAAATGAGCGTGCTCTCCTAGGGGAGATCGAGACGTGAAAAATATAAAATGTACCGATAGGGCCACATAAAGTGACATCCCATACACATTTGGTGATTTCTACTGGTAAAATTCACACTACTTACAAAACTCTTTTTACGTTAGACACGTTTGCAGACAAACCGGACTCATAATGACCATGTCAAGATTTACTGCTAGTCATGCTTAATTAATGTTGTATTAGCTAAGTAAGTAGTGATACTGGAGGGTGTAAATAGTTTTCATGTAGAAGTACCTAGGTAATATGCATGTTAGAAGTATAAAGTCATGTTAAAGATTAGTCAATACTCCGACTATCCTTTATTACGTGTGCACTTACACAGCCTAACATGACAAAATTAGGACACATATTTTTTCACGTGTCAGAATAATAAGAATCAAACGAGATAACGCCTGGCAAAAAAATTACAGACTGCGCATCTCAGCTTGTGCAGTCGGAGAATGAAAGTGTTGACCACTCTCAGTTTTTGCTTGCTCAATGATGACATTGTCAAAAGTATTGGTTCAACTGTCAATCGTGAAGGAACACACGTCTATTTGAATTGTAATTTCATTATCATACTTTTAAAGCACACTTTTCGAGAAAGAGGGGTAACATGTGCTTGCAACGCGTAAACTAATTTATTTGAAAACTGGTCAACCTTTTCATTCTGCGACTTAACGTACTGGTTAAAGAACTTCATTTCTCATAGAGAATTACATTCACTTACATAAGAATAAATATTAACTTACATTTAGATAACATTTCTGGGGCTACACAAATATCTACTTGTAAGAGCTGCTCAACTTTATTTTGCGTAAAAGTCACTCGATAAGTTTGAAAGTGTGAATTAAGCTACGCTAAGCTAAGAACTAAGCTGAATTCAATGTATAGGTGCCTGTTAGCGCCAAACAAGGGCGTGTGTCAATTCTATTATAAACATTTATTAGCAAAGTGGAAATTTTAATAAAAGAATAATACGTATGTGATTTAAGTTTGTTGTGTCCGGGTGCTATTATTATCAATTTGAAATAATGTGGGATTCGGCAGTAAAAAATGTTAATGCAGTTTTCTTTCGACTTATGTCAAATTAACGTTCTGAAAAACTGTGCAAAGAAACAGATTATTATAAAGACAAAAAGTTTCAATTCGTCAAACAAAAAAGTGTCGGAATAGGCACTCAGCTTCAGTAAGTTATTTTTTATATTTAATAAAAGATAAGGTAATAAAATATAACATTTGATTATATTTAAAAAAACTAAAACTAATTAAAAACGAACAACTAAACTAAATAGAAAAAAAAATTACTAACCTAATGAAAAAAAACAAAAGTAAAAAATCGTTAAAAAGAATTGTCCACCGCCTCGTTTGGTATAGTGCCCAGCATGCTGGCAGCATTGCCTCTTTGAATGGCCACTTATACGCTGGCCGAGGAAGCTACCAGCCTTCTGATCACCAGTAACTTCAATCAGACAACTCTTTGAACAGATTACGGGCTCCTTGGTCCCTCGAACCCAACGTTTCCACGCCAAAGGGAACGAAACGGTAGCAGCTGTGAAGAGCGGAGTATCCTTTTTTTTTAAGTTTTTTTGAAGTTAAAATAATTTCAGTTTCGACTTTAAAGTCGTAAAGTAATGTACATATTCTTGTATTAGCTCAAACTGTTAGCACCCAACAAAGTCACTTGAACGATAAACACTGGCGGACTGTGACCGGTGACTGTTGATATAGGCTTAGAGCTAGGGGCCTGTTTCAGTGTGTTACTAACACATGGCTGGTTTAATATAAGAATAATTATCATTTATTCGGCTTAGTTACAATACAGAAAGAAAAACAATAAAAGAAAATTAAATTAAACAAAAACATAAAAAAGTTTGTAAAGTGTCTAAAATAGACATTAACAAAACTAAATAATTAAAGGTATTCTAATGTAAATAGCCGAATCGGTCCCCAGGTCAGCATTATTATTATTCATATGGTGGTATGAAATGAAATGAAAAGTATATTGAAGAGGGTTCCGGTGGATGCAGGCCGCCTACAACCGACCGCCCTGGACATCTATGAGAGAGGCCTATGCTCAGAATTGGCCGTTGTGGGGCAGTTGATGATGATAATGTTCATAGGATTCTTCCTAAACTGTCTATTTTGTTATGTGTTTTTTGTTAAGAACTACCGAAGTGTATATACTAGTTCTATGGTCGTCTCTGTATAAACCTATCATTAGTTAACATGGTAATGGCTAATTAGCCTATCACCTCACATCAAAAGCTGTCCAAAACGAAGCTGTAGGTCTCACTTCCAGCCTTACAATCTCGGTTGGCCAACTACTTCATTATCTCCTTAACAACGCTACGAACTTAAATAACATTGCAATAAAGTGTGATCAACGTATATTGACATGGCTATTTTGAGCCCGAATTAAAAACAAACTCGAAACACGTGAGATAATGTATTTTATTATTAACACGTCTAAAAGCACGTGTTTGTGACTAGTATTAGTAATCGCGAAATCTATTGGTCAATATTTATATTTCCTTGTAGCTTTCGTTACCTTTTACATACAGCATCAAGAACGTTATGTCAGAATGTGTGATGGGTGATAACTAAGTTTATGTCTATCTGATACCTATAAACAAATAGGTAACTAATAACAACAGTCTTTACTACACGTCTCACTGCTAGACACAGGTTTCACCTCAACTAAGTTCTATTATGTAGTAATGTTGCGCCTTGCTTTCACTTGTTATCAAGCCACTCTAAGACCTCCGACTGGGCTTAACTGAAATCTAGTGATGTCCGAAAAATACATCACCTTTCATTTCAGCTATGGTATTCCGGTTGGCGCGAAAACTGACTTCACTCGTGGTGAGTTTTCTTTAAGGCGGTGGGTACCCCAAATGACTTTTGGAATTTGACCTTGAATTTTGAAAAGTTGCACTCCTGTGCGCGATAGATGGCTCGCTGTGTCGCTACGATGATGGCTAGAAAGTATGACATACAAGTTTTGTGTGTATCACAGAGTAGTACAAGGTTCAGAGATACTATTTCTTGGAAAACTAAAGAAACTAAAATACGACTTAAGATGTTATGAGACAGCTTAGCTAAGTAACATAAATGTATTTTATACCGAAATTCGATTAAAAGCTCTTAACAGCCGAGTTAGTCCCATTGTATCACAATTGCAAGGAATTCTAATTACATCATCTTTTCAGGTCCTAATGTGAATGTGCCGGCCAAAAGACAGTAATGCTATATTCGGATAGAGCTTTACCGTCTGAGCATTTGTGAATATTGCAATTATTTATACAGGGTGAACTGTCCAGCTGAGCATTGTACGCTCGAAGGAGACAGATTTTGACGAAAATCCATTCGGTGAACTTTTACTTAGCCAGGCATCGAACCTGTTGCTTCTGAAGAAAAAAACAGCTTAGCCCCTGTACTATCGCTCAGTCGGCTTAAGTTAATAACGCGGATCAAATTGTTGAAAGATCGATTATTCATTAGACTGCGAAAGAAGCAGGGATGTCATTCTCAATGCACACTGCACTGAAGCGTGCTTCATTTCATTACAATTTTGGCCTTCTGTAAAACTTAATAACTTTGTCACTGTGATCGTTAGAGTGATAAAAACTAAGCCGAATAGGGTTCTTAATGATTTTCGTACAAATGTGGGAGAATACTAACCAATTCAAGGTGATGATTGAAGTGAGCGTGCTGCATCTTGATGTGAAATGATGTCAGTGAGAATCGTTGACAGGTCAAGTAAATTATTTCAATAGTGTACGGGGCAAATTTTCCAAGTGGGTCTGGTAGGCAAAATACTGGTTCTATATAATTTCAGGCCGATTTCATTTTCATTTCCCAACCAGCGTTGAAAACTCAACATATAATTTATTTGTTTTTATTTAGCGTGTGGTTATCCGGTTATTTATTATCTACCGAATGTTGAATTATGTAGGGTTTCGTTCTAATAACTATTTAATGTTATGTAGATATGACTTACTTTTTAATTCAGTTGCCCACATAATGGTAATTTAGATTTAAATATTATTATGGTGTACGTGAAATAGCTGCCAGAAATTATAGTCCGAAATAAAACTTTTTCAATACATTTCAGTAAGAAAAAAAATCATGTTCTCAGCGCGGGTGTGGTTTCGGGGTTTGCACTACTAACCTTTCCTACCCCTAAACTCTTAATCGCCCCAAAATCGTGGGAAAATTATCTAAACTCCTCCCCTAAATCCGTCATTTTCAAGAGTGTCCCACCTAAATCTGTCATTTTTAGAAGCGTCCCACCTAAATCCATCAATTTTAGAGCGTCCCACCTCCAATCGTCACTTTCCAGGACGTCCTACCTGAATCCGTCACTCTTGAACACATCCCACCTAAATCCGTCACTTTCAAGAGCGTTCCACCAAAATCCGCAATTTTTTAATACATCTCACCAAAAACAAATGGACGACCTGCAATTTGGAAGGAATTTAGATTGATTTCCTAAACCCTTAAACCCCCTAACGTTTAAGGGTTTAGGGGAGAAGTGGAGCAACCCTCGGATAAAACTCCCGCGCCGAGGAAATGTTTTTTTTCCTAATCTCGATGTGTATGAAAAAAGATTTTTTTTGACTATTTATAATTTTTCATCTGGCTCATGTACTCGTCGCTTCGCTCTACGCATCTATTATTTCCCCCAAAACTCCAAAACCCCCCCAAATTATGGGCAAATAATCTAAATGTGAGCCGCATAATAACAATGGAGTACAATTAGAAAACAGTTAATCTGACCAAACGTTATTCGTTTAATCTAATAGCTGTGTAGCCAAGTGAATGGATTGACCATAGAATTTCAATCTAAGGGTTTGACAAATTATAACTATCCGAAACGTCCATTGAAATTTTAATAATCGTCATACCTATTAATAGTTCTCAAATGAAATGTTGCCTTTTAAAATAGTATGTGAAACGTTGGTTAGGAGATGAAATTCGGCGTATCATTTTTCAAAGAAAAGGCTTGACACCTGAAATACATTTTAATCCCAAGCGGATTTAAATCCTGAAAAAGGAATAAGATTCTTCGAAATCAAAGTAGGTACTTAACTTTGTTTTTAAATTTTATCAAAACGGTTTAGAGAATCCTTTACGGGATCGCTTCTGAGAATCAAAACCCCTTGAAAAACTCGGAACTTGGATTTGTATCTAAAAAAGTATTATGAGTAATGTGCATCGGTTAAGTCAATAAACAATCTTTTCGGAAATACGGTTTAAAAAAACATACACAGGAACAATGATTGTGTTTATTTATTCATACAACATACTCAAAGCCAACAACATATAATTTTTAATGTACCATCTTTATCTTTTTGGCATAGTTGACGAAAAGCAAAGTTTTTTCCTTTTTTGCTAAATGGCTTCCATGATGTAAACTGGGTCTGCAACAAGCCTTCCTCTAGGTGTTCTGGGGTCGATCAATTCAGGCAACAAGCAATCTACTTAAATAAAAATATTTTGGTTTCTTTTCCTTTGTACTCGTATTTGACCAAAATTCATCATCTCTTCTAATAACTTTAGTTTAACAGGAAAGTCACTTCCTAAACACAGACCTATACATTATTTTTCTCTCGTGATGTGTGACTGACCCAATATTTGAAAATAAGCAACAGTTGTGAACTTCACTGTAATTCTACAAAACTGCCTTGTTTTTTTTTGGTCAAAACGGAAGTTTTTATCTGCCACGGCTTTTTTCCAGCCAATTGTGAAAGCTGTAAAAAAGGAATGGATTAAAAAAGGGTAAGGTTATCTATAACAGGGTGATTTTCCTAGAAAGGGTGACCATATGCTATTCACAGGATAGGTTTCGGTTGCGTAAAGAAATGCTACTAAGCAGAGTAACTCGCAACTCAATAAGTTCACGGGACAAACAATATACAGAGTGAACGTTTCAAGTGGGCGTGGTAGATAGGCCAAATCCTGAACTATGGGGAATTTAGAAAAATGTTAAAAGGAGTCTCGAGACCGATTTCAACAAGCTTTAAACTGCATACTTACTGAGATTTTTGAAAACACTTTCTTTTTAGCCGGAAATCAAACCTCTTCGTTTCGAAAAAATACACTCTTATAATATTATGCTATCGTGTAGTGTCGCTAATAAAGATCAAATTCTGTGAAGTTACATTATCTGGCAAACTAAAGTAAAGGTGGCATTTTAATAAAATATGATCATTTTCCTTACATTTACTAAACCAAATAAAATAATTGTTAGAAAGGATACTTCTTAAATGAAATTAATGACTGCAATATGAAGCTGAACTCGGCGCTCTCAACCACAAGTAAAAAATTAACAATAATTCTAATTTCCAATAGTAAGTGCAAGTGCAATTTGATAAGTTAGTTGTAAAATGTTGGTGAATGTTAGGAAAATAAACATATTTTATTAAAAATGACACTTTTAGTTCGGTTCGCCATATAATGTTACTAATCAGAATTTGATCCTTATAAGCACCACTCGAGTTTGCATAATAATTTTTTTCAAAACCGAGTTCAAGGCCTGCTAAGCAACATTGTTTTGAAAAAATCCTCCTATACTCGGATTTTTAATTGTAGTCAGTGAAATGACATTTTCAGTGTGGCAGGTTTTCAGTCCCAAATAAATAGTGATGTGGTAAATCGAGTTTTTACAATTAAAAGTTAGTCGACATTACAGCCTGGCAAAAAAGTCGTAGTGAATGACCACGTCCCACTTCCATATGTCATTACTGGCAACACACACTGGTCAGACTTTCGTTTTGAGACATAGAGGTATTTCGGTAAACTGTATTTAGTAAATAGATTTTCTGTTTCAAAATGTTTTGTTTCTGTATTATATTATTTACAGGTAAGAATTTCGTTTATTAACAGGTCATACAACTGGAAAAGTTTCGGAGGATACAACAGTAGAATCTTCCATACAAGTGTTTTCTAAAGGTTTGACTACAGGCCTGAAGGGCCCAACCGGCAAAGGACGACGCCTTATAATTTCATATATAGGCAGTGATGAAGGTTTTGTAGATTCCGGTTTACTTATTTTTGAATCAAATAATAATAGTATGGACTATCATGAAGAGATGAATTCAGAATCGGAGTCGGAATCAATAGCAACCGTAACGAATAAAAACGTATATAATTACTTGTATTTTGCTGACTTTCAAGTGTTAATTCCCCTGAACCTCTTTGAACATTTTTTTTCCAGCTATGGTTATAATTTTTTAGTGAGAAGTTTTAATATGGGGGTAGGGCCCATATTTCTTAAATCGTAATTATTTAATTCGTTTTGTACACTATTAAATATTTACAATTATTTAAAAAAGGCTTTGATACCTCATAAAATAAATCATGACTAAATGTCTAAGTCTAGTGATTGCCGAACGTCACTATTGTAGCGGGTCACCCTTTTTTGTATCAGTCCCTGTTGAAGTTGTCATTTCGCTGACTACAATTATTAATCGTACTATAGGTATTTTAGCATTTGGTCTACCACGCCCAGATGAAAAGCTCAAATGTACAAATATTTTTACCTTTCACAACATAGATAATTACTAAATAATATTTCCGAAATAATTCAGGCAAGGCCTAGAACGCAGTCTCATTCTGGCCTAGACCGGAAAGAACCAGACGATTTACTTTTACTCAAACAAATTCGTCTCTGCATCGGAAATTACTCTGTGCATTAGAAGTTTGACGCGCGTCTAAAATCACCAATATTATATGATGCAAACAGATTGCCTTTTGAATTAGCTGCCCAGCAGGGACAACGCACAATACAATATGAATTATTGCGCCATTCATTGCCATAACAATCATTTTCATTAAATCAGGTAGATATTTAGGTAGGTACTTACATTGCAGCTCCAATCGTTTGTTGGGCTCGTTGTGCTATAGTGATAACTGCAAGTCGTGCGGGACGTTTTCGTGATTCTACGAAAATCATGATTTCTGTCCATTTTATTATAAATATTTATTAAGAAAACTGATATACAAAGCAACGTGATCATAACATAGACTGACAAGAGCCGCTTTGTTACGTTGTCTAAGTGACAAGTCATTCACACGCATGCGCTGTCAGTGCTGTCACGTGATATAACGCCAGAAATAATGTTGTGAGCAAAATTTCTTAATATTTTTCATCAGGCGCTAAGGAAAAATTCCGTAATATTGGATAGCTAGCCTTAATTTGTTAGCTAATTAAGAAAATAAAGAGTTACAGATCTGGCTGGACTGCTATGCCTCCCTATACCAAGTTTGATTCTAGACCACAATGTCTCGATAAAGTATAAAATGATGTAGAAATTTCCGGCACTCTGCAGATATGAATTGAATTTTGAGTGCTCATAAGAACTAAAAACTAGTGTTTTAGAAGTAACGCCTATAGGGCAACATATAAGTAATAATGTTGTATCAGTTTCAACATCTTAGGTTCAATATTTTTTCCATGAAACGTACTGAAAGTCACCTCGTTTACGCGTATTGGCATTACCCGCCGCCTTAAAACTCAATTTCTTTACGACTGTGGTCGTTTGAGAGTAAAGAACTAAGCCCATTAACATTGTCTTATTATTTACTTATAAAATGAGAGAAAATAATAATTCAAAGTGAAGCATATTAATGATTAAAGTAAGCGAGAAGCACCAAGATATAAACGTTTTTCTATTTCTATTTCAAGATCGAGATGTGAAGTGATGTTAGCCGGAATGCCACCCCAGGGTGCACCCCATGTCTGACCCAGGATGTGTTGCTTTTTTAACGTCAATAGTTACCTATCCACTGCCACAACTGATTCACAAGCACCTAAATAAATCTTTGGAAATAATTCCGAACAGCGCCATCTAGCCCCAAACTTAACAAAGCTTGCAATATGGGATAACAATACACCCTATCCCTCTTTCTATAAGATAGGCATCTCATTACGACACTGTTGCCGATTTTACAACACATTTAGTTATAACAGTGGACTATTATTTCTAAACAATGGATCGTAAAAAGGGCCCCCCAACTTGACTATTAAATTAGTAGTAACTACTTGTTGACAAAACATAATACACACACACCCATAAATGGCCTATATACTTACGTCCCACTGCTGGCCATAGGCCTCACCTCAACTATGAGGTGGAACGAGCCTTACTCCAACACGCGGGCTCAGTGCGGACTGTTGAAGGGGTGTGAGGTTAGTGAGCAACCTTAATGTCAGATGTTATTAAGCCGCCCTAAGGCCTCTGAATAGGCTTAACGATTGACACCTAGCGACGTCAACCGGGACTAACTGCTTAACGTACCTTTCGAATCACGGAGATGCCCGAAAAATACATCACAAAATTTCGGTCGGGGTGGTCACCCATCCCATTACCGACCCGGCGTGTGTTGCTTTACGACAGCGATCGTCGCCGAACACTGTCACAACTGCGCTACACAAAACATTAAATTTAATGAGAATTAACTCTATATCTTCGTGTGGTAAGCCAAATAACAATTTGTATAGGTATTATGTTATTATATTTTTTCGCATTTTCCATGCAGTATCTTTACTGAAGATCCGAAAACCAGAAAAGACATTCGGTCTTGGCTTCAGGCGGGAATCGAACCCGCGTCTTTCGCAAACCGGGCGACTGCACTAACCACTGTGCTACCGAGACCATAAACGGTGTAGTAGCAGACTTCTTTCCCGAATTCATAAAAGCGAACGCAACGCTAAAGCATAGTTAAGCTATTGACGTGGTCTGTCACTTACTCACAAATGGCGGCAGCAACAAGATTGAAAGAGACAAAGCGATACAGAAGTTAATGTGTTGTTGACGCGCTGTTTAAGATTTTATGAATGTGGGGGTCAGCAATTACACCAAATCAGTTGTCAAAAATGAACCATATTGCTCCAAGCTTAAATAAAACAAATTTTAGGTAACTATTTTTTATTTTTCTTAACAATAGAACCAAACAATAAAATTATTAACACAATTACAACTAAATCAAAAATAAATACATAATCATTATTATTTTGTGCTTCTAGTGTTATTACAAGGCAGAAGTTTTTTTAACAATTTTAATTTATTAAACACCTCATGAAAATGAGGGTATTTTTGTTAGTTTTTGTTACAAGTACAGCGGCAAAATATGTATGCTAACATAGTGGTCAAAAATATATTGTCAGTTTGAAAAAAGCAATCGTAATACTACACTAACAGAGTCGTATGTCGTTTGAAGTGTCATAAAACTTAAATCAAGGGAAACACTATTTTAATTCTGTAGTTATAAGGTAGCTTTTTTGGTATACTTTAGACATATTTGACCACTATGTACGCTTTTATGCTGACTGTATTATGTAATTCTTGGATCTTTGGCACTCAAAATATATTAGTCATAATGTTATTTTTACTTACAGCCCTGGGTATCATTGTTTGGTATTAGATGTTAAGCCAGGTCTGACCCTCTTGGGTGGTTTAACAAACCAGGCACTAGTAAATTAGCATAAAAGGTAAATTGAACTTTAACCCTTGTAGATTAAGCTCAAATCAAATGCAAAACTGCTATAGTCTCGGCTTGGTTAAGGGTCTAACATACCATGGCAGCTAGCTATGACGACATGATGCACAGTCCAAACTTCCTAAATTTTCTCGTTACTTGCGGTTGACTGGTAGAGTATGCTTCTTGACATTAATTTCGCCAATTATACTTTTTCTTTTATTTTATGCAATCTTCTTCTACTATATAAAAATAAGTCGGGTTTTCCTTCCTGACGCTATAACTCCAGAACGCACCAATCGATTTCCACGGTTTTGCATTCGTTGGAAAGGTCTCGAGCTCCGTGAGGTTTATAGCAAAGAAAATTTAGGAAAATTTCAACAGAAAAGCGGGAAAATCTTTTTTCACATACAGCTAAGTCCACGCGGACGAAGTCGCGGGCGGCTGCTAGTGAATATATAGAATTAGCCTAATCAGCGATAAATTACATTTAATGTCATTTCAATATGACGTATTATTACGCTTCTACAAGACACCGGCTATAGCTAACCACCCAGAGGTTGGCTTGACATTATCGACTTACCGCCTTATTCATAAAAACGAACGCAACGCTAAAGCATGGTTCAAGCAATTGACGTATTATGTCACTTACTCGCAAATGGCGGCACCAACAAGAATGAAAGAGACAAAGCGATACAAAAGTTAACATGTTCTTGAAGCGCCGTTTAAGTTTTTATGAATAAGGGGGGTAGAAATAACACATTTAGTTAGGGCGGTAAAACCAGTTCAGAATATCTGGTGTCAAATTTGGTTAAGTCAATGAATTCATTGACTTAACCAAATTTGACACCAGAGGTTAATTTGACATATAAATAAAATCTGATAATTGATATTTTTCCTTTTTAGTGTTTTAATACTGTTTCATTTCATATATTAGCAAAGGTATTGTGATGTGAAGGTTTGAAGCGAATTACGATTAAAAATAACCTAGAAAACCTATTTGAATATTTGTACATAGTTCGGGTGTATATTATTATGTGAATTTGACAAGCGTGGTGTATTTGTAGGTATTATAAGATGTGTCTGTTTTTGTAAATTTTAAAATTGTACAATTGAATCTGAAAAAAATGAAAAAGAGATTTTACATAAATAGCCTTATTTATAGTAAAAAATCACCCATTATACGAAAACATTCAATACTGCATACATACATAATTTCGATCCTCAAGCTTTGTTTCTAAAGCATAATCACAACTTAGTTATTTTAAAATTCTAAAAGGCATACTGGCATGTAAAAGCGGCTTATAAACTGATTTTATCTACGACTATATCCCAAACGGAGTCATAGCCACGCTAACGCAACATTTAGAAGCCCACATTTCGCCGAGCCAATTTAAATCCAGTTTTTGTCGGTCAGTTATTTCTAGCTATGTCCATCGTTCAGGGCCCCAAATCTGCTAATTTTAGAACGCTTCAATTAAATCGTAATTGAATCTTAATCGGCTAATTTGACACATTTTCTATGTGAAATATGTCAAATTAGACTTTTTTCTATTTGAAACATGTGAAATTAGACTTTTTGCTATGTGAAATATGTCAAATTATACAATTTCCTAAGTGAAATATGTCAAATTAGACTATTGAGACTCAATTACGATTCATTTGAAGCGTTCTTTAATTAGCAGACTTGGGGCCCAGTGCCATCAGTATTTAATTAGCAATCAAAATATATTTAATTGACACTCTCCATAAAGGCTAAATTGTTAAGCTATTAGGTGAATCAAACAAACACACATCCCGAACACAATACTATAAAACGTATACAGTTGAGTTACCTACAAATTTTAAAATGCACGAACCTACAACATACTCCAATCACCATTTGAAGGATTTCTCTAAAGTTTTCTGTACCAGTTAGAACATCCACGTAAAAATTTTCACCATTCACTTTAAAAATTTAATTAAAACAATCTAAAAATACCAACGCTTCAAAATCAATTTCTATACATAAAAACATTAAATCTAAAGTAAACAATAATATCTGCATAATGCATTACAATTTTCCCATTTATTATTAATAATAATAATAATTAAATACATTAGTCACGCTTTTATTAAAACTTTACATACCACAATATATGGGTAACGTTCACACAGCACCAATATTGTTCGTAGTTCGTTATGACGTCACAGACTCGAGTCTTAAAAAAGCGTCAGATTACGTCGAAATGCGTATGACTGCGTCAGATTGCGTATAAATGCGTCAGACTACGTCAAAATGCGGATAAATACGTCATACATTGAAATGCATGGAAATGCGCTGACTATTTGTAATTATTATGAAGTTATTTAGCTCAATTGATGATTAAATTCCTCATTGAGGTATATTAGAAACCACATAATAATTCACTGGAGACTAAAGACACGTAGATCTCTATTGTGCCCTAAAGAATCGAAATATTTAGTTCATAGAATTTAATGATGGTGTATAGAACCTGAAAGAAATGCATAGAAACCACTTTCGACTCGTAGAATCTATTTATGAAGCGTCGAATCTAATAGTGACGATTGGGATTCAACAGCCAGGTTAAGACAGCTTTTAAGCATCAATAGGGCAGATTTAATTAAATTACGATGCTTAGAAATTCGTGTCACTGAATAAACAATTCCCATTCTGAAAATACCTATTTATGACGGGTAGAATCTAATTCTGACGCCATGAATCGAATTATGACGCAATCAATAGAATTCTGACGCAATGAATCGAATTATGACGCAATCAATCGAATTATGACGGATTAAATCCAATTATGACGCAAAAAAAACAGTTAAGACGTACAAAATCGAGTTGTGACGCTCAGTATCACGATCAGTCACGTTGTTGGACTACATGAGACAGCATTGGCTGGGATCTTGTCCCACCGGTGGGGCGAAGCCTTGGGGCGGGGCTCCGATGTCGCCAACCAACTCTGTGGGGGGCTGGCCTAGGTCTTGCATCTGGTAAAAGAGATTACGAATGTCATATTCTTAGGATAGATAGAGGCAGTCATCGATTACAAAGAAAAACTGTTTAATTATAGACTTTCTTTAAAATGTATTAAACATAAGGACGTTTTTGAACTTATAGATCAAATTAACAATGAAATTCAATTTATTTTTTATGTGATTTCGCTTGAAGCGTTGCGTTGACAATTGGTTAACATAGAAAATCTTAATGACACAAAAATACATACTGATGTATGTAACAATAAAATGACATTATTGGCACACAACTCAGGTCTAATCGCAACAAAACGATATCTTTTAGACAACCTTCGGAAGAGGATTTAGAGAGTTGGACTGTGCGATAATACAAAAATTAAATAACGAAATTAACTAAAGCATACATAAACGGCCTATATACGCCCCACTGTTGGGCACAGGCCCCACCTCAACTATGAGGTGGAACGAGCCATACTCCAACACGCGGGCTCAGAGCGGATTGTTGGAGGGATATAAGGTTAGTGAGCGACCTCAATGTCAGATGTTATCAAGCCACTTTAAGGCCTCTGCCTAGGCTTAAACTCTGACATCTAGTTAAACCAACCGCTAACCGGGACCAACTGCTTAACGTGCCTTCCGAAGCACGGAGATGCCCGAAAAATACATCACTAAATTCCGGTCAGGGTCACCCATCCCATTTCTGATCAGACGTGTGTTGCTTTACAACAGCGATCGTCGTCGATTACTGACACAACTGCACCACGGGCACCTCTTTTTAAGCAATTAAAGCATAATATTATTTATTACTGATGTGTATTTCGGGCATCTCCGTGCTTCGGAAGGCACGTCAAGCAGTTGGTCCCGGCTGACGTCGTTAAGCCTCGTCGGAGGCCTTAGGGCGGCTTGAAAACATCTGAAATTAAGGTGGCTCACTAACCTTACATCCCTCCAACAATCCGCACTGAGCCCGCGTGTTGGAGTATGGCTCGTCCCACCTCATAGTTGAGGTGATGCCTGTGCCCAGTGGGACGTATATAGGCCGTTTATGTTTATGTATTAAGTTTTGTGTAAATACCTTTTGCATCAGTTCTAAGACGATCTCGAACCTCTTCCTCTTCACATCATCAGGGTCCGACTCCTGCTCGGGTTCAAGTTCAGCGCAAACTTGGTTCATCAGCGTCAGCTGTTTCTCGAATCTGTTGACGTAAAAGAATGCAGTAATAGGGAATATGCACTGTTCTTTTTTTTTTTTTTTATGATAGCTTATATCGTTTTATGACTTAAACGTTTTATGAATAATATTCATCACCAAAAATGCGAAATGTAGTATTTTTATAAATTGTTAGAAACTTCAAACTTTTTCAAGCGTTTCAAACGCCGCCATTATGGCGCGTCAACAACAACAAGTCTATGACAACACAAATGTAACCTACAAACTATTGAATTCTTCTTCTTGTAGCGCTTTTGACAGTGACATAAGCCTAGACTTGGACGTCATGGGAGTGTGACTGTTTTAACGGCTTTGAATTTCACACATTTTTTTGCACTTTTCAATAATTATTTTTATATTCACAAAGAAATTAAATGAGAAAATATTGGTAGAGACGTAACGAGGATTCAAAATAGTACTCAAAAAATAATATGACCCTCATCTGTTTCAAGTGCATATTCCCTATTCTTTAATTAAATTCCGAAATAATCAGGTACAAAGTCATGTAAGCAACAGGCGTTTGAAAGAATGCATTCAACTGGGCACTGTGAACTTGGCTTTCTAATTAGGAACGATTTGATTGGTTAGCGGGCGTGCTAGGTCGAAGGACAAGAATGAAATCACTGCATTCTTAACCCGAACGGACTATAGTCAAATAGTACTTTCAAATCGTCGAAAGAACGAGAAACGTTAATAGCCGCCTAACCAAATCATAGAATATAAAAAGGCTAGAAGAATCTTATAAACAGTTTGTTTGACTTTCTTTGGATCAAATCCACCATGTTTGAGCTTAGCTAAATATTATACACTGAGTTTTTCAAGTGGGCGTAGAAGGCTAAATCCTAAACTATGACGAATATCGAAAAATGCTGAAAGGAGTCTTGAGGCAGATTATGGCAAAAACTAAAACTGCGAACTCAGATTTTCCAAAACTTTTTTCTTAGCCGGTAGTCGAAACTGTTGGTTTTGGAAAAAAGGTCACCATGTATTATTATCATCTGGTAGTGTCACATAAGATAATAAATTCTTCGGAAGTAACATTATATGGCAAACTTAAGGAAAGGTCTCATTTTAAATAAAACATTTCTTATATCTCATACATTCACAAAACAAACGAAAAAAAAATAGTTCGGCAAGATACTCATAATATGGAATATAATACTGCAATACGAGCACAATAATAACGCTCCCAATCACAGGTGGAAAATTTTAATTCGAATTTCAAATTAAAATTTTAATTAGTCCTACAACCTAATTTAACACTAAAAACCGGGTTTCCTATAGTACGATTAATAATTGTAGTCAGCAAAATGACAACTTCAACAGTGACTGATACAAAAAAGGGTGAACCGCTACAATAGTGACGTTCGGCAATCACTAGACTTAGACATTTAGTCATGCTTTATTTTATTAGGTAGGTATCAAAGCCTTTTTTAAATTGTAACCCCCTTATTCATAAAAACGAACGCAACGCTAACGCATTATTTAAGCTATTGACGTGTTCTGTCACTTACTCGCAAATGGCGGCAGCAACAAGAATGACAGTGACAAAGCGATACAAAAGTTATCGTGTTCTATAAGAGCTGTTTAAGTTTTTATGAATAAGGGGGTTAATGTTTAATAGGTACACAACGAATTAAATAATACGATTTAAGAAATATGGACCCTATCTCCATATTAAAACTTCTCACTAAAAAATGATAACCATAGCTGGGAAAAAAATGTTCAAAGAGGTTCAGGGGAATTAACACTTGAAAGTCAGGACAATACAAGTAATTATATACGTTTTTATTCGTTACGGTTGCTATTAGATTAGATTAGATTAGATTTATTTATTTCTCATTATTAAAATAACATTATACATTACATTGATGTCCTATATAAGTGATTAATATTGAGATCGTCAATTAACATGAAATGATTAATACAATAAAATTGAAATAATACATAAAATATGATGTCAAATAATAATGTCAAAAAAGAATGTCAAAAACAAAAGAAAAAATAAAAATTACAAAGCACAATAGATGAATTCACAGGTCAAATACAATTAAAAAATTAATAAAAAAATGTCAATCAAAATGAGTATTCAAATATTCCGTCACAGTATAAAAAGAATGTTCCAACAAAAGGTTTCTCAGCTGACGTCGGAATGCTTCGTCAGAAGGTTCCTTTTTCTATTGATTCCGACTCCGATTCTGAATCGGTATATTCAGAATCGGAATCGGAATCAGTTACATTTATAACGAAGGAATCCACATATTGGTCTATAATGTGGTCGAGTTGACACATTTTGTCTTCGACTTTTATGGCATGGTGTATGCACTGTCTCCAATTATAAGGCGTCACTTCTTTCCGGCCTTCTTCAAATAATTTTTTTACCTCTTTAATTTTAAAAGTTTTATTGTTCCTGGCAACGTAACCCTTTGCTTGAGCCCAAACTAACTCTATTGGGTTGAGCTCACAGTGATAAGGTGGCAGACGCAGGATTGTGACACCGTATTCAGCGGCCAACTCTTCCACAGCATAGCGTTCGTAATTTGATTTTTGTAATTTTACTATTTCGATTAACTGGGCCTTTATCATTGTAGGTTGATATTTAATTTGTTTTTCATCTAACCACTGAATAATATCAGCTTTCCGCCAGTTTGAAGTGGACAAACGCTCGACTTTTCTTGAATGGTACGGTGCGTTATCTAATACCAGCACCGCATTTGGCTTCAATTTTGGCAAAATGCTTTTAAGCCATTTCTCAAAACACTCTTGTATCTCTTCATGATAGTCCATACTATTTTTCTTCGATTCAAAAATAAGTAAACCGAAATCTACAAAACCTTCATCACTGCCTATATGTGAAATTATAAGGCGTCGTCCTTTGCCGGTTGGGCCCTTTAGGCCTGTAGAGAACGCCTTTCAAACCTTTAGAAAACGCTTGTTTGGAAGATTCTACTGTTGTATCCTCCTAAACTTTTCCAGTTCTATGACCTGGCAATAAACGAAATTCTTACCTGTAAATTATATAATACAGAAACAAAACATTTTGAAACTGAAAACCTATTTACTAAATACAGTTTACCGAAATACCTCTATGTCTCAAGACGAAAGTCTGACCAGTGTGTGTTGCCAGTTATGGCATATGGAAGTGAGACGTGGTCATTCACTACGACTATTTTGCCAGGCTGTAATGTCGACTAACTTTTAATTATAAAAACTCGATTTACCACATCACTATTTATTTGGGACTGAAAACCTGCCACACTGAAACTGTCATTTCACTGACTACAATTAAAAATCCGAGTATACAACATTTTCTATACGGTAATAATTACTTTTTTACATGGTTTTGCCCGACGTTTCGGCGACAATTGCGTGTGCCGCGCGCATGTGATAATCTAGGCAATGTAATATTTTGGCCTGGTAATATTTGCGTCGCATAGAATCAAAACCAGCAATCTGTTTCGATTCTATACGAATCGTTTCTCAGGTTTTGAAGATATCTAGACACCCAGTACAAATCTCAGAAGCTTCAATCATGTTAATTGAGCTTACACTAAGAAAATGAATTACAAATGTGCCTAATATTATCTTCAATTGACCGCTAGCCATTATTTATAAAATAACTCATAAGTACAGCATTATGGAATCAATAGAGCTTACTTTACATGTTCTCAAATATTTTAAATACATGCCTAGGCATTTTATCTTGCTTTATTTAGTATTAACTAACGCCCAGACACGTGTTAATGTGCTAAGTATCAATTAAGTAAAATTAAAACCAAACCATACACGTAAAAACAACTCAACCAACATTATTCAAATCTTTAAGTATTAAAACTTTTCCTCCACGATACATTTTGAACTGGCTATTACACACGAAAAAAATGTGCGCATAGCCATTAGACTAAAAAAAAACAAATCATTTTATTCTTTTGTGGCTGCGAAGTATTTTTTCTGCTTGAGCGGCCAGTTCATTGGAAATAACTTCAAGGAGGTCTTTAGTTAGCTGTCTTGAGACAATCTAAAGCCCATTGTACACATGGGAACAACCAACTACTAGGATCACCGCGCATCCACTTGGCGGCATAAGATAAGATAAGATAAGATATACTTTATTGCACAAAGAAAACAAGTTACATAACGATGCTTATAGACATTTGAATGTACAATGCAGGCGGTCTTATCGCTAAGAGTGATTTCTTCCAGACAACCTTCAGGTAGAGAAACTCGAAAGGGAAGTAGATGCGGTGGTGCAAGACGGTAATTAAAAAGAAAATATGAATATATAATGTTGGTAGATGGTGGTCATGTTGGTACACGTCGGCCCAATTTGTGCGGGCTTAAGGCGTACAAGGTGATGGTCGAAGAGCTTGAAGGGCGCGTTATAAGGTGATGGCGGTTACTAATAGTACGGTACCTCAACTATGAGGTCTGCGGTGTGCTATTCTCCAACACTAAAAGGCTTAGTGCGGTTGAGGAAATGTGGTATGATAAACCTTGCAGTCAGAATGTTATTTGTATTTTTGGCGAATAAATGAGACATAATGGGAAAGATTGGCGGAGCCTGGCACGGGATCAAACTATTTGAAAAGGATTGAGAGAGACTTTTGCCCAGCAGTGGGATGATGTAGGATAGAAAAGAAAATGATTTGTTTGTTTTATTTTGACAAAGTTATTTACTAGCATCTAGCAATATCAGCCGTGTGCCGCGGTCATGAGCGGAGCAAAAACGTTGGGCCAAAACAAGTCAAAAAGTATTTTTTACCGTTGTTAAAAAATATTGTAGAAAACCCGTTTTTTTTGTGTTTAATTAGTGAAAAATGTCAATCAATCAATCAAATATTTATTTGCAAAATATGGGTGTTAGATGCAGACGGAATACAGAGTGTGATGTTTCACCATACTTAGCCTACTAAACATTCGGCATGCAAAATTAGTACATTATTATTATCTTACATTACATTACAGGGTCAATTGCAGTTATTATTATGATCATCACATTACATTACTACACTGCTCAAAAGTGTCTAGGGATTTCTCAAGCATTTTCATACAAAGTCTAGCTATTTGGGAGGCTGTAAAAATTTAAATATTGATACTAACGTAGAAATTTTTAGAACACAGAAACTGCTATATCTGCCCTTTCAGATTGTATAAAGAAATTCATTGTAGTAGCATTATTGTTCAATCGTAAGGACGTTAAAAAAAGACAGATTTTTCTTTTAAAAGGTGTCAATTTTTTTGAAAAATCAAACGTTTTTTTTTGTAATATTCTTAACCTTTATCTTATGCCTCTGTCCTCGCGTTATTCTAAGATAATGCTCAGCTTGTAAACAAACTTAACTTTATGAAATATTTGTAAAATGATATCCCTATGATATCCCTAGACAGTTTTGATGTGTGTATATTATTGTAATGTAACAAGAAAGTTTAAAAACCCAACTCTAGAAAAACTCTTACCTCTCATACTCGCTCTGCTCCACTTTCCCCTTATTCTCAGCCAACCAGGTCGGGTACTTATCCACTAACTCCTTGAGAGAGGGATAGAGGACCTCCTTAGAGAGGAGGGACTGCATCATACCTTGCATGAAGGGGACGAACATGTTGCCGTCCTGGGAATCAGATAACATAACATAACATAGGCTGATGATTCATAATTTATTTATTTATTTTGCTTGTCACATGGTAACACACTCTGACGATGTTTTATTATTGTTTTAGCATTTTCCATGCAGTATCTTTACTAAAGAAAAAACAATAATAAAACTTAGTAATATATTAAATTTTGGACATCGTGACACTGCTGTCTGGTGATAATTTTTGTTTATTTTTTCTTTTGTTATTTGTCTTATTATTTTTATTTTTTTCTCTAACCGTTTTGTTTTGTTTGTTTATTTCCATTCACCATGACAACAACAATCAGTGTCCTCAACAACCTCCTTATTCATAAAAACGTACGCAACGCTAAAGCATAGTTTAGGCAATCGACGTGTTATGTAACTTACTATGCAAATAGCGGCAGCAACAAGAATGACAGTGACAAAGCGATACAAAAGTTAACGTGTTGTTGAAGTGCTGTTAAGTTTTTATGAATATGGGCGCTTACAAATACTAAGTCCAACTCACCTGAGGACCACCGCCTTCTCCTCCCAAGTTGAAATTGCTGAACATATTTGCGAGGTCTTGTTCTGACAGCGGGGTCTGCAGGGTTTCGGTGTTTGTGTTCAGGTTCTGTAGGGTTTGGGATATGGCTGCTGATACCTGAAAGATCGAAAGAAAAAATATATTTATAGACCTAACCGAACAAAATAATAATAAAATAACAACAATGAAAGCTGTAGTCACATATTATTTTATGTTATGTTTATGTATGTTTTTTATTATGTATATGTTTTTTTTACTATGAATATTGGTATTATACGGTTGACTGGTAGCGACTGCTTTTATAAGTCCGCCTTTTGTACTGGTTTATGCATCAAAGATTAAATAAATAAATAATAAAGAAAAAAAGAAATTGTGGGTTGTTAAATATTGTTTTATTTAAACTGACATTTCACAGAACGACGTCATCGGGATCGGAACAGTTTTGATCGGACTTTTTTATTGCGTGCAGTGAAATGAATGGATTAAATGAAGCAACCATCTGCAAAAATGTGCACCAAGCGCGCGTGTTGGAGTACGGCTTCGAGCCACCTCATAGTAGAATAGTTGAGAGGAAGAGTCTGCTTAGCAGTGAGAAGGCTGTTGTTTTCAGGTGCGTTCCGAATTGAGTCAAAATCGATAATAGCGCGCTTACAGAGCGTCCCGAATTGAGATATCGCGCTAACGGCCGTCTAACGTCAGACAGCTTGACGTCACCAACGGCGCCATATTGCGCTCACAGCCATAATGATCCAGAGCGTTATCGCAAAGAGCCTTATGTCAGAATTATGGATGAAACGTCAAACAGACATTTTCGCGTATAAATATTTTTGCCAATAATCCTCAGAATTAATCTTTGCCAGGACATTTTTTTCTGTGATAACGTGACAGAAAGTTTTACTACGAGAACCGCAAGTTTGTCGTGGGAATGATAGAAATTACAAAGTTTAAAAATTGTTAGGCTATGTGTCACTCACTAACTAGCGGTCCGAAATGATTTTGGCGCTGACAGTGCTATGAGCGCAGATAGCACGATTTCTCAATTCGGGACGCCTGATATCGCCGTCAGCGCTCACAGAGCTGTAATCGCATTACGGACCGCACAGTTTGTATAATAGACTAGACTCACTTCATCTATCTTCTCCTGGGCAGCCGGGTCTTCGACTGGCGCCACAACGTCGCCGGCCTGGTTGGCTGGCTTCAACACCTGGGCTGCTGCTTCTGAAGATTACACGAAAACTAAATGAGATGAAAAAATTCGGAAGGCGCGAACCGTTGAGCGTCCTAAGAGCCTGTTCACATTAGTGGTTGTTGGGCGATTTCACGGCGAGACCACGCCACGATCTTGCAGCGATAGTTGGCGATAGAAAAACTGACTGATGGATCCGTTCAGTAATCGCCCAACAAACGCTACACTAAACAGCTAAATTGATTCTCGACTCGTCAATTAGGCCTTGTCAGAATACCTAGCTTGTAGTACAGTCAGGGAATGAATGGGTTGACCACCCTAAGATCTGTTTTTGCTCGCTCAATGATGACATTGACAAGATCAATATTGGTGCAACTGTCAATAGTGAACATACAGAGACTGTCTCGTTTACGCTCTAGTAAATAATCCTACTATCTTCATCATCACGGTCTAATTATAGGTGCGTACGCCAGGGGACAATTTTCGACTTCGCATCAGTACTGACATAACATACCTCTTTTAAATATAATATCATGGCCATAAATTGCTTGATTAAATATTTTAACGAACTTACCAGCCATTTTAGAGAATGTCTGTGCAATTTGTTCTTGCGTTATCTGCTCCTCTGAAAAAATAAAAGAAGTTTTTATTCAAATGCATTTAGTTGTTTTACGTGAAAGAGCAACACGGCACATCCACACATACAAACTTTCACAATTATAATATTTGTCGGAAGTAGGGTGACAGACAGAAAAATATTAAGACGTCATGTTTTTATGTTTCAGCATCACATTATTTTACAGACAAAAAATCTGTTTGTAAACATTGGTGAAACAGGTAAAATATACCAGAAAAGTTCGGCCGGTCTGTTGATGGTCTCGGTAGCACAGTGGTTAGTGCAGTCGCCCGGTTTGGGAAAGCCGTGAGTTCGATTCCGTGGCCGGAAGCCAAATAAATATCTTTTTCTGGTTTTCTTATCTTTAGTAAGATGATAATGCATTATCTAATGCTGAAATATAACAACCTATTGTTGAGCTTTGCTTCAAGTAGGGCATGAGCCAACGAGCCAGCCTAAATAGAAACATATTTATAGATTATTACCTACTTACACCATCAACCCGCGTAATTGCAAATGACGTAGTGTATAAAATTAACATACTAATTAATGTTTAATTAACATAATATGCTCTTAATTTGCATTAGCAGTGATTAAATCAAGTTTACGTAGAAGTTCTAGAAGACTAGCTGATTGAAGCAATTTCAACATAATTATTCATCTTACTAATATTTACTTATTAACATTATAAAGGCGAAAGTTTGTATGTGTGGATGTGCGGTGTTGATCTTTCACGTAAAAACTACTGAATGGATTTTAATGAAACTTTACAATACTTTGAAGATACAATACTTTGAAGAAAAAGAGCATTGCCTACTTCTTTTGGTTCATACAAATCCAATTATTGCAGGCAAAAGGTAGCATCATTTATTAAAACAGTAGAAAAGACAAGAGTTTTCACTTGTGAAGTCCAAAAGTTAAATAAAGTTACGCCGTGACGATGGGACATCTTGAGGCTCCCCCGGAGCCTGGGGAAATGGGTGAAATGGCTCACAATAGGCGGACTGATCACCCGCCCCACTGCCAGAGTCCACAATCTTTTTTTTTTAACTCTGCTTGCATTGCGATCTATCCCAGGACATTCAGCAATTGGTCATGGATGTTATATGTTGTCTTGTATGGCATTAGTCCAGTGACATATCCAATATGTCACATCAGAAGGTCCTCTGAGCCCCTTCTCTTCAGTCTGCTTAAAGTTGGTACACTTCTAACTAACTTTGCTGCTAAAATCTTAGGATGGTTTTTCAATCTGTCTGTGTATTTGACTGAAGTTTTAGAAATTTCCTATTATAATAACACATAAAATTACCTGGTACTCCACTAAAGCTGCCCAGAATAGCGGCCATGTTGGTCTCAAACTGTGCCGCTGCTTCCTTGATGAACTCCTCACTCCACATGTTCTGTGGAATGTCACTTGCGTCCGCCGGATTTGCAACGGATTGCTCTGGTTTCTTTGTCATTTCTTGGAGAGCACCTGGAAAAATAAAATAGAAAATGTTTTAGGATTGAAGAGAGGAAAACCCGAAAAAGACATTCGGTCTTGGCTTCAGATCACACCCACATCTTTTGCAAACCAAGGAACAGCACTAACTATTTATGCTACCGAGACCATTAACAGAACGGCCAAATTTCTATAGTATTTATTACACCAACTACTTGTAGGAAGAATCTACTTGAGGTATACTTTTTTGACGGTTTCATAGACTGTTGTTTCCAGGGACCAACTGTTAGGAACTCTGGTTTAGCCAAAATTAATTTGTATGAATTAATTACTACCAGGCCATGATAACTGCAGTCGAGATTTTAGGGTTGTAGTACGTCAAGACTAAGTTTTTACGACTATACTCAAATTAGCATAGAATTTTAGCAAATTTCATAGGTTTCTAGCGTATTTATAGATAGAAGTCTAAATTTTCAATACTAATCGACTAACTATAGCTTTTTATTACATATAACTGAATCAATAACACTGTTAATTTATTCTTAAGTATCCTAAAAGGTTTAAGGTCTAAGATCAATCTGTTTTAATTATACAAATAAGGTTAGAATTGTGTAATACTGCCGTCGATATAAATATATTCCACTTACTGTCCAGGAGGTCGTCCAACTCAGGGTCGACTTCATTTTTAGGCGTATCCTTGTTGTCCGACATTTTAAAACACTAATTTGTATTAAAATTAAACCAAATTCAATCAAAAAAAGAGAAAAATTGATATTTGTGACAATCAGTCCTGTCAAAGATTGTCAAAGTACTCAAAGTCAAAGAGGAGACGAAAAAATTAATGAATGAAAGGAATTCAACTAGTGTTGTGTAAGCATAGGTTCAATTCAAACGGAACTTTTAACTCGATTCAATTCAAACAAAAATATTCAAGCATGGAATTCCAGAGTTCATGATTTTAATTAAAGGTATTGTAGCAAACCGTATCTATGTATTCGAGTACCAAGACACTGAATTAATTTTGCAACACTATGAACAAAACTTGAGTTTTGTGCTTGTAAAATTGATGGTGTCACGTGGTGACGTGAATCGTTCCCGTTGTGATTAATAAAATAAAATTATCATACCATAAATTTAACTACATTTTTTTATTAAGACATCCATCTCGCCACATAGAAACTACAATCCTGAAACATGCTTTCAAAGCTCTCGCACCTGACATAACATCCGTCTGGTCACAGGATCTTGTCTTTCTGTGCTGGATGAGGAACTTTTCACCCTGTTCCTCACCGCCGTAAATTGTTGACCCTGAGCATGAATGTCAGCAAAGCTTTCGCATCGCTACGTCATAATACCTCTTCAAGATACATAACCCCGGCTCAGTAGGGCATCACTCTGACTCACTGGAGCATCAGCCCGACTCACTGGGGCATCACCACAGGCAGTTTCGCCTCACCGTGAACGATGCGGCATTGTATTCCGACTTACTGGCAAGGTTTTGGTTCTCTAGCTCTGTCATTAATTCTTTATTTTTTTAGTTTGATGACAATCGATAATATTCATCTAGGAATATCGATTGGCATCAAACTAAAAAGTATGACATACATCACTTTTTTGTAAATGAGGTGAATGAACCGAATGGGCTGTCAATCACGTGAATGAATGATTTCCTTCGATTGCGTTTCGATACCTTAAAACAATATATTGAATCAAATTACCTAAATGGTGCGTTTAGTTGTTGCTCTAATTTTATTAAGTTCCGGTTTCCGGTGAATTAGGTGTGTACTCCAATGTGATTATTGAGAGTTTAGTATCATTGAGGAAATTTAACGGATTTTCAAAGAAAAAAAACGGTTGTTTCTACCCGCCACTAGAGGCCGCGACCACGATGCAATACAAATCCACTTTAACTGCTGATGACGATTTTTTGTGTTTGATCCAGAGTGCCAAATATTAGGTTTGCAGAACTGAACGCGGAGAGCATGTAAACGCGGATTTCCAGAGAGAAAAACGGTTACGTCTACTCGCCACCAGAGGGCGCGCCCACTATGCCAGACAAATCCGCGTTCACTTGTTCGAAGCGTTTGGTCCCGAAAACTCGTACCTGGCACTCCACTCCACACTGAAATAATGTTGTGTTATGAAATAATGCACTTTAACTTAGAGAAATAATTTGGTATTAAATAATAACTCGGTTATTGTAACATACTTTTATTACAGCCTGCACACCACACAATTAAACTAGTTAACTTCTTAGATAACATTGTCTATATTAACAACAGTAAAAAAATAAAAATATTATTAAAGGTTTTAAAAACAATACCAAAGCAATGGAACTTGTGTACCAAAAGAGATAAATATCTAAAGTTAATACACACAATAAATATTTTTAATAGAACTCGGTAACAACATTTATAATAAAGCTATTATTATAGCACTTTACACGAGTAAAGCTCATAGCACACTTTTCCAGCACGGCAACTGCACGGCTCCGAACCAGCAATTATCTTGCCATTTAAATTTGAACCTTAAGTTGTCAGGACGCCAGATGTGAGTTGAGTGTTATAGTAGCGGCGAGCACTAACAGCTCGCGGTTGACTTTCTCAAATCAATTTTATTGCAAAATATATTGTACCACTCACAACTTGAGGTTTGAATTCGAATGGCAAAATAATTGCAGGGTAAAAGCCGTGCACTTGCTTGCCTGATGAGTTATGATGACCATAAGACGCTACTTACAAAAGCGAAGCCTTAAATAAAAATAATAAAATATAACTTTGCTCAATCTTATCTTTTTACAAAAAATAGGGGTTTATTGCATAGTTTTTCAGAGGACTTAAGACGAATTTCATTCGACCAATCGTATGGCATTAGTAGTAGCGCCTCTTGCGGCGGGTAGACGTAACTCTTTAAACGGGGCCGCAATACGACCCAACTCCCATTCGGTGTCACATCACATCACAATAATTAAAGATAACATTACAAATATTCGTTCAACAACAATAAAATGACAAGACCGGACTACTTTTAAATGGAAAGTAATCTTCACAGATGGCGCCGCTAAGCCCAAATTAAAAGTTCTACAATGTATAGGAAAAAATGGTTACTTCTACCCGCCACCAGATGCCCCCACAAAAGTCATACAAATCTGCGGTAACTTTCTGAAAGCGTTTGATCGACGAAATTCGCCTTAAGCACTCAGACGTGCTGTATCTTCGTTATTTGAGGCAACAATAATATTTAAAACCTATAATTTAAGAGACCCATTATATTTAGGATATTTCAAGTTCTTCAGCTTTCGCGTTGCCAATAGGCATTAAACTCTTCAAGGTGGTGTCCAGGAACTCGACGGATGAGGTGAACACGTCACGGTAGGAGTACATCAGCCAGGCCAGGAACACAAAGAAGAGGGTCTTGAAGACCACGTCTACGACGTAACGGCTGGAATGAAGAATTCAAAGTCATCATCATCATAGTCTCTAATAATTCCTACAACTAACATAGCGCATTTTGTAGGTTATTGATTTTACGTTGAAAAAAAAGAGCTCCAACCTCCACTTCATTAGGTAGGTAGTTCTTTTTTTGGATTTACTAGCTGAAAGCCGAAATGGTGAGCAGAAGGCTCTTAATCTCTAATATTGAACCATCATGCCTTGTGGTTCTTCCCCTGGGAAACCCACTAGAAAACTTAAATCAGCAGAAATCTGTCAACGAATCACGAATTTGTCGACAGATTTCTGCTGATTTAAGTAGCTTTAAAAACTAAAGGTTTGTCAATTTGATTTAATTATTAGTAAAATACTAACATTTTATTCAACTTCCTAGCCTTGGGAAGAGTAGAAATGTCTTCCTTGCAGACATACTGCCTGGTGCCAAGCACATAGTGCTTCAAGTAGTCGTCAGGACTCAGGTCTTTCAGGTCTATGAAGAAGGTTCTGTCCTCTTCTGCGCTTATCCTCTTCCGGAGAGAGAGGAACCTGTTGAAGAATACAGTCGTTATTGGAGATATTGGAGGTGCCTAATGCGAGCTTCCTCGATGAAACGCATCAATGAACGGCCATGTCTACCCGCCATGAATTGCGTTCATGCGCTTGATGTTTTTGACAAAAGTTTAGTTTAGTTTTTACCTGTCATTCCTGAAATGCCACTCCTTCGTTGTATAGTATTGCAAAACGTTGAGGCCATGACTAATCCGCTTTTGGACGTTGACTAAGCTGAAAATTAAAGTAAAACATTAATTATGCCATTTATGGGTGAGTTAACCACACATTGAAAAAACAAGTAAAATTATTACAGCCCAATCTACATGGCACTAGCGTTATCTATCGGTGAGTAGACACCACAAAAAGGCCATCTATCTCTGAGTAGCTAAACTACAAAGTACTTACAAAGTCTTCTTTCCCAAAAGGAACAGAAGGAAGTCAACCAGGTAAGCAGGGACGATGTGGAAGAAGAATACACTGAGGACATGCTGCCAGTAGTAAGACTTGATAGTTCCACCTGCATGCCACAGTGCCACAGTGTGTGGGTATACTTCCACCCATTTTTTTCCTGAAAAATACATGTGAGATTTTCAGATTAGTGTTGGTATGATTGATTAAAGTAAGTGTCCATCTGTCTATTACTAAACATTGATTGGGTTTCGTATGGGTATTTGTGTTATCTTAGTTGGTAATGGTTTGCATAGCACGAGGCTTGGCCTTTCTTTGGGTCCGTATGTGATGTCATTGTTATCTTTGATTGACATTATTTGCATTTTGAATCTCTTTCAGCTCATGTTTGTTTTGTTCACATTGAACTTACCTAATTCAATGATCTCTCCCCAAGATATCTTGACTACTCCAGACAAAGTCACATTATAGACCGTGACTTCACGTAATCTGAAACAAGGTGAAACAGAGGATTTAGTTACCAGCTCAAGGATCTTTTTACAACGTCTTAAATTCTTTACTGATAGAGTTTTTAATCATTTTTTTCTGATAGTTGAATTTGACAACATTTCATTGAAAATACCACTTAAATAATTGATCGATAATTTGGACAGCCATATCAAGGATTGCTGGCATACCGTAACACCGAAATAGGTTGGGTCGACCATGATTGGTCCAAGATATTTACAACAGCTGGTGGATTGTCCTACGTTACCATAGGACTACGTTTCCCATTCAATACCTAGTCTTATTTCAAGAACATTACTTTCTCAATGACCATTTGTTTTTCACGGACATTCAACTTCTTTACCCTTTTCCTGGATTCCTACAGACTCATATTGAAAAGGAAAAGTTTGAAGTTACAGCTCAGAAAATGAGGTTAATACTTTGTTTTATTATTGTTTTAGCATTTTCCATGCAGTATCTTTACTAAAGATCTGAGAACCAGAAAAAGACATTTGGTCATGTTGGTACCCTGGCTCATAGGGTAAGTATACCAGAAAGATTCGGCTGGCCTGTTAATGGTCTGGGTAGCATAGTGGTTGGTGCAGTCACCCGGTTCGCGAAAGATGCGAGTTCGATTCCTGCCTGATGCCAACAAGACCAAATGTCTTTTTCTGGTTTTAAGATCTTAGAAAGGTTAATACTTGTCCAAAGCAGTGGCGTAGGCAATGAGGATACATCCGTTGACGACCACATCCACGGAGATTGCGTCAGCGTTGTACGAAGGCTCGCAGTGCATGGAACGGATCACACCTAGAAAACAAATGCAAATCTGTAGATCATCATCATCATGTCAGCCGAACGACGCCCTCTACTGGGCATAGGCCTCCCCTCAAGGATCACCACAACGATCGGTCCTGCGACCTTGACAAGATCGTCGGTCCACCTTGTGAAGGGCTTGCCCACGGAACGTCGTCCGGAGTGCCAAGTACGGCAGGCACAAACAGTTTCGAGTTACTTCACCGTCAAGTTTATCGAGCATAGTGTAGCAAGCCGATTAAACAAAGAAGGTCATTATTTACTAGTAGCTTACTCGATGTAGGTAGATGACTTTCAAATTCATCAGGGTCTTCATCATATCAGCCGAACGACGCCCACTGCTGGGCATAGGCCTCCCCCAAAGATCTCCACAACGATCGGTCCTGCGCTGTCCGCATCCAGCGGCTTCCCGCGACCTTGACCAGATCGTCGGTCCACCTTGTGGAGGGCCTGCCCACGGAACGTCGTCCGGTACGCGGTCGCCATTCGAGAACCTTTCCGCCCCAACGGCCATCGGTTCTCCGCGCTATGTGTCCCGCCCACTGCCACTTCAGCGATGCAATCCTTCGAGCGATGTCGGTTGTCTTAGTTCTCCTGCGGATCTCATCATTTCTGATTCGATCAAGCAGGGAAATACCAAGCATCGCTCTCTCCATTGCTCGCTGGGTGACTTTGAGCCTTCTTATGAGACCCATAGTAAACGACCACGTCTCACTCCCATATGTCATTACATCAGGGTCTTAGTTAGAAGTTATTACTCCTACTCGCCACTAGATGGCGGTGCTTCAACGCCATACAAATTCGCGTTTACCGACTCGGGACAGTTTAGTGAGCAGAATAAGCGCTGTACCTGTCGTACTTGGCACTCGGTACGCCGTCGCTATCCAATAAAATCTGTAGGTACTTACATTATAGAATTGTCGTGAAACCTAATTCCTGATGCATTTATGCTATCAGTGAACTGAGTGCCTAGAGCAAGTTTCATTGATCAATATCAGGAAGATAGTTGACGCGGACTTAGCTACGAAGAGAAGAAAAACGGTCACCGTGGTGGCTAGAAAACGTTATCTTTTAGGTTTTAAACGTTATCGTTAACGTTAGGTTGTCTGGAAGAGATCGCTCTCCAGCGATAAGACCGCCTAAATTGTACATTGTTCTCATTGTTGTGTTATTTGCTTGAAATGTAATGTTTTGTACAATAAAGAATATCTATCTATCTATCTTTTTCTGGTCGCGTTTGTGCAGTCATGATCGAATACTGAGAAAAACTCGCACTAGACACTCGATCAGACATGATATGAATTCTCATCGGACCACTTTCCATTCCTGGTCTCTTGCAGCGTTTACCTTGACATTTGTCTACAACCTAGAACTTTTCTGCTGCAACGGTTACCCCTCCGGGGTAAGGGCGGGGGTGTGTGAGGCTCGCCTGGCGTGAGATGGCAGGCACTACTCATTAAAACCCCTGGTGACCTGCTTCAGCGCATATCCAGAGATCCCCGTGATCTCACAACTCCGTGCCTGTGGACCCTTGGCGCGCTATGCTGGCATAACCAACCCACCTCGAGGGGAGTTATACCTCCCCTCTACAACCTAACGCTATGTGTCACTGTCACATCACTTAACCTATTCAATTAAGGTTATCAAACAATAAAAATTGTTAGCTTCTTACCTTTGCCACTTCCAACCAGCAGACCTGTTGGGCCGTTAAGGTTGTCCACCCATCCTGGAATGGGGTCTTTCCACGCCGCAGTCACTGAAAAATACCAAGTTTTACGTATTGGTTAGTGCAGCCGCCCGGTTTGCGAAAGATGCTGGTTCGAGTCCTGCCTGATACCAACATGACCAAATGTCTTTTTCTGGTTTTCAGATCTTTAGTAAAGACTAGCGGCCGCCCGGGACTTCGTCCGCGTGGACTTGAGTTAAAAAAAATGTAGAGTTTTATTTAAATCAATCTTGTAGTTTTTACGTGTACAAAAAGGGAGTAACTTTTCCCGTTTTCCCAATATTACTCTTCACTGCTCTGCTCCTATTGATCGTAGCGTAATGAAAAGTATACTATAACCTTCCCAAGAGTATGAAGAATAATTGTGCCAAATTTCATTAAAATCCGTTGAGCAGTTTTTGTTTCTATTACGATTATACAGCAGACAGACAGACAGACAGACGAAAATTTTACTGATTGCATTTTTGGCATCAGGAGCGATCTCTAATCACCTCTTGATAGGTATTTTTTAAATATATTTCATGTACAGAATTGTCGTCTCTACAGATTTATTATAAGTAAAGATACATGGAAAATGCTAAAACAATAATAAAACAAGTTTTACGTTTTTACATGCTGTTGTCTTCCAAAACAACTATAGGGGTTCAAAACGGGCTGGAGACACATTTCGATAACATCATCACCCTATTGCAGTCCACTGCTCGACGTACCCTCGTCGATGGTAGGTACGCCACAAATCACTCTTCCACTTTCCCCATCCAGTCTCTACCAGCCTATCTTTAAGTCAACAGTTTCCGTAGCCTTCCGTACGCCCGTACAACACTACGTTTGCCTAGCCATGGCCTTAATTTGAGAACCTGTCTCCTCCACCGATTATCGGTTCTTCTACAAATAAGGCCAGCCCACACAGGCTAATGTGGTGATGACTGCAATGGCGAAATGCATTGAATACTCACCAATTGATGGCCTGGCAATAGCCAGTGGGAACTTCTTGCTGTATTCTGCCACCAGGTCTTCTGTGATGGCTTTGGTGTAGGAATACGTGTTTGGCTCTGATTTTATTAACCTGCAAAATAAAGTCGTAAATACAAGATCTGTTAATTAGCGAAATGGAGACTAATGCTGTTCTCGAATCCACGGGGCACGGAGGCGTTTACATAGGGCACCTAATACTGCTGATATAAGTATGTCCCATATTGCAGGGTTTTGTGGATGTTGATGGGAACGTCTCAGTACGAGCCATACTCCGACACGTGACCCATTTTTGGATGCTAGTTATAAACCTTACAGTCATCAGATGTCGCCTCAGTCAAGCCATCTGAAAGGAGCATTCCGAAAGCTACAATTCCCCGAGGGAATTTTCACCGCGTGGCCAATTAAGGCTTCGAGTAACAGCTTGCTTTTGGCATACTTAAAAACACTTACTCAGGCTCCAAATAGTCCAGCAGTGGGTCGTCCATCCACTCGCAGATGTCCATGACCTTCCGAGGACTGTGCACAGCTGGATACAGCTGTTCTTCTAATACATCCAGCTGGCATCGGCAGTATGCGGTTGAGAGATGGACAAACACCTGGAAAAGTTGGACCCAAATGTTACTCTGTTTTTAAGACGTAAGTTTATTGCTACACATAAACTTACGTGTACTTAATGATGAACACGATTTTGACGACAGTGTCAACCTGGGCACAGGCCTCACGCTCAACTGTGAGTGCGGATGGTTGGAGGGGAGATCAACCTTCCTGTCAAATGACTTGAAGCCGCCCTAACATCCATCCAGCTGCTCTGATGTCTAGCCGAGGCCAACTGCTCAACGTGCCTTCTGAAGCGTGGAGATTACCGAAAAATACATCATCTCGGTCAGGGTGTTTTTTTACAATGGCGATCGTTGCTGATTCACTGTCGCAACTGAGCCCCGGAGACCTCAATCGGGCACCGTAGTAACTGACCTCTAGGTTCTCCATGGTTTCAGCCAACTGCAAGACACGATGTGTCCCAACTGTGTTGAGGTTAACTGCATCTTTCAGTTTCTGGTCAAATCTGCAATAAAGAGGAGATAGTTAACCAAAAAATACTACTAGAAAAAATACTTAATGGAACACAAATAAATCAATAGTGAGAGCGTCGTGGGGCAGTGGTTTAACACTGCTTGAAACCTAAGTGAGGACAGCTATGCTATTCCGGTGGTCGTCGACACTCACTTCGCTTGTGCGAGGTAACTTTAAAAATCCATTCCTTCGCCACCGTCGTCGTTTGAGAGAAAAGAACTAAGCCAAAAAACACTTTTTGATTATTTACATACAAAATGAGAGAAAATACTAATTCAAAGTCAAGCGTATTGATGATTGAGGTAATCTCATTTCAACATCGATGCTCGCACGTGCGATGTGCACCGCCGGAATAGCACGGCAGGTTCTAGTCTGCTTCCTCTCCGATGATGGAAAACTCACGCAACCCAGATAATGGCAGTAGGCTTACCCTTGCTTCGTTAGGATCAAATTTCGTCACCGTCGTGTCAAAATTAAATAACTGACACCTTTACCGAAATTCACTTTATAACATTTTTGAATATTTGAAAGTATGATCTACATTTCAGTCTTTAGCCCGTTGCGATATGTATAATACTCGCTTAGATATCTTCGTTTTAGTAAAACTTTTGACCATATATTACAACAAGGTTTGTACTAGAATTTCCGTGGAACAATTGAATAACTGGTAAATAAATTAAATAACTACATATAGGGTAAAAGTGGGATAGATGCCCCACTTTTTGGAAGCTGACTATAACTTTTTTTTTTAAAGCACTATTCGAGTGAGTTAACTATTTGTAACAACTATAGTCCTTATACTTACTATCTACTCATATCATTATTCAATGCATACCGTAGATTTGTAGATATTCGGCTCTAAAAAAAACTTATTGTTTGAGGATAGACGCCTACTGTATGGGGTAGTTGCCCCTGGCAAAATTTCGACATGAGTATAGATGCCCTACAGTGGGATAGATGTCTCCGTAATAAATAAAAAAAAATGTAAAAAATTAAATAAACTGTTTATTTGCTTTCTTAGTTGCAATAATATATTATAAGGTTTTCTTATCCAAATATACCGTAAAACTTCTTGTCGTGTCGTGTCCTGTCGTGTTGTGGGAAATCCTGCCTTTTCTAATTTTTGTATGTGCGCTACGAGGCGTTTCTCGTTGTCAAAGTCCAGTGTGGGATGTTTTCCTGAAAAAGAAAAAAATAATAGGTAAGTATAGCCCAAGTACCTGTGAATAAGTAATAGAGATATATGCCTCTAAGGGCGTCTATACTCAGACAATAGTGGGGCCTCTATCCTTTTTATTAGGGATAGACGCCCCAGCAAATAAATAAAAATACTTAAATAATTTCGTAATTTTATAAACACACCATAAATATAAATTATACATACTATTTAAATAACAATACACACTTAAAACTTACCTTCGAAAACGAAAGTTCTGAACACGTCAAAATGTCACTGTCACAAGAATCATGCAAGCGCGATAAAAATTTGCAACTTTTTTTAACTCAAGCGGTGACACTGCACTCCTGTCGAAGCGCGTGTGCGGACTGAGCTGTGCGGGGCAAGATCTGTAAGAGGAACTTGGTACTAGAGCGTGAACTTGGTTTTAAATTCTCTTTTTTTAAGGTGCGGCGTCTATCCTCCAAGGGCGTCTATCCCACTTTTACCCTAAAGGGCCACTACAATAAAAAACAAAGTCAACAAGATACTTTGTTGAATTCTGCCACAACTCACTCCAAAACATTGTTACAAAATTTAGTTGTGGCAAAATTGAATAAATGCGCTTGTTTAATATTTCATTATAAAAATGATACTTAAACATAATTTTTAGATTGATAAGTGTGCTTAATTAGTTTTTCCTGTTTAAAGTCTTGAATAAAAATCAAGCTTATATCAAGCAAACTAAATAGGTAATCCAAAAACAATAAAATTGTAACATGTTTCTGAATCCAACCTCTGACAAACAACTTCAGATTACACCCAAAACAAATATTCAAATATGAAAATTAAAATAAATCAAGATGACTATTCCGATTCAACATCTAGCTCATTGACGTCAAGTTGAGCTGATGATGCAGGCAAACTTTTACGACGATACGATGCATGTAGTTCACGATTTTGAAGGCCATATTCAGTAATTGCAGCAGCAGGTGTTCTTCTTGTTTGTAGACTAGGCTTGTTTAACGTATCTAATGATGGATAATAATGCCCGGAAATTATTTTTCAAAACGTAAGCATTTGATTCTCAACCAGGCGTGGCGATTCCTGGCTACGGGGGCGGTTATGGTAACCGCGGAGCAGGGGGTGCTAGGAATCTCCGGGTAAGATCCAACTGCCACCATTGACGACTCGACCTGGCAACATTTAACTCGCGCACTCTGAGGCTCGACGCGAACCTCGTGGAGTTGGAAACATTTATAAGTTACATTGGGATATTATTGGGTTATCTGAAGTCCGAAGAGAGGGGGGAGGGGAGGGAGGACTCGATAATCCTGCAATCCGGTAACTTACTTGTAACGTAGAGATTATTGATGTATTTATATTAGAAAATAAGTAAGCGGTTTAATGTGACATACGGTTTTAATGAATGATCAAAACATGCCATAGACACTAATAGACAGAATTTTGGATGACAAATGATTGTCTATACTTTACATCTCCCTTTCTTTGTAAACTAAAACATTGTTTACTAAACTTATATTATGACTCAACAAATTATTTTTTTATTTACTATGAAAATATCAAATTTGCAAAACCACCTGTTATGCAAATGGTTAGCTAATTATACCTATAATCATACACTGTTTCTTAATTATAATAGGACTTAACATATTAATTTTTAATTGCCATTAAAATAACAAAGTTTGCAAAACCACCTATTATGCAAATGGTTAGCTAAATAGACAATCATACATTGCACAGCACAACTTAAAACTAACTTATAAAATAATATTGTAATTACTAATCTAAGTATCATCAAAGATCAAGTCTATTTATTGGTTTAATTATTCTACCAAATCTTGATGTCTGATGTGCTGTCGCTGGTTGAGCCAGGTTTGACTTTTGCGAATGAATAGAAGTGTTTGGTGATGAGCTTGTTGATGCTGGGAGTGACTTAGGGACAGCTGGTGATTGTTCTTGTGCTGGAACCTGTTGTACAGCTGGTTCATCTGTGTATTTAGTTTCAGGAACTACCACTCTGTTGCTGGGAATGTCTGCTTGTGTCTTGTGCAGATGACTGAAGTTTCTACGTAGGATTTGGCCTTGATCAGTTTGGATGATTACAGATCTTGGTAGACCTTCTGGCTTTTCTACCACTCTTGCCCCTTCCCATTGGCGATGAGCAACTTTGTGTCTAACTTTTTCATTAATTTCAAAGTTCTCTGGTCTTTTAGTGTGCTTATTGCTGTAGTTGGCTTGTTCTTCTCTTAGACGTTTTAGTTCAGCTGTGACTCCTTGTATTATTTTAGGTTTTAGGTTACTATCTGTTGTAGGTAATGGAGATCTTGTAATTCTGCTGTATAGACGTTGGTTGGGTGAGCCTAAAATATCATTTCTTGGTGTATTTCTCCAGTTTAATAAAGCAAGTTGAACATCGGACTTGTCAATACAACATTTTTTTAATATGTTCTTGGCTACTTGAACTGCTTTTTCGGCAAGCCCATTGCCTTGATGGTGATGTGGACTGGATGTGACATGGTTGAATTTCCACTCTTTTTGAAATATCTTGAATTCTCTAGACATGTATTGTGTTCCATTGTCAGTTTGTAGCTCTTCTGGTGTTCCATGTACTGCAAACCATCTTTTCAGTTGTTCAATAACTTCATATGAAGACTGACCTTTTAGCTGTTGGAAATCTAAATATCCAGAGTAGCTGTCACAGATTACGAGGTAAGTTTTTCCTTTTAATTCAAATAGATCAGATGCAACTATCTGCCAAGGAAGTGTGGGAACCTTTTTAACTAGCACTATATCTTTAATATTGGCTTTTTGTGTTTGTTCACAAACAGAGCAGGTTTTAACTAGTTTTATGATGTCGTCATACTGACCTTTCCAGTAGAGAATTTGTCGTGCTCTTCTTAAGCAGCTTTGTATACCTGCGTGTCCTTGATGAATATTCTTTAGCATTTTAGGGATCTGTGATTTTGGTACTACAATTTTATTTCCTTTGAAAATTATTCCTTTGAGATAGCTCAATTCTTCTTTGAAGTTAAAATAGTGTTGTAGTTCTGTGGGAAGTTCACTGACTTTTTCTGGAAATCCTTGTATTATTGTCTGAAGTAGTAACTGTAAATGTGGATCTTCCTTTGTAGCTGTAATTAATTCCTCTTTTGCGTCAAGTGACATAGGTAGTATTACTGCAATTTTCAAATTTTCTTCTTGTTCATATTTCAGATTAGATGCATCGCAGTCTCGACTTAGGAAGTCTGCTAAGGGTATTTCTGTGCCCTTTTTAAATATGACTTTTGGTGCGTATGGTGCAAGATTGAATATTATGCGTTGCAGTCTCGCTGGAGCAGATTGAATGTTTTTCTTGAAGATTGTCTCAAGTGGCTTATGGTCTGATTCCACTGTCAGTTGTTTACCATAAACATATTCGTGGAACTTCTTACATCCAAACTGTATAGCAAGTGCTTCTTTTTCAATTTGTGGATAATTCTCTTCAGACTTAGTTAACGCTCTGGCACCATAGGCTATTGGTTGTCCTTCTTGAAGAAGTGCAGCTCCAAGATTTTTCGAACTTGCGTCTACGCTTAATGTCACAGGTTTATTTACATCATATAGTCTCAATACTGGTGGACTTTGAAGAACTTTTTTTATTTTATTCAAAGCTTCTTGATGATGAATTTCTCATTTAAAGCTTGTGTTTTTGTGTAACAAATCTCTCAGTGGATTTGTTAGATCAGACATTTTTGGAATAAATTTGTTGAGGTATGTGATCATTCCTAGTAGTCTCTGTAACTCTGTTTTGTTCATTGGAGTCTTCATTGCTTGTATAGCTTCTACTTTTTCTGGGTCTGCTTCTAGTCCATCTGCTGAAACAATGTGTCCCAGAAATTTTATTCTATTCGACTCAAAAATGCACTTATTTTTATTAAGTTTGAAGCCTGATTTCTTCAGTGTTTCTATGACGTTACTAACAGTTTTTTGTAGTTCTTCTCTACCTTTGGCATAGATAAATATGTCATCAATTGATACTCTTACATTTTTAAATTTACTGAGTAAATTAGTTAAAATTTCTTGAAAAATTTCAGGTGCTGATGACACACCAAACGGAAGTCTTTTGAAAGAATATCTCCCCCATGGGGTAGCAAAAGTTAGTATTTTTTGTGTCCTTTCTGACAGTTTAATTTGCCAAAATCCTTTTGTGCAATCTAACAATGCAAAGTAATTAGAACCTTTAATATCAGCTGAAATTTCCTCTATAGTAGTAAGTGGAAAATGACGCCTCAGTATGTTTTTATTGACATCTGATGGATCTATACAGATTCTTATTTTGCCTTTTTGTCTAACAATTACCATAGGACTTACCGCAGGTGTAGGCTCTGTTACTGGTTTTATGACATCTAATTTCACCATTCTATCAAGTTCTTGCTTTACCTCATCTCTAATAGCATGTGGAATTCTTCTTGACGGTCTGATTTCAAGTTTTGGGTTCTCGATCAGGTCAATATGATACTCATAATCTTTATAACAGCCTAAACCTTCAAAGATGTCGTCTTTATGTTCACTTTCCTGTAGTGTTTTCACTCTTGCAATAAGTTCTAACTTTTCACAAGTATCAAGTCCTAGGATCGGTGTCACCTTTTCTTCAACTATTTTGAATATTATGTTGTTTTCTTCATTTTTTATTTTGCAAAGCAGCTCTGCTTCGCCTAAAACTGCCATTTTATCTTCTGTATAGCTTATTAAATTTTTTGTTCGGCTTGGCTTCATACTTGCATTTGTTTTGCTCATTAAGTGTATTGGTAATACGTTGCATTTAGGGAATGCAAATCCGTTTTCTTATCAAAATCCGGATTTTAAAAAACGGATTTGGAAAAAATCCGGATAATCCGGATTGAATCCGGATTTTGCCTCTTACCATGCAGAATTCTAAGTACTTTAAAAATGCCATATAAATAGTGTAAAATAAGCATTACAATACGTATTCAGTATAAGAAGTGCGCATAAGAGAGTCAAAACGCATAATATCATCGTTTTCAAAACCATTGATTGTGATTGTGAAATTAATTCTGATATTAAAAATGAGTTTTCGATTGACCCCAGTCTCGCCTGATGGTAAGTGACGCAGGTGTATCACGCTTACCCAGAAAATGCCTATTCACTCTCGCCTGAAAGTCACGAAGGTTGTATGCATCCGGAAACACAGACACAGGGAGAGCGTTCCACTCCTTAGCGGTGTGGACTAGAAAGGAAGCCCCAAACCGCTTAGTCCGGACCACCGGAAAATCAACCACAGGGGGTGGTGGGGGTGAAAGCTCTCACGGCGTCTAGTGGTACGGTGGTTGAAGGTAAAGGGTGGTTGATACCGCCCTTTACCTGACCTGATCTGATGGTCATGAAGTTCCTGCGCACGCTCTCCAAAATACACCTTAAAAAAAACGATGCTCCGGACTCTGAGGTGTGGTTCCACCGATCAGTCTCTTGGCCCTTCGGTCTACTGGGCCCAGTGCATCCAGCTGGTATTTGGCAGAGCCTTCCCAAAGGTGGTAGCATATACGACCGAACTTGTGTTTGGTACAATTGTAGGAGGTGATCCCCTATAAACTAAACGAACACAATATTTTCATTCTCGTGCCATTTAGATACGATTTATCGTGAATTGAATATCTAGCCTACTTGCCGATAGTGCCAATACCTTCTCATTGCTATGTTTGCTCAAACCTGGATCCTTGGAACCAGGAGATTTAATCATAATTACATATTTTCACATTTGGACACTAATTAACCATTTTTATAATGGCACAAAAACGTTAAAGATATATAAATATATCCAAGAAGGTAATCCTGTTACTCCACTTTAAACAACACTTCCAACCAAAAAGTTAAAATATACTTAAATGGAGCATCTGTTTGTATACATATTAATGCTCGTGATTGTACAGGACGTGATCGTACGAAGATTGTCATCTATCTAGTGCGTAAAACTAGATTGTTTTTTTTTTCGATGAAATATCCGAAAAATCCGGATTCGATTTTCAAATCCGGATTTAAAAATCAAGTAAAAATGACGGATTATCCGGATAAAACGGATTACGGATTATCCGGATTGCATTCCCTAGTTGCATTGGGCTCCTGTATCTAGTTTAGCAATGAATTTCACATTACCTACTTGTATTTTTTCTGTCCAGTCTTTCTTTTCCCCGGCACGTAAAGCTGATATGTATACCTCATCTTCAGAACTATTTGAGCTTTCTTCTACTGTATTCACTCTATTTTTCTGTTTGGGTTTGTTCCTCATAGTGCGGCACATACTGGCAAAATGACCATTTTTATTGCACTTGGTACATACTTTGTTAAATGCCGGACATTCTCTGCGTTATGGTCCACATCTCTTGCAGTCAAAATATTCGTTCGCTTTATTTTTGACACCTTTGTTTCTCACTGCTAATACTTTATCTGCTTTGTTCTTACTTTCGAACTCGTCTAGTTGTTTGGAAGCTTGTTCACTAGTTTTACAGATCGTTATAGCTTTGGTCAAGTCTAGTTTATCTTCTGTCAACAATTTTTCTCTTACTTGATTTGATTGGATTCCAAATACTATCTTGTCTTTCAACATTTCGTCGAGTAAGTTGTCAAACTCACATTTACTTGCCTGAGTTTTAATTTTAGTTAAAAATTCGTTAAATTGTTCGTCTTCATTCTGTATAATTTTGAAAAATATATATCTTTCAAATGATATGTTTGTTTTAGGTGCGAAGTACTCTTTGAACTTGTCTTTGATTATTTGTAGGTTGTTTTTTTCTGCGTCGCTTAGGTTAAAACTATTGTATATTTCGATCGCTTCTGAGCCTATCACCGCCATGAATGTTGCAGCCTGGACTTCGGCTGGCTTTTTATCTAGTTGTACAGCGATTGCATACCACTCAAATTGTTGCAACCACTTTTTCCAGGACGTGGATTTGTCAGAGTCAATTTGTAGGTTGGCTAGCGGCTTAATTCCGGATACTGCGTCGTTCGTCGCCATTTTACAACTTTCTCACTATTTTCTTTTATTTGACTCGTTTTATCCCACTTCTGACACCATGTAACGTAGTGATTATTGATGTATTTATATTAGAAAATAAGTAAGCGGTTTAATGTGACATACGGTTTTAATGAATGATCAAAACATGCCATAGACACTAATAGACAGAATTTTGGATGACAAATGATTGTCTATACTTTACATTACTATACCACGGAGAGGGCGACCAACAGTCCCTAAGTGGTGTTGGGTTCATCTTCACAAGTGTGTCAACAACGTGATCACTATCGGAAGTGTTTCGAGCAGGGTAGCGTACCTGATACTCAGAAAATCGAAACGATATTCGCTGAATGTCATTCAGGTCTACGCTCCGACTTCGAAACACGCCGATGTCACGGTGGAGGCTATGTATGAGGAGATTTCTAAAGCCATGCATAGCCATAAAACCCACTACACAGTTGTGAGGGGGGATTTTAATGCGAAGTTAGGGCAACTTGGATTTAGGCAACGGAACAATAGGGGCCAGATTATTGCTGGCCGACTTCATGGAGAAGGAGAACCTCTTTATGATGAACTCTTTCTTCAAGAAGCCCGTAAACCGCAAATGGACCTGGATCAGTCCGGACGGTAGGGTCAAAAACGAGATCGATTTTATCACGACGAAGAAACATATATTAAATGGTGTCGCTGTGATCAACGCTGTTAAGACAGGAAGCGATCACCGCATGGTCAGAGGCACATTGAATATCGACGTTTAAGGGAGCGCGACTGATGACATCCACGCTCCGACCTATAGCGGCTAAGATTCGCAAACCCGAGTGCTTTCAGCTTCAAACCCGCTTCGAAGCTCTTGAGAACAGCAACGATGTAGACGTATACCAAAACGCAACCATGTTCGTCCGATTACAGAACCAGAAATCGAAACCAATCTAACTACAGCGAGGCGTGAGACAAGGAGACGCTATTTCTCCGAAATTGTTCACAGCTGAGGATATTTTCATGCTTCTGGACTGGAAAGGATGCGGCATTAACATCAATGGCGAGTACCTAACACACTTGCGATTTGCCGATGATGTAGTTCTTATGGCTGAGACCTTGGAAGACCTGAACATGATGCTCACACCTGGGACAGGCAGTCCAGTTAGGTTAGTCCAACTTCGAGAAAGAGATTTCTCGTCAAATTCAGCTCGGATGGGCAGCGTTTTGGAACCTCTGGCATATATTCGCATCCGAAATACCTAAATGTCTCAAGACGAAAGTTTTTGACCAGGGTGTTGTTGTAATGACATATGGGAGTGAGATGTGGTCGTTCACTATGAGTCTCATAAGAAGGCTCAAGGTCACCCAGTCACCCAGTGAGCAATGGAGAGAGCGATGCTGGGGATTTCCCTGCTTAAACGAATCAGAAATGATGGGATCCGCGGGAGAACTAAGACAACCGACATCGCTCGAAGGATTGCACTCTTAAAGTGGGCGTATACATAGCGCGGAGAACCGATGGCCGTTGGGGCGGAAAGATTCTGAAAAGGCGAGCGCGTACCGGACGACGTTCCGTAGGCAGGCCCTCCACAAGGTGGACCTACGATCTGGTCAAGGTCGCGGGAAGCCGCTGGATGCGGACAGCGCAGGACTGATCGTCCAGCAGTGGGCGTCGTTCGGCTGACATGATTACAGATTTTTTCACCAAAATTGCATAAATAAATGGATAAAACAAAACGAATAAATCAAAAATTAGGTCAGTAAAAGTGAAGCAAAATTAAATAAGCCCTCTTATTCACTGGAAATATTCGTATTAGTTACTTCTTGGGTGTGGCAAAACTTGTTAAGTGACATACAAAAACTTGATAACTGCAACTTAGTTGTAAAAAAAGTGTGTGGCAAAACTAAATAATTACTTTTTTATTTTTCTATTTAAAACAGTGAAAAGAAACATCATGGCAGACTACTTAAATTATGAAAGTAAACCTGCTGTATAACATATCGAAAGATCCACAGTAAATTTTCTTCACCTTAAAATTTTATTGCCATTTTTATGGAAAAAAAACACAAAAACGTGAATATCTCAGAGTTTTGGTTTTGTCAGTTATTTAATTTTGACACGACGGTGACGATTTGCTCTGTGAAATACGCTTTTGAATGATCCGGTAACTATGACGGCAACAATCTAGAGTGCCTCTGCCTCCCCCGTTTGGGATATAGGTAGTCCATCCGTATACCGTTCCAGACTGCAAGTATCCAATGCACCACCATTTATATTTTACAAGCATCAAGTTATCGGCTCTGGGGTTGGCTCCTGAACATAAAACCTAGTAAGGTTGAGTCACCTCCTCGATAGCCCTCTGTACCCTAAGACCTGCACAGAGGCGGATCTAAATATTAAGACGATTGATGCAGTCAAGGTCACCAAGTTGTGGTGGGGTTCTGTTTGATGCCATTGCTTCAAAGAAGAAATATTATCAAATGAAATGAATCCTTCTTCTTTTGCGTCTTCTCTCGTCTTTAGGACGTCCTCAGGCAAGGTGGAGTGATGATCTGCGCAGTATGGCCGGCAGGAGCTGGGTGCGAGCAGCTGAAGATCGAGTTCAGTGGCGTGTAATAGGAGAGGCCCATGTCCAGCTGTGGACTGCAACAGGCTGATAGTGATGAATGATACCTTCATACCTGACACAAGCAGCGCTATGGAAGACCACGTTGCACCGTCTCTGAAGTTCAACTCTGTCGTCGTTTGACATGCCCAGTCCATCCTCCAGGATGTCTCCAGGAATCAGCTTAACCTTCTGGAAGATGTCCGGGGTCTTCTCTCGGACTACGTCAAATAGCTGGAAAGGGTTTCAAAATGTAAGGCTGCATTTCATACATCAGTCAAAATTAAAAAGTAGTCAATTTCAACAATGATATTATAATAAATAGACGTAGATAGGTTACTTGTGCTAAAAAAGTGGCGCCCAAAATCAGGACTTCGACCACCTGAGCAAAGCATTGACAGTTTGAGACAACACTGCGCAACATGTATCTGTCTCGTTTTTAAGCTCTAGTAAATAATCATGCTATATATCTTGTACACACGCCACGGTCAAATTATGGTTACGTGCGCCAGGTGTCAATTTTTGACTGCGCGTCAGTACTGACACAACGTATCTACGTCTTTTTTATTGTAATATCATTCAATTTCAACAGTAAGGACTTTTGAATCATTGCAAAGAAACCATTATTATTCAGAAATTAGGACACAAATATGATAATACGAAAAATAAACTGAATTATTTACATAATAATTATGTATATGTGCAGCCAACGGCACAACAGGCTACCCATTTCCATTTTTATCTTGAATTTGCCAAAATTACATTTCATTTCATAACAAAGAGGGCCTATTGGAAATGGGTAGCATGTCATGCCGTTGACCGTTTATAATATGACTCTACCGCCGGCGTCGGGAGTTGGTTTCTACTGAGAAAACCCAAGTCAAGGAACTCAACAGTATTTTTTTAAGGACTTGCACTACTTGGTTGAACCTTTAGGCCTGCTACTCTTTGCGTTATAACTGACACTTCACTGATCAGAAAACTAACCTTATTGCTGCAAAGGTCTTTGAGCCTCTCTTCTCCAGTCAGACCTTTCTTATTCCGGAGAAGAAGGTAGATGGTGTCCACCTGTGGACAGCTGCGGAGAAGCTTCTCGACTAAAGCCTGGAAATGCCCAAATTTGTTAATAAGTTACTTTTAGGAAATAATCGAAAAGCTGAACTCTTTAGAGTAAGCCTCATTAGAGCGCTTTTCACGTATCTCTATGTATGAAAATGGATTCCTGTTCGTTAGTCTCGCTAAAACTCGAGAACCACTGGACCGATTTTTCTTATTTTGGTTATGAAGTATTTGTGAAGGTCCAGCAAAGGTTTAAAAGGTGATTAATCTTAGAAAATGCTAGGAATATAGTGAAATAACAACAATTTAGTTTTCTTATAGCAACCGTTTCTACCGGTCACGTGACACTGAATGCTTGACAACAGAACGAAGTCTGTCGGGACAGCAGACTGCTAGGTAGTGTTTTAATAAGCTACAATATGCGTTGCGCAATGTTTTAAAGATCGTTCACCTTTACTGAAAATCATTGTGGTTCAAAACTTCATTGTTTATTTACTTTACTTAGACCTTGAACTGTTGCATAAACTGTACTGGTTGAAAACTCTTGCTCTCAGGCCCAAAGTAACACAATCATATGTGTTAGTTATGTGTCTGTGTGGGGCTAAGATCAATGGATCACCCTCAGTCATTACATTTTTGGTCTAAATGTGAAAGTGCTTGCCAAAAGGCAAAAATATGATAAATGTTCAGACGGTCAATTTCTATCCATTGCTCCATTACTTATGGTCTTTTTTCTGGCACTTTCAAATGAACAAAATTGATGATGTCCTATTTGAAATCAACCCTTTAAACAATGATCAAATTGGTCATTAGGGTTTGTCTTGTTAATTGTATTAATAAACTAGATGTCTGATTCTTTTGTCAAACATTGACAGGTAGAAATAGTTGCTAAGGAAAACTAAATTGTTATTTTTCACTATATTCCTAGTGTTTTCTCATGCTCACTCACCTTTTAAACCTTTCCTGGACCTTCAAAATTATATCAAAAGCAAAATCGGCCTAATCGGCCTAGCCGTTCCCGAGTTTTAGTGAGACTAACGAACAGCAATCTATTTTTATTAATGAAGGGGAGATTAAATTGAGAGAAACCTTACCTTCCCAACAAATCCAGTTCCACCAGTGATGAGGATACTCTTCCCATTGTAGAACTCTCCAACCGTAGGAGCCATTGTAGAGTTCTGTAATTAAAGTTGATTAGATAAGCTAGATTGTTATTATAACCGTCCCATTGCTGGGCAAAGGCCTCCCCAAAACTTCTTCACTCTCTACAGTGTTTAGTAGACGCTGATTTGTTATGTTACCCTTTTATTTTAAGTACCTAAATCCGCGTTAACTTTCTCGATGCGTTTGATCGTGGGAACTCGCTCTAGCCACTCAGCTCATCCCAGAAAGGCGTTACAGGTCTGCCGTGAGACCATTTCACGTTTTGGGGTCAAAATTGACCTCAATACAATCAATATTTCGGCCCAAGTCAAAATAGTAAAAAGATATACATAGTAATGCATTGCATGCAATGCATCAATGCAATGCATGCATTGCAATGCATCCATTTTGAAATCACATTTTACATACATTGTTTTCGCATTCTAAGCAAACACTACAGTAATAAAATTGGAATAAACCAACTTCAACGATCTCGTAGTTGGTAAAGTGAAATTTAAATGGTGAAACACTGATCACTTATCACAATCACATATCATTTATCATTATCAACCATCTATATCAATAAATTAATACACACACAAGTTTCTTAACTTATTGTTCCTATTGCTTCTTAACTTATTGTAGACTGCTTGTTTTTGCTCATACCGTCACTATCTCGAAAGTTAAACAGGGTGTTTCCGCAAATAGGGAAAAACTTTTCATACCATAATAAATGTCGATAGGAATAAGACACTAGTTTAAGTTTTCGAAAATAACGTAAATTTTTTCTAAATAACTTTTGTCGTTAACTAGGTATTTCGTTTCATTTATTGAATATTTTGTTTCACCGAACTTTTCAGTTTTAATTTTATTCTTCATTCATAACAATGTTACAAAAATCAACTGTTACATAATTAGCAGGACTTTATTGATGACTTATTGAGAGCACTTTGAAAAAACACGTCTTGAACCTTTCTAGTGAGAGACTGATAAAAAATTGTAATGATCCTGACATCGTCTGAGTGTCACAATGACCTTTACAAACGCCCTTATTTAAAAAAAGGAAATTTGCAGAATTTATTCATATCCATATAACTTTTTCATTGCACAACATAAGTAAGTTACAAAATATGGTTAAAACATAGAAAAGTACAAATCGAGATACAAGTTTATCGATTGACGCGCACTATCAAAAGACAAACTCATGAGTTTTCATAAATAAGAGGTTAGACACCCTGTATCCTGAATAGTCAATATAAATAAGGAAGTTCAACGACTTGTGCAAGTTAAACAAGAGCCGGGGCATAATCTTCAAATAGTCAGAGGTTATCAAGGTCACGGTTTGGTTTAATTTCTTTCAGTTTTAACCAGTAAAGGTCATGTCAATAGGCACTACTAAAACACACAATAACTGTCAAAGGGATATTGGATATTATAGAAAAAGGGAGCGAATTTAAAAGGAGATTTTATTTTCACATTCGTAGACACACTCAATTACACTACGCGATTGTGAATGTTTGAATAGACCGAACTTTTATTTTAGAGAGTTTCTTTTTTGTCGAAATGAGGGAGAATACCAATTCAAGGTGGAGCGAATAGACTATTGAAAAAAGCGTGCTTTTCTGAGGAATCGAGATGAGAAAATGATGATGGTGAGAATCGCTAGGCAGGAATAGGTTTCCTACTGAAGATTGAATGTCCTTTGCTCGAATATGATATAAACAAGCCTTTCCTCGAATAATTATTAGTCGATAAATAACTATACTAGCTTGAAAGTTCAATTGATCGATGTATTAAAATCTTGAATGACAAAGTCGAAAGATCGGATGCGCGAACACGTTATCTCGAAGCATTATGTATCCAAATACGATATTTAGAATTACCTAAATAGTGAAGTACCTATTATTTGAAACAACAGTAATAACGTATTATTTCTTGAAATATTTTCGTCGGACTGAACTAAGTATTTCAGATTGTTATATTCTTTTCCAGATTTTGAAAGTTGTACCAATAGTTTCGAGGAATAGGCTATCATTCGAACTCAATATAAGGAAACCAATAAGGAATATACAAACTTCCAACACATTTCTACTAAATAAAACTTTAAAAATGAAAAAAACAAACAAACGAATCCTTAGGATATCTTCAAAAAGGTTTGCACTATACTCGTACGTCCGGGTGTCAATTGGCCACTGATCAAACTGCAACCGTACAGCCCTTGATTAAGGAACTTATGCAAAATAGTATTCATTGCACTTACAATAAAGGTCAAGTTACATGCCAATGACCAGATTAATATATGCCAATATTTGGGACACATGACACAGCAATGCACTTTTTGATAAACATTGGTTTTTGATGTAGCGAAGGCCGAACGTTGAACTGGGGCTGTGATAAGTCCAATGAAATTATAATGAAAGGGGCTGGGAGATTCTCATGATCTACCCCCATCAGAATGGCCATCGGGTCCTGTCATCCGGTAGCCAACCGGCACGATGGAGCATTCGGAGATTTTTCGCGAGTTGGCGGGGCAGCCTTTCATAGGTGGCTGGCCTACTACTTGGGCCTAACTAACTGCGGTCAGCCAGCGGTAAAACCGTGCTTCAGATCTCGCTGCTCTACAAGATTCGAGCTTCGGTTACATTGGCACCGCCTCGTTGCACTCAGTTTCTCAGAGCAGCGCAAAAGTCCATTTTTTACCCGTTGAAAAGCAGCACTTCCCGCTGCTTGGGTAGGGCAGCGGGGGAGTATGGGACTCGTCCACCCTAGAAGGGGGTGGGAATACCCACTGAAACACCGGGGCGGCCTTCTTCTACACGTGACCAGGGTTAACCGAGGATTCTCCCGAGGAGACACTCTACCGGTAAAACCCTGGCGCGCTCTGCCGGTATTCCGGCTCACCTCGGAGGGTGTAGTACCTCCCCTCTTACACACCCGCCGGTGTTCGACAGTGCGAAGCCACCCCACACTGCCGTCCTCCTCGGGGTCGCTTAATGAAGGCACACGACCTAACCTCTCGTAATAGCTCCCAAGGCATCACGTCGGAACACGTTGAATACGTTTTGCGACGTATCTTTGCCTTGGTAGTGGTAACTAGCCGCGGCCGAAGATTACCGCCAGGAACGAGTGACGTGTATCCAACCCATGAGTTCTCACCTTACCTTGACAGGGGGGCTTAGTACCGGTGGTAGAGAGGACCGACGGTCCTCTCTACGAAGAAGCGAAGAGAACTCAGGCGTGGCAGTGTGGTGAACTTACCACCCACCCGCTGTGGCCTGTAAGGACGGCACGCGGTGTTGCGGGCCCGGTGGGGCCTGCAAGCGCTCTGAGGCGCGAGGTAGGGGCCGCACAATCTGTTGGTGGGGGCCAGTAATCCGAGGCTGATCCCCCCTGTGCGTCGTGGCCCGGTATGTCATTAATTATTAAGCCCCTCGAGAAACTTTCTTTACACGTTTGACTGACGAAACTACACAAAAACGCAAAGGCAGTCAGTACACAAAATGGTTCTTTGGGGAAAGTGAGGAACAGGGTGTGAAGTTCCTCATCCACCATAGAAAAGGGAGGATCTTCCGACCAGACGGGTTTTGTGTCTGCGGGCTACTACCCGACAGATGTTGTCGAGTTTTTCTATCTATGCGCAATCGCTCCGAAAACTTTGATAGCGCGTTTCAGGATTGTAATCGTAGTTCCTATGTGGCGAGATAGATGTCGCTACAGTTCAAATTGCACTTAAAGAATCGCAAACCCCTTGTCTAATGCGTATATCGTTTTGTTTACCTAATTAAAACAATATGACAATATTAAACAGCTACCTATGTCAAATCCTTTGTTGTGACAATTTCCGTGATTATTCATAATAAAAGTTGAACAAAAAAATTTGAATTGTAAATCATTATTTATTAGCTTAATCGGTTTTGCGTTGTAGTGTGAAAGGTGAAATTTCGCAATGTTTTAATTTTTTATTTTAGAGTTCGTTGACAGTGTTTATAATAATTTGTTAAAAACCAAATTATTTAAATGACGGCTGTTGTTTGGATGAGTCACCATGTTTATTAGGGCAGAGGTCTTAGGTTCAATGCACGTCAAAAGTGGCTATTTTTAGAGTCAATCATTATCATCAGAGTGCCTACTGGTGGTTTTTCTTACTATTCGATCACGACTGCGTAAACGCTAATTTGTATTTTTATAAGTAAATCCATGTTAACGCAGTCGTTATCGAATAGTAAGAATAACTCGCACTAGATATTGAGGCATAAATCGAACTCACGACTGTTTATAGTCTTAGATGTACACAGTGAATTAGACGTACCGGTAAGATGGGGGTAATTGGTATCTGGGTCTTAATTGGGATAGGACTGTGAAGATGTTTCAAAGCTTTATTTTTCTTAATTTCTTGTATGTTTTTATATTCACTACAGATAAAAACAAAAACACCCAAATATAAAAGAAATACAGCTCTTCACTTGAGCTTTGAAAAATCTTCAAAGTACTGTCCCAATTAAGACCCAGATACCAATTAACCCCATCTTACCGGTACCTATAATTTGACCGTGTGTACAAGATAGCATGTTTATTTACTAGAGCGTAAACGAGACAGATACATGGTGCCCAGTGTTGTCTCAAAATGTCAATGCTTTGCTTAGGTGGTCAAAAGCCCTGATTTCCGGAGCCACTTTTTAGCACGAGTCACCTATCTTACATAACATAAACGGCCTATATACGTCCCACTGCTGGGCACAGGCCTCACCTCAAGTATGAGGTGGAACAAGCCATACTCCAACACGCGGGCTTAGTGCGGATTGTTGGAGGGGTGTAAGGTTAGTGAGCAACCTTAAAGTCAGATGTTATCAAGACGCCCTAAGGCCTCTGACTAGGCTTAACGATTGACATCTATCGACGTCAACCGGGACCAACTGCTTAACGTGCCTTCCGAAGCACGGAGATGCCCGAAATACACATCACTAAATTTCGGTCGGAGTGGTCACCCATCCCATTTCCGACACGGCGTGCGTTGCTTTACAACAGCGATCATCGCCGATCACTGTCACAACTGCGCCACGGGCACCTCTTCAAATCTATCTTACGTATTTTATTATAATATCATTAGGTTAAAGGGTTATTGCGGTAAAGTCAAGGAAACAGGAAGTGTAACACTACACTATTCCGGTATTTGTACTGCTAAATATAGATTGACGAAACGGTCCGTGTCGGCTTGTGTCAAGATCCGTCAGTTAAGCAAGTATCGCAAACATCCTCGATGAAATAGTTAAAAAAATGGTCTGTCGGAAATAGTGGCTAGTGTTGCTCGATTATAGACATTTTGAGTATCGATAACGATGTTACCTACGCTCAGGGATGTAACTCAAACTGAAAAGTCGGATGCACACTGCTTGGTGCCTTCATGGTCATTCCATTCGTAAAATATGGTGGTGTTCTGACCAGATTTTGAACTCATTTTATACTCACGACGCTTTCTATACTAAGTTTTCTTAAAAAACCAGGCCGCAAGGATTGCAAAGATATCACAAAGGACAATGCCTACGAAAGTATTGCTTATCTGTAACTGTGCAATAAAGTAAATTTCATCTTATCTTCCTACTGCTAGGCAAAGGTCTCCTCCAAGCTCTTCCACTGGTCACTTTTTCAGCCAGAGCTTGCTAATCTCCAGAGTGATTAACAGGCTAATCACACTGTTGTTTTCTTACTCTTCGGCGATAACCATCTGACCCCTCAGGCCATAGTTGCTCATCTTTTCCAAAATTTTGAAGAAAAAACAGAGCATCAATCTATATAGTGTTGCTCGATTATCGACATTTTGTCTAAAATGGAGAAGACAATGCCTACAAAAGTATTGCTTATCTGTAACTGTGCAATAAAGTAAATTTCATCTTATCTTCCTTCTGCTGGGCAAAGGTCTCCGCCAAGCTCTTCCACTGGTCACTATTTTCAGACAGGGGTGCTATTCCGGCGGACATCACTTCACATCTCGGTGCTTCACGCTTACTTATATCGTCAATATGCTTCACTTAGTATTTTCTCTCATTTTGTATGTAAATAATTAAAAAATGTTATTTGGCTTGGTTCTCTTCTCTCAAACGACCCCAGTTGCAAAGAAATTGAATTTTAAAGTTCACCAACCACAAGCGAAGTGAGTTTTGGTGCCCGCTGTAATAGCATAGCAGAGCTTGCTAATCTCCGGAGAGGTTAACAGGCTCATCGCACAATTGTTTTTTAGGTCTTCCTCTTTGGCGATGATTGTCTGTGGGCAGCCATAAAGGTTGCGAAATCCCATCTTATCCAAAATAAAGTCAGAGCATCAATCAATGTAGCTACAATGACTCTACCATGCCGATAGCCATCCAAGAGGGTTATCGACATTCTACCGAAAGTTGACAATACACAACACTAGTGCCTACGCAAGGATCTTTGAATAATGAAGTATAGGTGCGCAAGCGATAAAATCGACCAATAAAATTGATTGAAATGGTAGTTAGAGGGTTGTATTGCTTTGAATAATTAATTTATAGCCCTATTACAATCTATTCTGAGCTATATCTATATCTGAGCTGTGATAAAAGTTTTTAATACGATCTATCTATACTTACATGTAAATTATTTTTGTGTTGAATATAACATTTAAGGAAGGCTATAGGCTTTATAACATAGGTAACTAGTAAACATATAAAGCTGCAATTCTGATGAGACGCGAGCTCGTGGCAGCTTAACCCCCTTTTAGGGGTTGTCTTTTTGAAAAACATTTCTTAGTAAAGATAGGAAAAACCAGAAAAAGACATTTGGTCTGTTGACGTCAGGCGGGAATCGAACCCGCATCTTTCGCAAACCGGGTGACTGCACTAACCACTGTGCCATCGAGACCATTAACTGCTATACATATATTTACCTGGCAGCCAGGTTTGTTTTACCAATGTTTAGACATATATCATGAAAAGAACCCCTGGGCCCTAACCATAAGCTTATAGAAAACAATCTTGTTTTAAAGTAAGACTGCTGCAGGACTGCGGAAGGAATGCTCAAAAACCGTACCATGAAGTCAATCATTTTAGTCCTGCGAAGTGTTGGGAAAGAACGAATGATTTTTTAAAAAGCCAGAAAGGGATAGCGCTATATGAACTATATAGCACCATCTCTTTCGAAGTCTACGGTCCGAATTGTCTTAAAGCATGCTTGGAGTAAAATTTCGAGAAAAGAATACTTAGCATGAATATTCTTGCAAAAAAAACTGTTTATACTGGCATTGACACTAAAGATAATATTTTCTAAAAAGGCCAGCCGAAATTAGTCTACAAAGATCATCATTCGGTCAATTTTTCATCCAAGGGGTCCAAAGCCTAAAACAATCTTAATTTGGTTTTGATGTGAGCGTGGCTTTTTGACAACCAGCAGCCTTAATGCAGGAATACTTTTACGTCAATTCTGACACACGAAAAAAGTTCCGTGAATGCAACTTCTTCATCATTGTTTTCCAAATTATATAAAAACTAAACATCATCAAGCCACTCGAGCCACAGTGAACTCTTTCTTAGGACCATAAAATAGCTTGACAAATATTTGTTCATTGATTTAGGCGGCTGATTTATTTTATTGCGGAAATGTGGTTTGTGTCGTTTTTCCTTTGCTTCGGCGGTTATCTTTATACCTACCTACTATCGGTAGGTACACAAAGAAGCTCAAAAAGCAACAATAAATAAACTTGTAAGTGGAACGAAAGTCATCGCTTAAGATACTTTATTGTGAGTTCATTAACGTGAATGTTCATATTGTGTTTGGTTTTGAAACCCTAAGGCATGTTGAATATTTTGTTTTCAAGTAACAGCTGGAAATATGAAAGATACAGACTACAATTAAGCCGCGGCATTAGGCATTCATTGACGAGCACCGCGTGACGGTCAACATGTCCGGCGACGTTGCACAACAGCGCGCGTGGTTTAAAACATGACGCGCGGCGTGTAGGTAGTGGAATGACGCGCGGCGTGTAGGTAGTGGAGTTGCGCGTCGTTGATCAACATGCTAAGCTTCATGTTTTGCACCATGTCGCGCAGCAAATGTAGCCGAGAAAAAAAGACGGCTTTAAGGTTGGGTTGCACCATCTGACTTTAACAATAACAAACATCAAAATTTCAGTTAAAGTACCGGTCAGGTAAGCAAGAATGACGTCAAATTGTCAAATTTGACAAAAACTTTAACTTTAACTTTAACTTCTACTATGGTGCAACTTACCCTAAGTGTAGTGTAACTTTCACAGTGAAAGATGTTAGAAACTAGTTTAAAATAAAATACAAAGTATAAGTCGAATCTTTATTTCACTTTCCACAGTTTCACATATGCATGTGTATGCATGTAACACATTCAAACCGTTAACGTTTATTGTTCACAGATCATTGCTACCTACCGACAAGGATTGTCTGGACTGATATGCTTGTGTTAAAATGCACAACATTCAGCAATTCTGAAATCCAAGATAAAACATCTATTCAGAAATCCTATGACTTATTGAATCCAAATCCATGTCTTCACAAACTCATCAAAACTTTGTCTTCCTGCTGCTAGACTTATCAACCTTTACTTTCTGGGCGGAGATTAAGGATCATGCCGTTATTGCTTACGATGATGAATAATCATTAATTTTACAATCATAAATATAAATAATAACTAGTTTTCCTGTTTCATTTCACCACGCTGGTTGTCATGACATGACATGACATTGACATGTTTTCGTGTCATAGTTAGCTATGGAAAAAAGGGTTAAAAAGTAAAATGTTGCTGCCAGAATATATATTTTTCTTTGTCTATTATGTTTCTATATTTTTTTGGGGAATGCTTAAAAGCATTTAGTTTTAATAGGTATTCTTGCTTAGTTGAAATGAATAAATCGGTTTTATGGGAACATTTAGTAGGGTGAAGAAGACTCGCACCTCATCGTCGAAATGTATTCAAGATAAATTTATGATACAATATTGTCTACTTAGTTAACTTAGTTAAATAACATTATGAATAATCTTTTATTTAACTTTTTTACCTAATAATAACCTACCTTGAGTTAAAAAGAATACTTTTCTAACGATATAATTTGTTATGTTAATTAATGAATAAAAGTAACCCGTGTGAACGCGCTGTTGCCAAATTTCACGTAATAACAAAATTTTAATTGTCATGGCAACAGATCACGTGATGCCTTAAAACAATATTGCTGATTGTCAAAAAGCACTTCATGGTACCAATTTCTCAATTTTGTATGGGCTCTGACAGCAATATTGCTCAAGGATAGCAGGACTTAATAAGTATTGTTTTGAAGACGTCATGGTACGAAAAAGCAAAGTAACATTGAAATAATCTTGCTATAAGAGCTCATGGTTAGGGCCCTGTACCGAATTTTAAGTTTGCAGGTAATTAGGTACTCGTTTCGACTGTACGTTGGCATAAGTCATAATAATATCACATTTCAGTCAGGTCTTTTCAGTACCTATAATTTAAATAGACTAGCTGTCGGGAGGTCTACCGCATTGTCCTGTCAAATACTAATTCAACTGTGAGTACTGTGACAGTTCAATGAATATAATATTTTACAGACAACAAAAGTCAATCTTGCCCTGTTTGACAGGTACTAAACCCAGGAAGTGAAGTAAAATCATTGTTAAAAACAAAAAGAGGAAGATACGTAACGTGTATTCTTCGCGAATTCGAAAACTGTCACATGACATTGACGTATGAATGACGTGCACGTAAACAAGTCGCTGTCATGGTGGCTTGAAAGTAGGTCCATTGGACCGACTTTTGTGTTTCCACTTTACTCGGGTGCTGTATCTTTTTATTTATATCAATGGTGTCTTACTTACTGGTGTAATTTTGGCATACGACATGACATTAATTTAATTTTCTTAAAAATAACAATAAAGAGACTGGAAATATCTGCTTGTGTACGAATAAATATATAAATAAATTAAATGTTCGATGTTCATAATTATCGTTGTATTCTAGATTAATAATGGATATGACGTGCGTGCACTTGACGTGCCATTTTTGTGATGTTTCTGTTAGATTGGTGATTCTGAATCTGAACCTGAATATTTTCCTCAACAAAAGTGTATGAGGAATGGATGGGCCTTTGCCTTGCAGAGGCACATTTAGGGTTTTTTAACAAATTCTATTTTCCTCTTGTTTTTTACGTTATTTCCCTCGAACCTTCCTCAGACTAATACTAAGTCTAAAATCGGTCTAAAATCAGTCCCCTTTGTGCCGTTTATAGGGTCTTTAGACATTACGCTAGCTAAAATGTTTAATGGCCTACCCAATGATGTTAAAAGTTGTGACAGTATATCGTCCTTTAAGAAAAAGCTTAAGTTGCACATGGCAGCGAGCACCGGCTTATGATTTATCTATCTATCTAAATATTAATTGTTTTTAACTGTATCTCATTTTAAGTGAAATGTAATATTTCTGATGAGAATAAAATTTCTTTAAACCTAAACCTAAATGTTGTTTTTGCCGAAAACGGTTGAAATTTTGGACACTTTGGACTGGACCAATTTCAGCAAAATTGGTTTAGCCATTATCGTTTTTTTCGGTTATCAATGTAACACATTTCTGAGCGATGCATTTTAGTTTTATTTCTGTTTACATTAGAAGAAAATATATTTAATCGCAGCAGCTTTATACACAGACAGTTCAGTGGCTCATATCTTGGTCATGCTGATTCTAAATCTAACGATGGTGTAATGCATAAGAAGCAAGTGCACTAAAAAGGTTTAGTCATTTACCTACTGTGAATAGCCCACTAGGGGTGGCATTCCGGCAGACATCACTTCACATCTCGGTGCTTCACGCTTACTTCATTCATCAATACGCTTCACTCTAAATTAGTATTTTCTCTCATTTTGTATGTGAATAATAAAAAAATGATATTTGGCTTGGTTCATTTCTCTCAAACGATCATCATCTATGGTCTCTGCATCTTTTTCAGACGATTTATGAAGTGACGTTGGAGATAGAGCACTTTTTTGTGACTTAAAAGACCTATCCGCGAACGGCATCACAAACTACATTTGAAGTCAAAAGACCAGAGTCGCAAAGAAATTGAATTTCAAAGGTAGCTCCCCACGAGCGTAGTGAGTTTTGGCGCCCACCGGAATACCATAGCTGAACCATTACACAAAATTGGTCGGCAAATTCCCTTTTCCATCAAACCAATTATTTATTTTTTTATCGCTGTCTGGTCTTTTTAGAGTGATGATAAAACTTTAATCTCTATAATTATAAAGTCAGTATATGTAGATATACTGACCTTCAACATAAATAAATTAACCCTGGACATTATTTCACACAGCCATCTAGCCCCAAAGTTATGGGATACGGATAAACATACTTAAAGACTTTTCTTTTATAAATACATACTTAACAAATAGGACACCCAATGTACTGTACCAAATACTGTACCAATGTACTGTTTTGTACTGTGCTGAGATCAAACCCGCAACCATTGGTGTAGTAGCCAACTTTTCAACAACTACACCAAATCGGTCGTCGAGTAATAAATAAAGTGAATGCTGAAATTCCTTTTTCAGCTCCTTCACCAACAATCCATAATTTTATTTGTACCAAGAAACAATTTAACAAAAAACACAACAAACTTACCAAAACGCAGATTTTCAGTCCCAAAGCTTATTCTGAAAGCTGACTATGCAATTTCAGCACTGCACTAGTTGACCCGACCGGCCGGACTGTCTGTCAGTGTGATATGAGTACACAGATACTGCTACTAAAGCTCCTTGCAGAATGGATGAGTGCGTTGGTTCTGACAGTTGACATTGACCCCAGGGGTGGATGTCGGATTTTATGCATGAAATTGACAGATGAATTCACGGATCGAAAATATCCTTAAATTTAAAATCGATAATCTTTTAAGAAGGTATACAAAGTGCTTTGGAATCCTCAAGAATCTTATTTTTGAACACATAAATACTATTAATTACTATAATAATTAACTAACTAACTGCCCGTGGCGCAGTTGTGACAGTGATCGACTCACGCTGGGTCAAAAATGGGATGGGTGACCACCCCGACCGGAAGCGATGTATTTTTCGGGCATCTCCGTGCTTCAGAAGGCACGTTAAGCAGTTGGTCAGTCGTTAAGCCCAGTCAGAGGCCTTAGGGCGGCTTGGTAACATCTGACATTAAGGTTGCTCACAAAACTTACTGCACAATAACAATCTGCACTGAGCCCGCGTGTTGGAGTATGACTCGTTCCACCTCATAGTAGGGTGAGGCCTGTGCCCAGCAGCGGGACGTATACATATAGGCCGTTTATGTGTTATGTATAAACAGTACATGAATAACATGTTGGGATACCTTCAGATATAAATAATCTATCTCAGTAGCGAAATCTTCGCGATGAAGGCATTGATATAAACAAAAAGAAGAAGAAAAGGCATCCTCGTAACGAAAGCGGCCAAACAAAAACAGGTCCAGGACCTGTTTGCAAGCCAATATGACAGTGACTTGTTTGCGTGCATGTTATTCATACGTCAATATCGTGTCCCAGTTTTAGAATTCGCGAAATATGAACGTAACGTGTCTTCCTGCCTTCTTTTGTTTATATCAATGTACATAATGTGACTCTACCACCGTCGTCTTTATTTTTTCAATAAGACCAATAAGACTATAAGTCTTATTGGTCTTATTGAAAAAATAAGTTACTATTTTTTTTGTTATAATTATATCCTTAAAATCAGTCTGCCTTATCCCACCGCTGGCAAAAGCCTTCCTACCAGTCCTCCACTGGCTAAGGTCCGGAGTCATGATCAAACCTAATAACTCGATCCTCGCCGCTCTTGCCGAGCAGACTTGGCACTCTGGTAGGTGTGAAGACAAGATGGGGAAAGGACGCAAAAAATATATTTGTAGTGTAATTAACATAAACGGCCTATAACAAATACTGGTTTTCCACTGCTGGGCACCACATTACATTGCTGGTTGAGCGGTATGACCGCAAGAAAATATGAAACTGTTTCGGTAAAACATTAACGAACCGTCCCCGATTTGTATAATTTATTAATATCAATGTACAAGTCACTTTAGACCGATACCGGCGCGTGCGCATCGGTACAATTATCGCTCGTAATCGGTTCCGCTCGACTGTACTTATAACAAGTATTGTATTTACACAACCATTCACTCAACTGACTGAGTTTTTGACTGGTGGGTATCTTGCCTGGTGAGGCGGTGGGAGGCAGTTTGATTCCTGTGTGGAGGAGATAATCTAGGAATATCGGTTTTTGTGGTCCACTTAGGACTTTATCTCAAACGGGGTTGTCGGAGGAGAACGAATTCAGAAGCCCACATGTTGCATTTTTTAAATAAAAGGATTAATGTAGAAGTAATATAATCCAACTAATATTATAAATTCGAAAGTTTGTATGTTTGGATGTGCCGTGTTGCTCTTTCAAGTAAAAGCTACTGAATGGATTTGAATGAAACTTTTCAATATTATTGCTTATACATCTGAATTTGAAATTGCTTATGAATCTACGTGATGTAGGCGACTATTTGTATAAAAAAGTTTTTTTTTTCAACTTTAGTCGACGCGAACGAAGTAGCGGGCGGCCGCTAGTAATATATAAATTTGTCTTTCAGGCAATGCGATGAGCGGAAGGCTTTCAAGCTCTTTACACTTCGCTTCTTCTTTCTTCACTTCACAAGCGAATTTGAACCCAACGTGGTAAGTGGTTGCCTACCACCGTTATCCATCGGTGTTTTAAATCACCGGAGAGTTGTTGCAAAATAACTAAAGTCATCGACTTAGCTATGCGGATAGCCAAGCTGCCTAGCCTGCCTAGGCGTTTGGCCTCAAATGGTCTCCAGCCTAGAACCTTTCGGCCCCATTCTGTGCAAAATCTTGTGAAGGAACATCAAATTTTTGGCCATAAATCGACTTTTTAATGAGATTCTAATTATCTATAGGTATTACTTTTGTCCTAACTATGGGCCTCATAAGAAGGCTCAAGATCACCCAACGGGCTACGGAGAGTGCTATGCTCGGTTTTTCACTACGAAACCGAATCAAAAATGAAGAAATCCGTCTAGGAGAACTAAGGTCGCCGACATAGCCCAGCGAGTTAGCAGGTTGAAGTGGCAGTGCAGGGCACATAGCTCGAAGGACTGATGGTCGTTGGGGCCGGAAAGTCCTCGAGTGGACACCATTCGAGGCCAAGCGCAGCATGAGACCAGGTGGACGGATGACCTCAAAAAGATCGCAGGATTTCGGTGGATGCAGGCCACCTATAACCAGCCTATCTGGAAATCTATAGGAGGGGCCTATGTTCCTGCTGTGGACGTTATGGCTGCTGATGATGATGATGTTCACTTGTCAATAATCACCAACAACCAAACAAAAGTGAGTTTGGTAGAATGAAACGCAGATTTTCACTTTAAAAATTAATTTATTTATTTTATTCATACACTAACATAACAAAACATTGGCGGTTCGGTCACACGCATACATTACAATAATGATTAAAATAAAATTATACTAATGAAAACGCAAGTTTTATTAAACTATTTTATACATATTTATATTATATTAGACATGGTGAGGAACATTTTCAGGTATGTATAAATGAAATATGCTAGTAGTGAGTAGAAGATGATTTGCACGAAGAGGTCCAAGTAGTATAATCTGAAAAGAAGAGAATTCATTTAGTTTTATTTATTATTGACACTCTACTAATATTTTTGGGGTTACTGAAGACCCCATTGGCCTAAATGGGGATTTTAAAATGCGCCTATTGGGGGACAAACTTAGTCCAGTCCAGGGACGAGTCCAGTCAAAAACTAATTTTCTTATATTTCTTTCAACTTTCATGGTCAATAACACTAAGATTGCTATTTGTTTCGATTTTCCAATATTTCAGCACTGTAACACGGTCACGGAGTAACTAAAGATCTTGCTGGTAAGATATTGGCAGAAATATCCGGGCTACCCGGCGTTGTATGTATCCGGAAACACAAAGACAGGAAGGGCTTTCCACTCCTAGGCGATGCGGACTATAAAGGACGCAGCCACTACTTTGAGGATAGGTGGGAAGTCTTAGGTACCACATCTGTGTGAAAGTCGCGGCATCGATAGTCCGGTCACGTTAAGAATGCAGTGATTATTGAATTCAATTTTGTCGCACACAAAAACACTGATCCACAACCTTTGCGTTCAAAAGTGTGCGTTCAGCTGGTCACTGTGACCTTGGCTTTCTAATTAGGAACGATTTAATTGGTTAGGTGGCGTGCTAGTTCAAAGGACAAGAATGAAATCACTGAATTCTTAATGCGAACGGACTATACGGAAAGTAGAGAGTGATATCAGGTATTATGTAGCCCTTTGACCTAATAGCACCGCTGGACCAAAAAAAGCGATTCAAACCGCTTAGTGGGGATTTCTGGAGAGCCGGCCACCGGTCTTTCTTGATCACCGGCCGGTCTTGATGGAAGAAATGATAGTAATCACACGGACGTAAAAGAAAGATGGACGGAACATCACAGCAAAATGTAAAGCATGGAAAGTGCTACAATTTCGTTTGTTGTACACGACCTGCTACACTCACACAAACGCACTAGCTTACTCATCATCATCATGTCAGCCGAACGACGCCCACTGCTGGGCATAGGCCTCCCCCAAAGATCTCCACAACGATCGGTCCTGCGCTGTCCGCATCCAACGGCTTCCCGCGACCTTGACAAGATCGTCGGTTCACCTTGTGGAGGGCCTGCCCACGGAACGTCGTCCGGTACGCGGTCGCCATTCGAGAACCTTTCCGCCCCAACGGCCATCGGTTCTCCGCGCTATGTGTCCCGCCCACTGCCACTTCAACGATGCAATCCTTCGAGCGATGTCGGTTGCCTTAGTTTTCCTGCGGATCTCATCATTTCTGATTCGATCAAGCAGGGAAACACCAAGCATCGCTCTCTCCATTGCTCGCTGAGTGACTTTGAGCCTTCTTATGAGACCCATAGTGAACGACCACGTCTCACTCCCATATGTCATTACTGGCAACACACACTGGTCAAAGACTTTCGTCTTGAGACACTGAGGAATTTCGGACGCGAATATATGCCGGAGCTTCCCGAAAGCTGCCCATCCGAGCTGGATTCGACGAGAGATCTCTTTCTCGAAGTTGGACTTACCTAATTGGACTGCCTGTCCCAGGTAAACATAGTGGTCAACAACTTCGAGTGTAATGTTCCCAACGTTAACTGGAGCGGGTGCAACATGGGCATTGAACATGATTTTCGTCTTGTCCATGTTCATCCTAAGACCCACTCTTTGAGAAGCATTACCGAGATCTTCGAGCATTATGTTCAGGTCTTCCAAGGTCTCAGCCATAAGAGCTACATCATCGGCGAATCGTAGGTGTGTTAGGTACTCGCCATTGATGTTGATCCCGCGTCCTTTCCAGTCCAGAAGCTTGAAAATATCCTCCAACGCAGCTGTGAACAATTTCGGAGATATGACGTCTCCTTGTCTCACGCCTCGCTGTAGTTGGATCGGATTAGAGCTCTGGTTCTGTAATCGGACCGACATGGTGGCGTTTTCGTATAGGTACCTTAGCACCTCGATGTACCTGTAGTCTATTTGGCACCTTTGGAGAGACTGCAACACTGCCCCGGTCTCAATCGAATCAAAGGCCTTCTCATAGTCCACAAACGCCAGGCAAAGTGGCAAGTTATACTCTTCGGTCTTCTGTATAACTTGCCGCAGCGTATGAATGTGGTCTATGGTACTATAGCCTTTTCGGAACCCGGCTTGTTCGGGAGGTTGGAAGTCGTCAAACCTGCGAGCGAGACGATTCGCAATGACTCTCGAAAACAACTTATAGATATGGCTCAGAAGCGATATGGGTCTGTAGTTCTTCAAGAGAGTTTTGTCACCCTTCTTGAAAAACAGCATCACATCGCGTCTGCCCCATGCCTTTGGCGTTCTGCCTCCGAGGATGACAGAACTGAAGAGCGTCTGGAGGACCTTGAGTATCGGCCGACCGCCCGCTCTCAGAAGCTCTGTTGTGATTCCGTCATCACCCGCCGCCTTGTTGTTTTTAAGCTGCTTGAGAGCCATCCTAATCTCGTACAGGCTGACGTCCGGGATATCTTCGGTATAGTGTCGGGTAAGCTTGGCTCTAGGGTCTTTAGCCTTGCTTTCAACTGTTTGCGTGGAATACAGCTGTCCATAGAAACTCTCAATCTCCCTCAGGATTTCAGGTGTGGACGTAATGATGCTACCTGCCTCAGTTTTCAGCCTCGTGAGTTGGCTTTGCCCAATAGACAGATCTCTAGCGAACACTTTGGAGCCTTTGTTCCGCTCAATGGCCTCTTTAATACGCTGGGTATTAAATTGGCGAAGGTCGCTCGTCAAAGACTTAGATATCTGTCTATTGAGTTGCCGATAACGATGGGCATCCACTGAGTTCTGTAGCCTCATTTCGTTTCTCTGATCCATGAGTAGGAGAGTATGGCTGGAGAGTTTCTTTGATTTTGGACGGCGGGTTTTAAAGTGCTTGGACCCTACCGTACGGACAGTATCCACCACCATGTTGTATTGATCGTCCACATCGATGCTTTTCTCAAGGGCTTCGAAACGGTTTTGAAGCTCGAGCTGAAAGCACTCGGGGTTTTGAATCTGAGCCAGTATTGGTCGGAGCGTGGATTTTATCAGTCGCGCTCTCTCAAGCTTTATGTCGATATTCAATGTGCCTCTGACCATGCGGTGATCGCTACCTGTCTTAACAGCGTTGATCACAGTGACATCATTGAATATGTGCTTCTTCGTCGACATGATAAAATCGATCTCGTTTCTCACCTTACCGTCCGGACTGAACCAGGTCCATTTGCGGCTTACGGGCTTCTTGAAGAAGGAGTTCATCATGAAGAGGTTCTCCTTCTCCATAAAGTCTGCCAGCATCTGGCCCCTGTTGTTCCGTTGCCCAAATCCAAATTGCCCCACTCTCAGCTCATCACCGCAACGTTGCCCCAACTTCGCATTGAAATCCCCCATCACAACTGTGTAGTGGGTTTTATGGCTATGCATGGCTTTAGAGATCTCCTCATACATAGCCTCCACTTCGACATCGTCGTGTTTCGAGGTCGGAGCGTAGACCTGAATGACATTCAGCAAATATCTTTTCGATATTCTGAGTATCAGGTACGCTACCCTGCTCGAAACACTTCCGATAGTTATCACGTTGTTGACAAGGGACTTGTGGACGATGAACCCGACACCACCTAGGGACTGTTGGTCGCCCTCCCGGTGGTATAGTAAGTTACCGGATTGCAGGGTTATCGAGTCCTCGCCCTTTCTTCGGACTTCTGATAACCCAATAATATCCCAATGTAACTTACCAATTGCCTCTTCCAACTCAATCAGCTTCGCGTCGAGCCTCAGTGTGCGCTAGCTACTAGCTTACTAGGTGCTACAAACTACGCCATTTTACTCCGTGTGACAGCGCCAATGACACGTGCTAGTCACGCACACACCTAAACTGGCAGCTGATAATATGACCGTCTTGGTGTAATTGTTGAGAAGTCGGCTACTACACCAAAGGTCGCGGGTTGGATCCCCGCGCAGTACAAACATTTGTGTGCATGAACATGTCTGTTTGTATTGGTTATCTATGTATATTAAGTATGTTTTTACAAAAGAAAAAGTCTTTAAGTATGTTTATCCGCTGTCTAGCATCCCATAAAAACAGACTTTAATTAGCTCACTTGGGGCTAGATGGCGCTGTGTGGAATAATGTCAAGGGATATTTATAATTTGTTTCATCACTCATGATTAGACGAGGTGACGTCCGTCTTTCTTTTACGTCCGTCAGTAATCAATGGATACTCACTGTTTGTGGAGTTTCCTGGCCTGAGGCAAGGTGGACGGGTCCTCCTTGAGGCAGTACTCCCTCGCCCCTCGGATGTAATCTCGAATATAGTCACTCCAGTTTATCTCCTGAAAGCATATAATCGATTATTTGAATGATACATAAACACAACATACATAAGGTGTGGTGGTATGGTGGTGGTGGTAGCTTGTCAATAGCTTTTAGTTTTACTTTTAGCTGCTATTGTTGATTTTTGTAAGCTGTTAGCTATCCTAAGAAAATAAATAAATAAATAAACGGCCTATATACGTCCTACAGCTGGGCACAGGCCTCACCTCAACTATGACGTGGAACGAGCCATACTCTCACACTCGGGCGTCGTGCGGATTGTAGGAGGGGTGTAAGGTTAGTGAGCAACCTTAATGTCAGATGTTATCAAGCCGCCCTAAGGCCTCCGACTAGGCTTACTGACTGACATCTAACGGCCTCAGCCGGGACGAACTTCCGAAGCCCGGAGATGCCCGAAATACACATCACTTAATTTCGGTCGGGGTGGTCACCCATACCATTTCCGACCCGGCGTGTGTTGCTTTACAACAGCGATCGTCGACGATCGCTGTCACAACTGCGCCACGGGCACCTCAATCTCCTAATTGATTATTTGAATGATGCATCGAATCTAAATAATCGAGTGCTACGTACGAGTTATGTGATGGCGGATTTGATTGGCATTTCTACTAGCTTCTCATATAAGAAATCATTTGATAAATTTTGAGTTAATACAGTACACGGGTTGCCTGGGTTTTATATCGGTTTTCATCGCCGGAGAGTTAGCCGCAAATTGTACAATGAACACAAAGTAGATAGGAAATCCAGAAAAAGACATTTGGTCTTATGGCGTCAGGCGGGAATCGAACTCGCATCTTTCGCAAACCGGGTGACTGCACTAACCACTATGCTACCGAGACCATTAACATACCGGCCAAATTTTTCTGGTATATTTAACTGGCAGCCAGGTTTGTTTCACCAATGTTTAGGCATATACCTTAAACACTCGAAAGAAACATTATTGCAAATATTTACTTTCGATTAAGATGAAACTAGGTTTTCTAATAGGTTATGTTTAATTTTTAGCTTTAGGGATAATGCATTATCATCTTACTAAAGATCCAGAAAAAGGCGCCATAAGACACAAAGTAAGTTTATGTTCCGGCCAGATTTGATCTCGGGACCATCGGATTCCGAGCCAGAGTGTTTAACCACTGGGCCAAGACGCTCTAGTTGAAAATTTTAACTTCTATTCGTATTGAGAAAAAAGTTTCTTGCTTCAGGCAGTCTGAAGCAAGAAAGTCATATCCCCCACAAGGGTTACTTACCGACATATCAGTGTAGAAGGTCTCGTCATCCTCCTTAGAAGCTTTCTTCTTTAGAGCGAGATAGTTGTCGTTCTTGAAGTGCCACTCTTTCGTTGTGTAGTACTGAAGTACTTCTAGACCGTAGGTCACTCGCTGTTGTACCTTTGTCATGCTGTGAAGGAAGTAAGATAAAATTAGAATTAAGAAGAATCACGAGAACATAACAAAACTGACGTATTATTTTGTAATTAAGTACACGATCTATAGTGAACGGTGAAATATCTTTGAAATTCAATTTCTTTGCTCTAAAGAACTAAACCAAATAAAAATCTTTTAATTATTTACGTACGAAATGCCACCCATCCCGGCTGACATCACTTCAAATCACGGTGCTTCACGGTTACTTCAATCATCAACACGCTTCACTCTGAATTAGTATTTTTTCTCATTTCGGGTGTAATTTATTACATCCAAATTTCCTTCCAAATTTAGCTTATTTGGCTTAGTTTTTTCCTCTCAAACGCCCGCAGTTGTAAAGAAATCGAATTTTAAAGATAACTCACCACGAGGGAAGTGAGTTTTGGCGCCCACCGGAACACCATAGCTGTACTAACCAATGATATTAAAATAAAAAAGACGTAGATAGGTTATGTCAGTACTGACGTAAAAGATAGCATGATAATTTACCAGAGCGTAGACGAGACAGATACAAGTTGAGCAGTGTCGTCTCAAACTGTCAATGCTTTGCTCAGGTGGTGAAAGTCCTGATTTCGGGTGTCACTTTTTTAGCACAAGTAGTAACCTATCTACGTCTTTTTTTATAATATCATAGGTACTAACAAACTACTTAACAACTTACAAAGGCTTCTTCCCAAGAACAACCATGAGTAGATCCACAAGATACGCCGGTACTTTGTGCAGGAAGAACTGCGCCACCTGCTGGTGGAGCCAGGAACTCTTGAAGCCACCGCCGGGGTACCACAGGCAGACGGAGAAGGGGTACTCCTTTATGTGTTCTAGACCTGGAGGAAATACATGTTATTGATTAACTAGCTGTCCAGACAGACTTGGTTTAGTTGTCAAACATTCAGTGTCACGTGACAGGTAGAAACAGTTGCTAAGGGAAACTAAATTGTTGGTTTTCGCTATATTCCTAACATTTTCTTATGTTTACTCACCTTTCAAACTTTCCCCCGGACCTTCACAAATACTTTAAACCCAAAATTAGCGAAATTGGATTGCTGCCATTATATATTAATCCTTATAAATCTTAGGGGAGGCCGTAGCTCAGTTGTGTCGGTGTACTCTATATTTATTTATTTGATTAAATAACGCGAGAGATGGCAATCGGGTTAAAGTTAAATTTCCTCGAGCGTTTGGTGTAATGTAACATTCAATAACGGTACACCGTAAGAATAAGAATGGTCCAATCCTGGCAAAAGCTCCAGTTATCCACGTTAAGCAGTTCATCCCGGCTGATTTCAGCCGTTAAGCCTAGTCGAAGGCCTTAGGGTGGCTTGATAACATCTGACAGCAAGTTATATCACTAACTTTACAGCCTTCCAACAATCGCAAGGCCTGTGAACAGCATTAGCATGTAGCATGTTGTTTGTTTATTATTCTATTTTAATGAAACTGAGTTGAAACAATAATGATCACTTACCCACGTCAATAGAATATTTCCAAGTAAATGGGTTGATTCCCGACTGTGTGATGTTGCAGATTTGGAGTTCTTTGGGTCTGGAATAAACAAAATGGAGATTAGATTGGATTAGATTATAAAAGATGTCCCTAGGAGTGAAGGTCAAATTTAATTAATCTTCTTTTTTTATATATCACAAACAGTCACATGACGTTCACTGCTGACCCCCCATAGATCGCCAGAGCGGCCGGTTACGGGCGGCCTCCACCTCTTTGGAGATCATTTGTTCACCTTGCGCTCGGCCTTTTTTATACATAGAGGTAGGAAACAAGCCTAATGTTAGACTGATTGTAAGCAGTTACCACAGACTATGGGCAAGTTTAACACCAGGAACATCACTTTTGTGTTTAGGATAGGAAAACCAGGAAAAGGTCATGGCATCAGGCGGGAATTGAACCCGCGTCTTTCGCAAACCGGGCGATTGCACTAACCACTGTGCTACCAAGACCATTAACAGACCGGCCGATTTTTTCTGGTATATTTTACATGGCAGACAGGTTTGTTTCACCAATGTTAAGGCATACCTTAAACACTCGAAAGAAATATTATTGCAATTATTTGACTTTCAGGTTTTTAACAGGTTATTTCATTTTTTAGCCGTCGAGATAATGCACTCTTGCATTGCTGATCCTGTAAGAACCTTTTCAAGCCCCTCCTGAAGAGCTTCATGCCCTTTGAGCAACTTAAAGACGACTTTAAATTCAAGTAACCTATGTAAGTAGCGACATCTTCTCGACAAAGGTCCCTTAAATCTAAAGGAATGTTGTCTCATATCACTACATAGTATAAAACAAAGTCACTTTCTCTGTCCCTATGTCCCTTTGAATGCTTAAATCTTTGAAACTACGCAACGGATTTTGATGCGGTTTTTTTAATAGATAGAGTGATTCAAGAGGAAGGTTTATATGTATAATAACATCCTATTGCACCCGTGCGAAGTGAGGACGGGTCGCTAGTTGATTTATACTTCAAATGGATTACCACCATTAAGCCATTGGGCTTAATATACTCACTTTTCTAAAGCAGCATGGTAAGCTAGAAGGATGCAAGCATTGACAGCTAGGTCCACAGGAATGACATCTGCGTTGGTGTCACCATCGCACAGCATGGTGCGGATCACTCCTGAAAATGACAAAAAAACTGTCAAATTTACTCGAGTTTATTTCATAATATATGTCAAAGACACCGCCAACAAGTTTTCTTCCTCGCCTGGTGGTTGACTGATAGGGAATGCCTTTAGGCATTAAGTCCGCAAATTATACTTTTTTCTTTCAAGGATAAATAAATAACATTTGCCACCTTATTAAATAAATAAATCCTTCTGATCGATATCGACTATAGCAGCTAATCTAAGAGAGATTAACTAGATCATTGGTTCGCAGCGATGACAAAGCAATTGAATTTTAAAGATAACACACCACGAGCGAAGTGAATTTTGGTGCCAACCGGAATACCATCGCGATGGTAAAAATTCAATTGCTTTGTGGCTAAGGTCGTTTAAGAGAAAGGAACTAAATTTAATGAATATTTGTTCTTTAGAAAGATCGCAAATGCCAGTTGCTTATCACTTAAAATGGCCGCAGTTAACTCAAAATAAATTTTTTGCGGAGGTCCTTCCACATACCTTTTCCAGCCCCGACCATGAGACCTGTGGGTCCATTGAGGTTGTCTACCCATCCTGGGAGGGGCTCTTTTAGAGCTGCAGTAACTGTGAATAAAAAACAGGTAATTTTAAAATCTCAATCTGCCGTGCTATTCCGGCGGTGCACATCGAACATCACTTCACATCTCGGCGCATCACGCTCACCTCAATCATCAATACGCTTTACTTTGAATTAGTATTTTCTCTCATCTTGTATGTAAATAATTAAAAAATGATTTTTGGCTTAGTTCTTTTCTCTCAAACGACGACCGTCGCGAAGGAATGGAATTTTAAAGTTAACTCGCACAAGCGAAGTGAGTGTCGGCGACCACCGGAATAGCATAGCTGGGCCTTATTGAGGAAAAAGCACTGCACTAATTTTAATGCTTTAAGCGCCATCTATTGTCTTTTCTCAGAACTATTTGCTTTTAACAAAACCAAGAATTCGGAGAGATAAAATATCTCTAAACCATCTAAAAATATAGCTTAAGACCGTTATTATTACATTGTTATTCATAGACATGTATTAAAATTCATTGAGATTTGTGTAAGCTATTAACCATTCATGGAAAAGTTATAAAAAGGCGTTTATTTTAGTTATGCTACTCACCGATAGATGGCCTTGCTATAACAATGGGGAACTTTCCGGTGTGTTGTGATACAAGATCTTCTGTGAGTGACTTTGTGTAGGCATATGTGTTGGGCTGTGGTTCGATCAACCTGTGAAAATATTTAACTATTACCACCACAGAAAGCGTACAATTCCGTGTTAATTATCTCGATGCGTTTGATCGAGGAAAGCCGCACTAGTCACTTTGACACGACTATTTTCTCGATGATGTTATACTTAATAATGCGAAATAGTTATAGGCAATCCTATTTTTTTTGCTATTCAGTATTGGTATTATTTTATAGTGTGGTGGCTTAGGTTGGTCCCTTTTAGTGCACACGTCATTCACTGAGACGTCTTGCATAAATTTACAACGACGTACCGCACACATTTTTGGACAATGCATGTTACACAAAGCAACTTAAAGCCCTAACGAATGAAAAACGTTCCTTACAGTACGGTCTATTGCATTTTTTGCGGCCACTTGTGATCGCGCTAATATCACTTTTGACACAATTCGGAACGAACCCCTAATTTAAATCGTACTAACTTAGGCTCTAAATGTTTGAGAAGTTTGTCTTCCATCCACTCCACACATTTCATGACATCATGCGGCCGGTGCGGAGATGGGTAGAGCTTCTCCTCAAGAACCTCCACCTCGCAGCGGCAGTATGCTGTTGACACGTGGAGTAACACCTGGAAATTGAGAAAAAGTTAAATGTTATTATTATTTTTTAGCATTTTCAATGCAGTATCTTTTATCCGAAAACCAGAAAAAGACATTCGGTCTTGGCTTCAGGCGAGAATCGAACCCGTGTCTTTGGATATCCAGGCGACTGCTGTTACCATTGAGCTACCGAGACCACTAACAGACCGTCCGAATCTTTTTAGTATATTTACCCTATGAGCTAGGATGCTTTCATCAATGTTGAAGGCAGAGGGATAACGCAATGATATTATAATGAACAAGAAGTAGATAGGTTATGTCAGTAATGCGAAGTCAAAAATTGTCCCCTGGCGTACGTACCTATAGAATTTGACCATGAGAACAAGATAGTATGATTATTTACTAGAGCGTGAACGAGACGAATACATGTTGCACAGTGTCGTCTTAAACTGTCAACAGTCAGTTCTTTGCTGGTGTGGGATCGTTCTGATTTCGGGTGCCACTTTTTCAGCACAAGTAACCTATCTACCTCTTTTTAATATGATATCATTGGCATAACGTGCTTAATACAGTAAAAACTTCGTTATTACCTCAAGTTTCTCCATTTTTGTGACCAAATCCATGACTCTCTTGGTCCCAACTGTGTTTAGGTCTACTGCATCACGGATGAACATGTCAAATCTGAAATATTAAACTTTCAGTTAGTGATTGTTGCCGTCATGTTGAAAGAAACATTCAGAAAAAAGAAATAATACGCCGGGGGAATTGGGAACCCACATGGCAAAAAATATCTTTCAATATTTGTTTCCAACTTACCTAACACAAGCAGCACAGTGCATCACAACTTGCGCTTCCCTCTGCAGCGACTGCCGGTCCTCAGCAGACATCCCCATGTCTTCCACGAGGATATCTCCAGGAATTACCTGGATCTTATCGAATTGCTTCGGATCCTCGCTCCTCAGAAAGTCGAAGACCTGTGGAGAATTTCGGTAATGGTGAATCCTATTTCAAGCCTAGTCTACGTCATACAGGGTCATACAGGGTCTTACAGGGTCTTACAGAAGGCACACTGGCTGTTCAGTTGAAGTCATGGTCAACGGAATATTCAGAAGCACACTTCACGGAGGGAATTTGAACCCAACAACATAGGGGGTGAGCCTACCGAGTACCGCCGTTATCCGTTGCTTGAGTTTTTTATCGGTGCTATCCATACCTGAAGGTTAGCCGCGAGTTCGCCATCATGAAGCTTAATAAGGAGGACATTACATAATGAAACAACTAGAAGTGTCACATTTTTTTCCTAACTAACGCAGCCAGTTTGTGAAGCGGCATCCTGCATTTAAAATCGTTCTGCTATTCAACAATAGATGGCGCTGACAGCACTTACCCGACAGCTGAAAAAAGTGTCCAGTCTTTCCTTGCTCGAATGCCCTTTCTTAGACCTCATGAGTAGATATATCTTCTTTATATCTGGACAAGACCTGAGCAGTTTCTCCACCAACACTTTGCCCATGAAACCAGTGGACCCGGTTATGAAGAGCGTCTTCCCGGCGTAGTACTCCCTTACGCTGATAGATGGCGTCATCTTGAAGTGTTATCTGAAAAGAAGGGAGAGAGTCTTTTAATATAATAAAGTGTCTCGCATATTTATTCTTTATTGCCTATAAAACTGACAAATGCCGGACTTCATGCTAAGAGGTATTCTCTATCAATCCACTTAATGGTGTGACTGAAAAATAAGATTGAAAACGACCACGTCTCATGTTTTGTTTTATCTTTACTTTATTGCTTCGTATGTTGTCTAGCAGATAATGCCTTTTGGCATTAAGTGTTATAACTTGCCTTGACAAGAAAGTTACACACACATCCTGTGTTTTGATTTAAGAAACTCCTCCCTTTCTGCTTATGCTGCTTTAAATTTATTTCCCATTATTAGTTTTAGGTATTTCGCCGAATACAATTTTATTTTAGTAAAACTATCAAAACTATCAAACAACTAGTTTTTTCCTTACACCACAACATAGTCACATCTCAACTGGCCTATCTTATGTTACACATAATTCTCTAGTCGATTACCAAAATAGCATTGCGTACCAAAACTATGTCCAATTGGCGGCTATTATGTGTACAAATAACAATAAGCATTGCAACAATCTTAATTGACCAATCTGTATGCGTTAGAGTAGTCGATAGACGACCTCGTGCAGGCGAAACGTACAAGGTTCCGTTCCTGGTACTTGTGTAGCGTCTGACATTTTTGTGATTTAAGATGTGTCCTTCAAATTAATAGTCTTACTACAATGTTATCACAAAAAGAGGTAGAGGTAGAAGTAGGAAAAGAGTAGATAAGTTACTTGTGCTATTAGAGTCAGCACCCAAAATCAGAACTTTCGAACACCTGAGAAAAACATTGGCAGTTTGAGACGACACTGCGCAACATGTATCTGTCTCGTTTACGTTATATTAAATAATCTTACTTTCTTGTACACACGCCCAAATTATAGGAAAAGAAAGAAAGAAAGAAAAGTATTTTATTGGCCGTACAGTCAGCCAAAAATGTGGTCTACCACTGTGGTAATTTTCCGTGGCAAATAAGTTTGTGTCAGTGACTATTGCTCTCTTTGTCTTTTATGATGTAACGTCATGCCAAGTGTCAAGTTCGAATTATCATATGGAACAGATTGATATTATAGTTCGCACGGCGAATGATGATCCCTATGACGTTTCAGCTGACAGTTGTTTTAGTGATGCGAAACAATTTCAAACAATTTCGATAAAATATTTTTTTTAGGCAAATGTCATGTCATTCAGCCGGTCATTCAACATAATAAGCAATTTCTACTTATTTTGAAAAAAAGAAAACGCCCATTGATGGTTACAAAACACTAGATAATAAAGTATCAGTCTTATTTTATTTTACTATTCTTTAATTCTAAAATTTATTCAAATTGCATAATTTGAATAAAACGAAAAGTGGTCGAAAGAACGAAGTAAATGTGTTTACAAGACTGGGATCGAGATGTACAATACGACAATATCATTGACCAATCGTTAATATTAAACGTCACCGATAGCAGCAGTTCAGACTCAGATTTTGAAGACCAGCTTGACTTTGCATCAGCTTCAGATTGATATAATTAAAATACAAATTCAAAGCATTTGTTAAATTTTTCAACAAGTTATCGATATTTTGTTTATCGATGTGTCCCTTCTTAGTCGATAACAGCTTGACGACGTAACTTTTGCAGCACGTACCTTGTACATTTGCATTAAGTTTTTTTCCATTATTTACGAACATTACGTAATAATTTCTTAATAGTCATTTTTATAATTTACGACGACCTATCACGTATTTATGACTGGTCTCTCAACTTCGGCATTTCAGTCAATCCTGATAAGTGTCAAGCAATTGTCGTCGGCAGTTCGCGTCAGCTAGCTAACCTCAAGAAGCGGTCTTCTCTAACTTACAACGGCATTGTTATCCCATTCAGTCCTCATGTCAAGAATCTTGGCTTATTTATAGATGGCACTCTCAGTTGGGATAAGCAGATCAAAGAGACTAGCAGAAAAGTTGTCGCCACGCTACGTTCACTATATAGGTTTAGGAATTTTCTACCACATAGCACTAAAATCTTGCTTGTACGGGCATTTGTTCTGCCCCTGATGGACTACGCTGACGTCTGCTGTTCCAATTTATCTCAGGCTTTTCTTGATAAGTTGGAACGCTTGCTCAACACCTGCATCCGATTTATTTTCGGTGTACGTAAATATGACCACATATCACCCTACCGTTCTCAGCTCAAGTGGCTTAAAATCCGTCAGCGCAGAAATGCCCGTACTCTTTGCCTGTTATTCAACGTCCTCCATAACCCAGATGCTCCAAAATACTTAAAATGTAACTTTGGATATAGGGGCGAGTGCAGTTCCCGCAACCATCGATCACACAATATCTTTAAGATAAATACACCTGTTCATACGTCCACGCATTTCGCCAACTCTTTCACAGTCTCAGCCATTCGGCTGTGGAATTCACTGCCCAATAAAATTAAACTGTCGCCAAGTAACTTTGCTTTTAAGAAAGCAATCCGCAATCTTTTCTTGCAGACGCCCTAACTATGAGCTAAATGTATCCCTTTTTAAAATTTCATTGTAGGTAATATTTAGTTTATGTATGTATGTGTAATAATTGCTATAAGTATGTAAGTAGGTATATTACAATATAATATTTATTCACGAACTTTATTTTTATTACGTATGTTGTGTATGTTTATGGTTATTTAAATTTAACATGTCGAAGATACCGCCAACAATTTTTCTGCCTCACCCGATGGTTGACTGGTAGAGAATGCCTTTAGGCATTAAGTCCGCCAATTGTACTTGTTTTCATTGTGCAATAAAGAATAAATAAATAAATAAAAATAAATAAATAAATAAAAATAAATAAATAAATAAATGTAAACAATTATGATTTTTTCGATTTTTTAATGGACCTCTAAAGGATTTGTTGTGACAAGACGTCAGTACAATGTTAAGCGCTAGCGAACTGTCATAGGGATCATCATTCGCCGTGCGTAGTATAATATTTCATTGACGGAAATACTTGACAATAGAATTGTCAGTGAGACTTTCTTTTTCAGTAGTAATAAGTGTCTCTTTAAAAAGATCGACATGGTTTTAGTTGAGCAAAATAGATTATCGCCTTTAATGAGGTTAAACTAAATCACCCAATGACGTCAAATGTCAGGCATCTCAGATATCAGACAAAACGTCACATAGTTGTGCATGTGTTAAAAAAGTCTGTTAGAAAAGTCAACCTTAGCGATCGTTACAACTCGCAGAAACTTTTGTCAAAAGGGGTAGACCACTTTCTTGGCTGACTGTACATACAGCAGACTCATTCAAAATAACAGGTGCTTACACAAAACAACAAATTGTTTTTTTTAAATGTTGTTGCAAATAATAAAACTCCGTTGAAGAATGTTTGAATCTATTCCAGAGGACGCGTTGATGTCTATTGTAAAGTGTTAAATTTTTGTAAAACAATATCACTATTTTGTAACCCATACTATTATGAAGCAATTATGTTAGGAGACCATTTTCATAAACGCAATATTGAATATAGCTGCCAAACAAATTTCTTACGCGCTCCTTACAAAAACAGTGGACGTGACGTCACGTTCCCTGTCACGTTTGTATGAAGCGTTTTTGGGCAAGTCCAAAAAGTGCATTTTAAATTGTGACATCTCTATCTTGACTGTATTGTATTGTATTGATCCTAATGAAGTGATTCTTTTAGGATTGTTTACATAACTGAAAGGTCTTTCGATAATAAACAAAAACAACTGTCTTCTAGACTATTTTGTGCATTGAGAACCATAGGCTGCATCAAAGGTTTCATAGTACTTAAACTAATGCACTATGCCTAGAAATCTGCAAGTAATACTCCATGAATACCTCGTCTGAGCGATCTGTAACTAATTATGTAATGAACACTAACAGATGTGTCTAAGATTACATAATTGAATAGTAGGTTATAAGATAATGGGAGTGTGGGAAAATCTAGGTCGAGTACTTGGGAAAAAAATAGGCTATTTTATAATCTTAGTCTGCGGTGCAATCTTTGGATTGTGTTTGTGATCTCAACTTGGTGTTGATTTGGTCTTTGTCAGCTGAATCAATGAATATGAACGGCCTATATACGTCCCACTGCTGGACACAGGCCTCACCGCAACTATGAGGTGGATTGAGCCATACTCCAACACGCGGGCTCAGTGCGGATTGTTGAAGGGGTGTAAGGTTAGTGAGCAACCTTAATGTCAAATGTTATCAAGCCTAAGGCCTCTGACTAGGCTTAACGACTGACATGTTATAGACTGTGTTTGGGTGTGTGAACAAGACATTACGATTAGTTGCTATAGCGTAAACGAGACAGATACATGTTCCGACTCCGCAAACTGTCAACACAGTAATTCTAAAAGTATCAAAAGTATTAATTAAAAGTATTTCTAGGTATTGTAATAGTACATTGTTACTCTAGGGGTGAAAGTAACTTATTTAGTCCCGAGACGGGGTTTGGCGCCCGGAACGAAGTGAGGGCGCCAATAGTTCGAGGGACTAAATAAGTCTTTCACCCGAGGTAAACACTGTGCTTTTCATTACAAATACGAGGAAAGTAAAAATAAAAACATGAATTAGCTAAAGAATAGTAAAAAAGTTAATCCAAAATGGCCGCTATCCAAATACAGCGATTTGCGTCAAACGACCAACAGAATCGACCGATTATCATTTGCTTTTGGCGTTTGAACAGTTTGTTGACTTTTGTGATTATTTGGCTATGAACAAACCGACGAACACACAAAATTTTGAGGCCTAACCGCAAAGTTTGAGCAGTATATAAATGATAATAGGCCAAGGCAATAGTTTCAATACTTCATGGTTCGTCATTCTTCGATAATGTTGTGGCTTGGGCGTGAAGCAGTTGACAGTGGATCGGCAACGATCGCTGTTGTAAGACTACAAACGCCGAAAATGGGATGGGTGACCATTTCAACCGAAGTTTTGTGATGTATTTTTCGGGCATCTCCATGCTTCAAAAGGCACGTTAGAATCAGAATCAGAATCCGCGTGTTGGAGTATGGCTCGCGCCACCTCATAGTTGAGGTGAGGCCTGTGCCCAGCTGTGGGACGTATTTAGGCAGTTTATGTTATGTTTATGTTGTAGCTCGGAACCTGTGTGGACCTGAGTTCAGTCTGGCCGGAACATTCAGGTAGTTTATTACATTCACATTTAGTTCAAAGCACAATCAATTGGTAAGCGAGAACGAACCTCATTCGTACAATGTTGCCATTTTCATTCCGTTTGAAGGGTCTTAAGCTAATAACGGTAGAAAACTGCTTAATGAAAGTTTGTGAATTGCAATTAAGTTAAGCGTGCGATTAAACTAATGGCTTAATTACTTGATTGAGTGATCTGATTTGCCTTTGTGAATTCAAGGCTTACACCCTTTACTTAACTTAAAGGGAAAGCAAGAGTATGAGCGCGTGCTTGCCGTTGATTGACGTTTGTGAATTCGGCCATTAGGTGAAGGAAAACCATGTTGGATTTATATAAACGAATCTAAATGAAGTGATATCTGTTTTGTAGCTGTGTGTACCTACACAGAGGAACTCAAGTCAATGGTCTAAACAATTGCTTACAATCAGAATATGACCTTTATTGCATTGGCAGAAGGTCTTAAAAACCTGTCAAAGTACATACAATACAGTAAAATTGTAAGGCTTAAAATAATATTGATTAATGTAACTTACAAAACAAATTAAAAAGCCAATGGCGATGTTATAATTAGGAAGTAAGTATTGTTGCAAGCTTAGATTATGAAACACTACAGAGATTTGTGACTCTGAGATTCTATAAAAGAGATTGTATTTGAACGATTTTTGGCTGTAAAGTATTGTCATGAGCCAATTTTAATTGTAAGTCTATACTTTACTATTGTTTATGAAGATCTTTATCAAATAGTGCCAAAAGAAGTCGTGAGGTTTTATCTAAAAATATTGGCTGGATTATAGTCCGTTCGCGTTAAGAATGCAGTGATTTCATACTTGTCCTTCGACCTAGCACGCCCACTTACCAATCAAATCGTTCCTTATTAGAAAGCCAAGTCCACAGTGACCAGCTGAACGCATACTTTTGAACGCAAAAGTTGTGGATATGAGTTTTCTTGCGTGCGAAAGAATCAAATTTTAAAATGACTACATTCTTAATGTGAACTGCCTATAGTTTATATTTACTTCACTTTCAATGCATATTCTCCCTTTTTTAAAGAGACTCAAGTTCTTTCACTAGTGTTTTTATGCGAAACACATAAAAACTTAAGTAGTGCGATACACAGGTACCAACAGATGAAAAACTAGCGGCCGCACGCGACTTTGTCCGCGTGGACTTCAGTTGAAAAACAAAAAGTTTTTAAATAAATATCCCCTGGACATTATTCCCCCATTATATTTTATTTTTAAGTTATTTTTTTTTTGTTTTTCCAAGTGTAAATATCTGTTTCTTTATATTGTTTGTAAATACCTATTTCTTCATAAATTGTAGCCTATGTACGATTCAGATGTATAAGCTACATTATTGTAAAGTTTCATTAAAAGCCATTCAGTAGTTTTTTACGTGAAAGAGCAACACGGCACATCGACACATACAAACTATCCCATTTATAATATTAGTAGGATAAAGACTTAGGTAATGCGATAGACAGGTTACTGTATGAATAATATTACTCGTAGTGAACTTAATATGAGAGTAATAACTAATGAAATGCAGACATTTAAACTTGGTTATCTGTCAGTGATGACATGCGTTAAGTTATGTTATGATCTCATACCAATTTGTCTTAATAGTGATGTTCCGACACACTTCATTTCATACTCGATATTTTACTGACATTTATTTTTATTTTTTTGTTCCTTACCGCCGAATTCACAAACGTCAATCAACGCTAAGCACGCGCTTACGTTCAGGCTGTCTCGTAAAATGTCAATAGAACTGAAAGGGATAGCAGCTATACTTCTGAGGTATGCGTTTGTGAATTCGCCACAAACCAACCTGTCATATTCCTTTAGTTAGTTTAATTATTTCCTTGGCAATATGGGTAAGGGCAGTAGGTTCGCTTCTTGCCACGTTGAGGGTGCATTCATTCGGCGAACCGTGGGCTTCTGAATGTTCCGTCACCATGACGGCAACAAATAGTGTGCCTCTTTCTACCCCGTTTGGGATATAACCGTGATCCATGATTTCTACGCAGGTCAAAATCATCACGATATATTGGGATACCGTTTTCGAGTATTATACTATACTGTGATGATTGAGAGTGTAAAAGGCCCCATTGGTAGCATAAATCATGTAATCTAACCCATGCTATCATGATTCCTCTGCCTGTAGGTTGTCTGGAAGAGAATCTTCCAGCAATAAGGTCACCTAAATTGTACACTCGTGTGAACATGGATTACTTACAAATTTTAATGTGTTAATTTAGTGTGCAATAAAGTATTTATCTATCTATCGACACATTTGTTTATATCCTTAATGGACATCTCTAGTACTTAATATTCGTGCTACTACACGAGATCGTGTGCCGCTACAATAATAGCTATATTATTTTAAATAAGCATCTTAAACGGAGTTATATGTTTGTATGGTCATACCGGTACACAAAGCTTTACCTAAGTAGATGTTCGAGTAACGTGGTTTGAATGGGTTTAGGGTGTCCATTATTCACAGCGCCATCTAGCGCCAAACTAAGGAAATCTTGTACTATGGTATAAGAGAAAACGAATTTGGAGGTTGGTATCATACAATTAATAGATTACCGCAAAATCAAAATTCTCTACATTTTGGGTTTTTATCACGTGTTATTTTTTTAAATTTAGTTTGTTTACTTTTGAAGTACAAATGTAGGAATTAAGTAATTTTAGTGCAAGAAAACAAGCGCAATCATTTATTGACTTACTTTATAAAATATTTAACTAAGTAATACTTTTAAAAAACAACCACTCTGTTTAAACGATGAAGACGTAGTTTTTTATTTTTTTGTTTTGAACTTTTGTTTCAAAAAAATCCTTCACCTTACAAAGTCACCCTGTATACAAACCTATGTTAATTGTTAGTTATCTCTAAAATCATGAAAAAACAAGATATGAGTCCCGAATAACTGCTATAGTAACATTTAGGTTTTTCCAAATTAAAATACAAAAACTCAAGACCCATCAAATTGGATTTTTTAATTTCTATTGAATATACCTAATTTCAAATTTGATTCATTTCATTAGCATTTCATTTTGGCAGGCTCAACTCTGAACTAGAGACAAGGCTATAAAATTTTCCTTAAATATATAGAAAAGTATATTCGGAATTAAAGTGCAATGACCCCGATTGGTCCCAATAGGGGCAGTGGTTAAAGAGGATTCAAAGTTTCAAGGACATTTTTTCAATCACTTCTTTTTCAAGTTCTTCTTAATTTTAACTAATTTTGAATTTTACCGCATTGAATTTGTTGACAAAATTGTGAATGAATCTCAGTAATTAATATTTATGTCTATTTAAATGAAGCAATAATGTCTCCAGAATAAAGGCTTGAAAAAAACCCTACAAAAAATTGCACTAAAACAATTCCTTCGTTTTTGATTCGCCCTTTTGTCCCCACCGATCAAATGAGCTAAGTGAGGTGATATTCCGGCGGACATCACTTCACACCAAGGTGCTTCACGCTTACTTCAATCATCAATACGCTTCACTCCGAAATAGCATGTTCTATCATTTTGTATGTAATTAATTTTTAAAAAATTGGCTTACTTATTTTCTCTCAAACGACGCCAGTCGCAAAGAAGTTGAATTATAAAGATAACTCATCACAGAATACCATAGCTGAACTTTGGCTGTTAATCCATGGACTGTATCTCCTCCGAATGTTTCCCTAATCCTTCTAACTACCTTCTATAAAAACTTTCAAACAGCCAAACATACACGGAAATAAGCTTTTTGTCTGTGCTTTTTGCTTAGATATTAAAACTCTGACGTCATTTGATCCGAGTCAATAGCTTTGTTTGTCTTCTGCGGTCACGGACTAATTTAGGCTTAGAAAAGGAAGTTTTGATCACTAAGATTTCTGTGTGAAAATGGAATGGGTGGAGTTTGTTGGTTCCCTATTTTGTCGCATATTTTTTCAGCTTTTCTTGGGACACTATTGTTTATTTCATTAGTTATTTTTTTTATATATGTTAATTATTATTTAGGCATCATTTCTTACAGATTACACCAAATGCCTCACAACTTTTTGTGAATCACAATAAGGGCAAAAATTTAGTGTAAACTACATTTAAGCTTTATAAATAAGTACCTAAGCCAAAAAACAATTATCAAAAAAAAACTGAAACTAGTTGTTTCGGGATCCTTTTTTCCTTTTTTCGCATATTATTTTATAAAAAATATGCGGAAAAAAGGGTTCCCAAAATTAAATAAAAATGGTTGGTTAAATGAAACTGTTGAAAGACATAAATGACCGTAGTTATACCTACAAGATCACAGAATGCCCAGGTGTACGCATCATTGTGATTTCGGGTGCCACTTTTTTAGCGCAAGTACCCTATCTACCAATTTTTATTATAATATCATCGATAAGCCTTCTTAAAAGCTCATCATTACCTTTGAGCTTTCCATGGCGTCCACAGTTCAAGACCATCAATATAATTTAGGAAATTCCTTCTATCTCATGAGTCCAAATCATAGTACAATGTCCATTCTACACACCTAAAATGATAGCTCGCCAAAATAATTCACAAGCTTGCGTAAGATAACAAAAGTGCAGCGTCATGCTGACTGGTTCGAAATTGCCAAAGTCATTCATAACATCATGGCTAATAATCGCTTAGTGAAGCAATAGGGAATATGCACTTGGAACAGATGAGGGTCATGATATTATTTTTTTGAGTACTAAATATATTGAATTCTCGTTACGTCTATAACCATTTTTCCTTATTTTTATTTCTTTGTCGATGTAAAAGTAATTATTGAAAAGTTCAAAAAATGTAGGAAATTCAAAGCGGTTGAAACAGTCGAGTGTGACGTCAAGTCTACGTTTATGTCACTGTCAAAATCAACAGTTTGTAGGTTACATTTGTGTTGTCATAGACTTGCGTGACGTCAGAGTCTATGACAAGCGAGCGCGCCATAATGGCGGCGTTTGAAACGCTTGAAAAAGTTTGAAATTTTTAACAATTTATAAATATCCTACATTTCGCATTTTTGGTTACGAATATTATTAATTAGTCATAAAGCGATATAAGATAAAAGAATAGTGCAAATACCCTATTTGACAGCCGCTGCGAATGTCCATGCGTCCACTCAGTAACACTGAGCCTATAAGGACCAGGCATTGGCTGAGTAGGGTCCATTTAATTTCATCGTGACACTGCGCCCTGGTGGAAATTTTTGTTTATTTTCCTCTTGTTATTTTTATTTTTTCTGTAACCATTTTATTCTGTTTGTTTATGTATACAATGTACGTTGCGATGTCCAAAATCAATAAACGTTTTTCTTTCTTATTATGTAATAACCTCTCGACGTTACTGCGATCGAACGCAGAAATATAGTCGCGGAATTGCCAATAGCCTAATCTAAAAGTAGCATGTCTGCAGTAGCCCTAAGAAAAGGTACTAAAATTGGAAGAACTTTACCGAATCGTTCGATACGGTGACGAATCGCCCACCCATTGGCGTCATGGGTAGGTCCAGCTTATAGCTTTAATTTATGGTTATAATGATGACTCACAAGTTTTGGAAGAGATTAAGGACAGAACAGAACAGAACCGCTAAATGAGGGTTTTTACCGAATTTTTATTCGGTAAACACCATGACCTGACCTCAACTATGAGCTGACGCGAGCCATACTTATACATGACATAACGTACCCTCACAACCATATCCCTAAGGGTTAATCAGAGGCACACTGATTGTTGCCGTAATGGTGAACGGAACATTCAGAAGTCCACATTTTACCGAGGGAATTTGAAGAAAATGTTCAACGTGGTAATGGGCCAGCCTACCCCCGTTAGCCGGGTTGCTTTGGTTTGATATCAGGGTTTTCCATCACCGGAAAGTAAGCCGCAAATTGTACAATTAACACAAAGTAGATGTGTTCCAGCTGGATTTGATTTCGGGACCACCTGGTTTCCAGCCAGAGTGTTTAACTGGGCCACGACACATGTTACAAACCTTAACTTGGCTTAGCGACAGACGACAACTCACAACCTATGTCTATCATGTAAGAAGGTGTGCCTGTGCATGCGATTTAGATTTTTTATACGTGCGTCTCCCATCCCATTTTCCAAACCTAGCGTGCGTTGCTTTGCAACGGGAATCATTGCCACTACGCAACCGTCAACTCTGGTACATAAAATAGTGTGCGTTCCCATTGAGGGTCCACATTGTAATTTTGCGCTTTTGAATTCGTCAATACTTAGTAAAAGTTCTCAAGCAATTGTAAATTCAATCACTCATTTGTAAAAGTAGGCACTCAAAAGTTATAATCGGTTAAAACTGGGCCCTCAATCGTGACCAGCAGCTACCCATATCTCATAATCTAGTTGAAGTTTTCCACTGCTTTAAATGTCCACACTAAGTAAAAGAATTTTACAACTTATTTTTAAAATATCGTCCCTTGCTGTTCACCGAATAAAAAGAAGTTAGCTAAGAAAGGTGGTCCCTCAATTGATTACCATAACTTTACTTAAAGTAGGAACCATAATGGAATTTAGAATTTCGATGCGAGTGATACTTAGTAAAAGTACTTGAACAGTTGTAAATGCAAGGTCTAGTTTCTAAAAAAAGACATTCAAAAGTTAGAAGCGTTAAGTGTGGTCCCTCAATCGAAACGCTTGTCATGAAAATAAAAGAATTTATGCAGCGTTTGGAAATTCAATAGGTGAATTTTTTAGTCTATCCTTTAGTAAATTTTTTATAGCACCTATTTCTTTACTGAACAGTTTCAAAGAATGTCCTGTTTTCTTATAAATAATCATCTAACTCGTGCGAAGAAATGCTATGGTTGAGGAGACCACACATAAATATTTTTTTAGGATAACATAACATAAACTGCCTATTATACATCCCACTGCTGGCCCAGGCCAGCGCCACCTCAACTTTTAGGTAACGCTAGCCGTGCTCCAAAGCCGGGTTCAATGCGAATTGTTGGAGGGGTGTAGGTTTGTGAGAAACCTATACACAATACTTATGAGATCGTTTGAACACACGCCGTCGGAAATGGGATGGGTGGTCACCCAACCCATTTACACCCCGACCGAAGTTTTGCAACCCTCCAACAATCCGCACTGAGCCTGTGTGTTGGAGTATGGCTTGTTCCACCTTATAGTGGAGGTGAGGCCTGTGCCCAGCAGTGAGACATATATAGGCCGCTTTTCCCACTCAAATGTTAGTGGTAACTTGAGCTACCAATTCCAATGTCGTCTCAACTGTCACTGGTAGCTTTAGCTACCAGTCTTTGAGGCACTTGGGAGGCGACGAATTTTCCGTTCAGAATCGATTTTGCTGTTACTATTTCAATTGCCCTATCCTAAAAAAAATATTGATTTTTTTTTCTACAATTTGTCTATGACATTTTCATCGACCTGGCAACGACGGACTGTCTCTATGAGACAACAAAGTAAGAAAAATAATAAGCCAAAAGATCATCTCGAGGTTATGTTATGATAATAAGTTCATGCTATGAGTTGAAAATAATCCTGTAAATAGATAATTACATAATTCACACTGAAATATATTTCAAAATAATTATTAAACTGTGTTTTACACAGATGCTGTGAAAACAGGTTACAGATTTGATTCTCCGACTACACTTCTTTGAGGACTTCTTTGAGTCCGACTCAGTCAACCCCGACACCACGTGGTACTCCACGTGAAATTACTGAAAATTGACGTTAACGAGACTTCGAACGTTATCATGCAGTAGTTGTGGCCTAGTGGCATACTATAATCACTTTACCTAAATGTGGTTTAGGTAAAGTGATTATATGTCACTTATTCACACGAATAAGTGACGTTTTAATATCCGAGGTCAGTTAATTCTACAGACGGGTACTAAAAATATGGTTAATTGAAATAGTACATTGTTACCCTAGGGGTGAAAGTAACTTCCCCCTCATGAGTTCTCGCCTTGGCGTGGCGAGGGGGCTTAGTACCGGTGGTAGCGTCCAACCGCCGGGAAGCGAAGAGGACTCACTCAGGCGTGGCAGTGTGGTGGACTAGCCACCCACCCGCTGCAGCCCGCAAGGGCAACACGTGGGATTGCGGGGCCAGTGGGGCCTGCAAGCGCCCTGAGGCGCGTGGTGGAGGCCGCGGCGCACAATCGGTTGGTGGGGGCCAGTGATCCGAGGCTGATCCCCCCTGTGTGTTGCGGCCCGGCGGGGCCGTACCGCTGGTTGCGGCAGCGGAGCCGCCCTTTGGGTGGCTCGTGGTTGCGGGCCCAGTAGGGCCTGCGTACAGTGGGTGCCAGCGGGCCGGAGTGCGGGGGTGCTCTGGCTTGCATTGCACGGCGTCCACCGAGACGGCGAAAGTGTCTGCGTACTCCAGGCGCTTTCGTGACCACCCCCCTTCGTTGGGGGGTCGGTTGGAGGGGGCTCCATTAGGGGCTAGCACTGGCGGCGGAGCAGTGCGGTATTACTTACGGTAGGATCCAGCTTCGCCGCCAAAGTGCCACGGTCGAGTGCCGTGGGGTTTTAGTCGGTAGGAGTCCGACATAAGCTCGCCGTCCCCCCGGGCAGCGAGGTATCCATGAGGATTTCCCCACGAAAAAAAAAAAAAAAAAAAAAAAAAAAAAGGGGTGAAAGTAACTTATCTAGTCCCGAGACTGGGGTTGGCGCCCGGAACGAAGTGAGGGCGCCACCTTCGCCACCTTCTGCGAGGAGGTGGTGACCGCCAAGGAAGCCGCGGAGCGGTTGGGGATATTGATCCCGCGTCCAATAGGCTCCGCAGGGCGAGGAGGTGGTGACCGCCAAGGAAGCCGCGGAGCGGTTGGGGATATTGATCCCGCGTCCAATAGGCTCCGCAGGGCGAGGAGGTGGGGAAGACCGCGGGCATCTGCTCGCCACGTCGCACCCCTCGGTGGAGGAGGTGCGGTACGGGGGTACCGTTGCCGGCATTGCACAGGCCTCCACCACTGCCTGGTAGGGACGGCTCGACACCCTCGGCTGTCCCTACTGGCCCCCCTCTCGAAGGGGGGGTCGCTTCCGGCCCGCCGTGTAGGCGGGCACCGTCCGGGGGAACGCGTAAAAGGCACGTGCTTACACAAGGTATTCCCCCACCATGGACGATGAGAGGGAGTAGTAGGGTTTTTAGTCGGTAGAGCCACTGGGGTAGCCCGTGGAGAGTCCGACATAACCCGTCCAACCCCCCGGTTGGCGGGTATGCGTAAGTGCATTTCCCCTACTCAAAAAAAAAAAAGGTAAACACTGTGCTTTTCATTACAAATACAAGGAAAGTAAAAATAAGAACATGAATTAGCTACAGAAAAAATGAGAAAATAGTTTTCCACTGCCGCTTTAACCTCTTTTCTTATAAAATCAGGCGTTAAATTCATATCAGAATCAGATGAACTCATTTTATAGGTACAAATATCTGCTATACGTTTAATATTTAAACAAAGCCTTCAAATCAAAAAGATAAATGAAGATCGAATTGCCGCTTTCCAGCCTATTTTGTTTGTTTTTTTTCAAAATATATAAAATTAAATAAATAAATATTTTGCTCAAAGCTAAGTTGTTTTAAAGAAATTGTTGAATAGTAGATTATTAACCAAAAGGGATAAAGCAGTGTCTTCTGTCGCGGGTGACGATTGAAATCGCGAGCGTAACGAAGGACTCGAGGTTAACTACCGAGCGCAGCGAGGGTGTTAAAAACATGAATCACGAGCGAAGCGAGGGATTTAATACGAGTCCTGAGTGTAGCGAGGGATTTAAGTTCACCCAAGACTAAGACAGCTTTATCACCGAGGAAAATACTCTACTTTTCGTACTATTTGCGAAAAAAATATTTATTAATATTTTTTTTTTATTTTATCACATATAATACTGGCAGGTCACAAATAAAGAACTAAACCTTCTGATTCAAATTAGCGCTCGAAAACCTCGGTAAGTATACCAAATTTAAATCACATTCTCGCCCTAGGGGATGAATGAAATTCAGTACAATTTTCTTTCCCTGTTTTTAACAGATTAAATGACTATTGTTATGTTCTCTTTTTGCGGGCTAGAATGTCACTTTTTTGAGCAAGTGGTACGAAAACTAAATTATAATCAAGTTATATATCATATATCCTATTCTCTAATCAATACTTAACTTTAAGTTATTTCAATTTTACATCGTGGATGTATAGAAAGTTAGAACATGGTTTAATAGATGTAAAAAAGAACTAGTTTTTTTTAAAAATAATTTGACAGCTGTCAGTTGAAAGTGATTCTCCCTAGGGATGAAAAGTATTACTTTCAGCCCGCTTCTCAGGTCAGTGATGACCTACTTTCAGAGTATGAGTAATGAAAAATCAATTTGAGTTGAGTAAACTTGTAATCACAGCAGATACCTATATTCGAGAAAAATGATTCGAATATCTAGAGATATCGATGTCTGATCCCACAATATTATCTTTAGTTTTAGGTGAGAAAAAATTCGTTCTTTGTTGATGACGTTCATAAAAAATTACCTCTTAGTTAAGGAGGTGCAGTGATTTTGTTCTTGGAATTCCATAGTAGTGTAGGAAAAACATGTTTTTCTTAAATGTTCGTATGTTGTAAAAAAACTCATCTTATGGCAATTAATAGGCTATAATAAAAACGTTCAACCAACCAACAGTACTTACTTAATTATTTATTTATCATAACTTATCCTGAAAAAATATTTATGTGTGGTCTCCTCAACCATAGCATTTCTTCGCACGAGTTAGATGATTATTTATAAGAAAACAGGACATTCTTTGAAACTGTTCAGTAAAGAAATAGGTACTATAAAAAATTTACTAAAGGATAGACTAAAAAATTCACCTATTGAACTTCCAAACGCTGCATAAATTCTTTTATTTTCATGACAAGCGTTTCGATTGAGGGACCACACTTAAACGCCTTTAACTTTTGAATGTCTTTTTTTAGAAACTAGACCTTGCATTTACAACTGTTCAAGTACTTTTACTAAGTATCACTCGCATCGAAATTCTAAATTCCATTATGGTTCCTACTTTAAGTAAAGTTATGGTAATCAATTGAGGGACCACCTTTCTTAGCTAACTTCTTTTTATTCGGTGAACAGCAAGGGACGATATTTTAAAAATAAGTTGTAAAATTCTTTTACTTAGTGTGGACATTTAAAGCAGTGGAAAACTTCAACTAGATTATGAGATATGGGTAGCTGCTGGTCACGATTGAGGGCCCAGTTTTAACCGATTATAACTTTTGAGTGCCTACTTTTACAAATGAGTGATTGAATTTACAATTGCTTGAGAACTTTTACTAAGTATTGACGAATTCAAAAGCGCAAAATTACAATGTGGACCCTCAATGGGAACGCACACCATAAAATACTCAAAAATCAAGTTAACATTGAACTAAGCGTATGTTTTTTAACACTGACCATTTGAGATTCTTCGCAACGATAGAAACGTTCGTAGACCATAATTAACTAATAATAAGTTCTTAATATGGCTTTTTAGGTGGGTGTATAAGTTGTTTACAAGCTTTTTATAAATCGGCTAAAAGGTACACGTGTTTGTTTGTTGATTTGTATAAAAAAAATGCTTTGTAATGTTTTCAACCGACGTCCAAGAACGTACGGACACCCAATAATATTATAATAAAAATACGTAGATAGGTTAGTTGCGCTAATAAAGTGGCACCCGAAATCAGACCTTCGAACACCTGAGCAAAGCATTGACAGTTTGAGACGACACTGCGCAACATGTATCTGTCTCGTTTACGCTCTAGTAAATAATCATACTATTTTACACATGGTCAAATTATACGTGTGACGCCAAGGGACAATTTCCGACTTCGCATCAGTATTAACATACGTATTTAATTCTTTTAAATAACATTGCGGATACCTATTTCTTTCTGGTCAGTTGAGTTGTACGGTTAACGGCATGATAGGCTACCCATTTGAGGTAATTTCCACTAGTTGTTGATTTTTGGGCATATCCGTGCTTTGGCACGTTAAGTTAGTTGCAGAATTAATTATACAAAAAGACCATTATTGCATTATATTAGAAGTGATGTGTGAGTATTATTTAACCTAGGCCACGATACGATACGATAATATGTTCTCATTTTTTAGACTATCCCCTTAGTACCTACCTAATTAAAATCTATTCGCACGGTATACTTCGGCGTCTATGGGAAGTATAGTTTTTACTGATATTTGAGATCGAGTACACGTATATTATGCACTTTTGCAACAGGTTTTAAAAGTATGCCAATTCTACTAACTTAGAACGAAAAATGAACGTTCTAATTAGGTCTCAAAATGAGTACTTAGTTTGCAAAACCACCCTGTATGTTTCCACAAATAGTAGAAAAATACCACCTCTAAGGGTGAAAAAATAGGGGATGGAATTTAGTAGGTACTGGTTTTTTGAATGAAGTTGTCAATTTGTTTTACTATGGGATACTACATAAACATAACACCCTCACGCACGACCATATCGCTCCCTAATGGGTTAGTCAGAGGCGCACTGATTGTTGCCGTCGTGGTGAACGGAACACGCCTACCGCCGTTATCCGGGTTGCTTGGGTTTTATATCGGTGTTTTCCATCACCGGAGAGTTAGCCGCGAATTACAAAGTAGGTGTGTTCCGGCCGGATTTGATCTCGGTACCATCGGGTTCCGAGCCCGAGTTTTTAACCACTGGGCCACGACGCTCTCATGGGATTTAGGGGTTTGAGGCTTCCGCTCACCCCATTGCCCGGTAAAGCTGTGAAAGTCACACCTTGGACCAGCAGCTAGACAATTCAAAAAAAAAAAACTCATGGGATACTAGACAACGATAAAAAAATATTTAATCCTTTTTTTACAAAAACTTAATTTACATAAAAATCACCGGGATCAGTAGGTACTAACAGTATCACACCAAAGAAATATATTTAATATTCTGCTGAAAATAAACTATCGCACATAATCCCTAATGTATGACTAATCTACAAATATTTGTATGACTTTCACCCATTCAAATACAAGCTAAGTACTATCACTCTACTAGTGAACTTGACCCAGTTTTTGCAATGTATTCACGTCATTATATTGTTGCAAAGACTAATTAATAATTAGTTATTACTTACTGTTGTGAAACAAGTTACAATTAATTTCATAACTGAATTTTGTATACTTGAAGAGATGTACCGAATGTTTCTACCTTTGGTTATATGAGTTTATTTTTACCGATAGTGTAATGGTGCCCGTGGCGCAGTTGGGACAGTGATCGGCGACGATCGCTGCTGTAAAGCAACACACGCCGGGTCGGAAATGGGATGGGTGACCAACGGTGGTCCCGGTTGACGTCGCTAGATGTCAGTCGTTAAGCCTAGTCAGAGGCCTTAGGGCGGCTTGATAACATCTGACATTAAGGTTGCTCACTAACCTTACACCCCCCCAACAATCCGCATTGAGCCCGCGTGTTGGAGTATGGCTCGTTCCACCTCATAGTTGAGGTGAGGCATGTGCCCAGCAGTGGGACGTAGTCCGTTTATGTTATGTATGTATGTGTAAAGGTGTACCTGTAGTTAATTGTAAAAAAGCATGCACCTTGTACTTGATTATAATTATTGCAATTACAGACCATTAAAACAATACGGTTATGTACGTACTATTCATTAACCGACTAGTTACTGCGGTAGTGTTTCTCATTATAAATATTAACTATAATGGTTAAGTTGCGTAAAAATATTTCTAACTACTTCACGTTTAGTTCAGAATATTGATGTAAAGTATTCACTTTAATAGTTTGAACTAATGATATTAGAATAAAAACACGTACATAGGTTACTTGTGCTAAAAAGTGGCACCCGAAATCAGAACTACGAACCTTCGAACACCTGAACAAAGCATTGACAGTTTGAGACGACACTGCGCAACATGTATCTGTCTCGCTTACGCTCTAGTAAATAATCATACTATCTTGTACACACGGTCAAATTATAGGTGCGAACGCCAGGGGACAATTTTTAACTTTGCGTCAGTACTGACATGACGTATCTACTCTTTTTTGAATATCTTTTAAAAACTAGGGATGTTGGCGGTCCGCACTCAAGAAGGGTTAAACCCGGTGACTCAAACTCCAAACTCTATTTTTCACATATATCTTAATGCTAAGTTGAGTGTGTTAACTATGTATATTTTACAATTTAAATTCTTATTTAGTTTATATCGATACTTATTGGTACTTTTAAAATTGGACCTAAACTTAACCAATGACCAAAGATATTAAATCTTTCGTTATTGGTTTCGGACCGACAAGGGCATATTGTATTTTTCGGCTGTCAAGTGAAAAAGCACTTCTTTTGGTTGAATGTTAAAAGTTTCAAGATGTTGTTTATATTGATTGTTATTGATTATATCTCTGAATACAACGAACCGTGTTTGACTTCTGGGGGGCTAAAACAGCAACATTTTAGATGATTCATATTATGAATCATCTAACTGACGTTTCATCTAGACCGCGGTCCGTTTCGAGTCAAAAGTGAGTAACAGCGCGCTCACACGCGTCCCGAATTGATAAATTGTATGAACGTGAGCGACGTCAGCGCGCTATTACTCACTTTTGACTCGAAACGGACCGCGGTCTAGATGAAACGTCAGTTAGCTGTTTTCATAATATGAATCATCTAAATGTTGCCGTTTTAGCCCCCCTGTTCTTAATAAGTGTCTAATAAATTTTATTTATTTTTTCTTTTAAAAACTGAATACAAAATTTGTAAAAAAAATAACCCCTCTTATTCATAAAAACAAACGCAACGCTAAAGCATTGTTTAAGCAATTGACGTGTTAAGTCACTTACTCGCAAATGGCGGCAGCAACAAGAATGAAAAAGACAAAGCGATACAAAAAGTTAACGTGTTGTTGAAGCGCTATTTAAGATTTTAGGAATGAGGGGGTAAATCGCTAACACAGCTTTCTAGGCTAATCCCTTTTAAGATGGGAAAAGACAACTTAGCCCATTTTTTCCTAAAAATATTTAATCCTACTAATATTAGGTATAACGGCGAAAGTTTGTATGTGTGGATGTGCCGTGTTGCCCTTTCAAGTAAAAGTACTGAATGGATTTTAATGAAACTTTACAATAATGTAGCTTTTACATCTGAATCGCACATAGGCGCAGTAGGCCTTTATAAAGAAATATTACTTTTCGTTTATCAACTAAGTCCACGCGGACGAAGTCGCAGGCGCCCGCTAGTGTTAAATAAATTTAAATATTTCTTGCGGAAGTTAAAATTCTGTTTGTGGACAGATTACGTTCCATGAGAGTTACCAAATCAACCTATTTTTATAATACTTATTATAGTAGTCACAATTAACAAGTTACTTAGTACCCTATTTGCATTACTTAAGAGTCACATATAGGTGCAAGGTTCTAGAGGTTATGTCTACAGAGCCGAAATCTTTGCAAACAAGTTAAAAATCTTTGTTTGTAAGTATAGATGGACATTAGATACTGGATATTATTCGACACAGCGCCATCTGGCCTCAAATTAAGCATATGTATTATTTTTTCGCTTTAGCTTGGCATTCATGTGCCCTCTGTACGTGTAAATAAGTAAATACAGAGGCCTCAATCTTATAAAACATAACATAAATTTACGTCCCACTGCTGGCCACAAGCCTCACCTCAACTATGATCACTCTGACATATTATTTTTGACTAAGACATCTCTATATATAAAAATGGATCGCTGTTCGTTAGTCTCGCTAAAACTCCGGAACGGCAAGACCGATTTGGCTAATTATGATTTTAAAATATTTGTGATGGTCAAGGGAAGGAATAAAAGGTGAGTAAACATGAGAAAATGCTAGGAATATAGTGAAAAACCACAATTTAGTTTTCTCATAGCAACTGTTCCTACCTGTCACGTGACACTGAATATTTGACAACAGAACGAAGTCTGTTGGGACAGCTAGTAAAAAATATAAAATGTCACTGGCTGGGCACGGGCCTTACCTAAACTACGAGGGGGATTGATCCATACTCCAACACGCGGGCTCAGTGCGGATTGTTGGAGGGGTGTAAGGTTAGTGAGCCTTAATGTCAGATGTTACAAAGCCATCCTAAGGCCCCTAGACTAGGCTTAACGACTGATATCTAGGGACGTCAACCGGGACCAACTTCTTAACGTGCCTTCCGAAGGACTAAGATGCCCGATAAGTACATCACTAAATTTCGGTCGGAATGATCACTCATCCCATTTCCGACCCCGCGTGTGTTACTTTAAAACAGCGATCGTCGCCGATCACTGTCACAACTGCGCCACGGGCACCTCAACTTCACCAGAGAGATTCGGCCAGTCTGTTAATGGTCTCGGTAGCACAGTGGTTAGTGCAGTCGCCCGGTTTGCGAAAGACGCGGGTTCGATTCCCTCCTGATGCCAAGTAGACCGAATGTCTTTTTCTGGTTTTCATAACTTATAATGTTTTTAACTGTGCTATTATGTTATTAGCCGGTGTCTAGCAAACCGCAAATGAATTGGATACGATGATGGCATACCTACTTAGGTAAATCAATGATTTCCCACAGTTTTACCCAGATCATCTTAATTGGTTAATACATATGAATCATCATTACCAGTGATCAAGATATCATAGTAAATATTATCTTTTATCTTTGCAATCTCTAACTAATAATATAAAGATGGAGAGTTTGTTTGTGTGTTTGTTTGTTTAACCGCGCTAATTCCAGGAATTACTTACTGGTTTAAATTTAGAGATAATTTTGTATTGTTTACCTGTGTTAAATGAATTATGAATTATTGAGTAGTCCGTTAAGGAAAAATATAAGCAATATAGTTTAATTATTATTTACTGTAAAAAAATATTTTTGAGAGCTTTTCTCGCGTTCGCTTATTAAACGCTGAATGAAAGGTAGGCAAAAACATGTAGCTACTTATTACTTTTTTTTCCCAACTAAAAGTTTGAAGAAAAATATGCACATTATGTATGATTGTTATAATTTTTCTCGGTAGCAAAAAACGAAAGTCCACGTGGACAAAGTCACGAGCGGACGCTTGTTTGTTTTAAAGATGAGATACCTAGTTACTTACGTAAATCATTTATTTCCCACAGCTTTAGTCTGGCGATCATCTTAATTAGTTAATACATGAATCATCATCAAGATCAACAGATCAAAATAGGAATCACGGTAAACATTATCTTCAATCATTGCAATAAAAACTATATTTCAACTGCTGTTTCACAGGTCCTGTCGATTTGTGCAATATAAAATTCATATTGATGTAGTTTTCCTATAAGGCTAAATACACGAGTAAATGTTATGTGCATTTAACTTTAATTGATAAAATTCTAATTGATAGAATTTTAAAGTTAACCCACCACGAGCGAAGTGAGTTTTGGTGCCCGCCGGAATACCGGCTTGCTCTAAGACCCTAGCTTAATTAAATAATGAGTAAAATTAATAGGGCAAGTATTTACCTAAATACTTTAGGATTTTACAAACTGTCATTGATGTTCATCGCTGTATTATTGAATATTCATAACTATTCATTAATACCATGAAAATAACAGTGAATACGTCACCAAGTACCTAATTAGTCTGTCAAAATGTGTATAAATGTCATTAACTGACAGTTAGACCTACAAGTATTTAGAAAAATAACTCTTCAGAAAATATGAATATACGCATTTTATGGACTTTTGACTTACACATACTATGAATAGAATATTATTTATTATATTTTGTAGATAAAACTAATATTAAAAATGTGAAAGTTTGTATGTGTGGATGTGCCGTGTTATATTATTATAAAGTTTCATCAAAATTGATCCAGTAGTTTTTACGTGAAAGAGCAACACGGCACATACATCCATCCACACATACAAACTTTCGCATTTATAATATTAGTAGGATTGATTAATTTCTTGTCTTAATTGAATGCAAATAATTATAGCAGAAAAGTTGTCATAGGAAAACTATGCATAGTTAATAGTTAATAAAAAATATAAATTACATGATTTGATTTGTACTTTTCCTACATAATTTGCATTCGTTATTTATTTAAACTTAATTGCACAAGGAGAATAGTATGCACTTGATGCCAGAAGGCATTCTCTGCCAGTCAAAACTCTCATGACGTAAGTCTTCAGAGGTATACCAACAGTTGCTGTCATGGTAAACAGAACCTTTAGAAGCCCACATTACCGAGCAAATTCGAACCAAAAGTGATTTCTGATCCATCTACAGCTCGGTTGTTTTTTTAAACTGTAGGTACAAGATAAACATACATACATACATTCACAATACTATTAACAAAAATGTTTTTCCTGTCCAAGAGTCGAATCTACAACCTTCGCAGCCATTTGGGACTACTCCTTACGTAATCGCGTCATTTTCACCCACTTAAAGTTAATTAAAGATTGCAAGAAACACATTACCGACCTTTCCATTAAAAAGCCAATTTTAACGCCATATGTCAATATGACATTTAACCTTTAAACTCCGAACGTAATTCCTTGCCAAAACCAAAGGTTGAAATATCTCATGTCTTAAAGATAATAAGAAAAATGCTTCGACCCGCCCTATTCAATGAAGCCTCACCCAGTGGTCTTGACCGATATTTGGAATTTAAAACCGGTAAGTTCGAGTTGGACGCGCACCAAGGGTTCCGTACAATTTTGTTTAGTACAAGTTCTTGTAGTTAGACCAGAATACTGTACTTGTACTGTACTGTTTACTGCAGCGGCATCTGCTGAGGTAAGGTCCTGATTGGCCCATAACCCGTGCGAAGCCAGGGCGGGTCGCTAGTGTAGTATACAATCAAATAGGTTAATGAATGAAGGTAAATAATTATCTTGTTTAGATTGATCGATACGTGTGTCCAGTCACCATGGTCTGCTGGCAGAAATGTCTTCTTAGAGATAACCTGACGTTTTACTGTAGCTCAGTATTCTTTACTCTTGTTTTTATTTTGTTTCGCATGTATTTTTTTTATTGTTTCCTTGGGCAAATAAATGTTTTTTCTTCTTTTCTTCTTCTATTAGTCTTTCAGCAGCATATGAGCAGTATGCAGCTTAAACGGTAAATTAAACAACCGTATCTTTTGATTACGTTAACTTTCTCGCTGAGCAAATGGATTGTAGTTTAAAATATTTGATAATCTAAATGCAATCATATGATTTATAAAATTCACGCGTATTACTTACGAATATAAAAAACTGAGTATTTTGAAATTAATTTCAGATTGAGACTTTCATGTTAGAAAGGGTCATGATAGGCGAATAGAAGAACGGACAAAAAAATAATTTACATATGTTGACTAGACTCAGTAATCGCGATTATAATAAACAAAGTTGAAAATAGTAATTAACAAGATCGTTTGTTGTGGTCGTAACATTATTATTTTATTGATTGATTTATTTTTATGTTACCTTCTCATAAATGGAAACCTTACCTACATAAAAAACATAGTCCCGAAGTATCAAATAATACAAATCGAATATTATTAAGGATATTTGAAAGGAAGAAAAAAAAGTCTATTTAAATGAACGTTAAATTGATGACGGCTTAACTTTTGACAATGACAGAACACTTGAACCCTTTTGGAACACGTGCAAAACGACATATTACATTCCGCACTTGTATCGCTAACTACTATTCATGGACAAAGACTGACTTGTGCTGTTGAAATTCCACCTGGCTGATACTAGAATTATAAGAAATCCTAAATTAATTCACTTTATGTTTATTGACTATGTTATGTCCAACCCACTTAAACCCCAGAAATTAACAAAAGGCGTTTTTACAACAAACTATTTACTTAGAAAATTCCACCTTTGTTTACTTGAAGGCAAGTTTCGGCTAAAAAAGGCCTATTAAGCACCAAGTTTTTTTATTATTATTGAAGCTAAGGGTTTCGAGCAGTTTTTGAAATTACTTAAAAGTCACGGAACTTTTTTTTAAATTTTTAATTTAACTTTGAAAATTTTACTGTGACACGCCTTCACCCCAGTTTTTTTTATTTTGGTCAATATATTTGTACCTTAAATTAATGGCATGAAGCTGGTAATTTTATGGGTAAAAGTAAGACTAATGAGGTCTATGTTAGATAAAAATAAATTAATAAAAAATGGATACTTTCCAAAAAAAAATTTTTTTAGGAGGTCAGCTAGATAATTCTCAAATTTACTTTAAAAAAAATCATAACTCGAAAACTACAAAAATCGGCAAATATACATAGGGTATTTTCGGGTACCGCTGTATGTCAGGAACCCAAAAAAAAATTTTATCCTCACCGTTTGGGCCACCCTGTATTTTTACGTTCCTTTGATGCGACGAGTATAAATATCGTTCCTTTTTTGCGTCACTGAACCCTAAAACCGGTTGAAGTCTGCCAAAAACAATGCATTGCGTAAGACATCGGTTTTACCGGTAAATTTCTCTCAAGGCACCTTGAGATGTAATGGCTATTATAGTTGTCTTAAGATGTACTGAATAATGGGTATTAAAGCTGTTAAAAACTTACAAACGAAGTATTTCGACACTATTCTTTGAGTATGGGAAAAGTCATGTAGGGTCAGCAGTTTGGAGTGGTGGCGGGGCTTATACAGGGTGTTCCGTATTGAGTGGATCAAATGTTTACCCTAGATACGAACGGAACACTGATTTAATTCATGGAATTCCTCGAGGCCTTGCCCTTTTTTAGGAGGAATTAGTTGTAGGTTATCATGTGATCTATCTAGGGTTAACGGTTGACCCACTCATTACGGAACACCCTGTATATCACTGGGCATTATTCAACACAGCGCCACCTAGCCCTAAACTAAACAACGGAATCCTTGTGCTATAGGATACTAGACAAGGGATAAACGAACTTAGATACTTTCTTTTGTAAATCCCTAGATTTACCAACGAATTCTTAAACGACAATCAACGCTAAGCACGCGCTCACGCTCTCCCCTTCAGTTCTATTGACATTTTACGGGACAGTAAGAACGTGAGCGCGTGCTTAGCATTGATTGTCGTTTATGAATTCGGGGGTTAGGTTAGTTAGTTAGTTATTTTTCGGGCATCTCCGTGCTTCGGAAGGCCCGCTATGCAGTTGGTGTTGAGTCGAGAGACCCCCTCAACAATCCGCACTGAGCCCGTATGTTGGAGAATGGCTCGAACTACCTCATATTTAAAGTGTGGCCTATACCTATATGCCCAGCAGTGGGACATACATAGGTAGTTGTTTGTTTGTTCGTTATGAGTGTTGCGGGTAAGATGCTACTCACCGGCTTTAAGCCGGTGAGTAGCATCTTACCCAACCCATCTTGTTTATTATTGAAATAATTACTGGTAGTTCCCAGGTCTGGGAGTACTGGTTCAAATAGAGCAATGTTTGTGATTTTTTCTCTTTTTGTTTTAATGAATGATATGCTGCCTAGTATTCCGGGCTTCCAATGTTAGCCCAAACGGAATTATTTTCACAACTGAAATGGAAATTTCTTTAAAATTTTAAGTAATTGCAAATCAACAGTTTTTATCAACTAATTGATTGCAATTTAGTAAATTGATTACAGTTAGCAAGTTATGACTTATATGTGAGGAATGCATACAAGAAATTCCAATAAGAATTTCTGACACGCTCGATGGTTGACATGTAGGAAATGCTTTTTGGCAGTTTGCGCCCAATCAAATGTTGTTTTTTTATTGTTTAATAAATAAACAAAAGCATTTTCAAAGTAATTTGAGTGAGTTCGTGATTGTTGCAGTCATGGTGAACGGAACACTCCGAAGCCCACAGTTTGAGCTAAATTCAAAATAGACGATAGGCACAAAGTAGGTCTGTGTTCCAGCCAGGTTTGAACTCGTGACTAGCCGTGCCAGATTGCTTAACCGCTGGACAAAAACCTTTTTTTTATTCCAGTATAATTTTGAAGAGTTTTTATTTGTTTCATAATTTATTATTGCAAACAGCTGAAAGAGTGTCAGTCGGAAATTATTAAAATAAATCGATTTACAGTAAGTAAATAAGAAATCGAATTTTCCTCAAAATTGTATTTCTGTATGTTACCTCACATTGTATAACGTTTATTTATTTTTGGTGATAGCTAATTTTAACACATAACAATTGTAATATGTATTCGATTTCATATTCATTGCTTATTTTATACAGCCTACTTCATGGTTTTATTAAAAGATGCTTTTATTTTTTTCCGTCTATCTCTATTTATGTATTTATCGCTTAAAGCTAAAATGTATTATTTTTACACAATATTAATTGTACATAATATAGTGTATATCTATGTAATGCTGATTAAGAGCACCTTTAGGTACGCCTGTACCCTTCCTTGCCTGATGTGCTGTTGACTGTACGGTTAGTTATTTTCAAAGCGATGAGTAACGCGGAGATCTATTTTTGAGTAACGTCCTTGAATTTAAATCCATATTACTACGAATACGCGAAAGTAGCTCTGTCTGTGTGTATGTTTGTAACGTTATCATGCCTAAACTACTGAACCGAATTAAATGAAATTTAGTACACAGATGGCATAAACCTCAGGTAAGGACATAGAATAGTTTTAATTGCGAAATATAGCTTTATAGGGTCAAAATCGATGCGCTACGAAGGGCAATAAAAACCGGATTCCGCGGTGGTGAAGTCGCGGGCGGATTGCTAGTTATAAAGGGGTTATATGTGGGTTATTGGAACTGTTAGAAGGGAAAGACCTAGACGAACGTTTCTTGTAAAAGTTCAAGATGTTCAGAATATGGTCAGGTCAAGTGTACCTTTAACCGACAAGGGTGTATAAAAGAATTAAGGGTAGTGGAACAAGCCCAAGATATGTGCTAGGATTGGTAGCAAGTGGAGAATGTGATTTAAGATAAGATAAGAAAGAAACACTTTATTGCAAACAAAACAGAGCAGTTCACAATCAAGAAAATCATTGGGATTTCTGTAAAAGGTTTCAATTACGTTTACCGTTAAATTAAGTAAGACATAACTTAATAACTTTTGAATTGTATGTATCTAATATATGCATTTAATTAGTTAACTTAATGAAAATTAGGTTTAACTTCTTTCCTAATGAACTTCAGTATTTCATTAACATTTCTCATTACACAATATTATTTCTTTTCTGTGGTGGCTGCATAACCGTTTTACTATTTTCTATTTCAAATACTTAATTATTATTTGACTTCGAAGTTGTATACACATTTTAAAAGATAAACTGTGGGAGTAGTTCAAGCGCATTTAATAAAAACGTGTTCATTGAAAACAATAGTCATGAAAAATATCTAAAAACAAAGTTTCGATGCAACAACACTAGTCAAGAATTTTCAAAATATCCTCGGTTTATTATTCTGTGCACCTACAAAGAGAGTTTTCTTGTAGGTGCAAAATCTTTAGTTTATTAATGAAATTAACTACTTAATAATTTATCACATTACTATTAACACAATCATACCTACTACCTATTTAAAATAGACGTTAAAGTATCCAAACGAGCATACGGTTCATAGCATCATAAAAAAAAGTAATGAATTAAAAACCAAAACTCACCTCAAAATAGTTTCGTTACAAAAAAAACACAACCATAAATTACACAATCAAAAAGTCGAGCACCTTTTTAAAAAAAAAAATTAATCCCGCGCGCGTGTGTTCCGTCACCCGTGCGGAGCAAGAATGAAACGCGGTCGTCCTTTTGTAGAATCTTTTGATTGTAACCTTTCAATGATTGTAATAGTGTCTTAATGACTTGTGTTAGGAAGTCATTAATACTGATAATTATGGAAAGACTTTCTTGTTTCCTTGTAGACTAATGGTTTAAGGTGTAAGCTTACACAATCGTTATGAAAAGTCATGTAATATTTTTTGTTGATCAATGTAGGTAATGTTATCTCGCGTTGTAGGTGAAATTAGTCATGTTTGGTGGCGTCTACTACTTTTCGACGTACTTAAATAGTGACGCACTTATACAATTGGTAGCTTTTTAAGTTAAAAATTATATAGGGTGGCTTTTTAATCACCATCCATTTTTTGTATAATCTCAGCTATTTTAAACCGCAACTCACTAGGACAATTTAAAACTACGTCTTTATCGTTATTTTTCTAAAGCGTAGTGTTTTTCGTTGAATTTAAAATATCCTGCAGAATAAGTCAATAAAGGATTGGGCTTATTTTCGCGCACCAAAATGACTTCTAAACTTTTAGTTCCACTCGTGCCATAAAATCGTGACGTGCGCCAGTTTTTACATGAATAAAGTATATGGACAAATAATAAACAATACCACATAAAAAAGACATTTAAAAAAAAAAAATTCTCTGAAATCTATTCTGTTCCTGATACCAAATCGCCAAAAGTTGGTGATTAAAATGCTACCCGGACCCGGTGTGTAAGTATGTTTAGTTGTGTGATTTTGGTGTTGTGATATAAGTAAATAAAGCCCAAATTTATTTATCTGATGTGTTGTCTATTCAGTTATTTAACTTTCAAACAAAATTCAGGATTCTACAGTGCAAAACAAGCCTCAAATCTGGCCTTAACACATAAATACTTAATTAATTACTTTGTGTTTATTCAATAAACTCGCGTCTAACTTTTCGGTGATGGAAAACACCGATAAAAACCCAGGAACCCGGTATACTCAAAAGTCATAGAAAGTACAAAAAGTTTTTAGAGGAGTTTTTCAAAAATGTTACTATTCATTCAAGCCAGTGATATTATAATGTAAAGAGGTAGATAGGTTATGTCAGTACTGCCGTGCTATTCCGGCGATGCACATCGGACATCACTTCACATCTCGGTGCTTCACGCTTAGGTACCTCAATCATCAATACGCTTTACTTTTAATTAGTATTTTCCCTCATTTTGTATGTAAATAATTTTAAAATGTTATTTGGCTTATTAGTCCTTTTTTTTCAAACGGCCACAGTTGCAAAGAAATTGAATTTTAGAGTTCACTCACGCAGGCGAAGGGAGTTTTGGCGCCCGCCGGAATAGCATAGCTGATGCGAAGTCGAAAATTGTCCCCTGGTGTACGCACCTATATAATTTGACTATGTGAGCAATGAAGTATGATTATTTACTAGAGCGTAAACGAGACAGATACCTACATGTTGCGCAGTGTCGTCTCAAACTGTCAATGCTTTGCTCAAGTGCACGATCGTTCTGATATCGAATGCCACTTTTTTACCACAAGTAACCTATCTACCTCTTGTTTACTATAATATCATTGATTCAAGCTACAAAATGCAGACTTAAAAAAATTATGAAGATTGACCTCTGAACTCTTATTGGAACGTCAATCAAAGTCAAGCATACTTTCAAAACAAGCTGTCCTGTAAAGATTCTACGGTACTTAAGATGACAGCCAATGATATTACCTTAAAAAAGATATAGATAGGTTACTTGTGCTAAAAAAGTGGCACCCAAAATCAGAACTTCGAACACCTAAGCAAAGCGTTGACAGTTTGAGACGACACTGCGCAACATGGTATCTGTCTTGTTTACGCTCTAGTAACTAATCATACTATCTTGTACACACGGTCAATATACAGTGTGTTTGGGAACCGGTGTCCGACCCGTTAAGGTGAAGTAATATGATCTATTTTATGAATAAATCCACCATAATTAAGCACTTTGCCCCAGTTGTTTTAAAATGGCCGCCATTTTAATTTTTTTTTCTCGGGAGTACGGGTGGGTTATTTTAGTTTGCAATATCTGCCGATTTTGAGGTCTTACAGTCACAAAAGTGGTATCGTTGGACAGCTACAAAAGTAGGCAATAAGCTGACAAAAAAGCATTTTTTCATAACTCCCTTAAAATACCTCAAAAAATGTTTGAACTTGTAAATGGTGATAGAATTTGTTAGTTTTTTTTACATTTTTTTTTTCAGAAAAACTAAACTGTCAACATACATTTATTTATAACTTTTTGGATACCCAAAGACATCACCTAAACACTGAAGCAAAAATCAAAGTTCCAAGTAAAATAGTTTAGAAGTTGTGACAAATTGAATTTCACCCTGTCATCAGAGACCCTTTGAAACGCAGGTAAAATTTGGCTTGCGAACAGGTAAAATTTTTTTTAAAACAACTGGGGCAAAGTGCTTAATTATGGTGGATTTATTCATAAAATAGATCATATTACTTCACCTTAACGGGTCGGACACCGGTTCCCAAACACACTGTATATCCCTAATAGGATAGTCAATGGCATACTGATTGTGAACGGAACATTCAGACGCCCACATTTCGCAGAAGGAATTTGGTAACCCAACGTGGTAATTGGGGAGCCTACCGCCGTCATTTGGGTTTTTCATATCGGTGTTTTCCATCACCGGAGAGTTAGCTGCAAATTGTACAATGAGCACAATATATGATATGATTTCGGGACCACCGGGTTCCGAGCGAGAATGTTTAACCACTGAGCCACGACGTTCTCAAAAATCACGTTGTTAATTTCAGGCAATCGTCAATAGCAACTAACTACAACATCAAAACTGTCTAGGGATATCAAAGGGATATCATTTTTTCAATATTTTATAAAGTTAAGTTTGTTTACAAGTTGAGCATTATCTCAGAATAACGCGAAGACAGAGGCATAAGATAAAGGTTAAGAATATTACAAAAAAAAAGTTTGATTTTGCTAAAATTTTGATACCTTTTAAGAGAAAAATCTGTCTTTTTTTAACGTCCTTACGATTGTACAATAATGCTACTACAATGAATTTCTTTATACAATCTGAAAGGGCAGATATAGCAGTTTCTGTGTTCTAAAAATTTCTACGTTGGTATCAATATTTTAATTTTTACAGCCTCCCAAATAGCTATACTTTGTATGCTTGAGATAAATGCTTGAGATATCCCTAGACACTTTTGAGCAGTGTATATACTTTTGAAATCAACAAACAACAGCCTTCAAACGTCCCACTGCTGGGCACAGGCCTCACCTTAACTTTGAGGTGGCGCGAACTATACTCCAACACGCGGGCTCAGTGCGGATTGTTGAAGGGGCCTAAAGTAAACCGTAGGTACTTTCAGATGTTATCAAGCCGCCCTGAGGCTTCCAAATTTGCTTAACGACTGATACTATGTAGAATCGTTTACCGGTAAGGAAACCCGTTTCGAATTGTGAACATAAACCAAAATAGATAATATCGATTCACGAATCTATAAATAAAACCTCATTATCATATTGAAATTTGGTAACCGCTACATTGACGTGCCGAAAACACGTTTCATTATTGCAAACTACTAACTATTGGTTTCGCGTTCGTGATAGCGAATAAAACTACCATGAATTGGTTATCTAATATTGTTTTTAGCATTTTCCATGCAGTATCTTCACTAAAGATCTGAAAACCAGAAAAAGACATTTGGTCGTCTTGGCATCAGGCGGGAATCGAACCCGCATCTTTCGCAAACCGGGCGACTGCACTAACCACTATTCTACCGAGACCATTAACATTGTTTAGTAGTAATAGCGATTTCATCAATGTTAGAGGCATCATACCCCAGTCTACTTAGCTCATAGGGTAAATATACCAGAAAGGTTCGGCCGGTCTGTTAGTGGTCTCGGTAGTACAGTGGTAAGTGCAGTCGCCCGGTTTGCGAAAGATGCGGGTGCGATTCCCGCCTGATGCCAAGACGACCAAATGTCTTTTTCTGGTTATCAGATCTTTACCATGAAATGTTCACAGATAAATAAGGTTATGTCAAATGTCATAAAAAGCGGATGTAAAATAGGATAAACATCTATAATTGATTTTTAATTTGATCTTAATAAAAGGCGCTAAAATAATCTTGGAATATAACATCAATAATCAAATCGTTAAAATATCTTCGAAACTTTCACATTATACTAACGATAATTTGATAGATGATTAGATTTTCCGAATGCTTAACGTAAAAGGTTGATAAGTAGTGGAAATTCACATTTGTAATTAATAATTATGAACCCGGGTTACGGGTGTCTTATTCTATGGATATAACATTTCTTTCTAAGAGGTTAAGATATACTTACTTACTTTTAATGATTTTTACCATTAGAATCACTACATAGTATAAAACAAATTCGCTTTCTCTGTCCCTATGTCCCTTTGTATGCTTAAATCTTTAAAACTACGCAACGGATTTTGATGCGGTTTTTTTAAATAGATAGAGTGATTCAAGAGTAAGAATTATATGTATAATAACATCCTATTGCACCCGTGCGAAGCGGGAGAGGGTCGCTATTTAACGATAATTTGCACCACTGCCAGCAGGCCGAATACTTACCTAGTCTATTTCAGCTACTCAAAAACAACATAAACATAAACGGCCTATATACGTACCACGGCTGGGCACAGGCCTCGCCTCATCTATGAGGCGGAACAAGCCATACTCCAACATGCGGGGGCTTGTGAGGATTGTTGGAGTGGTGTAAGGTTAGTGAGCAACCTTAAAGTCAGATGCTATCAAGCCGCCCTAAGGCCTCCGACTAGGTTTCACGACTGACATCCAGGGACGTCAACTGGGACCACCGTTGGTCACCCATCCCATTTCCGACCCGGCGTGTGTTGCTTTACAACAGCGATCGTCGCCGATCACTGTCACAACTCCGCCACGGGCACCTCAATAAAAACAACATCATCGAAATAAATAAATAAATGAATCGCTCAAATTGTGTTCTAAGCAAATAAGTAAACGTTTCTACGTTTACGCACTCGACGCGTTTGACTGAATGAAAGACGCACAGGTACAACACTGCTAAGAGTGAACTTCTAGTTTTTCAAACTAAGAATAAGTCCTACAAAGTTCCACCTGTTAGGCTCAACGGTACTCCGCTCAAACAAGTGCAGAGCTTGAAGTACCTGGGACATTGGGTCACGGGAGTTCAGCGGGAGCGCAGGGCGTTGTGTGTGTGATTATAGCATTGAATTAACTGTTTATTTATCTGTGGTAAACATGTATAGATACTAGCGCCACCATGTGCCTTTGTTTTGCATCTAATAAAATTGTCAGTCATTGCCGAAATTCCGCTGTGTTTTATTAGGTTATGGGCCCAGTCCCCCAGAAATCACGTATAGTATCGATATTCTTCATTTTCTGTGACTATTTGTGTAAATCAAGTTGGATTGTATAGTTGGACGTAAAAATCTTATTGGAAAAAGTGCAAAAAACATTATTCTGTGCAAACGAAAGTACGCGTGCTGCGAAGTTCAAATATGGCCGGTAGTTACATCGTAAATGTGCCTAAGTTGAAAGGACGTGAAAATTACGACGAATGGGCGTACGCCGCAGAGAATTTCCTCATTTTGGATGGTGTAGATCTGAATAAATCGTCAACCGGAGATGAAATTTCGTTAGAAGAAAAAAAGTCAAAAGCGAAACTTATTATGACCGTTGACTCGTCACTCTACGTACACATCAAAAATGAAAAAACTGCTCAAGATGTATGGAAACGTTTGAAATCGCTGTTTGATGATACTGGATTCGAGAGAAGAATAAGTTTATTGCGTCAGCTCATTTCAATCAGGCTAGAATATAGTGAATCCATGACCGCGTATGTGACTGAGATGGTGAACACAGCTCAGAAACTCCGAGGAACGGGTTTCCAGATCACGGAAGAGTGGATTGGTTCGTTGTTATTGGCAGGGCTAAGTGAAAAATTTGCGCCTATGATAATGGCCATAGAACATTCTGGCATGGTCATTAGTACAGACGCCATTAAAGCTAAGTTGCTCGATATGGAAACGGAAGTTGGCAGCTCCGATGGCGCGTTCTTATCGAAAGGTTGGCAGAATCGCAGGAACAGTAAAAAGAGTGATGCCAATGCTACCAACAAGAACGCAAAAATGGCGGATCTGTCAAAGTCAAAAAACACAACAACAAAGACTATCCGGTGCTATCGTTGCAAACAACTTGGACATTACATGAATAAATGCCCCCTGAATAATGAAAGTAAGACTGAAAATGCATTTAGTGCTATTTTCTTGAGTCCAGAAAATCCTTTCAAAAGTACGGATTGGTACATAGACTCGGGCGCAAGTTCACACATGGTTGTTGACAAAAGTTGTTTGAAAAATGTAACCTACAATCACGCAATGAAGAATATTGTTGTTGCTAACAATGAGACAATACCAGTGTTATGCACAGGAAATACGGAAATCAGGACGCATGTAAATGACTCAGAGTTTGATATCACTGTTAATGATGTGTTATGTATCCCTAATCTCACTACAAATCTGCTATCAGTTAGTCAGCTGATTCGAAAAGGAAATAAGGTCAGTTTCGAAGAAGATGTTTGCTTCATACGCAATAGGCAGAATGAACTGGTGGGAAAAGCAGAATTAGTGAACGGAGTGTATCGCCTGAACATCAAGTCTGCTGATAAGTTGCTGGCTTGTGCGGCAACAGCTGTGACTAGTGAGATGTGGCACCGGAGATTAGGACACTTGAACAGTACTGACTTGAATACCATGATGAATGGTGTAGTCGAAGGTATAGAATGCTCAGACAAAGCTGTGATCGATAAATCCAAATGCATCACTTGTTGTGAAGGAAAGCAAGCGAGACTGCCTTTTTCTCACAAAGGTACCAGGTGTGAGAAAGTGCTTGAGGTGGTTCACTCAGATGTCTGTGGGCCCATGGAGCAAGTCTCAATTGGATCATCACGTTATTTTTTGCTCTTCGTCGACGATTACAGCCGGATGGCTTTTGTATACTTCATGAAGGCAAAAAGTGAAGTTCTCAAATGTTTTGAAGAATTCAAAGCTTTAGTTGAAAAGCAGACCGGAAATAAATTGAAAGTGTTGAGGACTGATAATGGAGGGGAATTCTGCTCATCAGAAATGTCTAGTTTTTTGAAGAAAGCAGGGATCGTGCATCAAAAAACTAATCCCTATACACCAGAACAAAACGGCATGTGCGAAAGGCTAAATAGGACAGTGGTTGAAAGAGCTCGGTGTATGCTATTTGATGCCAAGTTAGGCAAAAAGTTTTGGGCAGAAGCTGTCAACACAGCAGTGTATATGCGCAACAGGACCATAGCATCTGGCTTGACAAAAACACCATATGAGCTCTGGACAGGCAAGAAGCCCAATGTCAGCCATATCAGAATATTTGGCAGCACTGCAATGGTTCATGTCCCTAAAATAAAAGTAAAGAAGTGGGACAAGAGAGCTGAGAAACACATTCTTGTGGGATATGAAAGCAATGTAAAGGGCTACAGATTGTATAATCCCCAGAACAATAAAATCATCACAAGTCGTGATGTCATCATTATGGAAAATTTCCAAAGAAGCTCAGACATGACTCAAGCCAACATTCAACAGGAACTATGTGAGGAAGACAAAGAGAAGGAAGACTCAATTCTTGACACATCAGTTGAAAGTTATGTACCCGATGAAAGTCAATCTTCAAGTTCAGATGAATTCAGCAGTACAACTGAATCCGATATGCTGGATCCGTCAGCAGAAACAATTATTTCTGAAAAACGTCAAAGGAAAGTGCCTGACAGATATGGAATGAGCAGCATGTGCATGGAAAGTGGTGGGGAGAATCTGTCTTATGAGGATGTGATGAATGGTCCAGAGAAGGAGGAGTGGAGCAATGCAATGGAGGAGGAGTTACAATCGTTTAGGGAGTGCAATGCATGGGAAGTGGTGGACAAACCGGACAATGGAACAGTAGTTCAGTGTAAGTGGGTGTATAAGAAAAAGATCACCAGTGATAACAAAGTGAGATACCGTGCGCGATTAGTGGCAAAAGGATTCACTCAAAAGGAAGGTGTTGATTTCACGGAAACTTTTTCACCAGTCTTAAGGTACTCTGTTCTAAAGTTACTATTTGCATTGAGTGTTAAATTAAATATGAGCATTACCCATTTTGATGTAACAACTGCCTTTCTCAATGGAGATCTTAAAGAGACTGTATACATGCAACCACCTCTTAAATTTGCTGCTAAAGATAAAGTTTTAAAATTGAACAAAGCTATTTATGGGCTGAAGCAATCTGCCCGTGCTTGGTACCAAAAGGTGGATGAATGTTTACAGAACTCAGATTATAAGAAGTCTCAATATGAACCTTGCCTATTCACTAAAACAAATAAAGGTCAAAAAACCTTTATTGCTTTGTTTGTGGACGACTTTTTTGTATTTTCAAATGATCCTAGTGAAGTGAATAATATTAAATGTAAATTAAGTGATAAATTTAAGCTAAAGGACTTAGGTATCCTTAAACAATGTTTAGGCATGCGAGTTGTTATCTCAGAAAATGAAATGAGTATAGATCAAGAAAGATTCATTGATAATTTATTAATTAAATTTGGGATGGCAAATTGTAAGGAGACACCCATAACTCCCATGGAAATTAATTTGAAATTAAATAAATCAGAAGATAATAACTGTGATGTAAAGTACCCCTACCAACAGTTGATTGGTAGTCTCATGTACCTTTCTGTACTTACTAGGCCTGATATCTCTTACAGTGTCAGTTTCTTAAGCCAATTTAATAACTGTTACAATAAAGTACATTGGCAGCATGCTAAGAGAGTTTTAAGATATTTAGGTGTTACCAAGTCTTATTGTTTAACTTTTAAAAAGGATGATTCTAACTTAACCGGTTTTGTAGATGCTGATTGGGCCTCTAATCCAGTTGACAGAAGATCATTTACTGGTTTTTGTTTTAAACTGTCCGGAGGTGTAATTTCACATGAATGTAGAAAACAACAAACAGTGGCACTCTCTAGCACCGAAGCCGAATATATGGCAATTTGTGAAGCCACAAAAGAAGCTATTTTTATTAAGAATCTTATGTTTGAACTAACTAAAGAGGATGTTGGATCTGTTATTCTGTATAATGATAACCAAAGTGCTAAAAAACTTACAGAAAATTGTATTCATTATAAAAGAAGTAAACATATAGATGTTCGTTTTCATTTTGTAAGGGAAGCAGTAGCACAAAAGTTAATTAAAATAGTCTATCTGAGTACACAGAATATGCCTGCTGACATTCTCACTAAAAGTTTGCCTAGTGTTAAGCATTATAAATATCTACTAGATCTAGGTATACTTAAGCGTTAGATTATAACTATTGTTATTGTTGAGTATTTCAAGCAATTGTTATTTAGTTTATTTCAATGAGTGGTGGTGTGATTATAGCATTGAATTAACTGTTTATTTATCTGTGGTAAACATGTATAGATACTAGCGCCACCATGTGCCTTTGTTTTGCATCTAATAAAATTGTCAGTCATTGCCGAAATTCCGCTGTGTTTTATTAGTGTGTGCGGGCTAACATGCTTGCCCGCAGGTTTGCACGCTGTACTAAACAGGTGAAGATTACACTTTTTAAAGCCTACTGTAACTCTCTGTACACTTGCAGCCTGTGGACAAGTTACACCCAAAGAGCATACGCATTTAGACGCATTTAGGATGCTGATGGGGCTGCGACGACACTGCAGTGCTTCAGGAATGCTAGCGGAAGCCGGAGTCGATAGCTTTGCAACTATCTTAAGAAAACGTATAGCGTCCTTGATCTACCGTGTACGGGGCAGCTCCAATAGCCTCCTACAGAGTGTCGATGCTAGGCTGGATGTGGACAGTGCTATTATACAGCACTGGACGCGCATGCACCTAGTTAAAGACACAAAAATATCATATTTTTGTAGTGTTAATTAGTTTACTAACATAGATTTTAAGTCCTTTGTTACTAACACCATATTATGGGCAATGCTCGAAATAATAGTAGATTATGCCACAAGGGCTTAAAAAAGTGTATTATGTCCCGGGCGTCATATTGAACCCCGAGTATGAGGGATTCTACGGTTAACTCCCGAGCGGAGCGAGGGAGTTAAGGCTAGAATCCTGAATACGAGGGGTTCAAGACCGCCCAAGACAAATACACTTTTAAGCCCGCGATGCATACTCTACTTTTTATACTTTCTGCGAGGCAATCGAAATTAATGGCTGAAAAAAATAAGTGCTTAAGTATTTCTTTCAAGTGAAAATAGGTAGGTAATTAAATATGAGAAATTAGTATTTATCAAAAATTCAAAGTGATGTTAGAAACATAAGACAGTTGTGCGAAGACATTGGAAAGATGAATTACAATCTTTGGTACGTTCATTTTATCAGCACAGGACTCAGGAGCTATTTGAGCCGTTGGCGCCTTTTTTCTTTCTTTGGCATCTATTTTGTTAGTGGCCAGTACGACATTCAGGATAAAATCTCATTGCACCTAAACATTTTTGCCTACACGGTTGCATTCCAAATTCAAATCACTTTAATCCCTGGGGATTAATGAAATTCAGTACAACATTATGTCCCGGCTAGACCGTAGGGCTATAATGACCTACTTTAGGACAGGTTTACATGACACATAATGTCCCATTGACGAGCAGGTAGTATAAAAATGATTTTTATTTTATTTTTATTTATTATTTTTATTAATGAGGAAATCCTTTGTGGACATAAGTAAATGCAAGTAATCAAACGGGTATATTTATCTGACAGTTGGCGTATTAATCGAAAATGTTTCATCAGAATAATAATCTAAAAATGTAAGATAGAAATACCTGCAAAACATTCAGTCTAGGTTTCAGGCGAGGATACCTCTAACCCTGGCTTACAGTAAAATACACCAAGAAGATTCGGCCGGTCCGTTAGGGTCTCAGTAACTTAGTGGTTAGAGCAGCCGACTGGTAGGCGGAAGACGCTGATTGAATTCCCGCCTGGAACCTAAACCTGTATAGGCCAGTAGAAATCGACACTAAAAAACCCTAAATTCGCAAAGCACGATGTAGTGCTGCATTTTTGGTATGTTGTTTGGAACTGTTAGGGTGATGTAAATCCCAATTTGCAACTTCGAAAAAGTTGTGCTCGCTGCGCACCACGTGATAAACTGCGAAAATTTTGGACTTTTTTCACTTTTTGCTCTAAAAGTCGTAAACTATGCGTTTCCGACAAGTAACATCCACTACATAAATAAAGTTAATTAAATTTGCAACAATTTAAGCCTAACCGCAGCTCTCTCAACCTTATAACAACTAAGCTGTGGCCTTTCAAAGATAGTCAGTTTTTCCCGAAATATTGAAATTAATGCCACGTTTTTTTACAATTACCACTGTACTGTCACCTTCCTTGAATGCCAGCCAGACACACAAAGCAGACTCCCGGTGGAACCGACATTTTTACATGAATCCCCCACAATATGCATATCAAAACATAAGCTGGGAGTACCTCCACGCGGTGAAGGCGGTAACAGTGTAAACTGGCTAAAACTCCCATCAACTAAACAAATGCCTTCGGGCTTATGTTTTGGTTTTGATTATCGCACAAGATAGTAATTGGAAGTAGCCTACCCGGTAACGCAGCCAAAAAACTATTATCTTATTAACACGTTCCCTGCGGCACAGATTTATCTGTACATTCCGTTACTGCGTTACGGGGCGTTTTAAACCTTGTCCTATACCAGATATTGTGGCGGCACGGGGCACATTAAGCCCCACCGCCCGTAAGAGACCAAAATCCTTTTTCTGGCGCCAAATAAGACAAAGTGGACGGCTTTTGTCGTGATTATTATCAACAATGAAATGATTAACCTAAATCTGCCGCCGCCCGTGGTTCAATTAGTTAGTTTAGTCTCTATAGGTAAAATAAAATGTGGGGCCTAATATACCCCGTATCGCACTGTAGAATGGCAGGTTTACATATTATTTAGTGATGGGAAAATAAATATCGATTCTATTTAATTGTATTTGTTTACCAAACATAAGGTTTTTTTTAATTAAAACATGTCAAACAGTATTATTTTTCACCACCAGTGCATTCTGTGAGAATTTTCTTCACTTTTTTGTCAGCTTCACGACTCGTTAAGAAGGTGCGGAGTTATCTTTCTCTATTCTGATTTTCACTTATATTCACCACCCGGTTTTTCTTCATCTTCCTCCTTAATTAACTTTTTTCGGCAGGGTTTCGACATAATCGGTAACGGTCTTACTTCGTCGCGTGCGCAGCCTCGAATGCGTTGCACAACACTAACCGCGTGAAGCTAGCGTAGGGTGCGGTACGAGGTGCGTGGCGATACGGGGTGTTCGCTACCTCGTTCCGCACTGTGTTAGAATTATTATTTGTTCAGTGCGGCACGAGGTCTAAAAAACCCGGTATTAAGGTTGGTGTACCATAGAACTAGGAATCAATAGCACATCTCAAACATATAGTTATCTCTCTCCTACTCTGAATCAGATGCAAGTTATGGCTCTCGCACGACAAAGAAGTTTAAGATTTTTCTTAGCGCTATAACGACCGGACGCGGACGGGGTGTTTTAAGCCCTGTTTCGCACTGAACGTGTTAACGCGAACGAAGTCAGGCGCTAAATAGTCATAAAAATGTCGGTTCCACCGGAAGTCTGCTTTGTGTGTAGGCTGGCATTCAAGGAAAGTGACAGTACAGTGGTAATTGTAAAAAAATCGTGGCATTAATTTCAATATTTCGGGAAAAACGAACCATCTTCGAATAGCCACAGTTTAGTCGTTATAAGGTTTAGAGAGCTGCAATTAGGCTCAAATTGTGGCAAATTTAATTACCTTCATTTGTGTAGTGAATGTTACTTGTCGGTAACGCATAGTTTATGACTTTTAGAGCAAAAAGTGAAAAAAGTCCAAAATTTTCGCAGTTTATCACGTGGTGCGAAGCGAGCACAACTTTTTCGAAGTTGCAAATTTGGATTTACATCACCCTAACTGATCCAAACAACATACCAAAAATGCAGCACTACATCGTGCTTTGCGAATTTAATGTTAATATCCACTGGCCTAGTATTTTTAAACAATCAAGCAAACAAGACATTTATTCGCAAGAATACAATCGAGTTAGATTAGATTAGATGAATGCAAGACATAGAATGAATGTGCTAACTTAATAATAAGATTATGCACTTAATTTAGACTTAATATTTCAAAATATTACGGCACGTTTTAAAAAGTTCCTTAAACCTTGTAATCGCGGTGTTAGCGGGAAAACCTACTTATAACGAGAACCTTTCAATAACACATAATAAATTGTAAGACTCATTTTCAAGTTCTTGGGTTTTTTCTCAATGTCAATTACGAAAAATGGCGGTTAGTCACAAAATTATAGCGCATAGAAAGTACATACTTACTGATGTCATGGCCGATAGATTCTACAACAAAGTTTACTTTGTGTTCCGTTAAAATATACATTGAATGAGGCCCAGACTCCACTAGAGCTGGCGGTCCGGCGGTCGTCAAAACTCACTTCGCTCGTGCGAGGTTTGAAATTCAATTCCTTCGCGACGGTGGTCGTTTGAGAGAAAAGAACTAAGCCATATAACATTTTTTAATTATTTACATACAAAATGAGAGAAAATACTAGTTCAAAGTAAAGATAGAATCACATCTCCACATCTCCATGTGTGAATAACGCAATTTCATTGGTGGTTGCAAACACAGCTCGACGCCGCACATCTCCGCTCAGCCGTGCTATTCCGGCGGTGCACATCGAACATCACTTCACATCTCGGCGCTTCACGCTCACCTCAATCATCAATACGCTTTACTTTGAATTAGTATTTTCTCTCATTTTGGATGTAAATAATTAAAAAATGATTTTTGGCTTAGTTCTTTTCTCTCAAACGACGACCGTCGCGAAGGAATGGAATTTTAAAGTTAACTCGCACAAGCGAAGTGAGTGTCGGCGACCACCGGAATAGCATAGCAGCTCTGGTGGAGTCTGGGCCTCAAGGTTGGAACATACCGCCACCTAGCGTCGGATAGATACAGATTACGAGGGAGGAGGCAGACAGACATTTTAAATGCATTACACGCCATCTTGTAGTCACGAAAGTAATTAGACACTTGCATTCGCGACATCTATCGCTAGGCAGCATAACTTCATAACCCATTCACATTGTCTTGGTCTACTATTAGTAATGGGATGAAATCCTAGAGGGCATTACTATCGCTGAGGAAAGCATAGGCTCTGGAATTTTATTGAAATAGTTTTTATTTCCTAATCCAAAACGGAAACATCGAAGAGAAAGGCAAATTGTGTTGAGGAAACCAAAAAAAGCAAGAAGTTACGTTCAACACCCAGTCCCATGCATACCCTCACGACTATATTATCTGTTGTGTTGGCTGTCTGGAAGAGATCGCTCTTAGCGATAAGACCGCCTGTATTGTACATGCTAAATATCTTTAAGTATCGTTAGGTAACTTGTTTTCTTTGCGCAATGAAGTATATCTTATCTTATCTTATATCGCTAATGGGTTAGTCAGAGGCACACTGCTATGGACGGGCGCCAAAACGCACTTCCCTCGTGGTTAGTTATGTTTAAAATTCAATTTCCTTGCGACTGTGGTCGTTTGAAAGAAAAAAACTTAGCCAAATAAAATTAGTCAATTATTTGCTTAAAAAATAAAAGAAAAGTATAAGTGATAGCTGTAGATAATTTAAATACTGTATGTTTCCTGAAGAATAAATAAATAAATTAAATAGTCATTCATGGTGAAAGCGTGAAGCACCGAGATGTGAAGTGATGTCAGCCGGAATGCCACCCCAGACCTACCACACGTGGGGGTCTATCGTAACCACTGCGATAGAGGGGTTGGTACAATGCAACGCAGGCGGATTGTACAATAAGCCGTATTACATTACGGCTAGCCGTTTTAAGAAACAGCGACGTTTTGCGGCTTAATGATTATCCGTATTGAATCAGACTAAATAAAAAACTGCCAAAATGAATTCGCCGCCATTGCCATAGGTGCGACATTCAAAACGGGTAGCTGTAATGTAAAACGGCAAGGCATTAGCTGCCTTTTTGATAGGTTTTAGTTCTGATTTTTAGCAATAGATTGATTTTTTGTTTCGTGGTGCTGCGTGACAACAATGACGGCGGATACAGTAAGTTTGTGTCTAAATTGCGAAGATAAAAGGGTTCTAAGTAAACAACGAAAATGTTAAGTATGGACGTGAGGTCCAGATACCGCTTCCCATCAGGTGTAGTGAGGTCATCTTGAAGACCATTAAAAAAAACAAAATTAATGCAATTGAAGGATTTCTATTCTTCTACGACCTTCTACCCTACAATCCAAGTAATAGTACAATGCGGCTAAACGAGACCCGCCTTATTGAAGAACATTTGGTAATGACAATCTGGCTAATATTTAAGCCGCCGAATTACAAAACGGCTAGAATTTATTTATTTATTTACATTAATTAAAACGGATTAACCAATTACATTAATTAGACAAAATTAAAAATTACTAATATAAAAACAATAATACGATACACATGAGACAAATAATGAAAACAATATACTAACCACACATACATCACGCATTTGCTTCACTGTGCTGCAGGCATTCCAACAAGATCAACTTCCATTCGTCCACAAACAGGTCACAGAGAGGAGCAGTGCTTAGGAGAGCATTGAAAGCTGCGAGAGTTCGAGGTATCGGTGATCTCTTCCGGGCTACAGTGCGACATATTGGAACAGCAAACAGTTTATGCTTTCTGCAACGACTATAATAGGCATGATGACTGTATTTTTTTTTTGTTTATTATCGAAAGACCTTACATTTATGTAAACAATCCTCAAAGAGTCACTTCATCTGGATCAATACCACCAGAGATATCACAATTTGAAATGCACATTTTTGGACTTGCCCAAAAACGCTCCATACAAAAGTGACAGCGACAGTGACGTCACTGTCGCTGTTTTTGTAAGGAGCGCGTAATAACTTTGTTCGACAGCTATATTCAATATTGCGTTTATGATAATGGTCTCCTAACATAATTCCTTCATAATAGTTTGGGTTACAAAAAAGTGATATTGTTTTACAAAAATTTAACACATATGAAATGGACTTGCCCACCCAAGTTTGCAGGCCTATTGTAGCCTCATTTTGAAACGAATTTCGATTGTGGTTTTACAATAACATTTGTAATCAATTATTATTTTTGGGGAACATAAAAAAACATGCAAAATCACTCATAGTCATCTACCCTTACACAACTCACCATGCAAATCCGGCGCATCCACCATTCCTCTAAGAATTTTGGCCATTGTTACCATTTGGTCACTACCTTCTAACCCTCTAAGAAGAATGTGACATACACACAAACACATACTAGTCGCTGTTGTTCAAGCTATCGACTATGAATCGCGCGTTTTTATCGCCCAAAAACTTGTAATGTGTAAGGTTCTTTATCATCTAAGTAGGTGCACTGACCTGTTTGGTCTACTTAAGCTGTAAGGCTTCTTTGACTGACTTAAAGCGATTCGGGTGACCCACTATTGAGGTAGGTAAATATCTATAATTTGAATAATCCCACTAATATTGTAAATGCGATAGTTTGTATGGGTGGATGTGCCGTGTTGCTCTTTCACGTAAAAACTACTGGATGGATTTTAATGAGACTTTTGTAGCTTATGCATCTGAATCGCACATAGGCTACAATTTATAAATATACTAGCGGCCGCCCGCGACTTCGTCTGCGTAGACTTCAGTAAAAAAAGTGATATTTTTTTTAAATTGTAGTTTATGTGCTATTCAGATGTATAAGCTATATCATTGTGAAGTTTCATTCAAATCCATTTAGTAGTTTTTACGTGAAAGAGGAACACGGCACACATACAAACTTTCACATTTATAATAATACTAGCGGCTGCCCGCGACTTCGTCCGCGTGGACTTAAGTGGACTTAAAATTAACGGATTCGTCAAATTGTCTGACGTTAGATGGACGTTAGCGCGATATCTCAATTCGGAACGCACCCATAGTTACGCTTATGACAGCAGCCGCCTGTCGTGCCATACCACGTGATTCCGCGTACATTTTTATATTTACTTGATATTTTCTTTATAAATTGTAGCCTATGTGTTATTCAGATGTATAAGCTATATTATTGTGAAGTTTCATTCAAATCCATTTAGTATTTTTTACGTGAAAGAGCAACAAGGCACATCCACACATACAAACTTTCACATTTATTATATTAGTAGGATGTCACATTTCTTTTTAACCTAAGTCCATTCGGAAGAAGTCGTGGGTTGCCGCTAGTCTGTAATACAGCGACGAACTAAATTAAGTAGTTACTTCATAGTACTTTACCAAGATAGCAATCATAAACATTAACGGCCTAGATACGGGTGCGCCAAAGTTCACTTAAAATTTTAACTCCTAACAATCCCAATTCCTAACTTCTCTTTTCCTAATGTTTTAGTTCCGAATCATTCAACTTCATAATTTCGATAGCCATAAACACTTATATCCTAATTTTTGTCAACATAACCGTCTTTGACCCTAATTGTACACTGGGAAAATGATTCTTTTCTTTATGAAAAACTATGAATATAAATATTTTGGATAAATAAATGTTAGTTGTTATAACAACTAATTGGTATACTTGTCTGCCCTATACTAGAGTCGGTGCGAAACCGACAGGGATAGATTAGGTTAGAAGGTTTAAGGCGGGTTTAAACCTTCGTGGTTTTTTTTAAGCCCTAAAAACAACTTGCCTGATTAGCTTGCTGCTTGCGTTAACCCCAGCACTTTTTATGATCTTTAGCAATGTGCATTTATTAATGTGTGTATTCATTATATCGTTATGAAAAACAACATTAGGAGATCAAATATTATGAATTGAAGTTTTAGGAAACATGAGCGTTATGAACATCGTCATTAGAACTACAAAAAGTATGGCAGAAAACTTTAGGACTAAAAATTTTAGGAAGAGTGATCATTCGGATCACATATCGGTAGTAAGAGCAATTTCGGGAAAACCACTTTAGGTGAGCCAATATGGACCCGCCTAGATACATTCCACTGCTGGGTTCAGGCCTCACCTCATCTATGAGGTGGAACGAGCCATACTCCAACACACGGGCTCAGTGCGGATGGTTGGAGGGGTGTAAGGCTAGTGAGCAGCCTTAATGTCAGATGTTATCAAGCCGCCCTAAGGCCTCCGACTAGGCTTAACGACTGACATCTAGCGACGTCAACCGGGACCAACTGCTTAACGTGCCTTCGGAAGCACGGATATGCCCAAAACACACATCACTAAAATTCGGTCGGGGTGGTCGGTCACCCATCCCATTTCCGACCCGGCGTTTGTTGCTTTACAACAGCGATCGTCGCCGATCACTGTCACAACTGCGCCACGGGCTCCTCGGAACGTACGCCAGGGGACAATAACATTTTCGAGTTTGCGTCAGTACTGACATAACCTGGTCGTGAGGGTATGTTATGTTATGTTGATGTGTGGTCATTCTACCGCTAAACAGTAACTAGTACACAAACGTGACTGGCGGATTTCCTCATAGTGATGTTATTCAGTTTTTCGCAAATGGCGGAACCATTGTACTCAATTGACACGGACTTTCCTAATCCGTACCACATCGGTAGGGCTACCACTTAGACTAACTTAACGTGAGCGGTAATTATGTTTTATTATTTTTTTAGTATTTTCCATGCAGCATCTTTACTAAAGATCTGAAAACCAGAAAAAGACATTTGGTCATGTTGGCATCAGGTAGGAATCGAACCCGCATCTTTCGCAAACCGGGCGACTGCACTAACCACTGTGCTACCGAGACCATTAACAGACCGGCCGAATCTTTCTGGTATATTTACCCTATGAGCCAGGGTGATTTCATCAATGTTATAGGCATCCACCTCTAACACTCGGAAAAAATCACCCTAGCTCATGCTCTGCCGTGCTATTCCGGCGGTGCACATCGGACATGACTTCGCATCTCGGTGCTTCACGCTTACCTCAATCATCAATACGCTTGACTTTGAATTAGTATTTTCTCTCATTTTGTATGTAAATAATTAGAAAATGTTTTTGGCTTAGTTCTTTTCTCTCAAACGACGACGGTCGCGAAGGAATGGATTTTTAAAGTTACCTCGCACAAGCGAAGTGAGTTTTGGCGATCACCGGAATAGCATAGCTGTTTGCGAAAGATGCGGGTTCGATTTCTGCCTGATGCCAACATGAACAAATGTCTTTTTCTGGTTTTCAGATCTTTAGTAATGCAGTAATTTCATACTTGTCCTTCGATCTAGCACGTCCCCTAACCAACAAAAGTAATTATATGTCTCTGAAGATCAGCAACTTAAGCAAAAAATGTAAAAAAATAGTTACTTCTAAACTATCGGTTTTCGACTATTTAATGTTTTTTTAAATGAGTTGCTATAATGCCTTCTATTTGAAAAAATATATTTTGGCTACTTTTTTCATCAATTAGGGTCAGTCAGTAAAGTAAAAAAGTAAAAGTAAAAAAGTAAAGTAAAAATAGTCTTTATTCATGTAAACTTATTAAAAAGCACTTATGACAAGTCACAACATAAAAATTAAAAAGTAATAATTCTACCACCGGTTCGGAGGTGTTGATTCTACCGAGAAGAAACCGGCAAGAAACTCGGTAGTTACTCTTTTTTAATCTTGTTTGTTTACAATAATTGCGATAACAGAGTAACAACAGTAAAGTAAGACTTTGAGGTACTTTATTAAAGAATTTCACCCATTGACCCACAAATGATTTTCCTACATTACGAAGTCTAAGATTAGGATTTACAAGTTTGTTCTTGTTTCTTGTATTGAATTTATGACTATCACATTTTTTCTTGAAAAGGTGCAAAGTTTTGCGTACGTACATTATGTTGTCATAAATGTATTGAGAGTGTACGTACGTCATTACGTATTCTGAAATTGGGAGACTTAGCGTATAGGATTTTATTTTGAAAGTGTTCCATTGCTTGCATCACTTCAAGTTTTTGCAAAGACTATTATCATACTTATGGACGGTTTTTAAGATCATAAACAAATCATCAAAGGCATTAACGGTGCAGCGGTGATTTTCTGAAAATTGTTTTTGTTTTTGAAATGGCGAAAAATAATCAACAAAAATTTAAAAAACAAGTTGTCTTAGAATAAACTCAAAACTCGTACATAATGTGGTTTTTACATGACTGTTGTACTTCCCTACCAAATTTGAAATGACTCAGTGCGATTGTTTCTAAATAAGAGTGAATTATGTGATTGGAGTTGAGAAAGAAACTTGAAAAAATCAAAGCTTCTAAAGTATTGATTTTCGCGGATTTAATGTTTTTTTAACGACTGGTGTTTAACACAGTTTTGCCCAGCTGGTTTCATAGGCAGAATGTTATATTCCTTACTGGATACTGGTTACCAAACATGATGAAGGGTATCAGAAAAGTAATAAACCCTATCACTTGGATACCAGTATCCTACGACGATCATTTTTTCTCTGTATGATACCGGTTACCAAACTCTGGTATCATACACGGCCGAAGGGGTTATAATAATAATAATTATTTGATAAAATTAACAAGAAAGCCTACTTAATAGATATTGCTGTACCCAACACGCACAATGTTCAATCTACCGTGTCCGAAAAAATCGCGAAATATCGAGAGCTGGCAATAGAGTTGAAAACTCAATGGCGAGCCGAGACCGTTTTCATAGTCCCCATTGTTATTTCTTCTACTGGAATCATACCTGATAGCCTCGACAAAAGCATTGCAGCCCTCAACATACCAACCTACATCATATACACCTTTCAAAAAGCAACAATCTTGAACACTTGCCGTATCACCAGGAAATTCTTGTCATCTGGTTTGACATCAGTAGGACTTCACCCTGATGCGCTTGACTGAGGTCCGCGCAGCAGGTTTATTATCCCACTCCTGTAGCTAACAGGATGGAGAAATCACCAATGAGACGAAAATAATAATAATAATATATCATTTATTTCAGGCAACAAATTACATTTGCAGGTCTTAAAAAAACATAATCGGCCCATACATAAATACCTTACAGACTAACATACATATTATTTACTTATTTAACACTTTATAGCAGACGGCGAAGTGCGACGCAATATGGTGTCCGGTAACCGGCCGCGGAAGCGCCGATATGCGACACCTTTCGGCCAAAAATCTTCCTTCATGAAGGTTATGATGACCTCTACCCTGGAAACATTTTTGGACCACTGTCGCTGGGCCACCCTGTATAAACACTACACTATACTTCAGGCTGGGCGTATAGCTTAACATTAGCTAGTTGCGAATCCATTGTCACCCTGCCCCCAAATTCACAAACGCTAATTAAGGTTGAGCATCCCTCAGAAGTATAGCTGTCCCTCTCAGTTCTATTGACATCTTACGGGAGCTTAAGCGCGTGCTTAGCGTTGCTTGAAGTTTATGAATTCGGTGGTGAACCATATATTTAAGCCAGCACTATGTCTCCTGGTTGGCTAAGTCCACAGGGACCAATCTCAATGAGATACTACACTGCACAAGGGTGTGCTCAATACACAGGTCACCCGCCATCATCATGGCCATGACGGGCCGCCATCGCACGGCCCTCCTTCATCAGGGTGTTCATCCACATACTCTAAAGCGGCCATGGTCTCGTACAGCTCGGTTCCTGAGATGCTTCCTTTCCAAGACACCTAAATTGCGGAACGATCTCCCTGCCGAAGTTTTCCCGATGAGCTATAGCATGGAGTTCTTCAAGAGGGGTTTGAAAATGTTCTTGCATGGTCGGCAACGAGCGAGTAATGCCCCTGGTGTTGCACGTGTCCATAGGCTGCGGTAACAGCTCACCATCAGGCAGCCCGCATGCCAGTTTGCCACCGTCGTAGTATTAAAAAAAACAGGTGGACTCTCTTTAACAGATCTTACATAAAGTGACAATCAGGCCCTTTTTCTCCATTTACAGTGAAGTGAATTATCCTTGGGACTTTGTTTCCACCAAGACGGAGTGAAGACCTACGGAGTACTACACCTGTACAAGGTAACTAAGTTGAAAGTGCCTATTTTAATTTAAGATCCTGTGTAACACTTGGTTTCGCAAATAAATTTTCTATTTTCTTAAGATCAGCTTGCTAGCGATTACCGCAGTCTTTGGGCACGTGTTACAATACCACCGTGCACAGACGTCTTTGAACGGAACGTTCAGATTCCCACACTCAGTGAATTCGAACCCAACGTCGTAAAGGGCAAGCTTACTGCCGTTATCCGGGTTGCTAGAGTTGTTTTTCCGTTGATTCCCGTCGCTGAAGAGTCAGCTGAAAATTGTACAATGAACCCAATGTAGGATAGGTGTTTCTAGGTAGAGTATTTAACCACTGGGCCACGAAGGACTAAAACCCAACGTTGTCAATTTTATTGAATTGTCTTTGAATGAACAGTTACCAACAGCTGAACGAAATCATTCAGAGTCCAAAAATCCATGGCATTTGCGAAAAGCAACCTTATTTCCGAATTTTGGTGTAAAGAACCGGTTCATTGAGACAAAAACCGGATTCTTTGGAACCCGTGCGGGCCCTACGACGCGTGCTCGCGCGATCAGCTTAACTAGTGATGTGAAAGTCGCTCATGATGGGTACGATATCGATATAATTACTATTTGTTGTTGATGGGTAATTATATAATTTATTTTTTTAATTTTTACTGCTCTAGCGCGATCACATCTGTTCTCTAATTTACCTGCGACAATTAAAATGAAGCCCCATTACAAATATACCTGTTACTTTCAGTTCTTTAGGCATTTTACGTCACACCATGAGTTTGACGACTCTCTTTCAACATATACATAAGATTTTCTATTGTCCTTTCTTTGGTAGTCATTTAATTCAGAGGTTAGATTACTTGCTGCTTTGTATATTCATTTTCATCTGATTTCTTGCTTCTTGATTTAGGAAAAAAACAAACCTACAACAGTCTATATAGGAACCACTTTTGGACACCGGCTATAAGGTGGCACGAGCCATACTACGACATGCGTACTTAGTGTGGATTATTGTATTAGTCTAATATTAGTGAAAACACTTTCTGTCAGATCTTATCAAGCTGCCCTAAGCCTATTAGGCTTAACGACTGACATAAAGACAATTTCATAATTCAAAATCAATATTGTTTTATATCCAAGTAGACCATTATTTTCAAATCGTCAAGATTCTTTATTTTAATTAATTTAAATAATACAAAGCGCCTATCACAATAATATATATATACAAATGCTTGTCATAATATCTTCCGAAGCACGGAGAGATGCCCGGGAAAGATATCATTCAAATTCTGCGTCTAACGTTCGTATCCACTGTCACTTAAAAGCTACGAGCAATAAGGTCAAGTTGGGTAACTTTGAATTTCAGTGTAACATTGAATCCACTGTTTGAGAACAATAAAAGTACCTACATACAGTTGTTTTTTGGTTTTTTTTTGAACCCATCCCTCATAGACTCACCAACATCTTTTAGTTGCGAGTACTTGTCAACAGTAACCTAAAAGAGTGGATTCAATGTTACACTGAAATTCAAAGTTACCCAACTTGACTATAAGGAAAAAGTGTAATTATTTTTTATCGATATGCACGACGAATCCACTCATGCGCATCACTACAGAGTAATGAACCGCGACCACTTTCACTATGCGTTTCCTACTTCGCAGTTGTTATTACCATACGCAACTGTTTCATCACTCATCATCATACGTTTGTGGGTAAACGTAACACCACTTAGCCCAACTGGTTTTAGGGTTCAGTTTTTTTTTTTTTTACTATAGGCCGCCCGCGACTTCGTCCGCGTGGACTTGAGTTAAAAAAAGGTGATATCTACTATATAAAAATAAGTCGGCTTTTCCTTCCTGACGCTACAACTCCAGAACGCACGAACCGATTTACACGGTTTTACATTCGTTGAAAAGGTCTCTGGCTCAGTGCGGTTTATAGCAAAGAAAAACCAGGAAAATTTCAACAGAAAAGCGGGAAAATATTTTTTGACATACAGCTAAGTCCAAGCGGACGAAGTCGCGGGCGGCTGCTAGTATCTTTATAAATTGTAGCCTATGTCTTATTCAGATGCATAAGCTTTATTACTGTAGAGTTTAATTTAAATCCATCTAGTAGTTTTTAAGTGCACAAAAAGGGAGTAACTTTTCCCGTTTTCCCAATATTACCCTGCTCCTATTGATTGTAGCGTAATGAAAAGTATACTATAACCTGCCCAAGAGTACGAAGAATAATTGTGCCAAATTTCGTTAAAATCCGTTGAGTAGTTTTTATTTATTCTTTATTGCACAACAATGAATGGTACAAAAGGCGGACTTAATGCCAATGAGGCATTCCCTATTAGTCAACCATAAGGCTAAGCAGAGAAGTACAGTTTTTGTTTCTATAACGAATATACAGCAGACAGACAGACAGACAAAAATTTTACTGATTGCATTTTTGGCATCAGTAGCGATCCCTAATCACCCCTTGATAGTATTTTTTTAAATATATTTCATGTACAGAATTGACTTCTCTACAGATTTATTATAAGTATAGATAGTGGTCTTCAAGATGACCTCACTCCACCTGATGGGAAGCAGCCGTGAGGTCCAGATATGGGAATGACAAGCACAGTAATGGACAACTACTTTGCTGGTCAATCTCATTTTGAAGGCCTGCATAAATGCCTCTTCACGCCCAGCTTAAAAAACCCGGGATTGTAGGAAGAAGGGAACACATGCGCTGGAAGAGCGTGCCACGTTTGGATAGCACGACACAGGAACGAATCACCGAACCTTTTGGTGCGGGCCGACAGTCGCTGGATCGTGTGTGGTGCGGGAGTGGAAGGGTGGTTCAGTAATCGAACAGTGGAGAAAATTGTGTTTCAACTGCTAAGTTGAGCCTCTTGTGACAACTCGTCACAGTTTTTGTTTTCTAACCCCCGATTTCACGAACGCAAATCAACGTTGAGCATCCTTCAGAAGTATAGCTGTCCCTTCCAGTTCTATTGACATTTTACGGGACAGCATGAGCGTGAGCGCGTGCTTAGCGTTGATTGACGTTGGTGAATTCGGGGGTAAAAGGCAGGCTCCAGAGGGTATATTTAGTCTATTTCCTATACTTTTTTTCATCAACTTTCCTGTAATTGCAGGCTGTTTGTAAAAGATAGTTTCTACCAACATAGCCCGTTCAACATACATTCAAATGGTGATTATTACTTTGTTATAAACTATGTATTGCTGTTTCTTAAGTGTCCAATAAAAATATTTACTAAGCAAAAAAAAAATGTTTTTAAACCTACCAATATACGGAACTGTCAATTCACGTTGTCCCACTGACGCTTGACAGTTCTTTCAACGGTTGAGGAGGCAGGCGTTTGACCATTGTGCAGGTGTGTAGAAGGAAACACGGTCCCACCCCCCCACCAGTGGGCCAGTAGGTCAACCTGGGGGCTACTGTCTTTTAATATCGTATCGAAGTATTGTGAATTGTTGGATGTTAAATATTATACGGGCTTTTTTTTAAACCTGCAAGATTCCACTGCTTGGCAGAGGTCTCACCCAAACCTGTCCATCGTTCCCTATCCTCTGTACGGGTTATTACAGGTTCACTGTTCACGTAATATGACAATTGAAAACCGATTGTTCACAGACCACATATGGACTGTGGACAGTGACATGGTTAGCAAATAATATTTTTAAAAAGTAGTTTTCTGAAAGTATGTAAGTAAAGTAAAAAAAGGATTATTTCACGTGAAGTTTTTGCAAGCATAGTGTCATACACACCTTTCTAAATAAACATAAAGTGACTCTACCACTGGTTTATACGTTGATTCTAGCCAGAAGACTTCGGCAAGATTTTTTTTGTTAACAATCATTGCTTTATCAGATCATAGTCAACATACTTAATAATTATGCGGATGAGTAAACTATACCTGTCTACGATGCCCACAAATCCACAGAAAACAACATTCGGTCTTGGCTTCAGGCGGGCATCGAACCCGGGTCTTTCGCAAACTTGGCATAAGTACCCTTGCTTTGTCAATTTTGCAAATAAACGCTTCTCCTTGAACGCTCCGAACATTATTCGACAACCGTCTTGGTGTAATTGTTGAAAAGTCGGCTACTACACCAAGGATCGCGGGTTCGATCCCCACACAGTACAAACATTTGTGTGCATAAACATGTCTGTTTGTATTAGTCTGGGTGTTTCCTATGTATATTAAGTGTATTTACAAAAGAAAAAGTATTTAAGTATGTTTATCCGTTGTCTAGTATCCATAATAACGGACTATAATTAGCCCACTTGGGACTAGATGGCGCTGTGTGGAATAATGTCCAAGGATATTTATTTTATTATTTTAACAAAACAAAATGGTTACAGAAAAAAAAAAATAACAAAAGAAAAATGAACTAAAATTTCCACCAGACAACAGTGTCACCCAGCTCATGCCTGGCCCTGATAGGCTCAGACGCTGATTTTCAGTGGGACCTACTGAGTGACTACTGAGTACAAAATATTATATGACCCTCATCTGTTCCAAGTGCATATTCCCTATTGCTTCACTAAGCGATTATTAGCGATGAGTTTATGAATGTTTTAGGAAATTTTTAACCTGTCAGCATGACGCTGCACTTTTGCCCTTTTGCACTTTTTTTTCATGCTCTTAGTAGTTTCGGCTGACCCATTTCAAAACATAGTAAGAATCATGTTTTGGAAAACTAGTTTTTTGCATAAATCTTACTAACCTAGTAAGGTAAAAGGGAACAAGGTAAGGTAAGGTAAGCTAAGTAAGGGTGACTTACTACAATGCAAAAACACCAGCATTGAAATCTTAGTTAGAAAAAGAGATTTTAAAGTGTGGATAGATACCTAGTAATAAGTGCACCATTCACCACCTCCAAACCATTTTGAAACCTAGCAAACCACATTAACCATTTCAAAATCTAACTAATCGCTGAGACTTATTAGGTTTTCATGTGGTTTTCATTCAATATTTTATAAAACCCATAGATTTTTTCTTACCTAAGATAAATATTTTTCAAAGGCTGACCTATTTTACGTTTATGCGCTCTCCTGTAAAATTTGCTTTTAGGTTCTTGCTAGGTTTTGAAATAGGGCAGCCGGTTTGGCCCTACAACATAGTTACTAGTTAGCTTATAATATCCTCAAATTCATGGAGACTTTCTAAACGGTAGGTTTCCTGGTGAGGGCCGATGGCGCAATGGATTATGTGACTACCACGCAAGAGCTTTCCGATTCTATTCTCCGTTGAGTCAATATAGCTAACCAGTCTTGTGATCACTAAGTTGCTAGGCAAGATAATGGAATTATACATTATGTATTGAATTAAAATATAAAACACTAGCGGCCGCCCGCGACTTCATCTGCGTGGATTCCAACCGCCATTTTTTTATCCCTTGGGGGTTGAATACGGAAAAATGTTCGTGCTTACTTATATCTCGAGAGGTGTAGTTTTGGCTGTGTGCTGTATAAGTCAGCCGGTTAGAATGAAAGAAAGGAAGAAAATTTATTGGATACTAAACTTAACAATAAAGTTGAACCCAACGTGGTAGGGGCAAGCCTACCGCCGCTATCCAGATTGCTTGGATTTTATAGCGGTGTTGTTTTCAGGAACACCTACTCTGTGTTCAATGAACACAAAGTAGGAGTTGTTCCTTGTTCATTGCAAAAGAGGCTAATTTCCCTGTAATGAAGAACCCCAAGCAACTCGGATAACAGCGCTAGGATCGCCCCCTCCTAGTTCTGATTAGTTTTGCGAAATGTGGGCTTCTGTTTGTTTTGCTCACCCTGAAAGAAACAAGCTGTGTATCTCGTCTGGGATATAATAGTGTGATAGTAATGATTTTACGCAAAATTGTTTTTTATTACCAGTAAGAATGAAAACGGGCAGGCGCGCAAAAATCTCTCGTGTGTTTACACAATGAGTGGTCAAAACTTAACCTAATGTGTTATTTTGCAACCAACTATAACAGTCCGTTTACTGACATATGTCATGCTTGAAATGACCTGATTCTGTCTATTAAGTCTTTTGGGCATTCTTATATTTAGAACCTGCAAACCTCTCCCCAATGTGCATTGTGTTTTAAACTATTTCTGCATGACGTAAGATTCAAAATTCCTTGGAAAGTGAACTTGTCATGTCAAGGCGGTGCAAAGACCCCTTAGGTCTTTGACACACTTTTTAGACATTTTGAGAAGTCGCGAACGTCAGATCAGAAAACGAAAATTTCTTTTATTTTCTAGTAAATCGCTAACGTACAGTGAAATCGTTTAATTTTTCACAGTTAAAAGCTCCCAGTAAAGGCTTCAATATTTATAAACAGAATGCTACAATAAGATCTCGGTTCAACTCGTCCGCATGTTGCGAAATACTAATCCCTAAAAAAAACAATCTAAAAAGAAAAGTGCTTGCTTTCGTGACCTTAATTTTAGGATCAGCTGGAGTAGGTAGCCTTGAGTATGAGTCAACCAAAACGTTTTGAAACCTTTCGAAGGAAACCCGCTAAGATAGAAAGTAAAAGGTACTCAGATAGATATCTGATAAACTCTATTGCCCATGGAGATTTTTGGGTGTTGATAAAACAAATATTATTATGGTAATCATAGCTGCAAAGTCATCTCCACGTCAGAAAACTAAAACTAACTGATCGTTGGAACTCGCTGTATTTTATCACTAACTGCTGTGTCATGTCACAGTAAACATAACAGTAGGTTATCTAAGGCCACCCGCAGAGATATTAGCCTAGCGTGCTCACAGACACGTGGCACAGCCCGTACGAACTGCCGCCACCTTATTCCCCCATATTTTATGCTAGCGTGTGCGTGAAATCGCATGCCACATACAATCCGAGAGCAGCACGTTTATATGTAGATATTTTACTGTTCTCTGTTTACTGTGCTCATGTAGACATTAAGAGTTAGTATTGCAATGATATTAACTATTCCTCTGAAATATGTGGTTTGTCAGAATGAACACAGACTAGTTTCCTGCCCGCGGCTTTACTTGTGTAGAGTTTGTTTATTATCGTCCTTCGAAGCGAACTTATTTCTAACCCTATATTTCTCTGTAAGTCTTTCCTCATCGTCAAATCTATGTATGCGTATGTACCTTTCATTAAAATTGGTGTAATGTTGTAGGTGTGAAAACGTTGCAGATAAACACACAGACTAGCTACTTTCACATGTATAATATTGTAAAGTAAATAAAGTATTAGTGTATTGTTGAAGTCGCACATTGAAGGATTTCAAAGTATATCAAGGGTGTAATTCTCAATGGACACTTCACTTTGATTTTGGATTTTGGTAAAACTCAATAACTTCGAGACTGTGATCATTTGATTAAAAAAACTAAGGTAAGCCGAATAAGATTTTGAAATTATTATCATAGAAGTTAGGGTTCTCCCTATGATAATAATTTCAAAATTCACTAAATTCAAATTTCACTAATTCAAGGTTAAGCGGATTGACGATTGTAGAGAGCGTGCTGGGGTGGCATTCTGAATGCCTACTCCGAAAGTTTTAACAGTGAATTGGTGGGAGATTCCAGTTTGGCGTTCTGCAAAACTCAATAATTATGCGAATGTGATCGTTTGAGTGAAAACAAATAAGCCAAATAACATTTTCAGATTATTTCTATTCAAATGAGGGGGAATGTGAAGCGAATAGACAATTAAAGTTGGCGTTATCTCCCGAGGTAGATCGTGAAGAGATTTGACGTTAACCAGAATAGCATAGCAGTTGACTAACTGAGTAATAGCGTCATTTTCATTAGTAAAACGTGAAGTATTATTCAACTTAATTAAGCTCAAGCAGATCTTTCTAAAGACCCTTAAGGTGAATAATTAATTTTGTAATATGTAACTTTGGACTTGGATCGTGACACTGCTGTCTGGAGAAAATGTTTGTTGATTTTTCTGTTAGTTTTTTATTTTTATGTAAAAAATTTTTTTGTTTGTCTTTATCACTTATGTTGTGATGTACAAACGCAAAAAACGTTTTTTCCTTCTTTCTTTCTTTATTTTGACAATGATGCTTACCCTCTTTTTTTTACCCCTGCATCGAGATGTGGAATTATGTTGTTGAGAATCGAACGCGTCGTCCAAGTGCACAATACCCTCCCCTATGTCTCCACAGCACCACAATCGTTGGGCCACTCTGAGCTTCAGTGAAAGCCGAAGAGGTACCGGTGGCGGGCGTACGACGGCCGACAAAAATGATATTGTGATAGTACTATATTTGTGATATAAGTAATTCGCGGGCGTTTCCCTGTATTGGCGGTGAGTAGAGTGTTATGTGTGGTTTTTTTGGTGTGGAAAAGTGAGTGGTGAAAATATCGGATATGGAATTTTTGATTTTGTGCGGATTTTTTTTTTGAGGAAATTGGGTGGGATTTGTATTTGATTTCTAGTGTGGTTAAGTCTTGCCTTTCGAATGGAGTCTAGAAACATTAAAATTATTAGTTTGCCTGAATTATGTTAAAAATAATAGCTTTCGTGGAAAAGCCGAATGTCGGAAAAATAAAACTAATAACTTATGTAATAAAAATTACTTCAAATTTACTTCAGTGCGGATCTCCCTTCGATTTTTTTGATCTGATTGAGTATTCTGTGAATTTCTTTACAGACTGCTCAAAAAGTGGTATTTTAAACCCTTGAGGAAGCATAGTGTTAAAAGTTTTTGGTGTCGCGAAGGGAGTTTCTTTTTTAATGAGGAACCCGTGTGCTCCTTAGCTTAAACCTAAGTAGAATACTTACCTACCCTCTTTGTGTTTAAGACATTGCGGCAAACCCTCTTGTAATGGAAAACACCGATATAAAACCCAAGCACTTCGTTTAACGGCTGTTGCATAGAGTCGTGAGTTCGTGTGATATTTTTGGGTTGAAATTCACTCGGCTAAGTGAAGTCTGAATGTTTTATCCAGAATAGCAGTAGCAGTCACTTTGCTATGGACCAGCCCGTTGGGAATAAAGTCTTGTATGTTTATATGTATTTTATTATGTTATAGCGACCTCCCCGGCTTCGCAAGGGTGCAAATGTTATGTTACGTTATACATATAAACCTCCCTTTTCAATCACTCTATGTATTAAAAAACCGCATCAAAATCCGTTGCGTAGGTTTAAAGATTTAAGCGAACATAGAGACAGAGAAAGCGACTTTGTTTTATACATTTCTTTTTGTATGTGACTACCCACTTTATTTGAACGTGTGGAACGGAGAAAATTGTGGCGGGTTTAGAATAACCCATTGGGATTTAGGAGGGTTGAGCCCAGCTGTATGTTAACATAATAACGATATTTGTGGAAAACTAACTAATATACGCTTACGACCAATGATATTTAACCCGGCGTCATGGGGGTTAAAAACTGTAACACGGACGTGGGGGTTGAGTCTATTTGACCATGGTAAGATATGTAAATATTTTAGTCTCCAGTTGAAAGAAAAGGTTTTTATTATTATCAGCATTCATTTAGAGTTATAAGGGTTATCCAACACTAAAAAAAATATGAAATATATAATTTTTATCATGGAAACGAGACTTTGAAAAAAAATATATATATATTCTTTAAAAACCGCTCAAATATGTCTTTTGCAATAACAAACTAAATAAAAAAGGTTTAAACTACAATAAAGAAGAAGTAATACAAATAAAATAAAAATATAAAAAAAACTCATTTTGTATGGAAAAAATGGAGTGAAATTGTTACACCGAGTACAGGCATGGGTCTAAATTACCCATTTTCAGGTTACGGCACTTATAGCTCCAAACTCAGGCGTTTTCTGACTTATTTCAGGGCACAAACGTGTGAAGTGATTCATTAACTCCAGCTATAGGAAAAAACAGCAATGTCGGGTGAATAGTATAAAAATTATAGAAATTCTGAAAACGGCCGGGTATCTTAGACCCAACCCCCATGACGCCGGGTTAAAAGAGGTTGAAACGTTTTGTCAGTACTGATGCGAAGTCGAAAATTGTCCCCTGGAGTACGTACCTATAATTTTACCGTGTGTACAAGATAGTATGATTATTTAATAGAGCGCGCGAGCGTCTAAAACTGTCAATGTTTTGCCCAGGTGTTCGAAGTTCTGATTTCGGGTGCCATTTTTTTAGCACAAGTAACCTATCCTATCCTGTATAAATAAGATAGATACCATTTTTAATTATTATATCATTGCTCACGACTATAATATACCCCGGTCATTGAACACAAGGTTTTTAAGCTAAATTTGAAGTCGGGACAGCGTGTTCAACCACTGGGCCACGACGCTCTCATGAACCCTATGATTGAATGTATGAAAATGTATATAAAATATCCTGGATTATGCTTAACAGTACGCAAAGTTATAGTTTAGAAAATTGACTTATTTAACTGTTCTCTGTGTGAATTCACAAAGATAATGTTATATTATGCATGGTCTGCTGGAAGAAATCTCTTATTAGAGATAAGCTCACCTCTACTTTCTGTGTACTAATTATTTTCAATGAAACTTTATTTTTGTGTACGAACGAACTAATAAATAAATGTATTGTGTTACAGCGAATAACTGTATTTCTAATGGGGGATGCAGGAATATTGTTTTGTAGCCCTTCTATTGTATTGGGCCCACCTGTAAAGATTAATAAATAAGAAAGAAAGAAAGAAAAAACTTTATTGATCTTGGACATCATACACAAAAAAAAACTTAACAAAAAAACTTAACAAAAAAAAACTTAACAAAAAAAAACTCAACAAAAAAAAAACTTAACAAAACCCGGTACCAGTCGGTGGAATCCGCGCGGCGCAACTAGTATGCTAATACGGCACACAAACCTCGTTCTTGCGTGCGCGCAACATTTACGTAACTGCGGTTTATTTACCAAATCGCCAGTTTCGACTCTTTTGCTCAGAGCCGTGACACGGACTTGGGTTTGCTAGGTTTGTGATGTGGGTTTGCTCGTGGTTTTATATTGCAAGGCTTGTTGGATGAAAAATAAGAGCAGATTTAATAATGAAGCCGAAGAGTTCGCTTGTTTGGTTAAAAAAACGCCAAAATTACGTCTGATGAACTAAGTAAATATTGGTATAGGCTTTTAGATTTGATCTGTTCGCCAGGACAAAAATACATTCTTCTAACTTCCTTAATCCAGCCACAATTAAGTTGTAAATAAACTTCTAGTCTGCAGCGGACTTTTTGTCTATACTTAGTCAGTATTTTTGTAACTTTAACACTTTTTAACAAATGCAAATCGAATTATCTGTATCTCACATAAGACCGGTGATCCCGCTGGGTATACACACATATACGTCAATGATGTTATAATAAAAAAAACGTAAGTAGAAATGTTACTAGTGCTAAAAAAGTGGCACCCAAAATCAGAGCTTCGAACACCTGCTATGCTATTCCGGTGGTCGCCAAAACTCACTTCGCTTGTGCGAGGTAACTTTAAAAATCCATTCCTTCGCCACCGTCGTCGTTTGAGAGAAAAGAACTAAGCCAAAAAACACTTTTTGATTATTTACATACAAAATGAGAGAAAATACTAATTCAAAGTCAAGCGTATTGATGATTGAGGTAATCTCATTTCAACATCGATGCTCGCACGTGCGATGTGCACCGCCGGAATAGCACGGCTGAGCAGAGCATTGACAGTTTGAGACGACACTACGCAACATGTAACTGCCTCGTTTACGCTCTAGTAAATAATCATACTATCTTGTGCACACGGTCAAATTATAGGTACGTACGCCAGGGGACGATTTTCGACTTCGCATCAGTACTGACATAACGTATCTACCTCTTTTAAATATCATGACTGGGTTGCAATCAGAGCAACAAACAAATTCCAATTAAATCTATATTTACCACCAATGGGCACAGGTCTCAACTCAACTATGAGGTAGTGCGAGACATACTCCAACACGCAGGTTTAGTCCAGGCCAGTACATATATACATACCCTCACGACCATATCCCAAAGGGGTTAGTCAGAGGCACACTGATTGTTGCCGTCATGGTGAACAGAACATTCAGGATACCACTTACCAGGTTATCCAGGTTGCTTGGGTTTTATACCGGTGTTGTCCATCACTGGAAAGTTAGCCGCAAATTATCCAATGAACGCAAAGTAGGTGTGTTTGAGCCAGATTTGATCTCGGGAGCATCAGGTTCAGAGCCAGAGTGTTCAGAGCCAGCCACGACGCTCTCTAAATCTAAATACATTCCTAAAGGTGTTTTTAGCTTTAAGAGGGAGGCTCTTAAAGCTAAAAACACCCCTTTGTCGTTAGGGTGGCCGCCCATTTTCCTACCTAACCTGTCGTGCATAGATTGACCTAATCTATCATGTCGTCAAGGCGTCATAGCGCAGTGGTTAAACTCACTGATCCGGAACTAGGGTGATCCCGAGTTCAAGACTGGCCGGACACCTTCTTTGCGCTCAGTGTACTATTTGTGGCCAACTCTCCGGTAAATCTCTATTAATAAAAATGGATTGCTGTTCGTTAGTCTCACTAAAACTCGGGAACCACTGGACCGATTTGGGTAATTTTAGATTTGTAAAATTTGTGAAAGTCCAGGGAAGGTTTAAAAGGTTAGTAAACATGAGAAATTGCTAGGAATATAGTGAAAAACAACAATTTAGTTTTCCTTAGCAAACGCTTCTACCTGTCACGTGACACTGAATATTTGACAACAAGACGAAGTCTGTCGGGACAGCTAGTCTCTAGATAAAAAAAATAGATTACTATTCGTTAGTCTCGTTAAAACTCGAAAACTGCTGGACCGATTTGGTTAATTTTAGATTCGAAATATTTGTGAAGGTCCAGGAAAAGTTTCTCTCTCTCTTTCATGCTATATATCCCACATGGTGGTGGGGTCAGTTTTCCTTATTTTTCTTCTCCACTTCGCCCTGTCCTCGACATCGTGTTCGGAGACCTCACACTCCCTCATGTCCTTCAGCACTACACCTTCCCACCTTGTCTTGGGTCTTTTGGGTCCAGGAAAAGTTTAAAAGGTGCAAAAGTTCAATAACATTTCACAGAATAACGTCTTATAAACAAAATTATCACTGGCACCGTGGGCGTATCGTTGTATGTCGTCACTGGCATCAAAATCATATAACATTATAATTACAATATAATACGAATAACCTCCCATTCAATCAATATGGATGACCGTGGCGTGTGATGATGCAACCATCAGGTAATCTGGTTAAATAATGATTAAGTGGACTTGGCCGCTTTCTTGAGTTTGTAGAGAATTCTGTTGTTTACTCATGTGAACTGATGTTAAGTTTCGCACGCTAGGTCGGTCCGTGGGACTGGGGGCCACTGGGCGAGTGATGTACAGTCGCGGAACGTAAGAAACAAATTCATTTGCGCGTTGCAAGCACATGTTACCTTTTTAAACTATGTAACAGGGAAGAGTGTTGTGTCATGTAGGCTTTTTTGATTGGCAATAAAATTAAAATTCGTTTAGACATTATGTGTCTTCACGATTGACAGTTGAACCAATACTTTTTATTTTTTTGATCTTGCCATTACGCTGCAGTATTAAGTTTGATCGAATTATTACATCCTCTTTGCTTACAATGATTAAAACTACAAATGTGATTAACAGTTCCTGTCAATGTCATCATGGCGCAAGCAAAAACAGATCTTAGGGTAGTCAACCTTTTTATTCTTCGACTGTACTTTTAACGTAGGTACTCAATGCTTTCTGGCAAAACAACCTCGGCTTCGACAAATCTACTAGGTACCTATATAAAAATAAGTCGAGTTTTCCTTCCTGACGCTATAACTCGTTGGAAAGGTCTCGGGCTCCGTGAGGTTTAAAGCAAAGAAAATTAAGGAAAATTTCAACAGAAAAGCGGGAAAATTCACATACAGCTATGTCCACGCGGACGAAGTCGCGGGCGGCTGCCAGTACTGTATATAAAAGAGGATACAACATTTTCGTTTTGAAAAACACATGTTTTTGCGGCCAGTTGTGAAATGCATGTCAATCGAGAGAGAAAGTAATTACAAACAAAAAATGTACAGCCACTATATTCCTAAGGTTTTTAAGATATTCGAGCCTGAAAATTAAAAAATACAGCAGCAAAAATGTTTTAAAAACATACTCAGAGTTTACTTTAGGCACAACGTAATGGACTCTACCACTCACTTTATGTCTATTGAGACGAATCTCGATAACTCAAAAATAATTTGTTTGCAATTATTGAAATTACAGAGTTATTTTAAGTTATTAATTTAATATCGTTACTGAATGTGCATTAGCAGATTATCCTATGATATGGAACCCTAGGTAAAATATTCGAAATACGTAAATAATTTTAGAACTACGTAAAATATTCGAAACTACGTAAAATATTGCACCGTAGTACAACCTGTAATTTTGTTCCAGATTTAATATTGTGGAAGCGTACCTTGCGACTGGATTGGACTAGACACATTCGAAATGGCTGAAAAAATGGACATGTATTACCAGTAAGTTCAATCACTGTTTCAATAAACCAATAAAGACTTTGACTTTGACTTTCAAGATGAAATAAAGTTGTAAACCCGCTCACTTTTAGTAAACTACGCGCAACGAATTTTGATGCGGTGTTCACTATAACTATTATGTCAGATGAGAATTTGTATGGCATTAAGAGTGGCGTCTCCCACGACGTAATCCTTCAAGTTTCAGAGACATACGAGCTGTCAGGCGCGTTATCACCGAATTTTACTAAAATTACGGTACTTATTTAGATCGTTGCGCGTCATTTTTTGGCACCAAAATGGCGCAAATGCCAAAAAATTCCAAAATGACAAAATGCCAATGTCCTAAATGGGTAATTTTTCAGCGCGAAAGACATAATTATGCTAGGCCTTTTTTCCGCTTGGAACTGCACCAATTTCCTGATGAGCTGAATCAGCTTATGTTTCGTCTCCGACACTCAAGGGGGTAACCATGTCATTTTTTGCTTCAGGAATATGGAAAACCTGAACGGCAACGACCCAATGACTCCAAACCTGAACCACGAGAACTTCGTAAACTCCGAAATACCTGGTGGAGAAACTGTTGAATCTATCGCAGACTTCTTCAATGGTTCCAAGATCCTCGTTACTGGAGGAACTGGTTTCGTCGGGAAGGCTCTCTTGGAGAAACTGCTTCGGTCATGTCCAGGGATAGACACGATATATGTGCTGATGAGACCAAAGAGGGGGTTGACGGTGGAGCAAAGGTACAAGGAATTGCTTAAGAACCAGGTATGTGTTTATTATTTTCTTATTCAATATGGGTTTGAATATGACCTCAGTCTCACTTAAATCGTAAAATATGGGATTGCTACCATGTACCGTATTTGTTTTGAGTTTCCGATATTTCGGCACTGTTACAAGCGCCATGGTCACGGAGTAACTCGAGATCTTGCAGGTGAGATGTTATTGGCAGACATATCGGTCTACTCTCCTTCGAATTCTTTTATTACCTTCGCAGGGGGTACCATTGTTCACAAACTCACTTTTGTCTCGCACCTGTTCTCGACACACAACACTTACAGTATCTGCGCCTCACACAGTATGACCTCAGTTTCGCTTGATGGGGAGCGTTGGCGAGACAGATGGTGCAAAATCTTGCTCTGAAAATGACCAACACTATTGTTTTGACACTAATTAAAGTGCTTGTGACAGTGGGTCGGCAACCATTGCCATTGTAAAGCAATGCAGGCTTGGTAAATAAGATTAGTGACCACCCCAACCTAAAATTAATAATGTAGCGGTATGGTTCGGGCATCTCCGTGGTCTTTGGAAACTTTGGGAGGTAGTTTAAGTAATTGGTCACGACTAACGTCGCTGAATGTCAGTCTTTAAGCCTAGTCGTTGGCCTTATAGCAAAGTTCATCACTAACCTTACACCCCTCCAGCAATCTGTGAATGGGCAGATAGTGTTGTGTGTGTACGTGGCTACCGAATAGTTTGAGTTGAGGCCTTGTCCAGAAGGAATACATAAAAAAGGCTGTTTATTCTTTGTTTTATCATTCTTAACTAATCTTCCATCTCCCAGGTCTTCGACCGCATCCGAACCCGCTGGCCAGACCGCCTCAGCAAGCTCTCCCCCATAACCGGCGACGTGTCAGCTCCTCGCCTCGGAGTCAGCGCTGACCAGCGGGAACTGCTGAACAGCGTGACGACGCTGTTCCACTCAGCGGCTACTGTGAGGTTCACTGAGCCGCTGCACGCAGCCACCACTCTGAACGTGCAAGGAACTGCTTCACTGCTGAAGTTGGCTGAGGAGATGCCTAAATTGAAGGTATGTTGAAGACAATGCCCAGAAATTAACCAGAAGATGAGTAAAGTGAGATTTACCCCTTAATTAACAATCGCCAGTTCAGTTGCCTTTTGTCGTATTTACCTTCGAATTTTATTGACGTTTGTGAATTTAGGATGGGATTGTTTACAATCTCACCTTGGGTTCCATAAACATTACGACTTTTCCTTGCCATCAACAAGTATTTACACCGACTAGTATGTGTACAGAGAGCGTCGTGGCCCAGTGGTTAAACACTCTAATCCCCAGTTCAAGACTGGCCGGAACACTTATTTTGTTTTCAATGTACAAGCATGGCGGTAGGCTCACCCTTAACCTTGTTGGGTTCAGCCCAAAAAGTGTTGGCTTTTGACTGTTCCGTTTACCAGCCACAATCAGTTTAACTTCTGACTACCCGTTTCAGATATAGTCCTGGGCGTATGTAATGTTATGTCAAAAATGTCAATACTAGGTTATTTGGATTTTAGCAATAGGGATAGTGCATTTTCATCTTACCAAAACCAAACCAGGAAAACCAGAAAAAGACATTTGGTCTTGGCATGAGGCGGGAATCGAATCCGCGTCTTTCGCAAACCGGGCGACTGCACTAACCATTGTGCTACCAAGACCATTAACAGACCGGCCGAACTTTTCTGGTATATTATACCTGGTAGCCAGGTTTGCTTCACCAATGTTTAGGCATATACCTTAAACAAACCTTTTTTTAATGGCAATACTGTTCTTAATTTCCCCACCAGGCCTTGGTTCACGTGTCCACAGCGTACAGCAACGCTCCCCGCTCCCACATCGAGGAGCAAGTCTACCCCCCACCTTACGATCCTGACAGCATCCTGCGGTGCACCAAGATGCTGCCCCCGGAGACCATTGACGTGATAGCTAATAGCTTGCAGGTGAGATACATACAGACAAACAAAACATTTATTTGTAGAGAATACAATTGAGTTATACCGTTGTGTCATGCGTGGTGCCTGTGGCGCAGTTGTGACGGTGATCGGTAAAGCAATGCACGGCGGGTCGGAAATGGGATGAGTGACCACCCCGACCGGAATTTAGTGATGTATTTTTCGGGCATCTCCGTGCTTTGGAAGGCACGTGAAGCAGATGGCCCTGACTGACGTCGCTAGATGTCAGTCGTTAAGCCTAGTCAGAGGCCTTAGGGCGGCTTGATAACATCTGACATTAAAGATAGGAAAACCAGAAAAAGGCATTCGGTCTTGGCATCAGGCGGGACTCGAACCCGCGTCTTTTGCAAACCGGGCGACTGCACTACCAATTAATTACCAGTTAATGGTCTCGGTAGCATAATTGGTAGTGCAGTCGCCCGGTTTGCGAAAGACGCGGGTTCGAGGCACACCGCGTCATTTAAGAAACAAATTCTTTATATTTTAAATAATCTATGTGATTAAAACACTCCGTTACTTAAAGCTTAGTATGTACAATGTGACAACACATGCCCACTGAACACACATACACACACTCACACACACACACACACACACATTACTTTAGCCATTTCTCAGCAACAGTCTAGAATTAATTATTTTATTGTTATGTTTAAAAAGTAAGAACCTCTTATTGGCAGTCAGTTTTGTTTTAGTTATTAAGTTTATATAGTGTTTATACTAAGTGCTGTTGGTTCTATGATCAATAAATAAAAAATAAAAAAAACTTTTTCATTTATTGAATGTCGCTACAACAATTCTACAGAGATCTAATCAGGGGTCTTATTATGATTAGTTTACAGCTCAGTTTTAGGTCCATTTACGTCTTTTCATTTATTGAAATTTGACTAAAACATGCAAAATGAATTACGATTAAGAAAAAATAATGTCTTTTTTGACACTATTTACCAAACAAAACAAGATTTTCGAGTAAATATGCAGCTCAAAAGCTGAGCTTGTGACTGAAACTGTCAGGTTATAAGAGATTGTAATAATGCCCCTGGTAATAACAGAGGTATCAAGAAACTTTTAGCTAATTACATGTTTTTTTTCAGGGTGAACATCCAAACCCCTACACGTTGACGAAAGCCCTGGCTGAATCTATAGTCTACAACCACACCAACTTGCCCGTCTGCATCGTTCGACCTTCAATCGGTAAGCTTCTTCACTACAAATAGTTCATCATGTCAGCCGAACGCCCACTGCTGGGCATAGGCCTCCCACCAAGGATCTCCACAACGTCCGCATAAAAAATACACAACAACAAGGTTTTTATTGATCTCTATGTTTTCTAATTATTATGAGTATGTAATTATATATTATGTTTACAAATACATAAAAATAATTTATAGTTATAATGTAATTGCAAAAATAATTAAGTTATTAATAGTCTACTTTCGCATAATACAAGTTTTACTTAGTTTGGGACTAGATGGCGTTGTGCGGATCAATGTCATGTGAGCAATCGCCTTAACTAAATTCAAAAATTCAAAGCCAATATACCTTTATTCACGTAGACTATTATACAGTACTTCCGAATCGTCAAGAATCTTAATGAACATATTCATAATAATATGAAATATATAAACAATACTTAACGCATTATGGACATGTACGTCCATAATGCTACTCTACCACCGGCGTCGGAAGGTTGTTTCTACTGAGGCAGGAAATTTAGCAGTTACTCTTTTTAAATCATTGTTTTCGATTTTGAGTCAATACCAGCATACACAGCTTTGAAATTCTCAGAACTACAACTTTCGCCAATCAATACCTTAAATAAATATAGTTACGGTTGGAAATAGTTCCACGTGCGAGTTATGATGAGTTCTTCATGGTTTTTTAATGATAGAGCCTTGAAGTATCGTCGCCTCTGTAAAACTTTGAAATAAATAACATAGCATACCCTAACGACCAATTCTATAATGGGTTACGAAAGAAAGAAAAAAAACGGTTATTGCATCTGGGCTTCGCAAAATGAAAGATAAAAATAAACAAAACAAAATGGTTACCCAAAAATAAAACACTAACAGAAAAATCAACATAAATTTCCCCCAGACAGCAGTGTCACGATGTCCAAAATTAAATGGACCGCACTCAGCTAATGCCTGGACCTGAAAGGCTCAGGCGCTGATTTTCAGTGGGGCCAACTGAGTTAGTCAGAGCCCAGAGGCACACTGATTGTTGCCGTCATGGTGAACGGAACATCCGGAAGCCCACATTTCACCTAGGGAGTTTGAACCCAACGTGGTGAGGGGCGAGCCTAGCATCTTTATCCGGGTTTCTTGGGTTTACATCGGTGTTTTCCATCACCGGAGAGTTAGGCCCAGACTCCACCAGAGCTGAGCGGAGATGTGCGTCGTCGAGCTGTGTTTTCAACAACCAATGGAATTGCGTTATTCACACATGGAGATGTGATTCTATTGGTTGTTGAAAACACAGCTCGACGCCGCACATCTCCGCACTTTTTTTTTTTTTTCTAAATGACTACTGCTGTGTGGCCTCAGATGGCCTTGACAGCTTTACCGGACTGTTGGGTGAGCGCTTAGGGCTCTCAACCTCAACATCTCCGCTCAGCACTGGTGGAGTCTGGGCCTTAACCGCTAATTGTATATTGAACAAAAATTAAGTGTGTTCTGGCTAGATTTGATCAAGGGACTACCGGGTTCAAAAACATACAAAAGTAATATTTCTTCATAAATCGCAGCCCATGTGCGATTCAGATGTATAAGCTGCATTATTGTAAATGTTCATTAAAATCCATTCAGTAGTTTTTACGTGAAAGAGCAACACGGCACATCCACACATACAAACTTTCGCATTTATAATATTAGTAGGATTAATTCAAAACCGTAAGACCTTGTTGGTTAATTCATTAACTAATTTTGTACTTTTTTATTTTTTTTCCAAGAATTAATTTTGTACTACGAACATCTCATTTTTAAAAACAGTAACTGCTGTTTTTCGTCAGGTCTTCTCAGTAGACCCAACCTTGCCTGCGGTAGAGTCCCATTTATAAGTTTTGTATTGCTTATTTAGCGAATTATTTTGTAAAATTAAGTGTGTAAACTATTAAGTAGACTATTAGGGATAGTCTACTTGAATCAAAAACATTTTGAAAATATTTAAAAAAAGCTTGAATAGCTAAAAGAGATAGTAACAAAGCATTATTCCCTTATTCATAAAAACTTAAACAGCGCTTCAACAACAAGATAACTCAGGCGCGGATCCAGCCCTCAAAAAAGGTTGTGGGCAGAGCCACCAATAATTATTAAAGTGAGAGTTGGATTGGACTACGAACTCACTTATGAAAAATCATGGACTTATTATAATAAAACAAGCAAATTAGGGTTGTGGGCATGCACTGCCCACAATGCCCACAACGGTGGATCCGCGCCTGGATATCGCTTTGACACTTTGATTCTCATTTCTGCCGCCATATGCAAGTGAGTGACATAACACGTCCATTGCTTAAACTATGCTTTAGCGTTGTCGTTTTTATGAATAAGAGGGTAAGAGGTTTGATCCATATCACGATGTAAGCCATCCAAAAAACAAATTAAAAACCATATTCCATACAAATGAAATCGAAACCGATCTTCATAAGGGGGTCATGGCGCAACTTTCCCCTCTTTGAAGTGGCACAGATAATACGACGGTTATTATTTAACAACCAGTGCGGTCCGAGGTTCGGCACCGTTCGGCACCGTTCGGCCTTTTTCGGCCATCGGCTCTAATTAACTCAGCTCAAACTTTCAGTTTTCTGAAAAACCCCCTACTGGCAACGAGAGATAAGACCTCCTGAATGTTACATTCATTATTGGTATTTCTCTTTTCACAGTAATTGATTGTTTTATGAGTATTGGAAACCTGAAACCAGCCGGAAACCCAGCCGGGTACCTGTATGTGAAGTTCTGTTCCGTGTGGCAGTAATGTATGAGTACTTTGCCACAATGGCTGCTAGGAAAACAACAAAAACTTTGCACCGCAGCCGGCGAGTAAACTCAGTGAAATAACATGTTTGGCACATACCTGGAATGTTGGAATTTTGAGATGTTGACCCCCGAGAACTTCCGTCATCATCACTTTCCCAGTTACGGTGCCGAGCACGCTTTAATTTTCGCTCTAATTTCTTTATCTTCCTACTTTTATCATCGAAGTCGTCTGGATGACGCCTTTTGGGCATGATTTACAGTAGTTAATTTCCTTTTCCGAATATAAATTGGATTACGAAGAAAAAATACGTGTTGAGCAGTAAAACACTAAAAACGTGAATGACATTGACGTACCGGTGATGGGGTGAGCAATCAGAGAAATGATACCATTACGAAAAAGTTTTTCTTATTTTTTAAATTAATCTCTGAATTATTTAGTGATTGAGTGGTGTCACTTGCGTGTAACTACATATTTGTAAATAATAATATAATATTATCTTGCAGAATCTATTCGGACGATGCACAAGCATAATGCAGTTTGATTTTGCCCAAAAAAGGTTTACTCATAATAACGAATAAAAGTGCTGTAGTAATTATTTTACCTGGATCGGCCCTTTCAGCCCAAATTTTCGGCTCCAACAAACAGCACGAAACCAAACTAGTGTTGTGTGAACCAGCACGTGTTCGAATCGATGTCGATGTTTTTTTAATGAACGTCCTGAGAAAGGGCCAGTTGATAGACTACATTTAAAATGTATGACTAAATTGTTTGTCGTCTAAGTTAAGAAAGGTTTGTAACCTATCGTCTTTTACTACCCTTGACCCTTGGAATAGTCTAAATTATTTAAATGTAGGCGTTTGGTTTCACGTAGAATTTAACAAAACAAACAACGAACAAACTGTATTAAAATAGTCTCCGTTAAAAAGGCAGAGTGAATCGAGTTCAATTAAACCAATGAAAATTGCACAATAGATAAATAAATATCCCTGGACATTATTGTACACAGCGCCATCTAGCCCCAAGATGAGCTAATTGAAGCCCGTTTTTATGGGATACTAGATAACGGATAAACATACTGAAATCCTTTTCTTTTGTAAATACATAATTATTATACATTGAAAATACCCAAAACACAAACAGACATGTTCATGCACACAAATGTTTGTACTGTGCGGGGATCGAACCCGCGACCTTTGGGGTAGTAGCCGTCTTCTCAACAATTACACCAAATTGGTCGTCATAATAAGGACGATGTCATGATAATGACATGGTTATGGTTATCATAGGTAATATCAAATTAAGGTACATTTATCTATTGTACTTAAATAAATGTGTTCCTCCACCGGGACTAACTGCTATCGTGCTTTCCGAAGCACGTAGATGACCGAAAAGGACATCACTAAACTTAGTTCTGGGTGGTCACCCATCGTATGTCCGACCCGACAAAACAACTAGCTGTCCCAACAGACTTCGTTCTGTTGTCAAACATTCAGTGTCACGTGACAGGTAGAAACAGTTGCTAAGAGAAAACTTAATTATTGTTTTGCACTGTATTCCTAGCATGTCAACTCACATTTTGAACCTTCCCACATTCACAAATATTTTGAAACCAAAATTAGCTAAATCGGTTCAGCTGTTTCCGAGTTTCAGCGAGACTAACTAACAGCAATCCATTTGTGAGAAGAACATTAATTAGGCGTCAAATCTACTCTTTCGCGATCGTTGGAAGAGATCGTTTTTTAGCGATAAACACTGCGGACCCACGATACCCCTGGCGATACCCCTGGTGGTATCGTAGGTCTTTTAAAATCGAACGATACCCCCAACAAATAGTGTTGCGACACTAATTAGTAGCTTTATCGTCTCTTGAATTTTATATTTACAAAAAAAAACGTATTCGATTTTTTTTGTAAATATAAAATTCAAAAAAAATCGAATTCGTTTTTTTTTGTAAATATAAAATTCAAAAAAAATCGAATTCGTTTTTTTTTGTAAATATAAAATTCAAGAGACGATAAAGCTCTTATTAATTAGTGTCGCAACACTATTTGTTGGGGGTATCGTTCGATTTTAAAAGACCTACGATACCACCAGGGGTATCGCCAGGGGTATCGTGGGTCCGCAGTGGCGATAAAGAAGCCCATATTGTACATTTACGTTAATCTGTTTTTCTCTGCTGTTGATTTCTTTAGTTTTGGTGTACAATAAAGAATATATCTATCTATCTATCTCTTTCTGTTACAGTGACAGCTGCCTTCCAAGAACCGTTTCCTGGATGGATAGACAACGTTTATGGAGTAACCGGTAAGTTGTTTTTTATAATGTAGCTCTATTTTTACAAAGAATTCGCAAAAAAAAACATACCATCATTACCATATCCCAAACGGGTCAGAGGTACACTGATTGTTGCCGTCATGGTAAACGGAACATTCATTACACCCACATTTCGCCGAGGGAATTTGAACCCAACCTGGGAAGGGGCGAGCTACTATGTTATGTAGGTACTAGGATTTAAATTTGTAGGTATTTACCTACTAAAATAATTTGCACGCCTGCTAGCAGGCCGAATACTATGTCAAGTAATTATATTAACATCCAAAGGCTCAATTGTATTCTATGCAAATAAATATTTTGTTTGTTTGTTTGTTTGCTTACTGCCATTATCTGGGTTGCTTGGGTTTCATATCGGTGTTTTCCATTACTGAGTGCCAAGTACGACAGGCACACCGCTTCTGAGTGCCGAGTACGACAGGCACACCGCTCTTGCTCACTAAAAACTAAAAACTAAACTGTCCCGAGTCGGTAAACGCGAATTTGTATGGCGTTGAAGCAACGCCATCTAGTGGTGACTAGGAGAAATAACGTTTGCTAGTACGAGGTTTTTACTGACTTTCGAGAATCGACGAGCGCTCGATAGCGAGCCCACAAGCACTCGATAGCGAGTCCACGAGTGGCTGTGATTGGTCGGTTCAAGTGTTGCTCGAGTACGAATGACAATTTTGCATAGGTTTACAACTCGCTCGTTTAATGAAACGTAAAACGCGAACGAGTCGATGCTCACTTGATTTTGTATAGTGAAGAGTGTCCGAAAAATATTTTGTAAAATAAGAGTGCAGTGAAAATAAAGTGAAACGATGTCTGCAAGGTTTTACCTTGCTTGGAGGATGTCTGCAGCTGCAAAATCTCGAGATGAGCGTAATTACAACCTCAAAATGGAGGGCTCTAGCCTCTTGAAAACCATTGCTGGATCAGTCGGAGCAGCAATTTAAAAACCGATAGGTACCTATCGTTTAACTAAAACGTTATTTAGGTTCTTATGCAAAGTGAGGCGAAACACAAACTCAAAATAGTCTCTAAGAAAGTCATTAGAGCATTAAGTACCTATGTAGGTAACTATGAACGATCCCTTTTTTCATTCTTTAAAGTAAATAAATTGTTAATCGTTCGTTCGTTAATATCGTTTTTTTATTTTAGGTACTCGATGCTATATTTTTTCAAACTCAAGCAAAAGCTTTAAACATTTTAACTCAAAACAAACAAAAGTGACGTAGGTACCTACCTAGGTTATATTTATCGGCATTAGACGTTGAAGCACCGCCATCTAGTGGCGTTTAAGAGAAATTCCTTCTAATCGGCTCTAGATGACGTTTGCGAGGCGTCAAACTAAGACCCCGACGAATTTGAAAGTCGTCTACATCGAGTAATCTACGAGTAAAAAATGACCTTCTTTATTTGGTCGCCTTACTGCACTCATGCCAACAAGGAAAACAAAAAACCGTCCTCACGGGGAGCAAACGCGTATCGAACGGTGTGACTTGTTTGTGATTCGTACTCGTTTTCACACTGTACTCGTTGCGTTTAGTGAATGCTCGATAAACTTGACGGTGAAGTAACTCGAAACTGTTTGTGCCTGCCGTACTTGGCACTCAGCTCACTAAACTGTCCCGAGTCGGTAAACGCGAATTTGTATGGCGTTGAAGCACCGCCATCTAGTGGCGAGTAGGAGTAATAACTTCTAGTGGCGAGTAGGAGTAATAACTTCTAACTAAGACCCTGACGAATTTGAAAGTCATCTACATCGAGTAATCTACTAGTAAATAATGACCTTCTTTATTTGGTCAGCTTCCTGCACTATGCTCGATAAACTTGACGATGAAGGAGCTCGAAACTGTTTGTGCGTGTCGTACTCAACACTCTGGAGAGTTAGGGCCGGCGCCGACTATCGGCATCGGCACGCTTCAGGCTTTTAAGGTGGCAAATAGTAATATACTCTAACATAATGGCAATAAAGTAGAAAATGCCGAAACAGAAACAGAACAAATGCATTTTGTTTTTACGAGAACACATCACGGAAATTTCTGACCTGCCTGCCGCCTGAAGCCTGAAGCGTGCCGATGCCGATAGTTGGCGCCGGCCCTTAGCCGCAAATTGTACAATGAACACAGTGTAGGAGTGTTCCAGCCCAATTTGATCTTGGGACCATCGTGTTCCGAGCCGCAGGGTGTTTAACCACTAGGCCACGTCTCTAATTCTGTTACCCATAGCTTAAATAATGTGCTTAAAAAAGTGACCATGTATAAAAGATGGCTTATGTTATTTTTTACTATAGTCTATTCTTCCAGGTATAATAATGGAGATATCCCGCGGCACCTACCGCTCAGGCTACTGCCGGGAGCGGTATGTGGTAGACCTGGTGCCTGTGGACATGGTGGTCAACTGCTGCATCCTGGCTGCTTGGAGACAGGGCTGTAAACAGTAAGTATTGTACAGTACAGTTACAGTTAGTACAGTTATTTTAGCTCACCCACATTTGGTTTATTTAATTCACTTACGATCCTCTACCTGAAGGTTGTCTGGAAGAGATCGCTCTCTAGCGATAAGACCGCCTAAATTGTACATTGTTCTGTGTAATTTGCTTCAAATGTAATGTTTTTGTACAATAAAGAATATCTATCTATCTATCTATCTATTGTCCTAACTTGGGCATGTGCACTGTTCTTTCTAATATATTTTTATGATAGCTTATATCGGTTTATAACTGTTCAATAATATTCATCACCAAAAATGCAAAATGTAGTATGTTTACATAACATAACATACATAAACGGCCTATATACGTCCCACTGCTGGGCACAGGCCTCATCTCAACTATGAGGTGGAATGAGCCATACTCCAACACGCGGGCTCAGTGCGGATTTTTGGAGTGATGTAAGGTTAGTGAGCAACCTTATGTCAGATGTTGTCAAGCTGCCCTAGGGCCTCTGACCAAGCTCAACGACTGACATCTGGCGACATCACCCGGGACCAACTCCTTAATGCAGCAAAAAAATGCTCAACATAAAACAGAAAAATCAGTGGTTATGAAAATAGTTGTTCTTAGCGTCATGTTTTTCAAGAGAGATTGCATGTGGTTAAATATACCTACACTCCCGAGAACTCCCTTTTAATTCTGTTTTTCTGAATTCACAGGCCAGGCCGCTGTCCGGTGTACAACGTGACCTCAGGGTCCATCGACCCCCTTCAATGGGGGCAGTTCACTCGTCTCTGCCTTAAGTGGGCGAGAGAAAACCCTACCAAGTGAGTGGCCATCTTCCCAAAGTAAATACATTTTAGGTTCTGAGTGCTGAGTATGACCTGCACAGACTAAACGCAGCGAGGAAGTAAACGCGGATTTGTATGGCATCAGGGTCGCGGTCTCTGGTGGCGGGTAGAAGTAACCGTTTTTTTAAAATGGAAATCCACGTTTACCTCCTCGCCGCGGTTAGCCTGTGCATGTCGGAATAGACTGTCCAAATGACAGATGGCCTGTTACTATCTACAGCACGTAAGCTCCAGGTTAGCCTATCGCGTCTGCAAGAAGAGATGATAGTTGGTATGTTACTATGTCATGTGTGCTGGTGGTTAGGGCGTTGCAAGAAGAAATAACGAATCACTGGTTACTTTAACACGTAAGTTCGAGGTTGGTGCGTCTCCAACTGGTTACAGATGACGATAACATGTATGCTCATGGTGGTGGTGGTGGTTGATCAGCGGTGCCAACATCACTTATACATGTCCACTCCACATAGTCAGAGGATATTGAGGAGTAATGAAAAATAAACTTGAGGGTCTCACGGTTGGAGGCTCGTCATGATTCCATTCATTTGTGGAGTGAGTACATCTGTTGACCTTCATATAAGAAGGATCCTGACCGTCACCGAACACCATAACGCGATACAAAATGATTTAATTCTATCATTCGGTCGCCTGCAGCTTAAAGATGGTGTTTTTTATGAATGTTGCTGAATCCCTCATATCTAATTTTCGTTGCAGATACGTGATGTGGTACCCCAACTTCGCCTTCACGGAGTCCCGCTTCATGAACACATTCTGGGAAGTCTCCTGCCACTTCCTGCCAGCATTCCTCTATGATATGCTCCTCCGAGCCCAGGGAAGGAAAGCCATGTAAGTGACAGAAGGAGAAAGAACATTGGACATAGCACAGAACCTTGTGGGACGCCGGCATTTGATTAATGCCTCTTTATAAAACTAAATTATTCTCCTAATATATGTATACTAGATGCCACTGGCTTTAACATATACAAAAATCAAGCGGTTTCACTGAACAGGCGCTTCACTATAATTAAATTAAAGTTACCGAATCGTACGATAACACGGTTGTGAATCGCTACTTAGTACTTACTTACTCCTTGCTTCATTACCAAGATTTGTAATTTGGCTAAGAACAAGATCAAAATGAGTAGCCTGATGTGCCGTCAACTCTACATGCCACTTTTATCGCAAATAAATTCTGATTCTGATCATTCCCCTTCCAGCATGATGAAGCTTGCCCGCCGATTCAAAATGGCTGCTGCCACTGGCGAGTACTTTGCAAACCACGAATGGCAGTTTGGCATCTCATCCTTGACGGCCTTACACTCTGAAGCCAGTACAGCCCTGGACTCGGCTGCCTTCCCCCACTGGCCTTCGCACTTCAACTGGGAGACGTATATCGGAGCGTACATGCTGGGCATAAGGAGGTTCATCTTGAAGGATAGCCAGGATTCCCTGCCCCAGGCTAGGAGCAAGTTAAAAAGGTAAAGACTTTTTTTTTAAAAGTTTGCCTTTGAACTGAGACTTGCCTTGTGCTAAGTCGACAAGGAAGGAGGTGGAACACGCTTACCCAAATGCCTATTCACTCTTGATTTGAAGACACCAAGTTTGTATGTATCTGGAAATATAGGCGCTAGAAGCTAGAAGTCGTTAAGCTTAGTCAGAAGCCTTAGGGCGGCTTGATAACATCTGACATTAAGGTTGCTAACTAACCTTACACCCCTCAAACAATCCGCACTGAGCTTGCGTGTTGGAGTATGGCTCGTTCTACCTTATAGTTGAGGTGAGGCCTGTGCTCAGCAGTGGGACGTATAAAGGCCGTTTATGTGTAAAGAGGTGTTCAAATCAACCTTCACAAAGCCTTTTGCAAAATAGGCTGTCAGCAGCATAAGGTGCCCCTATGTAAAGGTTGATGAGAACGACTCTGTACCTAAGTCAACTTTTAGAACTCGTCTTTTTTGTGGCGTCCTAGCTTCTACTTCCTAGACAACTGATTTTAATTAGGTTTTTATTATTTTCAGATTGTATTGGGTGCACAGACTATTCCAAGTGGCTACAGGATATTACGTATTCAAGTTTCTGGCCGGACGCCTCCGGTAGGACAACCTATTTTAGAAATACTCGTGTATGAATGTTCTAATGTTCTAAATTGTGTCAGACTACGAAAAACAATGTTACCTTAGAAGAGTATTAAAATTGATTATTTTACAGGGTTCTAAATATGATTGATTTTGCTTTAAATGATCGAGAGCCTTTTACAATAGTTCTAAAACAGTTAAGTTTAGGTACAAATTCCAAAACGGACCGCAGACAGCAAACAAGCGAAACTACTGGGCCCCAAGTCTGCTTATTTAAAAATGCTTCAATTGAAATATAATTGGGTCTCAATGGCCTAATTTGACATATTTATCATGCCAAATGTGTCAAATTAGACGATTGAGACTCAATTACGATTCCATCGAAGCATTCTGAAATTAGGAGTCTTAAGGCCCTGGTTTCTATGAATCTCTATGAAAGTGATACCAAGCGGGAACAAAAGTGTTTCGCTTGCAGTTTGCGGTCTGCGGTCCGTCTTGGAATTTTACTGTCCTTCCGAAGCTTCGTCAAGCTAGCATGTTATTCTATGAAAAATAAAGCCATCCAATCATGGTTTGTAAAGAGGGCCCAGTGCGAGATTTCTCGACCAAACGCTTCGAGAAAGTTCATGCAGATTTACATTTGGAAAAAAAAGGTTACGTCTACCCGCCGCCAGGGGCGCCACATATGCCATAGTACCATGTAAGGGCCGGCGCCTACTATCGGCATCGGCACGCTTCAGGCTTTTAAGGTGGCAAATAGTAATATACTCTAACAAAATGGCAATAAAGTAGAAAATGCCGAAACAGAAACAGAACAAATGCATTTTGTTTTTACGAGAACACATCACGGAAATTTCTACTTTATTGCCATAATGTTAAAGTATATTGCTATTTGCCACCTTAAAATCCTGAAGCGTGCCGATGCCGATAGTGGGCGCCGGCCCTTAACCTTTACGATGCGTTCTGTCTAGAAAACTCGCTCTTGGCCTATAGTGGGTTGTATTATGGACCTTTGATAATCATTAAGTAATCATGATAATTATTTTAAACTGAAATTTACAATCATCTGACAACATAAGTACTTGATTGTGATATTTTATCAATGTGTCTGTGTAATTTGAATACTGCTGTGTTATTAAGAAGTTAATTACAATAACTTTTTTTTTCATGAAGTTTTATCTGGAAATGACGTTTTCAAAAATTTTGCTAAAACTTTACTTTATTTGCTCAGTATTTTTAAGCATAAAACACCTCTAAGAAAATAAAATTTGTATTAATAGAGATTATTTTATCAATGTTGTTCTTCGTGGCTACATAGGATATTTGACTAGCAGTCATAAACCTATTTTATATTATGATATTTTACAGCAAAAACATTTTTTTTTTTTTTTTCAAGAATCCTTAACTGACTAAATTGGTGCAGTTAGTCACATATTGAGTCTTGACCGTCATTTTTTGTGTGAGTGCAAGTTCCTTCGATCAAACGCAACTACAAAGTAAAGAAAAAAACGGTTTCGTCTACTCGCCACCAGAGGCGCCACAACACACTGCCCACTAGCGCCACCAATCGTTTTTATTAATTGTAGTTTATTAATCATATTTAAAAAAGATGAATTAAGATCATAAAATTGCTAAATGTGGGCAATTTCAAAAACCATTGGATCAAATAAACGTATAATCACAAACAGGTTCATTCACACAGAGATAATCTATTCAGCATCTTAAAATACAGATATAATATTTTTTTTATGATCTCAATAATTTGTTTTAATATCTTATATAAACCACAATTAATAAAAAACGATTGGTCACGGTAGTAGGTAGTAAACTAGCTCTTAACTCTCAAAGCGATAGATGCTTCTAAAAGTATCTTGTGTTTCGTACTTTAGTATCCTTATTAAAGTGTCTTACTACGTTTATTTTCTATTCTTTTTGTATATGACTGCTATTAATTAAGATGAAATGATTAGAAATCGGTTTTAGAAAGTAATCATATTTAAATAAGTAGCTAAGTTAGATAATTGCCAACGATTGAATGTTACACCGTGCTTGTATTAGATATTGCAATATTGATGTAGTAAGCACGATATTTTTACACGGACTGACAAATTATTAGTTTAAATATTATAAAAGCCGAACAATGAAAATGGCTTTTTATTGGTCTTGAACTTAACGCGTCAACCTTGTGAGAGTGTCAAGTATGAGTTTGTCCAATCAAATGCATCAAAAAGTTAACTATTGAGAAAAAAAGTTACGTCTACTCGCCATCAGAGGCGCCACTACTAATGCCATACGAATTCCCGTTAACAAAGACCGAATGTTGAGAAGACTCATACTATACTCCAACCGATATAAGAAATACACTTTGACAGCTCATTGAAAATTATACTTTATGCAATGCTAAAAGGGTTCAAGTTTTATGTCAGGCTGAAAATTCAAGCCACAGCTTATGAATCGTGTTTCTATTGTGCTAAAGTACAATTTCCAATGACACTGGCAACTGTCAAAGTGCAGTTCTTATATCGGTGCGACTGTCGGCACTCGGAAATATACATATAATTATGAATATACAAATAGTGACTTCGGCTTCACTCAAAAGTAATCTCTTTTTTTGTATAAAATAACGAGATTACTTTAAAAATATAGTTTGGTATGTACTTATGACATTAGAATTGTTGCCAGCCACATAAAAAGTGTGTAATTTTTTAATCAACATGAAAATTGTCCAGAGTTTTTTACAAAAATTTTGAACAGTTGAAGTATGTCACATTGTAATTATTAAATTTATATTATTAAGTAGATGATAAGAGTTTTCTCTTATGCCAATAGATAGAATTAAATATTTTGTGCACCTAGTTTCTCTGAAGCAATTTTCTAGCAAAGAGATTGGTTTTTTTTTCCAAAAAGGCAGTAAATAAACTCTTTCTCTACTTTCGAGCGTAACATAGTATCTGGCATGAACTCACGTACTCTCACGTACGTACGTACGTAAAGGGTACGAAGTCCACTGTGCTACTGAGTGCCTAGTGGGTAGTAGTGGTGTGGTGCCTAGTGCCTGTGGGTTGTTTGGAAGTGATCGCTTTTTAGCGATAAAGCCGCCCAAATTTACGTCAGCCTGTGTTACTTTAGCTGTTGATTTCTGTTGTTTTAGTGTGCAATAAAGATCATATCTATCTAGTGCGCGATTGAGCAATCAAACGGTAAGTTAATGCAGTTTGCCATACCAAAAAAAGAGTTACATCTATTCGCCACCAATGCCATACAAATCTGCATTCACTTTCTCGATGAGTGATCGAGAAAACTTGCACTAGGCATGATACCACTGTGTACTTAATAATTGTGGTTGAGTTTACTGAATAATTCGTATTAAGAGCTCTCTACGCCCACTCTACAGTCCACAGTGCCAAGTATGACATGCACAGACCAAACGCGGCGAGTAAGTGAACGCGGATTTCAGAAGGAAAAAACGGTTACGTCTACCCGCCACCAGAGGCCGCGACCACGATGCCATACAAGTCCGCGTTTACTTCCTCGCCGCGTTTGGTCTGTGCGTGTCGTACTCACACACCACTCAGTGGCTAAGCAGCAGTAGTAGTTTAGAAGCAAATATAGGCTATTGTGTTACGCTTGAGACAACTTGCACTCAGTTATTTTTTAACCATAAGTACCTTTTGAAAATATGTAAAAAGCATGTTTAGCAATAGCATAAACTTTTTCAATTTTCACCCACAAAGTTTTTGTCTTTTGCCAATAAGTGTAAGAATGCAGTAATAAAAAGACATGGTAAATCATAATATACAAGTGCCTTTTCTTTTCATTATTTATTTCGAAGGTTTTTGAGAGGGGATTGCTACTAGCAATAAGACTGCATAAGATGTAGAGTCGCGGAATGAAAAGGTTGACCAGTTTTCAAACAAATTCATTTACGCGTTGCAAGCACATGTTACCTTTTTAAACTGTGTTACAGGCTAGAGTATGTCGAAAATTATGCTTTATTGTTTGGTAATAGAATTAAAAATTCGATTAGACGTATGTTCCTTAACAATTGACAGTTGAACCAATACTTTTTATTGGTTTGATCTTGTCACTGTCATCATTGAGCCAGCAAAAACAGATCTTAGGGTGGTCAACCCTTTCATTCCGCGATGCCTTCAGATTTAAGTGACCTATCGAACTAGAGACAGTCTTTCCAACAACTGTCACCGAAAATTAAAAAATGGAAGACTTTTTATATTTATGTTTTTATTATAGAAAATAATACAAAAATCACCGTTCATCAACAACTGGCGTTAAGACATACAAAATTTACAAATGACACATTTTTTACTTAACAATGTATAAAATATTAACAAATAGGTTAATACTTAACTTGCAAGGCAAGCAGTCTTTACAAAAATATTACCTACACCATTTCTAAAGATAATAATTATGGATGTCATGTCAATGAAAAAAATAATATGAAATATGACCTTTTGTAACCAGTGCATTATACACATGATATTGCTGCAAACTAATAACATAGTGACAATATTGCCATTTAAAAACAGTATCAAAATGTGTGATAGTATATTTTCGTACTAATTATTTTTAAACAATACTCACAGTCTATAACGCGAACAATTTACAACAAACAAATTACTTCAATTCAATGGACCTAAGCACTTAATTATTATGAAAGACACATTAATATTCATCTAACAATCAGAATATACACTTCACAAATGGTAACTTTAAAACAGTCTTTGACAGGTCGGCCATCTTGTCTTATTCAAGATGGCACCTACGACGCCATGACAGAAGGCGTTACGTCACTGCTCGATCCGAAGATGAACGAACCGACGCCGGAGAAGAGTCCACTCATCCAGTAGAGGATGAGGCCCCAGAAGAGGACTTGAGTGATTAAATCCACCCACCACATGCTGGAAAATAAATTAAGGTTCAGATAAAGTAGACTATAACTAAACCTGTATAATATAAGTGAGATCGGTTTATGACGGAAGCAGCTAACTTCATCCAGTAGCCTCGGGAAACAGAAAAAAATAAACATCACTCCCCTGTCTTTCATAATGGTGACTAAAGGGTAGGCCTACGAAGGCGCTGGGAGAACGAACGGCGCGGTCTGTGTGCCTTCGTTCAAAGGCCTCGAGGAGGAACGGCCGTATGGGGTGGCCTCACACTCTACTCTCTACGAGTAGGGCTGCATTTTATAGCCCGCCAGGGTTGCGTTCCTAATGGAGTTCCCGGGGAAACCTGGACACGCGCGGAAGATGGCCACTGGGTGTCTAGTGGGTAGTTCTGCTTCTTAATCTGGGCCCTTGTCCCGCGTGGCGGGAACTGCTGGAAGTTCTCAAACGGCCTCCCCACATTAAAACAAAGCTTACCAGAAGCCCATTTTGTCGCAAACTGCACACAGGTTCGATTCTATAGATGGCTAAAAGGTAAAAAGGTTTACGAAAAATCTGGGTTTAAAGTTTTACCCCCTTATTCATAAAAACTTAAACAGCTCTTATAGAACACGATAACTTTTGTATCGCTTTGTCACTGTCATTCTTGTTGCTGCCGCCATTTGCGAGTAAGTGACAGAACACGTCAATAGCTTAAACAATGCGTTAGCGTTGCGTTCGTTTTTATGAATAAGGGGGTTAGTTTTCATCAAAATCGGCCTAAAAATTCCTGCTTTTTTCTATATTCCTGATAGTTTAAGATTTGGCCTACCAATCTCACTAGTAAAATTCACTCTGTATACTTACATTCTCATGTGTCTCCTAGCTGCAGGCAGAGTATCGTCGTACTCTTTCAGGATGAATATTCTTGCGGCTCTGATGCAGTCCTCGAAGTATTTGGATATGTCCAAACCTGGAGAAAATCATTTAAGCTACAACAGTGCATGGACAAAGTAGTGTAGGAAACAAAAAAGTGTGGGCTTCTGTATGTTTCGTTAATTAATGACGTATTACTATCCCGTAAAGTCGTGAGCGTAACCTATGATGTGTTACTTTAGGGTCTACCCTTTATCGCAGAACTTTTTTTGTCATAATTTTATAATGCATAACAACGGATGGCAGAAATTTCATTTCGCAGAAAATCATTTCGCATACACTCATTTAGCAGACATTCAAAAAGCATAATTTTGCATGGCAGAATCATCTGTTGGCATAATTTTAATAAGCATAATAATCAAAAAGCAGAACCATGGTAACGCAGAAAGTTAACATGCAGAAACATCACATAGCAGAAAATTAATATGCAGAATTATCTTTTGGCATACTTTATATCCATATAAATAAATGAAATGAAGCAGCAAGCTAAACAGGCAAGTCGTTTTTTGGGTTTAAAAAAAAAATAACCACGAAGGTTTAAGGCGGGAGCTTCGCTCCGCTTCGCTCCCGCCTTAAACCTTCTAACCTAATCTATCCGTGTCGGTTTCGCCCCGACTCTAGTGTAGGGCAGACAAGTTTCCCAATTTGTTGTTATAACAAATACCACGAAACCACGGGAGAAATGGAATGACAATAGTATGCCAAGTGAAATTCTACCAAATAAGCATTATGCAAAAAGTAATTATGCATCATGTAATTTTGCCAAATAAAATTCTGCCAAACAAAATTCTGCTATCTTAAAAGTATGCCATTGAAAATTCGGCCATACAAACTTTCTGCCAAATGATGATTATGCTAAGTATTTTTTCTGCCTTAAACATATTCTTCCAAAGAAGATTATGCCAAGTGTGTTCTGCAAAATGAAATTCTGCGAAAAAAAATTCTGCCAGATAGAAGGAACCCGTTACTTTAATACAATCAACATTTTCGCGATTTATAACAAACTCACGAACTCAAAAAACTATTTTATTTTCATTTCATAAAACCAAATACGAAATTATTAACTTAAAGGGAGGCCTTTGCCCAGCAGTGGAATAGCGCAGGCTGATTATAATAAAATATGACAAATATGAAATAACAAGAAACCTTATATTTTAAATAACTCCATGGCTCCAATGTTTCTCAACTTTGAGTGCCACTTACCGATAGCATCAACTTTGTAGTCTCTTCTTTCCCGTGTGTTCAGTCTTTGCCTTAGTGTCTGGGCGATGTCGGATTTGAAGTCCCATTGGTTGTTTGTGTAGTACTCAAATACTTCGAAACCTTTCGAGATACGTCTATGGACACGCATAAGTCTGTGGAAAGAAATACAAAACATCTTCAATAAATATTTAAAGCAACGTACACAATGTATTTTATGGCATCTCAGTGCTTCGGAAGGCAGGCTAAGCAGTTAATATTCAGCAGGGGCTCAAGAAACTAGATGTCAGTCGCTAAGCCCAGGTCCTTAAGGTGGCTTGATAACATCTGACAACAAAGTTTGTCACTACAAAGTGGTGTTTTAGTGGGGTGTAAGGACGCCCCTTACCAACCATCCTTATTAGGCCCCGCGTGTTGAAGTATGGCTCTCGCTACCTCATAGTTGAAATTAGGCCTGTGTTCAGCGGTGAGACGTATAAACACTATTGCTTATCATCTCAGAGGTCATGTGTGTCTCCCAAGGTACTTACACAGGCTTGTATCCAAGACAGAAGAGCAGTATGTCGACCAGCACAGCCGGGACCCAGTGGAAGAAGAAACAGCAGATGTTGTGGTACAGCCTGGAGTGCTTCATGGAACCACCGGGGTACCTGCAGAAGACACATAATGTAAGGTTCTGGGTATTATTTAATAACTAGCGACCCACCCCCGCTTCGCACGGGTGCAATAAGATGGTATTATACATATAAACCTCCTCTTGAATCACTCTATCTATTAAAAAAAATCGCATCAAAATCCGTTGCCTAGTTTCATAGATTTACGCATTCAAAGGAACATAGGGACAGAGAAAGCGACTTTGTTTTATTCTATGTAGGTAGTGATTATTTTCTATTCAAATGCTTTAGAATATTTCAAAGTTACTTACCTATTTCCGTTATTCGGTTTATTACGAAATCAATGTATGTTATCTATGATTTATTTTTTGTGCATTATAATTACTTATTTATTCTTTATTGCGCAAAGAAAAAGTACAATTGGCGGACTTAGTGCCTAAAGGCATTCTCTACACCAGTCAACCATCTGGCGAAGCAGAAACCTTGTTGGCGGTGGATAAAAATATATTATATTATGTTCATTAATCTCTCTTAATCTTACTTTTAGAGTGGTAGGTATACCACCTTAATTCCTCAGTCAAACCATGTGTTTGACTGATAGACAATGCCTATAGGCATATTCTGTGGAATAAATTTCAAATCAAACTCTTGGTTGGTCCTCCAGCCATCCGTCCATCTTCCGGGTGGGTGACCCACCTAGGCACTTACCACACCACACCGTTAAGTGGCACTCTGTTCATGATGATCTCTCTGCCGGCGTCGATCATCTCCAACCACGTCACCTTGATCTCAGCTGATGATGTGAAGTTGATGATGTTTGATTTTGTGTCCCTGGAAATTGATCATTATCATCATCATTAGTAATTTGATTGATGAAACTTGCACTAGGCCATAAATATCCTCCAATAAACGACTAAGCGCTCTGAGAACCAGGTAGTAGAACCCTGGCGCTTCGCTTGCCTCGGCTTGGTGAATACTATTCAAATTATAATTAATCCCATTTTCTTCCTACGTGAAACATTTGGCTTACAGCGCCACCTTTTGACAACTAGAACAAAGTTTTACTACAGCGTATAAGAGCTAGATGTCGCTAGTTGCTGATTTTTTAACGCCATCTGTTGATGTTAAGAATAACTAATAGTTTCTTTCTGAGACTAATAGATGTCGCTAAAAATTTTTAGCGCCATCCTTCGGCAAGTAGCTGTAGTTTTAAGTTACATTTACTGTCAATAGGTGTCACTAGCAGTACTTCCTTACCCATTTGACAAGTAGTTCCACGCGACGATCATAATACCGTTGATGAACACGTCTACCGGTAAGTAGTCAGCGTAACTGTTGCTCTTACAGTACATGGTTCTGATGACGCCTTTGCCTGCACCTGTAATAAAATATAAATAAGTACAATTTATGAGTTAACTTCCGAATAATTTATTTTTATCTGCCTGCAGGAACATTGGGTAGGTTCAGCGTTGTTGAAAACAAATGTGGAGACCTCCTTATATATAAGTCGCCTCCCGCAGTGGCGACGACTTTAAGTTGGAGTCGTACCGACTAAAACCCCAAAATAAGTGCCAAGTTTCGAGTTACTTCACCGTCAAGTTTATCGAGCATTCACTAAACTTTGTTTTTCTTAAGTTGGCATAAGCGCAGTTAGCCAACCAAATAAAGAAGGTCATTATTTACTGGTAGATTACTCGATGTAGATGACTTTCAAATTCATCAGCCGTGCTATTCCGGCGGTGCACATCGAACATCACTTCACATCTCGGTACTTCGTGCTTACTTCAATCATCAATACACTTCATTTTGAATTAGTATTTTCTCTCATTTTGGATGTAAATAATTAATAAATAATATTTGGCGTAGTTATTTTCTCTCCAACGACCACAGTCGCCAAGAAATTGAATTTAAAAGATAACTCACCACGAGCGAAGTGGAATACCAGAGCAGCAACGCGCCCAAACGAAACACGGACCTCTACTACAACAAAACTATGAACATAAACTTACCAATAAGAAGACCAGTGGGTCCATTGATGTTGTCCGTCCACCCGGGCACAGGTTCCTGCCAGATGGGGATAACTGAAAAATAAGGCAATGTAGGTAATTATTACTAACTAGCAGACGTTGTTCTATTGTAAAACATTCACCCCCTTATTCATAAAAACGAACGCAACGCTAACGCATTGTTTAAGCTATTGACGTGTTCTGTCACTTACTCGCTAATGGCGGCAGCAACAAGAATGACAGTGACAAAGCGATACAAAAGTTATCGTGTTCTTTAAGAGCTGTTTAAGTTTTTATGAATAAGGGGGTCAGTGTCAGGTGACAGGTAGAGACGGTTGCTAAGAGCAAACTAAGTTGTGGTTTTGGACATATTTCCAGCGTTTTTTCATGTTTTCTCACCTTTCCAACCTTCCCGAACTTCCACGATAATTACAAGACCAAAATTAACCAAATCGGCTCCGTGGTTCTCGAGTTTTAGCGAAACTGACGAACAGCAATCCACTTTTGTATATTAGAAGATATAATGCGATTCATGTTAAAGCTGATTGTGTGCATTAAGTCCTTTTTACACCATTCATCGCTGTTGCAATAAAAATAAATAGTTCAATAGTCAGGTGAACATCAATTCAGACCAACACTGAAACTAAACAATTGACTGACTTTTAGGTTAAGTTGGTTACTGTTACACATTATTTTGTAAAGTCAAATCAATAATCAGGCACAGTGTTTTTTGCTATTTAATATGTGTATTGAAAACGACAAAATGCTACACATAAATCTAATTAATGCCAACGTTGGCAAAAACTTATGATGTTAAAAGTGAATTCGTATTCGAATTCTTCTTGACTAAGATGTTGATGTTGAAACCTCTCACTTACCAATGGAAGGTCGTAAGACCATGGCGGGGATATGGTCCATGGCCTCGACTACCAACGCCTCCCCCAGGGCTTTGGTGAAGGCATAGGAGTTCGGCAGCTTGTCCAACAGCCTGAAAATAATAGGAAATTCATTACCAATCAAAGGAGCTCGTTCAGGCATGTATGGGATATAGATATTTCTAGTGTTATGTATGTATTAACTGAAACAAAAGTAAAACAAATATTCCTGAACTAGCCCCAAGATGGTCAAATAATTTAGGTATGTTTCGTTCGTTCGTTGTCTGGTAGGTATGCCATAATATGAGTTTTGCTTATTTAGGGGCTAGCGGCGCTGTGCGGTAATGAAAAGGAATGAAAATAAGAACAAATAGAGCTTAACAAATAAACCCCTCAATAATATTAAACTAAGTTCGAACTCAAAACTTCGAGGTAGTATTATTTAGGTACACGAAAGTAATTTACATTATATTGAACTTAATTTGAAGAGGCCCTTTCTACAAGAATAAAATCATATCTAACAAAAGCAAGTCTTATAACAGCCAGACCTCTAGGAGGCATACACAACATTGTTAAAAAACGCGGTGATAGTGAACAAGATTGACGAATGCTAACTGCCACTACGAACGCGTCAGAAATTTCGACCTACCCACCATATTGCTTGCATATTAGTGTGCGCTTACTATACTTTTTATTTAGGTATTATTGTTTTATTTTTGTAAGGTTTTCCCTGTTAGTGAATTTTGTATTAATACTTTTTGAGAAAATAAAAAATCCTAAACCTGAGATGCTCTATAAACTTACTTGGGGGTCAAGGTAGCAATAGTCTCCTCATCCATCCACTCCACGGCCTGGATGATCTGGTGAGGGTCCGCGGGAGGGGGGTATGGCTTCTCCTCCAGCAGCTTCTCGTGGAGATGGCAGTAGGCTGTCGAGATGTGGATGAAGAGCTGGGGAAAGAGATAAAGTGGTTGGATGTAGACAGAGCTCATCAAGTCGGTGACGCATTTCTGGGGTGTCATTCTCAATGGACAATGACACCCCCGAAGACGGATAGAGCTTTTTTTTAAATTGGAACTAGGCAGCCATTTGACCACAATCTCATAAACGGCCTATATGCATATGTCCCACTGCTGGGCACAGGCCTCACCTCAAATATGAGGTGGATTGAGCCATACTCTAACACGCGGGCTCAGTGTGGATTGTTGGGGGGGTGTAAGGTTAGTGAGCAACCTTAATGTCAGATGTTATCAACTCGCCTGATGATAATTGATGATGTGGTCGAGGGTGGCACCCAGCAAGCCCCTTTTCACTCTTTCCCTGAAGAGACCCAAGTTATAGCCTTCCGGGAATACATGCACAGGAAGCGAGTTCCACTCCTCAGTAGTTCGCATCATAAATGAGTCAGCAAAACGTTTCTTGCAAATGGCCGGAACATCGACAACGTACGGATGGAGAGCTAACGTGCGTCTGGTGGCCCGGTGGTGGAAAGGCGCTCGCGGACCAGCTCGTGCATTTCACTTGAACACTCTCCGAAATGCATCCTATATAAGACCGCCAGACTAGCAACCTTTCGCCGAGAGTCAAAGAGGTTTTTTTTAAAATTCAAAATGGGTTTGACCTCAGACCCACGATGGTAAGCGATGACGAGGTCGAAGGTGTAACACGCTTAAACAGAAAATGCCTGTTCACGCTTGCCTTGAAGATGTAGTGTAGGCACCTCAACCCCTATATATACGCATTGTCCATACTAATAAGGACACAATAAAGCGCAACATAGACCCAGTAACACCTGTTTTATTAGACATCTCCCGGTCCCATTGCATGGCGACCCTACCAGTGCTGCCTTACGGCGGCGCTGCGCAAGATGGTTTGACGAAACAAAAATTCAAGTGTACCCAAAACATACAAGAACAATGTGCAACGTGAAGAAGTGAAAATGTAAAGTGACAAAAAAAAAAGTGACAGAGACACAAAATGTATAAGTTTATATAAAAAATATTTCAAAGAACCTCAGTGACTTCAGTGAGTTAAGAAAAAATATCAACAGTAAAATAAAATCCTCAAGAAATACATCAAGAATAGTGACAATTTTAAAAAAATAATCTTGGTGCTGGAGTCTGTACCTACCACCAAGGTTGTACCTATGTATCTGGAAACACAGACGCAGGGAGAGCGTTCCACTCCTTAGCGGTGCGGACCAGAAAGGGACGGCCGAAAAGTAAACCACATGTGGGTAAAAGCCCTCACGGCGTCTCCTGGTCCGGTGGTAGAAAGTGGAGGTAGGCCGAAAAAGACACTACGAAGAGTGGCACACTTTAGCTCAAAAATCGCTGGAGTAGTATGCCTTTGCCCAGCAGTGGGACACAAAAGGCTAAATAAAAGAATATTATAATCACCATGAGATTCTTGCATTGCTTGCCCAGCTCTACCATCAGCTTGGTGCCTCTGACGTTCAGAAGAACTGCTTTCTTTAACTCTTCGTCGAACCTGAAATTGAATTGGAAAACATTTTGGTACCCTTGTAAGCTCACTACGAGTATTATAGTATCGACTAGTCGAAAATTCAAAAAATAGTTATTAATATACAACCCGCATAATATAATAACCGGCCACTCTGAAAATCTAGGAAGGCCTATACATAAACGGCCTATATACGTCCCACTACTGGGCACAGGCCTCACCTCAACTATGAGGTGGAACGAGCCATCCTCCAACACACGGGCTCAGTACGGATTGTTGGAGAGGTGTAAGGTTAATGAGCAACATTTATGTCACATATTATCAAGCCGTCCCAATGCCGCCCTAAGGCCTCTGACTAGGCTTAACGACTGACATCTAGCGACGTCAACCGGGACCAACTGCTTCACGTGCCTACCGATGCACGGAGATGCCGGAAAAAAACATAACTTTTCAGTCGGAATGGTCACCCATCCCATTTCCGGCCCGGCGTGTGTTCCTTTACAACAGCGATCGTCGCCGATCACTGTCACAACTGCGCCACGGGCACCTCAAAGGAAGGAAGGAAGACCTTTGTTCGGCAGTATACTTCAAATGGTAGATGATAGTGAATTTTACCTGATGGTAGCAGCAGCGTGTATGATAATATGCGTCTCCTCCACAACCCTCTGGCGGTCCTCAGCGCTGATGGCCAGGTCTGGTTCCCCCACGTCTCCGGAGATGAGAGCCACCTTCTGCAGGAGTGGCTCCACCCCCCCTCGAAGGTTGCGGAGCTTCTCGAACAGCTGGAATAAGGGATGAAGGAGTTAAAAAGGGAAGAAATATGAAGGCGATATACAGGGTAGTTTTTTGAAAACATTATTTTCAAGGGAATTTCAGAGTTCTTATTGCGAGTTTCTTCGATGAAACGCATCGAAAAAGTTGGAAAGAAAGAGAGAAAATTCATTTGTGTGATTGTACAATGTAAGGCGTGTTAATTGATAAATGTTATGGCAATTTTTCAAATGAATTCGTGGCAGTGATCGATAAAACTCTCAAGTTTTCTCACTATTCGATCACCACCGCGTAAACGCAAATTTTAATGCCATTCGTTGTTTTTCAGTGACACTACAGGATAACGCAATAATACAGAGCTTGTATTTTTTTAATAAATCAGCTGGTTGGATTTCTAGCTAGGTTTTACTAAATGTCTATTAAGTTCTAGTTTTTGTATGGGTCAATTTCGAAACTCTTGTGAACTAAATATTTTGCCTGTTACCCTGTATACAATACAGACGCTTTCATACAAAAACTGGGTAATTTACCTAATTACAAACCGAAAACATATCACATCATCCTAAAATGTCCAAAATGAACCTTAAGTTGACACTAAGTATGAAAACAATGCTTAAAATTAATTTAAGTGTGTAAATGTTCAAAATACTCCATCACACGAGAGGTCACAAGATCGGTTCCTGACGTTATATTAGTGTCATTGTATTTAAGTTGTTTTGACAAAATAATTTGCAAACTATATTTAAAGTTGATGAGAACGAAAAATAATTGACTTTTGAAGGCTACAGTACGAGTATACTAAGTAGGTTGTACGAGTAGTTGTTTGTTTTAGGATAAGTTTATAATAGAGACTAATTTGTAATTATGACTCAAAAGGACCATAGACATGTTTATTATAAATAATATAAAGTGTGTAACGCAAAAGCAGTATTTTGTGTTGTTGGCCAAAACCGGCCCTTTCGAACCCTTTTGATGACTGCATTATTTGTATAGGTAAATCATAGAAGTACCTCATTTCGAATCGAATTTCAACAACGTTAATATACAGTGTGTCTGGTCACCGATGTCCGACCCGTTAAGGTGAAGTAATATGATCTATTTTATGAATAAATCCACCATAATTAAGCACTTTTAATTGATTTTTTTAAATATTTTTTTTAATTTATTTCAGGTAAATTTTACCTGCGTTTCAAAGGGTCTCTGATGACAGGGTGATATTCAATTTGTCACAACTTCTAAACTATTTTACTTGGAACTTTGATTTTTGCTTCAGTGTTTAGGTGATGTCTTTGGGTATCCAAAAAGTTGAAAATAAATGTATGTTGACAGTTTAGTTTTTCTGAAAAAAAAATAAATGTAAAAAAAACTAACAAATTCTATCACAATTTTCAAGTTCAAACATTTTTTTGAGGTATTTTAAGGGAGTTATGAAAAAATGCTTTTTTGTCAGCTTATTGCCTACTTTTGTAGCTGTCCAACGATACCACTTTTGTGACTGTAGGACCTCTAAATCGGCAGATATTGCAAACTAAAATAACCCACCCGTACTCCCGAGAAAAAAAATTAAAATGGCGGCCATTTTAAAACAACTGGGGCAAAGTGCTTATTTATGGTGGATTTATTCATAAAATAGATCATATTACTTCACCTTAACGGGTCGGACACCGGTTCCAAAACACACTGTATACTTTATCTTCTCGGTAACAAACTGAACATAGCTATTTATTTTCTACTTTGTGATCTGATTTTTTATTCAATGAGAGGGCGGTTCACGAATGATCGTTTGGGGGGGATGATGGAACACGCTTAGCCAGAAAATGCTTATTCACCCCTGCCTTGAAGAGTCCAACTAAGGTTGTATACCTATGTATCCGGAAACATCGGCAGAGAGAGCGTTCCATTCCCTAGCAGACCGAGTAGGGTCCGCTAGGACCAAGAAGGACTCCGGACAGGTCAAGAAGTTCCATGGGCCTTAGAAACAGCCTTTAAGTATAGAACGATTGTCGTTATTATATTATATTATTAGCCTGCGCTATCCCACTGCTGGGCAAAGGCCTCCCTACCCCTCTTCCTCTGACTGCGGTCTAGAGCCATGCTGAACCAGCCCTCCAAATGCGAGTCTAACACGTCCCGCCAACGCCTTTTTAGTCTGCCGCGAGGACAGAAAAAAAAAACTAAAATGATTACATAAATTATATTATATCATTTAACACACTCGGGTTAAATGATCGTATATTTCGACCTAGTCAATATAATTCTAGCATCGTCTCCAAAGCTACGGAATCAGTTATGAAAGATATGTTCGTATGCGTTTTGCATCACCTAACCTTGGCCCTCATTCTGTCAATTGAATGAATTGTGGCCATTAAAAAACACGAACATACACTTCGTAGGATTAAGAATGTTTAACATAACACAATAGACAGTTTCACAAGGTACAGTCCGTAATTCGGCTGTGAGTTTTCATTTGTCAACGAGTATACCGCAGAGGTATTTGACGACCGATTTGGTTTGACTAGTTGGGTACTTAACAGTCGGCGGTTCGCTCACCGCACAGTAAAACATTTGTGTTCATTCATGAGCATTGCATAGGTCTGGGTGGTCTGATATTTACAAAAATAATTATAGGTGTGTGTAAGGGACTCTTTTCATAACTTTTTTTTTGCCATATTTATTCCTTTACTTTTGTTATTTGGTTCTTGTCCAAAATTACTCTTGATTTGTACGTTTACTTAATTTTAATGTTTCACTATCGATTTTCCACGTTTAAATCACCAAAACCTTTGATCCCTTTAAGTCCGCAATAATGTGCTTATCCGTTGTTTAGTATCCCTTTAGTTCAAGCTCCGCTTAGTTTGATTCGATTCGTTTAGATGGCTCTTTATTTATGATTTTATTTTAGTACTTAACTACAAGGTTAATCGTATCGACTACTTATTGCAATATTTAATGGATATAGGCCCAAAACTAGCCAGTATGAACATGATTTTTCACTAAAATATAACTTTAAGATGGTAAACCCATACCTCGTACCAGATGACGTAGGAAAACCAGCAATGGGATCTCGAGCTAAAAGATTGATGTTTGGTTTTTAAACAAAATGTTCACTAATGTATGCGCTGTTGCAACTGTTGGCTGCTAATGACCTGTTTACACACACAATTATTTACTTTTTGTGCCTGTTGATGTGTTTTTTTAGTATAGTAAACGGTACATCAGGCTACCCATAGTATTTTATGGTATACTAGCTGTCACAACAGACTTCGTTCTGTTGTCAAACATTTAGTGTCACGTGACAGGTAGTAACATTTACTAAGAGGAAACTAAAATTGAGATTTTTACTATATTCCCAGCATTTTCTCATGATTACTCACCTTTTAAACCTTCCCTCGACCATTACAAATATTTCAAAACCAAAATTAGCCAAATCGGTCCAGCCATTCCCGAGTTTTAGCGAGACTAACGATCAGCAATCTATTTTTATATATTATACAGACAGTTTTTGACTTTATTGGTTCTAAGGTATACCTTTCGCTGTTCGACTTATTACGTATTCCAATTTTTTTTTCACTTTGTACGTCTGTACAACTCAGGTACATTGTTGAGTGTATTTCGATGCTTCAGTAATCATAGCGAATGTTTCGCCACTACGACATTATGGGCACATACTATAGTTAGCACTATGTATTGCCAATGCTGTTACACATAATGTATCCTTTTGTTATTTATGTATGTATGGATGTAATATAGTGGTGCCCGTGGCGCAGTTGTGACTGTGATCGGCGACGATCGCTGTTGTAAAGCAACACAGGTTGGGTCGGGAACGGGATGGGTGACCACCCTGACTGAAACTGAGTGATGAGTATTTTCAGGCATCTCCATGCTTCGGAATGCACGTTAAGCAGTTGGTCCCGGTTGACGTCGCTAGATGTCAGTCACTAAGCCTAGTTAGAGGCCTTAGGGTGGCTTGATAACATCTGACATTAAGGTTGCTCACTAACCTCCAAGAATCCGAACTGAGCCCGCGTGTTGGAGTATGGCTCGTTCCACCTCATAGTTGAGGTGAGGCCTGTGCCCAGTACTGGGACGTATTTAGGCCGTTTATGTGTTTATTCTTACAAAAAGTGTTTTGTCGGCCTAAAGGGGTCTAAACTTGTTCATTTCGACCGTTAGATAGCAATTGGAATCAATGACTGCTAAAATTAAGACCATTTTAAGACCCATATATCCCCTAAGTGCCCTCATTTAATATTCAATCAAAATGATCATAGAATTATCATCATTGCTGTTCTGTACTAGCGGCTGCCCGCGACTTTGTCCGCTTGGACTTAAGTTAAAAAACAAAAAGTAACATTTCTTTATGAATTATAACCTATGTGTAGCTAAAATGTAGCTTATACATCTGAATCACACATATTCAGATGTATAAGCTACATTTTAGTAAAATTTCATTAAATATAAGTGCTGTTGGTTCTATGATCAATAAATAAATAAATAATAAAAAAAAACATTCAGTAGTTTTTACGTGAAAGAGCAACACGGCACATCCAGACATACAAACTTTCGCATAAACACTAACGTATTTCGTGTCGTGCGTATGCTATTTAAGTTGTCAATCTAGTTCGTCTCCAGTTATTGTTATAAATAAATGTATCGACAGTCAACTGTTGGAAATGCCAAATAAATAAATAAATCTAAATACTAATATCAGGAAAAATGCGAATATTGTATCTTGCTACTTGACATTTCTGACAGGGGTTTGTTTCATGACGTAAATGAGCAACAATTAAGGATTTCCAAAAATTACTCCTAAATCACCCCTAAGGGGGTGAAAGTCCAACACGCGGGCTCATTGCGGATTGTTGCAGAGGTGTAAGGATAGTGAGCAACCTTAATGTCACATGTTATCAAGCCGCCTTAGGGCCTCTGACTAAGCTTAACGACTGACATCTGGCGACGTCAACCGGGACCGACTGCTTAACGTGCCTTCCGAAGCACGGAGATGCCCGAAATACACATCACTAAATTTCGGTCGAAGTGGTCACCCATCCCATTTCCGACCCGGCGTGTGTTGCTTTACAACAGCAATCGTCACCGACCAATGTCACAACTGCGCCACGGGCACCTCTAAAAAAATGTTTTATGGTCTAGAAAAACCATAAAACATTTTTATGTTGTTGTTGTTTTGTATTCCTCTACTACGCTACTACCTATATTCGTACATCTAGTAAAAACTACCTGAATTCCAGTTTGGTTTTTGTCTTCAAGTAGTGGGTCCACTGTGAAAGGCCATAGTCTTATGTCGCAATAAGCGGTCGAGACAACATCTATAAGGCCTAACTAAATGGGTCGTTTGCAACTTGTTCTTGAACCAAATTAGCGAGGAATTGCTAAAATGATACTATTACTTCACATGCTGTATGACTGCACCTTCAAGGGACGTACTTACATACTTGTAGTTTATTTATTACTAGCTCACCCAGCGAACTTTGTTCCGCCTTAAGGGCAATAAATAAAAGAAAGTTAAAAAAAAGTCTAATAAATAAAAGTATCCTATGTCCTTCTCCTGGCTCTAAACTACCTCCATGCCAATTTTCAGCTAAATCGGTTCAGCCGTTCTTCAGTTATGAGTGGAGTAACTAACACGACTTTCTTTTATATATAGATTAAAAAGGCATACCAACAGTGCATACACATATTAATTGAAAAAAAACAATACAATGTTATAGTCTAGTATATGTACCAATAATAGGTATACACAGCATTCTCATTGGTACATACGAGCAACAGGAGAAAACAATAGTACATTGTTATCCTAGGGGTGAAAGTAACTTATTTAGTCCCGAGACGGGGTTTGGCGCCCGGAACGAAGTGAGGGCGCCAATAGTTCGAGGGACTAAATAAGTCTTTCACCCGAGGTAAACACTGTGCTTTTCATTACGAATACAAGGAAAGTAAAAATAAAAACATGAATTAGCCAAAGAAAAAGATAGAAAAATAAATGAAGATCGAATTGGCGCTATCCCGCCTATTTTGTTTGTTTTTTTTTTCTGTGGCGGCCCACTATTCAGCCATTATTTTTTATTTTCGTCATTGGAAAATGGTAAATATTTTGTTCAAAGCTAAGTTATCTTAAAGAAATCGTTGAAACTGAATTATTCTGGTTTAAGAACTTTATTTCTCATAAAGAATTTACATTCACTTATAATGAGACTTAAATTACTTAAATTCTACAAATTTTTTGATGGGCTGCTCGTACCATACATTAATTAATTAATTAAATTACATAAAATTATTTCTTCCCCACCATAAACATGATTATAATAACAATTGAAAACAAAATATAAACTACAGTAAAATAGGTATCTAACAACATTCACATCAGCAAGAATAGGCTTGGAATCGCAATAATGGAATGGATACAAAAATATTAAAAAGCAGTAAGGTAGGTTGACAATTTACACCAATCTAGCTGAGAGCAGCGATAGTCTTACCGTGGCGATAGCAAAGTGCTCGTTCGACTTCGTGTACGGTTCGTCTGCGCCGCTCCTGGGAGCCGAGCGCGTTTTACAAAGATACTACGCTGCTAGATGCGGCTTGAATTATCGCTAGTAATACTATAAAGTTATTTAGAAAATATATATTCTCTAATCAATACTCAACTTTAAGTTTTTTCAATTTTACATCGTGGCTGTATAGAAAGTTGGACCATGGTTCAATAGATATGTGAAAAATAACTATGTTTTTTTTAAAATAATTTGGCAGCTGTCAGTTGAAAGTGATTCTCCCTAGGGATGAAAAGTATTACTTTCAGCCCGCTTCTCAGGTCAGTAATGACCCACTTTCAGAGTATGAGTAATGAAAAAATACAAAAAAAAACAAGCTAAGTAAACATACTATTAAGAACAATAACATCCTTAGAAGACAAGAAGATAAACAACTTGCGTTTAAATTTACGGTGGGAGCCGCTGAATATGTCAAGCTCTGGGCATCTCTTACTGAATTGGCTGTATTTGCCAAAACACCTAGCGAGTGGTGCATGGTGACCAAGGTTAGTTCTTTAACAGTAACCGCTACCCAGAGTCATTATTTAAGAATTTTAATGAGAAAATGATTATAGATTTTATAATGATTAATGAAATATCCTTAGGCAAACTTAGCAAAGTTAGTACTATGTGATTGATACAAGACAACAAATTAACATACATATTTTTTTTGTTGTTTTTGAAATGCTGAACATAGAAAACAATTTGACCAATACAACAACTAAACAAACATTTTCATGAATACGTTGTAGATGTAGTAGCCAAATTCCTAACTATTACACCAAACCAGTCTGACTTGAACTTGCATTACCTTTATTTATTTTATTTTCAATTTTGATCACGACTTTCAAGAAAAAATAATAATAATTGGCACAGGCCACACCTCAACTTTGAGGTGGTACGAGCCATATTACAACCCGCGGGCTCAGTGCGGATTGTTGGAGAGTCTAAGGCTGTGGAGCCACCGGGAAGCGAAGAGAACTCAGGCGTGGCAGTGTGGTGAACTAACCATCCACCAGTTGCAGCCCTCCTAGGGCCAGTTCCAATTCAGCTTTTCTTGCAATTTTAGCAATTTTTTGGGTTACGTCTGTAATGCCGGTTCTGGAACGCAATTCGCTATTACGAATGTAGTTTGTGAGTTTCACGCCCAACACACTGCGTTCCATAGCTTACCCCAAGAAAAGATTACCAAAAAAAAAGGTGTCTAAGGCTAGTGAGAAACCTTGCTGTCAGAAGTTTTAAAAGGCCTGAGGTCCTGGGGCCTCCGACTAGGCTTTACGGCTGACATCTAGCGACCTTACCAACTGCTTAGCGTGCCTTCCAAAGCACGGAAATGATCGAAAATATCCCTAAATTTCGGGTCCTATCCCGGCGAGGTTTAAATTGACTGTCGTTGCCGATCTACTCAAAATTAAGCCACGGACACCTCCATGACCAGTCTGGTAATAAGAGATTGTAAAATGTAATCTCAGGTGATGATTTGCCAACGAAACCTTCACTGCGTGTCGCGCAGAAACATTGCGCAAACCTGCTTCTTTATTGATCTTACTTTGTTAAATGTTGTAAAGATTAATCAGACTTAGATTGCATGTTTCTGCAATTCTAGATTGCGTAGGTTTTAGTGTAGTACTTGATTAGACTAAAGATAGACCATGTAAGCTTACTGAGCGTAACAGACTATTGCCAAGAAGTCTCGCCAGTTTTCAAGTCCCAGGACACGAGAGGAGAGATGATCAAAGTCTCTACATAACCCGAAATTCCATTCCTCTATCTACACCTACTTATAATAAATCTGTAGAGAGGCCAATTCTGTACATGAAATATATTAAAAAAAAACTATCAAGGGGTGATTAGGGATCGCTACTGATGCCAAAAATGCAATCAGTAAAATTTTTGTCTGTCTGTCTGTCTTTCTGTCTGTCTGTCTGTCTGATGTATATTCGTTACAGAAACAAAAACTACTGAACGGATTTGAATTAAATTTGGCACAATTATTCTTCATACTCTTGGGCAGGTTATAGTATACTTTTAATTGTGCTACAATTAATAGGAGCAGAGCAGTGTAGGGTAATATTAGGAAAACGGGAAAAGTTACTCCATTTTTTACACGTGAAAATTTACTAGATGGATTTAAATGAAACTCTACAGTAATATAGCTTATGCATCTGAATAAGACATAGGATACACTTTATAAAGATATATCACCTTTTTTAACTCAAGCCCACAAAGACGAAGTCGCGGGCACATAATTGTAAGCATTGTTCAATGCAATGGCGCTACTGTTCCTCAAAACACGGCCTCAGCTGAAAATCAGCGCTTCAGCCCAAGCTGTAGCACAAAACTGAGCTGGGGACCGATTTGGCTATTTTCATTTAATACCTGGGTTTAGTTCTACTAATGTTTATTTTAAGGCAGTTCTCTTGTTTTCGTTTCATTTTATTTTTATTGTCTTTTTTTCTGTATTGTTAGCCAAATAAATGATTCCAATTCTTAAATGACGAGTGCAAGAGATTTCAAAAGTTTTCTAAAACATCTGACTGTGTTTCATATATTTACTTGAATTATTGCGGCATACGACTTAATCAAACCAACCTGAATAACTTAAAACGACAACTCCGATGTATTCTCGAGATAAGATTAATAACAGTCGAGAATTTACAAATTCTAGCCCTCGTAATGTTTCTGTGAACAGAATATTAAGCAACAAACGCATTCTTAACTTAAAACTGTCAACGTGTTCGTTTTTAGTCCTTCTGACTCATAAATGAGTGCAAGATCCGACCGCATATTTCACCACGCCATCTAGTACTCGTTATATGCTGGTTTGATAATTTCAAACCGGCTTATCTTCGTATTACGAAATGCATTTTTTCCGATTTCTCGTTAGCTCGCAGGAATATATAACAACGATTTAAAAAAGTCATACTAGTTATTAAGATCATTTATTAAATAGTTACAGTAAAATATTTAGCACAGATTGACCGATTTGTTAGAAAATACTAAGTACTCAATGTCCAACAACAAAAGATACTGAATAAGTAATGTTTAAAAGCTGAGTTAAAAACTCAGCTCAGCTAACGATATTGAACAGTCTGTCTTGTTTTAATAAAACTATAGTATACTGTCCAACCAACAGTTTCAAGATCAAAAGTAAATAGTTACTTGATGGAATTTACTATCCTAAATCAAATAAAAATTAGACAAAAAATCCTCAACTATTTATTCAATTAGAAAAATTGAAAAATGCAACGTATCGCAGGATCGTTAGGATCTAGCTTAGATGAACTACCTGTACAGTGGGTTACACATCGCAGTTGTCGGAAATGACCCTTAGACCCTAAGGTGTAAGGTAATAAGTACCTGTTTATTAAAGGATACAGTGTTTTGCCTATGACCTTCTGTACCAGATGACATAACAAAACTTACAGTCGGATCTTGGACTTTGACTCACTCATAAGTGTGGTAACAACCCGTTTAGACTTAATTGCTAGACCTAGGTATTTTCCAGTACAGCCTAACTTAGTGACCTAACTAGATAGTAGCGTAAGAAGTACTGTTACACCATAGTTAAGTAAGTTAGTGATCTTAAAAGGTAAAACAGGGTTTTTCTGTACTAACATTGGAAGCCTCATTGAAATCACTTAAAACCACTCAGTTTCGCATAGTAGAGAGGCCTACTCTCGTTAGTTTCGTTTCGGTATTTAGTATTGTATCATTGGCCTTGGAAAACAAACATACAAACAAACAAACAATACAAACATAGAAACCTATTCTAGAAATTGTTAAAAGAATAATACTTCGTTACAAATAGTCCCTTTTGCTATATTAAGCATTATCAAATCCCCCGAATTCACAAACGTCAATCAACGCTAAGCAAGCGCTCACGCTCATGCTGTCCCGTAAAATATCAATAGAACTGAAGGGACAGCTATACTTCTAAGGGATTCCCAACGTTGATTTGCGTTTATGAATTCGAGGGTTAGTCTTTCTATCTTTAGAAAAGAAATGTCTTCTTACCTCGCCGTTGAAGATCTCCTCCAATCGTTGTTTTGGAGTCTTCCCCTTTTTCGGACGCACTAGGAGCAGGATTTGTCCGATGTCCGGGCATTTTCTGGAAGGAAGAGGAAACATTTTAATAAATGAATACACAGTTAAGTATGTGAAATGTTGTAAAGGTGAATTTTTCGTACTGATACGAAGTTACTTTTAATAGTTCAGGATTTCGCCTACCTCGTTCACTTGATTTTTTCTTGGTAACTCATTCATAATGCGAACATCAAGGGAGTAAAATGACCGTCCGCATACAAAAACTTAATTGCAAACCATAACCATTCAAGAAGAGGGTAAACAGCCGTTTGTAAGGCATAAAAGTAGTACGGTGAATGGCACATCAGGCTACCCTTTCTGACTGTTTAGAAATGGTAGTGTGATGTGCCGTTGACTGTACCACCTTAGTCCTTATCATCAGTTACGATCAGGATAGCGATTCACAACCGAGTTATTGTACAATTCGGTAACATTCATTTAATTTTAGCAAATCGCTTATTCAGCAAAAGCGCTTGAATTTTGTATATGTTGAAGCCAATGGCATCGGGTATTTACTAAGAGAACAATACAGACACCTCCTTTATTAAAAAAATGATAAAATAATAATGAAAATTTCCGAATCGTACGATAACAAGGTTCTAATACTCCGCTAATAAACATAAGAATGAAAAAAAACAACAATATACAACAACAACAATAACATAACATTTGTAAACGGCCTATATACGTCCCACTGCTGGGCACAAGCCTCACCATCACATAGTTGATATGAGGTGGAATTGAGCCACACTCCAGCACGCAGGCTCAGTGCGGGTGTAAGGTTAGTGAGCAACCTTAATGCCAGATGTTATCAAGCCGCCCTAAAGCCTTCGACTAGGCTTAACGACTGACATCTAGCGACATCAACCGGGCCCAACTGCTTAACGCACGTTAGCACGGAGATGCCCGAACTACACATCACTAAATTTAGTTCAAGTGGTCATCCATCCCATTTCCAACCCGGCGTCTGTTGCTTACGATTCGTCGGCGATCACTGTCACAACTGCGCCACGGACACCTCACCCGTCATTAGTATGTTTTTTTTTCAAAATCTTATGAAGTTTGATTTTGACAAAAATCATAATCAAAGAGAAGTGAAGTGTGTATTGAGATTGACAGCCCAGCTATGCTATTCCGGTTAGCACCAAATCTCACTTCAGTCGTGGTGAGTTATCTTTAAAATTCCGTTTCTTTGCGCCTTTGGTCGTTAGAGAGAAAAGAACCAAGCAAAATAACATTTTTTAATTATTTACATACAATATGAGAGAAAATACTAATTCAGACTGAACCGTATTGATGATTGAAGTAAGCGTGAAGCACCGAGATGTGAGATGACATTAGCCGGAATGCCACCCCTGGTTAGATTGTGGTCTAATACTCCCCTAATAACCATAAAAATGTAAAAAGAACCAATAGCAATGATTAATACCTCAGCAGTTTCTCAATGAGCACCTTCCCCATGAACCCAGTGCCTCCGGTCACGAAGATGTTCAGGCCGCTGAAGGTCTCCGCGATCCGGTCCGTCATCTCGTCCACCTCCGACGCTGAGTAGCCCTCTGACGCCATGTCTGAGGTTCTGGACACAAGGGAACAGCTGTTAGTCAAATAAAATCTATCTTAAAATATGAATAGAATAGAGATAAATTCGTGTGTGAGTGAGTGAGGGTATAAATGTTCGGTGTTCATTTTTTTTGCTCGTAGTACGACTGCTCAAGAATTACACCTTCATTGATTAAAAAAATCCTAAGATGATGTTTAAAAAGGAGGCGTTAGACCTTGAATTTCTGACCGGTGGAGAAAGATTGTCCCAGCACTTCGTGGTGGCAAAGCGAAAGGCCAATATATGCATTAAACTGTATTACAAAGTTGTGGTGAACGGAACATTCGGAAGCCCACATTAAGTCGAGCTAAATATAGCTCAGCATAGTAAAAGTCAAGCCTATACAGGGTGACTTTGTTAGTCTTGCCCATTTTTTTTAATCAACTCTACAAGAACAATATAGAACTACGTCTTTATCGTATTTTTTTATGTAATGTTCCAATTTTATTGTTTATAAATCAGTAAAGGATTGGGCTTATTTCCGTGCCCAAAAAAGCTGATACACTTGTAGTAGAAGAATGAAGTATCAGAATCAGAATCAGAAATATCTTTATTTAAATAGACCTGTTACAAGTGCTTTCAAATCGTCAAAAACTTAATCAAACAAACAAAAATACACTTAATAATAGACTTAAATACTATAATAGAAATAATAAATAAATACACAGTATACAAACATAATGTGACTCAACCACCGGTGTCGGAAAGTTGTTTCTGTACTGAGAAGAACCGGCAAGAAACTCAGTGTTCCGATTAAGTTTGAACTTGACACAACCCTGTGTGCCGAGCCAGAGTGTTCAACCACCAATCGGCGACCATGCTCTTCACAAAATAAGATAATTTACATGTAAAACCGAGAGTAGAATCAACGTAGTCAAAATATATTTAAATACAAGTACTTAGATAACTAATTAGACAAAAATGGTAATGATAGTATTTTCCAGTTTTGCTGAGGTCATAGGTACATAGATTCATTGATTTTGACATGACCAAAGCATTGTCAAACAAAAACAACTTCAAATTAAAATAATTCTACATCGAAATAGACTTGTCAAAACATTGTACATGTCAAGTTTACTAAGTTTACCCAAGTTTACTCAATTCATTTTCTGTTTTATTTTAATTGATGTCAAAACAATATGAATTTGTTTGTTTATTCATAAATTCACTTTGCACTGTAATAAAATTGGACGATTTAAAAAGAGTAACTGCTGAGTTTCTTTCCGGGTCTTCTCAGTAGAAACAACCTTGCGACGCCGGTGGTAGAGTCACATTATATACCGGGTGCGGCAATTGAACTGTCCGCCTCCTTGTAACTATTTTAAAATTCGAACTACTGAATCGAACGCGGCAAAAATTTGAAAATATAATCTGTGACACATTATCTATGTTACTTCAAAACTATTCGGTCGTGAGAAGAAACGTTTCAATTTTAAAATAATGGATTTAAAACGCAATTCAGTGATTGCTCTTTATTTGGAGAGAAAATCGAACATCGATATTCGTCAAACGCTACCAAATCTTCAATTGAACGAAAAATTTGTGCGTCGTACTATCCAAAGATTTAACGAGACTGGCAGTGTTAAGAAACGCTACGGGGGCGGTCGACGCCGTACTGCAACGGCGCCAGCAGTTGTCGAAAAGGTGCGACATCGTTTACGCAGAAATCCAGAGCGCTCAGCAAATCAGCTCGCCCAGGATCTTAAGGTGAGCGACCGCAGCGTTCGTCGTATATTAAAGGAAAAGCTTAAGGTTAAACCATTAAAAAAAAACCTTTCGCAAGAACTCACTGCTTTGCAAAAGACCAAACGGCTGGCTCGATCAAAGGAGCTGATTCGCTTGCTCGACACTGGCGAGCTTCCCAACTTGGTATTTTCAGATGAGAAAACTTTCTGTGTTGAGCAGTTTCTTAACAAACAAAATGACCGTGTGTGGTTGAAAGGACGTGTCAGCGATCATTCATATGAACTGAGAGTCACTCGACGACAAGGAGCCGACCAAATCATGGTATGGGCGGCGGTGTCCGAAAAAGGACGTTCTCCGCTTGTTTTTCTCCCAATGGGTCGCAACCAAGCCAAAATAAATCAACAAATCTATCAAAATGAAGTCTTAAAAACAGGATTGATACCGTGGGCACACAAGACATTTGGTTCGGAGCGTTGGACGTTCCAGCAAGACTCGGCGCCAACGCACAGAGCAATTGGGACGCAAAATTGGTTAAAAGCGAACGTTCCTGTGCTGATCGACCGAGATATGTGGCCGTCGTCTTCGCCCGACTTAAACCCTCTAGACTTTTGTATTTGGGGTGTTTTACAAGCGAAGGCCTGTGCTAAAAAACACACATCAGTGGAGGCGCTCAAAACTACTCTTACACGAGAATGGAACCGTTTAAATGACGACGTTATTCGAGCAGCCTGCGCTTCATTCAGAAAGAGACTCAAGCTTGTAGTGCAGGCTAAAGGCAGTTGTATTCCATTAGAATAAATAAGAATATAATTTTAGACGTTTTATTTTCATATGTAAAAAATATATTAATAAATATTCAAAGTAAATAAAAATATTTAATTTTTTAATATGGACAGTTCAATTGCCGTACCCGGTACATGTATTTTATGTATTGTTTATATATCGTACTAGCGACAAGCCCCGGCTTGGCACGGGTGCAATGAGGTGTTATTATACAAAACAACTTTCCTCTTCAATCACTCAAGCTTTTTAAAAAAACCGCATCAAATACCGTTGTTTAGTTTTAAAGATCTGAGCATACATAGGGCCAAAGTAACCTACTTTGTTTTAAATAGTATAGGTACATAAACGGCCCATATACGTCCCACTGCTGCGCATAGGCCTCACCTCAACTATGAGGTGGAACGAGCCATACTCCAACACGCGGGCTCAGCGCGGATTGTTGGAGGGGTGTAAGGTTAATGAGCAACCTTAATGTCAGATGTTTTCAAGCCGGCCTAGGGCCTCTGACTAAGCTTAGCGACTGACATCTGGCGAGGTCAACCGGGACCAACTGCTTAACGTGCCTTCCGAAGCACGGAGATGCCCGAAATACACATCACTAAATTTCGGTCGGGATGGTCACCCATCCCATTTCCGACCCGGCGTGTGCTGCTTTACAACAGCAATCGTCGCCGATCACTGTCACAACTGCGCCACGGGCACCTCGACCACGCCAATGATATTATATTCAAAAGAGGTAGCTATAGGTTATGTCAAAAATTGTCCCCTGGCGTAGGTACGTACCTATAATTTGACCGTGTGAACAAGATAGTATGATTATTTACTAGACCGTAAACGAGACAAATACATGTTGCGCAGTGTCGTCACAAACTGTTAACACTGTCAATGCATTGCGGCTACACGAAAAGTTTTGATTTCGGGTGCCACTTTTTTAGCACAAGTTACCTATCTACGTCTTTTTATATATAATATCATTGACTATAGCAGTTAAGCAACACCCTATATAAATACAAAATCCGCTCCAATACCGTTTCCTCGCGCGGCGCATGCGCGTCTTTCGCAAAAGTAAAAGTATAATGTAAGGGCACTGGGCCAAGGCCGGTTGAATGAACCCGCGTTGATGCCTTTGAGAATTATAGATCACTCACTTGACTTAGAGCTATTCTGTATGATTATTTCGAACCTATTCATCTAAATATGCACAAAACCGGCAAAAAGGCGTTAATAGTAAAAGCATTCTCTACAAGTCAACAATTGGGCTCAATTTCTATGTTCATTTTAACATTTAGTACTTCCGAACTAGCGCAAATCTTAGATAATCCTACTTATATTATAAACGCGAAAGTTTGTATGTGTGGATGTGCCGTGTTGCTCTTTTGCGTAAAAACTACTGAATAGATTTTAATGTAACTTTACAATAATGTAGCTTATACTTACATCTGAATGACACATAGGCTACAATTTATAAAGAAACTAGCTCACCCGGCGAACTTTGTTCCGCCTTAAGGGCAATGAATAAAAAAAAAGTAAAAAAAAAAGAAAAAAAAAAAGTTAAATAAATAAAAGTATCCTATGTCCTTCTCCTGGCTCTAAACTACCTCCATGCCAATTTTCAGCTAAATCTGTTCAGCCGTTTTTGAGTTATAAGTGGAGTAACTAACACGACTTTCTTTTATATATATAGATATTACATACTTTTTGATTTTCAATTTAAGTCCACGTGGACGAAGTCGGAGGCTTCCACTAGTAATCATATAAGGCGTTGTTTGGAATAAGATGATTTATTTATAAAGAACGAAAAAACTACCATATACAATTTAAATGATGTCCCTTATTTAAAACACAGGTTTTAAATATACTATCATATATTAACTATGTCCGATGAGTATTTGATATTTGATTTGGACTACCCGGTTCGAAATACATCAAACCCTAGAATTCACAAACGCAAATCAACCTTGAGCATCCCTCAGAAGTATAGCTGCAGTATGTCAATTTACGGGACAGCATGAGCGCGAGCGCGTGCTTAGCGTTAATTGACGTTTGTGAATTCGGGGGAAAGTGTATGTTGTGTGTTTATTCAAACATAACTGCGCAACCACAGCAACCATTGAACTCAAATATCAACTTGAAGAGGCTCTAAAATGATTATGAAACCATAAAAAGACACTTCAATTTCGGACTTATCCAAGACAACACTCAACTAACAGCTCAAGTATACTGTGGACTCCATAATGTAGGCTGTACAGAAATGGAATGGAAAGATTGAGCAGTTTTCGAATAAATTCATTTACGCGTTGCAAGCACATGTCTTTGTTACCTTTTTAAACTGAGTGAAAGGCTAGAGTATTGTATTGAAAAGTATGCTTTACTGTTTGCCAAAATTTAAATTTGATTAGATGTGCACTTCACTATTAACAGAAACTTTTTATCAGATTGATCTTGCCATTACGTTGTGTCAAGTTTGATAAATGGAATGATCACACCCTCTTTGCTCTCAATGATTAAAACTACTAATGTGATTAACAGTTCCTGTCAATGTCATCATTCAGCAAGCAAAAACATATCTTAAGGTGGTCAACCTCTTTATTCCGCGACTGTACAAGTAGCAAAGAGAGATCAACTTAAACCAGCTGTATGCTTAGTAATATCTAAGTGAAACTTACTTAAAAAATGGGTTAATCAACTTGACACGACATCAAGTACATATTACGTATGTTTAAGTACGTGAAATGATGCACAACTACTCACTTTCGAGTAATGCTAACATTTGAACAATTTACAAATTGTATAATATGAATTAGGAAATAAAAAGTATTTACTTACATCGTGGCCCAGTTGTTTAAGAGTATAGACTATAGTCCGTTCGCGTTGAGAATGCAGTGATTTTTAAATTTAATTCTGTCGCACACAAAACAACTCAGATCCACAACCGTTGCGTTCGATAGTATGCGTTTAGCCTGGTCACTGTGGATTTGGCTTTTTAATTAGGAATGTTTTGATTGGTAAGGAGGTGTGCTAGGTCGAAGGACAAGTATGAAATCACTGCATTCTTAACGCGATCGGACTGTAGTGCATTATTAACTTCTATCACAACATCTAGCATTTGCAATTTTTAAAACTCAAACGAGAGCGTCGTGACCCAGTGGTTAGACTCTGGCTCGGAACCCGATGGTACCGAGATCAAATCTGGCCGGAACATACCTACTTTGTATTCATTGTACAATTTGCTAACTCTCTGATGATGAAAAACACCGATATAAAACCAAAGCAACCCGGATAACAGCGGTATATAGGCTAACCCATAAAAGCACTTTGGGTTGATATGCTTGGGGAAATGTGGGCTTCTGAATGTTCCGATCACCATGACGGCAATAATGAGTGTGCCTTTCACTACCCCATTTGGGATACAGGCATGAGCTTATTTTATGGTAGATTTTAATTTCTTAGTTATAGCTAGGTCTTACTTAGGTAGAAAAAATACTTCATTCAATAAAAATGTAAGTGGGTTAAATCGTGTAAGAGTTTGTTTGCATGTGGGGTTAGCATGTAAGTAAGTGAGTGAGTATTTATTGTACATGAATACAAGGTTTAGGTATACAACAGATCATTTTGTTACTACATCATAGTATCACTTGCTTCTACCTTTGCTTTTGTGAAAATTAATTGTATATTTTTAAGTTAAAATAACGAATTTTATTTAAGTTTTCGTTATTACGGGTAAGTAACCATAAAATTAAAAGCTATGAAGGCTTCCTAGGAGGAAAATCATGACATCGCTGACAGAAGATAAGCTAATGATTAGAATCAGACTACGAGTATGAGAACAAAAACTACCAGGAAAATTATATAAAACCAGAGGAAATTAACAAAACAAAAACTTCAAACGTTAACAATTTTGTTCTGTAAATGATTTTAGTGATAAAAAATATGATTGCCCAAGAATTTTATAAATTATTTTTCATGCCTCAAAATGAAAATAGTCTTATATTATTAATGCTTATAGATAGGTAATAGAGATTCACAGACCTCACAGATTCAGACACCTTCACTGACGGAAGATTCACTACAATCAGAAGAAAATTACCGAATCAGTCGACTAGAATTAGTTTTTTATGGCTAAGCGGGAAAAGTATAAATTTTGCCAGTATTTTATTTATTTATTCGTTTTGCACGAAAATGAAAGTACAATTGGGGGACTTTATGCCTAAAGGAATTCTCTACCAGTCAACCATCGGGCGAAGCAGAAAAAAATTATTTGTATTTTCATATTTCCTAGGCCAAAATATGTCAAAATTCCAAAAAAAAACTCGCAACAACACGCGATATAAGATTGTCCAACATACGGGACCGGTTGTTGCTACATTTTGAAGGACGCGGTCGCTCAACACGCTTTTGACCTACATTCGATGGTCAAGGTCTTGTTTACGTCACACGTGATAGCTTAACCTGCTGGCTGTGCGAATTTCTGGCAATTTTAATTAACAATTAAATAGTTGTGTAGGAAAAGTATTCAATATAAATAAACATCTTCTATATGATGAAATAGTATGTTCTTGTTAAAGCACAAATTGGTGAAGCAAAGGTATTGAAATGTTAAAAATCACATTTGAAAATGTATTGCGACTGTTTCTTCTATTTTTTAATGATTTTCGACAATATTTTGAATCAATATTTTGTGACATGATGATATGAGTTTTTCTTGCCAATAATCTGTATTTTCAATATTAAAATTCTAAGAAATAAATTATTTGGTTTGATTTGAATTAAATTGTAAACAATAGTACATTGTTATCCTAGGGGTGAAAGTAACTTATTTAGTCCCGAGACGGGGTTTGGCGCCCGGAACGAAGTGAGGGCGCCAATAGTTCGAGGGACTAAATAAGTCTTTCACCCGAGGTAAACACTGTGCTTTTCATTACGAATACAAGGAAAGTAAAAATAAAACATGAATAAGCCAAAGAGAAGATTTAAAAATAAATGAAGATCGAATTGGCGCTATCCCGCCTATTTTGTTTGTTTTTTTTTCTGTGGCGGGCCCACTATTCCGCCATTATTTTTTATTTTTTTCATTGGAAAAATGGTAAATATTTTGCTCTAAGCTTAGTTATTTTGAAGAAATTGTTGAAACTGAATTATAATAAAGTTATTTATAAAATATACATTCTCTAATCAATACTTAACTTTAAGTTATTTCAATTTTACATCGTGGCTGTATAGAAAGTTGGAACATGGTTGAATAGATATGTGAAAAATAACTAAGTTTTTTTTTAATAATTTGGCAGATGTCAGTTGAAAGTGATTCTCCCTAGGGATGAAAAGTATTACTTTCAGCCCGCTTCTCAGGTCAGTAATGACCTACTTTCAGAGTATGAGTAATGAAAAAAAAATTTTCACTATGTTATATGTCGTTGATGTCTTTTTGGAGGGATGAAACAAACGCTGACAGACGCGGGTTCGATTTCGCCTGATGCCAAGACCGAATGCCTTTTTCTGGTTATCCTATCTTTAGGAAGATGATGATGCATTATCCCTAATCTTATATATAAAAATGGATTGCAGTTCGTTAGTCTCACTAAAACTCGAGAACCACTGGACCGATTTAGCTGATTTTGGTCTTGAAATAATCGTTAAAGTTAAGGGAAGGTTGGAAAGGTGAGTAAACACGAAGAAATGCTAGGAATATAGTAAACACCACAATTTAGTTTTCTCATAGTAAATGCTTCAACATATATCACGTGACACTGAGTGTTTGCCAACAGAATGAAGTCTGTCGGGACAGCTAGTGCTAAAATAAAAATAATGTATTTCATAGATCTGTGGGACTGTGAGATATTGTCATTGACGTTTGGATCTACCTAGGAGACTTCGGCAAGAAAACTCAATAGTTACTCTTTTCAACCCTGTTACGATTTACTATTTCAAATATAATTATGGTTTAAAATACCTGTCAGGAATTGACCAATTTTATTGTAGCTTAGAAATAATTGTCAACATTTTACTAATTATTTGTCATTGTAGGTAAATTATGAGTGTGATTATTACAAATAATTGTAATTGAGGTGGCATGACATGCTAGCCTTTTCCGGTCAGTCCTCCCTGTTTTGTTGCATCGAGACAGATACATGTTGCACAGTGTCGTCTCAAACTGTCAATGCTTGGCTCAGGTGGTCGAAGTCCTAATTTCGGGTCCACTTTTTTAGCACAAGTAACCTATCTACGTCTTTTTATTAAAATATCATTGCCCATATCCGTTAAACTTAATCCATGGCCGCTACAAATATCCGTGTGTCTCAGCTGGGCCCACTGAAAACCAGCTTCTGAACCTCCAGGCATAAGCTGATTGTGTAGCCCAATTTATTTTAGGCAACATAACACTGCGTGCCTAGTAGAATAACATAAACTGCTATATACGTCCCACTGCTGAGCACAGACCTCACCTCAACTATGAGGTAGCGCAAGCCATACTCCAACACACGGGTTCGTTGCTTGCTAAGGCATTAAGACATTAAGTTAAGACGGTCTTGAAGGCCTCCAACTAGGCTTAACGACTGACATCTAGCGACATCAACCGGGGTCATCTGCATAACGTGCCTTCCGAAGCACGGATATGCCTGAAAAATACGCTACTAAATTTCTCCTAGTGCTCACCCACCCCATTTCTTACCCGGCGTGTGTTGTTTTACAACAGCGATCGTCGCCGATCCACTGTCACAACTGCGCCACGGGCACCTGCTAGATTTGTTTGTTTATTTTCCTCTGTTGCTAATAGGTCTAAAAACGTTTGTAAGTGTCGATGTCCCAAGTTAATAAATGTGTTTTCTTCAACAAGATGTTCCACAAATGAAGTCAACCGTAGTGGTTGCCGCAGCAGCGCGATACCAAGGTTACGACATCCGGTGTTAGACGTTTTAACTGTAATCGAATTTTGTGACGAATTTGTTGCGATCTATCAACAGTACATTTTCCTGTCAGTAGAGAGCAGCCGTGCTATTCCGGCGGTACACATCGGACATCACTTCATATCTCGGTGCTTCACGCTTACCTCAATCATCAATACGCTTTACTTTGAATTAGTATTTCCTACATTTTGTATGTATAAATAATTTAACAATGAAATTTTGCTTAGTTCTTTTCTCTCAAGCGACCACAGTTGCAAAGAAATTGAATTTTAAAATTCACTCACACAAGCGAAGGGAGTTTTGGCGTCCGCCGGAATAGCATAGCAGGTAGGATACGTACAGAGGGACCATTCGTACAACGATAGTAAAGTGAAGTAAAGTAAAAATGACAGACAAGTTATAACATAAAAATTAACAAAAGTAATAAAATGATTCTTCCAAAGGTTCAGACGTGTTGATTCTACCGAGAAGAAACCGGCAAGAAACTCGGTAATTACTCTTTTTTTATTTTGGTAGTTTAACAACAGAGGAGCAGACTATATCTGAGATGAGCAGACTATATCACAAATGCAAATCAACGTTGAGCATCCCTCAGAACTTTAGCTATCCCTTTCAGTTCTATTGACATTTTACAGGACAGCATGTGCTTGAGCGCGTTCTTAGCGTTGATTGACGTTTGTGAATTCGGGGGTATGTGTTTTTGCTCCGCGTAAGTAATAAGATAAGATAAGATATACAAAATATAGCACAAAGAAAACAAGTTACATAACGATGCTAATAGATATTTAGAATGTACAATACAGGCGGTCTTATCGCTAAGAGCGATCTCTTCCAGATAACCTTCAGGTAGAGAAACTGGAAAGGGAAGTAGATGCGGTGGTGCAGTGATTTCTAGATTTACTAGAAGATTATTTTAGATTTGGACAGAATAGAGGTTTCCTTAATGTAGATTTCTGGTCATCATTGATCTGCTCCTTTGCACATTTTGTGTCTTGACTATACTTGAATAGGTAGAGTCACTTTGTTTATTTAGATGTATTTTTTTCTTGACATGTCACAAATGCTTGAAATAAGCTTACATGGATAAACGGAAGTGGCCTCGGAAGCCCCTGGAGTACACAGCTCCTTCCATCTTCCCGATGAAAACCGTAAATAAATAAAATTAATGCGAAACTTAAAATCTGATCTTAGACTTAAATCTGTGACATAAAAGGATATTTTAATTAAAATACCTATACTAGGATTTTTAATTGTAGTCAGTGAAATGACATTTTCAGTGTGGCAGGTTTTCAGTCCCAAATAAATAGTGATGTGGTAAATCGAGTTTTTACAATAAAAAGTTAGTCGACATTACAGCCTGGCAAAAAAAGTCGTAGTGAATGACTACGTTTCACTTCCATATGTCATTACTGGCAACACACACTGGTCAGACTTTCGTCTTGAGACAGAGGTATTTCGGTAAACTGTATTTAGTAAATAGGTTTTCAGTTTCAAAATGTTTTGTTTCTGTATTATATTATTTATAGGTAAGAATTTCGTTTATTAACAGGTCATACAACTGGAAAACTTTGGGAGGATACAACAGTAGAATCTTCCAAACAAGCGTTTTCTAAAGGTTTGACTACAGGCCTAAAGGGCCCAACCGGCAAAGGACGACGCCTTATAATTTCACATATAGGCAGTGATGAAGGTTTTATAGATTCCCGTTTACTTCTTTTTGAATCGAAGAAAAATAGTACATACAACGTACCATTCAAGAAAAGTCGAGCGTATCCCCACTTCAAACTGGCGGAAGGCTGATATTGTTCAGTGGTTAGATGAAAAACAAATTAAATATCAACCTACAATGATAAAGGCTCAATTAATCGAAATAGTAATATTACAAAAATCTAATTACGAACGCAATGCTGTGGAAGAGTTGGCCGCTGAATACGGTGTCACAATCCTGCGTCTGCCACCTTATCACTGTGAGCTCAACCCAATAGAGTTAGTTTGGGCTCAAGCAAAGGGGTACGTTGCCAGGAACAATAAAACTTTTAAAATAAAAGAGGTAAAAACATTATTTGAAGAAGGCCTGAAAGAGGTGACGCCTGATAATTGGAGACAGTGCATACACCATGCCATAAAAGTCGAAGACAAAATATGTAAACTCGACCACATTATAGACCAATATGTCTCCTTCGTTATGAATGTAACTGATTCCGATTCCGATTCTGAATATACCGATTCAGAATCGGAGTCGGAATCAATAGCAACCGTAACGAATAAAAACGTATATAACTACTTGTATTTTCCTGACTTTCAAGTGTTAATTCCCTTGAACCTCTTTGAACATTTTTTTCCCAGCTATGGTTATAATTTTTTAGGTAGGAGGTAGGGTCCATATTTCTTAAATCGTATTATTTAATTCGTTGTGAACCTATTAAATATTTACAATTTAAAAAAGGCTTTGATACCTAATAAAATAAAGCATGACTAAATGTCTAAGTCTAGTGATTGCCGAACGTCACTATTGTAGCGGGTCACCCTTTTTTGTATCAGTCACTGTTGAAGTTGTCATTTTGCTGACTACAATTATTAATCGTACTATAGATGGGTTACTTGTGCTAAAAAAGTGGCACCCGAAATCAGAACTTCGAACACCTGAGCAAAGCATCGACAGTTTGAGATGACACTGCGCAACATGTATCTGTCTCGTTTACGCTCTAGTGAATAATCAAAAATGACTTGGTGAAGCTCTCTGTTCAAAAAATAATATTCTCTCATTATTTAAAAAGTCATCTTATTATATGGAAATAAAGGTGAACAATCATTTGCCAAACTCTTTGAAAGCTCTTGAACGCCGAGAATTCGAAAATAAACTAAAAAATACTCTCATCAATAAGACATTTCATAATATGAAGGAGTATTTTGAAACAAAATTATAATAATTTAGAACTTTTACTTTGTTTGTCCGGCTCGATAATACATTTTATAAAATGTCTGTAACTTGTTTTCTATTTTAAAGTCATGTTATTGTTATCTATTTCTTTGTGTATAAATTATAGGTACGTACGCCAGGGGACAATTTTCGACTTCGCATCCGTACTATTTTTACTCTACTCTTTTAAATATCATTGGTGAGACATACTTAGGTATTATAAGGTCCCTATTTGTCACCAGCTACAGTTTTAAATGCAGAACGAAATAATGATTATAAGATTCAATATATGATGCAAGAAACCGGTAGACCTGATTGGCTCATGCGGCGTGTGAATTCGCGACCTTGTATTAGTTTGTGTACAGTTTTAATAAACCGAAAATTAATTTAACATAAAAACAATATAAAAAACCCAGATTGAGCTAACAGGATATCTAGCAAGATTATATTCTGATACATCTGTGTTATACCTATCTGCAGAAATAGCTCGATAAGAACAACTTTAGTTTTCTAACTTTTGGTACTTAATTGCACACAACAGTTCAAGATACGTAACAAGAACTCTTAAATATGTAGGTATTGGCGGCTTTATCGCTAAAAGTGATATCTTCCAACCGTCACGAAGAGAAACAAGAAGAGACAACTGGTACCTACAAATCCTACTAATATTATAAATGTGAAAGTTTGTATGTGTGGATGTGTATCCACACATACAAACTTTATTGAGTAATGCTCTTTCACGTAAAAGCTAAGCTACTGAATGGATTTTAATGTAACTTTACAATAATATAGCTTATACGTCTGAATAGCACATAGGCTGCAAATTGTTAAAAAACACTTTTGCTTACATAAGTCCACGCAGACGAAGTCGCGGGCGGTCGCTAGTTGAACCGTCGTGGATCAGTGGTTAAGTACACTCTGGCTTAAAACTCGAGTGTTATCGAGTTTAAGAATGGCAGGAACAACTTCTTTGTTCCCATTGCTCTCCGGTGATAGAAAACAGATGAAAAACCCTAGCAACCAGGATAGCAGAGGTAGGCTCGCTTCTGACCAAGCTGCGTTCAAACCCGCTTGCTTCCGAATGTTCCACCATAACACAACGCTCTTCCGTCACTTATGCATCCTTCTTCCTTTAATAACCACCTAAGTACGGTAGTGTGTGCTGCCAGTAATGACATATAGGAGTGAGACGCGGTCGTTCACTATGGGTCTCATAAGAAGGCTCAAATTCACCCAGCGAGCAATGGAGAGAGCAATGCTGAGTATTTGCCTGCTTGATCGAATCAGAACAACCGACATCGCTGGAAGGATTGCATCGTTGAAGTGGCAGTGGGCGGGACACATAGCGCGGAGAACCGATGGCCGTTGGGGCGGAAAGGTTCTCGAATGGCGACCGCGTACCGGACGACGTTCCGTGGGCAGGCCCTCCACAAGGTGGACCGACAATCTTGTCTTCTTGAGGTTGCGGGAAGCCGCTGGATGCGGACAGCGCAGGACCGATCGTTGTGGAGATCATTGGGGGAGGGCTATGCCCAGCAGTGGGCGTCGTTCGGCATGAAGTACACTCACACACATAAAAAACACACATTTCTAACACGACAATGCTGATCCTACATATATCATGCACAGTAACGTCATCTACTTCCACTGGTGTCAACGGAAGACCAGCGACGAGTAGCCAACTAGATACCCCGTCAACCTACTGAATGGGGGCACTTTCAGTTCCATTCTTTATTATTTATTAGTTCGTACACAAAATAATAGATACGATTGAATATACATACATACATACCCTCTCGACCATATCACATTTGGGTTAGTCAGAGGCACACTGATTGTTGCCGTCATGGTGAACGGACCATTCAGAAGCCCACATTTCGCCGAGGGAATTCGAACACAACGTGGCAAGGGGTGAGCCTACCGCCGTTATCCGGGTAGCTTGGCTTTTATATCAGTGTTTTCCATCACCGGAGAGTTAGCCACAAATTGTACAAATGAACACAAAATAGGTGGGTTCCGGCCAGATTTGATCTCGGGACCATCGGGTTCCGAGTCATATTGTTTAACCACTAGGCCACGACGCTCTCAATTGAAAATAATTAGAACACAAAGAGTACAGGTGAGCTTATCTCTAATAAGAGATTTCTTCCAGCAGATGGTGACAGGATACGATTCAAAAAAATTGTCAATTTAAGACAGTTAGCGGGCTAGATTGATTTGGAAAGAAAGAAAGAAAAAAAGGTTCATTGATTTGGCTTGTATTGACGACCCGTATAGCACAAAGGTTAAGAGCCGGTTGAGTAAAAGGTTCAAAGGATCGTGGGATTGATCCCCGCTACGGCACAAAGGTTGGTTGATGAAATAAATATTTGTGCTGGGTCTGGGTGTTAGGCACAAGGTAATCATTTTTTGGAGCCCGATCAGTGTGTGATGGTATGATGTTGTCTGAAAATTATTTCTTTATGATGCTTTTGACGTACGGTTTCCTTTCCTTGCTCCATTGCAAAGAAATTACATTTGTAAAGAGCGAGAAAAAAAAACGGTAATCGGGTAACCTGATGTGCTGTTGACTGTACCTTCGTTCTAGCCAAAGGCGTTCTTGTTACTTATATAAATCAAAGTGAACAATTTTTCGATAATGTTTCAATCAACTAGACACGCAACAACCATAAATGATTTAATTAAATATTTTTTTTTGCAATTCGATATATAACCTATCCACAACACTTCATAATCGTGATATTGTTATTAAGATAAATATCGGTTTCCTCGTCTAGTTGTTAATAACTAAAATGGCGTTGTCTTGGCCTACGATTATTTTATTCTCCACTTACGAATCAAAAGTTGCAACTAAAGAACATCTCAAATTGTACATCAAAAAAAATTTAAAAAAAAATGTTCATATTAAATCTCTGTTAACTTATGATTTAAATGTTTTCTTTGTGCAATAAGTATATCTTATCTTATCTTGAAGAACATTTAAATCCCACAGCTGGGAATAACCCTCACCAATAAAGCGGTACGTTCTCACACGCGGGCTCCTTCAGAACACTCAAACTCAGTGGTTCCCAAACTTTTCTCAACTTAATAAAATTAAAATAACTCACCAATAGTATAAGTGTACAGGACGTTCGATCACAGACACTGGTGGAGTGAGACTAGCTGTGCAGCTGGCCGCGGCTGCAGGAGGGAACTCTTGCGACAGGCGTTGCGACAGGGTAGGGCCGCGGCTTGGTTGCTAGCGGGGCTTGGAGCTTAAACTATAATCCTGTGGCGACAAGGCGCATACAAACTCCTTGTGTGTGCCTGGCCACTATTAAATTTGACGCGCGCAAAAAAGAAAAAGCTGCTGTCACATTGAAATAAATGAGAGTTTCGGCAATATGTATATGTTTCGCACTTTTAAAGTATGTATAATAGTTAAGTTTAGTTCATATTATACATATTTGCATATTACAAGGTTTTTTTGTTTTTTTCCAATATCACCACTTTGGGGAAAAACTATTTACATTACATACTTTAAAAGTGCGAAACATTTACATATTGCCGAAACTCTCATTTATTTCAATGTGACAGCAGCTTTTTCTTTTTTGCGCTCGTCAAATTTTAATAGTGGCCAGGCACGCACAAGGAGTTTGTATGCGCCTTGTCGCCACAATCCTTTCTACACCTACTGAAATTATAAATAAGAAAGTAAATCTGCCTGTGTGTGTGTATCTGAGAGGGAGATACATTACGTTCTTACACAACACACAACTCACACTAAACAACACAACTCTACTTCAGATTTCTTTTTCTCGGTATGACACCAAAGATCTACAACAAACTTCCTGTATATTGCGTCCATATTTGAAATTTACTTGTATGCGTAAATGCGGTGGTGTGGCGCGTCATTTCAGCCCAGACGATCTCTACATACTTAGATAGTGGGCCTAGAAGAAGAACAAAATATTTATTTTTTAAAAATAGGCGAAATAGAAAGTGGCTGAAATAAGGGACTCAGTATAATTTGTTTTCGTCGTCTAAAATAAAGACATGAAACTTTGTGATAATGGACTAGTTAGGAAGAAGATCAATATTTGTACCAGAATTTTTGATTTTTAGAGCGATAAAAATTGTATGGAAGTCCGTACAAATCTATTTAACCCTACCTGCCTGTTGTATCCTGTTACTGTCAAAGAGCTTTCAACATTTATTATTAATTCGTTATAAGAATATCGGAAGGTTAGTCCGGTACGAGGGGTGATGATAACCGAAGCTGTGTACTGAAATTTAGTCTACTAAACTAAGGTTTTCAAAATTTGGGACGGTACGGAATGGACGCATTTTTTGGTTGTCAATTTTTTTGGTACTATCCAAAAGCTATTGAAGGAACGACGTCTGTCGGGCCAGCTAATGAATAATGATGAAGAAGTTGATAGATGAACTGCTCCACGTACTCCTTGAAAAGATGAATTATTAGAATTTAGCTACACACACACTCACACCACGAAATCACTGACATTTAAACGCATACACAGGCACACCTCCTAACATACTAGATAGTGAGTTGTGATCGACGAATTAATTTAGAACCTAACCAATAGAACGTAATTCCTCCATTGGCTGTAATTTTGTTATATTATGTTAAGTATTACACTATAAATAAGAGCTGTGGATTTTGAAATCAAATAAAGCTTTGCAGAAAGCACCTTATTTAGGTGTTTCGGTAAATATTCTTAATATTAAAATATCATTAGATAGGACTTATCCAACGACAAAACAACTGACTCTGAAATATCAAAGGCACTTAAATTTCATGCCCAGTTTATATCGTGATATCTACAGAAATGTAAGTATTTCAGTCAGTGTCTAAGCACTAAATCGATAAAATGACACATAACCACATAAAGAATATCGATAATTCTTTGGTTGAAAACATGCAGTCAATAAACTTCAGCCAATTTCCATAAAATTAAAAAAAGGAGCGAAAATCAGTAAAGTCAGTGACCGATGTAACAAAATGACTTGTGCAATTCTAAGAGAAGTTAGTTTCCAAGAATCTAAGAAAAAAGAAAAGCCATGACATTCTGAATTTGAAATCTTATGTGACATGCGAATATGCAAACAATGGTAGGAGGAGTAATGAAATTTTCATTACTCATACTCTGAAAGTAGGTCATTACTGACCTGAGAAGCGGGCTGAAAGTAACACTTTTCATCCCTAAGGAGAATCACTTTCAACTGACAGCTGTCAAATAATTTTTTTTTTAAACTAGTTCTTTTTTACATATCTATTGAACCATGTTCCAACTTTCTTTACAGCCACGATGTAAAATTTGAAATAACTTAAAGTTAAGTATTGATCGGAGAATATACATGTTTTAAATAACTTTATTATGATTTAGTTTCAACAATTTCTTTAAAATAACCTAACTTTGAGCAAAATATTTATCATTTTTCCAATTATGAAAATAAAAAATAATGGCTGAATAGCGGGTCGGCCACAGAAAAAAAACAAACAAAATAGGCGGGAAAGCGGCAATTCGATCTTCATTTATTTTCCTCATTTTTTCTTTAGCTAATTCATGTTTTTATTTTTACAGCACAGTGAAGAAAACACACAGAAAAGCACAGTGTTTACCTCGGGTGAAAGACTTATTTAGTCCCTCGAACTATTGGCGCCCTCACTTCGTTCCGGGCGCCAAACCCCGTCTCGGGACTAAATAAGTTACTTTCACCCCTGGGGTAACAATGTACTATTCTTTTCTGCCGAAACCTACTTTGACGACGAGTCTCGCTTCATACCATAGCTTTACTGAAGGAAAAAATACATGTTTTACTAATTGAGTTAGTTTAATTATCTTTTGTTATTCTTTTCATAATATTAAAAAGCTGTTGGCATCAATGATATTATGATTAAAAAGACGTAGAAAGGTTATGTTAGTACTGACGCGAAGTCAAAAATTTTCCCCTGGCGTACGTACCTATAATTTGACCGTATGTACAAGATACCTAGTATGATAATTTACTAGAGCGTAATCGAGACAGAGACAGTGTCGTCTGAAACTGTCAATGCTTTGCTCTGGTGTTCGAAGTTCTGATTTCGGGTGCCACTTTTTTAGCATTAGTAACCTATCTACGTCTCTACGTCTTTTTTATTATAATATCATTCAGTGGCATGCTATTGTCATATATTCATAACTTTTATGGTAAAAAAGGGAAACATGTTGAAAAGAGTGACTGCTAAGTTTCTTGCCGGTTCTTTTCAGCTATGCTATTCAGTGATTATCTCAAAAATTCTATTGCTTTGCGACTGTGATCGTTTGAGAGAAAAGAACTTAACCAAATAACATTTTAAAATTATTTACATATTTAATGAGAGAAAATACTAATGCAAAGTGAAGCTTCAATCATCAAAAGATGATTGAAGTAAGCGTGAAGCACCGAGATGTGAGATGATATTCGCCGGAATGCGACCCTAGTACTGTAACAGCTTTCCGTTCCGGTGGAAGAGTCACATTTCAGATCTTATTGATCTTTTGAACCTTGAAGGATGTAAATACGAAGGAAGCTGTAAGTTCCGACAAACATCTTTCAATTTCATAGCACCAATCTAGGTATATGGTTGAGCATAAGAATCGATCGATTGTCTCCTCGCTTTCTCTCCAGCCACAGCCTTACAACTATAATCCTTGGCCCTTATTTTTGAGAAAATAAGACCTAAACTAGCATGTTTTCGCATAGTTTACCTAATATTGTGTTTTCTTTTTCTAGGTAACTTTGTCCTAAGATAATACACATCCGGCGACGCTACATAGCACTTTGTTACTTTGTTAGTTAAGTAAGTGGGCTAAGTAGGTCCACCGACGGACCTGAGTCGTATAATTTTATTCTAGGCTATAAATTGCAAGAGTTACAAATAGGGCGTGGAGTTAGTTTACTAGCGAAAGGTTTGATACGAAATCCTGACAGCTTGCTAATCTAGCCCGACTCTATTTATAGTTCAAACATTATCTGAGTGCCTAGTACGACAATAAAACGCGGATTCAGCAGAGGCACCATCGAATGTCACACAAATTCGAGTTTACGCACTCGATGCGTTAGACTGAATGCAACTCTACGAACAACTTCCTCTATACAATCTTTATCTCCCTGTAAGTTGTCTGTTAGAGAGCTTTTAGCGATAAGGGCGCCGAAATTGTACCTTTACTTTAAGTATTTCAAATACAGGTGAGCTTTTTTTTTCGAAACCAACTGGTTCGATTCACGGTTAAGTTTTTTTTTAATAAACTGAGTATGCAGTTTTAGTTCTTGTCAAAATCGGGCTCGAGACTCATTTGACCATTTTTAGAAAATTCATTTTCATAAATTCAGGATTTGGCCTACCACGCCCCCTTGAAAAACCATCCTGCATATGAAATACTTTAAGTACTGATACAATTTAGGTGGCCTTAACGCTAAAAGCTCTCCTACAGGCAACCTCCAGGGAGAGGAAGGACAAATGTGGTGGAATACTGAAGAAAAACTCAGTATGTATTATCTCATCATACTGGCCTCTTTTTTTAGCTGTCCCGACAGACTTCGTTCTGTTGTCAAACATTCCGTGACACGTGATAGGTAGAATCAGTTGCTAAGTGAAAACTAAATTGTTTATTTCACTACATTCCTAGCATTCTCCCATGTTTACTCACCTTTTCAACCTTCCCTTAGCTTCCACAATTATTTCAAGACCAAAATCAGCCAATCGGTCCCGTGGTTCTCGAGTTTTAGCGAGACTAACAGAACAGCGATCCATTTTTATATATAGAGATATGGATTTTTTCGCTTGTTTTGTTATCTTTCCTGCCTCACGTCTTTTTGAGTTTCCATAAAGCAATATACTTACAAAATTAACATGTAGCATACAACACAACTCATATGCCATTTAAATGCATATACAAAGGTCGTCTAGCGTATAGTGATCATTATAAACTGGTTTCCTTACGTATCTAAATTATTTAAATGACGTCACAGTCAGGTGTGAGAAAACAATAATAATCATCTTTGTAATCATTGGTGGCCGTGGCGCAGTTGTGACAGTGATCGGCGACGATCGCTGTTGTAAAGCAACACACGCCGGGTCGGAAATGGGATGGGTACCACCCCGACTGAAATATAGTGATGTGTATTTCGGGCGTCTCCGTGCTTCGGAAGGCACGTTAAGCAGTTGGTTCCGGTTGACGTCGCTAAATGTCAGTCGTTAAGCCTAGTCAGAGGCCTTAAGGCGGTTTCATAACATCTGACATTAAGATTGCTCACTAACCTTAAACCCTCCAACAATCCGCACTGAGCCTGCGTGTTGGAGTTTGGCTCGTTCCATCTCATAGTTGAAGTGAGGCCTGTGTCCAACAGTGGGATGTATCTAGGTTGTTATGTAGTAATCATAGTAATCTGTGATGGACTGTTTGGAGTAGTGGTTTTTGCGATATGAATGTTGCAGGTTCGATTCTTGCAAGAAGGTATAGGCTCTAGTTCATATCGTTGTTTCGCCGTTGGTTGAGTGGCTGAGTGATTTATTTTGAGATCTCATGGTGAACGGACCATTCAGAGGCTTACATTTCGCTAAGTGGGTTTGAACAGGCTCCTACTTATCAGGTCTTCTCCTTACTAATAGAGAAAAAAAATACATTAATTTAGCAAGGGCAGAGATCGTCTGAGCTGAAATGACGCGCCCCTCCACCGCATCTACGCAAAGAAGAGTGCTTGCTTGTAGCGTAGATGCAGTGGAGGGGCGCGTCATTTGAGCTTAGACGATCTCTAGCCTGAATTATGGAAGAAACGCAGACATTGAAAGATTACCTTGACGACCTTTTGTAGCGGTAACGGCAACAGCTAAAACGCAAAGGTATTTAATGTTATTGAAATAGATATTTTGTTACTTGTTGGAAAACCTTCAGAGCAATGTATTTCATGTTTTTTCATATTTATTTATGGGAAACACCTACTTTGGGTTTAATGCTCATCAATCTAATCTAATCTATTTATTTAACTTACAGCTTACTCTACGGTGATGGAAAACACCGATTAGAAACCCAAACAAACCGGATAACGGCGTTAGGGACCCCCCTTACTAAAAAAACGGAACGGAAAGTTACTTCTAAATGTAGGAAACGTTAGAATTTAAGTTTTCTAAAATTTTCTAGTTTATGTTTTGAACTTTCCTTAACAACCTTCTACAAATTATCAGAAAACCTAACATCTTTTTCCCTTTTCATTTTTCCTCAACTGACTAATTTCACATTGACATTGACAAAGATTTTAAGGGCCGAAGGAATTCATGTCGAAAGATATGTTCACAGCGAGACCTGCCTAGTGGGTTACCCAACCGAGTTTGCCTAACACTCGACTTGCCTTGAAGGCCGAAGATATACAAAATGGCGGCCGCAAGATATTCCGTTTTCGCGAATTCGACGATGTGTTATGAAATTCTTTTGGGCTTTTAATGTTTTTAATGTGGACAATTGTTAAGAGTTTTGTGTAATTTTCTAGGTGGGCATAGTTTCCAAACAACGTGATTCATGTGCTAACCATATACTTAAATGTTAAAAATACGTTGATCTTGAATTTTTTTGTTTATTACTCGGATAGCATTCTGTATTTTGCACATCGAACGAATTTGAAGTGAGATTGTATTTTAGTGTTTTGTAAAACTCAATGACTTAAACTAAATTTAAATGAAATAAACGTTTTTCTATTTTATTTCTTTTTACTAAGCGAATGTGGTCGTTTGAGAGAAAATAACTAAGCCAAAAATATTTTTTTAATTATACATACCCTCACGACCATATCCCTGATGGGTTAGTTAGAGGCACACTGATTGTTGCCGTCAAGGTGAACGGAACATTCAGAAGCCCACATTTAGCCGAGGAATTTGAACCCAACGTGGTAAGGGGCGAGTCTACCGCCGTTATCCGAGTTGCTCACCGGAGAGTTAGCCGGATATTGTACAATGAACAAAAAGTAGTTTTATTCCGGCCAGATTTGATCTCGGGACCATCGGGTTCCGAGCCAGAGTGTTTAACCACTGGGCCACGACGCTCTCACTCACACATATTTTTTTAATTATTTACATAGAAAATGAGAGAAAATACTAATTCAAAGTGAAGAGCATCAACGATTGAAGTAAGCATGAAGCACCGGGATGTGAAGTGATGTTAACCGGAATGCCACCCCTTCATTCACGCTTACTTTAATCCAATACACTTCACTCAGAATTAGTATTTTCTATCATTTTGTATTTAAATAATTTAAAAAAACCTGGCTTAGTTTTTTTCTCTCAAGCGACCACACAGTCGCAAAAAAAAATATTTTAAAGATAACTCACCACGAGTGAAGTGAGTTTTGGAATACTAGCAGTCGTTGGCAATAACTTGCAAAATCACCCTGTATGTAGGACCTAAAATAATAATTGTTTGTTTGTGCGTGAGGCTGACACTGGACACTGAAATCGTTACACATTGAAAAACGCCTTTCGGTCGGATATCGTCCTTGTAGTTTACTCAATTGTGGCCATTTTGTGAATGTTGAAAGGGAAATATATGGAATACTGTTGCAAAATTACTACTGGCTTTAACTGGGTTTAATTATGATGATATTTTTTTCAGAATTTTGTCCGCCTCAATGGTTGTGATGCGTGGAATATGAGGCAACCTCACATACATAAGATAAGATATACCTTATCTTATCTACCTGACCTTAGACTTAACAGTTACAGATACATAACAATAACTCTTAAGAATGTAGATCCTATTTAGGCGGCCCTATCGCTAAAAGTGATCTCTGCCAAACAACCCTCGAGGAAGAGAATCTCTACTTTTTTGAAAAAAGACAAATCACTGGACGTTATTACACACAGCGCCATCTAGCCCCAAATGAAGCAATTAACTGCTTGTGCTATTGGATACTAGACAACCGACAAACATACTTACTTAAACACTTTTTGTTCTTAAATACATCTATACTAGGATTTTTAATTGTAGTCAGTGAAATGACATTTTCAGTGTGGCAGGTTTTCAGTCCCAAATAAATAGTGATGTGGTAAATCGAGTTTTTATAATTAAAAGTTAGTCGACATTACAGCCTGGCAAAAGTCGTAGTGAATGACCACGTCTCACTTCCATAAGTCATTACTGGCAACACACACTGGTCAGACTTTCGTCTTGAGACATAGAGGTATTTTGGTAAACTGTATTTAGGTTTTCAGTTTCAAAATGTTTTGTTTCTGTATTATATTATTTACAGGTAAGAATTTCGTTTATTAACAGGTTATACAACTGGAAAAGTTTGGGAGGATACAACAGTAGAATCACAGTATAAACCATACAGTAGGCTATCTAAGGCCGCCCGCCGAGTTATTAGACTAGCGTGCACACAGACCCGCGGCACAGCCCGTCCGTACTGCCGCCTCCCTATGCCTCCCTATTTTATGCTAGTGTGTCCGTGAAATCGCGTGTGCGTGATATCGCGACACGGCTCGCGACGCGCACGCACACATTCAAACCGAGAGTGGCACGTTTATATGTAGATATCTTACTGGATGATTATACTGTGGTAGAATCTTCCAAACAAGCGTTTTCTAAAGGTTTGACTACAGAGTGCCAAGTACGGCAGGCACACCGCTGTTGCTCACTAAACTGAGTGCCGAGTACGACAGGCACACCGCTTTTGCTCACTAAACTGTCCCGAGTCGGTAAACGCGAATTTGTATGGCGTTGAGACACCGCCATCTAGTGGCGACTAGGAGAAATAACGTTTGCTAGTACGAGGTTTTTACTGACTTTCGAGAATCGACGAGCGCTCGATAGCGAGCCCACAAGCACTCGATAGCGAGTCCACGAGTGGCTGTAATTGGTCGGTTCAAGTGTTGCTTGAGTACGAATGACAATTTTGCATTGGTTTACAACTCGCTCGTTTATTAAAACGTAAAACACGAACGAGTCGATGCTCACTTGATTTTGAATGGTGAAGAGTGTCCGAAAAATATTTTGTAAAATAAGAGTGCAGTGAAAATAAAGTGAAACGATGTCTGCAAGGTTTTACCTTGCTTGGAGGTTGTTGCAGCTGCAAAATCTCGAGATGAGCGTAATTAAGTCAAAATGGAGGGCTCTAGCCTCTTAAAATCCATTGCTGGATCAGTCGGAGAAGCAATTTAAAAACCGGTAGGTATCGTTTAACTAAAACGTTATACCTATAGGTTCTTATGCAAAGTGAGGCGAAACACAAACTTAAAATCGTCTCTAAGAAAGTCATTAGAGCATTAAGTACCTATGGTAACTATGAACGATCACCAGGTTTTTTCATTCTTTAAAGTGAATAAATTGTTAATCGTTCGTTCGTTAATATCGTTTTTTTTTATTTTAGGTACTCGATATCATTTTTTCAAACTCAAGCAAAAGCCTTAAACATTTAAACTCAACACAAACAAAAGTGACGTAGGTACCTACCTAGGTTATATTTGGGCCGGCGCCCACTATGGGCCGGCGCCCACTATCGGCATCGGCACGCTTCAGGCTTTTAAGGTGGCAAATAGTAATATACTCTAACACAATGGCAATAAAGTAGAAAATGCCAAAACAGAAACAGAACAAATGCATTTTGTTTTTACGAGAACACATCACGGAAATTTCTACTTTATTGCCATAATGTTAAAGTATATTGCTATTTGCCACCTTAAAATCCTGAAGCGTGCCGATGCCGATAGTGGGCGCCGGCCCTATCGGCATCGGCATGCTTCAGGATTAGGAGATCGCCTTCAGGAGGCGATTAGGAGAAATTCCTTCTAATCGTCACTATATGACGTTTGGGAAGCGTCAAACTAAGACCCCGACGAATTTGAAAGTCGTCTACATCAAGTAATCTACGGGTAAAAAATGACCTTCTTTATTTGATCGGCTTACTGCACTCATGCCAACTTAAGAAAAAACAAAAAACCGTCCTCACGGGGAGCAAACGCGTATCGAACGGTGTGACTTGTTTGTGATTCGTACTCGTTTTCACACTGTACTCGTTGCGTTTAGTGAATGCTCGATAAACTTGACGGTGAAGTAACTCGAAACTGTTTGTGCCTGCCGTACTTGGCACTCTGTCCCGAGTCGGTAAACGCGAATTTGTATGGCGTTGAAGCACCGCCATCTAGTGGCGAGTAGGAGTAATAACTTCTAACTAAGACCCTGATGAATTTGAAAGTCATCTACATCGAGTAATCTACTAGTAAATAATGAGCTTCTTTATTTGGTCGGCTTGCTGCACTATGCTCGATAAACTTGACGGTGAAGTAACTCAAAATTGTTTGTGCCTGCCGTACTTGGCACTCAGGCCTAAAGGGCCCAAGCGGCAAAGGACGACACCTCATAATTTCACATATAGGCAGGATGAAGGTTTTGTAGATTCCGGTTTACTTATTTTTTAATCGAAGGAAAATAGTACGGACTATCATGAAGAGATGAATTCAGAGTGTTTTAAGAAATGGCCTAAAAGCATTTTGCCAAAATTAAAGCCAAATGCGGTGCTGGTATTAGATCACGCACCGTACCATTCAAGAAAAGTCGAGCGTATCCCCACTTCGAACTGGCGGAAGGCTGATATTGTTCAGTGGTTAGATGAAAAACAAATTAAATATCAACCTAAAATGATGAAAGCTCAACTAATCGAAATAGTAAAATTACAAAAATCAAATTACGAACGCTATGCTGTGGAAGAGTTGGCCGCTGAATACGGTGTCACAATCCTGCGTCTGCCACCTTTTCACTGTGAGCTCAACCCAATAGAGTTAGTTTGGGCTCAAACAAAGGGGTACGTTGCCAGGAACAATAACTTTTAAAATAAAGAGAGAAAAGAGGTAAAAAAAATATTTGAAGAAAGCCTGAAAGAGGTGACGCCTGATAATTGGAGACAGTGCATACACCATGCCATAAGAGTCGAAGACAAAATGTGTCAACTCGACCACATTATAGACCAATATGTGGATTCCTTCTTTATAAATGTAACTGATTCCGATTCCGATTCTGAATATACCGATTCAGAATCGGAGTCGGAATCAATATCAACCGTAACGAATAAAAACGTATATAATTACTTGTATTTTCCTGACTTTCAAGTGTTAATTCCACTGAACCTCTTTGGACATTTTTTTCCTAGCTATGGTTATAATTTTTTAGTGAGAAGTTGTAATATGGAGTTAGGGTTCATATTTCTTAAGACGTATTATTTAATTCGTTGTGTACCTATTAAATATTTACAATTTGAAAAAGGGTTTGATACCTAATAATATAAAGCATGACTAAATGTCTAAGTCTAGTGATTGCCGAACGTCACTATTGTAGCGGGTCACCCTTTTATGTATCAGTCACTGTTGAAGTTGTCATTTTGCTGACTACAATAGGCATGATGACTGTATTTTTTTTTGTTTATTATCGAAAGACCTTACATTTATGTAAACAATCCTCAAAGAATCACTTCATCTGGATCAATACCACCAGAGATATCACAATTTGAAATGCACATTTTTGGACTTGCCCATAAACGCTCCATACAAAAGTGACAGCGACAGTGACGTCACTGTCGCTGTTTTTGTAAGGAGCGCGTAATAACTTTGTTCGACAGCTATATTCAATATTGCGTTTATGATAATGGTCTCCTAACATAATTCCTTCATAATAGTTTGGGTTACAAAAAAGTGATATTGTTTTACAAAAATTTAACACATATGAAATGGACATGCCCACCCAAGTTTGCAGGCCTATTGTAGCCTCATTTTGAAACGAATTTCGATTGTGGTTTTACAATAACATTTGTAATCAATTATTATTTTTGGGGAACATAAAAAAACATGCAAAATCACTCATAGTCATCTACCCTATTATTAATCGTACTATACGTATTACATCGGAAACACACAGACCAGTACAAACCTACATGTTCATGAACACGCATAATTTGTACTGTGCGGGGATTGAACTCGCGGCCTTTGGTGTTGGCACCAACTTCTTAACCATTACACCCAAGTGGTCGTCCAAATTTAAATTTGGCTAGCTATCCCGACAGACTTCGTACTGTGTCAAAGTCAAACATTCAGTGCCACGTGACATTGTAGAAACAATTGCTAGGAGAAAACTAAATTGTTGTTTTTCAGTATATTCTTAGCTTTTCTCATATTCACACACCTTTTAAACCTTCCATGGACCTTTACGAATATTTCAGAACCAAAATTAGCCAAATCGGTCCAGCCTTTACCGAGTTTTATCGAGACTTACCAACAGCCATCCATTTTATTAATAGTTATATCCCATAACCATACATTTCCAGAGCAGCCGGTTGCAGACCCCATTTCCGTTTTTGCTCTCCCTCTTGTCAAATGACATTCCTTTGCAATAGAGCAAGGAGGACTGACCGGAAATGGCTAGAGTGATGTGCCGTCCACCGTACCTACCTAATGAACATGAAACCATTGCAAGCGCGCTACTTTGCATTTCTTCGTACACAGCCATCTAGCGGTGAGTAGGGAAACAATTCAGAGTTTTTTATTACCGGTGTTATTTATTATACGGTGTGCCTGCCGTACTTGGCACTCTGATAACTAAAGCTATTTAATGGAAAAAAAAACGCGCTCGCTTCGCTCGCTTTATATTGTTCCTGTTTCGATTTTTCTTGAAAGGAAGCAGTATTCAAAGAGACAGACACACGTGGATAGCCCTAACGGACTTATCCACCTCCCAGAAAGACTATCTGGTATTTAGAGTTAGTTTTCTACTTATTAAGCAAAACTTTAGAAACGCAAAAAAACACAAATGCGTTTTTTTTAGATTTGACTGGTCTTTCTTCCAAGTCTCTCTCACTATAAAATAATCTAGTCGATTTATAATCGAAAGAAAAGCGCTCGCTTCGCTCGCGTTCAGTTATCTTGAGAGAGCGTTGTTGCTAGGTTCTGCCTGGCCCACCTAATGTAACGTTTTTTACTGAGAAGTAAAAGAGGCCTCGCGAACTCGATGTCGCCAACGTCCACATGTGGTCTATCGTCGCCACTGTCGAAATTACTTTCCTTTTTTTTTCAAGTAAAGTACCTACGTACATAAACAAAATACCTTCTTTTTACTTGTTTCTTTAATATCCAAATTAAATACCAAGTTCTTGACTTGACAACGACCTTGTGACCCCCTCCGCCCCTGTGAGTGAGTAGTACTCCATTCAACTCTCACTTTGATCATTTTATTTTTTACTTTAAACGATTCTGTTACTGGCTTGTATGTATTTAGTTGGTAAGCCTTTTAAACAAATAAAAAATTTTTGGTGGCTGTGCCCACAACCTTTTTTGAGGGCTGGATCCGCGCCTGTGTCCCTTTTAGTTCTATTGACATTTTACGGGAGAGCATGAGCGTGAGCGCGTGCTTAGCGTTGATTGACGTTTGTGAATTCGGGGATTAATTCTTTTTTCTCAAACTACCACAGCCGCTAAGAAATTGAATTTTAAAGATTACTCACCACGAGCGAAGTGAGTTTTGGCGCCAACCGAAATACCATAGCAGAAACGATAATCACACCAAACGTAATGAAACAAACATTTTAATTTGTTAAATTTTAATATAATAACACTTAAATTAACTTAATCTTAATTAATTTCATAGTAACGCTGAGTATTCTAACAAAACAGATGCATTTATACAATATTTTATTTTCTGTAATAGCCCTTTAGGCTTTTTTAAATATTTTCTTATACAAGTCTTTATTTGTGGTAAATAGTGGCAAACAAAAAACAATTTTCGACGACCGATTTGGTTTATAGTGGTCGCAGGTTCGATCCCCGCACAGTACAGTGATTTTTAAATTCAGTTCTGTCGCACACCAAAAAAACTATCCACAGCCTTAGCGTTCGAAAGTATGCTTTCAGCTGGTCACTGTGGACTTGGCTTTTCTAATTAGGAACGATTTGATTAGGTCGAAGGACAAATCTGAAATTACTGCATTCTTAACGCGAACGGACTGTAGTATCCCATAATACAAACTTTAATTAGCTTACTTTCGGGCTAGATAGCGCTGTGTGGAATAATGTCCAGGGATATATTTCATTTATTTATATTTCGGTACCACTACGGTAACTTCTTCGCAAGCTAACAGTTATACAAACAACTGGCTTTATACGTCCCACTGCTGGGCACAGGCCTCACCTCAACTATGAGGTGGATGAGCCATACTCCAACACGCGGGCTCAGTGCGGATTGTTGGAGGGGTGTAAGGCTAGTGAGCAACCTTAATGTCGGATGTTATCAAGCCACCCTGAGGCCTCTGATATGATATAGACTAGTGTCTTTAATAAGTATAAGTATAAATTAACCTACTATGAAACAAGCATAAGCTATAATTTTATTTACATTGTTTTAAAGAAACTTCAATCATACATTGTCAAATATTTGATGTTTCATACTACAGTACATACGTGAATAGTACGAACGGTGAGTACGAACATAAACCACAGTTATAAATAATAGACCTCGCTTTGACTGGTAGAAAATGCTTCTAGGCATTAATTCTGCAAACTGTTCTTTGGGTTTTTTGGGCTAAAAACTTCATCGAATGCTTGACCAAGCTTTCCAAATGTAATAAACTATTTTAAGCGCTTTCTTTCTATAGAATTCCATTTAACCACAAGAGTGTCTAGTGGGACTTACATAAATTATTTTTTTAATTTTTCGGATTTACATAGAAAAAAAACGGTTTCATCTACCCAAAACATCGAATGGATTTTTATGGCATTGATAGTGGCGCCTCTGGTGGTGAGTAGACGTAACCATTTGCCCTATGTAGATCCGCGTTAACTCTCTCGATGCGTTTTATCGAGGAAGCTCGCACTAGGCACTCCACACCAATTTATCGCTTGTCACTCCACACGAAAGATTCTAATCTTTTATCTTCTGGAAGTATTTGGTTTAACTCTTCTATATCTTGAAGTGTCTGTAAGAAGAAATAATAATTTTGTCTTAATCGTACTAATATTAATATTATAAATGTGAAAGTTAATACGTGAAAAAGCAAAACGGCACATCCACACATGCAAACTTTCGCCTTCATAATATTAGTAGGATATAACTTTTTTTTATCCTAAGTCCACGCGGACGAAGTCGCGGGCGGCCGTTATGTCAGTTATGCCTATAAAAGCCACAGGAAATTTTTATGTAGACCGTACAAAGTTATGTCAAAGCCGGATTCATTTAGGTTCGGTTCGATACAACCATTTCCTTTTTTTGGTACATTTAATTACTTAAGACTAACCGATAACTAAGATAAGCCTGCGTATTATCTAAAAGGTAAGATTTCTGGGTAACTCATAGGTTTGTATCTGCTTATGTTTTAGGTAAGTAGCCTCTATATTTCTTGTTTTCTAATGGTTTTCTATCTAATAGTTATTTGGTTATACATTATAGTAAGCAAGTTACCTTGTTATCTAATCGATTAGTTACCTGGTTATCTAATAAGGAAGAAACTTAGGTATCTACCAGCTTAGTTACCTCGTTATGTTACTAAATAATTAGCCAGTCACCTAACAGGTTATACCTACTTTTTTCTTACAAACCTGTTTATCCAAAAAGCTAGTTACCTGGTTAAGTGGAGAGTTACACCTAAACAGCTGATGAGCCACTTCATGTACTCTAGACAATCTCTCCGCGTGTCCACCACCATTGTCTTGTTATCTAAAAGGCTAGTTACCTTATTAGTTACCTGGCTATCTAATAGGAAAGTTACCTACATATTTCATTCCCAAGTTACCTGCTTATCTCTTAGCTCTCTTAGTTACCTGGTTATCTATCAAATGAATTACTAAATTATATAACTAATTATCCGAAAGGCTAGTTACCTGATTTAGCAGTGAGTTACACCTAGACAGCTGATGGGCAACTTCATGTACTCTAGACAATCTCTCCGCGTGTCTCGCATTCGCTCTCTGCTTATCTACCATTTGGGAGTAGAGACGGGATATCTCTGAATCAGCCTGAGAAATATAATACAATTTAGTTGATGATAACATAAATAATTGTTAAATGATAACATAACATACGCTCACGACCAATGATCCTACTAATATTATAAATGCGAAAGTTTGTATGTGTGGATGGATTTTAATGAAACTTCATAATTATATAGCTTATGCATCTAGCAAATATGTGCTTTAACTAACCTATTAGAGGCCACAATTTATAAAGATTTATTATATTTTTTTAACCTAAGTCCACGCGAACGAAGTCGCGGGCGGTCGCTAGTATCATAATAAAAATACGCAGATAGGTTACTTGTGCTGAAAAAGTGGCGGCCGAAATCTTTTTGGACTTTTGACCACCTGAGCAAAGCATTGACAGTTTGAGTCGACACAGCGCAACATGTATCTGTCTCGTTTACGCTCTAGTAAATAATCATGCTATCTTGTACACACGGTCAAATCATAGCTACGTACGCCATGGGACAATTTTCGACTTGGCGTCAGTACTGACATAACGTATCTACGTCTCTTTTATTGTTATACTAGCGGGCGCCCGCGACTTCGTCCGCGTGGTAAGAAAAACATTTTTTTATTATAAATTATAGCCTATGTGCTATTCAGATGTTTAAGCTACATTATTGTAAAGTTTCATTAAAATCCATTCAGTAGTTTTTACGTGAGAGAGCAACACGGCACATCCACACATACAAACTTTCGCATTTATAATATTAGTAGGATAGTAGGATTCTTTTTCATTCGGCTGTTTTTAATTGTAAGTATTATTTAGTTTTTTATGCTTATTGTTTTAAATTTTGTTTGTGTTGTCATTTTGTTCTTACAAATAAGGGTAAGGGCATATTTTTAGAAAGAAATACAAATACTGACCTCTTTAATTTTGGTAGACAAGCTAATTTCATCAGCGGCTAAGGGATGAGCGCAAGCAGCCAAGTGGGCTTGTAGGCGAGTGGTTAGACGCACCCATGGGCGGTAGTCTAGACCTGGAACAGATTTATTTATAAAAGAACATTTTATTTATAAAGAACATAGATTTATTTATAAAAGAACTTAGATTAATTTACAAAAGAATCGATTTACTTATAAAAGAACGGATTTATTTATAAAAGAACGTAGATTTATTTATAAAAGAACTTAGATTAATTTACAAAAGAATCGATTTACTTATAAAAGAACGGATTTATTTATAAAAGAACATTTTATTTATAAAAGAACATAGATTTATTTATAGAAGAACTTAGATTAATTCACAAAAGAATCGATTTACTTATAAAAGGACGGATTTATTTATAAAAGAACGTAGATTTATTTATAAAAAACATAGATTTATTTATAAAAAACATAGATTTATTTATAAAAGAAGATAGATTTATAGCACTCCGATAAACTTTATATCTATTTTACCTTCCAAAACCTCAGGATCCCTCGCTCCTGGCAGACCGAGTGTACCCCGCATTATTGGTAGAAACGTGGGGATTTCCTGCAACAAAAAAACCCTACTTTAAAAACTTCCAAGGGGGAACTTTTGCCAGGAGGGACCGCCACGGGGGGCCCTTTTCTAGGCGGTTCCCTTTTTAGAGTAGGGTCAATTGTCAGCAGGGAATTGATAAATGGCAAAACCGACCTTGTTTGACCACAATGATGTATTTAGAAAAGGGTTTTTACTTTTAGCCTAAAATTGACTAGTAGATTACTAAAGATCTGAAAACCAGAAAAAGACATTTGGTCATGTTGGCATCAGGCAGGACTCGAACCCGCATCTTTCGCAAAGCGGTTTTTCTGGTTTTCAGATATTTAGTAAAGATACTGCATAGAAAATGCTAAAACAATAATAAAACATTGACTAGTGAATACCTGCAATTTCAATATTTCCTCATAAGAGGTGTACTTATGGACAAGGGAGGTCTTTTATCAAGTGGGGTCTTTTTCAAGGGGAGTCTTGTCAAGGGGTGTTCTTTTCCAGGGAGGTCCGCAAAGGGGTTTCCCAGCTAGCCGTCAATACCTGCAATCTCCGTATATCCTCGTCCAACAACTCCTCCTCAGCCTGTTTGACCACAATGATGTCTGTAGCCCTCTTATTCTTCTTGGCTTGGAGACTTAACTGACGACGCTAAGAATAGTTGACTTAAGAAGAAGAGTTTCCTCTTTTAGCGAAGTTTTTTGAAGCCTCAAATTTTCCAATATTCCTATATGAGGTGTACTCTTAGAAAAGGATATCCTTTGGGCTACTCTTTTTGAAAGGGGGTCGTTTTACAGGGGGTCCTTTTCACACATTGGGGGCCCTTTCACATAAGGGTGCCCTTTTCAAGAGGGAGACTTTTACCAAAGGGGGTTCTTTTACCAAAGGGGGGTTTTTACCAAAGGGGGGTCCTTTACCACAGGGGGGTCCTTTACCAAAGGGGGGTCGTTTACCAATAAATACCTGTAATCTCCGTATATCCTCGTCCAACAACTCCTCTTCAGCCTGTTTGACCACAATGATATCTTTAGCACGCTTGTTCTTCTTAGCTTGGAGACTTAGCTGACGGCGCTGCAGGATCGACTTCTTGTCGGTGGGACGCGTCTTGGCTGATGTTTTTGGGGAATCTGTGACGATTGATTAAAAAATACAGGTTGAATTTTTCAATAGGGTGTGGCAGGCTCAATCTTATCATTTATACTGCCTAGAATAGTTTACTTTAAGCTAAGATATTTACATCACTTTTAAGGTCATGATTAAGTGCTTCTAAAAAATGAAAAAAAAAGAATATTCAGGGGCAGATGCAGATTTTTGATAATATTGACTTTATTGAAACAACTAATTTTTACTTAAAATTTTACGTTTCAAGTGTTTTTTAAAGGTTTCAATGGGAGTTTTTGATATTCTTTTTGATTTCAACTTTGTCTACGTCTTAAGCCGTTGATCGAACTTTATTTCTTGCTTGTAGGTCTTGCACGTCAGTAGATATTTCTAAATAAATGAACACACACGGACTCGGAAAAAAAACAAATGTCTGCCATTTTTTAATAAAAGGAAATATTGTTTTTTTTTTACCTCCAATAGGTCTGTCTACGGTGTAAGATATGTACGGCAGCTCGGAGTCCGAGCAAACACTGGCTCCAGGGGAATTGTTCCCGCTGGCCATCGGGTCAGCACTTCGACGGGCTTCTGAAACAAATAAGATATTCAAGAAGAATTGAAATTACTATAGAAATTATATTTTTTAAACAAAACAACAGGTTGTCCTGTAATTAATGGTCCCACTGTTAACCCTAGATTAGGCACTGGATTACCTTACCAATAACTATTTTTAAATGTTGTCAGAATATCCTGAGTTTTGCCATAAACATACTTTTTTTACATATGTCTAGAATTGTTTTTTTAATCAATGAAATTGCTATATTTATTTATTGTTTAAATATAGTACAAATGGCGGACTTAATGCCACGAGGCATCCTCGCCCAGTCAACCACACACCCCACAAAAGAATAAGTTGATGCACAATTTTAAAGTTACAATCAAATGAATTATTTTACAAAATGTATCAAAATTGATTTTTAGGTTGATGTATTTCATATTATTGATTGCTTAAGAAAATAAAAAAAAATACCTGGAACATTGGCAACGGCTATGGTATGACCCCGGCGGACAGGTGGAGCTCTCTGGGGTTGTTTCTGCTGAGGAACCGAAGACTGCTCTGAACCCATGTTGAATAAGAAGTTCTGTGAAAGAATATCTTTGTTTGTTATTCATTATGGGTCGCCTGAGCGATAGGCTCCTGCGACCGTCACTGACCTATTGTGGCAATCATCCCTTTAGAGATCACTCTCCAGGCCAGCAGCCTGCATAAACTGCACTTATAGAATACCTTACAATAATCTTCAGAAAGGCCTGAAAGCCTGTTGATATGATAGGTAGTTAAAAATGCTACCTATGGCACTGAAAGTAGTGGGTTTGATTTTTAAACAAAACACGGTTTTTTCAAATATTTTTATAAGTACAAGACGCAACAATATGTGTATTTTGTTTGAGATTTAAACTTAAGTCTATTCTCGATGAGGTGTAGTGAAATATCAGTGCTGGCTGGCATATCCACCCTCTAAGCGGAATAAGCTGAACCAGGACTTATTCCTAGATATCTATATGCTAGAGCTTAACCATTGCTTTTACTAGATTTTTAAATATAGGTAATGTGTGTAGTTTACTTGTTACAATAATAACGTGAAATCATTTTGTACCTAGCTCGAGTCGTAAAATAAAAATTTCACTCACCGATCAATGATAACAATTAGATGGAAAGGATCTTAAAAATGAAAACTTTGGCAATTTAGCAATATCACTGAGCTAATACCAAAAAGGTATTTATTATTTTACAGTACACATTAACCGAATTTTCTTTATAAAAATCACAGCAATTTAACAAAATCAGGGCTTATAGAGATAGTGTTCTTCAATAAAAATATTCCTTGTATTTCAATTTCACATTTCATTTAGCATTAAATAGCTCAACTTCGGACAACATTCACAAATTTAGATACGGATTGCTAATGTTGATACAATTTCGATTAAAGAAGAACACGCTCCGTTTTATTGACATACGTCATAGAAAAAAAAAAAAAACTTTGGGCGGGAAAATTTTAAAGGCGCCTTTTATGAAAAATATTTTCGTAAACAGTTTAAAAGCCCTATTTTTACCAAGCACCGGCTAGATGGGTAAAACAAGCGACGGCGGAGGCTCTCCCATGGAGTTCTCCCATTCTGAGACGATTAAACGGAAATATCAGGAAACTAAAGATGACGATCAAGGACCTGTAAGCAAACAACCAACTAAATTCATTTCAACCAAACGTGGTCTGTTCAAGGACATCAACAAAATATACAGAGAAGAATTCAAGAATCAATATCCTATTTTAGTCACCAGAGAAAACTCAAGTTCAAAGTTCAATCTATTGCAAGTCAACAGTATGCTCAGAAACATTTCAGGCATTGTGCACATTAAACAAACAGGACCGTCATTCTTAAAAATCTTTTTCAATAACATGAAAGACGCCAATTCTTTTTTGCTTAATAATGATCTTCTAGCTAGAAACCAATGGACAGCAAGAATCCCTTATGACAATATTGAATGCCAAGGTCTTATTAGGGTCCCAACTGAATTAACAGAAGAGGAGCTTTTGACATCATTAAAATCGAAATCCCAAATTATCGGTGTGAAAAGATTCATGAAGAAATCAGCTGATGGATCCCTCATCCCTCTTCAACTGGTTTTACTCACGTTCCAGTCAACTGTGCGACCTGATCATGTTACCTTTGACCACTTATGGTTTGACGTTTTGGAATATATTCGGCCTATTCTGCAGTGTTTCAGCTGCTACAAATTCGGTCATAGCAAGGGCACGTGTAAAAGTAAACAAGTGTGCTCGATCTGCAGTGAAAATCACTTCTACACTGAATGCAACAACAAGGACAATGTCAAGTGCACTAATTGCAATGGCCCCCACGTAGCAGTGTCGCGAGAATGTCCTGTGAAGTCAGCGAAAATGGATGAAGTAAGGAACAAAATAGCCCGCAAAACATATTCATCGATTGTTTCCAGACAACCTCCCAAAATTACTCTCCAAAATCCCCCAGTTTCTTCAAATCCCCTGAATCCTGTCCCTTCTCCTACAAATAGGTCCCCTCAAGGGAGGGCTTTAATTACAGACATTTTAAATTCTGACACTGTATTGAATGTAATAATTAAAACATTAGTTGATTTGTTGAAGTCACAAGTGCAATCGGGCGCAAATCAGACAGGTAACAACATTTGTTCTTTTCAACTTTTTAAGTAAAAGATATGAAAGGAAATACAAGTTGGACTAAATAATAAGTATATTGACAAACCGAAGTAAAATTCTAGTCAACAAAGTTGCTAGGCAACGTTGAGGTGTCAGAGATATCTATGCTCTGGCATACATACTCTTCACATCCCCTACAGTTTTTGGAATTTTGTAATTTCTTCAATCCATTCCAATCTTGGAGCACAGTTGTTTCAGTCTGGGACCAAACAGTGGCTTAGTGAGCATGTCTGCCAACTGCAACTCCGAAGAGACGTGCTTGACGTAAAAATCTCCATTGCTGACACATTCTCTGATGAAGAAGTGCTTCAGCTTAATGTGTTTCGTGCGCTTGTGGTATTCGTATTGTGGATTTTGAGATAATTTGATTGCTGATTCGTTGTCTAGGTTCAGCACTGGTTTCTCTAACTTGATCAGGTCATTCAGTAGACGATTCAGCCACAATATTTCCTGGGCGCACTCACTAGCTGCCATTATCTCGGCTTCAGTGGAAGAGATGGAGACAGTCGTTTGTTTCTGGCTTCTCCAGCTAATTGCAGCTCCAGAGAGTAAGCAAACTAATCCAGTCGTGGATTTTCCAGTTGTCTGATCTCCTGCGTGATCAGCGTCGCTGTAACAGATTAATTGAGGAGAAGAATGTCTGGTGTAAGTGAGACCGTTGTGTTGCGTACCGTTTAAATAACGAAAAATACGTTTGACTAGCATCACATCCTTCTTGGAAGGTGTCTCAAGATTTCTAGAGGCGATTCCCACAGCGTAAGATATGTCAGGTCGTGTACCTACTGACAAATATGCCAAGGCACCCACCGCTTGTCTATACGGGAAATTGTATACATCATTAGTATTAATGCTCTTGTCTTCTCCCGTGTTTTTAATAATGGGTGTTGGCGCAGGCTTGCAGTTCATCATTAAATATTTTTGTAAGACTTTCTTTGTGTAGGCCTGCTGACACAATGTTATTTTGTCTTTGTACGTTTTTATTTCCATTCCAAGGAAGTACGAGGCAGGTTTGGTGGTAATCTTGAATCTCATTTTTAGTTCTTCCAGAAATTCATCACCCGCTGCAGACGTATTATACGCTACAAGTCCATCGTCAACGTACAGACCAATAAAGACTTTGGATTGTCCTTTAATTCTGATATATAAACAAGGATCTGCTTCACTTTGATGAAATCCACATTTTTGTAGGAAATCTGCAATGCAGGAATTCCAACAGCGTGGTGCCTGTTTGAGTCCATAGAGACTGCGTTTCAACATGCAGACTCTTTTTGTGCCATCATGATAGCCTTCAGGCTGTTTCATATAGAGCTCTTCCTTTACTTCTCCATAAAGAAAGGCTGTTGACACGTCGAACTGATGTAATTTCAAGTTTTCTTGACTAGCAAGGGCGAGTAGTGCTCTAATAGTACTCAGACGAACCACTGGACTAAATGTTTTGTCGTAGTCGACTCCAGGTTTTTGGGAATAGCCCTTAATGACTAATCTAGCCTTGTACCTTTCCACAGTACCGTCTGGGTTCATTTTTACTTTATACACCCATTTGCAAGGTAGAGCTGTTCGTCCTTTAGGTAGGTCAACCAGATCCCACGTTTGGTTGTCGTTAAGTGAGGCTAGTTCATTGAGCATGGCCTCTTGCCATATTGGCTTATTAGGAGAGTCCATTGCTTCTTTTAAGGTTACAGGTTCTTTAGGCTTATTGAGATTTTCAATTTCTTCAGCTGCTGCTAAAATAAAATCATCATATTTTAAAGGAGCTCTGATTTGAGACCTGTCTCTTAAAACCCTCGTTTGAGCAGTGGCGTTATCTCTAATCATAATAGGTTCTTCAGCGTTAGCGTTGTGCATAGGGTCGTCATTGTTGATTGAACCGGAGGTTGACTCGTAATCGCTCTCATAATTTTCTGTTTGTTCAACGTCACCTGTGCTGTCGACTAAGTTTCGTTGAAGGGGTTCATTGTTTCCATCGTTCCCGTCACTGTCGCTGTCAGATTGCCTATTGTTGTCAAGCGGTATCACAGTTTGTTGGTGTGATGTTCTGTTTATAGAGGTTTTTTTTGGTTGTGGGGACTTAACTTCATCAAAAAAGTTTGATTGTCCATTTTTCTCGAGCTGGTTGTAGTAAGTGGTCTTCATAACTTTTATGTCCTTTGAAATCATAACGTGGTTTTTCGCAGGAATGAAGATTCTGAAAGCTTTTGAAGTTTGAGAGTATCCAGCAAACAGTCCTGGGATTGCTTTGGATGCAAACTTGTGTCCATTAGTTCCTTTTTTCAGTACAAACGTTTTGCTGCCGAAAACGTACAGATGATTTATGCAGGGTGGTCTACCAACCCATCGCTCGAAAGGTGTATTCTTCTCAATGGCGCTGTTTATATTCCTGTTGGACAGGTAGTTCGCAGTCATAATTGCTTCGCCCCATAGTTTAAGTGGTACCTTTGCGTCAATCATCAGTGCTCTTGCTTTCTCCACAAGAGTACGGTTCTTCCGCTCAGCAACTCCGTTTTGGTTTGGTGTGTATGGTGCGGTAAGTCTGCGTTGTATTCCGCAATGTTTTAAGAAAGTGTCAAACTCTTTGTTCACGTACTCAGTACCATTATCTGATTGTAGAAACTTGATTTTGCTCCCGGTGTGCGTTTCAGCTGTCTCTTTGAACTCTTTGAATTTGTCCAATACTTCGCTCTTATTTTTCAGGAGGTAAACTCTGCAGTATCGACTGTAGTCGTCAATAAAAGTAACGAAATATTTGTTACCGCTAATGGTGGGAGTTCTGATAGGTCCACACACATCGCTATGAACGATTTCTAGGCGTTCAGTAGTTCTTGGAGACGATCGGGGCTGAGGGGCAGGTACTCGATGCAATTTTGCTTGAATACAAGCTTCACATTCTGCCAGTACTTCCGATGAGTTAAAATTCAAACCAAGTATGTTTTTGTTTTGTAAGGCAAATTTCAGATCTATGGCGTTCATGTGACCAAGTTTGCGATGCCAGTCGTTAATGTCTGATGAGTTCACTGTTTTTGTGTTAGGAACTGTTTCTTTATCATCATCATTAACTAAATTGTTGTACTCTTGTTTGTGAGGTTTGAAATAATAGAGACCATCTACTTGTTTAAATGCGGTGAGAGTTATTCCAGTGTGAGGATTGTTGACTGTCGCTTTTGTATTAGAAAATATGACAGTGCATCCAGCATCTGTCATCTTACTGACGGACAACAGGTTAGTGCAAAGACTAGGCACATACAAGGTGTCTTTCAAGTAGGTACGAGCCATTCCAGTTCCATTACTGGTAATAAATGAAACTGTCCCTTTTCCAGTAATCTCTGCAGAATGATCTTCAGTTGCGAAGTTGAGTTTTCTGGATGTACTCTCCATAGTCTCAAATAAGTCTCGTTGATAGGTCATGTGAGACGTACAACCGCTGTCAAGGACCCAAATGCTGTTTATAGGCTTTTCTGTCTTGTTTTGAGTAAGGAGACACTGTGTAGCAAAATGGTTCTTATGAGAATCATCAGATTTCTTGTGTGATTTCTCGTTTTTCTTCCAGCAGTTTGTACATATTTTGTGATATTTGCGTTTGAAGATGTTACCACTTCGTTTGCAAACTTTGCAGGACGCGTATAATGCTTCTTCGTGATCACAGGGTTTGGGTTCAGGTTTGTAGTCACCGGCCACGTTTTGGCTGTGGCGTGCTTCGTATTCTTCTATTATTTTAATTTTTAGCACTTCTGGCTTTGGAAGAGTATCTCGCGATTCGATGGCCACTCTGAAGTTGTCGTATTCCTGTGAGAGACTGTATAGCATCAAAATAGTAAGTAAGTCCTCGTTAATTTCTACGTCCATATCAGCCAGCTTGTTGACAACATCCATGAAATTGTTTAGATGTGTTCGAATGTTTTGACTATCATCAAGTTTGGTCAGGATAAGTTGTTTTAATAAGGTTGCTTTTCGGGCAGGACCTTTACTGGCGTAAATTTCATTCAGTTTGTCCCATAAAGCTTTCGCAGTAGTGCACTTTTTAATTAGCTTCAGCTCAGAAGGAGCAATTATAAGAATGAGCTCCGACCTTGCCTGTCTGTCGCCTTCGGTATCGGCTGCACTTGCGTCTGAAGCCAGGGTTGTTCCAATGTATTTCCATAGTTTGTTCCGTACTAGGATCGCTTCAGCCTGTATAGCCCATGTGTCGTAATTTTCTCCCGTAAGAGGGTCAATTTTTGTTGACATTTTTGTTTAAATTTTACGATTCACTGGCTTAGTACGACTTTTAAATCTTCTTTTATCGCTCTGCTACCATTTCAACTTTTTAAGTAAAAGATATGAAAGGAAATACAAGTTGGACTAAATAATAAGTATATTGACAAACCGAAGTAAAATTCTAGTCAACAAAGTTGCTAGGCAACGTTGAGGTGTCAGAGATATCTATGCTCTGGCATACATACTCTTCACAGTTCTAAATCAATAAAGGAGTCACTTATTAAAAACTTTTCTATCTGAAAATGGGTTCAAAAGTTTTTAATAGGCAATTAAATATCATTCACTGGAACTCCCGTAGCATCTTACCAAAACTAGATCAATTTAAACATTTTCTTGCTAACTCAAATTTAAATTTTGATGTCATAGTCTTAAATGAAACTTGGCTCACTTGCATAAAATCTCTAAAAATTCCTGGTTTCACTATCATAAGGCAGGATTCTGATCGGCCTCATGGAGGTGTAGCAATTGCTGTAAAAAACTGTTACAACTTTCAAACAATTCAAACCAATTCTAGTTATACTTTCCAAAATATTTTATTACATGTCAACTTTAATTCTTTTAAACTTTACATTTTAGCTGTTTACTGCCCGCCGCCGCCGAATGGTAAATTTCATATTAATCAATTGTCCAGTATTTTCAATCAAATTGACTCAAATAATTTTCTAATAGTTGGAGACTTCAATGGTCATCATGCTTCTTGGGGCTCCAGAAACAATGATAGAAGAGGCAATATCATCCACTCCTTTGCAGAATCCCATAATCTAGTATGTTTGAATGACCACGATTTAACCACTCTGGCACCTCACGGGCAAACAGGTAACATTTTGGATTTAGTTTTTGTATCGCCTTCGTTAAGCTCAAGCTGTGCCTTCTCAGTTGCTGATGATCCGCTAAGTAGCAATCATTATCCAGTAATTATAGAAATGCTGTTTAATGAATCTCGTCATTTTAATCAAATAGAAACTCCCTCGGCCTCTGATTCAGTTGGTTCACAATCTGATATCTCTCTCTCCAAAGTGAACTGGAACAAAATAGATTGGACAGACTTTTCTGATAAATGTAAAGATGAGTTTTCACTCTTTTTATCAACAGGTGATCCTCTAAAAGATTATGACACTTTTATGGAAATATTGACAAAAATTTTGACTTCCGTCCCTAGACGTAAAAAATTTAGAGCTGACCTACGTAAAAATAGAAAAGCTACCATTTGGTGGAACAGTTCATGTGAAGAAGCAGTAACAAAAGCGAAAATAGCATTATTGTCATATAAAAAATACCCAACTTTAGTTAATTACTTAATTTATAAGCAGTTTGACGCCAAAAAGAAAAAAACAATCGCTGAACAGAAGCGAATATCATGGTTCAATCTTTGTTCTACATTTAACCGTATGACATCTTCTAAAATAATTTGGGACCATATCCGTAGATTCAAATTCTCAAAAACTACTCAAACTAAAAATAATAAATTTTTTGATGATCCTGCAATAGCCATGGAATTTTTAAACAAAATTGCGAATACCAATGATGTAAATGATAATTTATTTCTAGATTTAGAAAGTTATTTTTCCTCTAGCGGGTCTCAAGCAGCGCTCTGGTTGACTAAACAGTTTTCATTAAGCGAATTAGACGCTTCCCTTCAAAACAAACGCAACAGTTCTCCAGGTCCAGATTTTATTCCTTATCTGGTCATAAGAAAGCTACCTTCTATAGCTAAGTCTATTTTATTATCAATTTTTAATTTACTTTGGACATCTGTCTGCGTTCCCCCCTCTTGGAAAATTCAACATACAATCCCAATTTTAAAACCTTATAAAGACGCCAACAATATTGATTCCTACAGACCAATTTCATTGACTTCCTGTTTTTCAAAAATATTTGAAACCATGCTCAAAAATAGGTTAGAATGGTTTGTGGAAAATAACTCTCTCATCCCTAAAAACCAGTATGGATTTCGTAAAGGCCAAAGTACAATGGAAAATCTAGGCTGCCTCATTGGAGACATCAAAAATGGGTTTCAAAATCAAGGTTTTACCTTAGCAGTCTTTTTAGATATTAAAGGCGCTTTTGACAACATCGATCACAGATTTTTAGTACAAAGTTTGCATTCATTAGGTTTACCTGGGACTATATTGAAGTGGATATTTAACTTTCTTCACAACCGCAGAGTACTACTTAAAATAAATAACAATTTGTACGGGCCAAAATTTACTTCTAAAGGCACACCTCAAGGGTCCGTTATTTCACCTTTAATTTTTGTTTTATCATTGGTGACTTTGATGCATGAACTTCCTCATAGTATCAAGTATTTACTTTTCGCTGACGACCTAGTCATTTATAGTACTAGTAATGATCTTCAAATAGCTGAATCATTAATCAATAGTTGCCTTAACATCTTACATAACATCCTAAATAACTGTCTCAAGTTAGAAGTTAACATAAATAAGAGCTCTGTTGTAATATTTTCTAAACATACTATACCGTATCAACCCAAAATTATGTTCGATGGTTCTGTAATATCAATTAGTTCCTGTGTCAAATATTTAGGAATTTATTTGGAGTCAGATTTGTCCTGGAAACTTCACACAGAAAACATAGCTAGAAAAGCCGAGTTAGGGTTAAATATTATGAGATCCCTGTGTGGCGTATCATGGGGAGCTGATCCAAAAATACTTAAACTGTTGTATATAACAACTGTCCGTAGTCATTTTGACTATGGTTGTATCTTTTATGGTGAAGCAACCAATAACTTACTACGTAAATTAGATTTAATCCAGAATAGAGCCATGCGTATCATAACTGGAGCTCTAATGTCTTCTCCTATAAATTCTTTGGAAGTTGAGTCAGGAATCGTCCCTCTAAGCGTAAGAAGAAGTTATATAACAGATAAATATTGCCTTAAACTAGTCAGCCGGGACAATGACATTGTAGTAAAATATTTAGAAAATTATGTATACCCTAATTTTAATGTGACTCCTTTAATTGTTACTACTTCGTTGGCTCACGCCATAGCCTACTTAAATTTTGAATTCCAGGATGTTGTTTATTGGTCTAGTTTACTACCATGTTTCAACTTCGATTACGCTTGTACTATTGAAGATTTATTTGTCAACATTACTCATTTTAAAAATAAGTTTGAGTTTCTAGAATACCTTAGCCATAAGTCTGATTTTGTAAAAATATATACCGATGGTTCTAAAACTGATAGTAGAACAAGTTTTGCCTTTTATGACGCATCTAACAAAATAGGGAGGGTGTACGGATGCAACGATCATTTTTCTATTTTCTCAGCCGAAACTTTGGGTATCTTCTATGCACTAAAATATGTACAAATTAATTTAACAACTTCACGAAAGATTTTGATTTTATGTGATTCGATGAGCGTGCTGCAAGCTTTATCCGTCAGTATTTTTAATGCCTCTGCTAATTATTTAATTTATGAAGTTAAAAACCTTGTTAATATTTTGAAAAAGGTCAATATTCAAGTAGAATTTACCTGGGTGCCTGGACATTCGGGTATACTAGGCAATGAGTTAGTAGACTCTCTTGCTAAATCCTCTGCTAATCTGAATATTTGTGATTTGAAAGTCCCTTTCACTGATTTGTACATTTTTATTAAAAACAATATGTATAAACGTTGGGATATTTGCCTTACTAACTCCAGGGCTATTAAAGGTAAATGGTTGGAACAAATTGCTGTTAAACCTTCCACTAAAGCGTGGTTTGAAAAAAGCCCAAAATTCTTGGGTAGATCTTTTTCTGCAACAATAAGTCGTTTAAGAATCGGTCATAGCAGAATTCCATCACATCTACATCGTCTTAATCTCCTAGAAAGTCCTTCCTGTCCACATTGTGACTCTGATTTTTGTGATCTCGATCATTTAATTTTTGTTTGTCCTCAATTTGCTATTCAACGTCTACTATTAATAGCTCAAGCGCTAAATATTGTAAAGGGGAACTTGCCTAATAATACACAAAAACTACTGTGTATCACTGAATTGTATTTTATTGTATATTGTTTCATAATTAATACCTTCGGGCGAATTTAATTTTTATTTGTTTTCCTTTCTGTATTTTCAATGTGCGATTGAATTGATTGATCACCATGTTAAGTTATCAGTTATTTTTAAGTTTTTGTACATACTAGCAATATAGTTACTTTTGATTTGTATAATTTTTGTAGTAATGTGTAGAATAGAATAACTACTACTTAATCTCAAGTTTTTTGTATTGGTAATTTTTAAGTTTGCTTTTTGGCTGATGGCCCAGTCGCCAATGCCTTAATAAATTAAAAAAAAAAAAAAAAAAAAAAATTGACATACGTCACTTTTGACATATGGATTAGTGTTGTGTTGTAGTGGCATAGCATTAGCAATAGCCGATAAACTATACTCCATTTGTTATAACATTAGAAAAAAGAGGCTCACAGAAGCAGAGGTGCTTAACAAATGAATGATTTGCATTTTTGATTGACTTTTGCCGGCTGAAAAATTTGTATAACGTGACAATTTGAATTGGCCCTTCCTTGGTCGCAACGTACAGCCTGGCAAAAAAGTCGTGAAATTAATGAGGGCGCCACTTTCGTTAATGTGGTCACCCCGTATACTACGACACGAACAGTTTTGATAGTTTACTAATTCAACTTATTTTTTTAGACAGAATGGCTATCTCGTTGTCCCCATAAAATCTCCCCACAACCTATTCGCCTGACGCAATCATCGCGCGAACCACAGTAAGGACACTCCTTTATCATCAATAGGTTTGATCTCGCGTTCGCACGTACTAAGTTCGCGCGAATGCATCACGTGTCGACCACCTAATAGGACACCAAATTCTAGTTCAGTAATTTCTCATTCCTATAAGTTTCGCGTCATATTATTGAAACGCGTTAAATTTCTTTAATCCTACATTATCCAGTAAAATAATGGAATTAGTCATACAGGTAACCAGCTCAATCGGGTGAACCGTTAGGTGGCAGAAGTGCAAAGGCAGTGGCACCAACACAGTCGATTCCCACCACATACAAACACATTGTCTGGACGGTTTGCTACTACCAAGCAAAAAAATGAAAGAAGAAACTAGCAAAATCATAAAAAAATAAAAATTAGAAACAACAAAGCAACAAAAGATTTGCTTATTCAAAGTTTGTCCCTGTTGGTAATAACCAGTTTCTATTTTAATGACGTGTCATCATGATTTTGACCTTTCTTCGGTATTTTCTCAAAAGCTGGCTCAGACGCTGCTTTGAAAATGAAATTAAAATTAAAACCTAAAATAAAAAAAAACATCCAAATTTGCTTTTTTTAAACACAGTATTGCCAGTGAAAATATTTTTTAGTTCCCTTTCAGGACTTTTTTGCCAAGCTGTATGAGGATCTAAGTAACATTTTAGATTTTATAGTTATATTAACATAAAAGCACGATTCGATACACAACCCCTGCTTCTTTTAGGTTTTTATGATCGACAATTTAAGACAAAATAATTTGATTTAGTAAAAGCCTCATAAATTCCGAAGATAGGTATTTATTATTCATTCATCATTTACTTAAATGAGAACAAATAAGGGTGACAGGTGACATATGCCGTAGATTTTGATAAGTTCGGCATAAATCTTAAAGGTTATAATATTTTTTGTACTTAAACCACAAAGTGCACCCTTAAAATAGAAACGTTTTACCTACCAATAAAACGCTTATTAAGTTCTTACCTGATTCAAATCCCAATAAAATATATGAGAGGGCAACACTCTCTTCCTTCTCTTTCCCGTTCGTCAGTGACCTATATAGTGCTGTCTCGCTCGCACATCACCCCTCCACCACAGCAGCAGCGCAGTGTCGATGTCGAACTTGATTCGTTTGACATTCCTTATTGTGTCTCATATTATAGGTAATTAGTCCAGCAGGCAGGACTTCTATTATTGGGATTTGAATCAGGTAAGAACTTAATAAGCGTTTTATTGGTAGGTAAAACGTTTCTATTAAGTTATGTACCGTGATTCAAATCCCAATAAAATATATGAGAAGTGTTTGTTATCGCCGCTGGTGGTGGATGCCAATGTGATGATGATGCAAAGGCAGTAGTTTTATGAAGTAAATAAGTATAATTTAGACTTTTGTAACTAAGGTGATGTGCGGAAATTAAATGATTTTTTATTTTATTTGTTTTATGATTTATTAGCGTGTAACAACCTTAAAGTACCTATTTAGTACCAGTGATTAACATGGTTAATAAACAATTAGGCCACGGTTACCGTGATTTGGCCGTATTTGAAGTTACAAAGTACTCATTGATTTAATGTAATATCTGCAAAATATTTACAAACGTAATGATTAATGTAATCAACTATTTGAAATAACAATCAACTCACAGGCGTGAAAAGTTTTGAGACATCACAATTCTCAGCGATTGAAGTCGTGGATCTCACAACCTCTCTACGGTAAAATTTTTTGAAAGTGTTACCTGAGCGCCAATTGCCTCTAGCCAAAATGTCATCTATCTGAAAATTGTCAGTCCAATTTTTTGATGCCACCGCTGCTCTAACGCTACCTGGTGTGGCCGTTATGCCAGCGTCTTTTAAAACTGATTTCACCCATCCTCCGATTATTGTTCGTGTGGCTGGCTCAGCTGGACCGGTTAAGCGAACGAATAAGTTGTTGCAGTTTGCTAGTAACCTGCGATCTTTAGAGAGAGAGATAAGTCTGTTAACCCAGAAAACTGGGTCTAAGGATTTACATGTTTTATTACAGCTCAGTCGCCAACCTGACTGCCTATGAACAGATGTATCGGTTTTGGAGCCAAATGAGGGCCAGAATACTATTTCATCTTCTGATGTATTAATTAAATGATCTGAATCACACTGCAGAAGTGTTAGGTCATGGACTCTTCTCCCAGAACATAATAGTAATAGAGTTGCTGTATGTCTGGAGGTGTCGTATAAGCCAATGTTTGGGTTTATTTGAGCTAGGTGATTTGCCACTTGATTTATATCCCAAATGGGTGGTTTATTGACTTTGGGTGACTTTAGGTTTTTTAAGTGCAATCGCTTTTAACACTTGCTTGACAAGAAAATGTGAACTTAGGCAGGTTGGCTCTGAAATACAAAAAGTGGATATTACTGATTTGTGTACTAGTATGGTGCTGTATGATAAACCCTCAATATTGTGCAAGTCAGCCAGAAATCTTGCCAGATCACCTCCGGATGGGTTGGTTACGTTTGTCCCATTTGAAAGGGTCCACCGAGTCCAGCGCTCCCATGCAGGTTTGTAAGTATTGAGAGTTGAAGATCGCCAAGATGATTTCAGTAGATCTTTTTGCGTGTCTGTCCATGTGCTCAGGGCTTCAGACCACCCCCACATTTCCATACCTCCAGATTTATTTCGCTGACCCCGGGAGGTGGGCGGCGAGTCGTGACGTCTATGAGCACTCTTTTGAGATTTTTCACTGTGTGAGGGGCTGCTATGGCGCGATTCCGTAGATCTGCTCTCCAGAATACGCGTTCCCACCGCGGGACTACCACCAAGAATATTCCTGTTGCGTGGTTCATGTGTGATAGTACTCTTGGGATTAGGTAAGGGGGCGGGAAAACCCACGCTAGACGATAGTTCCATGGTTTCGCTAGTGCATTGAAAATTGCCGCCTTTTCGTCGTTCCTGTCGAAAGTTCCGTACTTCGGGACTACATGAGCGTTTTGCGAGGCAAACAGGTCGATTTCTGGAGTACCCCATTTGCAGAAAACTTCCTGTGTCGCTTCCGGGAGCAAGTGCCATTCCGGTGGTTTCCTCTGCCTCGACAGACCGTCGGCTTCGGTGTTGTAGATACCCGGTATGTGGTGGATGGTAAAGTGAATTTGGTAGGTGTCTATGATCTCGAAGAACTTGTACGCCAGATTCATGAGGGCTGAAGATCTCGTTCCACCCTCGTTGCGTAAATAAGCGATCACAGTTTTGTGGTCTGTCTGTATTAGGATTGAACTGTGTTTCAGGATTTGACAATGATCTTTCAAGCATTTTAATATTACCGACATTTCTTTCGCGTTGCAATGAAGGTTTGTTCGGCTGCATCCCAGGTGCCTGAGAAATATTGGTCGTCCAAGGTCGCCCCCCAGGCCACGTCTGAAGCGTCTGTGGTTAGATAGTGATCTGGACAAGGATAATGGAGTAGAGCACGGCTTCGGCAGTTGGTTCTCCACCATTTCAGATCTTTTGTAGCCGCTAACGTCAGAGGCAAACGTTTCAGAGGTTGGTTTTCGGGCAAGGTGTTGAGCTGTTTTTGAAGACCTCGATAGTTTAGCCTGCCTCTCTGTACGACAAAACTTGCAAAATTTAATAAGCCTAGGAGACTTTCTAACTCCTTCCGTGAAATGTTTCTTCTTGTAAGTAATTCTGATACCGTTTTTAATACTTTTTGACATTTCTCTTCCGGGAGAGCCATTTGATTCAGCCAAGGGTACCACATCACGCCTAGGTATTCCAGAGATTTTTGTGGGATGGTTACAGACTTTTCCCAATTTAACTTCCAGCCTAACTTGAGGAGGCTTTTTGTCACAATGTTTACAGCTTGGCAAAAAAGTCCTGAACGGGAACTAAAAAATATTTTCATTGGCAATACTGTGTTTAAAAAAAGCAAATCGGGAAGTTACCACATTTTATCCAATTGATACTTTTTTTATTGATTTTAGGTTTTAATTTTGATTTCAATTCAAGCCGGCTTTTGAGAATATATCTCCCGAAGAAAGGAGAAAATCATGATAGCATGTCATTAAAATAGAAAATAATTATTACCAACGAGGACAAACTTTAAATAAGCAAATCAACTGGTAAACCTGCAAGATGACAGTATAATATCAGCATGAGCGACTCATCGGAACGAAGTAAAGCTTAGAATTTTGGAGAAGGGCCAAGCCATGGTTAAAGACTTTTCTGGTTCCGAATATTTAGACAACATTTTTCTATAATAATACATTATTAGAGGGAAAAGCAAACCTTTGGTATTGGTGCCTGTATGACTTCTTCTATTAGTCTACTGGGTAATGTGGAATTAAAGAAATGTAAAGCGTTTTCCTCATACAACGCAATGAGAATAAGGATATACTGATCTAGATTAGGTGTCCTGATATGTGATCACGTGATGCATTCGCGCAACTAAAACGATTAAACTTTATTCGCGTGAACTTAGTTCGTAGACAACGCCTACAAGATGGCTATACTATCTAAAAAAATATTTGAATTAGTAAAATATCAAAACCGTTTATGTCGTAGTCTACGGGGTGACCACATTAACGATGGTGGCGCCCCTATTAATTTCACGACTTTTTTGCCAGGCTATATGTGACTGTTTAAAACTGTCAAGTTCTGGCTTGCGATCAGAAAATCGTCGAGATAAACAATGATTCTGATCCCTTGGTTCCTCAGCATCTGGGCAATCCAGTTCGTTAGGATGGCAAACGTCTTTGGTGCAGTGTTGAGGCCAAAGGGGAGACACCTCATTTCGTAGAGCTTGCTCTTGTAAACTAATCGTAGGAAGCATCTGTGTGACTTCGCAATGCCAAGGTGATAGTAGGCTTGAGATAGATCTACCTTGCATAACCAGTCGTTCGGCTGCAGAAAGTTTGGAATTTGGTACATGTTTATAAGCTTGAAAGGGCTTGTGTTTATGTACTCGTTCAGAGCCCTGAGATTGAAGATTGTTCTAAAGGTGCCATCGCTTTTCAGTCTTAAGAAGAGGGTAGAAAGAAAACTTGGGCTCGGCTCTACTTCCTCGATTACTTTTTCGCTGACAAGTGCACAAATGATCTCTGTCATCTCTTCGGATGTTGGCGTTCGAAATGGACAGTTGTCGAGAATCGGTTCCAGTAACGGTGGTTTTTGAACGAAAGGTATTCGGTAGCCTTGTATGATTTTCAGGATTATTGTTGGAGCCCCCATTTTTTTCCACTGAAAATGGTACTGGGAGAGCTGACCCGCCTGGAAGGGCTTGTAGTCAATGTTTGCGTTGTTTTGTATTCGCCTTATCTCTGTACGATGGAGAACCTGCCCCTCGGCCTCCTCCTCGAGATGTAGATCTTTGTCCTCTTTTTGCCTGGCAGCCGTGCTGGCCGCGAAAGGTATTTTTGGGATGGTGAGAGTAACTCCGCCCGGCGCTGCGGTAGTAGTCAGAGTCAGCTTGGTAGCCTCCGTGGTGTCCACTGCAGTATGTAGGAGCAGAACAGCCCGCGCCTTGCGCAGGCACATGGGGTTTATTTTTATTTCCACCTTGCGCAGGTTTAAGTGTTGTGGATCCCTGCGCGGGATACCTTGAAATTCCAGTATGGCCTGGTTGCGCACCAGCCTTGTTGGAATGAGCCTTTGGTTGAGACCAGAAGACTTTCTTTATACCACCCGCCTTCTCAAGAGCTGAACACAGAGCATTCGGTTCGAACAGGAAGGAGCACGTTGGGGGTATTTTGCGGAGTGTGCTTTTGATGAGTGCATCTTTTGATGAGGATAGGATGCTTTCGCGTCGTTGTTCCACAATGTCCGCCCTTCTGCCACACACAAGTTGCAAAGCGTTTGTAGATACCTGCTGATAATCGCCTCCTAGGAATGCATCGTTTAGTTTACCCGTAATGGACTCGATGGTCAAATTGTCATCCGCTGCACTTCGTATCCAGGATAAAAATTCATTTATACCAGCCTGTAGGCATTCTTGCTGTTTAATTAGAGCTAGGGTTAACGCCGCGTAGGTTCTTGCGGATAGCTGAAGATGGCGCGCCCCCTCAAAGGCTTTAACTTCCTCATTACATTCCAACTCGATAAATCCAGGAGAATGAGATAAACTTTTCTGAGCCTCCGCATATCGAATGCCGCTCCATTCAGCGTTGCCAAATCTTTGTATGGCTTGTAAAGTTGCCAAATGCTCGGAGGTTGCCTTTGGTACCGACGGTTCTTTGACACTAGTACTGAGCGTTAAGTTGAAGTCAGGAGGTGAAGGGGAAGACGTCCTTGGAAAGTTTTCGTCGTCAAACAATTGTCTACTGACATCAAGATCAATGTCAGGAGCATCGGCGTGCCCCTGACACGATGTGGCACTTTGGTTATGGGAGTATAAGTGGTTTTGCAAATCATTTACCTGCTTTGTCAATTTCTCGAGAAGAATATCATTGCGCTTACGACGTTTGCTTCTTTTATTCTTGCCTCTGTGTTTCCGTGCAGGTGAAGATGAACTTGATCTCGAGCTAGTTGACGACGAACTTGACGAACGCGTTCGTTTTTTACGAGCGTCAACATTTTCGCCCGCAACTTGGCTTTGTTGCTGATCCATATCTATTTAGGTAACTGTAACAGCACTTTTTTAGGAAGATATGATTAAACACTTGAATAACGATTTCAAATCGTGAGGTTTAAAGTTAACGAATTTAATTTTCAAATGCTTGTTCAAGAAAAATGATTGCAAAAAGAAAATGGCGGAGTCATTTCTTTTTCTAGACTTATATTTTTTTTTTCTTTCTATTACCTGAGCTGTGTTAACCTGATTCGTGATGCTCAGTAAATCTTAGTATTCTTGTTGCACTTAAATAAATTTTTGAAAACTTACGGATATAGGTCACCTTTTCTGACGAAGATTTAATTTGGTCGTTAGTTTGAATTAATTCAGACGCGACCGTTCCGAGAAGGAAATCGGATGCCAATGAGGAATGTCAAACGAATCAAGTTCGACATCGACACTGCGCTGCTGCTGTGGTGGAGGGGTGATGTGCGAGCGAGACAGCACTATATAGGTCACTGACGAACGGGAAAGAGAAGGAAGAGAGTGTTGCCCTCTCATATATTTTATTGGGATTTGAATCACGGTACATAACTTAATAGCCTATTGATACTTCTGTCAAGTTCTGTCTAATGCTATAATAAATCGGACTGAAGGCAAGTTTATTAGCAGGTTTAACCGCTAAATCATTCTCACCGTTAGGACTGTAAGCAAGTTCATCAGCTGTCAGCAAATTGCTAGTTCTCTATAATAGTTTCATTGTGCGCGAGCATGGGTAGGAACTACCAACTTCTAAATTGGAGTCAACTTCTGAAGTTGACTGCATGGCCCTATCGGTGGCATGGTTTAATTAATTAGTGTCATATACACAGGGTGAGTTATTCAAGTTCTTATCCTTAACTATGAGGAACATCGAAAAATGATGAAAGGAGTCTCGAGCCCATTTTTATTTTCCATACATTCACCAAACAGAAGAAAATAAAATATCAAAAAAATAATGATAATTTGAAAATAATTACCTAAATAGGTAGGTCCTCGGCGCAGAACTCGTCGTCGCTCACAGGTGGAAAATTGACCGCAAATAATTCGAATTTCAAATGATTAATGGTCTTTAAACAATCTGTATACCTAGTTAGTTTTGTGAACGTAAGGAAAATCAACGTATTTTTAAAAAAATTAGACCTTTCCCTCATTTTCCCAAATATTGTTACTTCCCAGAAATTTATCCTAATAAGCGACAGTAAGAGATGACATAATAATTCAGGTTGACTTTTTCCTCGAGACTCCTTTGAGCATTTTTCAATATTCCTTAAAATTTAGGATTTAGCCTACCACGCCTACCTATGTGCATGTAACAATTATATTCTAATTGCCACACATCAAGTGTAATTTTCTAGGCTTCATTATTATTAAGTTGAAAACAATATAGCTTTTTAACGTTTCGGGAAAAGAAGAAGGCACGATAAAATTGACGAATACCTATGTCGATATCTTTCTGTAACACGATGGTTCAAAATTATCAGAAGGATGGCGGTTTGATAAATATAGCTAGTGTAATTTGTATTGTTAATAGCGGCTTAGTTCATAATTTGTTCACGTCACTAGTACCATTTTCGGTTTGAGTGTATTGGATTACTTTGCCAGTGAGAATATAAAAAACAGACAAAAGTAACCAATTAACGAATTGTTTTGAACATAAAATCACCAATCACGAGTTAGCCATCATATTCAACATCCAATAGGAACTGTTCTGGTCCATGCTACTTTGTTAAAATGATACGTAGGAAACATACCTACATGTGATTGCATCAGAAAATCGGGAAGTCCTTGAATGTTTTCCTTTTAGTGCTGTTTCAAATAGGTAGTTCAATTACCTTCAGAACGATGCATTAATAGGCTCACTGGAACATCGAAGTATCGATATGATTTAAATCAAGTTTTACGTTTGTGTTCAAGAAATTACGATAAGGTGAAATGACGTTGACGTTGATTCCATGCTACTTTACTCTTAAAAAAAAATGACATTCAACTTCATTTTATTGTTATTATTTGCATTGCATGTAAATGTCGACATTATACATTTTTGAAATAGACAAATCACTGTTAGCACTTGTAACTCAAAATAATGAAGAGCGGTGCTTTCTAACACAAGAAAACCATTTGCGTAAATGAGTCGAACCCCAATTGATTGTGATCCTATGCTGCCTAATTCTATTCCTGATTACTGGCTGGCCTGACTAGTCTTGGTAACTTGATTAAATAATTTGAATTGAAATTGAATTTAAAAATTATTTGATAAAATAATTTAAAATTTTGAATTTGAATGCGCATAATCCAGAATTTATTTGCTTGATTCAGGGCTAGTTGGCGCTGTGCTGTGAGGAATATTATTACATGTCGGAATTATGATTTTGGGGCAAGTGATATTATCAGACATTAAATTATGGCTATCTGTCATTCAGACACATGTCATGATTTATGGCTCAAAACGTTTCGACACGTTAAATTATTGATTATTGATAAAAAATAATATGAGACACAATCAAGAACCATGTCCGAATGAATTATTTAACTGAAGCCATTTTAGTCTCGACGGTTACTTTTTACAATCTTCCCAATCAGTAAAAAAAATCCTCTTTTTAACACTTATTGAATTGAACCAAATTGCTATAATCATCACAGAACAGAAAAAAACAGTGGAAGTGCAATGCAACAACATTAGTGAAGGAACCGCTGTCGCCAAACACACACGAGCGGGCTTGACCGCACCGAGAGGGTGGGGCACTGTGCGGTAGGGGAGTTTTACACAAAACCAAGGATGGTAAAGTCATTTACCAAGAGAGATTATCGTGGGGGGGCACCCCCTACGTGTTGAATGCCCGGGCAAGAGCATTTTTGCTCGAGGCCCGCACCGCCCACTGGGCGAAGAAACCCGTCAGTCAGTCAAACACACACAAATATATTGAAAGTCATATAATGCACTACAAAGAAAAAAGCCGTTTGATTGGTCGTTTCAATTCTAGTCCAAATTAGCTTAATACACAGATCGTACATCCGGAAATAAACCTTCACACTCTACAGATAATATTTGTTGTGCTTTACTGCTGACAGTATTTACGACTTTTTTTGATCTAATGTCAATTTAGTTTCGATTGAAGAGTTAATTCCGTTGTTCGATCATAGATGGCGGTATTCTCCGTGGTAGCAATAATACTTTTAATTGTATAAGCATTAAGATTGAAATTTGCGTTATAGGTCGATATCTATCTGTCAATTGAAATTAACTAGATTTTATAAGAAAACAAATAAAATGGTACTTAGCGATGGTAGAAAAGACCTATATTTTTAAGTTTTTTTATCCTACTATCATTTTTGCACTCCAAAATGGAGCAATATGGCATAACTACGGAAATATGAACTTGTCGCGAGACGAGCAACTCGATGCGATACTTTGCACTTCCACTGTTTTTTCTGTTCCGTGATAATCATAATCACAATTCATTTAATTCAGGCAACATGTTACAACATCTACAGATCTTAAAATAACATAACTTGCCCCTATAAATAATTAAATACCACATACACTATCATACATAATTATTATGAATCCTAAAACATTACTTAAATATTTTATTCGTCGAGGTCTTTGGTATTCGGCAGCGAAAACGAACAATTGAATTGCTATGATCAATTGAAATATCGTTTACCGACGTCCTTGTTTCTTTGTTCAGATAAAACATTTTTTAATCTGTGTTGACGCATATTTCTACAAAATGGCTGAACTGTAAAGACGTGTTTGTTATTTTTGCAATTTTCGCTACAATGGAGCCCAACAACGTGTTTAATTTCGACGAAAACAAATCTACAAGTGTTTCCGCGATTGTGTTCGACAGAATTTGCTGTGACATAGAGACCAGCGCTAAGAGAAGAGTGCCAGAAGATCGTCATTGGTATTCCCAGGACTTTACCTTGGTTTCAAGAAAGTGGCGAGGCGTGATTTTTAAGCCTTTTCCTGTTGACTATTTGTGTGATGATTGTGTAGAAACAATGTCCGCGTGAGTGATAATGGCTTAGCATCCTCTAGACTTAACGGTAGTTGAGTAGTGTTAAAATGTATTCTATTGTGAGAGACTTTCGGAACAAACGCAACACAATGTTTGATCCGCAATATTCTATTGAAAATTATTATACAGACGTGCAGCAGAAGAAGGAAATGAAGCATTCTTTCGGCGAGGAACTTTTGAACAACCTCCACCTGCTTCCGGATCCTCTAAAGAAGAATTTGGCGGATTCGATCATATCAGACGAACCAAAACAAAAGGTGAACAAAAACTTCCTCAACATGGAAACGGTTCAAAATCAGCCTTCACGAATGCAGGCGTCTGTAAATCCGCCAGATCAAGGTCCAGCGCAGACCTTTTCAGGTATTTCTAACTTCTTTTCTGGTGTTATAAATGTGATATCCAGTGCCATGTTTCAGTGGCGACCACGCTCCCCCGCGACGTATTATGATTGCTTTGACGAAACCAATGTCAGCCGCCAGGGGTCGCCTCCGTTTTGGCAAGACGCCAGAACTGAGGATCAAAATAAAAACGAGCGAGCTCACATTTTGATCAGTAACGCCAATTCTGATATACAATCAGACATGAGCAACGATGTTAAATCCGCCGTGGCGAAATGTGAGGATAAACTTAATAAGGTACGGTTGCTGCTCACATCCACATCCAAGCCGGTGGAAACTCCGAAGTTCCGAAGGAGACGTCCTCGTAAAGTTTTTGTTGAGCCAGGATCCGTTGAAGAGAGTTTTGAAGATGCCTTTGCTCCGGAGGACTTTGTAAGTCTATCAAACGATTCATATGTTGAATATTGCAGCCCATTCCAATATCATAAGCAAGAACTCCATCAAACAGACTCTCCGAAGATGCATACTAAACTAGCACCGGTTAATGAGACAACAGAAATCGTAACCAACCTCCCAGCAGTTGAAAATCCTAATAATACGAAATTTACAGCTGTTAATAATGAAATTTCAAATTGTATTGTTGTAAATAGTGATCCTAACTGTAAAACTGTAAATAATGCTGAAAAAAATACAGAGAATCTTATAGAAAACATAAATAATGAAACCAAAGTTGTTGAGAGACTCTATAATGAAAAAGAAAAGGTAAATACAAATAAACCAGAAATTGAAAGCACAAATAACAAAGATACAGATAAAACCGAAACAATTGCCATTGACAACACAAAGGAAGAACTGATATCCTCATGTGAAGACAAGTTGTCAAAATTAAAGGCATTACTTCAGGAGAGACGTAAAAACAACACAAAAACAATCATGTCTACTGATTCTGCTGCAGAATTAGAGGAAAAGACAAGCGATATGGCTAAAAAGCCACCGATACCTGTTCCAAACGAGAAATCACAGGACAAGCGCTTCAAGAACCCATGTAGGCGGACAGAGAAGCGTCGAAAGTCTAAATTGAAGAAGCACATTCAAGATGACATGCTTTTCGCTCATGAAATACATTCAGATGATCTATCTAGCATGGAAAACTCACCATCCATGCGACCTAAACACTGTCTTGGTAAAAGACTTGTGGACAAAGTTACAAGTAGAAGAAATAAACTGTCAAATTGTTCAATGAGTCCATCCAATAAAAGCCTGTCTGAAACTCCACCAAGCCTGGCAAACAGTGAATGTTTTGACGAAATCTCTGGCAGGTTCCACTCAGCATCTACGGACAGTGACGATTCATTCCAAATTGTTTTCAACGACAGTCCTAAGACAAGAGCACGGATTCCATCAGAGTGTGATTCAGAAGACTCTTTCATAGTCTTTGAAGAGTCCCCAAACAGCTGTTACACTACCAACGATGTCTTTGGAGAGGAATCTGACTCAGAAAGTGAATATTCAGACTCTGAGTCGGATGTCAGTGACTCAGAGTGCATTCCTGTGACTAAATTGGCACATTCTCTATCGAGGACATTTGGAGATCTGACTGATGATAGTTTGTTTGAGGATAACTGTGTTGACGAAGTGGACTGTGCGGTTCGTTCAGTGTGTGAGGAGATACCGAGTGAGGATATTGAGGATAGTGAAGAAGTGTGTGAGGTTAAGTCAACTGGACTGCTGTTGGATGACGCGAAGAAACTCCTGAGGAAGGGTCTACCACCGAAGAAGGTAAGGCTTTTTAAATTTTACGAATCTTATCGTGGCTTTACAGCCCGTCCGGCAAGAGGGTCCGGCCGTTACGCCTTCGATCTATTTATCTATGACGAAAATAGTGGGCGTCCCGGCCTTGCGGATCGAGGGCGTAACGGCCGGACCCTCTGCTCCACAGTCGTAAATACTCGTAATTTTTCTATGCCCTAACTTATTATTCTGCCCCTTTGAGCTCCTATATCACAGTATAAACATACCTATATGGTCAGAGCGTACATCGAGCATTTCCATTCACACGGGAATATCCCTCTGTTTAGTCACGTGTATTTATATTAGACAAAACACTTGTATCAGCCTAGTCAGATGGCATTAGGGTTGAGTTAGATCAGGTAGCACCCGCGATTTCTATGCTTCTGGCCTTTTATAACCGTCCTACTAGAGGAAGAAAGAGAGCGGCAGTGCGTACTACACAGACTGCCGCTCTCTCGGGGTTAAAGAAGCTTATTATGCAAGTCTTTTTCTTTACTGCCAGGTGTAGCTAAACCCTTATCTTTGGCTTCGGTTGGCACCACACGCCATAAGTTAAAATTCCACGCCCATTATCTGGTTGATTGGCGCTCGAATACCGTCTGTTATACGTCACTTCCTTCCGCGTACGTCTCAAATGTGGAACGTCTCCGGCGGTATTTCCGGAGTTATGACATTGGGGCCAAGAAAACAGAGTATTTCTTCGTATGCGCAACAGATCTGTGGTGTGACCTCTAAGGGCGGATGTGAACAATTTTCATCTGATGACACTAAAGATTATGAACAAATTAGGGGAAAAAAAATGTGCACGTACTGTTCACCATGACCCATGACGTACCTATCAACGATCAGTGTGCCTTTGACTTCTCCGTTTGTGTTACCGCCGTGAAAAATGATATTATAATAAAAAATACCTAGATAGGTTACTTGTGCTGAAAAAGTGGCACCCGAACACCTGTGCAAAGCATTGACAGTTTGAGACACTGCGCAACATGTATCTGTCTCGTTTACGCTCTAGTCAACTGTCTTGTATACACCAGTACTGACTGACATAACGTATTACCTCTTTTACATATCACTGATCGTGAGCTTATGTTATTATTATGACGAAAACTCATTTATTCCTTCCCCATCAAAACGAATCTTGTTAAAAGCAAGCATACTCTAATACCGCTATGACTAAAATTTCAAAAGTGAAAGAGATTCCGTGGAAAATTGTGAAATGAATAAAAAAAAAGTTTTAGTTGACGATCTAACTCTACTTACATAATCGACGAACTTCCTTCGAAGTAATAAAAGACCATTTTTTCATTGCCAAACCTGAAGTAATAAAATTGTTAAATGATTATTCCACACACAATCTGTGAGGGGGACGTTGTGGTGTTGTTTTTATAAATCACATAACAAAAGATCTACCTACGCAATGCGTGGATAGCGCCACTCAGACGTCTACGTTAGTTGAATGAAGTTTGATTGGACATGCTTTTCAGAAAGTAGGTACACAAGCAACAGTGCATCAGGCTCCCTATTTCCTGACATTTCCTTGCAATGGAGCAAAGAGGAGTGAACGGAAAAGGGTAGCCTATCATGCCATGACTGTATCTGGTCATCCGGTTTGCTAGAAATTGTACAACGAATGAACACAAACTAAGTGTTCCGACCATTTTTGAACTCGTGACCACCGGGTTCCGAATCAGAGGGTTTAACCACTGGCCCACGACGCTCACTTTAATTAAACCTTTGTTTCACAGTATTACATCAGTTTCAACATTATCTTTAAGTACATACTTACTTACCTACCTTTGTTTGTATGAATTGGCACTAATAATGTGATCTTAATGCTTTAATTAACAAAGCTCAAACAAATAATTAATTAAAATTTTAATTACTGTTTAATGAATGCAGTATTTTTATCGAGTCATTATCAGAAACGTTCGATAAGGTATGTTTAGTTTAGTTTACGTGGAGTATTCAATAGGTATGTCAGTTTGCTTGGCCTCGAATGGTCTCCACTCGAGGACCTTCCGGCCCCAACGGCCATCAGTGCTTCGAGCTATGTGCCCCGCCCACTGCCACTTCAACCTGCTAACACGCTGGGGTACGTCCTCGACCTTCGTTCTCCTACGGATCGCGTCATTTCTGATTCGATCTCGTAGGGAAACACCAAGCATAGCCCTCTCCATAGCCCGTTGGGTGACCTTGAGCCTTCTTATGAGGCCCATAGTGAGTGACCATGTCTCAGATCCATATGTCATCACTGGCAACACACACTGGTTGTAGACCTTTGTCTTGAGGCACTGAGGTATTTCGGAAGAGAAGACGTTACGCAGTTTCCCGAACGCTGCCCAGCCGAGTTGAATTCGACGATTTACCTCTTTCTCGAAGTTGGACCTACCTACTTGGGCGTGGGACGCCCGCCCGCAAGGTGGATGGATGACCTCATAAAGGTCGCAGGGTTTCGGTGGATGCAGGCCGCCTCCAAACGGCAGCTCTGGAGATCTATGGTGGAGGCAAATGTTCAGCAGTGGACATTATGTGGCTGCTGATGATGATGATGATGATGTCAGTTTGTATACGAACAGAAATGTGAAGGTCTTTGTGTTTAAACAACATCTTAAGACAATCACCCACTCAGCGCCATCTAGCCAATGATATTATAATAAAAAAAAGGTAGGTAGATAGGTTATGTCAGTAATGTGGCGAAGTCGAAGATTGTCCTTTAGCGTACGTTGACCGTGTGAACAAGATATTACTAGAGCGTAAACGAGACAGATACATGTTGCGCAGTGTCGTCTCAAACTGTCAATGCTGTGCTCCGGTGCACGATAGTTCTGATTTCGGGTGCCACTTTTTAAGCACAAGTAACCTATCTACCTTATATTTTTATCATAGCAATTATTTAAGCAAAGCTTATACTATGCGAACTTGACATTTATTTCGTTAATACATACCCACTTAATGTACATAGGAAAAACCTAGACCAATACAAACAGACATGTTAATTCACACGCATGTTTTTACTGTGCGAGTATCGAACCCGCGACTACCGTTGTGGTAGCTAACTTCCTAACCAGTACACCAAAGCGGTTGTCAATCAAAACTTATAATTTTTCCGTCTGATTTGTTTAACACAAATACATACCTAGTGCAATTCAAATACATGAATCTTACGTATTATCATAAAGTGGGTTTCTCAATAAAATCGTATAACTGTTACGCAGAGCGTTTACTAACTTTGTTTGAGGAAAATGAAAAAACTACTGTCGCTATCAGTTACTAAAACAATGAACTTTATCATAATTACTCGTATATGAGGCGCTGCAGCCGAAGGAATTTATTAACTACTAGCGGCCGCCTGCGACTTCGTCCACGTGGACTATTCAAAGAAAGAATAGAAATTTAACACAAAAATATTCTTTCAATTCGAGCCAGTAGTTCCTGAGATTAGCGCGAAACAAGCTAACTTTTCCTCATGGGTACCGAAAACGTTTTAGAGCTGGTATCATTGAAACAGAAAAAACAAGCATCTTCCTTCCCTCCAATAGGTGGCAGTCCCGTGCGCTAATAAGTTGGGTCCGGCCGTCACGCCTTAGATCCGCGAGGCCCTCAGTCGGCCGGGACACTCTCGAATTTTAATAGGCGTCGCGGACAAACATGATGAAAATCGAGGGCGTCCCGGCCAGCGCCTCGCGGATCGAGGGCGGAGCGGCCGTACCAATGATATTACATTAAAAAAGACGTAGATAAGATATGTCAGTACTGACGTGAAGTCAAAAATAAATTGTCTCCTGGCGTACGTACCTATAATTTGACCATGATAATCAGATAACATGATTATTTACTAGAGCGTAAATGAGACAGATACAAATAGCGCAGTGTTGTCTCAAACTGTCAATGCTTTGCTCAGGTGGTCGAAAGTCCTGATTTCGGGTGCCACTTGTTTAGCACAAGTAACCTATCTACGTCTTTTTATTATAATATAATTGGGCCGGACCCAATAAGTTTACCATTCGTTTCTTGTTGTTGTGTCATTTTGTGTTGATTCATCCAACTAGGATGTGATTCCGTTTTGATAGATCAATTAGTTATTATAAGATATTGGACCTGCGCAAAAGATAATATACTTTCTCTTTCAAAGGAAATCGTTTTATCACCTCCCTAGACTTAAACGATAGTAGTATATCTATAGTCAATATTATCTAGGTTTACGATAAGTATGCAGATAAAAAACACTACTGAAAAATTGAGGCAGTCAAGGTCATACGATGAATGAATGGTGATGAAATTTAGCGTTCTGAAAACTATACAAAATATATTTTCATTGCTAAAACAATACAACCTCACAAGAAATTATACAAGAACAAAAATAATACAGACCTTCTCTAGAGCGTCATGGCGTGACCCAGTGGCTGAACACTCTGGCTCGGAACCCAGTGGTCCTGAGATCAAATCTCATTGTACGATTTGCGGCTATCTCTCTGATGATAAAAATAAATAAAAATAAATAAATAAATATGATGGAAAACACCGACAAAAAACCAAGCAAGCCGGAGAAAGGCAGTAGGCTCGCCTCCTACCCCGTTAGGCTCAAATTAGTTCACCGAAGTGTTGACTGTTCCCAAATTAGGCTTAACAGCTATTTCTTCCAAAGTCCAGAGAAGCCCGAAAAATACCTCACAAGATTCTGGCCGGGGTGATTACCCATCCCATTCCCAACCCGGCGTGCGTTGCTTTACAACAGCGATCGTTGCAGATAAACCGTCACAATCACAACTGAGAGCCTGTTCACACCTAGCGTTTGTTGGGCTATTTAACGCCGAGACGATCTCGCAGCGTACACGCCGCGAGATCGCCTCATCCGTCAGTCGAATTCAAACCGTGCTCCGCGGCATGTTCGCGTCGGCCTCGTAGCGTGCTCGCGGCGCCTATTTTATCGCGGAACTGTCGCTGCGAGCACGGCGCGATCTCGACGCGAACAAGCCGCGAAGCGCGCTTTGAATTTGATTGTTGGATGAGGCATTGACCCGCCGCGAGTGCGCAGCGAAGTCGCGGCGTGCCTGCAGCGTTTATTTTATCGCGAAACTGTCGAGATCGCCTCGCCGTGTAATCGCCCAACAAACGTGTGAACAGTCTCTGAGCGAACATCTCATGGTTATTGGTGAAGGTCCAAAACATTCCAAACAATGCAAAAGAAGTTCTGTTCTGATTATAATTGTATGCCTGCCTGTTATAACAAAGACTTTTAATAAAACTTCAATTGGGCGCCATCCAACTATCGCTGTAGTTCGACCATCAGCATTGTATTTGTATGTATGGAGAAATCATCACCGATTCACTCAATGAGTATATTTATTCATTCAATTCACATTCAAGTTCACAATGTTCACTAATAAACCTTGCTGGTCTACAATTTGTATGATACGACGGTTAAATAATACAAAAAGTCAAAATAACGACTGATAAAAACAAGAAATTAAAACACAATTACAACGAAAGGCTAATAAAATATCCAATAGTAAAAAACAGAAAAAAGAAGAGAACAATAAGAGAAATGAAAGTAGAAGTCTGTAACGTTATACGTTCATTTTAACTAAAAAAAATAGTTTTTTTTTAAAAAAACCTTCAAATAAAAAAAAAAAACTTAACAACAACAAATTAAATTATATTTAAAACCTTAAGTTTTTTTTAAATCGAGTGCGGCTAATTCTGTTGCTACTCTCGGGGTTTTGCTACCCGGTGTTTACGAGCAAAACTGACCACCGCCAGGTTTTAGATTAAAACATAGTCGGAAGCCAGGGGGCCTAGAAAACATCAGATATTCAAGGTTTACATAAACCTCGCCAACAGTCCGCACCACCTCGTAGCTAAGTTGTGACATACTAACCCCCGAATTCACAAACAACAATGAACGCTAAGCATGCGCTCACGCTCATTTCAGTTCTATTGACATTTTACGGGACAGCATGAGCGTGAGCGCGTGCTTAACATTGACGTTTGTGAATTCGGAAGTAAGGCTGTTCTATTCATTTCCTCAGATTTAGATCTTACGTGGAAAACTCCAACAATCTGTTTATTCCGTCCCATTAATTCCTTCTTCTAACTACACAGTGGCTTTGGCCACCTGAAAGCTCGCCAGCTTCGTGGCTCATGACCAATTAGCCACAACGCGTCAGACATCCATCATCCGAGCACCACTAGTTGAACAGATAAACAAATTGGTACAAGAGTCGCCATTTATAACCATTAATGAAATGATGCAAAATCAAGACACTGTAGAGCTACATGTAGATGTGCCTGCGCAGTGAGATTATTTATGAAAGGTCTAGATAGTTATGAGTCAGTTCATAAGGCGTCGCGTTTGCGGGAATACAGTTGCCATCGAGTCTTAATAAAGCAGGTCATCATTAGCATCAGTTTCTAAAAGTCCACTAGTGGAGAAAGGATTCCCTCATAGAGCGCCACAGTAACTAGCTTTGGGCTGTCAAGCATACAACGGCTTCCCGCAAACTGCACCAGGTCATCGGTCCACACAATAAATTACATCGGTCTGAGTGAGGGGCCTCCCCACGCTGCGTCTTCCAGTTCGTAGTCCCAACTTCAGGACCTTTCTACCCCAACGGTTGTCGGTTCTGCGAGCGATGTGACCTGCCCAGTGCCACTTCAGATTGGGCACCCGAGAAACTATGTCGGTAACCTTAGTTCTCTTGAGGATATTTTCATTTCGGATTCTGTCCTGCAAAGAGACCCCAAGCATAGCTCTCTCCATAGCGGGCTGAGCAACTCTGAGCTTGTTTTAAAGGCTAAAAGGATGTCATTTGTCACATTTTCAACCTTTGTATCAAGCAAGAAAGTCTTAAAAAGAAGATTAAATTGGTGCTTACGAAGTGTTTTCATGGTTTTGCCACCGAAATACGCCGATGTTCATGTAACTTATTATGTTTGTGGTGCTACTTCACCGCATCTATGCTCACAATAGTGCTTGCTTGTTGTATGCGTGAATGCAGTAGAGGCAGATGCAATCCGGATAATCCGTAATCCGTTTTATCCGGGTAATCCGCAATTTTTACTTGATTTTTAAATCCGGATTTGTAAATCGAATCCGGATTTTTCGGATATTTCATCGAAAAAAAACAATCTAGTTTTACGCACTAGATAGATGACAATGTCCGTACGATCACGTCCTGTACAATCACGAGCATTAATATGTAATACAAACAAATGCATCATCATATCATTTAAGTATATTTTAACTTTTTTGTTGGAAGTGTTGTTTAAAGTGGAGTACAAGGAACAGGATTACCTTCTTGGATATTCATATATCTTTAACGTTTTTGTGCCATTATAAAAATGGTTAATTAGTGTCCAAACGTGAAAATATGTAATTATGAATAAATCTCCAGGTGCCAAGGATCCAAGCTTTACAAAAGGTTTGAGCAACATTAGCAATGAGAAGGTATTGGCACTATCGACAAGTAGGCTAGATATTCAATTCATGATAAATCGTATCTAAATAGTACGAGAATTAAATATTGTGGTCGTTCAGTTTGTAGGGGATCACCTCTTACAATTGTACCAAGCACAAGTTCGGTAGTATATGAGGTACTGCTGCCACCTTTGGGAGGGCTCTGCCAAATACCAGCGGGATGCACTGGGCTCAGTAGACCGAAGGGCCAAGAGACTGATAGGTGACGACAAGCTCGTTGGAACCACACTCCAGAGTCCGAAGCATCGAGTTGCCCGTCTATCGGTTTTTTTAAGGTGTATTTTGGAGAGCGTGCGCAGGAACTTCACGACCATCAGGTTAGGTCAGGTAAAGGGTGGTATCAACCACACTTTACCTTCAACCACCGTACCACTAGACGCCGTGAGGGCTTTCACCCCCACCACCCCCTGTGGTTGATTTTCCGGTGATCCGGACGCGCTGGTGCTTCCTTCTTAGTCCACACCGCTAAGGAGTGGAACGCTCTCCCTGTGTTTTCGGATACATACAACCTTCGTAACTTTAAGGCGAGAGTGAATAGGCATTTTCTGGGTAAGTGTGTTACACCTTCTACCTCATCGTCGCTTACCATCAGGCGAGACTGGGGTCAATCGAAAACTCATTTTTAATATGAGAATTAATTTCACAATCAGAATCAATGGTTTTGAAAACGATGATATTATGCTATTTGACTCTCTTATGCGCACTTCTGATTACTGAATACGTATTGTAATGCTTATTTTACACTATTTATATGGCATTTTTAAAGTTCTGTATGGTAAGAGGCAAAATCCGTATTCAATCCGGATTATCCGGATTTTTTCCAAATCCGGATTTTGAAAAGAAAACGGATTTGCATTCCCTAAGGCAGGGTAATTCCATGACCGTGGTGGAGGGGTACGTCATATCAGCTCAGACGATCTCTACTAGAAGTCGCCATTCATGAAATGATTCAGACTCACGAAGCCGTAATGCACTAAGAAGGCCGTTACCCCCTCGTGTGATAAAGTGGAGTTATCTTGATGACGTTGTTCACAGGTGCAACATGTTTGCCAATTATTCCATGTCAGTCGCACAGTGGGATGCTGAACTCAGGCCTGTATTCCGAAATGTTGACGTTAAGTTTCGGGGCTGTATTTTTTAGCCATTGTGAAAGACACTGATTCTTCTAAGGTTTCACGAATAATATCTTACAGGCACGTAGAATTTAGGCGGTCTTAGTCCACTTTAAATCGATCTAAAGGTGACCTTAAATCCTAATGAGCATTTTTGTATATTTGTTTATTAATCCTTTCATACACGCTCGTTGGCTGAAAGTACTCTTGACCTCGGCCTTTCTGAGAACATCTTGAACTTGTCTAAGTATCATTCGTAACTTTCTCTTCGTTCCGCTACCCTCCCCGTCCCTACCATCGTTCCTAGGTCCGTAACCTTCCCCTTTCAACGGTTACATCTGTCTGGAAGAGAATGCTTTTAGCAATAAGACCGCCTAAATTGTACATTGGCTCTAAAATGTTTTTCTTTGTTAATTTCTCTGTTGTGTTTGTGTGCAATAAAGTGTTTCTTATCTTATCTTAACTTACATTTACTCTCGCATTAAATCCGTTCATGTAATGGGTGTTTGAATCGAGAAGTGGATAGATGTGGTTTCTAGGCAGAGAAATAGTTGTGGCTGTGGTTGTGGTATGTATGTGTTCGTCAAGGCGGAGAAAAGCTTGTCAACAAAGAACTAAGAACTGTCATTCACATAAGTATAACACCAATCAAATGTACCTAAAAATAAACATTCCTGTGATGCGTTGATTTGATGCGTGCTGGCGAACGTTATATTGTTCCAACAACTTACTGTACAAGTATAGATACATATAGGTTTGCTTTAATTCTCTTTCATATTAATATTAACGTTATCTTGTATTATTATTTCGCAGAAATTGATACCGACCCTTTAGATGAGATAAAAATAGACTCACATGGAAGTTTATTAATATAGTGTGCAATGAAGAGTAACTTATCTTATCTTGAAACATTTATTAAACGCCACAGCCACAACAAACAGAAAAGTTAGAAACACAACATGTTGAAATACGATTTTTTAATGATGAGAGTATTTCGACCAAACGCGTCGGGAAAGTAAACGCAGATTTGTATAGCATAGTGGCCGCGGTCTCTAGTGGCGGGTAGACGCACGCAACCCTTTCTTTTTCTATGAAAATCCGCGTTTACTTCCTCGATGCGACGGGAAAACTTGCACTTGGTACTCAGTACGTACGGTGGACGACACATCACTCTACCCATTTCCGGTCAGTCCTTGCTCAATTGCAAAGAAAATTTGACAAGAGTGAGAGAAGAAACGGAAATGGAGTAACCCGATGTGCTGTTGACTGTACAACCCCTGTCCCCTTAGGTCCGTTTCAGAACTCACTTCCAGTGCCTCAGGGTGAGACCTCTGACTCAATGTGGCCACTAAAAAGTCATGGCTGGCTGTGATTTTGCTCCAAATCTCTTGGCAAATGATTCAACCAACTCCAACGTAACCGTTGTAATAAACATTCCTAGCATGCCCCATCAGTTTTAATGCGCCAGAATATTTCGTGGACGTATACTGTGACGTCATAATGTGAAGATTAATTATATACGGTGCAAAGAACCACTACCGATTTGTGGAAGATACGTTGACACTGAGGGTGTGTAAAACCCTTCAAACTTCAAAACTTTATAGCTCACTAAGTGGATACTTGGTGACCCTTATACATTCCACTGCTGGGCAAAGGCCTCACATCAACTATGAGGTGAGGAATGGCATACTCTCAAACGAGGGCTCAGTGTGGATTGTTAAGAGGAGTGAGACATCCAACGGGGCCAATTGCTTAACGTGCCTTCCGAAGCACGGAGATGCTGGAAAATTCATCACTTTCGGTTGGTGTAGTGGGTCCACCCACTCATGCAGGGGTGGTGATTGCTCAATGCTCATCCGTTGCTGTTGCTACTGCTTCACAGGCTCCTCTATATCTTTAATTTCATTGAATTTAGGTCAAACTCAAACGGTGTAGTCAGAGGCACACTGATTGTTGCTTTCATGGCTGATAGTTTAGAAGACCACACTTCGCCTAAGACTTATGAACTTAACGTGGTTAGGGCGAACCTACCGCTGTTATACGGGTTTGCTTGGGTTTTCATCAGTGTTTTCCTTCACTGGAGAGATAGGCGCTAGCGGTGTAGCTAAAACTCTGGTCAGAGCGAATCAGTCTAGTAGGTGTACATTTTTCCTCAATAACCGTACGCCTTGTATATTGACATTGACATCACCAAACTTCCCCCACAGCTGAAGGTTTTGTGTGTCGACTGTCACGTTCACTCACGAGTGACGGGTTAATCTTATCTAATTAACATTACGAACACGTGAACTTGACTAGTTTAACTCCCAATAGGTTCAGACGTTGTGAAAAGACGGATAAGTATATGTCATTGTGAAATGTTTTATGAATAGCGACAGGTACATGTCGCTCTCGAATGTAAACTGAACACCTGCTTTAACCCCCCATTGCTAAAGACAGGCTTTACCTCAGCCATGAGGTGAAACCTCTGCGTATGTATGTTATCATATCATGCCTTACCAAGCCCCGAGACAAATCTAGCAACGAATCCAAGAAAACCTAAACGTACCTAACCTAACCTTTCGCGTACGAAGATGCCTGAAATATACATTAGGAAAATTCGATTTACGTGATGGTCACCCATCCCATATACCTAATTCAAAATATTTTTATTTAAATAGACCTGTTACAAGCGCTTTGAAATCGTCAATAAAACAAACAAAAATACACTTACACTTTTTTTTCTGGTTTTCCTATCTTTAGTAAGATGATAATGCATTATCCCTAATGCTAAAATAAAAATAACCTATCAAAATCGTAGTTTCATCTTAATCGAAAGTCAAATATTTGCAATAATGTTTCTTTCGAGTGTTTAAGGTATATGCCTAAACATTGGTGAAACCAACCTGGCTGTCAGGTATAACATACCAGAGAAATTCGTCCGGTCTGTTAATGGTCTCGGTAGCATAATTGGTAGTGCAGTCGCCCGGCTTGCGAAAGACGCGGGTTCGAGTCCCGCCTGATGCCAGGACCGAATGCCTTTTTCTGGTTTTCCTATCTTTAAAAATACACTTAATATTAGACTTCAATAAAATAGTAAAAATAATAAATAAATACACAGTATACAAACATAATGTGACTCAACCACCAGTGCCGGAAAGTTTCCGAAAAGTACTGGCAAGAAACTCAGCAGGAACTCTTTTTAATATGTTCTGTACAATGATCAAATGAAATGAAATGATGAAATTACAATATTGTAAATATGAGTACACATCCAGCTATACACAACAGTGTAGTGGGCAGGCCCTCCACAAGGTGGACCGACGATCTTGTCAAGGTCGCGGGAAGCCGCTGGATGCGGACAGCGCAGGACCGATCGTTGTGGAGATCTTTGGGGGAGGCCTATGCCCAGCAGTGGGCGTCGTTCGGCTGATATGATGATGATGATCCAGCTATATAATTCAAAGAAAAGAAAGGACAATGACGGATTTGTAAGGGGCAGTGGCGTCTTTTTTTTTTCTTGCGGCCAGCGACCAAACCTTGTTTTTTAAATAGAAAATATTGCAATAAACCAAACTTACTATGGCATGTAGACTCCTGCATCAGTCCGAACTGAGTTATAGGCTTTAGAAGTTTTTTGATTTTACAAACTAGATATTTTTTCTTTTGTGCGCAATTTTCGCATAAATCGCAACAAAATAGAGACATTATACGAGTAAACATTGTGTGTGATATTTTTCGCAAATGGAAAAATATCTTATATGTCATTCGTCTTTTTTTCGGGTGGTCATTAACCAAACCTTGCTTTTATGATTGAAAAAAGTGTAATAAACCATCTTACTATGGCATATAGACCTCTAAACGCAGTCTGAACTGATTTATGGGCTTTAGAAGTTTGCTGATTTTACAAAATGGATTTTTCCTTTTGCGATCAAGTTTCGCATGAATCGCAACTAAATAGAGACTTTGAACGTGTAAACATTTTGTGTGTGATATTTTAAGCAAATGATTTGAAATAGTGCAATAAACCAAACTTACTATGGCATATAGACCCCTGAGCTAGCTCAGTCCGAACTGAGTTATGGGCTTTAGAAGTTTGTTGATTTCACGAACTAGGTAAGATAAGATATACTTCATTGCACAAAAAATAACAATTAAATCAGAAATATCAATAATATTTATCCTTTCGCGAATAAGCTTCGCATGAATCGCAACAAAATAGAGACATTGTATCAACGTGTAAACATTGAGTGTGATATTTTGTCGAAAAAAATATCTTATGTGCCTTACGTCTCTTTTTTCGTGCGGCCATAATATAATTAAACCTTGCCTTTTTAATGCAGAATACTGTAATGAAGCAAACTCACTAAGATATGTATCTTAGCACAGTTTAAACTGAGTTACGACCATTAGAAGGAGTGACAGCGGCTTAAGGGCGTATTCGCCGATGTTCCACTTAATGTGTAAGTTTGCTCTTATCTTATGATTAAAGGTAAAATAATATCCGCTATCCGTTATCACGGAATATAACAATAAAATATAAAACCACATAAGTATCCTATACTTTCATCAGCACCAAGAAAGGGAGTGGTCTGGGAGTGGTCTTTCAGTCTCAACCGGCGCTCAATTTCACTATGTTGTTGCAGTTAATCAAAATGAATATTATCTTATATATTATTATCTTTTTTCCTCTACCCGTAGGTTGCCTGGATGAGATCGCTATTTATCTTACTAATAAACATGTTCTATGCTTCACCGCAACTGGTTGCAACTTTATATACTAAGTTGACAACAAGTAAAACAACCATTATGGCGTAAGTAATAAGACACCGTACACTTAGAGCAATTAGTATGTAACGTTGTCGCGGATGCGGTGCAAACAGTGTGAGGACGGGGAATGCTATTCCTCCGTGGCACAGTAATATTACTAATACGGAGGGTAGAGGAACCTTACTCAATGGCGTAGGCTACATTTGCTAGCAAGTTGTTTGGTTTTAAGTATGTACCTACAAAATGTAAATGTAGATTTAATGGTTAACTTTAAGAACTTGCCGTTTTGCTGTTTAGCCAATGAGTAAATTGTAAACAACCTGTTTATTTATAATAAAGAATTTTTAATTTTTAATTTTTAATTTTTATTAGCGAAAAGGCCGCCTAAATTGTGCATTACTTTCAATGTATTTCTAAACTAAGTTTTTAATGTTAATGTGCAAGAAAGAATATTATCTATCTATCTTATATTTAGCCTTAGAGAGGCTATGGTTGAGCAGATGAACTCAACGCGGATGAATGCGTTAAAAGCAGTGTCCGACTGGTGCGATCGTGACCTGGTTGAGTTTAACGCCAACAATACTCAGGCAAGACTATTTTTCGCCAAATAGAGTCCATTTATTTGACTCCTGCTTTCCCGAAGGCACATAAACCAATAATGGAAAGTTTTATCTTAGCCTGCGCCCACAACCTTGGTATCTTTCTGGGACATTTTCTGGGTAAGCCTGTTCCAGCAACGACCTCATCATGGCTAAATGGGGTCAAACGCATAGCCATGACCAATAATAAAAATATTTAGATGTAAAATCAGCAAACTTCTTAAGCCCATAACTCAGTTCAGACTGCGTTTAGAGGTCTTCATTGCTTTAGTAAGATTGGTTTTGTCTTCGCCTGACACACTTGAGCCAATTAAACTCTGTTTTCTTCTATGAACTTGGTATATTTTAGAATGTAATTACAATTTGTACTGTCCATCGCAATCGCAACGTCTGTCGTACGTAACTACTGTCGCGAGCAAAAAGGCAATGTCCGCGTTCCCCGTATGATGCATGAGCCAGGCCATACGGCCAGGGCCGTAGGTGACTGATGCTGCGAAGAATAGGCCCGTTCCTCAAGCCGAGGGACGAGCCACTCTACGACGCTCCAGCTTACGCGCATTCTCCACGAGCTCGCTGAGGCAAGTAACAGGGGCCACTGCACGGTTGGGGTCTTTCTCGATATCGAGAAGGCCTTTGATCGGGTGTGGCACCCCGGCCTGCTATTTAAACTCCTGACCACGAAGATGCCGTCAGCACTGATCGCCCTGATAGCAGCGTTCCTCGACAGCCGTAGCTTCTACGTCTCGGTCGAGGACAATGACTCATCACAGCAGCCGATACGCGCAGGAGTGCCCCAGGGGAGCGTCCTATCCCCCGTCCTCTACTCACTATACACCAACGATATTCCTTCTCTCGAGGGCCAGCTTGACGAGTGGGAAAAGGACATAACGTTGGCGTTGAACGCTGACGACAGTGCCTTCTTCGCGTCCTCCAGAAGCCAGGATGTGGCGGCAGCTCGCATGCAAAGGCTGCTAGACCTGCTGCCTGACTGGCTCGACTGCGGTAAATGCGGCAAAGACGACCGCCATCCTCACCGGGCACCAAAGGCCTTCTCGCAGAGTTAACACTGCGGGGGGAGAAAATCGCTTGGCAGCCTGTGGTCACCTACCTGGGCTGCAAAATAGACCACCGACTGACAATGACGACCGAAGTGACACGCGCCGTCAACTCCGCCAAGATGGCGGGCGCGATGCTCCGCCCCGTCATAGCATCTAGACTGCCGCTGCGGGCGAAGGTGGGCGTCTACAAGACCTACATTCACCCACGGCTCACCTACGCCGCAGCCGCCTGGTACGCCACCTGCCCGCAGGTCTTTCTCCGGGCCTCCCTCATGGGTCTCACCTAGAGCGGGCTTGACCGCGCCAAGGGTAGCGCACTGTGCAGTACACAAAACCAAGGATGGTAAAGTCATTTACCTAGAAAGATTACCGGGGGCAAGAGCATTTTTGCTCGAGGCCCGCACCGCCCACTGGGCGAAGACGCTGGGCCCACTGACGGGTGTCAGTCAGCCAGTCAGTTGGTGACTGAACAGGTTTATTACACTATTTTGAATTAAAAAAGCAAGGTATCATTAAAAGTCACCAGAAAAAAAGACGAATGACATAAGATATTATTCCTTTTGCGAAAAATAGCACTCACAATCTTTACACATACAATGTTTCTATTTTGTTGCGATTTATGCGAAAATTGCGCGCAGAAGAAAAATATCTAGATTGTAAAATCAGCAAACTTCTAAAGCCCATAACTCAGTTCGGACTGAGCTAGGGGTCTTTATGCAATAGTAAGTTTGGTTTATTGCACAATTTTAAATCATAAAAGCAAAGTATGGTTACTGACCACCCGAAAAAAAAACGAACAACATATAAAATTATTGTTCCATTTGCTAAAAATATCACATACAAAATGTTTACATATGTATAATGTCTCTATTTTGTTGCGATTTATGCAGAAAGTGCGCGCAAAAGGAAAAATATCTAGTTTGTAAAATCAGATAACTTCTAAAGCCCATAACTCAGTTCGGACTGCGTTTAGAGGTCTACATGCCATAGTAAGATGGTTTATTACACTTTTTTCAATCATAAAAGCAAGGTTTGGTTAATGACCACCCGAAAAAAAGACGAATGACATATAAGATATTTTTCCATTTGCGAAAAATATCACACACAATGTTTACTCGTATAATGTCTCTATTTTGTTGCGATTTATGCGAAAATTGCGCACAAAAGAAAAAATATCTAGTTTGTAAAATCAAAAAACTTCTAAAGCCTATAACTCAGTTCGGACTGATGCAGGAGTCTACATGCCATAGTAAGTTTGGTTTATTGCAATATTTTCTATTTAAAAAACAAGGTTCGGTCGCTGGCCGCAAGAAAAAAAAAAGACGCCATTTTCAGACATTGGCTTTTGTGCAGTAAATAACGATATTGTATAAAAAAGACTACTGCAATCAACATATAGTTGGGACTTACCCGACTCGGAATACATAGGTGGAACTAGGATCTTATTGAAAAAAACGTTACTCAATGTTGCACAAAGTTCAGATATATTTCATTCTTCATGAGTCGTACAATGGATTTGCAGTCCACTAATGACACGTCATGCTCCTACGCTTCTATTGGTCACAAAGCAACAAAAAACTATCAGATAAAAAAGTACTGTAACGATTCAATGAACTTTGAAATCTCCTTGACACGACATAATTGTCCATAATAGCTAAAAACTTAAGCTGATTTACTCAATCATATTATAATAAAATAGAGGTACCTATGTTATAGGTTATGTCAGTACTGATGAATTTGACCGTGTGAACTAGATAGTGGGATTAATTACTAGAGCGTAAACGACACAGATACATGTTGCGCAGTGTCGCCTCAAACTGTTAATACTTTGCTCAGGTGTTAGTTATGATTTTGGGTGCCACTTTTAGGACCTATCTACTTCTTTTTATTGAAATATCATTGGATTTACCTACTACTCGTAGTATTTTTAGCCACAATGACTGCTGACAAAGAATCGGTCGTTATTTTAGCCCACAGTTGACTCAGCGTGAGACAGGCGTAGCCAGTCGTATGCCATTTTAACTGAACAATTGCAAGACTACAATGATAAGTGGTGTGCAATGTCTCAACTTCTCAAGCCATAAATAGTTCTACATCAGCCGATTCCGTCCCACTGCAGGGTAAAGGCCTATCGATCGAATGACTTACTGCAAGGCATAAACCCTCTCCGTTTCCACTAGGTCCTAATTTGGGCTTCCTTCTGCCAATTACTCAGGAAAAGTCGGCTCATCTGAAGACAAGGTAGCTTCACGTCTTTAGGCACTCAGTCTGTGACCCTTTTAGAGTTCTTCCGGCATGCGACGAACGTGACAGGCCAGTTCTACTTTTGCTTAGCAGTTTTTTAAAACAGCTTAAATAAAAGATCGTCTTTAGGAGGGCGAGGGCTGGCAAGGAGTGGATGCGTCAAGCTGAGGATAGGGTGCCGTGGCGCGTATTAGTGGCTACCAAAGTCCAACAGTAGACCAATAAAGACTGATGACGATGTAATAAAGGAGATATGATAGTTTCAATTTCGTATTAAACGCATGCATGCGTCACACAGTACTCGCCGCCATTCCAATTTGTATAGGATGACTTCGTTTTATTGAATACCATGACGTCACATGATTAAGATTGGCTGTATGGCGCGTCCAAGTACTGGACGACGTTCCGTGGGCAGGCCCTCCACAAGGTGGACTGACGATCTGGTCAAGGTCACGGGAAGCCATTGGATGCGGACGGCGCAGGACCGATCGTTGTGGAGATCTTTGGGGGAGGCCTATGCCAAACAGTGGGCGTCGTTCGGCTGATATGATGATGATGATGTATCCAGGCAAATATAAATATTGTGATAATATTCCTGGCTCCAATAATACTTAATAAATCCTCTCGAAATAATTAAACAACATAAATTCTAAACAAACTGCTCAATTATTTGCTTATCTTATGTTGTTTTGTTACTCGTTGTTGTTTATGCGTCAGTTCTGCAGAACGAGGTACAGTCAGTGTATTGATATTCATGTATATGTGTAGGAGTGACTGTCCTTGGTATTTGTCTACTTTTAGATTAATAATTGACGTACAAACAAGATGCAATCTCTGTAATATTATAATACCTTTTTTCAAATTTTTAAGTTATTGGTGTGTGATCTCTCTGATGGATTATTTTATAGCTTTTTCAATATAATCCTTTTTTTATGTAAATAACTCCAATGTTTAGCACCCACCACGTTAGGTAAAAATAATAACTTCTCACTGTACAGTCCACAGCAAAAGCTTTTAACATTGACACTTATCCCTTAAATTAACACAAAAGATATAATTTCTAACTGCTTCATTTGGTTGGCAGTACATCAGTAGACAGTCAATATTTGCGGTTCAAATCTCATTAGTACTGTTAAACATGATTTGTCAAATAAACCTTATTTGTTTTTACTAAGCTGTCATTATTCAACGACCGCTTTGGTGTAAAGGTCGCGGGGATGAGTCCGGCCGTTACGCCCTCGATCTGGGAGGCGCCCAGCCGGGACGCCCATGAATTTTAAAAAGGCGTCGCGGACATACATGTTGAAAATCGTGGGCGTCCCGGCCTCGCGGGTACCCTGGGTCCTTCGTATGTAAATTATGTATTTTGCAGTTACATGATAGTTATTTAATCTTTTATTATTGCTATTTAAATTCGTTTCCATACAAACAAATATGCAGAAGTCACAGTAAAATGTTTTAAAGCGATTTTAACTCTCCTGTAAAACTATAGTAATTGAAGAATGTTTAAGGTTCGCTACTGGGGTCGGCCGGAGAGAAAATCTGTCAAATTTGAAAGCGATCGTGACAGCTATGGTCACACAGTGGTTGGGCCGTGCAATGCATAAATCCGGACGACCGTCTTGGTGTAATTGTTTAGAAGTCGGCTACTACACCAAAGGTCGCGGGTTCGACCCCCGCACAGTACAAACATTTGTGTGCATGAACATGTCTGTTTGTATTGGTCTGGGTGTTTCCTTTGTATAATAAGTATGTATTTACAAAAGAAAAAGTATTTGAGTATGTTTATCCGTTGTCTAGTATCCCATAAAAACGGAGTATAATTAACTCACTTGGGGCTAGATGGCGCTGTGTGGAATAATGTCCAGGGATATTTATTTATTTATTATTATTATAAATCGCGGCATGATAATCATTTGATGCGTTCACCAAAGATATTTTTATTTCGCCACCCAATATATTTCAGGATATAGGGCAAACAAAAGAAACTAACCAAAAATTTTATTTTATTAAACATACTAACAAGCGATTTATTGCCAATTATTTTTTTACACTATTATTGCAGAAGAACCCACTAATTAATTGGTCTTACTTGTAATGAAAAGCTGCCAGAAGCATTAAACGGAGCTATCTTGTTACTAACTAAAACGAGGAATTTAACAGTTGTTAACAGTTGAGACACTTTTAGTGGATAATTTATTTTAGATAATAACACTTGAGTAATACCTTTAGTCTCCTGTAGAGGCCATCCTATTTCTTGCTTTTTACGCTGAATTTAATACAGAATCCACCGTGATCCTCATCTTACTGGAATTGATCTACGAGTAGAGCATAGTATGAAAGGAAGTCTTTTCACACAGTTTCTGTCTGTTTTTACATAAGTTTTCACTATCTAAATGATAGTTGATGCTAATTATATTTTCTAGAACGTTTATACAGAACGTCTATACAGACGTATAGTTCATTCAAATTACTACAGGGAAAAGCTGTGTGCAAATAGCCAGTTAGAGATAAAAATGCTTGCACTGCCATTTTTCCATGGCTGACGTAAATATGATAATTCATATTTATGTCAAAGTTCTATCTGATCCATTTTTTTTTAATTTAAAATGGGTTTGCGTTTGACCTCAGTCTTGCCAGCCACGCTTACCCAAAAAATGCCTATTCACTCTTGCCTTTGCCTTGAAGACACCAAGGTTGTATGTATCCGGAAACACAGACACAGGGAGGGCGTTCCACTCCTTAGCGGTGCGGACCAGAAAGGAAGCACCAAACCACTTAGTTCGGACCGCTGGAAAGTCGACCACATGGAGATGAAAGCCCTCGCGGCGTCTTGTGGTCCGGTAGTAGAAAGTAGAGGGTGGTATCAGGTCATGAAGTTCTTGCGCACTCTCTCCGAAATACACCTTATAAAAAACCGATAGACAGGCAACTCTACACCGATGCTCCAAACTTGAGTTTGGTTCCAACGAGCGTCTCGTCACCTATCAGTCTCCTGGCTCTTCGGTCTACTGAGTCCAGTGCATCCAGCTGATACTTGGCAGAGCCATCCCAGAGGTGGCAGAAGTACTCCATACACAACCGAATTTGTGCTTGGTACAATTGTAAAAGCTGTTCCGGTGTGAAGTGTGTTTCCATTTCGAATAACTTGTCATTATGTTCTATTGCAATAACTATTTATGTTTCGTATAAGCAAACGCAAACTTTAATTTTTTTTGCTCGAGATCTCCATCCTAATTACTATGGAACGAGTGAAGTTTCTTTGACAGCCGTCTGCGCAGTCCCGCAAGTCAGTCTTCCACATGACGCCGGGTGAGTGCACGTCACTGCGTAAAGAATAGGAAAATGAAATGGCAACTAGTACGAAATTGTCAAACCCAAGAGAGCTTTTAATCAAGTGTACTTATAAATATAAACCTGCCATATAACTCTCATGGTGAATCATGATAAAATCATACGTTTGATAAATTATGCATAATGCATATGAACAAACAGTACGGAGGAAAAAAATAAAGTTGTACTATTTTCAACAAAAGACCCTATGTGCGCCTATTTCGTGTAAATTATCCGCGTAATTATAAATGTCATTTTCGTCAGAAGCGACGTGCGCTCACCTTGGGGACATGGGGGGGAGTGAGCTGCGACGGTGCGCGGACAGCTATCAAAGAAACTTCACTCACTCCATAGTAATTTGTATGGAGATTTCAAGCGAAAAATTCGGAATGTTTGGGAATTTTTTGCACAAAACTGAAATAAAGCAATGAAAAACAACTGATTGGCAATGCTTCTTTGATATCTGATCTTTACACGTTATTTAAAACACGTAAGTTGTTAGTTTATATGATGCCTAAACTTTTGAAATACGGGAGTGCGTTTTGCACGTTTTTAGGGATATTCTGATTTTTTTTCACATTAATCTAGTAAGTTGATCCATATACTGGAAGTTTGAGCTGATTGTGCAACTCTTTGACTACTATGACGATTTTTTTCGTGCCTCATACTTCATATTTTCCATATAAAACTTTAGTTTTCCCGAGAGCCGTTTTCCTGGTATCGCGCCTTAAAGTCATGTTATAACAACACAGCTGGTGTTGAAGGTTATGCAAGCCTTGACGCTTAGCGCCGGATAAGACATGTTTTAAATTGAAATGTATGATAATTTTGTGTTACTAACCTAACATAGCCACTCCAATGAACGTAAATAGTTTCTTATTTAGACTTTAGTTAAGTCATTAGATATGAAAATGAGTAAAAAGTAACTTTCTTAATAGTTTTTGAGTATTTTATCACCTACCTACGATGTACTGGTTTTTCGTTTCAGCAAAAATATCTGGTAGCATTGTAGGTTGTTTGGAAGAGATCGCTTTTTTAGCAATAATGCCGCCCAATCTATCAACGTTGATCTGTAATTCTTTACTACAAATATTTTCTTATTATTTGTGTTGTTATTCTTGTGAAGTGTGATATAAATATAGAAAAATAATGTTCTATCTATCTATTCTATCATTTAGGATGTAATTCTAGGCAAGGCTCCTTAACTAAAAAATTAAATCCGGTGGCCGCTTTCACTTACAAGCCTTAATTTTTAAACATAATATTGCTTGCGGTTTTGTCGCCTAATGCCTAGTTCGCAAAATGGCACTCGAGTCTCGAAAAGACTAATTCGTGAAAGGACCAGTTTTGAAAAGGACTAATTCGCAAAAATACTAATTTGCGAAATGGCCAACTTTTTCCAACGCATGAGAGCACACGCTTTTTCGAATTAGGCATTATGCGACTAAACGGTACTAACCGTTTAGGTACTATAGTTTCTACTAGAGATGGGCCGACTACGGTATTTGCCGACTAACCGACTAGCCGACTAATCGGTTTTCAAATTGCCGAATAGTCGGCCGACTAGTCGGCAATGCCGATCTTTCTCATGCTCGTCGTTCGGAAATCTTCGATTTTAATCGGGATCGCTTGGAAACCATCGCCGCGTGCGGCCGCGCTGAGCAGGTCGTCGCAATATAGACGACGAAAAATCTAGTTCGGCTCACGAGCTTCATTCGAATTGCGCTTTGCCTGTCATCAAACGTCATGAAGATTCATTCAAGTGGTGGCATCAGAACAGTTTCAGGTATCCTGAAATGGCACGTATCGCCAAAGTAAGTCTGTGTTGTCCTGCCAGCACTGTTTACAGTGAACATCTCTTTTCGGAAGCTGGCAACATGTATGAGCAGGAAAGGAATCGTTTACTCCCCGAACGAGCCGAAACATTGACATTCCTCCACCATAATTTGCCTCTAGTTAAGAAAAAAGAATATTTCTTTAAAAAATATATAATTTAATTATGTCTTTTCATTACTCATACTCTGAAAGTAGGTCATTACTGACCTGAGAAGCGGGCTGAAAGTAATACTTTTCATCCCTAAGGAGAATCACTTTCAACTGACAGCTGACAAATTATTAAAAAGTAAAACTAGTTATTTTTCACATAATTATTGAACCATGTTCCAACTTTCTATACAGCCACGATGTAAAATTGAAATAACTTAAAGTTAAGTATTGATTAGAGAATATTAATTTTTTAAATAACTTTATTATAATTCAGTTTCAACAATTTCTTTTAAATAACTTAGCTTTGAGCAAAATATTTTCCATTTTTCCAATGATGAAAATAAAAAATAATGGCTGAATAGCGGGCCGGCCACAGAAAAAAAAACAAACAAAATAGCGGGAAGGCGGCAATTCGACCTTCATTTATTTTTCTCATTTTTTCTTAAGCTAATTCATGTTTTTATTTTTACTTTCCTTGTATTCGTAATGAAAAGCACAGTGTTTACCTCGGGTAAAGACTTATTTAGTCCCTCGAACTATTGGCGCCCTCACTTCGTTCCGGGCGCCAAACCCCGTCTCGGGACTAGATAAGTTACTTTCACCCCTAGGGTAACAATGTACTATTGTTATTCTTCCTAGAATTTTCCTAGTTTTCTACTGAATCACAGACTGATAGCTAAGTTTATTTTTAGTATTATTTTTCCTTAAATTCAATTTCAGTGCCGATTCTAATCGGCACATTCTGCCGAATAGTCACCGACTAGTCGCCGACTACTGAAGATGCCGATTAGTCGGCTTTCCCGACTAGTCGGCGACTAGTCGGCCCATCTCTAGTTTCTACACTCACTGTTTTGTGTGAAGCGTCATACCTATAGTGCCTACGTGACACTGCGCAGATTTTCGTCTCCTGTCATAAAGTACAGAAGCGCCCACACCAACCTTTACAAAACCATTGCATAATGGGTCTTATGTCAAGAGCGTAAGGTACCAATATGTGAAGGTTGATAAGAGCGCCTCTGTACAAATCTAACCAATATTTCAAAACTTTGATTGCAATTATACGTTACAACTATAACAGTTTTCCGCATTATAATTTTCAATTGTTTTGATATGTTTATCCGATGTTTCCTTATTGCCAATATCTATGGGTTGTGTGAATAATAATTGTGTATTGTTGTAATGCTGGCTGCCAAATATTTGAAAGGGCTATGTACGTTGCCCTCTGATGGTGCCACACTGAGAAAAAGTTTCTGGCATTCGTTTCACAGAAAATGGGAATTTGATAATTGGATTTTACATAGAGCAAAACCTGTTTCCTCTTTTTTTTATTTTAAAAGAATCGAGTGTCCTCTTAACCGATTGCTGTCCATTTAAAGTGAACTTGGTTTGGTTGAATTGCTGGCGGAGGAAGATTATATTTTTTAATTTAAAATACTTTTCCTATGCGACCAACATGAAATGTATTGAAATTTTAAAACTACTGACAGTTGGTGCCGATAGCTATGGACACTTGATACTATTATAAGGAACTGGATGATAAAGTTCTAAGATAACAAATATGGCGAGTTCACCTGGGCGAAAGTCACCTGGATGAAATATTTCAGAGTCAAAATGATAAGAATAGGTACCACCTTTGTGCATGTGAACATAATGGAATAAACGCTAGACTACGCTGGTTTCACGATACACTCAGGTTTACATACATTACGTTATCGTTGAATATGGAAGCGTTTTCCACACGATTTTATCATGAAACTTGACAAACCACATTCACTGAGTGTTGACATTATACTGACCGCAACGAACTGGTTGATAACGATATATCTTGTAATGTTACTAGCGAGACTTAATAAGTGTATTTTAAGATACATTTGGGTAATGAAGAGACTATCTGGCCGCATCAAAGGTTCGGAGATTCGTTCCTGTTTCGTGCCATCCATTTTGTGTATCTGTTTTGTTATACATACATAAAACATAAAAGGCCTGTATACGTCCCACTGCTGGGCACAGGCCTCACCTCAACTATGAGGTGGAACGAGCCATACTCCAACACGCGGGCTCAGTGCGGATTGTTGGAGGGGTATAAGGTTAGTGAGCACTCTTAATGTCAGATGTTATCAAGCCGCCCTAAGGCCTCTGACTAGGCTTAACGACACACATCATAGTTGAGGTTTGAACATGGCTTGTTCCAAATGTATGTATGTTATGATTTGTTAAGTTCTTCTTGCTATTTGTGTTCTTCCCCTCACGTTATCAATTTGACAATAATCTTAATTGTTTTGTTATACCGGCCAATCACCTGCAATTGGTATCAATACAAGGCAATTGAGATACAAATACTTGTTAAGATTTAGTAATGCTACTGTATGTAAGGTTCTTTTCATAGCGGTAGGCTGGCCCCTTACCACGTTGAGTTCAAATTCCCTCGGTGAAATGTGGGCTTCTGAATGTTCCGTTCACCATGATGGCAACAATCAGTGTGCCTCTGACTAACCCATTAGGGGCGAGAGGTCCTGCTTGCTCGATTGCATAGAGATAACATTTGGCAAGAGTGAGAGAAAAAACGTAAATGGGTAGCCTGATGTGCTGTCGACTGTACAGCGCGACACAGAGATATTAAAATGAACTGGCGTTATGTGATATTATGCACTTTCAGAGCGTGAATGGACCTGTTGTTTTCTGTACGATGATATCTCTCTTTTGTTTATTTTTTGAACCAGCTTATAATTATATTTTATTATTGTTTTTAGCATTTTCCATGCAGTATCTTTCTAAAAAAATAAATAAATAAATTTTTAAAAAAATATTTCTTCCGAGTGTTAGAGGTGGATGCCTATAACATTGATGAAATCACCCTGGCTCAACATAGGGTAAGATATACCAGAAAGATTCGGCCGGTCTGTTAATGGTCTCGGTAGCATAATTGGTAGTGCAGTCGCCCGGCTTGCGAAAGATGCGGGTTCAAGTCCTGCCTGATGCCAACATGACCAAATGTCTTTTTCTGGTTTTCTTTAGACAGCTTATAATTATTTCGAAATATATGTTTTTATTACATCAGTCAACACATGTAATGAAAATCCAAAAATATAGTCCAGTCACAATGACTGTCGATTTGTTATGATATTGCTAAGAAGTAGGTACCTGTCAATAAGATATCAGCGTCAGTAAAAGTGACCCTAGAAATCCTTGAAATACAATAATTTACCTCCATGTTTTACAAAAAGAGCCGGTAAGTAGGTATCTAACATGCTATTATTCAGTTGCTTATAAAAATAGTAGTAGTCCTCGTTTGCCCCCTATAACATAAAAAAAAAGTTTTTAACATTTTCCATTTAAAACTGTATTTATATGTATATTGAAATCCTACTAATATTATAAAGGCGAAAGTTTGTATGTCTGGATGTGCCGTGTTGCTCTTTCACGTAAAAACTCTGGATGGTTTTTAATGAAACTATACAATAATGTTGCTTATACATCTGAATTACATATAGGCTACAATTTATAGAGATATAGTGTAAATTATTGAAAAAAATCAAGTAAAATATGAAAATGTACGCGGCATCACGTGGCATGACAGTTGATGATAGACGGCTGCTGTCATTAGCTTAACTATGGGTGCGTTCCGAATTAGAAGGGTTTAACATCGGAATAACATTTGGGCTACAATTTGTACTCGCTGGCTGAACTAAATTCCACGCGGACGAAGTCGCGGGCGGCCGCTTGTTGCATATAAAACAATTAAAATATTACATTAAATTAAAATACAATTACATATTATGTCTGTGGAGTCGAGTGTCATAATATACAAGATGATCCGAAAATCCACGTCAAGCGGGCACGAGGCGATAGGCTAGGTTATTTCCCATCCCTTTTCCGACTCGGCGTGTGTTGCTTAACAACAGCGATCGTCGCCGATCACTGTCACAACTGCGCCACGGGCACCTCAGTTAAGTTACTTGGTTAAGCAATAAGAATAATACGTTGAGTTCAAATACGTACGAAATTTCTAAAGTCATTCCCAAGCCCAATATTCGCATTGATAAGATTAAGAATACGATTAAATATTTCTCAATATTAAATCACACTAATAAACGAGAACAAAAACAAAGACACAATAACAACAAAAACAAAACAAAGTACCTGTTTCAATTACAAAGAAATAACATTGTGGATCTCAGTAGGAAATGATAGCGTAGTATTCCCCACAAGTACTATGACAAATACACAATTTGAAATCAAGTAGGAATCGGTTAAAGTCTATGCCAGAAAAATAATTATTAAACAATATAGGGTTAAAAGGATGTAAGGGATTCTATCACCACCTAAAGTTATCCAACGTGGTGCATCCTGTTGGCAAACGAACGAGTCTCTAGCGACAAACACACCAACACGCATTGGACCAGCGCGGTGGGTCATGGTCCAAACCCCCAAATATCATGCAAAGTCAAAAAGATATGGGGGAGGCGTTTGCCCAGCAGTGGGACAATATAGGCTAGGTAAAAAAATAACAATAGGGTTAAACGCAATCCATACAATACAAGGGATGCACAAATGAAGCGCTATAGAGCAAGCTATACTCAACGTTTCTCTGAAGTATAACATCAGAAATGAGGTTATCTTTCAGAGAACTAGTGTTACATAGTGACAGAGATCGCAGAATGAGTAAGCTGAAGTGGCAGTTACCTGGCCACGTCTTAAGAAGGGCTACTGGCCGTTGAAGCAGTGGGTGGAGATCGCGGATTGGCGAACGCAGTGTAAGATGCCCTCTAGCCAGATGGACCTGAAGACTGTGAGCCTGATGCTAGTATTCCTCATGATACTATCATGACTCCTCAAACGCTAATTATCAGGGCATTCATAGAGGTGGCCGGTGAAGAAGCACATTTGAAAAGGCCTATTTCCATTAGATGTTTCAAGTATAATTTGACCCCTTAGCCAAGTTGTTGTTCTTAATGACACCAATGGCATGATGACACTGTTTACTAACAGATAAAACTAATTAGAAGTTGGGATATGTCGTGTACCCTTGTACCTACTTTAGTTTTGAGGTCAACGATACCACGTTACTGTTAGTAATCACTCGTTGACTCACAATGTTTTGTCTTTCGCCATTTTACAATGAAATTGCCATATCTTCTTGAGTATACCATTTCACCCGATTGTGTAAATAGAGCAATGCTAGGTTGATGACTTCCTCATATTTGTTTATCTTTTAAAATAAAATAAATAAAAATGTGTTTATTAACCAAAACAGAAATATAAAGATACAATATTCTATGACTCCCACACTAGGCAAAGCCTGTCCCGTGGGGGTCAAGTTCCATAAGGTAAAACATTAAAGATGGTGGCTGTTTCTTAACTAATTAACAAAATTACAAAAACTAGATTAAAATATCAATGGACAAAAATATAAACGTGGGCCGTGTGTATGTGTGTGTGTGTGTGGGGGGGTGTGTGTGTGTTGGAATTTGTATCAGAGGGGAGCAAAAAATAGGAGATTCCTATCGTTCACTGCGTGGTATGATAGCTGTTCTCTCATTTCAGTATTTCTAAAGCTTTTTCTGTTTGCGCGTAATCCCAAGTCAACATGACGTTCACGATTTTTCTTTTTGCCTGGGGAAGTATTTTCTGCATCTTTGCATTTTCTGCAGCTGCTTCTATGGTTTTCATTAAATCTTTTAAAATCTCCTCTTTATTATAGTTTCTTCCACCCCGTTCATCTCACCAACTCCTGAAACACACAAATACGTCAAAAAGAAGTCCTTGTTCCTTTACTTCTGTAATAATGGCATTATCATCAATTAGATTAGATTATCATTACATTCTTAGCCGTCATGGCCCGATATTGATTTCAAATCTGTAGTTATTCATGTAGATCTACCAACGAATACGATCCTATATTAAAACAGCGTCGTCTGTAAATATGAGAAGTATATTATTCTATTTCAATTCTATAACAGAGGCAAATCTTATTTTAACAACTATACTTCAAAACGCAGCCCAAACAAAGGTACAAGTGTTAAAAGATTGACGAACAGAACCTTTTTTTTAAATTATTGACCTGTGTAACGCGTTTCGGACTGCGTCTCAAGGTATACTTGCCATAATAACATTGTTTAACTTTTGGAAAGTGTAACAGCAAAAAGAAAAGGAACCACTGGTCCTTGCAAACCCAGCATTGTTCTTTTGTTACCTGATTTTAATGGACTGAGTAGCATACGCGTCATTGCTCAGGTAGAACCTTTTTCAGGTAAACGTTATTTGAGTGAATTCTTCAAGAATCTCATCAACAGTGTGTTTAACAGATATCTCGAATGTTTGTGTCCTTCTCAAATATTAATAGATACTTCGTCCTCATTAATTCCGCTTATCGTCATGACGTCACCTGTGAGTCAAAGCGCCACGTCAAAACACTCACGTATGATGACGTAATATAATAAACATTTCCATCGCTGCGTAATTTGTAAAACTGATTATTTGGAACAACAAACCTCAGCTGTTATGAGTAAGATTCGGACTGTGGTGTTATTGTCTGCATTAGACAACTTCACAATATTTCGTATGCCATACACAATTTGGAGCGAGGCCATAGAGAGGCAGGTAGCCCTAGCGGTCTTCCTTGACATCTCTAAGGCTTTTGATAGGGTCTGATAAAAACCTAAATAAGCTTTTCTGCGTGCAATTCCTATCCGAAACGGGGTAGTCAGAGGCAAACTGATTATTGCTGTCATGGTGAACATATCATTCAGAGGCCTACACTTCGCCATGAGGGGCGAGCCTACCGTTATCCGGGTTCCTTGGGTTTTTCATCACCGGATAGTTAGCCGCAAATTGTACAATGAGTCAATGAACACAACCAAGGGATTTCAAGTTTCAGTTTTAAACCACTGGGCCACGACCCTTGTTGTTGTCGACGATGCTTGCCTTTCCTTCACAATGAAAAGTCCAATCGTTGTTGTCGGTTAGTCATCCGACCTTTATTAGGTTATTTCTGGAATTCCCCAGGGTACGGTTCTGTGCGCTACACAATTTCTGAGCCGTATGAGAGAAAGAACAATAATATCTCGTAAGTGAAAACAAAACTCAATCTTAATATAAACTGGGGGCACAAATCGTCGTAAATGCCTCGGGAATACTCAGGATAACAAATGCGCGTTGAAATACTGATCTGTCCTAAATTAGCCGTTGCGATCGTCCCACTGCTAGGCTTTCCTACCCCTTGTTCATGCTAGTCTCCCATAGTCATATCCAGCCAGTTCTCCGCGAAGACATACATACATACCATCACGCCTCTTTCCCAACGGGGTAGGCAGAGACCACTTCTTTCCACTTGCTACGGTCCTGACACACATCTTGCGCCTCCTCTATTTTCATGAGTCCTTTCATACATGCTCGTCGGTTAAAGGTACTCCTGACCTGACCCTTTCTGAGAACATCTTGAACTTTTCCAAGAAACGTTCGTCTAGGCCTTTCCCTTCCAACAGTTCCATTCACCTTCGTGAAGACATCCAGTCTTTTGAGAAAAATAAATAAATTACAGACTACCAAAAAATACGCAAGTTCTGTCTAATGTTGACGTCAGTTGATCGTGTAAGAAGCCATCTTGCAGTTTTTACTTTTCTGTTCATGTTTCTTTACCTCAAGGTTATCTGGAAGAGATCGCTTTTAGGTATACGGTCGCTAAATTGTACATTCTCAATGCCTGTAATTATTTTCTTTGTGCAGTAAAGTGCATCTTATCTTGTGAAGATGTCACAGAGGTATTTAATTATTGTTTCATTTGACAACTATCCGAAAGATCCCAACAATACATCTCATTCACATTGTCTTAATCAAACAAAGAACAATGACATTTTAATATCTGTTTTTATTACAATCGTCGATTGTCTTGCGTAGATAGTGGTGTTGTTTAATCGTAAGATCTTGTTGTACTTTTCTTAAGACATCATACAAATATAATATTTTATTCTCTTTTATTTTGAGGGGACCATTTCGTAAAGCGAATTAATTAAACCCAGTTAATACATTTTCCATTATCCGAGAATAGGGAAAATGCACTTGAAACAGATGAGATGAGATTTTTTTTTTCTAAAACCAGTTGTCTCTCCTTTCCAGGTGCACTTCTCGGAGCAGCCCCCCAAGGTGCACGTGATGCGGGTCTGGGCGTTCGCAGCTCGTCAAGCCAGGGCTGGCCATTGGGAACGGTGTGCATTAGACCGGGACAGGTTTAAGAGGAGGTGAGGATTTTTGATTTACTTACCGCCGAATTCACAAACGTCAATTAAAGCTAAGCACGCGCTCATGTTCTCGTAAAATGTCAATAGAACTGAACGGGACAGGTATACTTCTGGGATGCTTAACGTTGATTTGCGTTTGTGAATGCAAGGGTTAATCATTCTTGCCAGTGGTGCAGTTGTGACAGTGGATCGGCAACTATCGCCGTTGTAAAGCACACGCCGGGTCGGAAATGGGGTGGGTGACCACCCCGACCGAAATTTAGTGATGTGTATTTCGGGCATCTCTGTGCTTCGGAAGGCACGTTAAGCAGTTGGTCCCGGTTGACGTCGCTAGATGTCAGTCGTTAAGCGCCGTCAGAGGCCTATCATCTGACATAAAGGTTGCTCTCTAACCTTACACCCCTCTAACAATGCGCACTGAGCCCGCGTGTTGGAGTATGGCTCGTTCCACCTCATAGTTGAAGTGAGGCCTGTCCCCAGCAGTGGGACGTATATAGGCCGTTTATGTGTTATGTATGTTAATCATTCATTACCAGTGGTGCAGTTGTGACAGTGGTTCAACTATCGCTGATGTACTCGTAAAACACACGCCGGGTCGGAAATGGGATGGCCGACCACCCCGATCGAAATTTAGTTATGTGTATTTCGGGCATCTCCGTGCTTCGTAAGGCACGTTAAGCAGTTGGTCCCGGTTGACGTCGCTAGATGTCAGTCGTTAAGCCTAGTTGCCCACTAACCTTACACCCCTCTAACAATCCGCACTGAGCCCGCGTGTTGGAGTATGGCTTGTTGAGTCGAAAACTTCTTTTATCATTCCCACCACATTCCTCTTCCTACTACACTGACTCATTCACTGTCCAATCCATTCGCCTGTGGAATTCCTTGCCTTTGCCCATCAGGCAAGCCCAGTCCTTACCTATTTTCAAATCCCGAGTCAAAGCTTATTTCCTTTCACTATGATCGCCCACTCCTTTTCTTTTTGTTGTGCTGGTTGTTCGGTATGCTGCGTAATCCTTGTCAGTTGAATCTATGTATATATGTATGGTATATGTACGTTTATTATAAAATATTATTGATATGTATGTATATTTTTGTAGTAACTTTATTACTTATGTATCTGTAGTGTTTAGTTCGTATTTTCTGACCTTATTTCAATTATTTTATTTATATTATTATTATCAGTATTTTCCTCTACTATTTTAGCTCACCCACATTTATTTTATTTTATTCACTTACGATCCTCTACCTGAAGGTTGTCTGGAAGAGATCGCTCTCTAGCGATAAGACCGCCTAAATTGTACATTGTTCTCATTGTTGTTGTGTTATTTGCTTGAAATGTAATGTTTTGTACAATAAAGAATATCTATCTATCTATCTATCTATCTATCTTGTTCCCATAGTTGAGGTGAGGCCTGTGCCCAGCAGTGGAACGTATAGAGGCCGTTTATGTTATGTTATGAGGATTCATTATGAAGCCTAAGGTCACCTAAGAGTCAATTGCATGAAAATTGTACGTCGAAGAAAAATCCAAAGAAATAATTAATTTCTCATACAAAGTAATTCACAAACTTTTTACTAAGCCTAGATAGACCAATCTTTGGTAGGTTGAGATGAAATAGTAGATATCAATTAAGATTAATTATCACGTAAATAATTGTATGTTGACAAATTTTGTATTTTTGTCGATAAATATTAAAAAAAAATACAATTGGTGGATTTAATGCCTGGAGGCATTGACTAGGTACCAGTCAACCACAAGGCATAACAGAGAATGTAGGAAGTTTGGGCTGTGCAACTTGCTAAAGTTATAAAAAGGAATGAGAGTGATTTATGTTCATTAGACACATTAGAATCGATAAAAATAACTTCGTTGAATCTTGTAAAAGCAATAATGTATGTAAACTTTTCTACATTTTTTGTAGTAAGTACCTACTCATTTTCTTACACAAAGTGGTAAAATTGCCTTCTCCGAAATAATACTGACTACTTACTTTGTTATCTTCTAAATAACTGTTGGAAAGTGTTTTATCACCGATAAGAGTATCAGCCCATTGCTTCATATTGCATAAACTTTGATCGATGTTACAAAGGTACTGTTTACCCAACTTTTACATCTCTAAATATAAAAATGGATTGCTGTTCGTTAGTCTCGCTAAAACTCGAGAACGGCTATACTGATTTGGCTGATTTCGGTCTTGAAAGAATCGTGGAAGTTCAGGGAAGGTTTAAAAGGTGAACAAACATGGGAAAATGCTAGGAATATAGTGCAAAACCACAATTTAGTTTTCCCTTAGCAATCGCTTCTGCTTGTCATGTGACACTGAATGTTTGACGATGGAACGAAGCCTGTCGGGACAGCTAGTTCTTGATAATTAAACAGTTAGTAGCAAAAAAAACATTGTTTTTAACTGAGGTCGAAATTTGAAACAATTATTGTTGAATCGCTTAAGTCTACCTACTATATTGTTTACATTACCGTGTCATGAACAACAGCCTTCATACGTCCCACTGCTGGGCACAGTCCTTAGCTGAACCACAGAATACTAGTGACCGTACCGTACCATGATCGAGTAAAAAAATGCTTATACATTACGTTTGTTGTATGGGAGCCCCCTTTTGGTATTAACTTCATTTTTATTTAATTATTTATTTTGAAAGATAATATACAACTACATATTATGTGAACATTTCAAGCGTCTTCCTAGTTACCGTTATGAATGAGCAAAAATACTAAAAATAAATACGTTTATTGTATGGCAACTGAAATACATGATTTGTGAAAATTACCGCTTTTTAGCTATCACGGCTTACGAGATACAGCCTGGGTACAGACAGACAGCGGGGGTAAAAGATATTACCTAAAAGATAGTAAACCTTAAAAAAGGGACCTAAATATTGAAGACAATATAATATTAACAGTCAATACATGCATAACTTAAAAATAAACTAGACATTCCACGAAGTAAAATCCATAATTAATACGTAAACAGAGCTACGAGTAGGTACGAGTAACGTGAGTAGCACAACACGTGAGCCCGATAACCCGAATTGAACCCGTTTACCGTTGTTTGGTACCATACTGTTTGTCTCAATTACCGACTTATTTTTCTATAGAGCAACTATAATTCTTGCTTGGTATCCTGTTATACGCTTGATCAATCCCAGAGGGCAGCACACACAATACTGTGAGGTCTCAAGATACGGTTAGTTCGTACTGCGTGGATAGGAACATTTCCAATAATGTTAGTGGAAATGACGGTAGTAGTCGAAACGTCGGGTTAGAAAATGCAAGAAAATTATAAGACTGCGAGTAGAATCCGTAAAGTTGTTTTATTTCGATGTGTAGTGTTCGCGTAAATATTAGAAAACAACTATAATTCCTATTTCAAATTATTTATTTACAACAATTAATGATTGGCAACAATCGCTGTTGAAGTAACGCACACCCGGTACGGGTTTGTGATAGGTGGCCACTCAGACAAAAATTGTGTGATGTACTTTTCGAGCATTGCCGTGCTTTGGAAGGCACGTTATGGAGTTATTGGTCCCGGCCGACGTCGCTAGATTTCAGCAGAGACCAACGGAGCGTTATTATAAGCAACCTTATCTGAATATTCTAACACAACTGTCTCTAGTTGCTCTAGTAACTGATCTCCTAGTCTAGAAGCTCATATGTAACCTGCACTCTTCATTCCAGGATCGCGGATGTAGACATGGCAGTATCCTGGGTCCTGAAGCCTCAGCACCGACGCAGAGTGATGTTCCAACGATTCATGCCGTGGTGGAACGCGATCAAGAGGAAAGAACTCGCCGAGAAGAAGCAGAAACAAGAAGAAGAGAGACTCAAAGCGGAAGCTGAGAAGCTACTAGAAGAAGAAAGGTTGAGAGAAGAGGAGAAACGGCTGGAAGAAGAAAGGCTGAGAGTAGAAGCTGAAAGGAAGATGGAAGAAGAGAGAAAGAGAGTAGAACACGAATTATTACTAGCAAACCACAAGACTGCCGTTGAAGCTTTTAACAAAATTCGCAAAATAAAACGCATCGGCAGAATCAAAGGCTTGGGCCCAAATATCGTCAAAAAAGATTTAACTAACGGTGTCAATGAAATCAAAGGAAAGAAAGTAATCATTAATGATGCTAAAATAAATAATGAAAGTCATAATGATATTAAAGATAAACTAACCGGTACAGAACTAATAGATTACAATGATAAAGTTGATGAATCATTAAGCGATGCTAAAATTAATCAAGATATTGAAGTGTTAAACAATAAATTCAGTGATATCAAGTTGGAAATTCAAAGTGAAACTTTATCAGGGACTTGACGCAGAATTCACATTACAGCTATATTCTTATAATGTGATTCTTTAAAATCACTTAAAATATATAAACATGATATCCAACTTGAAATTCATCGATAGGAAATTCTAACAGATCCAAAAGTCAAATATTTTTCAAGATCCCTTTAAGAAAAACTCAATATCACTCCGAGGGGGCCTTTTATGCCGCAGGGGCTGAGGACCCCTATTCAAAATTACACCTCTTAAACGGCCTGATAGACTCTTTGAGGTCGAAACCTGGGGTTCGTGGCATTCTGTCCTAAAGGAATTCTGTTGAGGACCGCGGGCATTATAAGCTGCTACAAACAGAAGATTTTCTACTGGGTCTGGTTTCGAGGGTATCAAAAGGAGCCACCATATTGCAACGCCAGTTATGGCAGTGAACAGAGGACTATCACGAAGATTTGATGCTCTTTGGGGTAGAAAAGTCAGGGCAATAATGGATGACCTGGTTGAGGGATTTTGGGGGATGCAGGCCGCCGTCATCTGGCCATTCGATAAGCAAATGATGATAATGAATCGTAATATTATTCTTGCAACTCTTGATAAAGCTAACCCATCTAAAACTTTAATTTCCAAAAAGATTCTATTGGTGAATTTCAAACACACAACACGAGCCTTAAAAATCGCAAAAACATCTTACAAATAATAAAAGAAAAAGCGCATTGAGTGCCTCCTTGCGTGAAAAAACTGCAATATAATAAAATATTGATCTAACAGTAAAAGGTCCGCCACTCGCCGCTAGATGGCACTGCATATATTGTATGTAAAAATGTATTCCAAAAAAGTCTTGCCAATTTATTTATTTTTGTTTATAATTTGATTTACTTTTTAACGTATTTATTCAAGGTTAGAATTAAACTTGTAAATAACGCTCAAGTATAAAATCCAAAAAAATAACAATGACTATTTTATCATTTTTGATGTTATAATTTATTGTTGATTTTATGGCATAGATTTATTAGTGCTATTTTTTGTACTCTATGATTTCATGACACCAACACTCGAATTGACAAACATAATTTAAAGTTAAGCGCCCCTTTCAAACTTATGCTGTCTCGTACGGTTTCAATAGAACTGAAAGTGACAGCTATGTTCTTTGTGCGTTTGGGGAAATTGTGATATTTCTGGATAGCAAGACCGTCTTGAAATGTCGTTTATATAATAATCTTCCCATTTGACAAACATTTTTATTATGAATCCTGGTCTATTTACAATATGCTGCGTACCTATAATGAGAGACAACTTGCTCGCTCATATTGAAATCTGATTCGAAAATGACAAAAAAAAACAAAAAAGCTTACTTCACCTCGGTTAGGATTCAATGTGGAGCTATTCTGTAAGTTTATTCCATACTCGAATTCACCTGTCAAAAACTCATAATAAAATGCATAACGTCATAATCTCGATTAACTTAATAGCAGATTTCACTGTCGAGATTCGGAATGAATTTTCAGAATCGCTCAGCAGTATAGCGATTGCGTTAAATCATTTTGAAACTCGAACGCTGTATCTGTGAGGTTCAGAAGTTGAGTGAGATGATGGCAATACGCTTATTTATTGATCCCAAAGGGCTAGCCAATAACTTTCTAGCCGTAAAAATGTGGGTTATTAAAAAATTCAAATCGTTTGTTGTTTAATTCTTTTTAAATCAGCAAATATTCGCTTGGAAGCACTTTTATCAACAGAGCAAAAAGTTTAAAAAAATAATTGGTACAAGTTTATTCCAATAATTAAGTTGAAATAAACCGTCATTCACTTTAATAACATTCATCTAGTTTAAATTGTTTTGATTTTTGCTAGTAATTTTTTGGCAAGCATACTGATTAAGAATCTTCGTACTTTTTTTGAAACCGGTCTGAAATCGATATCGTTTATGTAACTTTTTATATATATTTTGAGGGCATAAATGAAAAAGAAAACAGCTTTTATGTTTTTTTAAGCGTTTTAGTGAAGAGAAAAATATGAACTCTCAATAATAGTGTTTTATTGATTGAGTAATTTATTTATAGATAAAAAAGTATCTAAGTTAAAAATATATGGGGATGCTAAGTGCCTGCTGTAAAAATATAAATATTGTCCTAAGAGACTGATGTGTTTAGGAAAAAAGAAAAAACTTGTAAGTGAGGGTAGTCATAGAAAGACATTGGATTAAAAAATATTATAAAAAGATTGATAAATTGTAAACTTCCCTTTTTTTGCATATCAAATTCTCAAACGTCAGTTTAAGTTGAAAAAAATGTTGCCATCTCTTTCGATGGTGAATTAAAAATTGAGTGTTTTTGAAAATATTTTTTAATCAAATGCATTACATTTTAGTTTTATTTGTTCAAACAGCACGATTTTTAAATTTTCACTAAGTAGATTCTACATGGCATAGTTTTGTTTATTTACATCGGCAATGGAAATAAATGAAGAAAAATGAGGAAATTTATGGTATAAGAATGGAATGTTATGTAAAGTAAGTTGATCTTAAACTTAAGTGATGGAATACAGCCTCCCTGAAAGCACCTCTGGACGAATCTTTTTGAAATCATAATGTATGTATTTCATTATAAGTTTAAGAGACCATTTTGTGATTTATAATAATGTGTATGATTCATTGAAGTGTTTTTAAGGCGGCTTTAAAATTTTAAACAATATGCTGTTTTTTCCAAAAATGATATTATTCATACCTATATTTACTACAGTACCACTGATGTTAGAAATACATTTTGACAGCTGAACGTGTCATTGGAAATTAAACTTTAATCCAATTAAAATACGATTCATGAGTTGTGTCTTGACTTTTGAGCCTGACAGATCACTTGACCCCTTTTAGCATTGCATAAAGTTCAATTTCCAATGACACTTGCAGATGCCAAAGTGTATTTCTCAAATCAGTTGGACTTTAAAGATAGTTGTAAGTATTTTTAAACTCCATGTCCATTTACAAAGCATTTTGTTTTGTTTTTAATTGTAATTATTAATAAAATAGGTCGTCACAATGAGTTACAAAGATGTTTGTTTGATTAATAATATTACAACCAAATATTCTTGTTTTATAGTTACCTGAAAATTATTTAGAAGTGTATAGACGTTGTAAATAATCTAGAAATAGAGTAGAACTATAATAACGCCTACTAAAGGTAAATTCTTTTATGTTATAGTACTATGGGTTTGGTTAAATAAAAACAAAATGGTCCAAACAATGCATTTTTATTTTATTATTTAGTCACCATTCAATAAATAAACACAGGCACATTTTGGATAAACACATAACTACAGTTTAAGGTCTTTGTTTACACTCTTTCAAACGGAATAAATATTTGCATGAGAATAACTACCTAATAAAAGTACAGTATCAAATTAAGTGCGTGTGAGCAAATGTCTGAATTATTTTTTATTCATCTATAACACAAATACAATTAACTTGTTTTAGATTTTACTAAACGCTTCAAACGACATACGACTATTTATTCTTCGTAGCACCTAAAACTGTGTCAAACCGTAAATAGGTACGTTGGTAGTAGTAAATACTTTGTTAGCCCAAGTCATTTTGAAGCTGACTGTTTCAGACAAAAGGACATCTTATTTCTAGGTCGAACGTAGTTTTTAGCAATCCACGATCCTGCCATCTATTGCCATTTATCTGAATTCAGTTTTAATTTGCATTCCACGTTGTCTTACGTGGTCTTACTATCCGATAACAGATGGCGTAAGCTGTATTTCTTGTCCATTCACCACTAGATGGGGTTCTACTATTTGGGTGTAGAAGTGAATTCCCGTCTTTCATCAAACGGCGGTAGACCAAAGAGTTCAGGCTGAAAGTCCAGCAGAGATCGCAGCACTAAGGTTGCTGATCGCGTTTGATCCCGATCAAGTCTCGGATCTGGCACCATCACCACCTGGAATTAGTAATATACATACAATGTGCTGAAAACGTTATGCAATCCTAGCGGGACGTACACAATAACACGACACGACGTCGCGTCGTGGTTATCTAATATGAGCAAGCGACATTCTCACGACGTCGTGTCGTCCAATTGTGTACGAGCTCTATCTAACATTTTCAAAAGTAAGCAGTGTGATATTTTTTGAAGCACCCTGTATATCCGCGAATCCTATGTTTTAGGCTACATTCCCGCCAGAAATCTCAACTTGATGGCTTACCCCCGAATTCACAAACGTCAATCAACGCTAAGCACGCGCTCACGCTCATGCTGTCCTGTAAGATGTTATCAGCTATGCTATTCCGGTGGTCGCCGACACTCACTTCGCTTGTGCGAGTTAACTTTAAAATTCCATTCCTTCGCGACGGTCGTCGTTTGAGAGAAAAGAACTAAGCCAAAAATCATTTTTTAATTATTTACATAGAAAATGAGAGAAAATACTAATTCAAAGTAAAGCGTATTGATGATTGAGGTGAGCGTGAAGCGCCGAGATGTGAAGTGATGTTCGATGTGCACCGCCGGAATAGCACGGCAGAACTGAAAGGTACAGCTGAGGACTCCTCAACGTTGATTTGCGTTTGTAAATTCGGGGGTTAGGGTTCGAATATGCCCCAGGGGCTATGAGACTTTAAGCTGTCTCACGATATCTCATTTGATTGTTTTTTAATTATCCACGCAAAGAGTCTATGGCATCGAGCTCACATGCGGATGAACCGATTATAATTAAGTTTTTACGCATACAGGATAATTTAGATTTTTTGCGTGTACCCAAACGACAAGCACGGTTGATCTATTTTAAGTTTTAATGACTATCAAGTGGTTTTTAAGGAAAAAATAGGTATCAGACCAGTGTTTTCTATAAAGTTCAACAAGTTATAAAATGAATCGTTTTGACATGACCATTTGACGTGGTTTGTCGTGGACCAACCCAATAGCGTGGTAAAAAATTGCAACCGCGTGAATAAAAAGCTCCACGAAGCATTAAAATACACAAATATTTACAAGTCTTCCTTCAATATTATGATGTTTACGTATTTGACATTGGCAGAATACCCTCGACAGTGTTGTCGAGGGTATTCTAACGACACAGGTCGTTTAGTAAAAAAATTGTTTGACTTTTACCCACGAATTCACGAACGCAAATCAACGTTGGGCATCCCTCAGGAGCACAGCTGGCCCTTTCAGTTCTATTGACATTTCACGGGACAGCATGAGCGTGAGTTGACGTTTGTGAATAGTTGGCAATAACTTGAAATTTTTGAATTCTCCTTCGACGAAATGTATCAAAATACTTATGTCTAGAAATACCTGCATACCGGCTGCGACGGCTGCTTCCACCCCACATGCTGAGTCTTCGAACACCAGACACTGCCAGAAATATGAAGTAAAACAATGCGATAAACAGGGATACTTAAAAGGATTTTTTAAGATAGGTAAGTCGACAAAGAAGCTAAAAGTTATCCTTTGTCATGCTGGCTTATTTTCTCGTCACTGAATAGAATCATGCGTAAATATAAATTCACGGTCTAAGTCCGCCAATGGATATCTGTGTTCTGACACCATTAAGAAGTTCAAATCACTGTGTCTCTCAATAACCATAGGGATAACCAAGCCTCCTTGCCCTTCAGGCACTTTAGGGTAAATTTGTTCGTTTTTTTTAACTTAATTTTCTTCTTCAAAAATTATAACCCATTCTTTTATAATTGCGTTGCTTTAATGTTGTCAAATGAAATCTATTGCATGCCGTTGTTCCCTGTAAGTAAGGCTTCATTAAGCATTGTTTTTGCTGAAATTTGGAATCCTGGATCATTGTATTAGTGTAAGTCTTGTTGGTGACCTAATGAATAAATAACTAAACGTGCGAACTGCCTGACACTGAACACCTTATAATGACCCGCTGAAAACAAAGCTACACGAGCAGAATAACATGAAGGGTAGGAGTCACGACCTACTATTTACATGCCTATCCGACAGCGTGGATACTTTTCAACTCTTTTCAAATACAATGTGATCACTAATCAGCCTCTAGCACATTGGTAATAGCTAGGTTAGGTACCTGTATAGGTTTGGGCTTATCAGGAAACCTTGCTGCAGCCACTAGGTAGATATCAGGGTGCGGTTTCCCGCGGTCTACCTCCGGATCGCTGGCGCTCACCTGCAACGGAGATCCAGTTGAAGTTACAATTATACCCTCAGTTTGTGTAATGATTCGAAAAAGAATCTTTAGTAATTAACTTTGTGATCAATATTGAAGAAATGGAATGGAGCCATCTTCACCGTGGTTCGTGGTTGCGGGTCCCAGTCCAGTAAGAGCATGTGCGGTGTAAGTCAGTGGACTGGAGTGTGAGGGTGCTCTTCCCGCATTGCACGGCATACACCGATACGGTGGAAGTGCCTGCATACCTGGCCGGCTTTCGTATCATCCTTTGCTTGAGGGTTGGCTGGAGAAGGGGCCGTTAAGGCCAAGCATTGGAGGCGCAGCGTGGCTGTGGAACCTTGTTAGAAAATCGAGTGTCACCGAAAAAGTGCCGAGGTCGAGTACTGTGGTGTTTTAGGGATATTAGTGGAGGTGGATAGTGGAGGTGGAACTACCAGATTCACTTAGGATGGAAGCTAGCGGATTAGCACACAAGGGTGCTCTTACCCCTACTCAATGGGCAGTCAGCTCTAGGTGTCCCGTAGTGGCAGGGCTATAAGTTCGGCAACCTTCAAAGGAACTTAGTTTTGCGCCATATTGCTCAACGTAGGTAATTGAGTATTATCCAAATAAATTATTTTTGTTCTTTTTTCACCATGATCTTTTGCAATAACCAAAAAAGGGTGGACTAGTGTAGATGAGGGCTGAAACTACAAAGGTACCTTATGATCAAAAAGGCCGAACAGCTTAGGGCGAGCTGTAGCGTGCAGCCTGACTGCTTGCTCCGTGGAGTTGGTGGCGAGGGCCATCGGGATCTTGTAGTCGTGGAAGTGGGTCAGCAGACGCTCTGCTCCTGGGGAGAACAGCTTTAAGTCTACCAGTGCCTATCATCAACAGCTACATGACGGCCACTGCAGATCATAGGCTTCCCTTATAGATAACCAGGGCAGGAATCGATGGGTAAAGCTAAGAGGAGATGCTGAGACCTTTTACTGGTGCGTTCTTCAACGGATTTTCTCATAAATGATTCGATCTCGAAGCGAAAGTGGTATAGTTAAGTTTTAAGAAATCTTACATATTAGGCAATGTTGAAACCAGCCACTGTGAAGCCTGCCTGTTGCAAGTTTTACCGGGATTCAAATTATCGCATCTTTGTCCAAGAAGACCTCTCTATCTTTTCGCCCCAATGCAGTGCGGGATTCTAGCAGAAACACTCACTGCCCAGGGATCTTAATGCTCCCCTGAGTAAAAAGTGCTTTGCCTTCAGTAGGGTCATGCCAAGAGTGTGACCCATGGCTAGAGGGAGGTTTAGCGACACGATACAAACGAAGGTAGGCACAGGAGGTTGCCACTTATCCTCACCTCTCTGCAGAGGAGCAGCCGGCAGCACCTTCTTAGCCAAGTCTCCCAACTGCAGCTCAAACTCGTCAGCTGATATCGGCATTTTGAGCTCCTTGACCACCGTCAGGCAGATCTCTCTGTCTGTCACTCCATACATCTGAAAGAGAAAGCAGCTTTGTGACAACAGGCAACAGCCTGTAGGTAAACATGACTGACTTACAAGACTTCAAACTAAGCTGGGCTTGTACAGCGGCATTCAAAATGGTCTTATGCCAGCAGTATAAGGTCCTTATGTAAAGGTGGATGTGAACGCCTCTATACTATGATGAGATGAGAGGCAGACCCCCGAATTCACTAAGCACGTGCTCAAGCTCATGCTGTCCCGTAAAATGCCAATAGAACTGAAAGGCACAGCTATACTTCTGAGGGATGCTCGACGTTGATTTGCGTTTGTGAATCCGGGGAAGAGGCTGATACCTTGAGCCCATGCACTTAAAAAAGTTGTTGCAAAGTCCAGCCTCGGATAACACGCTAAGTTAGTCCTGGGTGACGTCGCCAGATGTCAGTCGTTAAGCCTAGTCGAAAGCCTTAGGGCAGCTCGATAAGATTTGACAGTTGTTAGGGTTTGTATCCCTAGAACAATCCGCTCTCCCGCTCAGTATGGCTTACGCCACCTCATAGTTGAGGAGAGACCTATGACGGAGACAGTGGACTACGATAGGCTTATGTGAAGAAACTGTTCAAAATTCATAGCTACCCTAATGCGAAGATCCTTTGTATATTTCTTTCCATATTTTTCACAAATCTGCTTTATCATTTTGTGGTACATAACTTCGGAATCTGAAAACAGAAATTATAAAATACCTGCTCAGAGTGCATAACATACACAACTATCGCGCGTTTACGCAGTATATAGGTAGTGAGTGAAACTCACATTATGCACTCTGAGGGTCATAAAGGGTGTCCCAAAATTAACGCAATATTTGAATTAAATAGAAAACACAGTTTTTAGCCTTTTGATTGTAATTTTTTTATTGATTCATAAAGTACATAGGATAGGGTTATTTATGGAATAACACATCGGGCAAATGGCCTTCGCGGCTTTGCATACACATACGCACTCGTTTGTCGAAATTTTCCATGACCGTTCTGCATAAATGTGGCTGAATTTCGTTGAAGCACATTTTCACCTTGATGGCTTTGTTAATCGCCAAAATTGCCGCTTTTGGGGTTCTGAAAACCCACATGTGACTGTCGAAAAACAAATGCATCCACAACGTGTCACAGTTTGGTGTGCATTTTGGGCTGGAGGCATAATTAGACCACACTTTTTTGAAAATGAGGCTGGTCAAGCAGTGACTGTTACTTCTGCTCGATATCGCGACATGATAACACGGTTCTTTTTGCCGAAATGGGATATTGGAAATTGGAATTGGATATTGATGTGGCCAATATGTGGTTTCAACAAGACGGTGCCACATGCCATACAGCCCGTGAAACACTTCAATTATTGCATGAGACATTTCCAGGTCGTGTACTCTCGTTTCGGTGATCAGAATTGGCCCCCTAGATCGTGTGATTTAACACCATTAGATTTCTTTTTATGGGGATATCTAAAATCACAGGTCTACGTCAACAAGCCCACAACTACGTGTGCATTAAAGGCGGAGATTCAACGTTGCATCAACGAAATTCAGCCACATTTATGCAGAACGGTCATGTAAAATTTCGACAAACGAGTGCGTATGTGTATGCAAAGCCGCGGAGGCCATTTGCCCGATGTGTTATTCCATAAGTAACCCTATCCTGTGTACTTTATGAATCAATAAAAAAATTGCAATCAAAAGACTAAAAACTGTGTTTTTTATTTAATTCAAATCTTGCGTTAATTTTGGGACAGCCTTTACAACGCAGATAGGTAATTCAGTTAAGTTATTTTTACAAAATGGTGAACTCTTTTTGTCGCTTATTAACTAGTGCCACAAAACGACGCCACTCACTTGTCATCTTCCTAAACCAGAGACATGGTCACTCACTATGGGCCTCGTAAGAAGGCTCAAAGTCAAGTAGATGCTCGGTGTTGATTTTTGGTGTGACTCCTGCTGTTTAGCCTCCGATGGCTTTTACAGCTTTGCCGGACTGTAGGCTAAGGTAGAAGGCTCTCAACCCTAATATATAAGTAACGAGGTAAGGGCACCCCATGATAGGGTGAGAACCTCGACTTAGGGCGTTACTTGGAGAGGGTAATCGGACATATTTTTAGGGAGAGAATCGACCTGGCACGTACCGGTATCTATTATCGGGACGAAAAGGTTGGGGACGCGACGCTGCTCGGTGTTTCGCTAAGAGATCGAATCAGAAATTTGGAAATCCGTAGGAGAACTATAGTCGCCGACCTTGCCCAGCGTGTTAGCATGTTGAAGTGGCAGTGGGCAGGGCACATAGCTCGGTGGACTGATGGCTATTGGGGCCGGAAAGTTCTCGAGTGGAGACCATTCGAGGCCTAGCGCAGTAACGCCCGCCCGCTAGGTGGACGGATGACCTCATAAAGTTCGCAGGGTTTCAGTGGATGTAGGCTGCCTACAACCGGCCGCTCTGGAACTCTATGGTGAAGGCCTATGTTCAGCAGTGGACGTCGTATGGCTGCTGATGATGATTTAGAAACTAGGCCAAAGAAACAATGCCTCATACAAACCAAGTTGTCTTACCAAGAACAGTACCGTCTAAATCGAACAAGCAATGGGTGACTTTCTTGAAGTGTTTCGTGCTGAAGAACCTTTGGTACCCCTCATGTACTGAGAGAATATCACAAAACTTCGCCAACGTACCCTCCGAGACATTGTGGTGAAAGGTAATCTTTGATAATTTGTAAATGATTATTGAAATTTTGACCAACTCACATCATGCGTTTGAAATTAACGGTGCATTGTGACAGCTGTCAATGTTTTATTGACAGTATTCGTATGTCCAAGACATTGAGCTCACAGCCAATGCAGACGACCTACTAACCCCCTTTTTCGTCACTACTTATTATAAAACAAAGTAGCTTTTTCTGTCCCTATGTCCCTTTGTATGCTTAAATCTTTGAAACCACGCAACGGATTTTGATGCATTTTTTTTTAATAGATAGAGTGATTCAAGAGGAAGGTTTATATGTATCATAACATCCTATTGCACCCGTGCGAAGCGGGGGCGGGTCGCTAGTAAAAACTAAAGCAAATTAATTAATTAATTAAATTAATTTATTTCAGGTATCTTCTTAAGCCAAAATAATTTTTGATTGTTGAAAAGTCGGCTACTACACCAAAGGTCGCGGGTTCGATCCCCGCACAGTACATTAACATTTGTGTGCATGAACTCAACATGTTTCCCATATTAAGTATGTATTTACAAAAGAAAAAGTATTTGATTAGGTCTATCCGTTGTATAGTATCCCATGAAAACGGGTTATAATTAGCTCATCTTGGGGCTAGATGGCGCTGTGTGGAAAAATACAGGGATATGAATGATAAAAACTACAATTTTCGGCTCCTTTCATCTTTTTCTAGGATGGTTTAACAGTTTTTCAAATAGACATTAATTAAATGCATTTCTTTCAACCCATTGTTTTTTAATTGTTATTTACTGTTAGACTTGGGAATTTAAAAACAGGACATCAATTAAACCCGTCCTCAAAGCCAGTGCGACCTCATTTACAAACAGTATACACACGGGTACAGTCACCCGCAGGTCTAACAACACTATGACTGGAAAAACAATCAGGATCTATTGAATGTAACCTTTTTTGTAAAACTTGTCAAGTTATGGAAGATGGCTTTGGATAATGGTTATGAACTTGGCTACTACGAGTACACCAAAGGTCGCCCGTTCAATTCTTTTTTTTTTGACCCTTGAGGCAATGCCTCTCCGCCCCCGGCCGGCGGGCGGGTTATGTGGGACTCACCACTGGGGAGCTGTAACTCAGTGGCATACCCACTGAACATTTCGGAACTCCCACTCATCGTCCACGTTGGGGGAACTACGGTGACTGGCACGAAGCTTACTACGCGGTCCCCCTGACGGAGCCCGGGCGGGAAGTGGCCCCCACCATGTGGGAGTGGGCTAGTGAGTTCAATCCCTGCGCAGTAAAAACATTCCATGGCATGAAGGTCAATGAAGTATGTCTGTTTGTACTAGGACGGCAGAACCGCGTTTTCGAGCGATTCAGTAAACTTATGATTTAATTTATTTTCTAGTGGAGAGCTTCGTGGCCCAGTGTTAAGCACTCTGGCTCGGAACCCGATGGCCCCGAGATCAAATCTGGCCGGAACACACCTATTTTGTGTCCATTGTACAATTTGCTATTTACTAAAATTGAATGAAATTTACCGAATCGTCTGGATTAAAGGTTTTACATACTAGATGACCGATTTTCCATACGTGCGGCACCCTTTTTTTGTAATAATTACACACGTAATAAACACAGGGTTGGAGACAATATTATAGGTAAGACTATACATGCATTGACTGTGTGATTAATGTATTTTAATTAAATTCGTTTTTATTATGCATGGTCGACGGCAATGGCGGCTTTTGACCCTTGCCCTTGATTTTGCTTTAAATCGGAGAAATAATTCAATTTGGAAAGTTTTTAGTGATTAACTTAGATTTCAAGCTATTAATGATATTCAAAAGTAGATACGTTATGTCAGTACTGCTGCGAAGTCGAAAATCGTCCCCTGGCGTACGTGTCTGTTATTTGACCGTATGTACAAGATAGTATTATGATTTACTAGAGCGTAAACGAGACAGATACACGTAGCGCAGTGTCGTCTCAAACTGTCAATGCTTTGCTCAGGTGTTCGAAGTTCTGATTTCGGGTGCCACTTTTTAGCGCTAGTAACCTATCTATGTCTTTTTTGTTATAATATCATCGTAAGCTTTGTGGAGAGCTTTGTGGCCTAGTGGTTAAACACTCTGGGTCGGAACCAATGAGGTACCGAATTCTAGCCGGAATACCTACTTTGTGTTCATTGTACAATGTGCGGCTAACTCTCCGGTGAAAACACCGATAAAAAACCCCAGCAGCCCGGAGAAAGGAGGCAGTCTCGCCTCTATCCCTTTGATTTTAATTAGCGCGGCGATGTGGGCTTCTGAATGTTACGTCCACCACGACGACAGAATGAGCCTACCTCTCACTACCCCGTATCATAGTCGTGTGAGTGTATGTTATATTAAGCTACGCAAGTTAAGATAGAAAAAAAAAAGGCACAGGATGGGTGACCCAGTCTGGAATTTAGCTATGTACATTTTTTTTTGACTACGTTTCTTTTAGTTCTGACTAAAACATACGGTAGGTTTAGAATACAATAAATCTGGGAGATACCTTGTAATGTATATGGTTTTTCCTATTATTGTATGCCTGAAATGGCTAAACTGTTGAAACATTTTATTATGTACCAGCTGTCCCAACAGACTTCATTTTGTTGTTAAACATTCAGTGTCACGTGACAGGTAGAAGCATTTATTAAGAGAAACTAAATTGTGTGTTTTACTATATTCCTAGCATTTTTTCATGTTCACTAACCTTTCCAATCTTTCCTGAACTTCAATAATTATTTCAAGACCAAAATCAGCTAAATCGGTTCAGTGGTTTTCGAGTTTTAGTGAGACTAACGAACAGCAATCCATTTTTATATATACTTAAGAAGAAGACTCGACCCGCCCCCGCTTCGCACGGGTGCAATAGGATGTTATTATACATATAAACCTTCCTCTTGAATCACTCCATCTTTTAAAAAAACCGCATCAAAAAGCGTTGCGTAGTTTCAAAGATTTAAGCATTCAAAGGGACATAGGGACAGAGAAAGCGACTTTGTTATTACTATGTACACCTATGTATACCAACCATTGTACACTGTTTAGAGACAATAAATGATTATCTTTTCTTATCTAGTGACTTCTATTGACTTTTTTAAGCGAAGCGGTTACCGCGGCCTATGTACAACTGTTCAAACTCTTCTTGGGAACTTCACCAGGAAAAGCTATCTTGATAGGGATTTTCTAATTATACCTAGTTACCTAACCAAGTTGAGTTTTCGTTTTAGTAACTGTATTTTCTTATATCCTGTCAAGCTTCAGTTTACATTAACCTTTGGTATTACAATAAGATATATTAAAAAGCTCACTCTGCAAGAAATACGCGCGGTCAGTATCCTCAACGAAAGCAGGAGTCGGCAACCTTTACTTGTCTTGCCAAAATATCAGCGCAATGTGTGATATTGTTTCATTTCTATTTTTTATTTTATTAAACGGAGCGTGAATTACATGTGTCAGAGATTAATAATGGGATTGACAATGAGACTCCTAATTGGAACCAATAAAATCAATTTTTTCACCACTGGAACCGGCTTTGGGATTCCTTTCTTAACCTATTCTGTCCCAGTGCTAAGTAGAGTCTAAGTCTTTCTCAAACTCCTTTTCATTTCCCTGCCAGCCTCTACCAGTTCTCGCTATTAGTGCTTCAAATCGTCACTGCACCTTTCTTTGGGGTTTCCTCTGCCATTTCCCCATACTAGCATTTTGATCAATCATCATTATGGTCTGCTTAATTAGGTGACGAGCTGGCTGAGTTTTCCCAAAGAGCTACAGCACTTAGAAACATGGAATTATTTACGATTCGAAGAAGCAAAACAGGGTAATCTGTAATTGTCCATTGGTGGTAGGAACATCCCATGATACTATATGCTTTTGACAGTGTGTAAAAAAGCAGTCACTTATTCATCAGGTCATCACCAATTTAGCACTGTCAGACTGACAATAGACTAAAATAAAACGTTTCAGTGTTTTTCTGACGATGATGGAAGTTTAATAAAGAGACTACTTCCTTGTACCAAATTTTCAAGCGAAAATAATCAGAAAAATCAGAAATTTACTGTCAACTTATTACCTTTGGACTTAAGTTGCTTTAAATTTAATAAAAATCAATAAAATAACTGGCGACCCAAAAAACTAACACATACATTCCTCACATAAAGCGTGAGTTAAGACATTCATCGAGGGAATGCCGACGACATGTAAGCCACCCTACCAACATAATAGTAGGAAGAAAAATACGTAACAAAGATTCTGGAAGTCCGATTCTCCTCTTTTTAAATCGGTTATAAGAGAAACGTTACTGAAATCAGTTGAACAAGGAAAAACTTCCTAGGAAGAGCAATTAGTGCTAGAATCTAGACAATACTAGAACTAGATCTCCCAAGCAATTACAGTGGATACAACATTGTAATTATATGGAATTTTACACAATTAAGATGTATACTTGCAGAACACGCTACAACTAGACAAAGGCTTTATCACCACACTTGCCAAAAACAGATTTTCGAAATGTGATATTCAGGACTCCATTTATTAATAACGAAATTCCAAAATACCATCATCTCATCACACTGAGAACGCTTTTTGGAGTATGGCTCGCGCCACCGCATAGTTGAGCTGAAGCCTGTGCCAAGCAGTGAAGGCTTTTGTTATGTTATTATTTTACTAGCATTATTCTTATCCCCGAATTCCTAAACGTCAATCAAACGTGAACACGCCTTCAATCAAACATATGCCAGCTATACTTTTGAGGAATGCTCAACTTTTATTAGCATTAGTCAATTCGACGGTTAATCTCCCATCAAAAGGTACACAACATCCTGTAAACATACCTTACATACATTTCTCATGTACGTCCCACTGGGCACAGGCCTCACCTCAACTCTAATGTGGATTTACCCATACTCCAACACGCAGGCTCAGTGCAGATTGTTGGAGGGGTGTGAGGTTAGTGAGCAACCTTAATGTCAGATGTTATCAAGCCGCCCTAAGGCCTCTGACTAGGCTTAACGACTCACATCTAGCGACGTCAACCGGGACCAACTGCAAAATTATTTCCGAAGCACGGAGATGCCCGAAAAACTTCATCACTAGATTTCAGTTGGTGTAGTCACCCATCCCATTTCCGACCCGGCGTGTGTTGCGCGATCGTTACCGATCCACTGCCACAACTGCGCTACGGGCAAACATACCTTGACATTGATCTATACAGTCACTTAAAAGGTTGTACACCTCTGCCTTCGATCGCAATTCTTAATCATCAACTTTTTACCTTACTTAACCACAGTACGAGCTTAGCCCAGTAGAAGGGCAGACGTGTTTAGCTGTTTAAGTGCTTTATAACTCAGTTATTCGACTCGTAGGCATAATAAGTGCTAACAGGTGCTGTTTCGCAAAAGGAATAAATAAGGTTAGTCGTCAATAAGATTCAGATTACATTTTATTGATTACGTTTTCGATTGCGTTGGATTTTTAATTTAAACGTTTTGGTATCAAGTTGGGTAACTTTAAATTTCAGTGTAACATTGAATGCACTGTTTAAAAACAGTATGAGTACCTATATACTGTTGTTTATGGTTTGTTTTTGAGCCCATACCTCATAGACTCAACAACATATTTTAGTTGGAGTACTTGTCAAAAGTAACTGGTCTAAAAGAGTGGATTCAATGTTACACTGAAATTCAAAGTTACCCACCTTGACTGTACTTTTTCCGGTTGTAAGTTTGTTTTATCATTATAACTAAAGGTATACAGTGCGTCGAGTTAGAGAGAGTAGTGGACCAGTGGTTTAATACTTAGGCTCTTAACCAGGCTGGTCCCGAGTTCAAAACTGGCTCAAAACCTTTTGTTCATTGTACAATTTGCGGCCAACTCTCCAGTGATGGAAAACACTGATGAAAAACCCAAGCAACCCGGATAACAGCGGTAATCTCACCCCTTACCATCCTGCATGATGGGGTCAAATTCGCTAGAGGAAATGTGGGCTTCCGAATATTTCATTCCACATGACGGCAATCAGCGTGCATCTGAATACTCCAATTTTGATATAGTCGTGGGCGTATGTGCATTGTCATGTTTTACAGATATTATTATTATATTTCAGTTTTTTAATTCAATCAATTTGTATGATTACGAATAAATACGTCTACAACCGACCGCTCTGGCAACCTGGGGTATTATTAAAATCTCTTATAACCTGACAGTTTCCGTCACAAGCCCAGCTTTTGAACTGCATATTTACCGTCGCAAGTCGTGATTTGTGCTGTAAATAGTGTCAAAAAAAACCCTAATTTTTCTTCATTGCTGTAGTAACCTATTTTGCATGTTTTAGTGAAATATCAATAAATGAAAAGACTTAAACTGATCTGGAACTGAGCTGTAAAATGATCATGTGTGGAAGCCTATTTTTAACTGTAAAAAGGTCCAGTAAAAACGGTCGGTTGCCACTAAGTTCTATTCTATAAAACTAAACACGAATTAATTATTATTAAATGTGTGATTGATGATTTGATGAAACAAGCTTTTTTCTTTGGTTCCTTATTTTCATGTTTCATTACGTCATTTCTCATGTTTTAAAATAAATCACACAGCGCCATCTAGCTACATACTAAAGCCCTTATTCCAAAAAATCTTGAACAGCGCTTCAACAACGCGTTAACTTTCGTATCGCTTTCTCTGTTTTATCTTGTTGCTGCCGCCATTTGCGAGTAAGTGACTTATGACGTCAATTGCTTAAACTATGCTTTAGCGTTGCGGTTGTTTTTATGAATAAGGGGGTAAGCAATTAAATGCTTGTGATATGGGATATACATAGCTTAACATATTTTTTTTCGTAATCACATTCTTAATACACATAGGAACGGATACGGATAACGGCGGTAGGCTCGCCACTTACCACGTTGGGTTCAAATGTTCAAATTCCCTTGGTGAAAAATGGGCTTCTGAATGCTTCATTCACCATGACTGCGTTATACGAATAGGAAACACTCAGACCGGACAAACAGACATGTTCATTCCCACAAATGTTTGTACTGCGAGGGGATCGAACCCGCGACCACTGGTGTATTAGCCCACTTCTGAACCATTACACCATTTGCAAGTTTCACTAATAAATATACCTTTTTGAGTAGGATTACCTAACAGCTATTCTAGTTACAGCTAGCTAGTTATAGGGGTAGGGTGTAGGGTCTAACCTCCTTATTCGTAAAAAACGAACGCAACACTAAAGCTTAGTTTAAGCAATTGACGTGTTATGTCACTTACTCGCAAATGGCGGCAGCGACAAGAATGAAAGAGACAAACCCCCGAATTAACCAACGCAAATCAACGTTGCGCATCCCTCAGAAGTATAGCCGCCCCTTTCATTTCTATTGACATTTTACGGGACAGCATGAGAGTGAGCGCGTGCTCAGCGTTGATTGACGTTTGTGAATTCAGGGGAAAGTGATACAAAACTCAACGTGTTGTTGAAGAGCTGTTTAAGTTTTTATGAACAAGGAGGTAAGTTTCTTGCCGGGTGTTTTTAGCAGATAAAAACTTCTGCAACGCATGTGGCACACTGGTATAGATCTGGGTTACCTGTGCTAAAGTTGCACCCGAAATCAGAACGATTCGTACACCTGAGCAAAGCATTGTCAGTGTTGACAGTCTGAGACGACACTGCGCAACATGAATCTGTCTCGTTTACGCTCTAGTAAATAGTTATACTGTCTTGTTCCCACGTCATAACACGGTCAAATCAACTACGTCTCCAATTTTTGACTTCGCGTCAGTACTGACATAACCTATCTACGTCGTTTTTATTGTAATAACATTGCATGTATTTCGTTTTTATAACACTTGTTTAATACAACACAACATGAGTTTAATAATTATACCAATATTTAATAATAAGTACCTATGTGGTTCATAAAAATGATATTGCACAAAGAAATATTAATTAGATTCAATTTAACATGTCAGACGATGTCTTAAGGCGATGACGTGTTATAGTTCTTAAGTATAATGCCATAAAAGGATTATGTGGTTTGTTCTCATGTAAACTATAATGTTTGCATTCTAACCACGATTTAAGTAGGTACAGCTCTTAAATCAGCCAATTGTGGTTGTTTTTATGAACAAAAGAAAGAAAGAAAAAACGGTCAGCAACTTACAGAATAAAACAAACAAAACAAAATTAGAAAAATAAGAACAGGAAATGAGAAAATAAACAAAAATCCACCAGACAGCAGTCTTACGATTAGGTTAAAAAAAAGTAATATATCCTTATAAATTGCGGCCTATATTATGTCCTATTCGGATGCACAAGCTATACTTATTATTGTTAAGTTTCATTAAAATTCATTAAGTCCACGCGGACGAAGTCGCGGCCGGCCGCTAGTAAAGCGGGATATAGAGTTATAAAAGTTACTAACATACCCCCGAATTCACAAACGTCAATCAACGTTAAGCACGCGCTCACGCTCTTGCTGTACCGTAAAATGTCAATAGAACTGAAAGGGTTAGCATGAGCGCGTGCTTAGCGTTAATTGACGTTTGTGAATCAGGGGGATAGGTACCTACCGGTACCTACCTACAGGTACCTACGGTGGCAACCAACGTGAGGATATTTAAGACCTACGTTACTAATTAGAAATATTACACAAAAATTAATTTGTTTATCATCTATTTATGGAATAAATAAATTAACACCAACAAATGATTGACAGTACAATGTGTGCAATACATAACTGCATGTTGAAAATATTTCAAAACCAAAATTAGCCAAATCGGTACAGCCATTCCCGAGTTTTAGCGAGTCTAACGAACAGCAATCCATTTTTATACATATATAGAGATTGTGCTTCATAAAGTTAAAATACAATTACGAACGAAACGAAGTTTTTGAATAATATTTTTATTGACCCAAAACATTACAGGGTTAACTGCCTCAAAAAACTGGTTTCATTATTTTTATTTTTTAGTTATTTTCGTTTGGTAAATAAATCAATATCTTATTCGTGTTTGTCGACTTATGATCAAGTTTTTAACGTTGTTAGCTTCAATGTGTGGATGTGTCGTGTTGCTCCTTCACATAAAAACTACTGGATGGATTTTAGAAAGAAAGAAAGGAATACATTGGACACTAAACTTAAAACTAAACTTAATGAAACTTTACAATAATATTGCTTACCTATAAACTAAGTTCACGCGGACGAAGTCCTGGCGGCCGCTAGTGCTTGGCTTACATATAACTAGTAAACACCCATACCAACACAAACAGACATGTTCATGAACTTACTAAGTGTTTGTATTGTGCGGGGATCGAACCCGCAGACTTCTTGACTTAAGCCTTGAATGTATGAGTGTGTTGAGGAAGAGTGGCTACTTCTGGCACGGATACCCTTGCATATACATTTATTTATCACTAGCGACCCGCCCTCGCTTCGCACGGGTGCAGTAGGATGTTATTAAACATATAAACCTTCCTCTTGAATCACTCTATCAATTGAAAAAACCGCATCAAATTGCGTAGTTTCAAAGATTTAAGCATTCAAAAGGACATAGGGACAGAGAAAGCGACTTTGATTTTTAGTACGACCAAATCGGCCGTCCTAAAAATATATATTTAGATTACCATTATGTTATTTTATTTAGTTCATCGCAAACTCATCTAATATCACATACTGCGCTCAGATACGTGTGTACTTCATACTACGTGACAAAACAGCATCGTGTGAGGGCTATCATTGTCAAAGGGAAATAGCTCTTATTGTGTCCGCGTAAAGACGAAGTGAGTCAACCATTTTGAATGTTGTACATTTTGATACATTCAATGATCATGATTTTATTGCCTTTTGTTTGTTTGTTTCCTCGTTCTCGGGGTCGTAGAAAAGTGAGGTGTCATTGATTTGCGTTTTTAGGGTTCGGTACCTCTGAGCAATGATATCATAATAAAAAAGAGGTAGATAGGTTAGTTGTGCTAAAAAAGTGGCACCCGAAATCGGAACTATTCGTACACCTGTGCAAAGCATTGACAGTGTTGACAGTTTGAGACGATGCGCAACATGTATCTGTCTCGTTTACGCTCTAGTAAATCATCATACTATCTTGTTAACACGTTATGACACGGCAAAATTAACTACGTCGTAGGTACCCCGTGGACAATTTTTGACTTCGAGTCAGTACTGACATAATCTATCTACGTCTTTCTTATTGTAATATCATTGGTTAATAGCACCTGACAGCAAGATTTACGAGTATCACAATCATTGACACCTCTCGTATGGCAATGGGACGTATTAGGCCTGTTGTTTAGAAAAGATGATCTTGCCCTACTTATTACAATAGTATATGTATCTGTTGCAAATTACTACAAGGAAATAGTGTGTAGAGCCATTTCGAAACTAAGTATTTCTAGATACAATCTATTTATAAGAGTTTCACAATGATGCTGAGTCACAATAAGCGTGGGATGTCAATTTATAAACATGGTTTTACGATTTTCTGTTTTCTAGTTAAAACAATCCTTGGGGGCGAAGCCAGGGGCAAAACACTTATAAAGTATAAATATTTACTAGAGCGTAAACGAGACAGATACATGTTGCGCAGTGTTGTCTCAAACTGTCAATGCTTTGCTCAGGTGGTCGAAGTCCTGATTTAGGGTGCCAGTTTTTTAGCACAAGTAGCCTATCTACGTCTTTTTATTATGATATCATTGGCCAGAAATGTTCGGTCTCGGGCAATAGTAAGAGTAGCCTCTCGGTTTGTGTAAGACGCGGGTTCGATTCCCGCCTGAAGCCAAGACCAAATGCCTTATATCTTACTTATTTCCGTGAAATGAATCTCTCATAAGTTAACGTAATGTACGGTTGACAGCACATCACGCTACCCATTTCCGGTCAGTCCTCCTTGCTCTATTGCAAAGAAATGACATTTGGCAAGGGTGAGAGAAAACACGGAAATGGGGTAACCTGATGTGCTGTTGACTGTACTGTAAGTCACCTCGACATTGGCAAGGCTGTTGCGTCACTGAGTAACACTTAACTGTGGGAACGGTCAAGAGTAACTCGAGTATATTTAAGTCTTTGTTCAATAAGCTTGTTTTTAAGTAGCTTGTCTTTTGGTAATGTTTGCAATACTGTTGACCAGAGGCTTTGTAACATTTTTTCAACAATATTAAAAAATATATGATATTGACGTATGAATGACGTGCATCCAAACAAGTCGCTGTCAAATTGGCTTGCAAACGGGTCCATTGGACCTGTTTTCTTGTGGCCACTTTTGCTACGGGGATACCGTATATTCCTCTGTTTGTTTATATGTATCAATGATTCACTCTTGGCTTTTGTTGGCTTCGTTTTTTTTATTTTAGGATTTGCGTTTGACCTCAGCTCGCCTAATGGTAAGCGATGACGAGGTCGAAGGTGGAACACGCTTACCCAGAAAATACCTATTCACTCTTGCCTTGAAGACACCAAGGTTGTATGTTTCCGGAAACACAGACCCAGGGAGAGCGTTCCACTCCTTAGCGGTGCGGACCAGAAAGGAAGCACCAAATCCTTTAGTCCGGACCACATGTGGGTGAAAGCCCTCACGGCGTCTTGTGGTCCGGTGGTAGAAAGTAGGGGGTGGTATCAGGTCATGAAGATCCTGCGCACACTCTCCGTAATACGCCTTTTAAAAAACCTTATAGGTATTACCTTATATTAACCTTATATTTTAAAATGCAAAATAAATACTTTGAATGCACTCGTAAGACATTGTAAAATATTGTTGGTTATAGAAAACCATTCGCATTTACGTCAGAAAATAATACTGAGACAATTACGTCCTACGGAAACATTTTAATTCGACGCTAGGGTTGTTAGATTTTAATCAATAAAATAAAATACATAACATACCTTCACGACCATATCCCTTATGGGTTAATCAGAGGCACATATTGTTGGCGTCATGGTGAACGGAACATTCAGAAGCCCACATTTCGCCGAGGGAGTTCAAGCCCAACGTGGTAGGGTTGCTGTGTAGCGATTCCGAATCTTGCTAGCGACCTAATCGGTATTTTTTTGGATTTTAGTTATTCCACCAATTTCGTTTCATGATAAAGCCAATGACATCTAACTACTTAGGATTTATAAACAAAATAGTACAATTACCACCCACATTAAAAAATAAAGGAAACTTACGTTGATGATGATAATTATTAATTCTGAATCGCCTTCAATGGGTCCGGCCGTTACGCCTCTGATCCGCGAGGCGCTTGGCCGGGACGCCCACGAATTTTAGAAGGGCGTCGCTGCCAAAAATATTATGTTGAAAATGGTGGGCATCCCGGCCGACGCCTCGCGGAACGAGGGCGTAGCGGCCGCCCCCTCTTGAATGGTGTAGGTACAGACGATATTAACCTTTACAAAACCATTGCAAAATGCGTCAGTAGCAAATTGTGGCCCTATGTAAAGGTTGATGTGACCGCCTCTGTATCCTCTAGAAGGCTTATATCTCTCCGATATTCTATAAATATAGAGTAAATGACAACCCTACCTACAATTGCCTTTGTATTTAAATGAATCAGTAATAATAGTACAAAGTATAACGCAGAAAAAATTAACTTGATCACGGAAAACCGATGACGAAACACTGTGTTGTGACATTTGTTGTTGCAGTCAGATGGGCAGCGATAGGGAAGCTCTGGCAAATATTCACTTCCGAAATACCTCAATATCTCAAGACGAAAGTCTTTGACCAGTGTGTGTTGCCGGTAATGACATATAGGAGTGAGACGTGGTCGTTCACTATGGGTCTCATAAGAAGGCTCAAAGTCACCCAGCGAGCAATGGAGAGAGTTAAATACCTCAATGTCTCAAGACGAAAGTCTTTGACCAGTGTGTGTTGCCAGTAATGACACATGGGAGTGAGACGTGGTCGTTCACTATGGGAATCTGAGTGTTGGTGGAGAAGTGTTTCCCTGCTTGATCGAATCAGAAATGATGAGATCCACAGGAGAACTAAAACAACCGACATCGCTCGAATAATTGCATCGTTGAAGTGGCAGTGGGCAAGACAGAGCACGGAGAACCGATGGCCGTTGAGACGAAAGGTTCTTGAAAGGCGACCGCGTACCGGACGACGTTCCGTGGGCAGGCCCTCCACAAGGTGGACCGACGATCTTGTCAAGGTCGCGGGAAGCCGCTGGATGCATGCGGACAGCGCAGGATGGATCGTTGTGGAGATCCTTCGGAGAAGCCTAGGCGTCCTTCGGCTGAAATGATGATGATGATTTGGCTTTGTTCTTTTCTCCCAAACGATCACTGTGGCAAAGAAAATGAATTTTAAAGATAACTCCACGACCGAGATGAGATTTGGCGCTAACTGGGAAAGCATAGCTGCTCGAAAAATTCGCCCTGTTTAATATTATTTAACATACTTACTTATTTTATTTACCAATTCAACATGACAGGTATTAATTCGCTGACCATATCGTATATTTACTCCAACAAGGGTCACCAGGAAACGAATCAACTTTGAGTCGGCGGTCATTCACCTTTAACTTTTTATAACCTTGCTTGTATATTTAATACTTAAAGCTTGTTTGTTGAACCGTTAAGATAGGTTAAGAAAGCAAAAATCCGTTTTTTATACTCGTTTGGCCATCGATCACAAGTCTAGGACACAGTGCCGTATCGTAAACTATTTATTTAAGGTGGGCTGAACTTACGGTTTTTAAAAATTTATCTGACACATAGAAAACAGTGTTATAATTTTTTTTTTAAATATGTAGGTATTAGTTAAGGATCTAATCTAATGAAAAACACTTTCAGTTACATGATTTTATAAACTTCACTCGATAGAAAAAAAAACTCAAAGTATTCCCTTTTTCTAATATTTTTACAATGTTATGTCGAAGCTATTGACTTTTTTGCATTTATTGTTTTACTCGACTACTTATATCGCTCGATATGAGTTCATTTTCTCGGCTTTGGAATGTTCCAGAAATCCAGGTGCCTCATTACGACAGCGTTGCCCAAACTTATTAAAAACTAGCGACCCGCCCCCGCTTCGCACGGGTGCAATAGGATGTTACTAAAAATATAAACCTACCTCTTGAATCATTCTAACTATTAAAAAAAACTGCATCAAAATCCGTTGCGTAGTTTCATCTTTGAAACTATTCAAAGGGACATAGGGACAGAGAAAGCGACTTTGTTTTATACTATGTAGTGATAAGTTTCCAAAAACACACAAAAAATACGGCCTGTATACGTCCCACTGCTAGGCACAGGCCTCTCCTCAACTATGAGGTTGGAGGGATGTTAGTGTAGTGAGCAACCATAATGTCAGATGTTATCAAGCCACCCTAAGGCTCCTGACTAGACTTAACGCCTGACATCAAGCGACGTCAACTGGGACCAAATGCTTAACGTACCAAAGCAAGGAGATGCCCGAAATTCACAACACTAAATATCAGTCGGGGCGGTCACCCATCCCATTTCCGACCCGGAGTGTGTTGCTTTACAACAGCGATCGTCGCCGATCACTGTCACAACTGTACATAGGATTATTTAATATTTATTCTATGATAAGTTTTTTATTTAATGAGAGAGCAACTTAGCGGCCTTGACCGCCTAAGATGAGGCGATACCTTTACGTTGTAAGTTTATGACATAAGTTGTATGGTTAAGGTAATAATTAACTCTTAATTGCATAGCTAAGTTAATATGTAACAAGAAAAGTTAATACTTGCCTGTGAGAACGTGGTATTGTGGGTACGAAGTCATTGGTCTGAAGTATTTCACTTTAAATCATCATCTGCCTATGCTGGTCCTTTTAGTAATTGACTTACCTTTTAGGATATTTTGAGTCTTTTTTGTACAAAAAACCACATCGTTAAAAAAAAATATGAAGACGTATATTATATTGTTCTAGAGAGCTAATTTGAAAAATTTGAACACCCTGTCTACGTGATAATGTGATAATTATTTCAAAAAAGTATTTTTATACACGTGATTTTTTTAATGGTGTTGAGCTATTATTTATAGCTCAAAATCGGTCAACGTTAAAAGTAGACTTGTCTTGTTGAGATAGATAATAATATTCAAACCACGCAACTCATTTTACGATCTTAACTCTTAATTGCGATTTTTTAATTTTATAAATAACTGACTGTCCCGATAGACTTCGTTCTGTTGTCAAACATTCAGTGTCACGTGACAGGTAAAAATGCTTGCTAAGGGAAGACTAAAATTGAGATTTTTACTATTTTCCCAGCATTTTCTCATGATTACTCACCTTTTATGTAGGTACCTTCCCTCGACCATTACAAATATTTCAAAACCAAAATTAGCCAAATCCGTCCAGCCATTCCCGAGTTTTAGCGAGACTAACGAACAGCAATTCATTTTTAAATATAAGAAGACTAGGTAGCGTCGTGGACCAATGGCCAAAGACCCTGGCTCGGAATCCGATGGCCCCGAGATCAAATCTGGCCGGAACACACCTACTTTGTGTTAATTGTGCAATTTGCGGCTAACTCTCCGGTGATGGAAAACACCGATATAAAACCCAAGCAACCCGGATAACGGTATTGGGTTCAAATTCCCTCTGCAAAATGTGGGCTTCAAAATATTCCGTTCACCATAACGGCAACAATCAGTGTGCATCTGACTAACTTATTAGGGATGTGGTCGTGCGTGAGGGTATGCTATGTTAATAAAATAATGATAGAGAAAAGGGCAAATTGTTCAAAATAAGTAGAGGACCTATACTTTATACTATAACTGTAGCGGTTTAATTCGTGTATCATTAATCTCAATGATATACAATAAAAAAGACGTAGATAGGTTATATGAGTCCTGGCGCGAAGTCAAAAATTTACCCCTGGCGTACGTACCTATAATTTGACCGTATGTACAAGATAGCATGATTATTTACTAGAGTGTAAATGTGACAGATACATGTTGCGCAGTGTTGTCTCTAACAGTGTTTTCAGTGTGGCCAGCAGTCAGTGTTGTGTTGTCAGTGTGGTGGAAGTCCTGATTGCGGTTGCCACTTTTTTAGCATAAATAACCTATCTACGTCTTTTTATTATAATATCATTGATTAGTCCTACCAAAATGAGTCAGCAGTACCTATTACCTTATTAAACTGTCTATAAAATGGGCCAGGTCTGAATATCTGCCTGTCGATCTCGGCAGTGCTTTTAGCCACACCTAGATCTAAGATAAATATGAAATCTACTAAAGACCCTTTCATTTATTTAATACTCCATGTTGTGAACAAATAAAGTATATAAGTACATGAATCGGTACTTATAATATAACCTTGCGGTGCGGACTCTGCTTTCTGAAAATGTTGTTTTGCTAGAGATACCTTGCTTGTCTCCTCAAAATGTTAGCCAAAGCCGGGTTTCCTACACACGATTCGACAGCTTGAAATATACCATCAAAATAATTTCAAAATTACTGAAATAATAAAGTTTTTTTGCGATATGTATTTTTTGAGGTCACGTGGTTTTTAGTTTGACAAGGTTCCAGCGCATTTGGCCAAAATCATAGTTGAAAAAAGTTTCTCGTCAAATGCGATTAAGTCAAATCATTTTCGAATAATGATACTTTTTGGACTTGTGTTTCCTTCATTCGTCTTGTACAAACCCCTAGTTTGAAAGGGTCGGTAGTAGTGGTGTTACCAGTCCGACTGGTAGTTTATAAATCAAGTTTTAGTACGTATGTGTGAGTGTGTGTTTTGTGTATCTAAATACACTGCTCAAAAGTGTCTAGGTATATCTCAAGCATTTTCATACAAAGTATAGCTATTTGGGAGGCTGTAAAAATTAAAATATTGATACCAACGTAGAAATTTTTAGAACACAGAAACTGCTATATCTGTCCTTACAGATTATATAAAGAAATTCATTGTAGTAGCATTATTGTGCAATCGTAAGGACGTTAAAAAAAGACAGATTTTTCTTATAAGGTAAAGGCTCCTTATACGGCGATAGTCAAAATCGTATTCTATTACGGTGGTATTTTTATTTTCGAGATTTATTTCTATTCTATTCAGTTAAAATACACCAAAATGTGAAATATTTCTTCTAAATCTATCACTCTATGACTGAATTGACGTTTGCAAGTATAACACATAGACAACACAACAAAATCAATCAATCTGTGTAACGTCGTCGACGGGAGAGGTGGTTTCATACAAACGCGCAACGACAAACGTAAGTACAGTGATATTTATAAACTAAGTTTTTCGTTTGAAAAACCCGTTAAAGTTTGTTTATGAATTATTTATATCATTTTCCTATTGTCATACTTACTATTTAAATAGCTTGTTTCTTATTTGTTACTCATTTTTTACCTAAAAAACAAGAAATAAAATACCGCCGAGAAAGGATACGAATTTTATAGCTCCATCCTAATTCGGTGGTATAACTCCGAAATAGGAAAAACACTGGGCATGTTTAATTGTTTATAACTTTCAATTTATTAACTTGATTAATTAGTTCCAAGTGTTGTTGAATTAATTATTAGTCTCATACATTGGTAACCATATTCTGCGGTATGTGTTCTTTATTAGAAATCTAGTTAAATATGAAAACTGTTGAGTACAAATTGTTGGTTTCTTAGAAATGGTCAAATTAGGAAGGTGTATTTTAACTTATCTCAAATGAATTATTTTGTATAACTTTTGACTTGAGTTATACACATCTGACCCAAAAACTTGCTATCCTCTGACTAAGCATTTACACTCTTTTGTTTTTCGCAATTTTGATGGGTCAGAATTAGGATTAATAAAAGCACGAGTAGTTTTCCTATTACGGTGGTAGTTATTCTAGATAACTCTGTATTAGGTTATATATGATCTCCTATTAAGACTCTATTCATAGAACATAAATACATTGCAAGTTTTGGGGTTCTGCAAATAAATAAAAGGTGTACCTTTTTTGTGAATTCTTATTATTGTTCGCCATTATTTAAAAAAAAATATCAGGTGATTTCTAAATAAATTTGCGTTTTTATTTCTATAAAATCAGTTAACGCTGTACTCAGTTGTGCTGTATCCGTTAGAATCTGTTGGAATTCCGGAATAAGAAGTATTGTATTTCAACATGAGAAAATCCTAAGCAATTCTCATGTTAAAATACAATACCTAAAAAACGAAGCGGAGTCAGTCTGTCCGGAAAGATCTTTCTATACGGACTGATGTTGCTTCGCTCCATTTTTACATTTTACTGAATGTAAAAAGCAAAATCAACCGAATTAGAATAATCCAAAACTCTTTTTAAAACGTATGTGTAATCAAATCAATGGTCAATAAATGAAAAACTTACAATTTACTTAACTACTTAAGTAATTTGTTTATATTATTTAATAAATATTATTTGTACGGAACTCCAATGAGTATAGTTTATGAACCTCCGTATTAGGAGCCGTCCACCGCAGTAATAGGCTCTGACCAATATCATACCTCAGTATTAGGGAAAATCGACTCGACCACTTAAATATTTTTTTAAATTATGAAATATCATGAAAATAAACTAAGACTCAACAGCAATACAAAATTTAAATTCCACTTTTGAAGATAAAATGGTTTGGCACCTTTAAAAATACTAACAAATGCTTATTTTTGCGTCTTACTTTCAAATGTTGCGAAATCCCTCCGTAATCCCTTTTTTTTCTCGTGGGTACTTCGATTCGATAACACGCATTCAATTTGTCTCCGCAGTGTATAAATGATTATTGTGGTAAAAGTTAACTGTTTGTGGTGATTTACATACCTAACTGTGCATAAAAGTGAGCCTCAAAATCGGTGAAATATTCGTGGCGAAAAGTGCAGGCGATTAGAAGTTATTAACAAAAATATGCCGAAAGTGACTGTTCAATAACAACATCGAGCTATCTGGTCAACGAGGTGAATCATTAACGTCGGGCCTGTGAACAAAAGAACTCTTATCTAACACTCGATCATTGCAATATTGGTACGTTGAGCTTTACCGGACTGGTAATTTCGTCACACTCTTCAACGCAAGTTTGGCGCATTGGTCAAAACGCCGCATTAGTAGCAGATTGGTGGGGTGTTCAGTCCCTGACATTGGCATCATCTTTTTGCAAACTTTTTGTTTTTCCAAATATTATTTTCAAGAATGAGTTGTGACGCGTGTAAAGGTCCAATCAACTCTGAACTTTTTATGCAATGCAACCAATGTAAAGGAAAATATCATGTACATTGCTTACACTTAAGCAAAGAACAGTTTACTTCGCTTAATCAAGACTATCGAGCATCATGGATGTGCTTATCATGCAATAATGTTACACGTCGCAGAGGCAGTAACTTAAACGCACCTGATAGACAGAGTCAAATCCGACATTCAGTGAAGGAGAATATGGACATGTCATTGGACAATTTGGACCGCGGAATTCCGTCTGAGGCTTCGTGTTCAGATGATTCGTTCCTTGATTCATCGAAGAGAGCACCATTAAGTGGCGATATCGTCACAATGGATAAAATTAGCCAACTTCTTGATCAAAAGCTGCAGTCTTCCCTCTCTGTCTTTATGAACAATTTCCGTGCTGCTCTGAAGGAAGATGTAAAATTAATGGTACGAGCCGAAATGAAGGCCACAGTTCAAGAAATAAAGAATGAATTTAACGAGTCTATGAACTTTATTAGCAACGAGCAGGCATCGCTGAGGTGCCTTATTGACACTAAGAACGAAACAATAAAAAATCTTGAGAAGGAGAAAGCTAAGCTTCAAAGCGATGTTCATAGTGTAAGTAGTCGACTGTCGGCAATGGAAAAGCTGTCCCGCAATCATAATATTGAGTTGCAGGCCGTGCCTGAATCTCGCAACGAGAACGTACTTGCAATGTTCGGAAAGCTGTGCGACACTATTAATGTTAAACTTGACGATTCAAGCACTCACGCATGCCGAAGAGTAGCGAAGATGGACGCTAAATCTGACAGGCCAAGAAATATACTCGTCTCATTGTCTTCGCCGCGACTCCGTGATGAGATACTCTCGTCCGCACATCGTTACAACAAATCTAACCCGAGAGCACCGCTGAGCTCCATTCACCTAGGAATTCCTGGAGAAACGCGCAAAATCTATGTTACTGAACATCTGTCCCCAGAATGTAAGCAACTATATGCTCAAGCAAGAAAAGCGGCAAAAGATAAAAACTACAAGTACGTGTGGGTCAAGTATGGTCGTGTCTACGTGCGAAAAAATGACGACTGTGGCCATATCTACATAAAAGACGTTGGGTCTCTAAACAAACTGTAAAGTTAGGCGGTTTGTATCTAGCATAGGAATACTAAAATATTTTGTTACCTAAGCTCAAACCTTTCAATTTTTTTTTTTTAATGTTTATTTACTACCAAAATGTGAATAGAATAAGAAGTAAGTTAAGAGACTTGTATCTGCAAATACTCAACTGTTCTTATGATATAATTTGCTTGACCGAGACTAATTTCAACGATAGTGTCCTAGACAGCGAATATATTGATAATCGTTATACGGTCTACCGGCGAGATCGTAATACAACCTGTGTCAGAAAGGAAGATGGTGGCGGTGTTGCAATTGCGGTTAAAAAGAGTTTAAGGGTGGTCCGGCAGGTTTCGTGGGAGGGCGAAATTGAAGAAATTTGGCTTACTATTGTGTCTAATGTGTCGAAAATGAATGATGTTCACTTATGTACCTGTTATCTACCTCAGCACTTGAGATCAGATACTATACGAAGCTTCTATGAAAAATTCCAGAATCTACTCGTGGGAACTCTTGTCGGTCAAAATGTGATCTTTTTGGGCGATTTTAACACCCCTGACGTTGGGTGGAATACCGATCCTGGTTCATCATATATGATTCCAAATCTATTACTTCAAGGTCTGAAACCCTCGCTTCTTTTGGAAACCATGTCTCTTTGTAATCTTAGACAGTTCAATAGCATACCTAATATAAATGACCGCATCTTGGATCTTGTCCTCTCCAATATTGAATGTATCAACGTCCGTGAAGCTGACGCTTTGTCTCGTATGGATGTGCACCATCCTCCTATTGTAATTAACGTTCTGGGTATACCTCACCATACTAAGCAAATCAAGCCAAATAACATCAAAAGACCGAATTTCCGTAGGTGTGATTTCGATAAAATTAAAGCTGACCTAAGGTCTGCAAACTGGTCGTCCGTTCTTGCCTCACAGGATCCTAACGTAGCTGTACAATGCTTTTACGACGAAACAAATAACATAATTGCTAAGCATACTCCATTAACTACCACCCGCAAAGACAATGGGTATCCGCACTGGTTTGCTCCATCCTTAATACGCTGTCTCAAGGAAAAGTCAAAATACCATAAACGCTACAAAAGGTTTGGAAATCCTAGGGATTACGACACATTTAGTTTACTGAGATCTAGGTGCAAACGGTTAATTAAACAATGCCATGAGGTTTATATCGCATCCGTCGAGGATTCTCTGCCTGGAGATATAAAAAATTTTTGGAGATATGTGGGCAAGGGGTCTAAAAATTCGTCTATACCGTTACACATTAAATATAACAACACGGAATCGTCTGATTCGGAAGGGATATGCGAGCTTTTTTCCCAATATTTTGGAAGTGTCTATGAGGGTGGTGGCAGGAGTACTGATGTGAATCTGGGGTGTCGTTATGGATCGTCTATCGGTCAGGTGCTATTACGGGAGCAGGATGTGCTTAACAAAATTAAAAAATTAGATTCAAATAAGGGATGTGGTCCTGATGGTATTCCACCATCCTTTATTAAAACTTGTGGCAAAGAACTAAGCACTCCACTCTGCATTATTTTCAACAAGTCCATTTCGTCTGGCGTCTTTCCTGACGTCTGGAAAGTGGCACATATTGTTCCCGTGCACAAGGCTGGAGATAGGACTAGATGTGAAAACTACAGACCTATAAGTATTCTTTCATGCTGCGCTAAACTATTTGAATCATTGGTTTATGACAACCTGTATGTACATCTAAAACAACTTATAGTTCCCAACCAACACGGGTTCGTGGCCAATAGATCAACTACTACTAATTTGCTGGAATACAAGAATTACTTGTGCTCTGCATTTGCAAAAACGGGACAAGTGGACACTGTCTATACAGACTTCGCAAAGGCTTTCGATAAGGTTAACCATAATATATTATGCAAAAAACTCGAAGCGTATGGGATACACGGTAGTTTGTATCGTTGGTTAGAATCTTACTTGAATCGTAGGAGCCAGCTTGTTTCAATTAAGGGATATCTTTCTGCACCGATTGTAGTGACGTCGGGTGTGCCTCAAGGTTCACACCTTGGGCCCCTTTTGTTTGTGATTTTTATAAATGACCTTGTAGAATTGTTAAGGTGCCCTAATTTACTATACGCTGATGACCTTAAAATATTCCAAACAATTAAAAATGAAAATGATGTGAAAGACCTCCAAACAGATTTAAATACCCTAGAAAACTGGTGCGTAAACAATCACATGCAACTCAATGTTGATAAATGTTTTGTTGTATCTTTCACAAATAAAGTCAACCAAATCTTACACGACTATTCAATTCGTGGTAAGACATTGCAGCGTAAGACTGTTGTTAGGGATCTAGGTGTTATCTTTGATCAGAAACTTACATTTCGATCTCATTACGATTATGTAATAAATAAATGTTGTAAGACCCTAGGCTTCATAACACGACATACTAAAGGCTTCAAACAGTCCAAAAGCTTCGTTTATTTGTATAAGACGCTTGTCAGGAGTGTATTGGAGTTTAACACGGTTATCTGGTCACCCTTTTATGAAGTTCATATTGAGCGCTTGGAAAAAGTACAGCGAAAGTTTTTAAACATACTGGCTTACCGACGTGGATTGCGCAGAACTGTCAGAAGTTACCAGGATAGGTTGAGATTGTTCAACATACAGTCTCTAGAGTCACGTCGCAAATATTTTGACCTTATATGCCTACACAAAATTGTTAATGGTAAGATTGATTCTCCTGTACTGCTTTCTCTTTTGAATTTTAATATTAAATACAGGACCCGTAACCCTAAACCTTTTAACCTGCAGGTGTATACCAACAACACATCATTTTACAATCCTATCATCAGGATGTGTCGCACCTACAACGATTTAGTCAATTCGCATAAGGAAATGGACATATATTTTATCGGGCTTAACATGTTTAAAAGACATGTTCTGCAATGCATGAGTGGCGCATTTCTTTGAGTATTTGTATGTACCTACCGTATACTGTTTCTTGTTGTTGTTTTATTTAGTTTTAATTTCTTTTTAAATTTCAATTTCATATCACTCATTTTTAATGCTTAATACTTAGTTGTTGCAAGGTGTGTTATCGGATTGTTCAAATTGTATTGCTGTGTGTACATGTTTTAGTATTACAGTCTGGAACAAAACTTTTATGTAATAAACTTTGTGCTTATGTTGACTGTTATATGTTATGTATACCAAATAAAATAAATAAATAAAATAAATAAATAAATAGGTGCTTTTACCTTAAAAGGTGTCAAAATTTTAGCAAAATCAATCGTTTTTTTGCGTAATATTCTTAACCTTTATCTTAGGCCTCTGTCCTCGCGTTATTCTAAGATAATGCTCAACTTGTAAACAAACTTAACTTTATGAAATATTTGAAAAATGATATCCCTATGATATATCCCTAGACAGTTTTGATGTGTGTATATCGCTTTGACGTC